>OX276373.1:11117266-12552266 GCA_946251855.1 Alsophila aescularia
AAATATAACTAACTTAATACTCAAAACTCAAAATTCTCAAATGTGATCACAATTTCATCTAACATATAAATTTTAGTAGATAACTCCGGCCTGTATGATATGAACTTACAATAGAAAAGCTGTATCCTAGGCTAGTAAAACTTAGAGAGTCTGTGCTCAGCAGATTAACATGTATTGGTCACAACGCAACGGAATATTCTTGTCTTTGCCATAGAATGTTTTAAATTAAAAGAGAACTAGTGCAAACAGAGTGTGTGTGTGTATGATTGTGTTTCCCAGAGGGAAATCAAACTCTAAAATAGAAAGTAAACAGAAGTAAAACAGAGAATAAACAGAAAGTATCTAGATAATAACAGAAAGTAGACAGAAAGTATCTAGGAAATAAACAGAAAGTATCTAGAAAATAGACAGAAAGTATCTTTCAACAATATATTAACCCACAAGTAGGCGAAGGCTTCCCTCAACACTGTAGCTCGCTGACTCAAAATGATTTGGAGTGGACCAACCTGGAAACTTCCTGGGACGACTTATCGTCGTCTCGCGTACCACCGCGGAACGCCTCCTTACTCCACTCGATCAGCTCCTACTGCTTGACCACGAACGGTGGTGGTATCTTCTACTGGACAGGTGGTGCGTTGGAGTCCTTCTGGAGTCCCTCGTAGACCGGCTTCTTCCACGAACGGTGGTGAGCCCCGGGTGATCGCGCACAGCAGCTCGCAGTGGTGACGACAATAGCCGACCGTAGATGCACGATATAACCTGAAACCCACATTCCTTCGTGTTCAAATGTGTCTCGAGATGCCCGCCTTAGATAGACGCGGTGCAAAATCAAAACAGATATTTCGTTGGAACAATACTGAAGTCACGAGAAATCACACTAACCTGGCTTTTGCACTCGTATACTTATTTCGCCTGTAACAGGGCAGCTTCGTTCTGGACAGCGTGCCTCGGTCGTTTTGTTCACACAAGAGAACTGCGTGTTTTT
The DNA here is from genome assembly GCA_946251855.1 of Alsophila aescularia. Classification (NCBI taxonomy): domain Eukaryota; kingdom Metazoa; phylum Arthropoda; class Insecta; order Lepidoptera; family Geometridae; genus Alsophila; species Alsophila aescularia. The sequence goes on from OX276373.1 coordinate 11,118,252, forward strand.
TCTGCTGCCTGCGTCGATCTTAATTACGTGCCAACTATGTATGCAAAATTCAGATTTACGTCCGAAATCAAAATCCAATCCACAGGCTTCTCTCTTGTATATATACGATCTTTGGTTTGCATCTTCGAGTAGCATTCTACTGAGATCTTGAACTTCCGGTCATCTCGAAAAGTCCAGAACTAACTCTGCCATGTGCTTCGTAAAGTAGACCTTGTCGGCCTAGTAATACTGGTCACTGTCCTCCAGCCAGTTCTGCTACATACCAGCCAGCATCCGGTGTTTACTTGAACAAGTCTATAGAAAAAAAAACAACTCTCTGGAACTTTGACGTGATTTTTGCATTATGTCAAAACCTTCCATGGTGTGACCATCGCAAGCGATTTCTAGATTTAAATTATTTTCGACATATCAAACGCTGCATTCTGTAATTATTATTTGTTAGCCAACTTAAAGATGCGACCAATTCTGGATTTTTAAACAAGCCGTTCCTCTTCCAAAGTTATTCAGAGCCCGAAATATTCCAGGAACGTCAATTATTAATAGCAACACTAAGAAGCTCGCTACTTGCCGATAGAGATCACCACTTAGTTTCCACCTTTCTTCTAGTTCACGCCACTTGTAGCTAGCTGTCGCTGCGTGGATTAACCATTTTATCTATTTTGAGACAGTAGATGAAAACTTTTCCCTTTCACTCGCAGAGGCTAATTCAACCATTATTTCTTGATTCTTAGATAGGCGAAATTATCAATCTGTCTTCAACAAGAAAAGCTTTCATTATTCCTTTAACGAAGAAAGTGGCGCACGCGTGGTGGAGTTCGGCGTTTTTTACAAACTCGGCGTCTGGTTTTCAGATACGGAGAAAACACAACTTGATCTAATAGAAAAGACGCTGCTCCTCGTCAGATGGCGTTGTACAATATATTCTATTATCGAGATCTATAACAAAATCTAACTTGGAGTCATGATTTAACATGTTACAATATTAATAAGGTATTTAGTTTATTGTGCGTTTATTTACGTCTCTATGCCTCTATGTGACTGAGGCGACAGTAACTAACAGGTCTCGGTACTCATATAAGTGAAAATATGCCTCGTTTTTATTTTAAACTAGCTGTACCCGCTGCTTCGCACGCGTGGTCATTTCTCTAGATTAAAAGTACCATAATGTGCTACCAAAATTCCAGGACCTAAAATACCATTATAACAACATTTGATCAAAATTTCTTCAGCCGTCATAAATGTTTTTATCGATTGCTCGGCTTCTAATCGCCAAATTGAGATACCAATTACACCAGTTTTTAAGTCAAACCCTAAACTATCCCACATTAAAAACTGAATAGCAATCAGTCTAGTAGTGTTAACGTGATGCACAAAAATACAGACAAACAGACAGAAAGACACGAATTAAAACAAAAAAATTGTTCTGTAGCTTATTTTAGGGTACCCTAGACCATATTTTTTTTATTTGACTTCTTTGTACAGCCTTTTTTGTACCTATTGCTTTATTATAAGTATAGATAGATGACTGTGCCAAGTTGCATCAAAATCCATCCAGTAGTTACAGCGTGATACGTGTTCTTTCAAATAACTTTCAACCCCTATCCTGCGGGAACACTTTAATTTTTCGGGATGAAAGTATCTAATGTCATACCTCGTAGTATGAACTCATTTGATACCAAGTGTTATTTGAATTCATTAAGTAGTTTCGGCGTGATGCTATGCCAAGATACAGACAGACAGACAGACCGACAGAAAAAAAAAAGAAAAAAGAAACATTTTTGGCTTCAGTACCGAAAATAAAAGAGACTCCGAAAAAAATTACAAAATTTCTTCGATTTACAGAATTTGGACCCCTATCCCACAGGAACTCTTTATATTTTCGGGATAAAAAGTATCCTTGATTTTCAATCATTGTATAAACTATAATAGTGCCAAGTTGCATCAAAATCCGTCCAGTAGTTTCAGCGTGATACGTGTTCTTATTAAAATCTTTCAACCCCATTCCTGCGGGAACCTTTTAACTTTTCGGGATGAAAAGTATCCTATGTCCTACCTCGTAATATGAACTCAAATTATGCCAAGTTTCATTTGAATTAATTCAGTAGTTTTGGCGTGATGCCTAGCCAAGATACAGACAGACAGACAGACAGACAGACAAAAAAGAAAAAAATATATAGTTTTGGCTTCAGTATCAAATATAGAACAGCCTCCAAAAAAAAATTTACAAAATATCTTCAATGTACAGAATTGGACGTGTTACAGTTTTATTATAAGTATATAGATAATACCCAATTTACTGTCGCATTAAAATGAAAACTTGAGAATTGTCATTTTTCTTGCTGACAGTACATTTTTTCGATATCTGTGAATACAGATGGAAATAAGTAGCTAGATCACAGATCATATAGATTTTAAGAGACACAGGTAGACATTTCCTATGTACAATGGACAAAGGGTAGTAGATACTTACCATAGAAGGAGATACGGATACTTATCACCAAAAGTTATAATTTCCTGTTGCTTTATTTTTTCTAGTAAATGCGGATTCTACGCCTACCTACCCTAAAAACAGCTAAAATCTATGGTAGGTAGTAAGGTAGGTACCTACCTACGCCATAGGCAAGGCTTCAGTAGAGAGGTAGGGTTATAAACTATAGAACATCGAAACAGAGCGCGCAGGGATTGTTTGGTAGATCAAAATGATGTACCTACCTATGTGAAGCCGAGCTCGCTCATCTAAATAAATGTTGAAAGCCAACCAAGTCTGAAAATAAACAGGATTAAGTTCTTAGTAAACAAGTTGATTACTGACAATAGGGATTATCTAACTACGGATATTTTATGGAAAGTTATTTTTGTTCGCAGATTAATAAGCGGATACAAAATTAGTAAATAGGTGCCTTCCTATTGTTCAACCAAGTATTGGTAAACATCTTACATAACTTTTTATCTTCGGATTCCTATCATCTCAAAACGTAACCATTTCACGTGTTCGCAATATTTTAGGTAGAAGTACCTACCATAAAACATAAAACTACGCTAACAATGTACCTACTTAAATATACCTATGCGTAGAATAGTTTCTTTTTTAAAACTATAATGTTATTTTAAACTAGCTGTACCCGCGGCTTCGCACGCGTGTTCTTTTCTTTAGGTTCAAAGTACCATAATGTGCTATTCCAGGACCAATATACCAACATTTGAACAAAATTTCTTCAGCCGTCAAAAATACTTTATCAATAGCTCGGCTTATAACTCACCGGATTGAGATACCAATTACACCAGATTTAAATAAAACCCTAAGCTATTTAACACTGAAACCCCGCATTGCAATCGGTCGCGTAGTTTTTACGTGATGCGTGAACAAACAAACATACAGACAAACAGAAAGAAAGACACGATTAACAAAAAAATAATTGTTCAATACCTTTTTTAAGCACCCAAGAGCATTTTTTTCATTTGAATTCATTTAGTAGTTTGGGTGCGATGCGCGGTCAAGATACGGACAAGCAGACAGACAAAATTAAAAAGTAAAACAGTTTGGCATCAGTATCGAATATAGAGAACCATGCAAAAAATATTTTTTATTACTTAAATATTAACATAACTTTGGATCCATATCCCGCAGAAACCCTTTACTTATTCGGAATAAAACGTTTCCTTAATTTTAACCCAGTGCCAAGTTGCATTAAAACCCGTCCATTACTTTCAGCGTGGTACGTGTTCTTTTAAATAAGTTTCAACCCCTAAATAATAACCCATAAATTTTTCGATATGTAAAGTATCATATGTCCTACCTCGTAGTACGAACTCAAATCATACTAAGTTTCTTTTGAATGCATCCAGTAGTTCCGGCAGCGTGATGCGCGGCTAAGATACAGACTGACAGACATATAGACAAAAATTAAAAACATACAGTTGAGGCTTCATAATAGAATATAGAGTAACATCCAAAACAAAACACTATATCTTTAATGTACAGAATTTGGACCCATATCCCACAGGAACCCTTTATTTATTTCGGGACAAAATGTATCCATAATTTTCAACTATCTTATAAACTATGTCTGTGCCAAGTTGCATCAACATCCGTCCAATAGTTTCAGCGTGCTATGTGTTCTTTTAAATAATTTTCCAGCCCTATCCTGCAGGAACACTTAATTTTTTCGGATGAAAAGTATTCAATGTCCTACCTCGAAGTGTGAACTCAAATCATACCAAATTTCATTTGAATTCATTAAGTATTTTCGGCGTGGTGCGCTTTCAAGGTACTGACAGACAGACGGACCGACAGACAGACGGACAGACAGACAGACAGACAAAAATAAAAAAAATTACAGTGTTGGCTTTAGTATTGAACATAGAACGTCCTCCAAAAAAAATTACATAATATCTTCAATCTACAGAATTTTGGACATTATCCCGAACGAAACACTTTATTTTTCGTGATAAAAAGTATCCTCAATTTTTACAGACAGACAGATGGACAGACAGACAGAAAGACAAAAATTAAAAAAAAACAGTTTTGGCTTTAGTATTGAATATAGAACGGCCCCCAAAAAAAAAACAAAATATCTTTAATTTACAGAATTTGGGACATTATCCCGCAGGAACTCTTTAGTTTTTCAGGATAAAAAGTATCCTCAATTTTAACCCATCATATAAACAATGACTGTGCCAAGTTGCATGAAAATCCGTCTAGTAGTTTCAGAGTGGTAAGTGTTTTTTTAAATAACTTTCATCCCCAATCTTGCGGGAACCCTTTCATTTTTCGGGATGAAAAGTAGCCTATGTCCTACCTCGTAGTATGAACTCAAATCATACCATGTTTCATTTAAATTCATTCAGTAGTTTCGGCGTGATGCCTAGCCAAGATACAGACAGACAGACAGACAGACAGACAGACAAAAATGAAAAAAAAAACAGTTTTGGCTTCAGTATCGAATATAGAGTAAGGTACAAAAAATATTCTAAATACCTTCAATGTACAGAATTGGACCCGTTACAGTTTTATTACGAGTATATAAGTATAGATTTATGAAAAAACTTATTCAAATCAAGATGCAGATATCATTAAGAATAACTATAATGGATTACAATAAATTTAATTAATATGGATTTTAATTTGTAAAATTAAAATCCATATTAATCCAAAACTCCAATAATGTAATGTGGATTTAAATCTAATTAAATTAAATTAAATTAAATTAAATGATTTAAAATTGAAATATGTACATATTGTAAGTATGTAAAGGGGGTTACGGGACCATGGACCACATCCACGCAGTGCGGCAGGAATACAGAAGACTGAAGACCAGCCCCTGCGTCTTGCTTTTGTGGACTATGAGAAAGCTTTTGACTCTGTCGAAACCTGGGCTGTGATAGAGTCCCTGCAGCGATGGCAAGTAGACTGGCGATATATCGAGGTGGTGAGAGGTGCTTGTGCCGTGATGATGCCGTGACTGTGTCTGTTCATGTCCAGAACCGGCAGACTAAACTATCCAGCTGCACAGGGGAGTGAGACAGTGGGATTCATATCCACGAAACTGTTCACTAACGCCCTGGAAGATATGTTTAAGACTCTAGAGTGAACAGAAAAGGACATTAACGAAAATGGCAATTACATCTCACACCTCCGTTTCGCTGATGTTATTGTCCTTATGGCGGAGTCCCTGCAGGATCTCGAACAAATGCTGACCGACCTAGCTGATGTCTCTAGTCGTATCGGTCTTGGGCTGAACATGGATAAAACCAAGGTTATGTTTAACGACCTTATTACCCTGAAACCGATCGTCATTGACGGTGTGGGTAGGAATAATTTCGAAAGGGAAGCCGATGGGAGGATTCAGCTGGGATGGGCAGCATTTGGTAAACTACGTCAAGTCTTTTCGTCGTCCATACCACAGTGCCTAATGACGAAAGTCTTCAACGTGTGGTCTGCCAGTTATGACCTACGGAGCCGAAACGTAGACACTCACGGTGGGGCTGGTCCAAAAATGTAAAGTCGATTAGCGAGCTATGGAGAGAGCTATGCTCGGAGTTTCTCTAAAGGACAGAATCCAAAATGACATACTTAGGTACCTTAGTTCTCTTGCGGATATCCCGCTAGAGAACTAAGGTAACCGACATAGCTCAAAGAATTAGCAAGCTGAAGTGGCAATGGGCTGGTAACATAAAGTCAAAGTCAAAGTATTTTATTGTAAATAGGCAAAAATAATAGCACTTTTACAAGTCAAAATTAACATCTCCTGAACAAAGAGATATACATAAAATATTATAAAAAGATCAAATCAATCCAAATTTAGATAAACTAAGTATTCTTTGAGTTTGAAAAGGAAATTTCCCTTTCATGTGCCAACAGAGTTAAATCTCACACTGGAAAAGGAAATACCCTTCTGACTCTACCGGTGCTTCGGAAATACGCCCGTTAGAGAAGAGAGCACCAAGAAACTCTACGGGGATGTATTTTTTCCATATTTGTTCATTCTTTATATTTTTTTCAAATGTCACAATTATAACAAAACATATAACTCGAAGAACCGACAAGCGTTGGGGTATACGAGTTCTAGAGTGGAGACCGCGTTTAGACAAAAGTAGTGTAGGGCGCCCGCCGCGGCGCCGGTCAGGTGGAGTGACGACTTGCGAAAAACGGCTGGTTGCGGCTGGAGCGTGTACCGAACAAATGCAAAACCTGGAACTAACAAGCCTATCATCGCTGATTTCATTAGCATCATAAAAAAGGAAAGCTTCATCATGGCGTCCTAAGAGATTCCCGGGTAACCGGTTTAACACTACCAATCTCCAAGTAAACTGCCCTAAAACTGCTGTGTATATCTCGGAAGTCTTAACTTCAAGAATGAAAAAACTGCATTTCTTGGCAGGGGAGCATGCCAAAACTCATTGTTTCTCGTATTGCTGGGTTGCTCACGGGAAAGTATACCTCCGTAAAAAGGACAACTCACCGGCGGTGCGTATTAACAGTGTCATTGATTTGGAAAACCTGATTAAGACCAAATGACTACTATTATTCATATATTTCTGTCTCCTGTTGCAAGTCGTGTTGTTATGTTTTCATAATTTATCGCATGTTTTTCTATCGCTTATCTGTATTTACCGATCTTATTTTATAAATATGTTAAATTACACTACAATCACTTACCATTTACACATCACACTATCATTTTACAATACAACTCAAAATCCTAGAATTAACTCAACACATTCACTAAAAATACTACAAACTGGCCTACAAACATGCAGCTATCAAGTATGTATGTATACTATCTCTATAAGTATACTCTTTGGGCTGGGAATTTTGAAGTCTATTGTGCAAATAATTGTTAATGTGTAACACGGATAATATAAATACTGAATTAGAATCAATTTGTGTCTCAAATTCTTTTCAATGTGTACCAGAACATTGTAAGAAATTGCTAACAGAAAATAACCAATTTCAATCATTTAAGGTGCTTCATTTAAATATACGAAGTATAGAATGTAATATCGATGAGGTTAAAATATTTCTAACTAGATTGAACTTTGACTGTGAAATATATATCTTTACCGAATGTTGGCTAAGTAAGTCCATCAACACTCCTGTTTTAGCTGATTATGCTAGTTACAGGTCGGGGTACAAAAATCAGAACGATGGTGTTGTAATGTACGTGAAGACAAGCGTTGAGTGCACCGTTGAGTTGAAGACCTAAGCGCAATGCTCAGTGACATCAGTATTGTTTCCCAACAGGTCGGTCTTAAAATGACCATGGGCAAGACGAACATCATGTCAAATGCCCATGTCGTACCCATGCCGGTTTATGTTGGGGACGATATTATCGAAGCTGTTGATCACTTAGGTCATACGATTCAACTGGGTAGATCCAACTACGACAAAGAGGTCAACCGACGAATCCAACTCGGATGGGCAGCGTTCGGGAAATTACGGTATCTTCTCGTCGAAGATACCGCAGAGCCTCAAGATGAAAGTTTATAATCAGTGCGTGTTGCCAGTGATGACATACGGCACTGAGACATGGTCGCTAACTATTGGTCTCATACACAAGCTCAGAGTTGCGCAGCGTGCAATGGAGAGAGCTATGCTCGGTGTTTCACTACCTGATAGAATCCGAAATGAGGAAATCCGTAGAAGAGCTAAGGAAGGTGGATGGAGGTGGCACACGAGCGCTCATCATGGCGCTCTTTGGTGGACTTCTAAAGGCTGACATGATGATGATGATGATGATGATGATGATGATGATGAGTAGTGCAGGGCCTGGATTCTATATGACCACTCACGCCAATTCAACGCGAATTCCACGCCGATTCCACGCTGCCTGCGTGGAATCACGAACAAATTCCACGCAGGCGGCGTGGAATTGGCGTGGAATTGGCGTCTTAAAATTAGAGAATTAGGCCCCAGAATAGGACTTTTATTTTATGTTTGTACAACATAGCTTGATCACCAAGACAGCTGGCAGAGTGATATTTCTAGGGTTGGAGTAGTGTAGCAAAAAATCGATTATCGAAGATGAAAAAAAAAACGATCATATAATTATGTTGCTCACATAAGTTCTATATTCTAATTGTGACCTTTCTAGTACATACATTATCTATATCTATCTATATGTATCTAAACATATAATAAAACTATAAACAAAGTAAAATCTGTACATGGAAAATAATATAGCAAAAAACATTTTATTTCAGTAGAATATGAAAGTAGGAAAAAATAATCCAAAAATATCATTTAGAATTTTTGTCTGTCTGTCTGTCTGTGACTTCATCACGCAGAAACCACTGGATGGATTTTGATGATGTTTGCTGAACTGTATTCCTTGGAGTCCTGCGGAGGTTTTTATGTTTGTTTTATCAAAATCGGTTCATCCAAAAAGGAGTTTTAGAAATTTTTAAATATACTTTCGCCACTGAGTAAAGAATATGGAGGTACTTATTGAGGTTGTTCAATTTTAAGATCTCTTAATTCCTCTTGTAGGTCTGTCTCAATATGCCGTAAAATATCTTCGCTTGATGAAATGTCCTCGAGATCAGACTCGGCTAAAATTTCTTGTTTGTTTTTTTTCTGAGTATTTTTACCCATGCCCTTATCATCGTTGTAACCAATAAGCATATCTTTTTTGAATTTCTTTTCCAATTTCATGCGTGACGCCAACCAATACTAGTGGCTTTGCGAGCTGTAGACCTCATGAGCACAAACTTTTTTGCAAACATTCTAACGGTGCACAGTAGCGCAATCTAGTTACCTTATTGTAAAAGTAACAGTAATAACTAAGATGCTCCATCAATTACCTAGTAGGTAAAGAGCTGATTTCACTGGTAGATAGATACCTAAAAATGAGCAATTTAATGCATATTGAGGAGCTGAAACGGAGATGCTTCGCCCGTGCTTCGCGCTCGCTCGGTCAATTAAATATAATATATCCAAAGAAATAGTTGTTTTGTTAAAACATCCACACCAATATATAAAAGTGAAAACGTATTATAGTCAAGCATCCATTATGAAAGGTTGTACACTTTTTGTAATCCAATGGATCGATGAATATCATAATATATTAGTTACTAGCTTTCCCGCCCGTGACTTCGTACGCGCGGACTACTGCTTATAACAAAAAAAAAACCATCCTATTTTCTTCTAGGATAAAAAACCGATGCAAAAGTAGGTATAGCCCATTGGTGCTATACCTAGGAAAAAACAATCAAGAGCATTGGCTCTCGATGTTTTTTGACTTACTTGTTATTTCGTTTCCGTGGCAACCGTTTCTTACAGCGAGTAATCAATGTTTTTCCAGTTTTCCCGTGGAAATATACAATTTTATGGGATAAAATGTATCCTATATTTTATTACAGGGATTAAGCTATCTCCAATCCAAATTTCATCAAAATCCGTCCAGCCGTTATCACGTAAAAGCTCCCCAAACAAACAAACAAACAAACAAACAAACAGACAACGTTTCACTTTTATATATTGGTATGGATTAGGTATTCATAAACGATGGTAGGTAAGTATGTTATTACTTTGATGTGGTGACACATCATCTATAATCCTCATCATCAAAATCATCAGCCCGTATTCATCCACTGCTGGACGTAGGACACTGTTGTTCAATGAGCCCGATCTTCAACTCTTCTCACCATTCGCAAATCGTCACTCCACCTGGCCAACGGTCTCACTACGTCCACCTAATCGTGATCTCCACAATAAAACTCGCTTACCGCAACGGTTGTCGGTTCTTCGACTTATTATTATAAGTCGCGGGCGAAAGCTTGTACTTGATAATTATTTTTACCTACGGATGTTTTTTTTTTTACTTGGGTGCATTTATAGAGTATAGACCATCCAGACCAAATAAAACGTGACATTTTGCTGGAACAAAATTAGATAAGAGAGGAATCTATTTTATGCCAGCAAGCGTAATTCAAAATCTTTGCATGTTACCGCAACAAAGATTCAAATTAGCTTGTGAAAACTTTTTTATGAATTTATTACGAATAAGCAAATAAAGTTATTTCGATTTTCATAATCGATTATTATTGTTTTATAGTCTATGAGAAATGTCGCAATGAAAATTGAACATTCCTTTCCTAGGTATATATAAATCGTAGAGGGACTATCAATAGATGCTCAAAGAATAATAATATTTGTACAAGCGAGATAAACTTATACACCGTTACCTGATAGTAAAAGAGAAGACTATAATATTTTTTGTCCCTTACTGTGTATGCTGCATTGGATGTTTGCCCAAGAGCTCATTCCAGCCAAACGAACCGTTCAAGACATTTTGGTCAACGATATTTTAGTGATTTGTGCTATTTTAACTGCATTTCAACGTTTCTGAATGCTGATTTTAGTGAATCACTTAAATTTAACCTACAATAATGGTGAGTTGTTGCATTGTAGGCTGTAAAAGCCGTACGGAACGAAATTATGAAAATGTATCCTTTCACACGTAAGTTTTGATTTTCGAGTACATTATTGAATGGACTTGCATACATAATTGCTATTAGATTCTCCTTCGCTTTAGGTATAGTAAGATTTAATTGATTTTACACGATATTTTTAATATTTTTCTATTTATAAAGGTTATCTTTTCGTAGTATTATCCTCACAAATTGCGTGACTTGTTTTATTTTGACATTTGTGTCCATCTCGCTCTATCTTGATGTGGTTTGAGTGAGCTGGAACGAGTTAGGACATAAACGACAGCTCTACTACATTTCGTAGGGTTAATCTGATTTTAGGGATACCATATATTTTTTAATATTTTTTATCCTCAAATACTGGGTAATTTTAAGTATCTAACGTAAAATAATTATTGTTGTTTGTTCTGTGTGTGGGTATTTTCATGTATAATAAGTATGTGTTTACAAAATAAAAAGTATAGATCACTGATAGCGGTTATCTAGTTCCCATAGTAAAGGCATTGCTTAGTCTGGGGTTAAATGGCGCTGTGTGTAAAAAAACAACCAAAATATAAAATTTTACATTAAATTGTATAAAATTAATTATTTTTATCAATTTTCTAATTCAATCCCTTTAGTTTTTCCAGATTTCCTAAAATTCTAACTATGAGAAAGTTATGGGACAGTGTAACAGGTCGCACTAACAGGCATCCAACAATTTCCTCATGTTTATGCTCAAAACATTTTTGAATCAATTTTTTTCATAAAAACAGAAACAGAAAGAATATGTTATTACGAATCAGTTCTGTACCTACAATTGAATAAGTTAATTCTATACTGTGTAGTCAGCCCTTCATGATTACACTAGCAGCACCCTGTGGTTTCCCGATTTCCTACATGAACTGTTTTTTTTTGTTGGGATAATAAGTAGCCTATTTGTTAATCCAGGGTATGAGCTACCTTCATACCAAATTTCATCTAAATCCTTACAGCGTGAAGGAGTATCAGGCATACTATACACACACACACACACCGACAAACGTTCACATTTATAATATTAGTGTGATCTATATTTTTCGTGTACTTTGCACCATTCACTTTTTGGTCTAGTGGCTAGAGAACTAGTGTCTAGATACGAAATCAAACGGTCGCGGGTTCGAACCCTGCAAGATGCAATCATTTGTGTGATGAGCAGAAATGTTTGTTTCCAAGTTATGGATCTTAATATTCGTATCTACTCGTATGTATGTTTATCCGTTATTTAGTGCCCATAGTACAGGGTATCCTAGTTTGGGGCGTAATTGGTACGGAATTGTACCGAATATATTATATATTTTATTTTATTAAAATCCTTTTTTTAACAGGAAAATTATTTAGTCCTATCAATCAAAACCTCAAAAATCGACTATCATTTTACCTACACTAACTTTATAAATTGGGCTGAATGTAAATTTTCAGTTAAATATTCTTGCAAAGCAGGTAACCCTAAAATTGTTGGTACTTTATACCTGTCTTTTTTCAGTATACGCGTGGAGCTCCTCTACATTGATACTCTCTCTACGATATAAGTAGTCTAAGTCCCTTTCCGTCACACCAATAAAGTATTTTGGGTATAAAAAATACGAAACTTCATGCGCGTTATCTCGATGACAGCCGTCATGGAGATCAAGCTATAAAAATCAAAGTAAAGTTGTGCGGAGCCAAATTAATAAAATTTCCATCCAATCATTAGACATTTCCTTCGTCATTGCATCCAATCAACTCAATGCCGAAGGAAATGTTAAAACATAAACGTTCGAGGACGCACGGATCACCCGCGCGTACACTCGAAATCATTCACGGCGTCGTCCGGGCGTTCGCCTGGGTCATCCGAAAAATAGTAGTGGAGGGAGGAATAGTATGAAACTGACACTTGACAGTTGTCAATTGTATGTGGACGTCCAAAGTCGTTCCCGATCTCCGGATGATCGAGCGATAATCGCACGGATGATTCGAGCGTGTAAGTGAACACAGCCATTGACTCAGTTCACTCATAACCAGTGCTGCCATGTGCACCGTAATTACGGTAAATAAACCGTAATCAGCACTATTTTACCACCTACCGTCGAAGCATGACAACGGTGACAAAATCTACCGTAATTTGCAGACGTACGAATATAACTATCCTTTTACTAAGATTACTTATTTATTTGAAAAAAGACAACTCATATATGCTTCAGAACCATCATCTCTTAAAATTAACAATGATATATTGGCAGCATCGTGACATTTATTTGTGAAAAGTATTTTACTGTGAACGTAAACAAACCGCATAAATTAGGTACGTTTAGAACGCATCCTTAACCTTACGGATGAGTTGATGGACAATATAATGCGACCAATTTCATTGGGTAGATATAGGTTCGCTATAATTTCAGGTAATTTTACATTTATTTACATTGTAAGAATCTCAGGTAAGAATGTATAAAAATGACAGATTCAGGATTTTGTAATGAAATTGTTTATTTACCACAAAGCAGCACAAATTATCAACTCACGCACACATGCGCAGCCGCCAGTTGCTATGCTTCACTCGTTTATTTGGAGATTTAGACTTCCTATTTTTTAGCCTTACATTGCATTAAAATATGAACTTATTTTCTTTAAAATGAAATAAGTGTTCTAGTTTTGCCAATAAACAATGATTTGTGAGGTAAAATGGTTGTACTGTTAATAATTTGTACACCGTATTTTACACCGTTTTTTCCAGATGCAGTTACCGTAATTTCTTAGAATCTACCGTTTTTTTTAAATGTATTCACCGGATTTCACCGTTGAACTGATTTTTGACATGGCAACACTGCTCATAACTGTCACCGTCAGGTCTGTCAGTCAGTCTGAAATTTATTTTAGTTTTGTTTTGAGGTTAAGAGCAATCCAAAAATTATTTGTTTCGTTTGTTTACTCAAAATCTCTTTTTTCTGGTTGTGAAATAATGAAACGTTGCTATAAATAACTAGATATGACTTCACAATATAAGAAATTCACAAAACTAATAGCTAAATGGCCTGTGGATACCAATAAAGGTGAAAGGTAATACAGAAAAAGGGAATAAGAAATAAGTCAATGGTTTTCTGTTAACGACTTTTGTATTAATATAAAAATAATAAATTAATAAATACTTACAGGGATCTCGGAAGATTCATCAGAAGTAAAGTTAAGGAGGCATTTGAGTCATCAGGGAAGCAGAAGTTGGACTCTGAGCTGTGCACTAGGCAATACAATTCGCTCAACAAACTAGCCGACAATCATTACAAAAACAAATATAAAAGAAGTCTGAACAGCACAGCGACAGGATTAAGCACAGAAGAGTGTAATCTGATCCTCTCCGACGAAGTCCTCGACTACCTAAAAGAAGAAAACAAAGGTTTCTTCAGTAAAATATTTGGCAAAGATAAATAATGATTCTCAGACCGCTCCGAAGTCTCAAGCGGGCTATCATTTACCGCAGACTCTCAACAGAATATGTAGAGTACAAAGACCACACACCTGTCATGTTAAATCAGGTAATTAATCATATTAAACCTAAAGATGGTGAGCTATATGTAGATATGACATTTGGAGCAGGTGGACATTCAAAAAAAATACTCGAGTCGGCTGATTGTAAGCTCATTACTTTAGATAGAGATCCTACAGCTTATGAGAAAGCACAGAGGTTAGCTCAAGAATACCCAAATAGAATGACACCCTTATTAGGAAGGTTTAGTGAACTACCTTCACTTTTAAAAGAAAAAGGCATAGGTCAATCTTCAATCGATGGCATACTTTTTGATTTTGGATGTTCCTCAATGCAAATGGATACAAGAGAAAGAGGCTTCTCAGTCAGTAGAAATGGGTTATTAGATATGAGAATGGATGCAGGAAGAGACCCGGACCAAATAACCGCAAGAGAAGTGTTAGCAACTGCCAATGAAAGCGAACTGTACAAAATATTCAAGATTTACGGAGAAGAGAAGAAAGCAGCAAAAATAGCCCAAACAATAATACAAGCAAGATACATGATCAAAAATATTGATACAACACATGAATTAGTAGACGTTGTAAACTCATGCTGTCCTGATGAAGTCCGATTAGACAAGTTACAAAGACCGCAGTCAAATGCCACAAAGATATTCCAAGCTCTACGTATATTTGTTAACAATGAACTAAATGAGTTAAACTATGGAATGATATTATCAAAACATTATTTAAAACTCAATGGAAGACTAGTGACAATTTGTTTTCATTCATTAGAAGACACAATTGTAAAACGGCACATTGCTGGCAACATTATCAATGAGGTAGCAAATCCGGTTCCTTTGAAGTATTTAAATCCTGTAGTTGTACAGAATCAAGATACATTAAATCAATTCTTGGATACTCCGTGGAAAGCTATAAACAAGCATGTTGAAGTACCAAATGATGAGGAAGTGGAAAGAAACCCTAGAAGTAGGAGTGCAAGATTGAGAGCTGCTATAAAAATCAAATAGTAATCTGTTATTTATTGTAGGATCAACAGTGGTGAAATTAATTAACTGTAGTTAGTAATTTAGACATAAAAATATTTAAAATACCACAATTTTTTCTTTACCTAGTCATTAATGATTATATTTTTATCATCTAGAAATTCTAGTGGCCGTACCTACATACAATACAACCCAGAATAACTAAATACAACAAGCCCAAATTAAAAATTGATATTTATCCTCACTCCCTCCCCCAACTACGAACTATTTACCCCCACCTATTATACCTAAGAACCATCACAATTACATCCACTTTCAAACATAAAAAACCGCTTCAAAATAGGTTCGTTCGTTTCGGAGCTACGAGTCTCACCAGGTGGTGAGACTCGTAGTCCTCGAGACCTTCCCCCCATTTTAGCTAGAACCCATCTCCATCTCATCAGCTTTCAAACAGTAAAAAGCTCATCAAAATCGGTCTATTCGTTTGGGAGCTACAATGCCAGAGACCAAACCAGAGACAGGCACACGGATACACACACAGACACAGTGATACATGTCCTTAACTTATAGCATCCGTCTCTTTGTTTGGGAGTTAAACATGAACGATTGCGATCGAACTTCTATTTTTGCAAAACATGTAACATTACCAAGAAAGCGCGAGCGAACGGAGGATTTTGAGCTATTTCCGATACATTATACGAATGAGGAAACATAATATATAATTTAAAAGACGCGAGCATAGTTAGCGCGAAAAAGTTTGGTAAAAATTAGATTGAATGGAATTCCTCAGCGTGCGAAAATAGGTTATATTACAAAGGCGACAGTACAGCGTGCGCAAAAATTTCGAACTATTTGTGGCAAATGTGTATGACAAAAGAAGAAAAATTGCTATGGATCCATTGATAGCTAGATAGATATAATAAAGGATAAAGGAGCCAATAATAGCAAGGCGCCAGCGTAGCTAGTTATTTCTTGAAGTGTTTGTTAAAAACTAAAGGAAAACAAGATCCACCTTATCCTTCATTCAACAGGCAATAACAGAACAAGGGAGTGAGTGTAGCGAGCGCGAAAATTTGGAGCTATTTCTAATGTAATTGTGTGAATAAATGAATGTTAATAATTTACCTACAGTGTGTTCTGAAATACATAATGGGTCATTTTCATATTTTTTTGTACATTGGCACAAATTTTACTGTCCTACTAGAATTAAAATATTTAAAAAATATATGTGAGTAAATTCAAATGTTTTTTTACAGTTTTTTGACTTCAATGTAACACGCATATTATTTTGACGTAAAACAATGAATTTTAATTAAAATAGTTGTATATTCATGATTTTGAAAATATAAAGCTCAAATCGTTTCATACATTTTTGTGTTGTCCTCCTGCCACCAGATCATTTAAAAACATATTTGCCGTACTTTTCTGAACGATTCCACAGCACGACGCGTTACGCGTGTGACTGTTCATAGAGAATAATTTACTGACAATTTCGTGACGTACATATTTTTTGAAAATAACCCTAATATTATTATGAAGGCGCGAGCGCGGAAATTTCTAGATATTTCTTTAAGTGAAACAAATAAACATGATTACAAAACATAGTCAAATTAGAGCATGATATATATCTCTCATTTTACAATCACTGGGAAGGTGTGGAGCAAACAGTGTAAAATTTAATCTTTTCCCTGACTTTCCAGATGACTCCTTCGATTTCCCTGACTTTCCCTGACCACCTTGAGCTTCCCTGACTTTTCCCTAACTTTCCCTGTTTTTCCAGAAAGTGGAAACCCTGTTTAATTTAACTACACTTGTATGTATGTAACTGGAATCTTACCGTTTAGCTATCGAGCTAAAACTTACAGGGTTGCTCACAAATCGATGACAATGCAATTAAAAAAAGAATAAAAAGGTGACAATGCACAGAAAAACTCGTACCAGTTTTTTTTTTAATTATTTTATTTGTCATACATAAACTTTCACATAGGTGGCGATAATAACAGTAAAACAAACAACTCATTCGGATGAACAATGCACAAAATATAAGTCAACGTTTTTAAGGTTTTTAAGGTGCGTTTGACCATTGAATTTCAATTTGACCATTATTTGCAGCTACGATTTGCAGATAAGGAGGAAACCTCAGACCACGAGCAGTTTTCCATTAGGCATTGTCAGTTTAGTTCTTTCATCGTCAAGAGATGGCTCTCGCGTAACTTTTGGTATTTACTCTGTACTATTATTTATTCTGTGACTCTACTGAACGTAGTAATCGAAAGCAGAAAAACAACGATTTACCGTAAAAATATGCAAACCACGAGCGAATCAAACGAACGATAAGTTGTTTGTGTAGTGAAATTAGTTATTTGTTTTTTTATTATGACATTTACCCCTTTATTAAACCAGATAAATTAAATCTAAATAAAATGGTCCATTTTCTTTGTAGCATTAGCTGTAATTTATAAAATAGAATATCAAGAAGGTAGAAAATACTATAAGTAATGAATTTGTTACAAAACTGACTCACAACTTGCCTTAAACAAGGGAACGCAGAATATCATACCCGCCAGTAAGCGTAATTCAAAATCTTAAGTCATACCCAAGGAAGTTCTATGTACTAACGCCCCTTATAAAACTTCCTTGGTCATACCAAACAGTACTGTTACCAAAACTGTCGCCAACGCCATCTAGCGAGAGATAAATAATGCTAAAATGACACATGGAAAACCGCTCATTGAGTGTAATGCAGGGGTTTTTTGAAAAAATTCAAAATGTTGTGATGTAGAGTTAGATTTTATTCTCACTCTTGTGTATCTTCGAGTGTTAATGTGTAATATTGGTGGAATATTAACCATTAGGTGTTCGTTAACGTGCACGAGTGCGGACAAAAGAATCAAACGCAGAAATAAATGGCATTTTGTGATTTTTCCAAATCTCCCTCGGAAGTTTCAGTAAATGTCCACCATTTTACTGATTCGTGACTTTGACAATAATTGACTGTGACGTGACATTACTATAAAATATAATACACTTGACATTGGCGAAATTGCTAGTAGGCCAGTGCCTACGCAGAAGCCATCCAAAAAAAAAAGAAGAAGAAGAGTGTAATGCAGTTGTCTATGCCACTATCTCATAGACAACTGCATTATAGTTGACTGAGCTGATCGCAGATGCCGCAAATGGTGTTACTTGTTTTATGGAATCTATAAATAATTAAAAAACTTGTATATTTTTCACTCATTTAATTGATTCTTTTAGTGAATGTGGTAACTAATACTAATTTACAATATCAATTATTCAGGACACGTCTGATCTGACCTATCCATGATATCTAATATAATTGAATATCTATGAAAAAAATCTCACTTTTTCTAAATAATTATTAACATTTTTAAGTGTCTATCAATCATACATACATCCACTTCTCTACAATCCACATTATTATAGCCTATGAAACTGCCGTTTTCTGGATAATAATATTAAATAAGGCCTGACTGACTGAATATGGTTCCCTGTCATTATGGAATCAGTAGTCAGTTAATAAACAGTAGCATGTTGTTCACCAAAAATTTTAACATATTAACCACAGATTAGAGAGTTATATGAAGGTAAACATTGTTTTTCTTGTTAAAAATGTTATCAGGTTAACCATTGTCAAACCGCCATTCATATTGGAATAGATAACCGTAGATATAGTGACTTCAGTGTGGCATGAATTTTTGAATTAACCAGTCCAGAAACCGGCAAATAAAATATTTACTAAAATATTGTATAGGTACTAAATAGACCTAAAATGCAATACTTAACTTGATAAAATTGATTGAAAAAATAAATGATTTTCAAACTAGACTATGAGTTGATAAATATTTTAGAAAAGATTTAGAAATATATTTTCAATTTTTTTGTTTGCTTATGCAAGGCTGCCAATACCGGCTTGGGAAAAGTCTTACCAGTACACCATTTTAGTTTTAGTACCGCGCAAATAATAAAACTATTAAAACATTGCATCTTTTTGACGCTGTCTGTTTAATTTTGATACAATATAAAAGAGACAGCTTAAAAGTTGCCACTTGATTTTATTTTTACCAGCGTCGGTTATAAGAAATAATTTGAAGTGATTGACAATTACATATCTGTATGTGGATACTATTAATTTCATAGTACAGTAGTAGATATTTATAAGCTTAATATAATGATATAATTATATGCAAATCCAATTTTAATGCATTAACGATTTATACAATAGACATTTATTAATTATACAATGCATATCCCAGACACCTTTAATTCCATTAACTAATTATTGTTTGTTTTTCAGGATTTAAAAAAACAAGAGTTATCATTTTTAAGACTGCTATTTTATTACTCTATCATAATTACATTTGTACAAGATTATTTCGGTTTGTCAGCATCATAGACAAAAGTATGTCAACTAGAACGAATTCCGCGAAAGCGAGAGGCGTGTATACTAAAAGCACGTAAGAGTGAGTGAGATACACAGATATGCTTTTTTCACAAGATAGGATAATTTTCTATTTTGTTTGTCGTATGAGGTAGTGCTGGCCTCAGTCATGTCAGAGTTTATCAAGCCGCCAGAGCACCTCTGACATGGCTAAGCGACTGCTATTAAACTATCAATAACAGTCGGGACCGACAGCTTAACGTGCCCTCCGAAGCACGGAGCGATAGAAAATCCACATAACTTACAGGTCATTGGTCACCCAAAGGACTGAACCAGATATCCTTTGATTTTCTGGTCAGCAAGCTCTCCAAAGAGGTTGAATTACGCGTGCATATATAACCATCTTAGATCTTAGGTAGATATATATATAATAGTCTTGCTATCTATCCATCTCTCTTCTCTCTCTATCTATCCGTAAGGCTATGATCATAGACAATTAAACATATAAAATTATCTTTCAGTTCCGTAGTACGCATACCAAAATATAGATAAATTATTTAGATAGTACCTAGAAATATAAATATTTTATGATACTGTAAATAGCAGTCAATGCAAAACAGTCCAGATGTGAAAAACTCGTGCGATTTACAAAAAGTTGTTCAATGTTTTTCAGTTATCAATACTGCACGTGTAGTTAAATTCATATCGAGGTGTCTAGGACATACAAAAATGCTCAAATATTGTTTGAGTCAAGCGCTGAGGTCTAAACACACTGGCATTTCATTACCAACTCCAAAAAAGGAGGTATTTGAATTGTCCGAGTTATTTTCTTTATATAATTCTTTGTAATTCCTCTCTTGCATTGTGATTATTCGTAATGTTTCTAGTTGTGTGTTTTTAACCTTCAGGCTACAAAATGGCATAATCATAAATAAATCCACAACTTAACCCCACTAGTTGGAATGTGGCAGAAAGGTACATGTAGCGTGTTTCATGTGAGGTGAAATGTGGCAGTGAACAATATATATTTTTGATAAATATTATATACACATATATATTATATATTGCAATAAAAATTAGAGTGTAACTTACTAAAATTACGATTTAAAAATCAATATTATCTATAGAAATTACCAGTGCTTAGTGGCATTACAATACATTATAACCAACGTTTGATATATTGCTATCAAATGTTTATTTAGCCTAATAAATTATCTTATACAACAACGACTTCTACTTTAATATTAAAATTACTCATTTGTCCGAAACAATATACTATAATTTTTAGTCCAGAAGCCACAATTTTAGCTTATACATTGTTCTCGTTTTTTTGCATTTATTTTTCACACCCAACAGACTAAACTAGAATACTAGAAACTATTTTTTTTCTTTTCAATCTGGGACCGTTCTAATCTTGAGTATTTTCATATAACAATCCACGTTTCACCATAGTAAATATGTATAGTTATATAAATTATGTAAGAGTTATGGCAATCAGTCCCTCTGAAGGTAATTTACATCGCTTATCGCTTTAGACTTAGTGAACTGATTCAAAATGATAAAATATCGATTTTCGATCTATCAAGTAGAATCATCGAGTAACATCTTATTGACAGATGATAACACGGAACAGACTATACTGGCATTACTGTCTGGATCATGTCATAAAGAGAGAAAAGAAAAACGAGTCATTGAGTCTACTAGCTCATATTATTGGATTTTATACTATCAAACCGGAGAATTGGCGAAGGATTATAATACAGAGGGCATCGGGAATCGAGTCACTCAGTCCACAAGCTCGAGTCTTCGTAACATTAAATATGCAAGCAGAGAACAAATATTATGGCGCAGTCGGTAGGATCGCACTGGCACATAAAAGCGAGTAGGTCAGACTTGCGGCTCATATATTTCAGTTACGTCTTTTAGTTAGTCTTAACTGTGAATAGCAAAGTAGAAATTATACTGGCGCATTTGGTAAGATCATACAAACGATGCAGAAAAGAGAGTTACGCATTCTAACGGTTCTGCCGCAGAGTAAAGTTGAAAAAATAGTGATTGCGCAGTCGGTAGGATCAAACGAGCACAGAAAAGCCATTAAGTCAGTCTACCGGCGCATATCCTCTAGTTACGTAACTCATTATGGTTAAAAAAACAAATGGTATTGATTGGCGCAGTCAGTAGAGAATCATACAAAGGTCACAGAAAAGCTTATATCGTAGTACGGGTCTGTCGTCGAGTACAGTCGAACAAATAGTATTGGCGCAGTCGGTAGGATCACACAGGCACAGGAAGCGAGTCAGTCAGTCTACCGGCTCGTGTCGTCGGGTTACGTCCTGTTGACGGACGACAGCACGTTGTGCTTGGCGCGGTCGGTGGCGGCGGCGGCAGCCTCACGCATCTCCTTCAGCGTGTGCGCGACGGGCGACGGGTGCGCAGCACTCGGTCGAGGGAACATCGCGAGAAGGACGTGGTTGAAGCCGTTCACCTGGAATTAGTTTATTGTAGTTATTCATTGCGTAATATTTATTTGATATTATTCAGTGCGTAATTGCTCATACAATCTATTATGAATCAATGAATAACTCTTGAATAACAAAAAAACGTCAAAAATTGATAGGATAGGCAAAAAACAATGCAAAAGTATAGCACCCACACACACTCTTGATGCTTTTTGACAGACTTGTTGTTATTTCGTTTCCATGGCAACCGTTCCTTACAGCGAGTAATCAACATTTTTCAGTTTTCCCGTGGATATAAGTATCGTATGATTTATTCCAGGGTATAAGCTATCTCCATTCCAGATTTCAACGAAATCCGTCCAGCCGTTATCAAACAAACAAACGATTTAAATGTAAATGCTGTTAATACATTTGTTCATTCATACGATAACTTAGATAGTCCTCAAAAAGCTATCGCTGACAATATTGTTGATCAATATAGCGATATTTCTTTTGACCGCAAAGGCTTGGGTCGCACTCATTTGATAACCCATCACATTGATACTGGCGATTCTCCCCCTGTTAGGCAAAGGTAAGGTACAGGCTCTCGCCGGAAAAACAGAAAATCCTTGTCGAACAGGTCGATGAAATGTTGGGCTTAGATGTGGTGGAGTATTGTGAGAGTTCGTAGCAAAGTCCTGTACTTTTGGTAAATAAAAAGAAAGGCCAACCTCGTTTTTGTCTTGACAGTAGGAAGCTCAACTCAGTAACTAAGCGTGACGCATACAACTTGCCATATATTGCAGAAATCTTAGACAATTTGCGCGATGCTCGTTTCCTTAGTAGTCTAGATTTGTCTAAGGCTTTTTGGCAGATCCCTATTGCTGAGGAGGATAGAGATAAGACGAAATTTTACGTCCCAGGCCGTGGAACACTACCCCTTTTGGATTGACAAATGCTCCAGCCACACAACAACGTTTAGTTGATGCATTGTTAGGTGACGTAGATCATCGCATTTTTGCGTATTTAGATGATGTTATAATTGTCAGTAGCACGTTCGATGAACACGTCTCCCTCCTACTTCGTGTCTTGGATAAATTACGTAAGAGCAATTTAACAGTAAACCTTGAAAAATGTGAGTTTTTCCGAAGTAGTCTCAAATATTTGGGTTACGTGGTTGATGCAGACGGATTGCGAACTGATTCCGAGAAGGTAGAAGCTATCTTGAATTGGTCAACTCCTACTAATCGTAAGGAGCTAAAACGGTTTCTAGGAACGGCTACCTGGTATCGCCGATTTGTTCTCAATTTTAGCACAATCGCAGCACCGCTAAAACTGCACCACTCGGAATATACTGCAATAACCGATACAAGGGAATTCCGTGTACCGCCCTCGCTGTGCGAACTAGCACCGAGGACGGCCATCGCCGTTGCTGATCCTGGCTGCCTACTACTCCGCACTGCTCCTAGAAGCTGAGGCCTACCTACCATCTTCGGCCGGACTTACGTTAAAAGGGGAGTACTGCGCTACGGAAGTGGATACAATTTAAATCTTAAGGTCGAACCACGACCTCATAAATTTATGTGCCCTCCTTCAGAGTCATTCGTTTTCTTTTTTTTTAACTTAAATTCACAATAATTTTATTATAATTTAAACTTCATTTGTTATTTTTTTATTAAATCTTGTATTTTGATTATTAACACCTTAGTTTCATTTTTTTGTTTAGCTACCACATTAGGTAAGGTAGAAACTAAGGGTTGCTTAACGGCACAATCATCATTATCGTAGAAACGTCGTTGAACTTGTGAAGATCAGATGCTGAACGGCCTAGCTATTCATCTCAATATACTCAACGCATCGGGTCTTTGGATGAATTTGGATAAAACGAAGATTATGTTCAATTAACATGTCTTCATGGAAGCGATTGCTGTTCGCGGATCTCCTCTTGAAGTTGTTGGTTTACCTTGGTTTACGCTGCAGTTGAATAAAAAAAAACTTTGAGAGATAGGCCTGTAGAAGAAAACAGCTGGGCTGGGCAGCATTTGATAAACTTCGTCTAGTCTTTTCGTCACCAATGCCTGAAGACTTAAAGTCTTCAACCAGTGCGTATGACTTACGGGGCTGAGACATATACTCTCACGGTACGAATAGTTCAAAATCCCGAAGATATGACTGAACATAAACACAAAAAGAAAACTAAAAATGAATTTATACGGAAATAATTGATGACATTCATATGGGATCACACTGAAGGTGTGACCTTTCAAATATAAAAGAATCATCGAAATCGGTTCAGAAGGAGATATGAAGTAACATTCAGAAGAGAGTAACTCACCATTGACGTGCAATTCTTTTTGAACCGGTCGACGCCGAAAGCTCTGATCGCTCGCGAGAACCCAAACACCTGCGAATCGATCCACGCCGATCGACACGCTATTGTCTGCCCCGGCCCGGCTGATTTGTACTCCACTCTTTCCACTACACTCTAGAAATTAGATACAATGATTTGTAGCGTTATTTGGTTAAGCAATTAGGCCCATAGCGTCTTTGATACATTGAACGGGTGCGTCCGTCCAAGGTACCAAACGTTCAAGGTTCAGGGGCAATAAGATCTTCGATGGATCGAAGACTGGTGCATGCGTTTAACCTTGAACGAATGTACAGGTTGTATGGACGCAGTTTAGAGCCCTTGATCCTATAATATGACTTACTAGCTGTGCCCGCAGCTTCGCACGCGTGGTCATTTATACTCTATGTCCTATTCCAGGACCTAAAATACCAATATACCAACATTTGATTTAAATTCTTTCAGCCACCAAAAAGCATTTATCGTTTGCTCGGCTTCTACTCATCGGATTGAGATACCAAGTACACCAGTTTTTAAGTCAAAAACCCCAAGCTATCCAACATTGAAATCCGCATCGCAATAGGTCCAGTAGTTTTTACGTGATGCGCAAACATACAGACAAACAAACACAGAGTTTTTTTCGTTCTTATTGCTTTATTATAAGTATAGATAACAGATATAGAAAGATCTTAAAAGTATGAAGAAAAGGAAAGTAAACAGTGGCGTTGATTATGCCTCATCGCCATCAGACTACATTCTTCCACTGGACGTAGGCCTCTCCTAGTGAACGCCACTGAGACCGATCTTCGGCTCTCTTCATCCAGTCGCTACGCCTAAGCGCGGTCTCCACACTAGAACTCGTCTACCGCAACGTAACGTTTGTAGGTTCTTCGATAGATGTGACCAGCCCTTGCCATTTGAGCTTGCTAATTCTATAAGCTGCATGTCGGTAGAGATCGTCTGGTCTAAAACTGATCGCCCCTCCAATGTGCTCACATCCAAAGTTGGTATATAGACACAAAACACACGAATTGGTCGTCGTCATTGGTCATTCAGACATAGAATAACTAATAATGACACCGCACCCGAACGGCCCGATCTATTGGTCAACTAGTGCATAGATGACGCGAACCAGCGACAGAGCGGACGTGTCGTTCCATGCAAAGCGCGCGCTTCCCACCATACAATGCCAGTACCTGGACTGATCGCACGATTAATTGATTACTAAGTACGCGGACGAGTTCACGTTCACAATAAAATCGCCGCACGCACACTAGTAAAATGTTGCAATAACTATTTCCTCTCACACATTGAAACAATCAAGTTTAGTGGAGGGGCGATGATCTCTAAGTTTGGTTCTCTGTGTACACATCAGGGTCACCTCATTGCAGATCTTGTTCTTAACAAGTTCTATGTGGTTGAGATTTGAACACATAGAACATATATATCTAACTTAACCGTGATAGAAACATCAATTGTATTTACCTCGACGTCTCTATCAAATGGCATTGCTTGGTGTTGGTGCATAACTTACCATGACTTTAGTGTATCCCAAGTTCCTCGTGTACGTGATGAGCACTTTGTTCTTGGGGTCGCAGATGCTCTCCTCGATGATTTTCACAGACTTTGCACTGAAAAACCTGAAGCGAACAATTTCATTGTGAATACTTTTATAAACATTGTATTGTGTTATTTATAGGAAATAGACCAAAGGACAATCAGATAATGGAAGAAGAATATATTTTGTAACGAACTAGCTTCTAACTAGCGCGGTCTTCAGTTTATCGCGGAAAAAAGGCATCCTATGTTCTTCTAAGATAATAAAAACCAATGCAAAATTAAAGCACAAACGCTCTTGATGTTTTTTTACAGACTTGTTATTGTTTCGTTTCCACGGCATCATGTCATTCCGTTCCTTACAGCGAGTAATCGACATTTTCCAGTTTTCCCGTGGCAACTTATTTTCCGGGATAAAAAATATCCTATATTGGTCTCTATATTGTACAGTACCTATTTACGAAGTTTCATAAAAATCGGATCAGCCGTTATGGTGTGAAAGCTCCCCAAACAAACAGACAACGTCTCACTTTTATATATTGGTGTGGACATTACCATGCCGTCGCAGTGCCGTTTGCCGTAATTAGTAATAGATCTACTCATTCTCGCCGGGTGCTGTGAGGACCAGCAATGGGAATCCAGGAAAGGAAAGGAATCCAGGGTAGTTTAAGTATCAACATCTACTGTGATGACCAAGGGTGGTGGTTATGGCAACCTCCCCCCCAAATGGGGGGTGCATTAGGAACCTTATGTTCAGCAGTGGACGTATTCCGGCTGATGATGATAGTGATGATTACGAACTAGGCGCTCTGCCCAACGGCTCCGCTCTAGTGTTTCGTTATCACTCGGAAACTTCATTTTCACCTCACATCTCAATTCTACTGTATTCTACTGCCAGGCATCCCGCGACGGCCCATTTTTTATTATTATTATAAACACTAATTTAATACATTATTTTAGCTGTTTTTCTTGCACCTAGCATTTTCCTCGCTGTACTGAGATGAAAAGTTTTGTGTTGCGCACGGCAGCAAAGTTATTTGGCGTCTCGTACTTTTGAAACCCTCGCTGCGCTCAGGATTCTATATTTGAACTACTCGCTTCGCTCATGGTTCAATCCTAGAATCATTCGCTTGCTCTGGTTTCAATACAAGTACTCTCGCCAAAAAAATACTTTGCAGCCTTGCATAACAAATAACTATTTCACCTCACAAGCTCGGAAAGATTCTGTTTGTCATTCGAAATCTGAGTGCAAAAGTTCATTTTACCCGCTAGCGTGGAAAGAGTTTTTAAAATTCGAACCTTTCTATTCAATAATTTTCTATAGCTCCAATCCACTGAAAATACTTTATTACTAATTTATACTATATTATTATCCGATTCGATTCTACTCTACTTGACTCTATTCGTCTCTATTCGCCTCTTTTTGACTCTACTCGACTCTACTCGAATCTACTCGACTCTACTCTACTCGATGCTAATCGACTCTATTCGACTCTATCCGTCTCTTTTCATTTTCAATTCTTTTCTACTCTATTCTAATCTGTTCTACTCTATTCTACTCGGTTCTACTGTGTTCTACTTTGTTCTACTCTGTTCTACGGTGTTCTACTGTATTTTACTCAATTCTACTGTATTCTACTCTGTTCTACTGCCAGGCATCCCGCGACGGCCCATTTTTTATTATTATTATAAACACTAATTTAATACATTATTTTAGCTGTTTTTCTTGCACCTAGCATTTCCCTCGCTGTAGTGAGGTGAAAAGTTTTGTGTTGCGCACGGCAGCAAAGTTATTTGGCGTCTCGTACTTTTAAAACCCTCGCTGCGCTCAGGATTCTAGGATTGAACCACTCGCTTCGCTCATGGTTCAATCCTAGAATCCTTCGCTTGATCTGGTTTCAATACAAGTACTCTCGCCAAAAAATCACTTTGCAGCCTTGCATAACAAATAACTATTTCCCGAGGAAAGCAATTTTCTATCAGTGAAAGAAATTAGTAGTTTCAGAGTTCACAAACAAACAACAACAACTACTAACTATTAGTGTAGATATGTAATGTGTCAGTCGTTTCTTTGATACTCGTCGTTGTACGCTTAATTGTAAATATTTGTGATTAGTATAGATCCTCAGGAGATGTTGACTCGTCGAATGCTGGATCGAGAGCCCCGCCTCAGTGTTGTCTGATGGCTCGTGCAGGCGAAACACGTGTTGTGTCGCTGCCAGACAGTGTTATATTGGATAAAGGTGTACGTTTTTTATTGTAGTTGGGTTTATTGGGTTGGGTAGGAAGTAATATAATTATAGTAGCTTTCCCGCCCGCGACTTCATCCGCGCTGACTACTATTTATCGCAAAAATATAATCCTATGTTCTTCTAGGATATTAATAACCAATGCAAAAGTAGGTATAGCACCAATGCTCTTGATGTTTTTTGACAGACTTGCTATTTCGTTTCCATGGCAACCGTTCCTTACAGTGAGTAATCAACATTTCCCAGTTTTCCCATGAAAAATTACAATTTTCCGGGATAAAAAGTATCCTATGTTTTATTCCAGGCCATAAGCTAGGTTCAGCCGTTATCACAGCGTTATCGCGTAAAGGCTCCCCAAATAATCAAAAAGACAACGTTTCACTTTTATATACGAGGGCTGTTTGATAAGTCGTTTTAAAAAGTAAAAAAAAATATTTTTATTTAACTATTTACTTTTATTTCTCAACATGGACTATGTTGAGAAATAAATGTAAATAGTTTGTTTGATAAATGTCAATTGTTTGAGGGCCAAACACTTGTTCCAGTGAGTTTCCAATTTTTTTATCCCCTCCAAAAAATACGTTTTGTCGAGGTCTTCAAAATAGCCGTTTACAACTGTGATGTAGTCCTCATTTGACAAAAAAAAAGCCCTCCAAGTCATCTTTTCAGATTTGGGAATAGGTAATAATCGCACGGAGCTAGGTCGGGCGAATACGGAGCACGCGGAACCAGCTCGTGGATTTTGGCCATTGCAATAGCTGACGTGTGCACTGGGGCATTGTCTTGATTGTCAACAAACGTGGCACCCATCGTGCAGACAGCTTTGTCATACCCAAATCTTCATGCAGGATTTTATGTACTCGCTCAGTGGAGATGCCTGTGTTCTCAGCTATTTCACGCACTCGGCGGTCGTCGAGTACAATATTATGGACTTCTTCAACAACATCCTCAGTAGTGACTTCGATTGGGCGACCAGAGCGTGGAGCGTGGTCGGTCAAGCACATCTGATATGTGCTTGACCGACCACGTTTAAAATCATTTATCCAGTTATAAACAGTCTGCAACGTTGGTGCCATGAACAGAATCAAGTTCAGGTTTTATTGTGGCAGCACTGCAACCCTTCATAAAAAAATGTTTTATAACGGCACGAAATTCAGATTTTTCCATAGTTGTTGAAAATTTACGAGTGATCACAGTTAAACAATGGTTAAACTGACAAAACTTATTTTTTTTGCTGAATTTTAGACAGTCTTCATTTGAAAGATTGTGCCTGCCAGTGTTAATGCCATTTACCAGAAAAAAGGTTTTATAAATAGTCTTAGGACTTATCAAACAGCCCTCGTATTGGTATGGATTTATTTTACGTTTGTTCTATTTTGATAAAGGATTGTTAACGTGTTTCGTTTATATATTTTATTTATCCATATATCATTACCTTGAATTATGGATTGGCTACATATTTTTTCGTCGTTCATTTTCCACGTTAAAATCTTCGGGGGAATATAAGTAAAATTTTATTTAAAAAATTTGTGAACTTCGATCGATCGAGTAATTTATCAAATGCGTCACTTGTTACCTTTATCGCTTCTGTAACCATGGTGTTTTATCTCAGATAGCCGATAGCTGATAACAATCCAAAACAATAATGTGTTTGTGTTTATGGAAAACTAGCGTAGATGATGTGATCGAAAGTAACGTAAGTGTTATTCGAGGCCCATAACAAATTTCAATAAAATCCGGTGAGCCGTTTCAGCGCGAAGACCAGCCAAACATACACACACAGTCAATCACAAACTTTCGCATATAATATACTCGTATTAGTACAACGATTTAGTATTTTCTTACGTCGCATTATACTGTATACAGTATTTATATCTGTGAAGAATTCTGATACGCTATTTGAGGCAGATTATTTTGCAATTATTGTTGTTTTTTTTCTGCATTGCTGCTATTTATACATTTTTTCATAACTATAATGGATAAGTTCAAATGCACTATGAGCTACCCTCATAAATATTTCCAAGGTATATCAAAATAAAATACGACGACAGGTTGGTCTAGTGACTAGTGACCCTAACTACGAAATCAAATGGTCGCAGGTTCGAATCTCACAAGGTACAATCATTTGTGTGATGAGCAGAAATGTTGTTTCAGAGTAATATAAATATAAAGAATAATAAATATAGATAGAGAATTATAGAGAATTATAGATATTATAGAGAATATTTTATGTACTAGCTTTCGCCCGCGACTTCATCCACGCGGACTACAGTTTTTAGCGAAAAAAGGATCCTATGTTCTTGTAGGATAATAAAAACCAATTCAAAAGTATAGCACCAACGCTCTTGATGCTTTTTGACAGACTTGTTATTATGTCCTCTCCATGGCAACCGTCCCTTACAGCGAGTAATCAACATTTTCCCGTATTGCCGTGTAAACTTACAATTTTCCGGGATAAAAAGTATCCTATATTTTATTCCAGGGTATAACCTATCTCCATTCTAAATTTAATCAAAATCTGTCCCGCCGTTATCCCGTGAAAGCTCCCAAACAAACAAAAAACAAACAAAGCTTCACTTTAATATATTGGTATGGATGTTTATCCGTTATCTAGTGTCCATAGTACATGGTATCCTAGGTTAGGGTTAGGTAATTATTCAAATTGTCTAGTCATGCAAAGTGGCAGCCGCGAGCACACGCTCTGATTGGGAACAATCAAATAGCAATAAAAATAAAATATGACAATGAACACCGCGTGCTCGATATAAATAACGCACACTGACCCTCATAAAAATTACTGTAGTCATGAAATACGAGTAAGTACAAAGAACGACCACTTTATCATATGCCCTTGAATTTATGAGTAAAGTTCATGAGAAGTAGCAATGAGTTTTAAGTCCAAGGGTATAGAATTTGCTTTGCGTAGTTTTGTATTGAATTTTTGATGCCCTTCTCTACTCATAACTCATTTAATTAAAACATGCACATAATTTGAGGCACCGCGTCCCGTGTCACTGACGCTCCGGTTTTGTCAGAAAATAAAAGAAGAAAGTTCTCAAATTGGACTGCTTTTTTAAAGTGTATATTACGTTATTTCATAATTCGGGACTCATATTGTACTGGGTGGGGACCCAGTAGTATTTAAGTAATCATTATAAAGTAGGGAAGTTTTTTCAAAGAAGAATTCAAGTAAGTTTAAATAAAAAAGTGACTATTTTAAATGTTATTTAAAATCTGTCTTTATTTTCATTACTAGCTGCGGTCGCGGCGTTGCCCGCGTGGTCATATTGTTCATGTGGAAAACCGCATCGCAATCGGTTGAGTAGTTTTTCCGTGATGCGCGAAAAAACAAACAGACGGTGGGACACATTTTTAAAAAAATGTAATATTATTGTTTTTTATTATTATCTTCATTGTACAGACTTTGTGTTACTTACTGCTCTATTACAAGTTAGATAAGCCATGTTTTTGACTGTGATCGATGAAGTTTATTCATAGATAGATAGATAGATAGATAGATAAACGCTTTATTGCCCACTAACGAAAACAAACAAGAATATAAATTTAACTTAAATCGAATACAATGGGCGGTCTTATCGCTTATGGCATATGTATTATATTATAATCTTCGTTTTACATGTCAATGTTTCAACCTGAGATTATTATGCTGTTTTTCTTAAAAACTCGAGCTGATGAGATTAGCCAGGCAGCGATAATGCAGTCCATATAATCTATACTATAATAAAACTGTAACTGGGCTAAATCTGTACATTAAATATATTTTTTAAATTATAATTGAGATAAACTTCAAAATCGATATGGAGTGCAAAACGGTATTTTTTTATTTTTTTGTTTGTCTGTCTGTGTTTTGAACACGCATCACGCTGAAACTACCAGACGGATTTTGATACAACTTGGCACAATCACAGCTGATGTTATGGATTAACATTTAGAATACTTTTTATCCCGAAAAAATAAAGGGTTCCCGCAGGATAAGGGTTGAAAGGTATTTAAAAGAACACGTATCACGTTGAAACTACTGGACCAATTTTGATGTAACTGGGCATAGTCAAAGTTTATATTAACTGTTAAAATTTAGAATACTTTTAATCCCGAAAAAATAAAGAATTTTTAAAGGGTCCAAAGTTTATGTTAAATTAAAGTAATAATGAATACATCCGTTTAAAGAACGGTACCAAATTTCGTTGTTCGCTCCATGAACCAACGTGGCGAAGCGAACATGCGTGGGAATGTAATCCAGACGTCCGTGGATCGAAACCACGCAATTGTAGATTTTTTTGCTCCATAATTAAAAGCATTTACATATTTTATGCGTTATTTTTACATTTTGGAACCCTGGAACAAAGACACGGGTGTTATAAAGTTTAGGGTGTGTATCACTTTGTGTGTGTGTGTGTGTGTGTGTGTGTGTGTGTGTTCGTGTGTGCTAGCTATAGCTCCCAAACGAATGGACCGATTTTGATGCGGTTTCTTTCTGTTTGAAAGCTTATGTGTTCGAGATATAGTGGTGAAGGGGGGAGAGGGCGGGAGGTGAGAAAAGGTGGTGAGAATCGTAGCTTACAAACGAAAGGACCAATTTAGCTGCGGTTTTTTTTTTGTTTGAAAGTTTGGATAAACGAGATGGTTCTTAGCTATATGGGGTATGGGGAGGGGGAGGTGAGAAAAGGAGGGAAGGGTGAGGTGAGAAAAGGGGGAGGGGTGAGGGGGAGGTGAGTTAAGTGGGAGGGGTGAGAATCGTAGCTTCCAAACGAATGGACCGATTTATCTGCGGTTTTTTAAGTTTGAAAGCTGGGGTAAACGAGATGGTTCTTAGCTATAATAGGGGGAAGTAAGGAAGGGGAGGGCGGGGGGGAATCGTAGCTTCCAAACGAATGGAATAATTTTGATGTAGTTTTTTATATTTGAAAACTGATTGTGATCGAGATGCTTCTTAGCTATAGTGGGGGGTGGGGAGCCGGGGGTTTAATTTTTAATTTGGGCTTATCCTTGATATTTTTAAGGCTGCTGTAATTTTCCGAAGTTAACCTTCAAGATTTATTTTAAAAAAAGCAGATAAACATATACAGACGACTGCGTGTTTATTATATCTTGGGATATTGATAATATATTATAACACAGAGACCGTGTTAGCGTCGGGCATATTTAAAAAAAAGCAATAAACCCAACTTTCATGGCCGAGCTGACATCGAATTTCAGCGGGTATACTTTCGAATTTAGGATTTCACGTAGCGTATTTCGAAAATAT
This sequence comes from Alsophila aescularia, assembly GCA_946251855.1. NCBI lineage: Eukaryota > Metazoa > Arthropoda > Insecta > Lepidoptera > Geometridae > Alsophila > Alsophila aescularia. The sequence goes on from OX276373.1 coordinate 11,151,906, forward strand.
ACCTCCATACCACGCTACGGTAACACAGATTTCTTTCAACCACCTTCAGTGGCGATCCGACATGGTCGTTATATTCTTGTTCAATAGCTTAGTTTAAGTCACCTAGTTTTTTTTTTTATTATCTTCATTGTACGGATTTTTTGTCAGCTACTGCTTTATTGTAAGTACTTGCTTTATTTCCTTTACTTCGAAATTCTGAAATTGTAAATTTCCGCGACCTTACACAACCCCCATAATAGCAACATGTACTATTTTGATAAATTATGATAATTTTTTCAATTACGGTTGAGATAAGTGTTATCATATCATTTATTCTCAATTACACATGAGGTATGAAGTTTGTTTACATGTTTGGTAGCCAACATAGTTGAAGGTTGAATCATAATGATAGCATTGATATTTTCAGGCACTGACTAAAATGATATAATGTTTGGTTAATCAGTTTATCCTACCCAGTGGAAAGGCGACCTACGGACAAGCCAAACCGTTGACTTCCGTAACGTAATTTTATTTTCAGACCCAAAACCTGGAGAAAATAAACAGATGTAAGCGTGTGTAACGTTGAATTTTGAAGTTATGGGGCTGTGATTACATTACACCATCCCTTCGAGTACTCCTACTGGTCTGATTGTTTATTTAAGCGCGTCACAGACGACTAAGATACGATAATATTTTATCTTAAGATAAAATATCGCTCGCCATACAATTTACATGAACCACCACAAACGGCGAAGATAATATATATTTGCATCTTACAGTATCATAAGATATCGAGCGATATCGAATTTTTGAAAAGATGTCATCTTAAGATACGAAATATATCGTAAAAGATACAAAATATATCGTAATATGCTCTATAGGTTGCTCTGTTTTGTATTCGTGACGGTTTTTTTTAACCCCTGAACAAAGAGACGGGTGTTATATGTTTAGGGTGTGTATCACTGTGGGTGTGTGTATGTGTTGGTGTGTATGTGTGTAGCATCGTAGCTCCCAAACGAATGGACTAATTTTGATGCGTTTTTTTCTGTTCGAAAGCTGATATGATTGAGATGTTTCTTCGATATATGGGGAGAGGGGGGGGAGGTGAGAAAGAAAAGGGGGGTGAAAATCGTAGCTTTCGAACGAATGGACCGATTTAGCTGCGGTTTTTTATGTTTGAAAGCTGAGGTAAACGGGATGGTTCTTAGCATACTGCAAGTCGTTGTTCTGTACAAATGCTCTCCCGCATGTTCGTATTTTGTTTCACTATATCTTCCTTAATCAAATTATGAATTCCGAGGAAAGTTTCCTTCGACTTATTAAAATAAGTACAGTTAGTGCACAGTGCAATAATGCATATCAAATTCGAAATCAGAATCGTCGTCTGATGAGCTATCTAATAAATCTAATAGTGAAACCGTATTACTCAAATTTTATCAGCCTGTATATAGAAAGCGGTGAAGAAATACGTGTGGCACCTAGCACGGCCTGCGAGCGAATGAATAATTTCAATATATTATCGTATCTTTACCGTGTGTGATACCCTAAGATGCTATAATATTTTATATGCAGATATCGTAACATCAAATATTATAGTATCTTAACCGTCTGTGATGCCCTTTAAGCCCCCTTGCGAGCATCAGTCTACAGACTATGCCAGCATCGGACTGGCCATATAGTCGAGGTGGCGTTTGCCAGCCGGGCCCTAGCCTGCGCGGGCCCCCCCTACGCGACTGGCTTGCGGGGCTGGCTCGCTGCGCTCGCGCCTTTATTATATTTCTTCGTTTGCAATTTGTGGAAAAAGCTAAAAAAAAAACGCGCTCACTGCGCTTGCGCCTATTTCTATGTCGCATGACGAAATACGGCAGCTCTCAAAAGATCCTTTGTTTTCCTTACATACGTTTCTAACAAACACGTCTAGAAGTAGCTTTAATTTATCGCGCTCGCTACCCTCGCGCCTTGGTGTTAGTATTGGCTGCTTTCATATTCCTACTCAAGAGATTCACAATAATTATTCTACTTCTTTTTATACATGGCTATAATAAATTAATAGTTTGATATTTTTGCGCTCGCTTTACTAGTGCCTGAAATATTACCTATATATTTTCGGACGCTGAGGAACTCCACTAAAGTCTAGTTTTTTTCACTGACCTGCATTATAATAGTGTAATGCAACTCAGTATTTTTTCTAACATTTTCCTTCTTGCTACTCGGGCCTTCAATAAAAGGCCCAATGCCCTCATTCTTATAATGTACCAGAAATAGCTCAAAAATTTCGCGCTCGCTTCGCTCGCGCGTTTTCTTGTTATTATGTACTGTTTTTTCACTCAGAGATGATCGATCTAAACGCTTTTTTTTCACAGTATTGTTATTTTTCTGCAATTACCCTAATAAAAGTACTTACAAGCAGCTCAAAATTATCAAAATTCTAAATTTTAAATCACATAATACAATACTAATACGAAAATGTTCACGGATGCGTAAGGGATCGCGATAGATATTATAAGCCATTTCGGGTAATAAAAAATTCCTCGCCCGGGGCGCCCACATGTCTAAGGCCCTGTAAGCCCTCTAAGCAAGTTCTTAGCGGATCTTCTGTGAGTTTCGTATTTTGTGCGGAGTCAGCACCATGCCACAGATTACTACAACAGCATGCTACTACTTGCTATACTTCACTCGCCGGCTAGTCCCGAAATGGAAATCTGCGCGAAATTCAATACTAAATTTATATAATTCAAGTTCCAAAACTGTAATAGTATATTAATCTCATAAGCTAGCTAGATCTTGGCCCTTGGGGCTTTGAGGAGCAATCAGTCTGGCCCTTATGCTAAAAAGTTTGAAGACCGCTGAATTAGATCAAACTGCAAAGGACGCCAAGTGTTTATCACAATTTAACATGCACATCAGCACGTACACCACTTTATATTATGCATATTGTGTAAATCTCACAATTTCATTCACGAAAGTGACTTGTGACAGACGATTTTCAGCACTGAAGTGCATAAAGACAAGACTTTGCTCTCTACTGGGGCTAAAACTGTTGGATTCATCGATTATTATATTAAACAAAGAATCGGATCTAATCAACGATGACGAGAATAGCAGCTTTTACGATCAAGTTATTGACAAATTAGCTGAAACTACACAAGCTTTAAAAAAAAGGCTGGCTACAAATTTGTTATATTCTAAGTAATTGGATCTATATTTACTGAATAATATATATTGTTGATAATTAATAGTTTGTATATTTCATTATTTTTCTATACTATACCATCTAAGATTATCCCGTCCCGGGCCTCGGGCTTCTCAGGAGCCACCCGGGCCCTGACGGCCCGACCCTGGACTATGCCACCGAAGCTGTATTTATTTTTCTTTTTTTGAAAATTCACACCAATTACCTAGACCCAAACTAGGTAAGATACCCTGCACTATGGGTACTTGACAACGGATAAACATACATAGATATAGATAATCTAATCTTAAAATGAGTGCCCCTCCACTAAAATTGTTTTTTTCAATTATTGCAACATTTGTATGCGTGCGCGATTTTACTGTAAACTTGTCCGCGTACTTAGAAGTCAACTAAACTCGTGGGATCAGTCTAGGTCCCGGCGTTGTAGGGCGAACGACACGCTCTGTCGCGACATTTACATATCCGGCCGTTCGGGTGCGTTAGCATTATTAGCTTTCGCCCGCGACTTCGCCCGCGCGGACTTCAGTTTAACGCGAAAATAAGCATCCTATGTTCTTCTAGATTAATTAAAACCAATGCAACAGTATAGCACCAACGCTGTTGATGTTTTTTAACAGATTTGTTATTATTTCGTTTCCATGTGTGGCAACCGTTCCTTACAGCGAGTACTCAACATTTTCCGAGATAAAAAGTATCCAATGTTTTATTTCAGGGTATAAGCTATATATAAGCTATCCAAATTTCATCAAAATCCGTCCATTTGTTATTGCGTGAAATCTCCCCAAACAAACAGACCACGTTTCACTTTTATATATTGGTATGGGTTATACATCCATGACTCGGAAACAACCATTTGTACTCATCACACAAATGTTTGCAACTTGCGGGATCCGAACCCGTGTCCTTTGACTTTGCAGTCAGAGTAACTAGCCACTAGGTCGTAATAGAGTGATAAAGAAGCTGCTGTTCCAAGACAGATAAACACATACCTCTCTCCCCACTTGGGCACGCGGTTGGTCTTGGTGAGCACTCGCTTTGTGTGCAAGCATCCATCCTTCACCTGTCTACTCCAAGTGTCCTCCGATAGTACATGTGTGCTGAAATCATTACAAGGGATCCTTACAGGTGCTTACTATAGATAGAGCCTAGCATACACACAAGTGAAAAAAAAACGGGCTAGTGCGAGTTGGACCAGAGCATCGTGGTCCGTTCAAACTTGTAGGTATGTAAATAGCTCGTCCATTGAGGGAATCGAATTTCGAACCTTTTTTTTGTGATGTGTCTATAAATTTACAGTTTACGTTTTTATTCCTTTAATTGTGTTCTATGACATTGCTTCTTGCCGAATTTCACAATTACCGTATAGGTCTTGATTTTCTACAATATACGGCACAAACGGCCAAATCTTTTGATTGCTCTGACTTAGAAGTTTGTTTTTTTCACAGCTCCAAGGGATTGCAGACTTGCGTATTTGATATTAATTTAAACTTAATATCAAATAAAGATACGGCCCCCTTACGGAACCCTTTTTGTTCCTGACAAAAAGGATTTTGACAGACGGACCCCTAAAATGGTAAGGAACCCTAAAAATGAAATTTGCATCTACATATTTGCATAAATATAATAAATCCATAGAGTATAGAGGAGTTCAATACAAACAAAAAATGTTGTTACACTTGTATATCCTGAAGTGTCACATTGCTGTGATACTGGAGCTCAAAGACTACATACATACACACTACATAATGCTTGAAGTTCTCTGTCGATTTATTAAGGTTTGTACAGTGGCTGGGGTTTTTCGGTGTTTTCATATCTATACTAATATTATAGAGAGGTAAAGTGTGTGAGTTTGTGAGGTTGTATGGGGTAATCTCTGGACCTACTGAACAGATTTTGAAAATTGTTTTACCAATAGAAACCCATGTTATTTGTGAGTTTAAATGACCACGCATGCGAAGCCGCGGGCATCAGCTAGGTAATAATAAATACATTCAGGAGAATTCACACCAATGAACTAGCCCCAAACTAGGATACCCTATACTATGTGCACTAGATAATGGATAACCATACATAGATATGCATATTACATCCTTGACTCAGAAACAAAAATTTCTGCTCAACCCACAAATGATTGTACCTTGCGGGATTTGAATCCACAACTGTTTGATTTCGTAGTTAGGGTCCTAGCCACTAGACCAACCAGTTGTCCGGTCATTAGCTTGATTAGGTATGCCACAAAAGTTAGAAGGCTTATGTAATGTGTTAATAATTAGATTGAAAATACAAAAAATTGTTGAAAATCGAAAAGGCAAATCTTTCTAACAAACAAAAGAACTAGCAGTATTATTAAAACTTTACGAACCCTTTTCACCAATTTAGAGACGTTATTAAAAAAAAACCTTTCCTATGACCCTAGAGCACTCAAGGAACTCAAATCTCTAGTTCCACCTGTTTAGGCTGTGCATGGTCTTGTCTGACAATCAGTCAGTATGTCACAGTAGGTACTGTTTTATAGGTTAACCTGTGGACGAGTGTGTTTTTGGAGTTCTTGGGTTATTTTTAAACAAGGATAAAAGATTTGCCATACACAAAATCTGTATTTGAGGAAAGTAAATGAACCAAAATATATAAAATATTTTTTTAAACTTTTATTTTACTTTTTTGCTAAATTTGCAAAAATAACCTCAAATATCCCGTATGGGATACCAATAGCCGACAGGTTAATGAAGAACCAAAATTAATGAAACTTTGAAACACTATAGATGGATCAACACAATCTCACACACACACACACACACACACACACACACACACACACACACACACACACACACATATCTATAAGCCATCTGGTTAATCTAGTTAATTGTTTAGTTTAGTACAATTAAATTTTGCAATATTGAGTCTTTGGACATGAGTCATTCTCAAAGAATTAAATTAATTTTGATGTCTTACCTCTGTGGATTAGGGTATCTTTTCCAATATCCGCACGCAACTTGGTCCCACGTGAAGTTGAATATGGAAGTATTCTCATAGTATCTCGCCATTTTTGCACTTTTTTTAGGTATTTATTTTATCTTTATGGAATGTTTGTAAACAACTCAAAACACCATAACGCTAAAACAACACAAGTAATCATAATGTTATTTGGTACGAGTATCAGATTACATAAACAATATTTATGTAGGTCACAGTAGACCTATGAAGAATATTCTTAAATATTTTTTGTCAACAAATACCTTGCGACCGTGAGCCACGGGCCGCAGGGCGCAGGGGCACAAAGGCTTTGTGAGTGGCGTCACGTAGAGCAAGCGAAGGTGCGGTGCTTCTTAACATCGTTCGTTCAACTTATTTCAATTATTCAAGCACAGATTCCGAACACATGTAACGCGTGTTATTCATCACTCAATAACCTATTACTACACAAGTTGAGCACACAAATTAAAGCATAAGCTACGCCTATATTAGGTAATTAAAATGGATATTTATTAATTCATGAAATAAATTAACGTACCACTTCGCCGGATCGTCTTTCTGTAACAATTTTTTCTCAGTTCCAATCGGTTTTGGAACCAAGTTGCGTACTCCGTGATAGCCACAAAATTATTTTGAGTAAGCCATTAACTTGGTAACCACCAAACACTTGTTATCATTCATTATTTTTACAGTTTTTGATTAAAAAAATATTGGCTGATTGTTGGTTGGAGTACATATGACTTCTCCAGAAACTGACATTACCGTTTACTGCTGACTGACTGACAGTCAATTTGTGCAACTGACAGTGACACTGCAGTGCTATTACGCGATGTTGATCATATCAGTTTCAATCAGATTGTCACTATCAAGTGCACATAATGCAGCGCGATAGAGTCGAAATTGCTATGAAGATACTGACAATCTGATTGAAACCGATATGATCAATGTTACATAATAGCACTGCTGGACGTACCCTGCGTTCGCGATGATGATTTGGCGTTGTGGTACTTGTACTATTATTTATTCTGTGGTTGTGGGCGGTTTCAAAATGTAAATTTTTAACAAGCCTTTTCTTTGAACATTTTCAACACTTTTGTCATTTTTGCAACTTGACACTTGACACTACCGATCCTTTCCAAACTGAATAAAAAACGACCCTATCCCTGACGGAATAAAGTCGATGTCAACATGTCATCGAAACTTGCAAAATGAACGGTGATAGAAAACGTTAAATCTAATTTCGCCCACAAATGGCCAAAGGGAACGCCAAATGTGATTTGTGGCGTTTTTAACAGTTATTTTCGCCAATTGTTACAAAAGGAACGGCCGAGTACTACCTCAGAATTATTAGGGGCCGTTCGTTTTGTATCAAATGGTGAAAATAACTGTTAAAAACGCTAAATATGATCACATTTGGCGTTCGCTTTGGGCATTTGTGGGTGAAATTAGCGTTAACGTTTTCGATCACCGTTCGTTTTGCTTGTTTAAATGACATGCTGAACTAGGAAAATCGACTTTATTTTCCCACAGCAGTACCAGCGTAATCGTTCACAAACATAGATTGGCTGCGACTACTGTACATCGTACTCTCTTTAGGCCTGGAAGGCGATTCTCACGACGTTATATAAATATCACAGTAGATAAATGTCGAAAAATCCTTACATTTTTCGATATATATCTATCGTGATATCTATATCACTTCGTGAGAATTGCCGCCCAGTCTTTGGGGGGAAATATGAAGCTTTGCCCTACAAATGGGAAGATATTTTGATTTGTATTGCTTAGTTATGAACTCTTTACGAAAAAAAACAAATTTCGACCTTGAGGGGTTAGCCCTTAGAATATTTACGCTGCCCTGGTTAGCTGCCATGTCACAGCAGGCCATGTGCCAATAAGGAAGGGACCAAAATTAGTATTTTTTGAAATAGTTCTTTAACAGTTGCTTTATGGCAAAAAAAGCTATGAAAGTATATAGGAGACAATATTTGCAACATTTTTGCATTCGCAGTTGAGTATTTACATTCTCTTTGTCGCAGTTGTTCTGTAAGTCCAATAGGCGAAAAGTTACAAGAAGCGAAATATACAAATTACTAAAAATGATCCAATGCAGGAACAACATATATTCTTAACCGCTGAATGTAGAGACTTGATATTTGTAGAGTATTTTTATGAAGAGGTAACAACGTACACAAAAAGCTGAATTAAAAAAAAAACATTAAAAGGGCTAAAGCCCATTTTAAAAAGTGGGGTCAAAGTTTTAACAAAATACCTCTATTTTGAAGACACTGTTTACAATAGACAGTCAAAATAAAATAAACTTACACGTGTAACAGTTTTTTTAGAAAATTTTGAAATTTCCGGTCATGCTCAGTTATTCATAAAAAATTGCAATATTCAACATTTTTATGAAAAACTGTCTTTGACCTATTATTTTATATACCGAAAAAGCTTGAAACACGTGTACCTAAGTTTGTTTTATTTCGGGAGCTTACATTCAAAATTTAGGGAAATGGTAGAGGACACCTAAAACAATATATATTCTGGAGTATATAATGTTCTTAAATCTAAAGTGTCACATTACAGAGATAATTCTATGGGTAAGATGAGAAGCAGAAAAGCTTCTGTCCTTTCAGGAGCAAAAGTGACTTTGTCCGAAGGTAACAAGCAAAATCACCTCAACCCACATTTTTACGCTAAATGTAGCCGAAAAATAAAATATTAAATACATTTTATCTCTATTTATGTGCATCTTGGATTTAGTTTAAAACCCAGTTTGATACTTCATGGACAGAGTTGAATTTGCTTTTACACCCTAAATTAGAGGTAGGTAGTACGAGTGGATTATTACCAGCTAAAAAAGGTAGCTATTTTTATTACTAGCTTTAGATTATTAAAAGCTAAAAAAAGGTAGCTATGAACTCAACAGCAATAATTTAAAACTAACAGTGTACTTATATGTTTCGCGCATTGAATATTGCTTAAGTAACATAGTAACATATTCCAATTCGATTCAATTATTTACTTACCACAAAAAATATGAACCTTTCTGGAATAAAACTAAACAAAGTTATATTAAATGATTTTATTTAACCAAAATGACCGTTACTTTGGACAAAGATTGGCAACCTTTCCTTACAGCGAGTAATGAACATTTTCCAGTTTTCCCGTAAAAATGTTTTATTCTAGTGTATACTCGTAAGCTATCTCCATTCCAAATTTCATCAATATCCGTCTAGCCGTTATCGTGTGAAAGCTCCCCAAACAAACTAACAGACAACGATTCACTTTTATATATTGGTATGGATCTTTATTATCTCTGTAACGAGCCACTTTAAAACATTATACTCCAGAATATTTATTACTTGTCTAGGTGTCTATACACGCAAACTGAATAAAAAAACAAGATGGCAGAAGAACCACTATGCTAGACTAGAACGAAAAATCTTCTAAACCTTTTATCCTTGAAATAAATAACCTGGCAGGGCCAGAACTTTAGTAGATACAAAAAAAAAACTACATTTATTTGTTTGGATTGGAACAACCTAACTCGCACTTTTTTATGCTGTTTTTCGTATTAGGTAGCGCTAGCCTTTGGAATCAGAGTTTATCAGGCCACCTGAGGGCCTTTGACATGGATTAATGACTGCTATTAATCAATAACAGCTGGGAATGACAGCTTAACGTGCATGGAGCCAACGAGAAACGCACATAACTTAGAAAAGTAATTGGTGCGGAGCCTAGGATTGAACCCAGTTTCTTTGCAATATTGAACTACTAAGTTGCACTATTGAACTGTTAGGCTATCCCCTCATTATGGGTAACAAATGAAAGGGTTTGACAAGTAAAACACAGTACACTTTAGAAATAACTAAATAAAAAAAAATTTACCTTTTTAGATGTACTAAAAGCTAAAAAAAAATAGTGGGGCGTAGCGTAACCTGAGTAATAGAAATTCGAATCACCTCACAATTTTTTTTATTTTTTTTTAGTAGGTACATATAAAACCGTTAGACTTGCTTGCGTGCTTACAGCAACAAGCAGTATAATATTACGTAATAAGATTACTTATTCCGTGAAATATGTTTGTTTGCATTTTTGTTTGGATATTTTTAATAGTTAACTTTTCCCAGCATCCAGCAAGGTAAGATATAAGTAAAAACATATATTGTCAAAGATGATTTATTATCGCATTTACAATATCCATAGTTTGATCGTTTTCTAAAACTATATCGAAATTGTTTAAATATATTGGTAAATTATTACGTTTTTTTGTACTCAAAAATCCTATTTTAATAATAGTGTTACAGTTATCCATTCCGTCAGTCATATTAGCATCTCCTATGCTGTCACCTAATAATATGACGTTGGATTTTTCTTTCAATGTTTCGTAATAATCAGTGTTCTTAATTGATGCTTCATTTTTATTATAACTGTGAATCGGTTCACCCTTCATACCGGTTATAATATCATTATTGTCCAATTCCAAGAAATTTGAAATTACCTGTAAAATACAAACATCAGCATCGGAAAACAATAAGTAGTAAATCATAATCAGCAACTTTGTTGCATCCTGGTACTCAGCAGTAGGGAAATTTGTAGAAGAAATAGAAGCATGATACTCATTTTTATACTTTATTTTTAGATATAATTTCTTGTTGTACTTGTGGTGACTAATAACGTGAAGAACGAACGTGAAGAATAACGTAAAATGTTAGATTCAAATTTCAAGAAAATTATTTTATGCCGACGACGTCGTTTGAAAAATAGTGATATTATCATTCCATAGATAGCATTGATCATTCGCAAATAAGTACCCACTTAATAAACGACTTTCTGGTACAGTTTTCTTTATTATAAGTGCACGTACAGATAAAATGATAAAAACTTAGTATTTGAATGCATCCTCTGTAAGCTAGACAGAAGGCAAATTTAAAAGAAACAGAAAAAATAGATCTCTCTTAGCGATAAGACCGCCCATTGTACTTATTTTAAAGTTTTTTTTAATGTTTAATAATATCTTTTTAGGTGCAGTAAAGTATTATCTACCTAATGTTGTTCTTAAATTTGAAAATGGAACATTTTGTGAGAACGTTTTTTTTCCGGTATTTTATCTGTTTAGTCTTCATTTACTTGCACGCGTGTGTATTAATTTATTGCGGAAATGGCATATGAATTAAGTTTTGATTTAATGGAAGCATACTTTTTGAACAATAAAGACATCTCTCGAAGTTTACGGTGGTATAGCAAAGAATATTCTGACAGACAAACACACCGTCTCGTCACGTTTTAAGGTGGCTTGTGAATAATTTGAAAACTTTGGGACGTTTGATCAACGCTCAAGACCACAGCAAGAGAACCATACGATCAACGACAAAGAACTTGACATTTTAATTTACTTTTCGGCTTTCCCGACGACTTCAGCGAGGGAAGGTGAACAAGAAATTGGAATTTCCGAAAGTAAAATACACCGTGTATTAAAAAAAAACAGGGATGTGATTTATGTTGACGGACGATTGGTTCAAAAATTACTTCCGGGCGATACAGAAAGGAGACTAAATTTCTGTCGTAATATACAAACACACTTGCTCGAAGACCCAGATTTTTTGGATAATATTATTTGGATAGACGAATATAACTTTAGTAATTACGGGATGTACAACCGCCACAATAATCGTATTTGGTCTAAAGAAAATCCCATACGAGTCACCGAACCAACCAAGTGCGTTTCACATTCAACTGTTGGTGCGGTTTTTTTACCAATGAACAAACTTATCTCGTCTCTTAGTTTTTTTTTCAAATTCTAAGAGACGAGATAAGAAATCTCTCCACGGCGGAGCAACAAAACTTAATTTTCCAACAAGTTGGAGCTCCGGCTCATAATAGTCGGAGAGCAGCTGAGTTTCTGAATGAATGTTTTCCTACTTGGATTGGTACAAATGGACCAATTAGATGGCCGGCAAGATCCCCAGATCTAACACCGCTAGATTACTTCTTATGGGATACGTAAAAAAAAAACTATACAAAAAGCAATACGACAACGTGGGCGAGTTAAAAACGACAACGTGGGCGAGTTAAAAACAGAATTGAGATATCCTAACGAGTATTCGCCATAATATGATAAGAAAATCAACAGGCATTTAAGGCGAAATTACTAAAAGATTGACGATTTGCATAAGACAAGAAGAATCACCTTTTGAGCATTTAATTAAATAAACGCACACAACAACACACACACACAAGTACACACTTAAGTCGGTTCTATTCCCAGACGAAGCAAGTAACTTTTAGAAAATCTGTGAATGCAGCATTACTAAGTTTTAAAATTAAAATAAAGTCTCCTTTCCGCAAAATATCCTATCTACAATATTTAAGGTACTTTCCCTTCATGTCCAGTCTAGCCTTGGGACGTCCTGTATTATCAATTATATTATTATTATTTTATCAATATTTATTGCATTATAAGACTTTGTCTCAGAGAGGTTCTGTCGCTGTCAGTCATCACCATCAGTATCATCACTCTAGTATAGTATATGGTTAGTATACGTGAATGTTTTGTGGACTAATCAATTAGTTAAATTTGACTTAACTTTTGTAGTTCTAGAACAGAATTCAGAAGCCAGCACTCTAAATAAAAGGCAAGAACAAAAATAATATCTGGATAGGCTAAAGACATCCGGTACCAACGTAAAGGGAAGGTGCTGGGGAAGAGAAGGGATGAAGAGAAGTCACCCACAAAAGGAGACGCTTAGGTTATGATATAGGGTTGACTGTAGAATCGAGGGGCAGGAGTTGGGGGAGATGGTGGTGGGGGGTGGGGGTGGTAAAGGGTTACCCCCAAGTATGCCTCCTATCCCGCGGAAATGCTTAGTTTTTGAGATATTTCAGTTTTAAATATATTAAAAATTGGCTGATTGCTCGCTGTAATTAATTAGTACAATTACTTTTTCCGCTGCTTTCGCCAGAAAGTAAATTGAAGATGTTATGTATGGCCCCAAAGACTAGGGTAGATTAGGTTAGAACATGACTACATAGTACACACTCAAAGTTAATTTACGGCTGTTTGGTCGTTCGGCGACCAAACAGATGATCGTTACGGCTATTTGGTCACCTACAACTGAAATTTTTGATATAATACTATTTGACTTCTCCCTTCCCCCTCTCTCTCCACCCCCTCCTTGCCCCACTCTACGCCAGTACTTGATGTCTATAGTTTTACCTAATATCTTACTAAACCCACCTTAACATTTTGCTTTAGTAAATTAGCAGCTTCAAGAGATGCTTCTACAGCATCTCCTAGGCCAGAAGATAATATCAGTATAGGTACATTGTTAGCATTACTCCAGTCTACAAGTACATGAACTCCTTCCCTGTAATTAAAGAGAACGTTGGTGATAATACATCTGACAATAACATTTATTAGTTCTACAAATTACTTACCTAAAACTATTCGAGGTATTTCGAGCTATAGCCTTAAGTTCTTCTCTGGGAAACTTTAAGCCCCTTAAAACAAAACACATTATTAATCATACATTAAAAACAGTAACTGTACTCGTAAGTAAAAGGGGCCAAACTCATACCTCAATAAATAATGAGATGCTTTATACCACTCAACCATATACTTAGATTTTTCTTTTAAACTCATGTTAGGATCATTCTCTATTGGCTTATACATGTAAAATAATTGGGTGTCTTCATCTTTGTATGTTTGTGGTATTGAAGGACATAGTCTTAACATTTCTGAAACAATATTAATTATTAATTTATTTAAAACATTTATTTATTTAATATAACTAACAAATGTAACATGTATTAAATAAAACATATAACTTTTATAAATTAACTTACCATAACTGTTAAGAACCGTTTTACCACTATCTCCAGGATCAGCAGTTAGGGTAAGATCAAAATCTGTTACTATTTGCAAATGATCACGTCCTCCTTGTATTATTTTATTTATTTTGTCTAAAAGGTCTTTATCGTTCCTAGTGAATGTTCTATTATTCTGCAGTTCCGTAATTTGGAGCAAACTTTTGAGCTGTGTTGTGTATGTTAACGCTATAAACAAAACTGGATTACGATTCATTAGGTGGTGAATAAATAAATATACAAAAATAAAATAATTAATAATTGTATATACAAATTATAAAAATTGTGAGAAGTATTTACCTACGAAATTTAAACACAAAAAACATACACAACAAAAAACACTCATTTTTTGTTTATTAAAATAGTAGCTTATTGGTTCCTGATAATAATAATAAAGTATATTATGTTCACTGTTTAAATTGCCTTGCTACTAGTATGAACCAAAGAGAATATAATCACTACGTTTACTGGTATGAACTCGATACAATCATGTTATAATACTTTTGTAGGTTATAGAGAAAATTAATAGGTACTAATTTTCTGCCTGCCAATGCGAACAATACGAGTACGTCCTTGACTACTACTTTATCATATCAAAATTTACGGTAACACAACAACACAATAATATCAATCCAATTCCATTTATTTATTAACATTCTACACTACAATTATTATTTATTGTAAGTATTGACATAACAATACCTACAACCTACAATGAGAGATTTTTTGACAGCTGAAGGAACCTAGTTCTGTGGCCCTATTACAGAGCTTGGCTTCAATCAGATTAGTCACTTTTTACATAGGAAAATCGACTCTATCGCAAAGCATTATTGAATTTGACGGCTTGAAACCGTCATGATCAACATTACGTAATCGCACTGCGGAAACCATCGATAGTGGCGCTGACGGGACATGGTTCTCATTTTTTTCGCATTTAATCAATGAAAATGCAAAGTATACTCATAAATACCTACTAATTTTTGTTGTGTTGTGGAAAAACAAAAGTACTTTGTTTGATATCAAATAATAGCCACAAATCTAAAGAGAATATAAAACGTAATAAAATAACAAAAACAAGCATGACAGACAGATATAGGTACGCTTGTCTACACAGACTAGGTAGAGATACTACGTATCATGTCTATGATAGTAAGAAAGTTTTTTATCGGCCTTGCTTCGTGTGGTTTTAAAAAATCTCCAGTGGCCCAACTAAGGAACTTGGCTTCAATCAGATTGTCACTTTTTTCATAGCAAAATCGACTCTATCGCAAAGCATTATTGAATTTCACGGCTTGAAACCGTCATGATCAACATTACGTAATCGCAGTGCTGATCCACGTCTCGTCAGCGCCATCTATCACATTTATATGAACTATATTATTTTTTAATTTAACTTCCCATTGACATTCTATTAATTTATAGGTTGTGTTCACTTACACGCTCGAATCATCCGTGCGATTATCGCTCGATCATCCGGATATAGTGAACGACTTTGGACGTCCACATACAACTGACAACTGTCAAGTGTCAGTTTCATACTATTCCTCCCCTCCACTACTATTTTTCGGATGACCCAGGCGAACGCTCGGACGACGCCGTGAACGATTTCGAGTGTACGCGCGGGTGATCCGTGCGTCCTCGAACGTTTATGTGAACGGGCCCATTTTCTCGAAACGGGGACAGATAATACAGACAAAAAATACGATCCATTTCTAAAAATGGCGCGAAAATTTAAATTGCTATCTATAAATGCTATGAAATGAATGAAAATACGTACTAAAATTACTATACTATAGTATTAGAGTTAATATGGCATTCACAATGTCCATAGTTTGATCATTTACCAAAACTATATCAAAACTGTCAAGATATGCTTGCAAATGATTAATTTTCTTAGAATTAAGAAATCCAATTTTAATTTTATTTTCAAAAGGAATTGTGTCAGTCATATTCGCGTCCCATATTCCATCACCCAGCAATATTACATTTTTTCGTCCATCGATGAATTCTTTATATTCACTATTATTGATAACATATTTTTTATTGTTGTTGTGAATGACTCTTCTCTTCAAACCAATTACTGCACCCTCATGGTCTAAGGCCAAGAAATTAGATATTACCTAAAAACAAATAGCAGCGTTATCAATATGAAACTTACAAATGTGTTATATTAAAATATTGATTATCTTTTTGTTTTGACAGAAAAAAAGAAAATAAATTAAAAAACTACCTTAACGTTAGGTAACAATAAATTTTTGGCTTCAAGAGTGGCTTCTACTGCGTCTCCCAATCCAGCCGATAGTACCATTAATGGTACCTTGTTCACTTTGCTCCATGATATGAACCCATGGACCCCTTCTCTATGAATAAATAAAACTTTTAAGGATAAAACGAAATGTAAGAAAGTATATTTTATATGTTATTTCAAACTAGATTTCCCGCCCGCAACTTTGTCCGCGCGGACTACAGTTTATCGCGAAAAAAAGCATCCTATGTTCTTCTAGGACATTAAAAACTTATGCAAAAATAGGTATAGCACCAATGCTCTTGATTTATTTGACAGACTTGTTATATCGTTTCCATGGCAACCGTTCCTTACAGCGAGTAATCAACATTTTCCAGTTTTCCCGTGGAAGCTTACAATTTTCCGGGATAAAAAGTATCCTATGTTTTATTCCACGGTATAAGCTATCTCCATCCATCCATTCCAAATTTGAGCAAAATTCGTCCAGCCGTTATCGCGTGAAAGCTCCCCAAACAAACAAACAGACGTTTCACTTTTATATATTGGTAATATGGTATGGACTAAAACATGGTTGCATTCACCTAAAACTGTCAAGTGACGCGTTACGAGCTATATCTTGTAGTTCATCTCTTGGAAGTTTATTGCCCCTGTAAACAATAACATTAAGTTACGTATTAAAAAATATATGGTAAAACAACAACAAATCCAAAATTAAATACAGAATCTTACTTTAATAAAAAAACTCTAGTAGTGTACCATTCAATCATGTATTTAGACTGCTCTTCAATACTTATGTTAGGATTATTGACAATTGGGAAATATATTTTAAATAACTTGGCATCAGCTTCTTTATATGTCTGAGGAATAGATGGACACAACCTCAGCATTTCTGGAAAAAATATATTTACCAATAATGAAATGTGGAATACGTATGTGGTGTAATTATAATACATTAAGTAAAAAATATGATAGAATCCGTAACGAGGAAATCCGTAGAAGAACCAAGGTTACTGACATAGCTCTCAGCAGTGCTATTACGCAGTGTTGATCAAATCGGTTTCAAGCTTTCAAATTCATTAGTGCCTTGCGATAGAGTCGTAATTGCTATGAAAAAAGTGATAATCCGATTGTAACCAAGTTCTGTAATAGGGCCACAGAGTTCGCAAGTTGAAGTGGAAACGGGCAGGAGTGGGGAATAAAGATTCTCGAATGGCGTCCACGAACAAGCAATCGAAGTGTAGGGAGACCCCCCACACGATGGACCAACGACATTGTAGCCATCGCAGGAAGTCGTTGGATGGAGCTGGCACAAGATCGCTCGTCATGGCGCTCTCTGCTCTGGGGGAGGCCTATGTTGAGCAGTGGACTTCGAAAGGCTGAAATGATGATGATGAAGTAAAAATTTACCTGTGTTCTTATCAATTTCAAGTTAAAATACCTACTTAGGTATATAAAAATATTTACTACGTACTTTTAGTTTTACTAGCTTTAGCCCGCGGCTTCGCTCGCATGTTTTTTTCTCTCGTCCTTATATATCGTATACCACGTATTGATCTAATTAACAGATGTCAGAAGGCAAATGACAAACATGGCTTAGTGATGATGCAGACGCCGTTTTCCTCATGCGCTGTAAACGCTATACGTTCGCAGTCAAATCAAGATAGGTACGCCAAAATGCTTCAGCCCCCGATTCAAATAACGAACCGAATCGATTCGATTCGATATAGTGAATGAAAAATGTATTGAATTGAACGATTTCAAACCGAATCACAGAATAAATAATACCATAACGATCGATAACTGAGTTATCGAAGGGTTCTGAATCGGGGACTGAACCTTTCGATAACTCAGCAGTGCGATTCCGTATCTTGGTTAAAATCAAAATCAAACTCAGTCTAGTAGTTCCAGCGTGATTCAGGTTCTTTTACATTGTTTTCTACCCCTATCCTACGGAAACCCTTTAATGTTTCAGGATTAAAAGTATTTTAAACGACCAAAATGCTGGCCTTTTTTTGCCCTAAGACTAAGCATTGCCATACAACGTGGCAATGCTGCCAGCGTTTTGGGAACGTTGCCCACTGGAAGCGGATTATTAAACTAGTTTTAGTATTACTTTGTTTTAGGTTAGTATAGTAACTGTTCTTTTTAAGTTTTTTTTTGTTTTTTTGACCAATAAATTATCATAAGCGGATTAAAAAAAAAAGTTTCATTTTGGGATAGTAAGAGTCAAATACTTTTAAATGTTAATACTTAACATTAGCTATCTGTCTAGTAGTTTCAGTGTGATGCGTGTTCAAAGATACAGATAGAAAACAAAAATAAAATAAAAAGAGTTGGCCACCATAACGATTAACCCGCCACTTGTGACGTGAATTTGCCTTACATCTTTGGTGACGCCTGCCAGTCTTACGCACCGGGTTTTTCAATCTACGATTTTCCTATTATGGAATAGTCCATTCATAAATCACATCTCGTTTTTCAATCTTTAGGTAAGTACTCATAAGTACGTATAACAACTGTAATTACCAAATGTGTCTAATGCTATATGGCATGATATATGCTATATGGTGATACATCAAAACTAACAATCATACTTATTAGAACTAAATCAGCCTTTGTCAGTCTTTATGAAGCTAGGAACTACAAAAAACCGGTGTTACATACATATACGTCACCAATAGCGGGTTAATAAACACAAATACTTACACAAATATAATGAACATACTCACCAAAGCTGTTGAGAATCTTTTTATCTAAACTTCCATTATGTCCAGGATCAACAGTCAGTGTTTCATCATAATCAGTTATTATCAGCAAACGATCTGGCCCCATTTGTATCACATTATTGAGCTTTTCCAATAAATTGGTTGCATTTCTTACGTAAGTGTCCTTATTACTAAAGACAATTATATCTTCTAAACTTGTCAGTGTTATTGTATAAGTTATCACTAAAAAATAAGAAGATCAAAGTTAAGTAAAACTATAAATATTAAAGTATTTAAAAAAAACATTACAAATAGGTAGGAATTTATTTTATAAAAAAGCCAAAATAAACACATTATTATAAAATTCCTAGCTTTCGCCCGCGACTTGGTCTGTGCGGACTACAGTTTATCGCGAAAACAAGCATCCTATGTTCTTCTAGGATATGAAAACAAACCCAATGCAAAAGTATAGCACCAACGCTCTTTATGCTTTTTGACAGACTTGTTATTATTTCATTTCCATGGCAGCCGTTCCTTAAACCGAGTAAAAAAAACAGTTTTCCCGTGGAAACTTACACTTTTCCCGGATAAAAGTATACAATATTTTATTCTAGGGTATAAGCTACCTCCATTTCAAATTTCATCAATAACCGTCCAGCCGTTATCGCATGAAAGCTCCCCAAACAAACAAAGAAAAAGACGACATTTCACTTTTTTAAGTGTGGATCAACATCATTGCCGCAATAAAACATAGAATAAGTTAGTTACTGCTTTAGAAATTAATATTTACCTATTTTGTAAAAAAATAACAAATAAACGCAATACGTAGCTCTCATTCCGCCGTGCTGTTTTATAATCATATGACACAATACAATATTTAATAATATTTCACTTCAAATGATATCTGTTCAGCTTATCACCGAAAAACTAATGAGCCACACTAGCTTCACGCAGGCAAATAGTTTTACTTATTAATTTTGAGTATTACGTAATACCTATCAAAAAGTCTGCTGTGAGACCAGTTTTTATATAATATGCTAATATCAAAATAATCAAAGATCACCAGAGGTGATCTATCTACGTTTTATTATAATGAACTTATGACATCTCTCGAGGAACCGATAACCGTCGGGGTAGACGAGTTCTGCAGGGGTATTCAAGCTGATTTTATAACAGCAACGCTTCCGAAATACCAGTTTCCGTAGGATTCCTTCAATTCCGTAGGATTTAAAAACGCTATTCATGATGTCTGTAAATTTGATGAGAGTAAATTTATGTATGTATTTATGCGAAAGTCATTATCAGCCTATGTCTGCCCACCACTGGAAGGCCGCTTCTTATGCACGCCACT
This sequence comes from Alsophila aescularia, assembly GCA_946251855.1. Taxonomy (NCBI): domain Eukaryota; kingdom Metazoa; phylum Arthropoda; class Insecta; order Lepidoptera; family Geometridae; genus Alsophila; species Alsophila aescularia. The sequence continues at coordinate 11,172,221 of OX276373.1, forward strand.
GAGTTCGGTCTTCAGCTCTCCTCATACATTTTCTTCCGGACACTTTTCGCAGGTCGCCACTCCACTTGGCCACAGGGCGTCCTACACTACGTTTGCCGGAACTTGGTTACTATATATGCCAAAGTGAAAAAAGTGCGAAATTGTGTGTCTGTGACTGTGTGTGTGTGTGTGTGTAGTGATTTGTGTATCTGCTTTTACGTTTTTACGGCTTCTACGATAATTAAAAAGTTTAGATGGATACGCAACAACAGGATACACAAATTTTTTGATCATCTAAACTTAAAAAAACTAAATCAAAATGTTGATTTGATTTTCATCAAGTTTTAGTAACCTAAGAAAAAAAATGTTTATACATTTTTGTTTGTTTGTTATAAGTTATTTTTTTTCTTCTTTTTCATTTTGTTCGGTCTTTTTCTCAAGTCTGGCGCTGGCGTTTCACAAGAAGGTTAATTCCCGTATCTCCTATATAGTCTGTGTTTCATTCAAATTTTATGTAGACAGAGACAGCAATAGGCACTTGGTATAGACACCAATAGACATAGGTTGTCGTTCCACTTGTGAGATAGAACGATCCCACCTATCGTTCTATCTCACAAGTGGAACGCTGCCATATCAAATATTTTACCCTGATTTCAAGCAATCCCAGATTCATGATTATATTATAGACTATTGATGGGTTATAGAGACATTACAGATTTAGAAAAATGTATAGTTAGAGAGAAAAATTGAGATTTTGAATAATTCTAGGTGTTGTACGATCTCGTACCATAAAAGATCGAGTCTTTATGGGGCTAATGTAGATAAGGGTAATTGAAACTTCAGAAAGCTTTTATTTTTTACAATTTCTACAAACATTTTGTATTGAAAATGCTTTCAGTATAATAATAATATACCATAGTCATCCATGGTAGGCCAACCTAAGAACGCGGTGTCACGGTGAACACATGGCAAATATACGCCCATAATTAAAATCATTAATTCCCGATCGACCAGCTCTCTTCTGTCTAACTGCAGTAAGTTAGACAAGAAGATAGCTGGTTGGTCTCCTAGATAGTGATCAGTTTTTCTTTCTATTATGTTTATTTGTCACACTTTGAATTTCTATAATCATTTTGTACTCAAAAGTATGGGAATAACCTTTCAATATTATTGAACTGTTTTAGTTCCTACTCTAACCAATATTAATTTCATATAGACTTTTGGTCCATAAAAGGAAAAGGAACGCTCATTTTTTGTTAATAATATAATTTTTCTTGCACACTGTTTTTTTCCAATTCTTTAAATTTTAATCAAACTGTGTCCAAAATCTACGGAAGGTCTTCTCACACTGTTTGTTTGTGGTATGAGGTAATGCCTCATGGGCATGGGCAACATGGGCCTCTGTTGTCAACGTTTATCAGGCCGCCCGAGAGCCTCTGACATGGCTCACACAGTTTTTATGTATGTAGTTGTAGGTGCCCTTGCTCTCTCGAATAAACTTTCTATTCTGTATACATATAAACAACATCGTACGATATTACATTAAATTGAATTTGCTATTGATACAAATGAGAACCAACACAATTAAATCATTTTATTAATAAAAAAATGTGTAGTTTGGGCACAGAATACTAAAAGGGTCTGAGGTGGTTGAAATGATACTACTGTATTTGATTTCACACCTTCTATTAATCATCATATGCGTTAGTTAGTATTAGTTCAGTACTGTACAGAAGTCAGTGGATGCACGTGTGCGTGGGAGGCGAAGACGCGTTCATTGACCGTCACGGGCGAAAGCGGGAGGTGAACTGAAGAGGGGATCGCGGCGCTGTATTGCGCTCCGCGATCCAGGTGATTTCTCCCCCGCGCTCCCGCGCACACCGTTGCACGTGTGTGAGTGTGGTGGCGCTTTTGTCGCCACACCACCCACCCGCGGCGTTGTATTGCACTCCGCGATCCAGGTGATTTCTCCCCCGCGCTCCCGCTTACACAGTTGCAGGTGTGTGAGTGTGGTGGCGCTTGTGCCGCCACAGGACTAGGGAACATTAATTTCGAATGCAGGCAACACAGCAAGCTGAATTATTTTTCTCACTAACCATACAAAACTATGCCAAACTGTCAACATTGTTTAGCACAGAGGTGTGCTGACCTTGATAAAAATCGGCACGCGACCTGCAACAAAAAATCATATCGTTCTGTCTCATTTCTTCACAAGACCTATTATGTTGTTTTCATTATTGTATGAGTGCGATGGAAGCTATCTAGTTGTCTATTGGTTTCTCTGTCTACGAAATTTATCTCTCTACGAATTTTACAAATACTCTATGGATGGTCAAATGGGCGTTAAATTTAAAAAATATTTTTGCTGGTAAACTAAAATTAGGTTGGATATGTAAAATAAACACAAAAATTACAATACAACAATATGGACGTTTGTAAGAATTTTATGCTGCTTTTTCGAAGGAAAGAAATTGATGAAGCTTACCTTTTTCTTACTGATGATGTGACAGAAAGAATGAAGGAGTACGTGAGTCTACTGAGTAAAGTTAAATTCGAAGATGGTAATTACCAAAGTTATTACGGTGAAGTGAAAAAACTCATTGCTAGTTATGTAGTTTGGTTTAGTTGTATAATAGACGATGTGATCAAAGAAGCTGATAGATGCATCAACGAGGCTGACAAAGATCAGTTGTTATGGATAACGCAAAGAACATTAGACATGCATCAGGCGAACCAAGTCGAATTTGGCAAAGGTTTCCTGCCAGTAAATACGCCAGAGGAAAAGCAGACTTACGAAGAGTTAGAGATGAAATTTAATGAGTTGATGACAAAACTGTATGATATTAGAGAGAGGATAGAGAAATTTAATAAAAAGGATCAAGTACAAGAGTTTGCGAAGGAACAATTCGAGTTATCAGTTAGGAAGACGAGCGAATTATTTAACTTCAGTTATGTCTACCTAGGGATGATGTGTGCTGACTCTGTGAGTATTCATGTTTGCAAAAAAAATGTATAGTCTAAGATAAAAGTAAATTATATAGTTATTCTATGGTATAAGTACAATACAAGTTATAAGTGGTAAAAGGTTCTTGACGGGTTGGCTATAGACGTGGCTATAGACGTCCGGTACCGGCGTTGAGGGACGAGGGTGGTGAAGGAATCTATTTCTGTGGGCTACCCCTAGTACTTTCTCCTCCCTCCCCCCTCCACCGCGGAGATGAATAGTGATATATTTCAGTTTTAAGTGTATTAAAAATCAACTGTTTGGTGGCCGTAAATAAAATTATTAATTAGTAGAATCTGATTTTTCCCGCTGCTTTCGCTAGAAAGTAAATGTTATGTATGGCCCCAAAGACAAAAGACTAGGGTAGGTTAGGTATGAACATGACTACACATTGCGCGAGCCGAGCGTGCCGCCAATTAATACCAATTGATAAGCAGAGGCATGGCAATATTAATATAGACATATCGTTTTTGTGATATATATACTTATTATTATTATTTTTCCTTGAAATTCATTTCTTCTCACTTATTAGTTGCACGTAATAGTAAAGATTATTTCGCTGCTACCCACGTGCGTATTCTTAATAGTCAGCGGTACTCTTGCGCAATTTTGACGACACTTTCTTCGTCAGTTATTTGACACCATTCAGAGACTACATTATTTTATTCCTTTGTCGTTGCTATATTTTATATATACTTTTTTTTTCCGCTCCCTCTGGGCTTTAGCTGAAAACCAGGGCTGCGTGCCTTCGGCAAACAGCCTAATGCTGAGTTAAGGCCCATTCATCACCACTTTAATTATCTACTTTTACCTTTTCTTTGTTTTCCTTTTCTGTTGTTCCTACTTAATTTTTCTAATTATTGGTATCTTTTATTTTTGTGTGTGTCATCATGCCCATACCCCAGGGATCATCATGGACACCCCGGTGTACTTGATGGCCCTTTAGTAAACTCTAGAAAATGACTCAAATATTAAAGATAAATTGGAAAATGTAAGTAGGTATGCTTATATTTAGATAAATAAACCAACTGTTCAAATCCGCTATCCTGTCATTTTCGCTTATTTGATTCCGGGTACAACTTCTGGAATTAAGTGCCTACCTACATTTATCTAATACACTCGCCAACTAGTTTTAGTTTTCTATAGCTGGACACTGGATACTTAGCTTTATTTATAAGTCTAAGTGTTAATAGCTGTACGTAAGTTACATATTTGTCATGCAACTCCAGCTAGACAAAATCCGCGTCAGCCTCGAAGAGATTCTGATCCGCATGACCAACAACCTGAACAGGGTTTCCGAGGAAAATGAGGAAGAGATCAACACTCTTCTTTTAAAACTCTATGAGAAGAACAAGGAGAGCATGTCATTTGCTAGGAAGGCAAGAAAGAGCTCGGTGGCACTGGCTGAAGTAAGCTCATTTTTTTACTAAGTATAAGAACCCAGTCACCTACTACGAGTACCTATTTAGTGATTTGCCCACGTTTTAATCGGCATTTTTCTTGTTTCCGCTGTAATTCCCGGGAAAAAGAAAACGTCTATGTTGGTGTGTATTGTGTATGCATTATTTTTGTTCAAATATTTTAATAAAATCAATTTAGTCATTTTGATCGTGAATTTTCGGCTCATTTAAAACAACGAGCAAAGTTACAAGTAACATTCAGAATGGCATTGACGCACGTGACCAAATCACAATCTGTTGAACAACACGAAACCGCGACATATAACACGCAACGCAACATGATCTAAAATATTGCTCCCAAACTGAATACCCGACTTGTATCCCACTTCTCATGCTAAATGGCGTCCAAGTGTTGGGTGGTGTGCGTAGTTTAGATAGGGATGAGCCGATTGTGAAGTGTGACGCTGTGGATTCGGATCTCGCACATGGAATATATTTGAACTACATTATTAGCTTGAGTCTGGGAGTATGTGTGTGAGACAATTATCCACATAGTTCCCGATCCCCTAATTACAGGGAATCTTGTAATTACTACTACTACTACTAATGCTAAGATGGTGCGATGACCCCAAAGTGGGTCTTGGCCTCTGACAACAAAAGACGCCATCGCCCTCTGTATTGCGCGGCCTCTTGGCCTGTCAGGCAGCTGGAGTTCGCGCAGATCCTTCTACACCTCATCTGACCAGCGGTACCTGGGACGACCAACCGGGCGACGTCCTGTTGCTCGTCACAGGTACGCTCGATTCACAGCACGGTCGTGTCCCATCCGCGCGACGTGTCCGTGCCATCGAAGCCTATGTGGCTTTGTTTCTCCGATGATGTTTGGCTGCTCCACTTCCCTATTCTACGCTCTCCAACTGCCGTCATCTCTACGTATTGGTTCCAGTAAATTCCGGAGTTTTTTTTATTTTTTTATTTTGAGTCTTGTACTTACTTATAATACTTATATAATTAGGGAATCCGATTCATACCTAGGAAGTGGTATAAAGGCGGAGAGGTGGGGAGGTATTACGCATATCTATCTACTTTTGTGTATCTAAAAGAATTTCTTTGTAGGTATCCCGTGGCATAGAAAACATAAAATCCAGAATAGCGAACTTAGAAACCGAGTTGCCCGTTAAACGGTTAAGAGATGAAGTGCAATACTGGAAGGCTAGAAATGACGAGTTCAAAGTCATCGCTAATAACCTCACCAAGCTCAAGGCCGAGCAAGATAACGTCCTTCAATCATTGAAGACTAGCGAATCTATGAAGTATGAGTTTTTTTTAAATATTTATCATTATCGTAAGCGATGGTAGCCTAACGGTTCTATAGTGCAACTTAGAATCCAACGACACTGGGCTCGATCCTAGGCTCCGCACCAATGACTTTTCTAAGTTAAATGCGGTGTTCTATCGCTCCGTGCTTCGGCTGTCGCACGTCTCGCTGTCATTCTTGACTGTTATTGATTAGTAGAAGTCTTTAAGCCATGTCAGAGGCCCTCGGGCGGCTTGATAAACTGACACCAGAGCCCAGAACTACCTAATAGGACAAACAAACAAACATCATATCTATAGAAGATAAATTATGATGTTTGTATTTTGTCTTACTTACGAGTATATTAACAGTAAGTAACAAAAACTCATAGGTACGTAAAACTACTGGACTGTTTGAATTGCGTTTTTGACTTAGAATCTGGTGTAGCTACTTTGTATCTCAATCCGAAGTAGAAGCCGAGCAATCGATAAAATAATATTTGACAGCTGAAATAATTTTGATGAGATGTACCAAAAGTACGTACATACTTTTGGTCCTGGAATAATACATCTAGGTTATTTTTAACCCAGAGAAAAGACCACGTTAGCAAAACCGCGGGCACAGCTAGTTACTTAATATCTTTTGTAGTGGTAGGCCTCTTCCGCAATCCACCTAGGGAAGTACCACAACTTTGTCAGATATTCAACCGCCAAGCAGTAGTGTGTAAACATTTCTGTTTGAAGGGCAATGTTTTCTGCGAAATTATTGGGCCTGGAGACTTATTTAACAATGTCTCAGGGTTACGAGCGCAGTGCAGTGACGCGCAAGATTTTGCAACCAAGGTTCTGGGTGGCACTGCGACTGTTATGGGCAGGCGTGACGCTTACAATCAGGCGAGGGACCTGCTCGAATCGTCAATCAAAGGAATAATAATTAATCAAGCGTATTATTTTGATACATTTTCAAATGTTTTCCTAATTAGTTATTAGTTACTCGTTCCGATCTGATGATACTTAAGACTTAGAAGTTATATGCAGGTTGTCGGTACCGACAAAAGTCGCTGAACATGTCAAAGCTTTTATTATACCCTAGATAAGTTAACTTTTCTAACTAATTTACCTTTCAATAGATGCAAAGAGCAACCAGGTCTCAAAAGCCAATGCTGGGACACCATAGCAGTGAATTTGACTCAGAGGAAGGAAGATATTGAGCAACTAATTGTCAACGAGATGAGAGGATTAATTACCTTTTTTGCCTGTAGAGGTATGTATATAAAAAAAAGGATTATAATGTACAATGATCATATGCCTTACTTAGGTTACCTACATATTTAGATCTACACCCTAACATTCCTTGGCCATAACTAATTCTTGTCAAATACTTTCCCTAAAAAAAGCAAAGGTAAAAATTACCTTTGTTTTTTTTACCTTTTCTGATTTATTTTGACTAAATTTAGTATAATTATTCCGTTCTAAACAGGAAAGCAATTAGGGCTCGCTCCACATTCCCCAGTGAATCACGCGCGAACCGTTGAGCGTGGACTCCTGTCACGCAAAAAAACAAATAAATGTTTTGATTTGATTAGGACTTTTCACGCCTTCGTGCAAGCTTCGTGGAGTGTTCCTAAGATTTGAAAAGTAGTTCAGCTGTCCAAGTAGTCATTTTGCAGACGTTGTTAATATTTTTTTGCTTCTCTAGTTATTTAATTTGCTGACCATATTTAGTACCTATTTTTCTGTACCCCTAGTACGAGTTTTTATAGTTTTTTGTAAACGAAATGTAGTTTCGTTTAGTTCCATAGCGCCTCTTGCGGAAACTTGCAAGAACTAAAATCGGTAGTACGGGTTTTATCAAATGGTAGTATTCGAATTCGATAAAAGATTTCGAGTAATCCTTGCATTTTAGCAGTACGAGTTGCCACTTTGACAAGTTGGTGGTAGTAAACTTTGACGAATTCGATCATTTCAAAAGTATTGTTACTCGCTAAATAAATTTTCGTGAGAGCTTCATGAGATCTTACGATTTTTTATTTTATTATAATAACGAGACGGTATCTTGCGTGGAGATTAGCCTCGGAGGCTATATGAGCTGACCGTCGTGAAGGGGAGCGACAGGAGCTTGACGTAGGAGGAGATTAATTACACCCAGCCGCATCTCTAACACTAACTTTGTGCAACGGTACCAACGTAGGGCTCAGGGATCACTAAAGAAGGTCACTTTTATCTCTATAATACTCTGCGGGAAAATACAAATCTCAGGAACTCTCAAAGAATCTCTCTAGAGACCAAGGTAAGTTATTAGTTAGGTACCTAAGTACTCATACCTATAGATACCTACTTTATCTTATTTTGAACTTATATTTTATATTTTTGTAGCACTTATGTATCTACAAAAATACTTCCAAAAAAATTGTAGTGCGAAACGCTATCAATCTACCTACTTTACAATTACAATGTCGTGATGACGTCACATCGATTTCTATTTCGCCAAATATGACTCAATTGATAAAACAAACACTTAGTCCAAGATTCCCAACTAGTAATTATCAAAAATAAAGTATTACATCGAAGCTAGATGTCGTACTTGAGGCATAAAATCAATATAAAATAACTAGGTTTTGCTGGATTACTTTGGTCCGTAACTTGGTTAGTACTGAACGAAATTAAAGACCAAAGGTACTGGATGAGCCAGAAAAATACGTTCTCTCCATTTATCACATCAATTAAACGTAAATCGATAATCATTTTTTTCTCAATAAAACCACAGTAGACTACATACGAAAAACAAAACGTCAAACACCAATACGGTGGAGTATATTTTGTCTCTTTTTTTTTTTTTGCTTGTGGGGAGAGAGATAGAAATATGTAGTGTGAAGTTCGTTCAATCGAGCTCTTCGATTTTTTTTATCGTGTAAACTTCGAACATATGAACTCATCCAACCGATTACATCCAAAACTGTTTAGCGAGCTCACGAAACTTTTTCCGTTTTCTTAATGTGCAAACTTGTACTAGGCGTACTGTACTACTTTTGTGTTGCACCTGATTTTTATTTACTGCCGAATAAAGCACAATGTTGTGCTGTCAAAATTGTAATTGGCTGCTTTTCTTACTTATGAAATATTTAGATCTCCCAAAACAACTGTTTAAAACCATTTGAACAAATCTGTCTCTCAATCTTACTACAGATATAATTAGTGCATCCCTCTCTCGTAATATCATTATTAAGTGTCATGTCTTTATGGTATAGTATATCTAGGTAAGTAGGTATCTAAGTTACCACAAGTTACTGCTCGCGCCGTGTCCACCAAGCGGATTACAGATAATATATATATATATATATGAAAAACAATAATAAAAAAAACGAAGTCCGTCTCCAGAGTTCGAACTATCTCCATACCAAATTTCATCAAGATCGGTTCAACCGTTTAGCCGTGATACTTGTTCACCACGCGGACGAAGTCGAGGGCAAATTCTAGAATTATCATTAATGATAAACGTGACTGATACAGGCCGATGCTGATGTAAATTATCGTAGTTGTGACTGTTACACGCCGATGCTGTTCCAGGTACTGACCGCATCTTCTACACGGATAACGTAGGATCGTACTACCTTGATGAGTTCAACCATCAGACTTACGTTTACGATTACGGCTTGGAGATATGCCACATGAATTGTGAAGGCGAATTGAATTCTGTAAGTTAGAACAACACGGAACAGTAAAATAAGATTATTTTTAATTTAACACTTACTAATCTGTTCTATTTCCTACAGAATAGAGATAAATATAAACCTTCTCTTCCATTATACTAAGATACGAGTAGTTTTTTTAAGGATCCTTTCTGTTCTACATTTCATCAAAATTCGTTCCAACGTCAAATCGTTTTTTAACAATTGCTCGGCTTCTACTCGTCGGATTTCAATTTTTATACGATTTGAGAGCCCATGTTTGTTTTTAAATTAGTTTTTCGTTCATGTGTTCTTTATACGAAGCACTTGCATCATATTACAGTAATTCACAAACACTAAAGTAACTCGAACTGTTTTGTTTTTTGAGTCTTCTCACTATGTCCGTATGGTCGAGGAGCTGGATTACCTCGACATATCATGATGATAAAGTCCATTTTCATATTTCTTCTACATTTTTTTTTTGAGCTTCTGCATATTTCTTGACTACTTTATCAACGAAGGAAATTATCTTAACACCTCCAGTATCCGGACAAAGCCTACTATTTCGACAAAAACGGTCGCTACATAAACGAAAACGGTCGCAAGTTGTACCAGTGTGCCCTTTGCACCAGCCAGTACAAACTGGGCGACTGTGATCTCCTCACAAAGATCACCAAGGATTGCGGACATTCCGAGCAGTTCAAAGCGAAATGCAGGATGGAGATAATGGACCCGACTCTCGTCGAGATATTGCCGACATCTACGCCAGTCGATATTAAAGGTAAGTTTTCGTCTGCCCCTGCAAATAAATCACGTGTTCAACCACATACTGTTAGTAACTTAATATAACCTACCAACTTATTAGAACTGCACTTAGCTACCTAGATCCTGTTTATTTGAAGTTTTTATTTTTGTTTTGTATAACTTAGAAACTATCGACTGTAAGACTCTCTAGTGGCATTACTTCTATAAACCTTAGTGGTTTCCTTAGTGCTATTTATTTAATATCTGTAATGTTTATTTTAAAAGATAAATTAATAAAAAGAAAACTTGGCTAAGTCAGACCCTCTGCTGGTGGTTATATTTATCTTGGTAGGTTAGGTACTCTGTTTTTAGAAATGCCATTTTGCGTTTTACTCTCAGTATCGGTGAAAACTGGTGATACCAGTGCGCCATATTTAAAAGGATTATGGTTTCTAGCGCCCCCATGATTCGTGACATTAGAACACATGAGTTTGTGGTATAATAATTAGATCTATAGCCTATGAAAAAAAAACCTTTTGATCAAGGTACCCTGGCTTCGGAGACCGTGAGGTACCTTTGGGACAGCTTCGGAAGCTTGCTACCTCAAGCGTTGCACGACGTTGGAAAAGCGCGTCCAAGAAATCCAATACACTATCTCGCGCACAAACTGCTTTACCACAAGTTAGTAATGTTATTACAGTTTGGATGGCGTATCCGAAATTATAATAAACGGCTACAATTTGCTCAAAGAAGTCACGAACTCAATTTTAAACTGAAACTGCATCATTAGAATTTTGAAATATTTACTTGTCTAGGCGATTACTCAGAGAAAGCAACCAACTATGTGAAATGGTTGGTTGGTTGCTCGAAGGGCGTTTAGGATGATAATATTGTGAATTCTCTAAATCAGCACATTATGTAGGTACTTATATTTCACCAATAGATACCAACTTAGTCAAAGTATTTTATTGTAAACTAGCCGTGCCCCCGGGTTCGCACGCGTGGTCATTTCTCCAGAATAAAAGTACTCTATGTGCTATTAAAATACCAATATTTGATTAAAATTTCTTCAGCCGCCAATAAGATTTTTATTGATTGCTCGGCTCTACTGATCTGATTGAGATATCAATTATACCAGTTTTTAAGTTAAGCCCTTAGCTATCCAACAGTGAACCGCATCGTAATCAGTCCATTAGTTTTTACGACATGGGCGAACAAACAAACATACAGACACAGACCTGCCCCCCTACTCTCGGACACCATTCCGATTCAATCACGATCCCAACAGTGCGATTAAACCAGAAAACCTTACCTTGAAAGGGAAATTTTCCTTTCATGTGCCGACTCAGAATTAAATGGAAAGAACGTATTTTTCTGACTCTTCCGGTACCTTTGGTCTTTTCGTTCAGTACTAACGAAGTTACGGGCCAAAGTAATCCAGCAAAACCTAGTTATTTTATATTGATGTTATGCCTCAAGTACGACATCTAGCTTCGATGTAATACTTGATTTTTGATAATTACTAGTTGGGAATCCTGGACTAAGTGTTTGTTTTATCAATTGAGTCATATTTGGCGAAATAGAAATCGATGTGACGTCATCACGACATTGTAGTTGTAAAGTAGGTAGATTGATAGCGTTTCGCACTACAATTTTTTTAGAAGTGTTTTTGTAGATACATAAGAGCTACAAAAAAACAAAATATAAGTTCAAAATAAGATAAAGTAGGTATCTATAGGTATGAGTACTTAGGTGCCTAACTATTAACTTACCTTGGTCTCTTTGAGAGATTCTTTGAGAGTTCCTGAGATTTGTATTTTCCCGCAGAGTATTATACATGTGGAGTGCCACTATAATTTTCTAACTGTATTTTAGGTACACAAGGTCTGCAGACGAGCTCTTGGAGAACAAGAAAGAAGCAGATGAGTACCGTGTCAAAATTTTTAAGGAACGCAGAGCGGTAAACACTATATCTAACAATTTTCTAAACGAAAAATTTGAATCACGGACGGGGTTCGACCCCGCATCATTCCGTGCCTCTGCGCGGCACATGCCTTTTACTCAGGTAATGTTCCGAAGAGCTGGAATCTTGCCAATGTACAACCAGCACCTAAAAAGAGTAGTCGTGCTGATCCGGCCAATTATCGCCCCATCTCGATAACCTCCTTACCTACTCTGTAAGTGTATGGAGCATGTCATAAACGTTAGGCTATTGGCACACCTTGAGGACAATGATCTCCTCAGTGACCAGCAATACGGATTTCGCCAAAACCGGTCTACTGGGATCTTCTTGCGTATGCCACTCACTTATTGAGCGAAGCCATCGAGATGCATGGTGAGGCGCTTGCCGTCTCCCTTGATATATCTAAGGCTTTTGATCAGGTCTGGCACGATGGCCTTTTAAACAAGCTTCCCTCATATGCATTACCTGTTGGCTTTTGCAATCAGATAGCTGATTTTTGAGGAAACGATCTATTCGAGTAGTCCTAGAGCACTGCTCGTCTGATCAAATGGCCATCAATGCTGGTGTACCTCAAGGATCGGTTCTCTCAGCTACACTGTTTTTACTTTTTTTTTTTTTTTCTGACTAGGCAATCGTTTGACCACGATCTCACCTGATGGAAAGCGATGATGTGGTCGAAGGTGTAGCACGCTTGCCTAGTAGATACCTATTCTCTCTTGACTTGAACACACCGGGGTTATAATTTACCGGAAACACTGACGAGGGCAGGGCATTCCACTCCTTTGCAGTTCTTATAATAAATGAAGAAGCGTAACGCTTCGTTCTTGTGCGAGGTATTTCAACCATGAAAGAGTGGCGCTTTGCTGATCGTCTAGTCGTACGGTGATGGAAAGGTGATGGGGGAATCAGGTTGTGCAGTTTTTGTGCACACTCTCCATAGTGCAATCTGTAGAATACCGCCAGGCTTGCTACCTCACGTCGATGCGCCAGACTTTGAAGCTTACTCTTTACCAGAGTGTCATCCCCAATGAGCCTGATAGCACGTCTCTCAATTGAATCCAAAAACTCGAGCTATACTTGGCAGAACCGTCCCAGAGGTGGCAGCAGTACTCCATACAAGATGGGACTGTGCTTGATAAAGATTCAAAAGCTGTCACGGTGTGAAGTACCGCCTAACCTTAGACAAAATACCAAGTTTTTTTGCAGCTACCTTGGCTTTGGATTCAATATAAGACCCAAAATTCAAAATTCAGCACATTAATGACCTTTTGAAGCCCGGTACCTTTGGGTATGCAGATGACAGTACTGTGGTTGAGAGATACAGTTCCAATGCTCAAGCTAGCTGCGACGCTGTCCAGCTTCAGAGAGGGGCTATGGTAGACCATTTGAATTTAGCCTTAGAATCCGTGTCCGATTGGGGCGATGATAATCTGGTTAAGTTTAATGCTACTAAAACGCAGGCGTGTTTGTTCTCTGCTAAAAAGAGTCCTCTTAACTGATCTCCGTCTTTCCGTAGTGTAACAATACCATTAGGCGACCATCTGGAGCTTTTGGGTGTCGAACTCACATCGAACCTGAATTTTGGGTCTTACATTGAATCCAAAGCCAAGGTAGCTGCAAAACTTGGTATTTTGTCTAAGGTTAGGCGGTACTTCAGCGCGGGACAGCTTTTGAATCTTTACCAAGCACAGGTCCGATCTTGTATGGAGTACTGCTGCCACCTCTGCGGTTCTGCCAAGTATCAGCTCGAGGCTTTGGATTCAATTGAGAGACGTGCTATGAGGCTCATTGGAGATGACACTCTGGTAAAGAGTAAGCTTCAAAGTCTGGCGCATCGACGTGAGGTCGCCAGCCTGTCGGTATTCTACAGATTGCACTATGGAGAGTGTGCACAAGAACTGCACAATCTGATTCCCCCATTACCGTACGACTAGACGATCGGCAAAGCGCCATCCTTTTATGGTTGAAATACCTCGCACAAGAACGAAGCGTTACGCTTCTTCATTTACTATAAGAACTTCTAAGGAGTGGAATGCTCTGCCCTCGTCAGTGTTTCCGGTAAAATATAACCCTGGTGTGTTCAAGTCAAGAGTGAATAGGTATCTAGTAGGCAAACGTGCTACACCTTCGACCACATCATCGCTTTCCATCAGGTGAGATCGTGGTCAAACGATTGCCTAGACAGTGACAAAAAAAAACAATTGAGGTAAACCCCGGTCGACAGAATTAGTTCAGTCATAATCCGTACCAAGCACTACACCTACTGGTGAGGATTAAAATTGTAGCCGATAAACTCTAGCTTTCTGGCACTAGAAATAATAGCGATGTTAGCCTAGCGGTATACCTACTAGTTCGATTGAGAATCCATATTGGGTTCGGAACTCGGCTCTGCCAATGTTTTTTTATTATTTACGTGCTGTTTTCCATCGATCCGTGCTTCAGACGATTTCAATAACAAGCACAAATTAAAAAGAATGTATAAGCATAAAGCACTCTGGATTAAAAGCAACCTATGTGTTATTCCAGGACCAAAAGTACGTTATTCTATATTTCTTCAAAATTCGTTCATACGTCAAACAGTTTTTTATTTATTCCTCGGCCCATACTCACCTTACTGAGATACCAAGTACCCATCGCAATCGGTCCAGATTTTACGTGATGCGCGGACATAAATACACGAATAAAAAATCTTGTTTAGTAGTAGCTTTAAGTCCCCTAGACCATATTTATTTATTATCTTCTTTGTACAGACTTTTTACTCACTGCTTTAAAATAATAATAAGTATATCACACTAAATGTTATAATGGCGAAAGTTAGTTTAAATATATTTGTTACTCCTTCACGCTTAAACGGCTGAACGGATTTGGATGAAATTTGGCATGTAGATACTTTGTTCTGGAATAGTACCTAGGGTACTTTTCATCATCATCATCATCATCAGATGTCAAAGTGACAAGTGTCAGCGGGTAAAATCGCGGGGCACTGATACTAGGTAATAAGATTAATTAGATTGGATTCCACCATGTCTGGGCTGCGTTCACTTACTACGCTCGAATCATCCGTGCGATTATCGCTCGATAATCTGGAGTTAGTGAACGACTTTGGACGTCCACATAGAACTGACAACTGTCAAGTGTCAGTAACATACTATTCCTCCCCTCCCCTACTATTTTTCGGGATGACCCAGGCGAACGCCCGACGACACCGTGAACGATTTCGAGTGATCGCACGGGTGATCCGTGCGTCCTCGAACGTAGTAAGTGAACGCACCCCTGAACTAGTAATAACAATAATTATCAATGCTCATGTGCCTGCAGAAAGCGTTAGCGACCAGCATGTTGTGGAAGTCCAAGCAGTTGAAGAAACAGAAGCCGGCGGAGTCGGACAACTCGCAGACTCGCGCGGCGTGCGAAGCGCACATCGCACAACAGATGTTCATCAACGCTTTGGACTACTACAATTGAACAAAAATTACGAAGAAAAAATATACAAATACAATTTAAGTGTCCGTCAGACATAAACTGCATCAATGTACAAGACGCCTTTGAAATAAATATTTTAACCAAGTATTCACACTTTTCATACAAATTTAAATTGAAAACTATATATTGGTTCGTTAACTTTGAAACAGCGTAGTGTCATATCCATAAGTTTAAGTTTGTTTACTGGAAACGACCATTCAATTATTTTTTTAACTATGAATGAAACAAAAATTGGTTTAATTGAAAAGTTGGTTTTAACAATTGAAAAAAGTTTAAGCACTTTTTTTTCTTTGCATTAGAGTAAAATTTTCGCATGTGAATCCATGTAAGGTTCCACGTGATCTTCTAAAATCTCTGTTATATGGCGATGTGCCGTCAAACCCCCTCTGTTATTACCGTTTTGACGAACCATGTCAATGAACACAGATCCGTTCGCCCGTTCATCGATATGCCACCCCAGACCACACACGAACCGCCTCCAAAAGTATTAAATCTAAGAAGATTGCATACTTTTAAAAAAAAAAACATGTGAAAGTAATCCTGAACTTTGATGCAATTTATGTGTCCTTGAGTGTACGTTCCGCCAATCTGCAAGTCAAACTGATGATACAGTGCAACCAACTTATCTGTGAAGTGTATTTTTCTGTTTTTTGATTGGTCTACTTATCGATTGAATGGAACACTCACGCCACCATTCAGTTCACAGATAAGTTGGCGGCACTGTAAATGGAAACAAGCAGCAAATGTAGATAAAGAAACGAATCACAGGTTTTTTTTTAAGAATGCTTTGTCATCGGTACACTGAAAGTTTCAGCCGGATAGCTAATCGGGAAGTGCTCCAAATTTGAATTGCAAGATTCCACACGGTACGACAGACAGAGAAACAAGAAAGTGACTTAATAAAAACGTGGTAAAATAATCGGGAAGTGCTACAAATTTGAATTGCAAGATTCCACACGGAACGACAGACAGAGAAACAAGAAAGTGACTTAATAAAAACGTGGTAAAATAATCGGGAAGTGCTCCAAATTTGAATTGCAAGATTCCACACGGTACGACAGACAGAGAAACAAGAAAGTGACTTAATAAAAACGTGGTAAAATAATCGGGAAGTGCTACAAATTTGAATTGCAAGATTCCACACGGAACGACAGACAGACAAACAAGAAAGTGACTAAATAAAAACGTGGTAAAATAATCGGGAAGTGCTACAAATTTAAATTCCAAGATTCCACACGGAACGACAGACAGACAAACAAGAAAATGACTTTTAATAAAAACGTGGTAAAATATAATATATAAACAATCCACTTAAATTTTTGAAAAGTGAAAAGATTGGTTAGCGTGGGTTGGACATGTATATTATTAGTTTTCCATTTATCATAAGTTTGAGTTATTGGCTGAAGTAAGCTACATTTTTTCCTTCGTTCATTTTAAATATGGATTTTCCCTATCGCCTGAGTCTATCAACTTCTACAATTGGCTTTTGAAATATACACACTATTGATTATTACATAGTTTACTGTTTTGGTTACTTCAATTATTCGAATTTGGTGATATTATATTGCTTGTTTTATAATGGTTTTAGTTTTATTCATTGCTTGCTACAAACTATTGTCTTATATGAATTCTTCCACGCAGTCCTCGGCATTTCTAACCTTGCTTCCTAAATAACTAGCTTAAAAGTTAAAAACACGCCTGCCCTGGCAAAAGAGAGCTTTTGCCAATAAATTATTTTACTGTTGGAACCCACTTTGTAAAATTCGAAGAAAAAATATTTTTTCGAATTTTAAAATGTAGCCATATTGAATGTTTTCAAAATAAAAATAGCCTAGTTACTCGAGGGGATGTAAAGATTACCCCATGCGTCTAAATCTGTCCAGGCATTTAAAAGTTATGGTGGAATAAAGAAACTCACATACAAACATACATACATGAATGCTAAAAACATTCACTCCTTTTTTGGGCAGTCGTGTAAAAATTATAGCTCTTCAGAGTTACCAATTCCAGGAGTTAAAAGAAAACTGATTAAATTATGGTCTACCATACCATCGTAGGTTTTTGATCAGATTTATAACAAAAATATTATTTAAGGCAGTAACCATCCGGTCGAAAAACTAAATATGAAACAACTCGGATTCTAATTAAAATAAATTATTTTCCAAACACAAAACCACATTATAAATATTTATTCAAGTATATACCTATACATTTCTACGCTACTTGAATTTGTGGAGGTGTAGATAGTTCTGAATATTTAAAAATATCTTTGTTTTAGACTATATAACTTTGATATAATACAAATTACACATTCTGTGAGTTACCAACTGTACACATATGCAGGTAAGTACAAGCTTTATACTGTCTAAATAAAATACATACAAAAGGGTAATAAATAACAATAGTAAGTCTGCACAGTGTCCACAAATTAATAGTATGTCTGCACAGTGTCCACAAAAGCGAGATTTCGACTGAAAACACGAAAGAAATTAATAAAAATAAACATTTAAGGTACAGGTATTTTATTGTTCAAGCGTCTACTACATAATTACGAGACACACTTCAAGAATCCATTCGCTCGCAAGCAATATTATAATAAAAGAAGAAACAACCAGACAAAACTAACATACGTGTTTCGGATGAACATTAAAAATATGAAAACCCACTGCCGGTAATAATATTTGGTCTAATTATTTCAAAACAAAAACTAAATTAATATTAACCTATAAAAAAAACAACCAAAATAGGAAAAATTATTGTACTGTGTTGTCGGATGGAACAAAATAGGAATAAAATAATATGAGTATGGGTGTCGCCAAACTTATCGGTATGAAGTTTTAAGTGAAATTACGTCGCGATATATCGATTTGGGATACGTGCGAACTAGAGGTTTAGTAACCCTCACAGATAAGTGATCCGCGCGACAAGAGAAACGAGATATCCTCTTTCTTTTGTAACCTTGCTTTCGGTCATGGAAGATTTAAAATCAAGCATCGCATCGCCCCGAAAGACAGTGATGCATTTTTTTAATAGCTAGTGCGCTACATAACCAGAATTCATTTTAATACATATTTTAAAAGTTTGCATTTGGACGCCGATTATAAAATCACTAGTGCGCGCGAGGGCTGGTACCGTTCCAATGCACGCACAATAATTGGTGTTATTAAGTACATTTTAGGATGCTATCCCACAGAGCAACGATTATAATATTAAAATATCGTACATCACGGATCTATGAACTGTTTTCAGAATGCACTGATAAGTTTGGGGAGTCCGTAACAAAAGTGTAAGGGACTACATAGGTCACTTCACTTCACTTCTTGTTTTATGGCAGTTGTGGAGTTTTATGTAGGTAACTAAATGTCATTTTCTTTGATAAGAAAAAGCATTTATAATACAAAACAACTTTAGAAAAACCGTTTGACTATAAGTTAAACATTCCGGCTTGCTACACTGGCCGCACATCTCACATACAAAAAAGATTAAAAACCTTTATTGATCTTCATAGAAAATTGCGGGTACTTGGAAACATTTCACGCGATAGTTTCATCATCGTGAATAGGCGACAAGTTATTATTAAGTAGAATTTGTTAGTGTATTAGATATACAAATTGTTGTTTGTTGATTTTAGTGATAACAAAGATGAACCTCATAAACAGGTACAAAAGTATTTTTTCTTCCTTTTTTTATTTACAAGATATGAAATGATACTTGTCAGTCGAACACAACGATATTCTCAAATAAATCGGCTTAGAGAATGACAGAATATTTACTACATATTTTGTATGATTAAGTGTAAACTAAGACCAGATGAATTAATATATTTTATTAGTGTTTTTTTTTTCTAAGTACGAAGCAAATCAAAAGCATATCAAAATTAACTAATTTAGAAAATTATTTTATAAGCAATTATTATAAAACTAATACAATGATTTTAAGAAACACAAAACGCAAGAATTTAGAAATAATAAACTAAACTAAACATTAATCCCAAAGGTTCCAACTTCCCAATTAATTTTCTAATTCTAGTTTATTTAAAAAAAAAAAGATTTTACACTTTGACAAATGGATAATGACTGTGTAGTTGTAATACATATGAAAATTATGTACAAAAAGAAACTAAGAATTGCTATATATTGAAACTACATTATTTGCCAATATATTTTTCTGAGGCTTTCGTGTGAACGAAACAAAGGCAAAAATTATATAAATCGAAACATAAAAATACAACTACTGGCCATGTTCAACCATACACTATAAATTCAGACGTCACAAAACAAAGATATATGCAATTATAGATTTTATAATATTTAAAATTTTACATTAAGTCGAATCTCTTTACACATCTAATATATTATGACATTCAAGGATGGCCAATGTTAACACAAACAGAACTAAAATCTACTATAAAAACGATAAGATGATCAAATTATAAACACGAGTGTACTGTATGTTAAATCTTGGTATATCTAGTATGCGAATTTGTGCCATATTAACTATTTAATTTTGACATATTTCTTGTACATTGCAAGGAAATTAGGCAGGTTTTTCACAAAAATAGAACTACGGTTACAGGAAGTATTTTTAAACATTGCAACACTCCCGCCAAATGGTACATTAATAATTTTGCTGACCTGAATAAACGTGACGTTTACCAATGACAATGGCAGTTCGTTTTTTTTATGTAATGGTCACACTTTAGCCGTACTTTTTACAAAACTTTTTAACCGAGTGCTAATAGTGTTCGGAATCAAACAAAATTACGATTACATTACAGGTTGCTTCGACTGTATGTACAAAAATTAAAAAGTAAAACAGTGTTGCCAATGCTCACAATTATTATCACGTAATGTAACTGCAATTCCATTCGATTTGTACTATTCTTTTTAAAGACCAGACTCACACTGCTGCGTTTTAAGACATTTATTATGGCAATACTATTTTAGGAGGGGCGTAAAACAAGCTTGTTAATCTTTGGTTATAAAGTAAGGTTGTCTTTTAAATTATTAAAACGTTATTCATATTGCAATTACTGAATCTAGAGTTTAAAGATCACCTGTTTATTTAATTAATTATTCGGAAATCTTAATATCCCAAGGCAAGGTCAGTAAAGATATACTCATCCTATTGCATTATCAATACCTTTGTCTATTTTAAGCGACAGTTTGACAGGAACACATACGGTCCTCCGCAGTGAGGTGTGTCAGCAGTGTAAGTCTTTACCCGTAGCGTGTTCTGCTCAGTTGCTCAAAGCTTCGGACATCTCCGCCTGGCAGTCGAACGTCTCCGAACTGTCGGCATGCTCCGGGTAGAACTCTCTGTATATTTTGTCCAGTAGCGCTTGCCTAGAAATGTGAAAAAAAACGTTTTAGAATTTTGGCGATGAATAAAATAGCCCTATTTCTGGGCATGTTTTTACTATACTTATTTTTGTCTATACTTATAACCAAACAGTCAGTAACAAAAAGGCTGAACAAAGAAAATTATTTAAAAGAATGGTCTTAAATTAAGCAACATATTTATAAATGTCAGAGTTCTGTCTGTCTGTATGTTCGCGCATCACGGAAAAACTGATGGATCGAATGAAATTCGGTTTTTATTATTGGACAGCTTAGGGTTTGACTTAAAATCTGGCGTAATAAAAAAAACAAACAAAATAATCGATAAAAAAAACAAACTATTTGATGGATGAGTGAATTTTGATGAAATGTAGTATATTATACTTTAATAACTTTGGTCCTGGAGTTACACTTTTAACCCAGACTAATGACTACGCTGGCAAAGCCACGGGAACATATTACATGAAATTGTTATACATCAAATGTTCATAGTGTTTTTAAGACAAGTACAAGTAGTAGTGTTTTTATGTGTAAAGATCTTTACACATACAAATTTAAAGAATAGGTAAAACGTCCTTACGTTTAGAACTCCACAGTAAAGATTACAACTAATACTATATGTGGGGTGCAGTCACGATGTTTGACATGTCTCAGTGTAGCGTGGATCATCTTTAAGCCTTGACCTGGACAAGAAAATAAGTCTCTTCTGCACTCGCTACGTGACAGTGTACTTAGCAGCAAGCCCGACGCCGGGCGGCAGGCCGGGGATGTTCTCCTGCACTAGCTCCTTCAGCACACGCGAGAAGTGGCACATGGTGCCCTCGCGCTCTTTACAATACTGCCGCACTCACTACGTGGCAGTGTTACTCACTTAGCAGCAAGCCCGACGCCGGGCGGCAGGCCGTGGATGTTGTCCTGCACCAGCTCTTTCAGCAAGCTCGAGAAGCGGCACATGTGCCCTCGCGCTCTTCTTTAATACTGCTACACTCCCAACGTGACAGTGTACTCACTTGGCAGCCAGCCCGCCGCCGGGCGGCAGGCCGGGGATGTTTTCCTGCACAAGCTCCTTCAGCACGCGCGAGAAGTGGCACATGGTGTCCTCGCGCTCTTCGCCGCCGGCGAACTTTTCGATCAGGGCTGGAAAAATAGGTATTTTTTTATTATGCACTGAGATATAATGCTGCTGATCCCCGTTGTCGCTGTCTGAGCCTGTCGGTTTCATATAAGGTACTCGTCAATGGTCAGTTAATTGTCAGCGTCGCTATCTACGCTTGTCGACAAGTATCTTCTGCATCAGTTCGTTTAGTTAGGGACCAGCTATTTTAGTCCATTCTACGACAGGGTTCTCAAAACTTTGACCAACTTTTAAGTAACTTTTAAACTACACCTAAAGCTCTGGCAGTCGAGATGTCGCCTCTTAAATTCAGTAACAAAGGAGCTCTATGGCATAAACCCTAAATTATTTGTTCCAACTTCGCCCATGAAGCACCATAAATATCTCCGTATACGAATGGGTAAAGAAACACGCCATTTACAAATAACTAAGCAGAACATCGTCTACAGAACGGCGGCGGTCGGTGATAGGTGCCTCTCACGCAACATGACCTGTAACATTTGACATTGACACGTGCCCTTGACTAGGAAAGGTCAACTTAAAGGCTTCTAAATAAATCCTGAAAGTCTTAATTGCCTGTAGAGGAAAACGTTCAAGTTTAACGAACAGTATTCACAAGTATTACTTTGCTTACTGAAAATCAAATGGAAAATTTAATATTGTTACACAATAGCTTCTTAGCTACATCATTCCCCGTGTCATAATTATTTTAGCCATGGAGAAGGTATTTGCCCAACAACAGGGCTTTCAGGCGTTTATGTTTACTTTGATTGTACACTTTCGTCTCTATGTTTAGTACAACATAAGTATGGATATAGTTAGATACTTTAAATATAGAGCTCCATTGTCCATAGAAACTGTGATTGGAATTTGCCTTCAATGTCGTCTGAAATGAGCGTTCGTTATATAACCTTATTAGAAATAGACATTAGACGTGGCATAATCAATGCGCCAACAAGATTATAAGAGCGTGCTATGGCTTCAGTCAGTTCTTTTGCCATCAGCTTGTTGGCACAGACTCGTCCGCCGCAGCGCGGCACGCACGCTTCATTGCTTTACCCGTTTCATTCGGTTACATTTGCCCTTGTTTTTTTAATAATTAACTTCTTAAATAGTAATTTAAAGTAAAGGGCCAGGACTAAAGCAATGAAACGAAGTTATACAGTTCAAAAATAGTTTAATGCAACCAGTTACAAATGATGGTAAAATAGTATTTTAAATTTATTTTTAAAGAAATAGTAGTAAATCGATATTTAGATAAATCTAACATTTTCTATAAGTTAATATCACGTTTTTTATATAAATATAAGAATAGAATAAGGATTAATATCAATTTAACTGCTCTTATTCGTCTGTAGATAATTACAGTAAAATATTGCTTCAAAATCTGAATAATCGAGGCATGCATAAAACTGTTTTTATATATTCTAAAATCAAAACAAAGTACATATTAATGTATTACTTAAAAATATAGCAACAAAACACTAATTAAATAAAAAACTGATAACAATTAAAATAAATATACATACCCGCTGGTATTGTCTCTATATAATATTTTGTAAGAGAATTATGTATTTTGCTAACAATAAATAAAACTACAATTTATTACGTTTGTAAAAGTGATTAACTGAACATATGTTTACGCTAATTGGATTACAATAATGTACCAATATAATTTGAAGGGATTTGTAAGCTCGAGGTAGTTCACCTTTTCATAGAAACGTAGTTACGTTTTCATACAAAATCAAGTTGGATCGACCGACACCACAAACACGATGTTATGAACACATTAAAATAACTTCTAACCTTATTGGCATACCAAAACATCCACCATTTTGCAAAAACCCCAATTTCTTGGCTATAAAGAAAACTAGTCTTAATCGATAGAAAAAATAATAGAAACAAAAAATATTCTATAAAAAATGAGCCGTCGCGGGACGCCTGGCAGATGTGAAACATCGAATATCACCGAGCTGAGGCGGAAAGACGAGCAACAGCCACGGCGCGTTGCCACGCCAAGCGTCGGTCTTACTCCCGCACCACGCCATTAGATGTTTCACATCAAAAAAATGCGTAAGTTACATGCTTTTTGAGATACTTTAGTTCAATTAAGTTTTTTTTTCATTTTTACTAGCGTTAAGAACACACTTGCCTATCTTGTTTTTCTGTCTTCGTCTGGGAACCATTAGATAAACTGGCTGATGTAATTAATTACGTAGACGACTATTCCAAGCCGGGACATCCCACAGTTGCATTACTTATTAATACATCGTGAAGTTTGACGAAAAATAATAACTTTCGAACCCAAATGTCTCAGAAAGTTTATTTTTATGGTAAACTTTTTGTCTGTTGTACTTTTTCCTATCGATTGACACTAGTTTTATTTAGGAAATAGTTTTTTGTTGGTCAAAACATTGGTGGATTTTTGTGTATGCTAGGCTCCGTACAACAATATTAGAAAGTACTTATTTAAAAAAAATACTTTAGTTATAGCTACTTTGTAAACAGGTTTTGTTACCTTAAATACAATTCTACAGGATAAAAATACTTTAGCTAATAAAGCTAATAATAAAAAACTTTTTAAGATATTGACCATCTCTTACCAGATATTGCAAAAAGTGGCAAAAACTGCCTGGCCCATATATGTTTAAAAATAATTTAAACATCAGCATGGCATAGAAAATATTACATACAAATTTTTATTTTGATCTTATTTGTAGTTTTTTATAAAGGGCGTAACTATGTTTATAAGGGATTTCACCGTAATGACAAAATCATCAATACATTTGCATTAGTAAATTTTACCCTAAGATAATGCTGGAAATGTCAAGAACACGTTGTGATATATTTTGGCTAATATTAGAAAATAGATAGAAAATGGATTATAACATTTTAAAATTGCCATAACGTTTGGTACTGATGGCTTAGAAAGAGGAATACAAAATCTAAAATGTATATATTTAAAAGTTCAGTCAACTACGAACTTTTTGCCGTACACACGAAAAATTTTATTCGCTCACAATTCTTCTCTTTATATCTAGTTATAACTACTTCCAATGAAAATTCAATATTATTATGAGAGATTGTGATTAGAAAAGTGATATATGAGGATTTTCTATCGAGGAGCTAATATTAGGAATGACGTAAAGAATAAGAGAAAGTACGTTCGCGCTTTTCTTATATCTTCCTACCCGCCACACCTACTCATAATCGTCAATTAACACTAATCAAGCATTAAGTTGTCAAAATACAATACAAGCGATTTAATGCTTGATTAGCGTTAATTGACGATTATGAGTACGGCAAAATCGTCTTTTTTCTCCGCCAAGTTTTCAAGGCTAATGAATGAAAATAAGTTAAGTATTGTTAAACGTTGCGTAGATTGTACTAACATTGTTTCCATCTATATCTTATTCCTAGCTGTGCCCCCGTCTTTGCTCACGTGGTCAATTCATTTAAAAGTAGCCCATACGTTTTATTCCAGGACCAAAAGTACCTATAAAGTACAAATACTATAATAATATTTCTTCCAAATTCGTTCAGCCGTTAATTAACTATTCAACATTGATCGCATCGCAATCGGTCCAGTTTTTTTTTACGTGCTGCTCGTACATTCGTACAGATAAACACGATTTATAAAAATGTTATATTCTTGTTCAGTGGCTTATTTTAAGTATCCTAGATCATTTATTTTAAAAATCTTCTTTGTCCAGACTTTTTCGTTCTTATTGCTTTTTTTATAAGTATAGATAAAGGAGTATGTATGTACGAAAAAGTCTGTAAAACGAAAATAATAAAAAATATGGTCTAGGGTACTTACTTTAAGCTACTGAACAAGAATAAATCATTTTTTTATCGTGTTTGTCTGTCTGACAGTTCGTTGGTGCATCACGTAAAACTTCTGAATCGATTGCGATGCGGTTTTCACTGTTGGATAGCCTAGGGTTCGACTTGAAAACTGGTGTACTTAATATCTCAATCCGATAAGTTAGAAACCAAGCAATCGAAAAAAACGATTGACGGCTAAACTAAATTTGATATTCCTTACTTTATAGGTAATTTTGGCCCTGGAATAACACATAGGTTTCTTTTAATCCAGAGAATTTGCCCGTGGTCATCCACACGGGCAAATTCGCGGGCACAGCTAGTACTAACTAAAAACAAAATAGATCTGTAAGTTCGCCAGCGAGCGCTCGGCGCATACTAACGCCACCACAAAGACGATACGCCGTATTACTATGGGACTACCTTTGACACAGTTTCCGATATGGTATACTGTGCTTTAGAAATGTTATTTTCAATATGGCGAGATCGGTGAGCATTGCCTAGTCTAGGCACCTTGAGGGTTAGCAATATTTAAAACACTAGAAAATAATCACACTTGTTTATAACATACATTAAAAAAAAACTTGTTTTATTTCATACTAGCTGTGCCCCCACTTCTCTTGGTTAAAAGCACTCTGTGTCCAAGACCTAAAAAATACCAATAAACCAACATTTGATCAAAATGCCTTCTTCAGCCGTCAAATAGTTTTTTATCGATTGCTCGGCATCTAATCATCGGATTAAGATACCAAGTACCCAGTTTTTAAGTCAAACCCTAAGCTATCCAACAGTGAGTCAACTATCGCAGTCAGTACTTTTTACGTGATGCGCGAACAGACATACAGACAAACAGACAGAGAGACACGATTTAAAAAAATGATATATTCTTGTTCAGTAGCTTATTTTAAGTCTGTGCCTTTTTTTAACACGCTTTTATTTTAATTATCTTCTTTGTACAGACTTTTTCCTTCTTATTGCTTTATATTAAGTATAGATACTTAAGGCGCTATTGGGTCCAAATTTTCGTCCTGCTCGTTATGGTGCAGGGTGAGCAGGAAAGGTGACGCTTCTCGGGAGCCGATTTTAGTTCATATTTTCAATTTAATTTAACTTTTTTTTTATCTTACAATTTTTCAAAAAACTAATCCCACAGAAGTATTTGAATATTTGTTGGGATTACACAGATTTGGTTTTTGTATTCGATAGAAACTGAATGAAATTGATTCATTCCATCGACGGACAGTCAAAACAAAGGAAACTTATTGAACTTAGGGAACTTCATATTGTGGTTTTAGGAAACTTTAGGTTTTTTTCTATAGTTAGTAGTAATAGTTTTCTATATAGTTTCGGTGACCAAAGCCGGACAAAGTATTTTGTGAACATTTATTATATAGTTTCGGTGACCAAAGCCGGACAAAGTATTTTGTGAACATTTATTACACATAAAAAAGTAAAGTCTAGTTTTAAATATTCGTGAGGATGAATCGTCAAATTTAGATACCATTTCGCCTTAAACTTAACAATGAAGTCAAGTTGTTTTAAGGAATGTCAAAAAAAACACCAAAAAATAAAACTTGCCACTCTGACTAACTTATTAAATCAACCTCCTGCCCAAAATGACTTGTACAAGAAACATGTTTATAATATGTGCATATCGATTTATAACATTATACCTGATGACATTAAATTATGAGACGAAAACAAATTTAGAAAAGCTTTGACAGAATGGCTTCTCAGCAATTGAAAAAAATTGTCTAGGGTACTGAAACTAAGCTGCTGAACAAGAATATATCATTTAAAAAATCGTGTCTGTTTGTTCGCGCATCACGTAAGAACTACTGAACCGATGGCGATGCGGTTTTCAGTTGGATGCTTAGGGTTTGACTTAAAAACTGGGGTACTTGGTAACTCTATCCGATGAGTAGAAGCCGAGCAATCGATAAAAAACTTTTACACGGCTGAAGGAATTTAGTTTTTTTTTGTAAATAGGTATTTTAGGTCTTGGAATAGAGCACATAGAGTACTTTTAACCTAGATAAATAACCACGCGTGCGAAGCCGCTGGCACGGCTAGTGAATAAATAAACAATTTGATTTCATTTAAAACAAGTTTTGAACACATAAATTTTAATACTTATGAAAAATTTATTTAATCATGTTTTTTTTCATGTTGCATAAATACGCAGATTTGTTATTTTAAAAAACTGTTTTTTTTGCCAACCCTGAGTAGAACTCGGCGACCTAGATACGTGCGAACACTTTCGTATAGAACAGTGGCTCGAGCGGATGGCATAACTGTATAATATATCTAGCTATGGGGCAATACTGAATATGGCAGCGAAGATATGTAATTCGTTTTTGGCTAAATATAAATTAGACATGTTCCGTTCATTGTTGCTATGACATATACGGAGACTGTTTGGTTAACTTCATAATGTGACTAGCTGTGCCCGCGGCTTCGCACGCGAGGACATTTCTCTAGGTTAAAAGTACTCTTTGAGCTATTCCAGGACCTAAAATACCAATATACCAACATTTGATCAAAATTCTTTCCAGCGTCATAAAGTTTTTTATCGATTGCTCTTCTTGTAATCATCGGATTAAGATACCAAGCACTCCAGATTTTAAGTCAAACCTACCTATACAACAGCGAAAACCGCATCGCAATCGGTCGAGTAGTTTTACGTGATGCACAAACAAACATAAAGAAAAGATTAAAACCAAAACAGAATTTTATTTTAAGTAACCCTAGACCATATTATTTTCACTGTTCAGACTGTACTGACTGTAATTGAAAATTGTCTGAAGATCGAGTCAAATACCATGACTTAACCTCTCCAGTATCGATGCTGCCGCAAAAATCCGCAATTCGTTTGCAAGAGGCCTACGTCCAGAAATTAACGAACACAGGCGGACGAGACGTTGATGTCATAAATTAGGCAAAGGATTTCTCATTTGAGGATTCGTCGGTGAAACCCGCCATAATTTCCTTAACAAATATTTATAGCTAACAAAAACAAACAATACAAATTCCTTAACAGATAATCCATACGCTACATTATTAACGTAGGTATCGACTAGGCTATTTATTATTTGTATTGTTATTGTGGCGGCATTACTATTCCAGTCGTGACTTAATACATAATAACGTGGAAGTGATACATCAGTATAGAGTATCATGTATACGTATTTATGAACTAAGGCGTAGTAGGTATTGTAGTAACCAGAGTATGGTATTGCTTGTGCCCGCGGCATTGTCCGCGTGGTCATTTCTATGGATTAAAAATAACCTGTGTTTCCAGGACCAAAAGTACCTACAATATACACTCGTTTCATCAAAAGCCGTCAAATAGTTTTTATCGATTGCTCGATTTCTACCTGTCAGATTGAGATACAAAGTACTTACTCAACACATTTTTACCAAAGCTTCTCCAATTTCATAAAAATCAACATCTTGTCATTCTGAAGCAGCAGAATCCAATATAACGGAAAAAAAACACTTTTTATTGATTCTAGGTAGAAAATAAACGATTTTTCAAAAATCCATGCAGTTTTAATAAGTTTTGAAAATCTTTAGATGGATTTTCAAAGAACAAATCGTCCTATGTTTAACGGTTATTATAGTTGTCATAACAATCCCTGTTAAAACACTCACCTGTAGGTAGAGTAATCCTTCAAAAGTCCGCATTATTGTACAATTAATTGTAAAGCATATGTAAAAAACGGGTTCCCTACACTTATAAATTTAAAATCAGTACAAAAATTGGGACAAAATCCTTCTTCGGAAATTGTAAAAAAATAGTTATATTTCGGTAGAACCCATACCGATATTGGTAGAAAAGCCGAAAATGCGGTAGGTTCGATACCACTACTAATACTATTACTAATTATATAATCATTTTTGATGTCGAATAATTTCTAACCGATTATTCGCCATTACCACTATTCGCGGCATCTTTAATAATTAGAAGATAATATATTTTATAATAATCTGCGTTCTACAAAAATAAAAACATACTGCTTTATTATAAGTATAGCAGATAGTTATTTAATAATTTTCAAAGTGCAGTATTTAAAAAAAAACTTTCTATACTTGCCAGTGATGACATACGGCACTGAGACGTGGTCGCTAACTATTGGTCTCATACACAAGCTCAGAGTTCCGCAGCGTGCAATGGAGAGAACTATGCTCGGTGTTTCACTACGTGATAGAATCCGAAATGAGTAAATCCGTAGAAGAACCAAGGTTACCGACATAGATCTCAGATTTTGCAAGTTGAAGTGGCAATGGGCAGTTCATACAGTTCGCAAAACCGACAACCGCTGGGGAATAAAGGTTCTCGAATGGCGACCACGAACAAGCAAGCGAAGTGTAGGGAGGCCCCCCACGCGATGGACCGATGACATTGTGGCCATCGCAGGAAGTCGATGGATGGAGGTGGCACAAGATCGCTCATCATGGCGTTCTTTGGGGGAGGCCTATGTCCAGCATTGGACTTCTAAAAGCTGACATGATGGAATTGCTTTGCTAGCTATAAAGAGAGCTATGCTTGGGAACTCTTTGCAAGCCAAAATCCGGAATGTGGATATCCGCAAAAAAACTTAAGTTAACGACATACTCGTAGTTCTCATAATTAGCAAATTGAAGTGCCAATGAGCAGGCCACAACTATGTGACGTGTTTATTGGTTCTGTGAACTATCACAGAATCAATAAACAAAGGTTCTCGAATGGCGACCACGGACCGGGAGATTGAGTAGTGTAGGACAACCCCCTACAAGGTGAACCTGGTGAACAGCTGGACGCAAATAGAGAGCAACACCTCGATGTGGGGTTCTATTTGGGGGACGCCCTGCATCTGCAGTGTTTTTTTCGGCTGATAATGAAGACGACTACTTTGATGACTTTTGTACCTGTATTGCTTTATTTACGTGATGTTGTTATTTTATTGATACGCATACTTTTTTTATCACCTACATAGATGTATGTTAGACCACAATCTCGTCTGATGATAAGAGACTGCAGCCGAGGATGGAGCAGTAATCTAGATGATATCTATCTTATCCAGATTATAGTGATCAGGAAACAAGGCAGAAGGCTAGGAATTCCATTCCTTAGCTAAAGCACTATACATGTTGGGCCAAAACACACGAAATAGCGAAATTTCTACGACGCACGGTGATCTATCTATACTATAATAAAACTGTACGAGTAACTGGGCTAAATCTGTACATTAAATACTATAATAAAACTGCAACTGGGCTAAATATTATATTGTGCTTTGTAGGTACTTTTGGTCTAGAATAACACGTGTGGGCTACTTTTAAATAAAATGACCACGCGGGCAAAGCCGCGGGCACAGCTAGTATATATATATATATAAAAAGAGACGCAGAAATTTCGCTTCAATCTCGCAGTAAGCCTCGTGGCTTACTTACTTGATGGAATTTATTGACTAATTGCAATACTTATCGTGCCTTCCTTTATCATCTGTTGGAATACCTAACACATTGAGTAATTTCACTCATATAGAGAATTTAAAGTTAGTTTAATACCTAGTTATTTTTCAGGAGTATGTTACCCTCGAACGCTGTGTAGACACAAGTGCGAAACTGCGATAGCATTAAATTAATGTTTGTACGCTTTGATTCATTCGCGCGATCGATTGTAAACGTTTAACGAATGACGTGAGGAAAAAACGTATGTTCTTTATTATGCTATACTTTCTTTACATGAGGTAATCTCGCTGCTATAATCGTTAGAACTGTTACTTATCTAACGTACTACAGGTTATTCTCTACACCAATACATAAAAGTGAAGTATTGTCTGTTTGGGGAGCTTTCACGCCAAAACGGCTGATCCGATTTTGATGAAACGTTGTTAAACGTACTATACAATATAGAGACCAACATAGGATACTTTTAATCCCGGAAAATTGTAAGTTTCCAAGGGAAAACTGGAAAATGTCGATTACTCGATATAAGGAACGGTTGCCATGGAAACTAAATAATAACAAGTCTGTCAAAAAGCATCAAGAGTGTTGGTGCTATACTTTTGCGTTGGTTTTTAATATTCTAGAACCTAGTGTGCTTTTTTCGCGATAAACTGTAGTCCGCGCGAACGAAGTCGCGGGCGAAAGCTAGTAGGTTATATCTGCTGAAGGCGGAGTGCTTGTCTGGTGTGTAAAATAGTACCTTCTTACCTGAAAGTCTAGCAACTATACCTTGCTACTTGAACACGTTTGTGATGACGAATTGTTATACAAGTTGCTCAACATTGCGTGACTTGTAACGCCAGTGCACTGTCATCGCGTGCACTATTTTCCTCGCACTTCTCTCGCAAGCTCTGAACTGGCTCGGCGACTGGCCTCGTGCTCTAGCCTCCTTAGCCAGTAGTAGCTCTGCCAAGCAGTCTGGCATCTCACATGAGAATAGCAACTGGCTTGAGAGAATACTGAGAGCAGTTTACTAAACTAATGCCTACTGGCGTAATTTACAAAGATTTGTTTTTTTTTTATCTTTCAAACCTGATTCCCTGAGAAACAGAGCTAATCATTAATGTATTACTTTATTTAAAACTACATAAATTAAATTAAAAATATGTCTTTTAGACGTTAACTCTAACTCCCAATTAATTATATTGACTATTTGAAGCTCCATTTTGAACCCTTTATATTTTTATGCTGGTATATAATCAACTTTGTTGACAAAATCAAAGTCTTTAATAGACTATATCACATTTTGTCTTTTCACCAGATTAAATCAAATTAAACTTTTAGTTAAACCGTGATTTTCTAACGTTATAGGAAGAGACTCTCTTTCGATGCCTCTTGACTTTGTCTGTTGCTAGTAGACTTCGGATATTTATCTGTGAAGTGCCTAGCTTCAAGTAGAATGATGCTGGACAAGTTTGCAGAGACAACCTGAGGGCTGAAATAACCACAGAATGTCCAGAATGTCAGAAACTTGATGGCTTCTCCAATTACATTTCAATGGCGCAAAACCGCGAAAAATGGAAGGGAGGCCTTTACGAAGGCAGTTATGGCTAATATTATTATTGTACTATGAATCTTACCTAGGTTAGATGTACCATAGAGACTAGAAAAAAACTAAACAACATTATAGATATAGATTCATATTTGGCAAGAACTATTGCATACCCCGGCAAATGAAACCTTCATGTTTGTTACTGGTGAGGCAGCGTCCACCTACGCAACACCGTCTGTCTGTCTATCGTTATCTGTAGATATCCTAGATAAGGTCAGAGTTTCAGTATTATATGCGACTTCAGTCTGTCGGTCCCTAGATTTGTGTGAGCATGCATGCAGTAGTGAATGATAGCAACCTGTGAGCCTGTGCCGCAGTGTTTCATCCAGTTCTCGGTCGGCCTTCTGTGCCTCAGGACTCGGTTTGGGAGCAGCGGGGAACGTCACCAGGACGATGCTCATGTTGTCTTTACTTCCCTGTAAGAAATGCGGACCAATGAGTTTGGCAATTTGAGAAGTACTGGTTTTGTGTGAAATTCGGAACAACTGTTTTTTTATAGCTATGAACTCAAGGTACACTTGATTTTTAAATATGGTAACAGCAGTCTAAAGTTTTTGTTTGAATCCTTCTTTTTTTCTTTGTTAATTGATGTTCATTAAAAAAAACGGTGGCTATGTTTCCATCTTATTAGTTCAAATTGTATATAAACACTTTTAAGAACAAACTTGACTTCTCTACAAGGAAGATAATAAAAAAAAATGGTCTAGGATACTTAAAATAAGCTACTGAACAAGAATACAACATTTTTTAAATTGTGTCTTTCTGTTTGTATGTTTGTCCGCACATCACATAAAAACTACTAGACCGATTGCAATGAGGTTTTCACTGTTGGATAGTTTAGGGTTTGACTTAAAAACTGGGGTACTTGTTATTTCAATCTGATCAGTAGAATCTGAGCAATTGATAAAAATCATTTTAAGAATTTTGATCAAATGTTGGAATATTGGTATTTTAGGTTTTGGAATAGCACATATAGACTTTCAACCTAGAGATATGACCAAGCGTGCGAAGTCGCTTGCACAGCTAGTGATATTATAAAAGTAGGAATTATGAAAGAATCTAAGAGATATGAATGATACAGAATGATGGATATAGCTGAAGTTATATAGTAGTTTTAACTTGATGCCCAAACTTACAGACACACAAACAAACACCATTTAAAAAAATGTTATATTCTTGTTCAAAAGCTTATTTTAACTCCCCTAAGCCATTTTTTTTATCTACATTGTACAGACTTTTTTATTACATACTGCTTTATTTTATGAACTATGGAAAGAAGTATGATTTTAAAAGAGCACATTGGGAAAGTATGATATCCAGTTAAGATATTCTTCATAAATACAATGCCTTTTAGTACCTTCAGTTATCTACATTTTGTTACCCCTCAAAACACTGAAATTGTCAACAAGATTTACATAAATTTCAACTTATTTCCAAAACAAACATCACTTGTTGATCACCTAATTGATGAATTGATCAATTTCTACAAACAACATGGTAATGTACTGTAATGGGCTTGCTCAACAAGTTTGCCCCAAATTAGGTTATTTTCCTTCTCGTCATGTAGATGTTTTGTTGGTTATGTAAACAGCCAGTAGGCATCTACTGGCTGTTTTTAACAGTGTGACTTTTAGTTAGAATTTTGTGGTTTATTTAAATGACGAACTACAAGGGTTTCATTTTGGAGAACTAGTAGGCAGTAGTAAAATCTTTAAACCCTTGGGCCCAGCGCTAATGAAATATTGTGTCACATAGATGTAGGTTCTATACATTCTTCAAAATGTAATGCAAATGAATGCTACTGAACCAATTTCGATAAATTTATATGGTCACACTAGAAGTCTATATCTAAAGTTCTGTTATTCTAGAGGAAATATTTGGATCACGGACAGAGCTCAAACCTGCATGTTATCGCGCCTCTGAGCAACAGATTTATAAACTAAGTGAAAAAATTAGATTGTCATGTTAGCCGAATTGGTTAAAGGCATGTGCCTTGCAGAGGCATGGAATGATGCAGGTTCAAGCAGAATCCATGATCCTAATTTTCTTAAGAAAATTATTAGTATGTTTGCTCTAAATAGGCATTAATGCTAAAAATATAAATACTAGAAGTCTAATATTTCAAATATAAGAAGAATCACCAAATCTGTCACAAATCCTGAGACATGAGTGAACATAAACACCAAATAATACACACAAATAGATTCTCCTTCAAATTGTAGTTAAATAATAAACCAAGAAAGATTATAGACATTTAGCATGCCTCAGGGAAATAGATATGAAAATGTACAGCCTGTTACACATAGATTACCTGCTAGTCCTAGGAACAACCAGACTTGTCTAGACCAATATGGAGACTATTGGTTGTATGACTTGAAGCAAGGCTAATAAAGAAGCATAAGGTACTCACTTTGTATAAACAAGTGTCAATGACCTGGTTGGTGATAGCCACAAGGTCATCTGTCAACAGAAGCAGCGAGTGTATGTACATACACAGCGCCTCATTGCTCATCACATCCCATACTCCATCGCAGGCCAGCACCAAGAACTCGTCCTGTCCTTCATTCCTCTCATGGATCGATACCTCTGGCTCTGGGGAGACTAACTGCTCACAAGGACCTCGGTCCAGCACCTTCTTATATTCATAGTCTCCCAGAGCTCGCGATACGGCCAGGCTTCCATTCACGCGCTGGATCATGACAGAACCACCTGCCTGAACGATGCGCGATTTCTCCGACGGAAGCTCCGGCTTGTGGTCTCTCGTAGCGAAGATCGGAGCACCGTTCCTTGCGAGCACGGCACGGGAATCACCGCAGTTGGCGATGTAAATTTGCTTGGGCGACACGAAGGCGCACACGGCCGTCGAGCCCGACTTCTCCTCGCCGTTGCACAGCTCCGGCAGCTCGCGCATCTTCTTGTCTAGATCCAAAAAGCCGACGCGGATCGCCTCGGCGACGTCCTCCCGCCGAAACTCCTCCGTCTGCAGTATGCAGTCGAGTAAATTCTTCGCGCAGTGCGCCGAAACGCGCGCGCCCGCGTGCCCATCGAACACCGCGAAGTACGACCAGTCGGACAGCGTTCCGTTGAGAGTCAGCTGCGCGCGGTGGGCGTCCTCCATCTCCACGCGCCAACCCTGCATCGACGCCACGCCATAGCGAAGACCGTTTCCTTCCCCGGTCTCGTTGTATTTCTTAGTTTCGGGCTTGTTTAAAAACGCCCCCATGCTGAGTCCTCTCTTATTAAAACGTTAATCGCACATAGTTTCCACACCATCAGGCACTCGGATGCACGTAGTAGCCGATAGCGTAAAAGGCGACCGAGAGCATCACTGGAAGATACGATCTCACGGGTACGATCACGTCAGACGTCGGTTACGAGGAGCTGGCCGCGGCGGCGGTTCGACGCGTGGTATTTTCTGTTTCGGAAGCTCCTACGTAGGTTAATTAATTACGAGATGGTGTTGCGTAGATCTCGATGACAAATCGTGCTCCTGGGAATAAAACGAAAAAGCAACTCAAAAAGAATGAATGGCGGACATAAATAGTAATTGTCTATGGATTAGTGATGCACGAACACTACTTAACAATGAAATCGATTTGTTGTTGTAGTTGTACTACTCGGTATTATATAGTTTGTAGCAAGGTTGGATTCAAGCAAAGAGTATAGTAATATAGGATGCGTTTAAATCAACTATCCCCGTTCAAACACACCGCGAGGTGAAGAATTAAACTGACTAAAATTGAATCTGCCCGTTCACTCTGGGCGTCCGCTGGTATAAGTTTTCACCAGATAAATAGCGACCTTTTGAGTTTGAGTTCGCTAAACTTTAGTCTACTGTCAGAATGATAGCTGTTTGTAATTCGATTCGACGAGATTCAATTTGTTGGTTGTTTTATTCGAAAATATTAACTAGATTTATAATTATGTAGAACTGTAACATAAAGTATGTACAACGAATATAATAAAAAAAATATCGATCCAAAGGATCTTTTTCTACTTGTCAAATTCTTGCTCAGCCGGCCTATTATGATGGTTTGCGAGCAGTGCTGCTGCCGCAGAACTCTTGTCAAAGTCATAATTTCGCAATGCAAAATGACGACTTTGACAGGACTTCAGCGGCAGCAGCGCTGCTCGCAAGCCATCGTAATAGGCCGGCAGTACTTCAGTAGCTCTAATCAAAGACAGTAAGAAATGTCTGTACGACGCTCTAATGGACTAGAATTTGACAAGTTGACTATTGAATTTGACAGATAAACCTATGATTTCGTTCAGCGAACCCTCGCTAATTAATTTTTATCCGGTGAATATTTCGCCGTCTTACATAAACGCACCCTAGACCATCAGAAAATCATTATCTATAGAAATCTATACTTTTAATAAAACTGTAACCGGTCCAATTCTGTACATTGAAAATATTTAGATTTTTTTTTTGGAGGTTTCTTTAAATTCGATACTGAAGCCAAAACTGTTTTTATTTTTTATTTTTGCCTGTCTGTCTGCCTGTTTGTTTGTCCGTATCTTGACCACGCATCGCACCGAAATTACTGTATGAATTCAAATGAAACTTGGCATCATTTGAGTTCTTACTACGAGGTAGGACATTGGATACTTTTCATCCCGAAAATTAAAGGGTTTCCGCAATATAGGGGTTGAAAGTTATTAAAAAGAACACGTATCACGCTGAAACTACTAGACGGTTTTTTTAATGCAAATTGACACAGTCATATATCTATACTTATAATAAAGCAATAGATACGAAAAAAGGCTGTACAAAGAAGATAAATAAAAAAATGCTCTTGGGTGCTTAAAAAAAGCATTGAACTTTTTTTATCGTGTCTTTCTGTCTGTTTGTTTGTTCACGGATCACGTAAAAACTACTGGACCGATTGCAATGCGGTTTTCATTGTTAGATAGCTAAGGGTTTGATTTAAATCTGGTGTAATTGGTATCTCGATCTGGTGAGTAAGAAGCCGAGCAATTGAATTTGAAGAATTTTTGACGATTGAAGAAATTTTGATCAAATGTTTTTATATTGGTCCTGGAATAGTAGGTTCGGAAGAATATCAATACCTTTGTTAAAAATAGGGATGTTCATAATTTTAATACTAGAAATAAAAATAAACTAAAAGTGTCTGGATTTCGGTTAAAGAAAGTTAGTGGTTCATATATGGGGAACTGTATACGATTTCTTAATAAGTTACCTGACGGCATTGATCAATTACCAATGCATAGGTTTAAAACTTTTGTTAAAGTAAATCTCATAAAGAAAGCGTATTACAATGTAAATGATTATATTAATGACAGAAATGCATGGCCTGATGTCTCCAAGCTCCATGATAATAATAAGAGATAGCTTCGATGTTAACGTTAAGTGAATGAAATGTTCAAAGTACTTTGTGAGATGTCTCAAACATACCATGAGATCACGTTGTTTTATACAACATAATTATCGAGTTAGAAGTTTTTACCTTATTTTTTTCCAGTATGATTGTTTGATGTTTGTGGGATATCTCATTGTCACTTTTACCTTTTATATTTGTACTTTACATGTTTTGAAAAAAAATATAAAGAATGAACAAGTATGGAAAAAATACATCCCCGTAGAGTTTCTTGGTGCTCTCTTCTCTAACGGGCGTATTTCCGAAGCACCGGTAGAGTCAGAAGGGTATTTCCTTTTCCAGTGTGAGATTTAACTCTGTTGGCACATGAAAGGGAAATTTCCTTTTCAAACTCAAAGAATACTTAGGTTATCCAAATTTGGATTGATTTGATCTTTTTATAATATTTTATGTATATCTCTTTGTTCAGGAGATGTTAATTTTGACTTGTAAAAGTGCTATTATTTTTGCCTATTTACAATAAAATACTTTGACTTTGACTTTGCGCGAAACCTTAAACTTCGTGCAGTTCCCTTGATTTTGAATGAGTTGTCTTGCTCATTGAGTTTTATTTACAGTCGATGTTATCAACTTATTTCTCATCTTGGTCTGCATGTTTTTAACTTGGGTGAATATCCTTTCACAGTATGCGTTACTGCGAGGTACTCCAGTAAAGTTTTCACTTTATACGGATCATTATCAACAGAAGCTATCCAGTTTGTGAATAAATCTTCACTCTCCCACTGTTACCGATATTTCTGTTTTATATTTTTACCCTTTTATTTGTTTTTATGCAAAGAAGGTTACATTCCCTCATATTATTATTATTTTTTCTTCGCCAGAGGACGCCACTTGACGTAACCAAGACTTTAAAGAGCTCCAGTGTAAATATTTGAAATTAATAATAAATTATCAAAATGTTACACCAAAACTATCTCAAAAGAGATGTACAAGTGCTACTCCTATGGTAACTTCAGTTTACCTTGTTGTAATCAGTGAAATATAAAATACACCGTAAATAACAAGTGATTTCTGTGCCTTAGACTTTTCTCAAAATTTAATGTTTACAGTAGCGGCCTTACTCGGCTGAATTTGTGTTGATGTGTTTGACTGCCATCGCTTCGTGCTTATTTCTAGCAATATCATATTAATAAGTGAAATCAGTGACTTCATTACCTACATCAAATTTTGCTTCGTCATTGGCGAAAATCGCTGTCTTGCTATTAGCGACATCTATTAGTGTTTCCCTGACACTTCTTGTCTTGCGTATTGACTATCGGTTCAATCGGCACCCAACTATACTCAGTTCTAATTAACGAACTTTCTTCTACTCGCACCTATCTACCTACACAGATTCTACTTATGACACTAGAGGGCGCCAGTTGATTGTAAACAAACATTTTAGTTTCATATATAAATAACGATGGTGAAAAGCAATGGTTGTTTATGGGCTGTAACGACAGACAACTTTCTTAAGTGTCAAAACTGTAAGGGACGCTACCATTCTAAATGCCTTAACATAAAGGATGATCAGTTTTTGTCATTAACTCGTGATTACAAGGGTTGCTGGATATGTCCGGCTTGTAACAATTCAACTCGTCGGCCGAAGAAAAACAACGTGAATACTCCAGTTAAACAGAATCAACTGCCTGTGGCCGACACCCCTATGAATGTGACTGAAAATCAGTATAGCAGTCTTGCAGCTACCACTAGCTGTTCGTCTCGTTCCTTGTCATTCGGGATGCAATGGAGTTATGATGGAAAAAATCAGCGCCCTATTCGATCAAAAAATGAATGCATCACTTTCAATTTTTATGACTGATTTTCGCACAGCCCTGAAGGAGGACGTCAAAGGTATGGTTCGTTCGGAGATGGGTTGTGTGGTGCAGGAGTTTAAGGATGACCACAATACCGCAACCGATTATTTTGGCTCCGAGCAAGAAATTTTAAAGTCACGGATTGCAGAAAAAGATGCTACCATTAAAATCTTGCAGTCTGATTGTGAGCGCCTACACGGAGATATGCACATGATATCCAGCCGCATGTCTGCAATGGAAAAAACCACGCGTAGCTACAATATTGAAATATAGCTGTGCCCGAGAGTCGAAATGAGAACGTGACGTTATTATTCAAAAAGCTATGTGAATTTGTGAAGTTTCATATTGAAGACGGCGGCATCCATGCTTGTCGCAGAGTGGCTAAATGGATAGTACTTCCAAGCGGCCAAGGAACATCCTGGTTACCCTGGCTTCACCCCGGATGAAGGACTCATTACTTTCTGCTGTCCAGAGATTTAACAAGGGGCAACCCAAAGATCACTCAACTCACGACATCTAGGGATCACAGAAGAAACACACAAAATTTATGTAGTCGAACATCTCTCACCAGAATGCAAGCAGCTACATCCTGCTGCCAGGAAGTTTGCCAGGGACAAGCAATACAGATATGTTTGGGCCAAATATGGGCGAATATATCTGCGTAAAGATGATAATAGCGGGAGAATTTACATCAAGAACTTCGAGGCGTTGGATAAATTGCCTAATGTACTTTAAAGTTAAATTTAAGTATAATTATTTACCAATCCTTTAGAATTAGTTCTATTCTACAGCAAAATGTTGGTTTTTTATCAGAATGTCAATAGGATTCGGTCCAAAATAACCGAAATATACCTGAATACATTAACCTGTAATTATGATATAATATGTCTATCGGAGACTAACCTGAACAGCAGTGTCTATGATGCTGAGTTATTTGATTCTCGATACAATATATCCCGACGTGATCGCTCTAGTACAGCTATTAGTAAAGGCGACGGTGGAGGAGTAGTTGTAGCTGTTAAGAAAGGCATTGATGTTATTCGCCAATTTTCATGAGAAGTAGTGTCGAAGACCTATGGTTGACTATTCTGCCCTGTAATGCAAATGATAAAACATTAAATATCTGTCTTTGTTACTTGCCTCCTGATCTTCCGCGTGACTTGCTTGAATATTTTTATGATAATTGTCATAATACTATATTAAATATGAGTAATAATGTGGAGATTCTTTGTATTGGCGACTACAATACCTCCGGCTTATCCCAGGATAAGAGTCCAGCTCCTTAGACCAGTCTAAGGAGCTGGAATCATCCGCTATGATAGCTGGCTCGCCTCATGATTACAAATCTCATTTATTATACGACACTATAGCTCTATGTCAACTCAAGCAGTTTAATATTATAGTCAATGCAAATAACCGTCTCCTTGATCTTGTAC
Source organism: Alsophila aescularia (assembly GCA_946251855.1). Lineage (NCBI taxonomy): Eukaryota > Metazoa > Arthropoda > Insecta > Lepidoptera > Geometridae > Alsophila > Alsophila aescularia. The sequence goes on from OX276373.1 coordinate 11,213,712, forward strand.
TATCCACAGCTAATGTTCAAGTATATGGTGCAGATCCACTTAGTCGACTGGATAGTCATCATCCCGCCATAATTGTGGATCTAGATAATAAAGCTGGCTTATCAGTTAAAACCTTAAAACCAAACTCTCGTAAACGCTTTAACTTCAACAAGTGTAAATTTGAGGAGGTAAGGGCTGAACTATCGAAAGTGCTATCTTCTGTCGATATTGATACAGATATGAATGTGTTCTATGCTATACTTAAAGATTTTATAAGTAAATACACACCATTGTCCCAGAACAATAATGAAAGTTTCCCGCTATGGTTTAGCCCTGCACTCAAACGTTGCCTAAAAGCAAAGTTTAAATACCACAAATTTTTCAAAAAGTTTGGTAACCCTCTTGACTATGACAGTTTTTCTTACTACAGAGCTAAAAGCAAATGCTTGATAGACTTGTGCTATAGAAACTACGTAGCTTCCGTTGAGGATTCTTTGGATGATGATGTCAAGGCATTTTGGAGGTTCGTCAATGGTAGAAAGAATACTAACTCGATCCCTCTGACCATGAAATATGAAGGTAACTCTACGTCGGATCCGTCTGGAGTGTGTGAGCTATTTTCTAAATGCTTTTGCTCAGTCTTTGAAAGTGCTACTGGCATCCCGGATCCAGATGATTCTCTTAGTTCTAGTCATAACAACACCCTAAGTGACAAGAATATTTCAAAAGAGGTCATCATAAGGAAAATAAAAAGTTAGATATTAATAAAGGGCCTGGCCCGGATGAAATTCCTGTTAAATTTATTAAAACTTGTGTTGATGAACTAAGCTTACCATTAGTAATCTTATTTAAAAAGTCGATTAAGTCAGGTAGGTTTCCCACGCTTTGGAAGACAGCGCACGTTATACCAATCTTTAAATCGGGCGATAAGGCTCAATGTGAGAATTATTGGCCTATTAGTATATTGTTATGTTTTGCAAAACTGTTTGAGAGTGTCGTGTATGATGTGCTCTACAACCATGTTAAGCCCATTTTGAATCCGCAACAGCACGGCTTTGTGGCAGGCAAATCAACAACTTCCAACCTTCTCGAGTATAAAAATTACTTGTGTGGCGCATTTGCTAAGAGACTTCAGGTAGATTCCATTTATACAGATTTTGCAAAGGTATTTGACAAGGTAAACCACATAGTGCTATGTAAAAAACTAGCAGGTTTCATGGTTGTCTATTTCGATGGATTAAATCGTATTTAACTCGCAGAAGCCAGATCGTTGCAGTGAAGGGTCATCTCTCTCAACCTATTACTGTCGCATCAGGTATACCTCAAGGCAGTCATTTAGGACCTTTATTATTCGTTATATTTATGAATGATTTGATTGATTCACTATCATGCCCATGTCTATTTTATGCAGATGATCTCAAAGTGTTTACCGTCGTAAATAATTGTAATGATGCATCTAACCTGCAAAATGATTTAATAAACCTATCAAAGTGGTGTCATCAGAATTACATGCGACTTAATGTTGGTAAATGCTTTGTAATAAGTTTCACCAGAAAAACTCACAAGTTTATGTTCGATTATTCCCTACAAGGTGAAGTTCTCACGCGTAAGAATGTTGCGAAGGATCTGGGTGCATTTTTCGATGAAAAGCTTTCATTTCATAATCACTATGACCACATCGTCGAGCGGAGCTCTCGGCTACTTAGATTTATATCGCGGTCCACAAAACAATTTCGTAAAATCAAAAGCTTTATTTCTCTTTATTATACACTCATACGTAGTATTCTAGAGTACAACTCATCAATCTGGTCTCCTTTCTACAATGTTCACAGTGATCGAATCGAACGCATTCAAAAGCGATCTCTAAATATCCTCAGCTATAGGTGTGGAATGGGACGTACACTAGCGTCGTACAGGGAACGTTTAGATTATTTTCATGTGACTCCTCTAGAGGTCCGTCGCAAGTATAATGACCTTGTGCTGCTTCATAAAATAGTTCATTCCACTATGGATTCCCATGCCCTCCTTTCCCTCTTAAATTTCAATACTCGTTTCAATATATATTTCACCTTAAATTATATCAGTTCCAGAAGCAAATTAGGAGCAATTTATTTGAACCATAACATTGTAATGGTTAAATTAAATATTTTTATAACATGTAATAATGTCCTCTCTAGCGATAGTATTAGATAAAATTTAAACTAATAAGCTTCTAGGCATACATATTATTTGGAATGTAATCTAGATCATAACACTTACACTTAACATTTTATCATGTAATGATTACTTTCTGTTTTGTGTGCTAATAAATAAATAAATAAATTATCAAATATTAATCACAATTAAACTAAACACGAAAATAACTAATTAACTGAATATGGAATTGTTACACTCGCAGCCGTAACATTTGTTCAATTAAATTACGAATGAGTGCTAGATTATATTCGACTCGTAGATGAAACAATTTACGTTAATAAGAGTACGTTGTCTCATTTGCAACCCTACCATTAATTTTTAACAAAGGTAAAAGAGATGGCAATGTATTTCCGTGTCGGGATTTGCCCGTCTGTGTTCATTTATGTGGCACTTAAGTATGTTTAGATTCATCTAATACGCTAGTGAAAAAAACGTTTTGTTTCAATCATTACGCTAGTAAAATCGTTTCGTTTCACCTCGCAGCCAATTGGCATATTTTGTGATATGGCAATGAGAGGCCTGTCGTATGCCTTATTTTCTGGAAAAAAAACGTGGAGGATTGCCGTATAATACGGCAATTGCCGTATCAAGAACAACACTGGTTTTTTGGTTTTCTTTAAGAAACCCAAGGAAGCTTCTTGTACATTTATCCTTGTTACTCGAATACAGTTATTAGTGTTTATCTCTCTCACATAATAAGCGAACCCTTGAACGTGTGCCTACGCTGCAGTTAGCTAACTATTCAAGGTCAGATTAGGCCTTGAGGCCCACCCGTCTTGATCCGAGCTCCCGTCAAAATTTGAACACAATTAGTTACTCGGATAAAAAATAATTGCAAGTATTTTTGTAACTTAAATGAATATACAATTTTGTGAAAATTATTGTTCTGAGCTGTTATATAGCCATAACTCGGTAATTTGACAATAAACAAATTGAGTGTAATAGGTACCACCAATGGCGAAGGAAATATACCACTTATGAAACTTCATGAAGTCGGCATAGACTCTATTTCGTTCAAAATTAAATTCAAATTTATCTAAAAGAGTTATACAATGATTTTGCCAATTAAAGTGTATACCTACCTATCTTCTATAGGTACTTAGAGGTTAGAGTTGATATTAGGTACTTTGAAAATCTGATTGCAACAAATAACTTTGGCTTAAGGAATCGCACTGCTAATTGAATTGCTTCATGTGCATTGCTGCATGGCCTCTATTTGTACAGTGCGCCCAACTTATCTGTGAAGTTTGGCGTGAGTGTTGTAAATGAGAACGCAGCTCTGTAGTTCCGTTTTTGCCCCTTCACCAACAACAGTAAGAAATGTCTACAGCGGCCCGATTACAGAACTTGGTTACAATCGGATTATCACTTTTTTCATACCAATTTTGACTCTATCGCAAGGCTTTAGTGATATCGATACTAACAATCCGATTGAAGCTAAGTTATGTGGTCGGGCCCCAGATAAGTTGGTCGCACTGTAAATTTGACATCGGAAGAGCGACTTTATCCGTACATCATAGGGTCATTTTTGGTTCGGTTTGGGTGGGATATTCGTGACAATGGCACAAAATGGCACTCGAAACTGCCCAAAACGCCACTGCTTTAAATCGAATGCAGGCAAATTGTAGTTTTGCAGGGGTGCGTTTAAGTCAATTATCCAGTATAAAATTTAAACTGACTAAACGTCAAACACCCCGTTCAAGCACACCGCGAGGCGAAAAATTAACCCGACTATAATTTAATCTGGCCCGTTCACGGGCGCCCGCTGGTATAAGTTTTCGCCTGGCTAGGATAAATTTTAGCGAGCTTTTGAGGTCGCTAAATTTTAGTCTGCTGTCAGAATGACAGCTGTGTGTTATTCGATTCGTGGTTAGATTCAATTGGTTGATTGTTTTATTCGTAAATACTTTATATATTTATAATAATGCAGTAACATAAATTCTGTGCAACGAATATAATATAAAAATGATTTAGGGGGCATAAAATAGGCTACTGAACATAATTTTGACAAGTCGACAGTTGAATTTGAGAGATAAACCCAAGATAAACCTATGACTCCGTTCAGCGAACCCTCGCTAGTTAATTTTTATGCGGTGAAAATTTCGCCGACTTACTTAAACGCACCCCTGCCACTGTCTGACTGTCAACCGCTGCCTGTCATGATATGAAATTGACAGACGAAACAGTGTTGCCAGACGTACGATTTAAATCGTATTCATACGATTTTTCTACGTTTTACTAGGGTACGATCGAATTCCCGAAATCGTACGTGATTTGTACGATTTTTTAAGGTTTTGAGTACCTACTTACGTACTTTATCGAACCAAAAAACCGCTATATGAATACTTTTGCCCGTTACTACTCACCAAGAACCCCCTCACTAATCAGGGATTACCCTTTTATCATCGAGAAAGTTCATTCAATCAACAGACTGAATGAACAATTATTATCCAACTAATTTTGTTTGTTTGAAGTCAGGTATATTATTACAGTATTTTTAATTTAGAAAGTTTACTTGTTTGTTAATTTTTCTCTACTCACTGGCTGCCGATAAAAAAGTACCTGTAAATATTGATTAAGTTGGTAATGTATTAAAAAATGGACGGAGACGAATTACGTTAGGTAGGTGAAACGAGTTATCAAAAGAGCAAAAAGACAAACATATAGCCCAAAAGTATTGTCCCGAGTGTGAAAAATTTGATGCCCACAAAACTGACTAAAACATGGTAAAAATGAGTACAAAGCAAGATGTGTTGTGTGTGACTGTGAACTGACACCCGAAATTAGCGTGTTTAAATCTCGTTCAACTGGTTAAAAACATCTTCAATCATCAAGTTTTTACTAGCTTATAATAGTAAAAAAACCACAAAAAAAAACATGTACGATTTTTTATTTCGTTATCCCTATGGAATATGACTTTTTCTCTCACTAGCGTGCGATTGCTCATCAAAAACTTCTGGCAACACTGGACAGAAATAACTAAACTAATTTTATTGTCAAACTATTTTGTAAGGGTCTATTCTAGGTTATGTAGAAAAATAATTACTATATGTTTAAACCCGCAGAAAAGCAGTAAACTTATCACAAAAAATACGTGTGTAACTAAAAAATTTATTTAAATTGTTTTTTTAGCATTCAAATAGATAACAAAAATAACCTCTTCAATAAAAAATATAGGAGTGTTTAGACCAGATTAAATGTTTCCAGTTTTCTGAATAAATTGTACAATATGTACAAAAGCGTTTTATTGCGACGGTAAGTTATTTTGTGAACCGCTCAATTACATATTTTATTATACTGCTATATCTCATCGAAAAATAAGGAGAACATTCAGAATCACGTCATCAGCCTGAAGAAGTCCACTATTGACTTGTACTGATCATGAACATTTAGAATAGCACAACTGTAAGTGTACAAGCTGTATCGTTGAGAACGGGGCTTCCTTTATTTTAGAAAGCTATCATAAGAAGTCTTCAGGTGTTTACATGGATATATATCCAACTGTATAATATGAAAGGATCACAATATACATTATAATTTTGGAAAATTTCTTACGGGTTGGCTATAGACATCCGGTACCGGCGCTGAGGCAGGGGAGTGGGGTGGAATGGAAAGGGGAAGTTCCCCACGATCCTCTCAGCAGGTTCTTTGGGGCTTGCCGGGAAGCGGCCGGCATGCGCCAAAGTTAACTTACGGGTGTTTAATAACTGTTACGGCTGTTTGGTCGCCTTAAACTGTTTTTTTTATGTTCTACTATTTTACTACTCATAACTCAAGAACTATACATTTCCTTGACGGGGGGGGGGGGTGGTCCACTCCCCCCCTCCCCCCTGCTCCCTCAACGCCGTTACCGGATGGCTATAGTTTTACCTTTATTACTTTCCACACAACTGGGGATATATTTTTGGAAAAAAAACTTTTTTAATGAAATTATGTCGATTTATGTTTTTCACAACATTCATTGATTGTACTCTATCTAATCTCTGGGTTGTACTTGCGTGTGACAACATCCATCATCCATGTGATCATGCTTGTGAAAAATGTTGAATAATACCATGAGTTGCTAGCGAAGCCCAAGCCGTGATGGTGAATATGTCTATTGTTCACACTATTATAGAACACTCCCCATAAGAGCACACCCCCCCCCCTCCCCCCTCAGGGTACACCTTGCTAGAACCAGGCTTGGGGGTAGCCCAAGGGTCACATCATCATTGTACAGACTTTTTCGTTCTTATTGCCTTATTATAAGTATAGATAGATAGATAGATAGATAGACATATCTCGGAAGGAGGAAGGGTTCTCGTAATCCCCCCTCACTCCTTCTCCTAAAATCAATGGTAAAACTTGTACAGAGGTACAAAGAAATATTATACCTATCTTTTCTTTTACAGGTTACCTTTGCGTGTAATAAAGAAGACGGAAAGTTTACCTCAAGTTAACTGTAATAGAGTACCTGTACATGACAGTCATCAATGGGCAAGACAACTGTCTGTATCGTTTGTGTTCTGTAAGAAACGAAGATCAGAGGAAGAGAAGGTTGGTACTCAAACTAATAGTACATTCAATTTATAAGAAAAAGAATCTATAATCAGAACCTTCCATGTCTTGTATTCGGCTAGCGAAAAGTGAATTTTGTTAACCATAGTCCTAAATAAGTTAATTTAAACACATTTACTATGTCATGATGAAACTTAGAACGGGCTATCACAATTAAATGCGTATACAACATTTTGTGTCTATGCTGTTAACCATTGAGGAGTCCCCTAATCAGGAGCCAACCCGGAGTGCATAGTAAAACTTCAAACTGGTTAGCATAATATAATAAGTATACAAAATTTCGTAACTGTGCTTATAACCACTGAAGAGTTCCTTCATCTGGGGCTGTTCCTGGATGTCGATTCAGGTCATGCTTACCATAAACATGCATTGTCATCGGAACTGAACCAATATGTAAAAATTCTATTCTGTAGGATAAGAGGAAGTGGTACTAATTCAGCTTGCAAGATTCCACCTATACAAACTAGCATTGTAAATTAAATAATAGTAGATTACTGCATCGAGCGGAAAGTGACTCATTGCTGCACCGAGTATTAGTTAGGCTTGCAAGATTTGACCTAAACAAACATACATAAAGTATACAAACATTGCAAGTTAAATAATAGTAGATTACTGCATCGAGCGGAAAGTGACTCATTGCTGCACCGAGTGTTAGTTAGGCTTGCAAGATTTGACCTAAACAAACATACATAAAGTATACAAACATTGCAAGTTAAATAATAGTAGATTACTGCATCGAGCGGAAAGTGACTCATTGCTGCACCGAGTGTTAGTTAGGCTTGCAAGATTTGACCTAAACAAACATACATAAAGTATACAAACATTGCAAGTTAAATAATAGTAGATTACTGCATCGAGCGGAAAGTGACTCATTGCTGCACCGAGTGTTAGTTAGGCTTGCAAGATTTGACCTAAACAAACATACATAAAGTATACAAACATTGCAAGTTAAATAATAATAGATTACTGCATCGAGCGGAAAGTGACTCATTGCTGCACCGAGTGTTAGTTAGGCTTGCAAGATTTGACCTAAACAAACATACATAAAGTATACAAACATTGCAAGTTAAATAATAGTAGATTACTGCATCGAGCGGAAAGTGACTCATTGCTGCACCGAGTGTTAGTTAGGCTTGCAAGATTTGACCTAAACAAACATACATAAAGTATACAAACATTGCAAGTTAAATAATAGTAGATTACTGCATCGAGCGGAAAGTGACTCATTGCTGTACCGAGTGTTAGTTAGGCTTGCAAGATTTGACCTAAACAAACATACATACAGTATACAAACATTGCAAGTTAAATAAAAGCTTTTATCTACACTCATTTTCTAAAATCCAGATTATGAACTCAAAAATAGTGGCATAATGATATACATTGCACACGGCACGTCCCTAATACGAAAATAAATTAAATTAAAAAAAATATTTTGAACTAAACAATGTTTTAATATATTTTATCTACACTTATATCATAAAATCCGGATTATGAACTCAAAAATGGTTGCTTAATGATATACATTACACACTGCACGTATATAATAAGAAAAAATATAAATTATAACACTGTTTTATGAAAAAACGATGTTATAATATATACCATTAAAGCACCATTAAGATCAGGCTCTGCTTTTTAAGTGTTTTCTCCATAAATATGCTGGGTCAACCACAAAACTAATAAATGTGAAACTTATAATATACGTTTTTGAGATCTTTATCTCTCTAAGACCATGACAAAAACATGACTAACAGATTTTCATACAAAATAAATCTCACAGTAAGAAAAACTAAATTATTAATAATATAAATTACTTTTGAGACATACCTACATCATTTAGTTTTGAGCTAAATTGTGTGTTCAAACAGCGCTCGCGATATTCAACCTTGTTACGCAGGCACTTCTATGCTTATTGCTGGTAGCCGGTGGCAGAGTGTAGGTGAGGTGGAAGGGGAGTGGGGAGTGGGAAAATGTAACCTTGGAGCCTGGCCTTAAGGCTCCGCACTTATGAGGGTTTTCGTCATTTATTATCTATGGCGGCGCGTGTTAGACCGTATGCGCGCGAATTCGCTGTGGACTGGATTTTGGCGCCATATTTTGCTTTACATTAGTGCCTAACCAATTTATGTGATTTATTATGTTGATCAAATGTTTTATCCTGATTAAAAATGTGACAAAGATGTGTTAAACATGTGAAAAGTGTTCGTGAGGAGAATTTGACTCCATTTGTTCATCACGGAACAGCAACGAACATGACAAACGAGCTTTTACCAGCAAAATCAAGACAAGATTACTTTATTTTTTTCATTAAAAGTAAGTTCCTATTGCATGAGTGTAGATAAAGTAGTGTATGAAACGGCACATAACTAGGTATTAAAACACTCGAGTAATACTATTAAAAAACTCGCTTACTCACTCTCGTGTTTTAATACCTCTCATTATGCAACCGTTTCATAAACTACTATTAAAAACCTAGTGTACAATTATCATTTAAACCAACTACAAATGACTTTACTAATAAAACATAGAACTAATTTTCTTAATATTTTAATACAATCTCCCGAGAGCACTACTTACCCTTTCAAATAAAAAATAAAACATGCAAAAATTGGCCAAGAAATCTCACAGGGATATGCAAATGTTTGTTTGTTGTATGAGGTAGTGCTGGCCTCTGGTGTTAGCGCTTGTAATTCCGCCCGAGGCCCCTGACATGGCTTAACGACTGCTATTAATCAATTACAGCTGGACCGACAGCTTAACGTGCCCTCCAAAGGAAGGAGCGAGGCAAATAAAATTAATAAATGAGCCGCGGGCTGCCTGGCAGATGTTCATCATCAGCTTATGCCTGTCCACTGCTGAACGTAGGCCTCTCCTAATGCACGCCACTGAGCTCGGTCTTCGGCTCTTCTCATCCATTTTCTCATCGGCAGATGTGTACCTAAACATCGAATATGGCCGAGCTGAGTTGGTAAGAGCCGACGAGCCACGAGTCGGCGTTATCCCCGTACTGCGCCATTAGATGTTTACACATCAAAAACTTATGTAATGAATTGTAAAACTCTCCTTTTTTGAGCTGATTAAAAAGTTTGTGAAAATTTTCCAGGCAGCAGGGCATCACGGAAGGCCAGCCATCAGGTATTCCCCGAAAGCCGTATCAGAGGTGGTTGGAATATGGAGGAACATGACTGTTCAGGACATAGCAGAAGTACTTGGGAAAGATGTAGGTGCGTAAAGTTATATTACTCACATTTATAGAAGAACAACACATATTCTAACAAAAGCAAGTTAGCCTAGCCCCATATCTGTATGAAAATTTATAGAAGAACAACACATATTCTAACAAAAGCAAGTTAGCCTAGCCCCATATCTGTATGAAAATTTATAGAAGAACAACACATATTCTAACAAAAGCAAGTTAGCCTAGCCCCATATCTGTATGAAAATTTATAGAAGAACAACACATATTCTAACAAAAGCAAGTTAGCCTAGCCCCATATCTGTATGAAAATTTATAGAAGAACAACACATATTCTAACAAAAGCAAGTTAGCCTAGCCCCATATCTGTATGAAAATTTATAGAAGAACAACACATATTCTAACAAAAGCAAGTTAGCCTAGCCCCATATCTGTATGAAAATTTATAGAAGAACAACACATATTCTAACAAAAGCAAGTTAGCCTAGCCCCATATCTGTATGAAAATTGCTAAAATGTGGTCATGAACTCAAACTCAAATTCTTTTATTGTTATCTAGCTGTGCCGGCGGCTTTTCCCGCGTGGTTATTTGTTTGGTAACCTATTTGTTATACCAGGAACAAAAGTAAGTACCTATAAAGTACAAAACAGCCTTTACTGCTTTAGATAGATAGATAGATAGATAACTCTTTATTGTACACCACATAGAACAAAAAATACAATAATAACTAAAACATTTATACAAAATAAATGGGACAATGGGCGGTCTTATCGCTAAAAAGCGATCTCTTCCAGACAACCTTAAGTAAGTAACAACCTTAACAACCTTATTATAAGTATAGATAAGAAGAAGCGGTGCTCGGCTCTGTTCGGCTTGCACAGTCACTTCGTTGTCCGTCGAGGAGTCAGCGCAGGTGCCATCAATCGAAGTTAACGCAAGTGAGTGCACTTTTTTTTTTTTTTTTTTTACGTGAGGAAATCCTCATGGATACCACCAAGCTGCGGGGGCAGCAAGGTGGTTATGTCGGACTCTTACCGACTAAAACCCCACGGTGTTCCACAGTACGCCTTGTGCCGGGGCTACGGGTACGCTTTCGCACTCGTCCGCGGCCCCAACGGCGCTGGTCCTGTTGAGGACCCCCTCCTGGCTGGGATGGAACTGAGCCATTCCCCATCCCATGAACGCCATTAAGGGGCGCACAGAACACCGTGCGCGCCACCTCGAGGCCTTATGCTGGGGCAGACACCCCCGTGTCCACCACCTAGGCCTCAGGGGGGTCGGAAGGGAATGAATTCCTCCTCCGACTCCCGGCGTTGAGCTCCACATGGCCTCACACATCTGCCCACCGTCCAGTACAGCCACAGCTATAGCTGGCGGACTATCCGGCGCTGCACCAACAGTGACACCAGATTTATGAGTCCATGGAGCACGTCACACTCCAGGCACTACTGCCCATACAGTAGTGCCAAGAGCGGACCACCTCCTGGGGCCTGCACCAAAGCGCCTGCCCCACCCCTCCCCTGCACATCACATTCCCCGCACCACTACCGACCAACCCGCGTGGAAACAGACTGCCCGGCAGCAGCGCAGAGAACGGACGCAACATCCCCCGCTCCATGGCCTCCCAAATCTAATGCCACCTCCCAGTACAGCCACAGCTACACGACTGCCGCCAGGAAGCCTGTCCGGCCCGCTGCACCTTATACAGTGACGCCAGATTCGGAAAGCCATGGAGCACGTCCACTTCGAGCACTTCTGATATTCAGTAGTACTAAAAGCGGACCACTTCCTCGAGCCGGTGCCGAGCACCCGGGCCCCACCTCCTCGAGCCTGCGCCGAGCGCACTGGGCCCCACCTCCTCGAGCCTGCGCCAAGCGCCCGGGCCCCCCCTCCACGTCACATTCCCCGCACCACTACCGACCAACCTGAGTGGAGACAGATTACCCAGCAGCAGCGCAGAGAATGGACGCAACATCCTCCGCTCCATGGTCTCCCACATCCATTGCCACCACCCAGTACAGCCACAGCAACAGCTGGCGGACTATCCGGCGCTGAACCGAGTAGCGACACTAGACTAAGGAAGCCATGGAGCACGTCACACTCCAAGCACTACTGCCCATACAGTAGTGCTGGGAGCGGACCACCTCCTCCTACTAGGACCAGCCGCAAATGGACGCCAGACCACTCCGAGTCTGGACGCCCGAGGTCCCCCTGCGATGGGTCTGATCAGTGGCCCCACCGCCAACCACTGTGGCCACTTCAGCATAGGCTTAGAGCGCAAAAGCCAGTGAAGCGGCCCCTCCTTGGGGCCAGCCGGCGACACCCTGCCAGCGCGGCCCCGGGTTCCTCTTAGCTTCACCGTGGGGTCGCCAACCACGGTTACTAGAGCCCCCCCGCCACGACAAGGCGGGAACCCACGGGGGGGTAAGTGAGTGCACTTGCGTTAACTTCGTTTGATGGCACACTGCGCTCGTTGTGTACGGTTCGCGATCCCTGTTAAAGTTGGGATTGCTACTTATTTCTGTAGCCTATCGTACCTTATATTCCCGTATTATTCGTTCGGCGTGGAGACCAGCAGGGCAATTCTTGAATCCGTTTTCAGCCAGCCGGTTATCGGCTGGCATTCGAAAACGCATTTTGGCATTCTTCGACACGATTTACTAGCGCCACCCAGATGGGATTCGAACGGGAGCATTGTGAACTAAATGGAATCGAAACATCCGTTATTTTGGCATTTTTGACACAATCGTATTACATGGAACTCGAGTTACGTTCGAAAAATTCTGTCAAATCTTCGATTCCTAAGCGGTGCACGGAGAGAACCTTTTTGCGATCGAGAGGTTAATATGATTATAGTAAAAATCAAATAAGTATAAATTAATAATTTAAACTTAAAAAAAAGATTTTACGTCTTTTAAGTTTTAATGAACGTCGCAATTTGTTTTAGTGCCATTGTTTTTTTTTGTTTTTTTTTAAATATATATTTATTTTTCATCGGTTTTTGAGCTACCCTGAAAGTATCAGCCGGATAGCTAATCAGGAAGTGCATGAAATTTGAGTTGCAAGATTCCAGGATAAAATACATAGATACATCGATACATACATACAAGTCAAGTTAAATAAAAGCTTTTAAAATACTCTAAAAGCTAATACATAGTGACGTGTTGAGTAAATACTTGTGCCGATTGTCTATAATAAGATATTACGTGTGCATAAATCGATGACATTATGCCTCGGCTTGCGTAATCCCCTTTGGATTACGCAAGCCGAGGCATAATGTCATCGATTTATGCACACGTAATATCTTATTATCCTTGGATGGAAATCACGCGCTTCCGAAATGTTTTGCTCCATATTTAGATGCATTTACATATTTTATGTTTTTTTACATTTTCCTTGATATTTTTCTCCTGTAAAACCCTGAAATGAGCCATCAAGTGTTGTTTGAAAACCAGCATATAAACATATACAGACAATCGCGCGTTTCTTATATCATGGGATATTGATCATTTAAAACACGTGCTCGACGATGGCAATGTTTTATAAAATTATCCAAATCGTTACAACAAACTAGGTCATAATAATTCTAGTTCTCAAAATGTTTTCAAAGAATCAAAGAAATAAATTATCATTTACAATCCCTCATAAAAAGCGCCCTCTTGTGGCTGTTTGTACAGTCGGGGAACGGGAGGGAATAGAAAAAATATTAGATATGAAATTTTTATATACATATTTTTTGCTAATTTTTCCGTAGCTTGACTAGCAATATGACATTTAAAATGCAAAAATAATTGGTTTTTCTTGTCAAATTCCTCATTTTCAAAGTTGTTTTGTTAATATTAGACAGACAGTAATCAATATTTTACGAAAACCGCGACGCGAACGCAGCCATAAGCTATTTCAACATAACCGGAAACAGATAATGCCGTCGTTAAAATTCGATCGCCAAGTGATATCAATAATCGACTCGATTCCATGGTATCGTGTTCGAGAATAGCTTTTTGTTGCCGATCTCGAGTTTGAGTGAGTTTACATCACGAACGGGAGACGGAATCAAGAATAGCCCTGCAGGTCTTGATGGGTCTGACACTGGAACCGTAATGTGGGGTCGCGACCGGACACAACGAGCGCAGTGTGCCAACAATCAAAGTTAACGGAAGTGATAACTCCTCGACGGACAACGAAGTGACCGTGCAGGCCGAACATAGTCGAGCGCTGCAGTCGCCGCCCACTGGGCCGCCCGCGCCCCGCACGCGTCACCAGTTGCGTGCTGACGTTCGTAGCGCTCGTCGCGGCTTGTCGGCATAACACTCCCAGATGAAGGACTTCAAAATAGTCTGAAACTGGTCGGAGTATTTCCGATCTTCTATTTCGTGAGTTTTTAGCCGTTTTATTAATATTTAATATGGATTTCACTTGCGTTAGTTTTCAAAATCAAATTTATAAGTGTTAAGGAGATGTCCCACAAATTGGAATAAAATAATAATAATATAATGACTTATATAAAAACAGGCAACAGCAAATTTAGGGTGGTTGCAAGAGTTTCGATGTTCAATACTCATATTACTTATATAAAAAATCTATTTTAATGAAGACAAAACTAGAAAAAGTGCTACAGAGATTTTACTTGTGTTTTTTTCACCCGACTACAGCAAAGCAAGGGAAGGGGAGTTTAACAGTCTATGTATGTAGATGTGGCGACCTCAACCGCCACATTGAAATCAGCGCCACCTAGTCCAGTATTGGGCGAATAACACAGACCGCTCATAGATGGCGCAAAAAAAACAACAAGTCCGTACTAATCCTGCATCGCGCAAGTGATATTCTCGCCGCGAATTAGAGGTATAGAATTTCCAACGAGGAACAGTCGGACAGCTGTCCCCGGGCCAACAACACCTGGCTCGGTCGGAAGTACTTCCCGTAATGATGGAGGAGCTTCAACAAGTGGATACCTAACCTGTACCTACCTACCTACCTATCTATCCACTCCTACACCTTTACCTCCACATATCTACGTGTGTCGTTATGTGGATGTTCCACAATAGCGTCGCTCCTATTGAATCGATTTGGTAAGCGAGGTTGTCAATCGATTCGTCTTTAGGTACAGAGTGTCATAAGGTCATAGGCTATATTTTTTTACCCGACTACGGCAAGGCAAAGTAAGGTTTATGTGTTCAAAAACTAAAAACTTGGTCCGATTTCGACTAGCGAGGTATCAATCGATTCGACTTCATCGCAAGAGTGTCGTATGCTAATTTTTACCCGACCGTAGTCGGGTTTTAGTTTTGAACTTATGCATTATATCATTATATAGCATTTATACATGTGATATTTAGTACATCATAATGATTTTCCCTATTGTTATTACAATCTAGCCTTGAAATAGGTCAATATGCAATTTATATTATATTCCCGCATGGTGCAATCATTTGTGTGATGAGCCGAAATGTTTGTTTCGGAATGTTTTAATTGTCCTGAATATATGGATGCGATGACCATTCGTCACATTAGCTATTTCGTCGCTAGTCCTAATAAGTCACATTCATAATACGTCACTTTGTGCATCTAGTTAGTTTCCTTTACTCGTTTCATGCTGTATTTCGACTCTTTTCGAACACGTCCGGCGCATTTTATCAATGTACAAACAGTAAAAGACTGCGTTGAAAAAAATGCCATTGACATGTCAGAACGCCTAAACAGATTACGAAATTTTAACTAATAATAGCGAAACCAAAAAATGCGAAAGTAAAATTATTATATATTTTAATCAAAGCGCTTTTATGTTATTCATACTTATTTTAAAGGTTAATTGAAATTCTTTTGTTTCTTTGTCGCCATCTTAGTGTGACGAACGGTCATCAGATCATTCATTTCTAGTAATAACAAGTTTGATTTATTAAATAAGTAATAAAATGTTGTTGTACCTACTTACTGAACATTTTATTTTGTTATTTAGTGTACACATGGGTCGGACGAGTTGGGAAAGGTCAAAATACAGCATGAAGCGAGTTAAGGAAAATGACTAGATGTACACAGAGACGTATTATGAATGTGACATATCAGGGATAACGACAAAATAGCTAATGTGACGAATGGTCATCGCATCCGAATATATTTATTTGTATCATTGACCGAGCGAGCGCGAATCGTCTCCGTTTCAGCTTGGGCATAAATGATTTCGTATGTCCGGATGTGTGCCTATCCGCCTGTCCGGCTGTCCGGATCTCTGTTCTCCACTACAGGTTGCATTTCTCAACTGATCTAGACGAAACTTGGTATACAGATTAAACGAATTTTTGGAATTTTTTGTCGTAGGGTATTTTTAATTGGAACCTTCCCCAAAAAGGGGGTACTGAATATCCCCGCCTTATTACATCGGATTTCGATGGTTTTTTTTTTATTTGAAAGATGGCGCTTCTGTGCACCGCTAGATTGTTTGCAACGAACAAAGATAAGGGTGTTGTAAGTTTCGGGTGTGTATCACTGTGTGTGTGTCTATGTGGCATCGTAGCTCCCAACGAATGGACCGATTTTGATGCGTTTTTTTCTGTTTGAAAGCTGATGTGATCGAGATGGTTCTTAGCTATAATGTGGGAAGGGGGAAAGGGAGGGAGGGGGGGGGGGGTTGAGAAACGTAGATCCCAAACGAATGGACCAATTTAAAT
This sequence comes from Alsophila aescularia, assembly GCA_946251855.1. NCBI lineage: Eukaryota > Metazoa > Arthropoda > Insecta > Lepidoptera > Geometridae > Alsophila > Alsophila aescularia. Next base: position 11,230,306 of record OX276373.1, read on the forward strand.
GCGTTTTTTTATGTTTGAAATCTGAGGTAAAGGAGCGAAAGGGGGGGGGGGGGGTGAGGATCATAGCTCCCAAACGATAGGAGCGAATTTGATGCGGTTTTTTAATGTTTCTTTTTACTCTACTACGGCGAAGCAAGAGAAACGGCCTTTTCAGTTATATTTTTTCTAGCATATTCAGAAAGATTATTGTTGTACATACACGAATATTTTTCTAATATCTGAACAAATTTCGCTGAAGTTCCCGGCATTTGTACAAATTTATACATTGCTTTCGCTCGATGTACGTCCCGGCCGTATGTCATGCGGTGCGGCAGGCGTCATGAAGTCTGCATGCAGCGACGCGAGCGCGACGTTGCCGCTCCGTCGATAGAGTTTCATAGTTTTGTATGAAGCTGTGAGCAGGCGTACACCAGGCGTATAATGTCGAATACTCGTCTATAAAGCTACGCGTCCGTGGACAGTAGGCCTTAGCCTACTGCCAGGCATCCGTCACTCTACTTACTTACGCGAGCTAATAACCTACAGATTGCTGAGCCCCGGCGCTACAAATCAGGCGAGGCCGCCGCGCGCTTGCATTCAGACGCTTACCGTGTCGCTTGTTTGAACTTTCGCTAGTAATGGCGAAACGTACCAATAATAACAATTGTTGTGTAAAGGGATGCCTTAGTAGGCAAAAAGACTCAAAGTTTTTTTGTGTCTTTATCACAATAAATTTATCACAGATCTGTCTACTGAATGACTGCACGAATAAAAAAATACTATAGTTAGTACATATTTATAGGTGTGTTATGTTTTGCCCGCGACTTTGCAAGCGGAGTCCGTTAGTTTGTACCTACCTATATAGGTACCTACATTGTATTTTTTTGTTTGGCGTTTGGCTAGAATGTAAATATGAAGTGGTGGAACTTGTTCCAAATAAACGATTTATATTTTCAACAGTCTATGTGCGTGCTAACAAAAAATTACATGCATTTTTTTTGCTAACTGTACTTCCCGAAATACTTAAAATTCGCTGCAATTGCGAGTGCTTCTAATCACAGACATTAATCAAAACTTGTAAATTAAATAAAAAAAACAGTACTTAGGTACTTCAAAACTTGTTTTTATTTCAATGAGTCATGTCACACACATTCTAAAATACTTAAGTATTTTAGATTACCGTGTTATTCACGAATAAAATTTGATTCCTTTTTATTGAATTTGACCCAGTTTAAAATAAATTTAATGTTTAAAGTTTGATAAGATTGTTACGCGTTTCATACATATTGGATAATTACAAGAGCAACTTGAAAATGTGATTTTTTGTTTGTTGAGATATCTTAACGATTTTGTTTTATCACTTTGAATCATGTAAATCGGTCCACGTGTTTAGAAGATAATTAAGAATTAGTAGGTATAGTGAAAATTGTAAACAACCAGTTTTGTTATGTTTTTGTTCTACGAACTTTTTAATTAGTGCAAAAGGAGAAAATATTATTATAGTACAGTATCTATATGTTTGTGAAGTTAGGCTCTGTGACGATTGCGTAGGTACTGCTGTGGGGATAAAATGGCTTAAACTAAAAGCGAGATAGGATATGCGAAAAACTTAAGCGAGTGAGCGAGGCAGTTATGATATGTTAGTGTTTTTTTTGCGCCTAAAACATAGCAGTTTGCGCAGTGACTAACAGACAACTTCCGAGGCACATACTTTCGCTGCGCCAACTATAAGTTAATGAGGAATGTTAAACAAAGAGGTATCTAGGTAGCCTAAAGATTGAAGGTTTGTTTTCATTTGTTAATTACAAAAGACGGACTTTAATATTCATTTTCTATCTACCTAATTGACCGTGAAACGCTTGAAACATAAGATAGATTACGTGATGTAGGTAGATAGACGATATATATTATAGTAGAAGCGGCAACTCGACAACATAGCGCCACAGCTAGCGCGTCACTCCGCGCCAGACAGTGACAGACAGATTACGTGAATATCGCGTTAGGCACTGAGCGCATAAGCGAGCTGTTGCACTTTGTTGCTTAGTAGTAAGATCGCAATTTCTATTAATGGTTGCGCGAAGTGCAACTTCTGCTATTATTTATTCTGTACTACTGCATGCAGGCTTCATAACGCCTGCCGTACCGCATGTCGTACGCCGGGGCGAACATCGAGCGAAAGCTCTGTTTATTTTTGTAAAAATGGCGGGAAGAGCTGCAATTATTTTTCAGTTATGAGAAAAAAAATCGTGTTTGTACAACAATAATCTTGCTGAATATGCTAAAAAAGATATAACTGAAAAGGCTTGGAGTGAGGTGGCGAATGAATTACAATGGACGGTACGCATCTACTTTATTAATTTTGTACTTATATAATCGTCATCTTCGGCGACTTCGAATGTAGTAATATGCCAAAATAAAGTCTTCGTCGTCCGAAGGCATTGTCACAAATGATTGAAAACGTACGCGTCATACGCGTGTAATACGACTCGTTGACAGGGTTCAGTACGCTGGGCTGCTCGAGCTGTTTGGCGTTTTATGAAGCGTCTATGAAGCTACGCCTCCGTGGACAGTGACACTTAGCATTTGACTTAAAAACTGGAGTACTTGGTATCTCAATCCGATGTTTAGAATTCGAGCAATGGACAAAAATATTTTTGACAGCTGAACGAATTTTGATCAAATATTGGTATTTTAGGTCCTGGAATAGTACATAGAGTACTTTTAACCTAGAGAAATGTCCCCGCGTGCGACGCAAAATTGATGCGTTTGCTTCAGAGAGTCGTGTGATAATTTCGAAACCATTTTGAGATAATTTTTCTATAAAGTTTGATGATATAGACAGTAAACCCACAGTATTTAAGCGTCTCATTCATCACACAGCTATAAAATATTGCCACACAAAAAAAAAAAAAAAAACAATAACTTCAAGACAATAATGTGATCTTATTCCAGAGCACATATTCAAGACGTTAGAATTCGCTGACAAGACGTCCGACATAGCATACAAAGAGAACACCGTGATCCACAACCCGCAGGTCATCCGCGATGTGGTCAAGATATGCGGCCTCCGGTTCAAGCTGGTGCCGAGGCCTGACCAGGAAATTGCAGAGGAAGTTGTAAGTACATGCTGAGCGATGGTGCTAAATATTGTGTAACTAGTATGGAGAGTTCAGCCGCTTATTTCAGACTAGCTGCGTGCACAAGAACTGCACAATCTGATTCCCCCATCTACTTTACATCACCGTACGACCAGCGCCACCCTTTTATGGTTGAAATACCTCGCACAAGAACGTAGCGTTAGGCGTCTTCATTTATTATAAGAACTGCAAAGTTGTGGAATGCCCTGCCCTCGTCAGTGTTTCCTGTAAAATATAACCCAGATGTGTTCAAGTCAAGAGTGAATAGGTTTCTACTAGGCAAGCGTGCTACACCTTCGACCACATCATCGTTTTCCATCAGGTGAGATCGTGGTCAAACGATTGCCTAGTCCGTAATAAGTTTTTTTAATAATTTAAGTGGTTTTATGTGAACTAAAAGTTAAAAATAAAATAAAATCGTGAGGTTAGTCGAATTTCTACTACTCAGGGTACTAAGCCCCATGATTTTATTTTATTTTTTAGATTTTAGTACATATAAAACCGATTAACTTAAAAAAAAATACTTATTTTATTTTCAAGTTTTTAGTTTTTTTATTTAGTTATTTCTAAAGTGTACTGTGTAAACTTGTCAAGCCCATTCATTTGATACACATATTGAGGGTATTGAAAAAAGACTAATCCGCCATTTTGTGGCGGCGGCCATCTTGGATTTACAATGATACTGAATATACAAAATTGTATTGTTATCAGAACTAAGGGCGTGTACCAAATTTCAGATCAATCGGTCAACCGCAAGAGAGTAAAATTGTAATTACTAGATTTGACCCAAACAAACAAATAAACAAAAATCAACAAACAGGTCAAGCTAACTAAAACCGTTTAAAAATACCTCTAGGATACCTACTTAAGGAATATTTCCTCCAAATTTCAAATCTCTACGTCCACCGGTTTAGTCTGTGCGTTGTCTGTCAGTCTGTAGGCACAGAATAAATAATCTAGTGGTAGGTATGTCACAGTACTTTTTTATTGATATAGATTACTAAAACAAAACACTCGGCCTTCGGCGAAATCGAAAGCTTCGCAAAACTTAAAATGTTTCCTTGCTAACTTGTTAAATTTTCCGGTTTTCAGAGTAAAGACGCAGTGCCGGCTCCGCCCGCGTCCCCCTCGGCTCTTAAGCCGCGGCCTCCCGTGGTGTGTGTGATGGGCCACGTGGACCACGGGAAGACCACTCTGCTGGACTCTCTGCGAGACACTTCCGTAGTAGACCAGGAGTTCGGCGGGATCACGCAACATATTGGCGCCTTTGAAGGTAACTACATTTAGTAAAATCATTATGCTTCTAACCTGACCACGTCGAGCACGGGAAGGCCACGCTGCTGGACTCTCTGCGGGACACTTCCGTAGTAGACCAGGAGTTCGAAGGGATCACGCAGCATATAGGCGCCTTTGAAGGTAACTATATTTAGTAAAGTCATCATGCTTCTATCCTGGCCTCGTGAAACATGGGAAAGACACGCGGCTGGACTCTCTGCGGGACACTTCCGTAGTAGACCAGGAGTTCAAAGGTATCACGCAGCTTATTGGCGCCTTTGAAGGTAACTACATTTAGTAAAGTCATCATGCTTCTAACTTGGCATGTGTACCGCAGGAAGACCATGTTGTTTCCTGGATTCAGTTCGCGTAGCTACAATCACAATTACACTGTCGCAAACATTTATTTTCGAAATAGCGAGTACTGTATTTGCAGATTTGTACGATGTTAGTTAACAATTTTTCGCCATTTTATAATTTTACGATTCTTTCAATTATCCGGTAACGAAACTTGAATGTTAGAAATAAAGAAATAAAATAAATTTATTTATAATCACACACAACATTATATCTAATGACAAACAAAATAAAACTAAGAAATAGATAAATAAAAATAATGCTGTGTGTTGTCACAAACAGGTTCCGACTCAGCAAAACGCTAAGGCCATAAGCCTTAGCACTGATTTTCTGCCGGAACCTATTTGTGACATCAGGAGCGCAAGAGTGACAACACTGATACTATGGTCTGTCAAATTTAGGATGATAATTTTGGTAGCTCACAGTAAGGACGAGACATACTCGCGTCTACGGATGAGCTAGTGTATGAACCTATTCAATCATCAATATTATTCTCATAGAACTTGGAATCGATAGTTGCATCGTTATGCTTTATGGTCAGATTGTAACACAATAGAAATTATATATTTTCTATTAAATTAATAATTTATTAATATGACTATGAAAGCCCTCCAACAACGTCGATTTCAACTCGTTCGTATTTTTATTCGATCAGTCAGCCTATTCAGCGTGTACGCGCGAGTCGAAATCGTTGTTGTGAGATTGTGAAAAATCCTTTCCTTAGGGTGAAATGAAACAAGGTATAAGAATTTAATGTTATTTATTACTATCTAGCTCTACTCGCCGCTTAGCATGCGTGGTAATTTCTCTAGGTTAAGGTACTATTCCAAAAATGTTATTATAATTTAAATGACTAAATTAGTCTAATACATTGTCCTACAGGAATGAGTTTTTAAAATGGTTCGGTCCGCTCCTACTTTACATCTCTACACCCTATGAGGGTCATATGTCATTCTACCTATTAATAATTAAGATCTTATAAGTAAACATATGATTGCAATAAAAGATTGAGTATTGGGTAGGACATTGGATACTTCTCATACCGGTAAATTAAAGGGTCCCCGCAAGATAGGGGTATTTTATTTGGAGTTGTTAGTCATGTTTTACGGTTTATAGTTACTTCCGTAGTTCATCTCTAAGATACTCAACGAATATTTACCCAAATTTCAAATACCTAGGTCCATCGGTTTAGACTGGGCGTTGTTTGTCAGTCAGTCAGTCAGTCAGTCAGTAGATATGTCACGGTAATGTTTTATAGGCATGATTAAAATAATGTAATAATACACATATTTGTATTATTCTGCCCAAAAGTGAAGGGCATCTATACTTATAATAAAGCAGTAAGTTCCAAAAAAATACTGTAAAAGTAGGGTCCTAAAAAAACCTACTGAAAAAGAATAAAAGATTTTTAAAATTTGTGTTAGTCTGTTCACGCATCACGTAAAAACTACTGGACCGATTGCGATGCGTTTTCACTGTTGGATAGCTTAGGGTATGACTTAAAAACTGGTGTACTTATTATCAATCCGATGAGTAGAAGCCGAGCACGATTGCTTAATAAAAACTTTTTGACGGCTGAAGGAATTTTGTTTAAATGTTGGTATATTGGTATTTTGTTTAAATGTTGGTATATTGGTATTTTATATCATGGAATAGTAATAGTTCTTTTAACATAGAGAAATGGTCACGCATGCGAAGCTGCGAGTACAGCTAGTAACAATAATAAAAGAAAAAATATAAAAAAACAAAAAAACGAATACATAAAACATTACGGATCACTTTATTCCAAACCAAACGCCAAAGATGATTATGTTCCTGCGGCGACATTTACGGCGCGGCACCGGCCTAGTTGGCCAACATTATTGTCATTGTGTGCATGCTGTGGTGCGTACGTACTGGCGTGCACACATGCAAGCCGCGCTTGGTACAATACAATTGCTCCACGAAGATAACGTACTCTACTGATTCTAAAAAAAAAGATCTAGGCATCTATGCCTATCCCTACACCAATTTTATTAATTATCTTGATTGGACAGACTCTTTGTTACTGCTTTATTATAAGCATACATAGGTAGATAGATAGAAGCTAGATGAATGTATGGGGCGACCGTCACGTGATACAGTTTTTTTTACCAATAGCTCTTTTGACAGAGATATATATAGCCTAGCGGTATACTAGTGCTAGTGAACGATACCGGGTTTGATCCTGGGCTTTGCTCCAATGACTTTGTTTTTCCATCTTTCCATGCTTCAGAGGGCACGTTAAACTGTTGACTTGGCTGTTATTGATTGATACCAGTCGTAAAGCCGTGTCAGACACCATGCCATTACCTCAGGCGGCCTGAAAAACTCTGACGGCAGAGTCCAGCACTATTTCACATGAAAAGCAAGCAAGCCATCCTTGCACTGTGTTCCCTGGAGGTGACACAGTCGTCAAACACTAGCCTCTAAATAAGTAAAAGCTTATCTGTATCATTATACTCGTTTCCAACTTCCAGTGAAGCTGCCATCCGGGGAAAAAGTGACATTCCTGGACACTCCCGGGCACGCGGCGTTCACGGCGATGAGGTCGCGCGGTGCGCTCGCCACTGACATCGTGGTGCTAGTGGTGGCAGCTGATGACGGAGTGATGGAGCAGACGGTCGAGTCCGTGCGGATGGCGAGAGAGGCTAATGGTAAGTGAGAGAGAAATAAAAAGTAACATTCCTGGACACTCCCGGGCGCGCGGCGTTCACGGCGATACGGTCGCACGGTGCGCTGGCCACTGACATCGTGGTGCTAGTGGTGGCAGCTGATGACGGAGTGATGGAGCAGACGGTCGAGTCCGTGCGGATGGCGAGAGAGGCTAATGGTAAGTGAGAGAGAAATAAAAAGTAACATTCCTGGACACTCCCGGGCGCGCGGCGTTCACGGCGATACGGTCGCACGGTGCGCTGGCCACTGACATCGTGGTGCTAGTGGTGGCGGCTGACGACGGAGTGATGGAGCAGACGGTCGAGTCCGAGCGGATGGCGAGAGAGGCTAATGGTAAGTGAGAGAGAAATAAAAAGTAACATTCCTGGACACTCCCGGGCACGTGGCGTTCACGGCGATGAGGTCGCGCGGTGAGCTCGCCACTGACATCGTGGTGCTAGTGTTGGCGGCTGACGACGGAGTGATGGAGCAGTCGGTCGAGTCCGAGTGGATGGTGAGAGAGGCTAATGGTAAGTGAGAGAGAAATAAAAAGTATCAGAAAAATAGAAGAAAAATATGAAAAAATATCGGAAAACTACAGGTAAATACGAGAAATGATGAAAATGACAGAAAAATATAAAAATACGAGAAATATATCATAAAAATATGAGAATAATATCAGATAAATGAAGAATATATCAGATAAATATGAGCAAAATATCAGGGAAATATCAGAAACTGTCAGGAAAATACCAGAAAAGACAGGAAAATACGTGAAATATATGATAAAAAAATCAGGGAAATATTTTCTCATATTTTTCTTGGATTTTACTTGGTAGTATATACTTCGTATATGTTGTATGTATTGGTAGAACAGACTACACATTATTTCTTCCTATTTTTGCTTTTGTAGTAACAAGTTCGACGTCGCTTGGTGAGTGTCCGTATTTTTTCTATAGTCTACGCCAGTTTTCTTTTTGCTTTTTGTTTTACTGAATAAGTTTTCCGTACCTATCTTAGATGACTATCTTGGGCTTAAAGAAATTATTACACATATGGCGTATCTTGAGCGACCGATTTTCGTGCTAATAAAAAACAACGATGCTCTACATAAAGATCTTGAAATACGCTTACTGGCGTTACTCTAAAGCTCCAACGAAAAAATATACATTATTTATGAAGAAATCAAACTAAAATGAATTGCTTATTTTTCAGATTTCGTTATGTAATATTACTTATGTAAAGTTATGTTTATTTCCAGTGCCAATACTGGTGGCGATCAACAAAATCGACAAGCCGGGTGTGAACATTGTAGGTATGCCTCAATTTTATATTTGTGTTTGCTTCAGTGAGTTTTTATAAAGGCCGGTATTACGGTCTTCTTGTGCCTCAACTTGTAATGAAATAACTTTTTAAAAGCTTATAATTAACTTCACTTGTATGTACGTATGTATCTATGTATTTCTGTCTGTCCTGGAATCTTGCAACTCAAAAATCTTGCGACTAAAAAATTCAAAAAATTCGTTTAACCTGTATACCAAGTTTCGTCTAGATCGGTTGAGAAATGCGACCTGTAGACGAGAACAGAGATCCGGACTGACATCTGGACATACGAAAGCATTTTTGCACAAGCTGAAACGGAGACGCTTCGCTCGGGCTTTGCGCTCGCTCAGTCAATAAAGAAACAAAAAAAGTGTCAATGAACAGCTACAAAATCGTATTTTTTTATTGTTATTTATTAGTATAAAATAAATGAAGATAAAACACATATACGCACAACAGACAATGAAGTATCGTAAATCTTGACCAGGCATATTGAAAAACTTCGCAATATTGCAGAAAATATTTTATTGTGTGTAGACAGTAGTCACCTGTGGTGTCGTCTCGTCCCTCTTCCAGTCTTCGCTGTCGTGCGGTAATCGGCGACTCGTAGGTGTGAGCTGTACTCGCCATTTATATTTATGCCCATTCCTTTCCAGTCCAGCTAGACCAGCTATCCAGCAGCTTTAATGTTTCTATGTGAAAAAAAAACAATGTTCCTTATTACAAGGTTTTTTTTTTCCTTGTCAATCTATAAAATACTAACGAAAAACACATTAAAAAAAAAACGTTTTAACTTGAATATTATGTAATTTATCATCTCTAATATAAAAGTGTGTTAGTTTGGACTATTCTTTTGTTGCACTAGGAAAAAACAATGCGCTCGCTCGCACAGCACGGAATAGTGTGCGAGGCGCTAGGGGGGGACGTGCAGGCGATCCCCGTGTCAGCGCTTAAGAAGAAGAACCTAGACACGCTGGTGGAAGCGCTGACGCTGCAGGCGCAGCTCATGGAGCTCACGGCGGACCCCGGGGGGTACGCTGAGGGGGTCGTGTTGGAGGCGCAGCTGGACCCCCGCACGGGGTGAGTCACAACCTAGACACGATGGTGGAAGCGCTGATGCTGCAGGTGCAGCTCATGAAGGTCACGGTGGACCCCGGGGGCTAAGCGAAGGTGTTGAGTCGGAGGCGCAGCTGGGCCCCCGAACGGTGGTGAGTCACAATCACAACTTAAACGCGCGATTTAAATACATTGATCGATCCATACTACAATTAATCAACAACAACCGGGACTGACAGCATAATAACGCAGGCGTCCCATAGACCGCCATTTCATTAATTTCTTGCTGCTATGAGCTTGTTGATAAAGCATAAATTGATGATGGTTACTAAACATAAGACAAAAAAGGACATCATTATAAAAAAAAAATATGTCAAATTAATGTTTGTTCGCAGAAAACAAGCAACGGTATTAGTACAAAGAGGCACTCTACGCCGCGGCTGCGTCGTCGTGGCGGGCGGCGGCTGGGGAAAGGTAAACAAATACGGTTATGAAACAAGTGATATTCGGATCCAATTATTATGACACAATTTATATGGGACCAACCCGGAAGACTACACTTTTTTTTTTTAAATAACGGTCCGCAATTGACCCCAGGGGTCGCAATTGACGGAGAAATCGTTGAACATACAGTCATAAAAAATACATACAGTTGAACATAGAACCTCCTCCTTTGTGAATTTGATTACTGACCACAACACCGCAGGGTGAATACTCCCTGTTCCATTAATGCTTATTTCACACGAGGGCAGGACAGTGAAAAAACTCTCGCTCAGCTTTTGTATTACAGGACAGTGGTGCAGAGTTGGGACAGGACAGTACTGTCAGAACAGTAATCAGGGCTAAGAAGCTAATGGCCGATTTCACATTTTTTTCAAGGCAATATGTACGCTCTCGCTCTCTGCTGTGTCGAAATTGGACTCATGTAAATTCGTGGGAAGTTTTGTATGGCAGGGCAAAGTCTTATCACTGTTACTAGCCGATGCCCGCGGCTACGCACGCGTGGAAATTTATCTAGGTTAAAAGTACTCATTGTGCTGTTCCAGGACCTAAAATACCAATATACCAACTTTTGATCAAAATTCTTTCAGCCGTAAAAAATACTTTTATCGATTGCTCGGCTTCTACTCATCGGATTTAAATATTAAGCACCCCAGTTTTTAAGTCAAACCCAAAGCTATCCAACAGTGAAAACCGCATCGCCATCTGTTTTCTGCCAATCGTTTTACGTGATGCACGAACAAACATACAGAAAAACTAACAAACAAACAAACAGACAGACACGATTTTTAAACATGTTCTATCTATTTTTTTTAAATTATCTTCTTTGTACAGACTATTACGTTCCTATTGCTTTATTATAAGTATATATTTCCTTATGAAATTATATTTGTGTCGTTAGGTGTCAGTATGACCAGGGCGGTCGCACTCCGCAACAAGTACAAATAAATTCGAGGACCCAATATTCGGGTCCGTTCAGTCGAGTGTCAAGCGTGCGCTCGATGAGTCGTGCGCCTTGTACTTAGCGATAGAGCACCTACTTACGTAAAGTTATTGACAAACTTTATTCGTGTTTTAATTATGAGTACCAAGAAGAAAGCTAGAAAGTACTGCATAGCATTCGGCTGTTTGAATAGTGATAGAAATGACGAGTTGTCATTCTTTATGCATCCAAAGGATATTGAAAGGTAATAAATTGTAATACCTATAATAGGTCCTAGTTATGTAGTTAGATATTAATAAATTTTTTATTACGTAGGTTCCTATAGTTTTATGTTATTTCATTTGTGTTCCATACCGAAGCTACGCATATTTAAGGTTTTTCCGCGCAGAAATAAAGTCGTTTATTAAATCGATCAACGTAATTTTATAATTGATTATAGTAGGTATTGTTGATCGGAAAATGAATTACTGTGCTGACTTAGTAAGTAGCCTACAACTAATTAGGAATTTATATAATATATGTCTCGTATAATACCTACCTACTTTTAATACCTTTTATAACGTAGGTAGCAATTTATTTTTCACTCATTAAAAAGCATGGAATTCAGACAGGCACCTTTATTCATCAAAGTGCAATACCTATAGGATATAATCATAATCAACCAACGACACGTAGGTAGGTATCTCACTAAAGTTATCGGCGGTCTGAAAACGGGATAGGTAGGTAGTAAAAATGAGGTAGTGGGTCTATTCTGATAAGAATGTCATTGTATGTAATAGAACTATTTAAATTTATAATAATAAGTAATAACATAATACATTATTACTTATTTATTCTGTTACAATATCTAAGTCATAACATATCACAGAATAATTAGTAGTACAAGTACCTAGTCATATCTTAATACAACCCTACCGAGCGAAAAAGGGACAGAGCGATTCTGAAACGGTTAGAGCAATTGAAGTTCTCGCGCGTTGTGATACGGTGCATTCTAGCCTGCACGCGGTGGGCGAGCGCCTTCTAGGTAAATATAATTGAAAGCTCGCAGCGCCGTGCGAGTTAAATACTTCGGTGCATTCGCGCTAAAATCGATGTGAGCGATCACTGTGCTTGTTTGCGTTCCGATTCAGTTAGCGCGCTTGTGACAGTTTGAGTGTTGACGGGATTCGGAACGCTCGTGAACGTAATAACAAGTTCACAATAAGATAACCTCTAAAATTGGTCAAAATACAAAGTATTAATCGTGTGAAAAGAGTATCTAAAAATTTGAAAATTGTCTTTAGTAATCTTTGGAACAATGAGAGAAAATCACTCACAACTGAATTCAAACAACAGTTTTCTTTGCAAACAACTGTCAGTCTGTCACTCACGGTGATATCGGTTTGGGTCATGGACGGTGTAATCGCAAAATGGCTGATGTAATGACGTCATCTATGAGTTCAAACGCGGTATCGTAGTCGCGCTCACGGCAATTTGGAACGCATGATATCGCGATCACATCGATTTTAGCGTGATTCGGAATGCACCCGTCATATTGATACTACTAGTCACGCTACAAAAAACTTTACAGAAACTGACTGTGAATGTGAAGTCCAGTGTCGAGGCTGCAGAGAGAGAAAGCATACAGCTCTGAAATAAATCGAGCGGTCGGCTAAACTGTTCTGCCTTGATTACTGACAGTACTGTGCTGCCTGACTGCGCTCGTGTGTAGTAAGCATAAGCGTGGGGATGGAGACGACTGTCCGTTACTTGAATGTTCCCGCTACATCGTATTTTTTTTTGTTTACCCGTATCGTACCATGAAGCCCACAAGGAGAGAAGCATGACCGCTAGGCATCTTTTGTTTACTCTTGAATTTTAAACGAAGCAAATCAATTTGGTTTTCATACAAAAATCCCATATAAAAAAATACGTTCAGGTTTTCCTATCACATATCACAATAAGTAGAACTAACTTTAGTATGTTAATTGACAGTTCCTTGATATTTTTATGTTCAGGTGCGAGTGTTGAACAACGCTGAAGGAAGGCCGGTGCAGGAGGCCCCGCCCTCCACTCCGGTCTCGGTCCTCGGCTGGAAGGAGCTGCCCTCCGCCGGAGACCAGGTGCTCGAAGTCAGCTCAGAGGTAACGTGTTTGAACATAGAACTCCTAGAATACAGGTTCTCCCGTTATTAGGAGAGGATGCCTTCTTACCTGTTTTATCCTTCAGGATGGGGAGTAAAAAATAAGGCAGACTTATACGAGCATTACTTACTTAATTGCCATGGGCCGCTCTGCAGTAGGGGTACACATAAGTGGTGGTATTCGGCCTGACACAGTATGTCTGATTCTATTTCTCTGGTCCTGGTCCAGTACTCTCCTGTCTGAGGTCGCAGGTGGATGTGGGCGCTCGAGGAAGACCAGGTTCCCAGGATGATGGTAAGCTAGCTAAGAGTGGTGACCGTCAAGCCAGCAAGCCGGACGTAGGACCCTGGAACGCGCATCAAGGAACAGCGTTATGGTCTGATGGTAAACTCCTGTGAGCACCCACGGCAACGACAGGAGGGAAGTACTAGGCAGTAGTTGTGTTGTCGGGGATGTTCACAATCAGATACGGAGATTACATCGATTTAAATTAAATTTATTGATGTTATGAAATTGCGAGGGTGGAAATGAAATTATTACATAAGCCGATTTCACAGACAGCAATTTACATTAATACAAATTAAGTAATGAATTCGAAGTACAACTCATTATGAAATGGCTAAGATGATGATTTCTCAAAAGATTCCCAAGCAAAGAAATAAGAAGTATACGAAAAGTCACACATCTACCTTACAATATTATGTGCACCGCTTACCCAAATAACAACACCAAGGACTCGGAGAACGTGCAGGGACGAACAGTCTTATCTGGTTGTGATTCACAAGTTATTAGCACTCGCGATCACAGCAGAGACCAATAAAATTGACGTAAGTTCGATTACATAAGCCTATCGGCGTGTGCGATGGCGGCTGTGTGACCGTAGCGTCTCAGCTCTCAAAATAACTGCTAATTAAACTGTGCTGTAGAGGAAAGGTCGGGCGTGGCAAATAAAATGACGCTGCGAATATACGGAACGTATTGATGAATTTCAACTGCTATTTATTTAATATTTAATGTATGATTAGTAGGTAAGGTAATATATGTGTAAATAGTGTTTTGTAGATATTAAAATTAGTTGTAATTGATTTTAAGTTTCTATTTTTTATAAATAATATGTAATTAATGTAAACATGTACGTATAACGTTACATGGTAACATGTATTGTTTAGCTCGAAGTTAGCTCATAGACAGGAGTTAAAATAGTTATTCTATGCAAGAGCATAAAATAACTATTACCAAAACGTTACCTAAAAAGGTAACGTTTTGTTTATCTCGAGTCAGCTCATATACAGGAGCTAAAATAGTTATTCTGTGCTCTTAGGTAACGTTTTGTTTTGCTCAGTTCAAAGATGAAGTATTTTTTCAGTCATTCTTGTTATTTTGTTAAACTACGCAAAACTTAAGTTTCGGTCTGTCAAACAGATTATCTTGTTACTAACTAGACTAAATTTGGCTTTCTGACAAAATTTAAGTTATAAATGTAAACATCAGTGCTGCGTAATTAAGGGACTTGGGTGAGTAGTGGAAAAGGGGGCTGAGGGGAGGGGGAGTTCTGGACGTCTCCAGTTGGTACCAGATGCCGCGACATAAATAGGCTAATAAATAGCGCCATGGTTGAGTTCAAAAAGTGATTTGGTGTTATAGTTATTCTATGCAAGAGCATAAAATAACTATAAACCCACGTTTAATTTATTTTTGTGGGTTTTCCGAAAAAGGTGTTAAATTTTGGTTTAATTGGCATAAATACATTTTATCCGAACCCCAGCTCGTAACAATACAATGCAAGAGCTCCAGCCGAGTGATATGTTTTGACTAGCCGCGTCGAGAAAGGGTATAGTTTAGAAGGGTATAGTGGGGGACTGTTTTTTTTTTAGATAGCTACAACTAAACAAACATTCGATCTGAGCAAAATCGCTGCGTCGGGGCAAGGTAAGTATATTAAGGAGTGATCAAATATCGAATTTGATTGTCTAACTATTACCCGGACTCAGTCAGGTTCATGACGTCATGGGCGTTTCTACTCCCACAAAACCATGAAAAAACAGTAACATGAAATCCTAATCAGGAGGCCATACAACTTTCACTATCAATCAAAATTATTTTTGTTCACAGAAACGAGCGAATGAAGTAATGAAATGGCGTCACAACCAGCGCATGAAGGAGAAGCAAGCCGCTGACATGGAAGTGATATCCGTGAAGGAGGCTGAGCACAAGCAGCAGTACAAGGCCACGTTGGCCAGGAAACGGGCCATGGGACGGTACAAACTGCGGCCGGACGGGCCCCGGCAGAAGATGATACAAGAAGACTCGCATCCCACGCTCAACGTGATCGTTAAAGGTATGCCGCTAAGTACAAGGCCACGTTGGACAGGAAACGTTCCATGGGACGGTACAAACTGCGGCCGGACGGGCGCCGGCAGAAGACGGTAAAAGTTATCGATGGGATACGGGTTATCGATATCGATTTTTGACATGTAAGTCGAACCATCCAGCTATTGTAGGACCATTCCATTTCATTGAAATGCACTGATTATGGTGCCCAGGTCCGGAGTAATGACTCGTGCTTCTAGGAGAAGTTGTTCTACTAGCTTTCCATTGGTTCGATCCTTCCTAAATTTTGTTAATATATTTATCTACATTCATATCGTAAAATCTGGATTATGAACTCAAATATGGTGGCGTAAGAAAGAAAGAATACTTTACGCACGACACGTCCGTCTCTAATAATAATAAAAAAACAGAACACTGTTTTTTGTAGTAAGTATTTTATAATATATATTTTTATATCCATAAAAACGAGGAAAAAAAAACAAAACCCCGAGAGCTTTCAGTTGGAGCTCCAAAATTGCTTCCAAATCCTTACCGAATGCGATACATTGGACGAACTAAATAATGGGCTGGTGGACATTGTCCACGCGGTCGGGTCGGAGTTATTTTAGACCCCCCGCAAAAAAAGAACATAGAAATTCTCTGAGCATATACTCAGACTTATGGCAGAACGAGGCGAGATGAGGCTGCAGTCTTCAGTGGATATGTCGAGTTACAGCTTGCTTAATAAACAGATCTCCAAGTCAATGCGGCACGATTTGCGTTCCTATAATACTACTTGTATTATGAACGCAATAGAGCGGAACAAGGGCTCCAAAGTGTTCCCAAGAGATCTGTCTATTGGGCAAAGCCTGTTGACCAAGCTGAAAACCGACAGTGGCAGCATTGTTTCGTCGATGCCAAAGATTTTGAGTGAGCTTGAGAAGTTCTATGGACAATTATACACCTCATCGCGTAGTCCTCCTAGCACGACACGATGCAAGAGCCCGTTTGATCCGACATTATACCGATGCATTCCCGGACGTCAGCCTATACGAGATCAGAATGGCTCTCAAACAGCTTAAGAGCAACAAGGCACCAGGAGAGGACGGACAGAGCTATTGAAAGCGGGTGGAACACCGGTACTTATAGTTCTTCAGAAGCTGTTTAAGTCCGTCATCCTCGAGGGTACTACGCCAGAGGCGTGATTTTGTTCTTTAAGAAAGGTGATAAAACCCTCTTGAAGAATTATAGGCCCATTTCGCTGCTGAGCCACGTCTATAAGCTGTTTTCGAGAGTAGTTACACACCGGTTCGCTCGTAGGTTTGACGACTTTCAGCCTCCCAAAAAGCTGGATTCCGGAAAGGCTTTAGCACCGTAGACCACATCCATACGCTCCGGCAGATTATACAGAAGACCGAAGAGTATAATCGGCCACTATGTCTAGCGTTTGTGGACACTCACCTTCGATTTGCTGATGATATAGTCATCATGGCTGAAACCCTGGAAGACCTAAGCACAATGCTCAGTGACCTCAAAATTGTAACTTTTAAACTTTCGCGATTCGAACACATAGTTAAATATTTAAACGGGACTTATCGCGCTGAAAACTTAATATTTATTTACCTCGACGTTTCGATCAAGTTGCATTGATCGTCGTCACGAGAAGACTGAAGTAGCGGGTGTCAGCGTCGAGAAGGGCGAGCGTTGTCTCCAACTACCCGCATTTGATTTTGTAAAAATTCAGAATTGTCACGACACACGACACTAACGACATCTGCAGATATCTTCTGACATAAACCGCGACGCGAACACTTGTAAATAAATATTAAGTTTTCAGCACGATTAAGTCCCCTTTAACTATTTAACTATTTGACCTCAATATTGTTTCCCAACAGGTGGGTCTTTAAATGAACATGGGCAAGACGAACATCATGTCAAATGCCCATGTCGTACCCATGCCGGTTTATGTTGGGAACGATATTATCGAACCTGTTGATCACTATGTCTACTTGGGTCAGACGATCCAACTGGGTAGATCCAACTTCGACCAAGAGGTCAACCGACGAATCCAACTCGGATGGGCACCGTTCGGGAAATTACAGATACCGCAGAGCCTCAAGACGAAAGTGCGTGTTGCCAGTGATGAAATACGGCACTGAGAAGTGGTCGCTAACTATTGGTCTCATACAAAAGCACAGAGTTGCGCAGCGTACAATAGAGAGAGCTCTGCGCGGTGTTTCACTACGTGATCAGAATCAGAAATGAGAAAATCCGTAGAAGAACGAAGGTTACCGACATAGCTCTCAAAGTTTGCAAGTTGAAGTGGCAATGGGCAGGCCATGTAGTTCGCAGAACCGACAACCGCTGGGGAATAATAGTTCTCGAATGGCGACCACGAACAAGCAAGCGAAGTGTGGTCCCCACACGATGGACCGATGACATTGTAGCCATCGCAGGAAGTCGGTGGATGGAGGTGGCACAGGATCGCTCGTCATGGCGCTCTTTGGGGGAGGCCTATGTTCAGCAGTGGACTTCTAAAGGCTGACATGATGATGATCATCATCATAATGTAGATGATCCATAAAAGCACCGGTTAGGCTCCGATTGACGAGAGTTTTGGTCCTTTATTATCTATGTTGGCGCGTGCTAGACCCTATGCGCGTGAATTCGCTGTGGACTGGGTTTTGGCGCCATAATTTACTTAACATTAGTACCTAACCTAACCAATTAAGGCTGGATTCGACCAAACTGGAGTAAATTTTATTAGAATATTGGCATAGAACTGACGGAATAGCCGTCAATTGTCTATTGCTTTTTACCTACTTTGAAAGAAATAAAATTTATTCTTATTCTTTTTCTTATGCCACTAATATCTAAGAATAATATTTACTTTCGTTTTGTCGAATCCAGCCTAGGTTTTGTACATCAAAAGTTTTTTCTTCATTAAAAATGTCTGACAGCAGTGTTAGTGAGGCGAATTTGACCCCACCTGTCATCACGGAAACAGCAACGAACATGACGAACGAGCTTTTACCAAAAAAATCAAAAAAATATAACATCATTTTTTTTCTTTAAATGTATGTTCCTATTTCATTAGTGTAGATAAAGTGGTTTATTTAACGGCGGTTTATAACTAGGTATTAAAACACTCGAGTGATATACATAATTATTACATAATTTAAAACTCGCCTACGGCTCGTTTTGAACTCACCCTCGTATTTTAATATCCCTCGTTATGCAACCGTTTCATAAACTACTATTAATGAGAATATCCTGGAAGTATTATATTGCAACGCATTGTGTTCTGACGAACAAAGTTGAGTCCCAAGAAAGTTGAGGTATAATTCCTGTTGATAATACAGTCATGAAATTTTTCAGGTGACGTAGACGGGTCTGTGGAGGCGATCCTGGACATCCTGGAGACGTACGACGAGCACGCGCGCGTGCGACTCGACCTGGTGCATTTCGGAGTGGGGCCCTGCACGCCGAACGACTTGGAAGTCAGTATCGTTTAGTTAATGTAGGAACTAATAAGCGACGTAGACGGTCTGTAGAGGTGATCCTGGACATCTGGAGACGTACGCCGAGCACGCGCGCGTGCAATTCGACCTGGTACATTTCGGAGGCGATCTTGGACATCTGGAGACGTACGACGAGTACCTACTGGAGACTTTTTTTTTAGCTCGTACTGTATTTTTTGCTGGGCAAAATTATTTATCCCCTCCCATTTTATCATGGCACCCTTGTTGCCTTGCTGCCTGGAGACGTACGACAACCATATTTTTTTGTATTTAATGAGCAAATAAAGTAATAAGTGTAACGAGGGCTTAAATCACCGGGCAGGATTGCATGCGAGATGTCCGAGAGAGAGATATAAGGGCTGTGATTCCCTCATTTCGATCGCGCGCCTGCGTCATAAGACTTTTCCCACGACACTAACGCCAGAGAACACCCGCGCGTTTCTCCGCGGTACACGTTTGGCGTGCCTTGATTTTCTTTTTCATCATAGTTTTTATTTATTTATTTATTCATTAAATAATGCCAAAATGTAGAAAGACAGTTGGTACAAAAATGTCTTAGTAGTAACTAATACATGTGCGCTGCACTAATGAATGGGCTTACAATATATTTGTATAATAATTAGTGCAGCGCACATTTACATACATAAATGTATATACATTTACATTTATTTTTAAATTTTTGCCAGTTTTTGGTTCAAACTTATTTTATGTGATTCATGTGTGCTAAAAATCTGATGAGACTCATATTTTAGTGTCGAAAAGAGCGCCAGTTATGTCTCCAACTAATGGAAATAATGTATTTTTCATAGTCTCATATATCCTATTCCAGATAGCCGACACCTTCAACGCGATAATATATGCGTTCAATGTGGACGTGCCCGCGCCGCTCGCGGTCGAGGCCAAGAAGAAGGGCATCCTCGTCAGACAGCACAACGTCATCTACCGCCTCGTCGACGACGTCAAGGACGAGCTCAGCGCTAGAATACCGAAGCGGCAAGAAGAGGAAATAGTTGGTGAGATATCTTCTCTCTCTCTCTCTCTCTCTAACTCTAACTAACGTGCACGTGTCCGCGCCGCTCGCGGTCGAAGCCAAGAAGAAGAGCATTCTCGTCAGACAGCACGACGTCATCTACCGCCTCGTCGTCGATATCAAGGACGTGCTCACCGGCAGGATACTGAAGCAGCAGGAGGAGGAACTAGTTGCCGAGATATCTTCTGTGTCTCTGTCTCTCTTTCTAACCAATATTTTTCTTTTTAATGCTCTTTTTAATGTTAGAGTTGCGTGTGTCGCGATCGGGACTCAACTTACGTTTTAAAAGACAAAATACGGGTAGTTGAAAACAATGCCCGCCATTCACGACACTGCTACCAACTTTCTCCATTTTTTTTTATTACTTTGAATGACGAGACGGGCAGGTCGCTCGCCTGATGATAAGCGTCACGCCTGTCCATAACAGCTGCAGTGCCTCCCAGAACATTGGTTGCAAAGTCTTGCGCGTCACTGCACTGCGCTCGTCAGCCTGAGACATTGGTTGTTAAGTCTCATTGCCCAGTAATTTCGCTGGAAACATTGCCCTTCAATCCGAAACAGAAATGTTCACACACTACTGCTTGGCGGTTGAACATCTGACTAAGGTGTGGTACTTCCCCAGGCGGACTCTTGCGTAAAAGGCCTACCACTACAATCTAATGGTCACATTATCAAATCATCATCATCATCGACATCATCACTGTTAGACGTAGGCATCTCCTAATGCACGCCACATAGCTCGGTCTTCAGGTCTTTGCATCCAGTTTCTGCCAGCCGCATTTCGCAGGTCACTCCACCTGGCCACAGGGCGTCCTACACTACGTTTGCCTAAACGTGGTCTTCACTCGAGATCTCGTCTACCCCAACGTTTATCGGTTCTTCGGGGAATGTGACCAGCCCACTGCCACTTCAGTTTGCTTATCCTTATAGCTATGTCGGTAACTTTGGTTATCTGTCGGATATCTTCATTTCGGATCTTGTCCTTCAGGGAAACTCCAAGAATAGTTCTCTCTTTAGCTCGCTGAGCGCCCTTAAACTTGTGGACTAGTCTACTCGCGATCACAGTCAATGTAATTTAATGTTTAGTCAAAATTAATATTTTCATCGAATAGTTCCTTTTTTTGCCTAACAAATAAAACCCAATTCGTAAAAAAAAACAGTTATAGATTATGTGTTTCCTTTCCTTCCAGGTGAAGCCAACGTACTGCAAGAATTCCTAGTGTCAGAGGGTAAGAAGAAAGTCCCCGTCGCGGGCTGTCGCTGCATGAAGGGCACTCTGGCGCGGAACGCGCTCTACAGGCTCGTACGGGGCTCGCAAGTGCTCTATGAAGGTAACGTCTAAGTACTCGCGAGGTCTACAGCTCACAGAGCCACTAGTTTATTTTTTGCCCACTATTTGCCACACACGCTGGAGCGGTTAAGAACATTATAATTTATATTTATGCTGGCATCTTCTATGAATTAATAATTAAATTGTATCTCTTCAGGTAAACTAGCTTCAATGAAGCACTTGAAAGAAGAAGTGAATACCATAAAGCGCGACATGGAGTGCGGGCTGCGGCTCGACGACCCCGACGTGGAGGTGAAACCGGGGGATACGCTAGTGTGCTACAAGATGGTGGACGCGAGCGATCGCACGGCGTGGGATCCTGGATTTTAGGGATTAATAATAATAACATAAACCAATATAATATAATAATAAATTGTTAATGTAGAAGGTGGCGTTTAGTTTCTCACTAGATACCCGCAGGCGAAGTCCGGTTGTGAAATACATGACCTTTATGCTTATAGCTAGACGTCAAAAAGTTTTTTAGTTAAAGCTAATCTTTAAAATATGGTCAAACTATCTGCGCCCCACGGTTTACACGCGTGGATAATGATGATGGATGATTAGGATAAAAAGTAGGCTGTGTTTTAATCCAGGATATAACCTATCCTGTTACCAAATTTCATCCAAATCCGTTCAGCCGTTTGAGCGCGAAGGAGTATAAATAAAAAATAAAATAAGATAAAAGAACTTCTCTGATTCCTCTGGTGTGAAGTGTGATAGTAGTTTGAGTATATTTTAACATCCTTTTTAATGAATAAAACGTCTCCTTTTGTGAAGCCTATTAAAAATCATGCCTATACGAAAAATGTACATGGTAACTACCTGGTTAATGTGGCATACATTATGAATGAGACGCGAAAAAAATCTCACGACCTTCCAACTGATCGTCCTACCTTCGATGTGTGGAAAGCCGGTTCGAGCGAGTTGCAACAACTTTTTCAAAATTCTCGTTGTCAATTTACCGACGGCACTCCGATCTCAGACTAACTCAACCGAACTATGTCAAACGTGCACGAACCACCCCTATACTTATCGATCGAAGGTTGGAAGATCAGGGAGTCTAGTACGAGTTTTATAGTTTTCGAAACTACATTTCGTTTACAAGCGCGGATCCAGGGGGGGGGGGGGGGTCCTATGACAATCAGTTTTTTTATGTCCATTTGTTATTTTCATTTATGTTTTGTTATCATATTTACATTGTACACTGAAACTGAACTGACTGAAATGCACGTTGAAGGGCACGTTATGCTATCGGTTCCGGCTTTTATTGATTGCCTTCGTTAAGTCACAGAGGCCCTCGGGTGGCCTGACAAACTCAGTCACTATAGGCCAGTACCTCGTACGACAAACCAACTAAGTATTACTATACTTAGAAATACTATGCTATTTCTAAGTATTGAAATTTACTATTGTTTATTTTCTGTCCTTTTTCTAAAGCCAATAATGTTTGGGCAGGCTTCGGTCGCGCTCTTTATGGAATAATGTTTCTTTTTATATGATTTGGAAAATATTATTTAACTTCTACACCGATCGAAATAGCTCAAAATTTTTGCATTTGCTTCGTTCGTACTTATTTTTGTTTTTTTCATATATTAGTTGTTTTTTTTTTTCGTTTTTTATTGATATATTATTGTTCAATATTTTCACAATCTCTACTTTCGTAACTTTTAATCATTCATTGCATATATTTACATGTTTTGGAATGATAAGATAATATGATTAATTTAATAGTGTATTAACTCAGATAGTTAAAAAAAATGGAGCACGCTACGCTCTCGCTTTTGGTAATACACAAAATGCTTATTTGATACGATTTGGAGTTTCATTTTAATACCCACACTGATAGAAATAATTCAAACTTTTCGCGCTCGCTGCGCTCGCGCTTATAATGTTCTGAAATTTTCTGATATAAATAGCTCCATATTTTTGCGCGTCTGTTCTTTGATGTTTTTCGTTCTCTGGTGGGCCTCTTGCACTTGGGAGAGCTGGATGGTTTTTTTCTCCCTGGCGCCGCATGACGACTATCAATTATTGTTATAGCAATCGGGATCGACACTTCTTAATATGCCCTCCGAAGCACAGAGTGATGTCAAATAAACATAAACATACATAGGTAATTTGCCCCTCCCATTAATAAGTTCTGGAACTGGCCTTGGTCATAGGCTACGCGAGTGAAACCGCGAGGAACAACTTGTATTGTATAATTTTGGAACCCATCCAGGCTGGATATAAGTGACCCCCCCCCCCCCCCCCCTGACTCGAAGGCTGGATCCGCCCTTGTTCATTTAGTTCCATACATTTACTGGCAGCGCCTCTAGCGGAAACTTGCAGGTACTAAAATCCGTAAGACGGGTTTTATCAAATGGTACTTAGTATTTGAATTCCATAAAAGTCTTCGAGTATTCCTTGCATTTTAGCAGTACGAGTTGCCACTTTGACAAGTTAGCGGTAGTAAACTGTCGAATTCGATCAGTTTTAAACTTTTTAAAGTATTGTTACTCGTTAGATAAATTTTCGTGAGAGCTTCATGAGATCTTGCGTTTCTTTTTTATTGTGATAACGAGACGGTATCTTGCGAGGAGGGGAGCGACAGGAGCTTGTACGTAGGCGGAGATTAATTACACCCAGCCGCATCTCTTACACTAACTTTGTGCAACAGTATCGGCTCAAGAGCCCTTGAAAAAGGTTTTGTCTATCTCTATAATACTCTGTGGGAAAATACAAATCTCAGGAACTCTCAAAGAATCTCTCTAGAGACCAAGGTAGGTAAGTTAATAGTTAGGTACCTAAGTACCCATACCTATATATTTTAAACTTGTATTTTTGTACCTACAAAAATACTTCCAAAAAATTACATGAATTGTAGTGCGATACAATACCAATCAACAATTTCAATGTCGTGATGATGTCACATCGATTTCTATTTCGCCAAATATGACTCTATTGATAAAACAAACAGTGGGTGCGATTTTTGAGTTCCGTGAGGACTAGATATCGATGGGTTTCTCGAGGCAATTTAATTTATTATTATAAGCACCTTTGTCTGTCTGTTGTATCGTAGCTCCCAAAGATGGATCGATTTCAATTAAGTTTTTTTTTGTTTATTAGTATCTTGATTTGGCGAGAGGTTTCTTTGCTTTGTTTGGAACAAATCGGTGCATATAGCTGTTCCCAGGGTATTCAGCTCTGATCACTCTTTGCTAAGGGACTACTGCAGTTAGAACGTTTGGATAGACCTACATTTGTTTATCGGAGACTTTTCCCCGTCCCAGAAGTTCGCAAAGTCAATGTGTTTCTCCATTATTTAGAGCTCTAAGGATAAGCAAGCTAAAGTGGCAGTGGGCTGGTCACATTTCTAGATGAACCGTTGGGGTAAATGAGTTCTTGAGTGGAGACCACGTTTAGGCAAACGTTTTGTAGGACGCCCTGTGGCCAGGTGGAGTGACGACCTGCGAAAAGCCGCTGGAAGGAAATGGGGGGTTTCCCCGTGGACCACTGCACTACGTCCAGCAGTGGACAAATATAGGCAGGGATTGGGATGACTCGAGTTTGAGGCGGGGAGCTGAATAAGGTTACTTACCTACAACCACAGGATAAATAACAGTACAAACACAAACAAACAACACTTTATAGCATCTTGGTAATATAAAAGACAAGGCGAAAAAATAAAAAGGCCCACATTTATAAAGAGAATCCTCTATATATTAACTTGATAGGCTTGTAGTTGTGTCTCACTAGTTTGAACAAAGAACTCCAATAAGTTAACATAAAACATATGCGTAAATTATTCGGTGTCTTATCTTAAATATACTTTGTATGGAACTAATTTTACTGGCTTTGCGAGACAATACAAATAGTTTTACATTGCATTATATATGAAGGCCGCCAGGTAATAATGGACATCAATATTTCAGAGCTTGACATGTTGAAGACTTAACGATTTTTGTGTATGTTCCTCATACTCGCACGTACTTTTTGGGAGTACCGGAGTAACTAGGGGTATATGGTTTTTAATTTGGCAATTGTAGGTACAGTATATTCGTAAATCTCGTAGTCTTGAACTATGTTCGTAAACTTCTGCTTTCTTTGAATCGGCTCAAACGAAAGTACGTAAGTTAGCTATAGAGATTATCTTCTTGTCATCGAGCGACTTTTACGAACGCGGCCCTAATTCTTTTTTTTTTAATTTTAAATAGCATTCCTTTTTTTTATACGGAGGTTACCGCAACCTATTTACTTCAAACGTTGTTATTTTTTTAATAGTTCGCAAAATCAATGTGTATTTCCATTCTCTTTTTTTTTTTGTGTACACATCTTGTTGAACATCCAGCAAAAAATTGAGTATCATTAACAGACGACCCTATAAATATAGAGTTAAGTATTTTCATTTATTATTCTTAACTTCATTACATGAATTTTCGCAGCATTTCCACAAAACAAATGCGATAAGACACGTCCAAGAACCTCAAAATTGTACGTGACATCCTCAAACGCGCGTTGGGCCGTCGTGGAGGGCGATCATCATTCCAAGATAAAGTCTGTGTTTTTATGTTCCTACGGCTACCGTAGGAACATAAAAACCTGATGATGAGTTTAATAGAAAGTCAAAGAAAAAGTAAAGAAACGATTTTAAAATGGCGGTGTCTTCGCATGCTCTCATGTTCATTTTCAATCTAAGAAGACTTGTCCGCTGCTTCTGATCCAAATCCGAGAACAGACGGCCCGAAATAGCCTTAGTAGAGTTTGTATGGTTGTGAAGTCAGACCAAATACTTTAGTGATATTTGGTCTGAGGGTTGTGAACAACATCCGAGGTCCGTTTACCAAAAGTGGCTTGAATTTCTTAGCAGTTTATTTTCGTATTACTTTAGTTCCTTAGTAATTCAAAATAATGAAATGATTATGTTATTGCGACACGGTTAAAACAAAATTAGTTTACAACTGTACCTATCAGCTACCAAATTTTACAATAGTCTTTACCTGCATTATTTGCAAACGGATTTAAGTCTAAAGAAAAATGACCGTATATTACCGACAAAAGATCTACGATAACAAACATGATTCGCAACAAGAAGTCGAATAACAAGAATAAAGGTAAACATGCACGTTACACGCAGAACACTAGATTTTGACTATTGAGACTAGAGACAGTGGTGTCGATTCTGAATGCACCAATTAAAACTAAAACTAAATTAGACAGCTCTAAAATTGTTGCTGTCCCTTTCGTTTCCAACAGGTTTGAAAGTGACAGTAATAATTTTCGTTATTAATAAATAATGTTCGACACCATTATCGTTCAAGTGTACAGCGCCGTGACTCTAAGTTAGAACTGGTATCGGACGGTGTACATGTCGCAGGCAGATAGCTTAATCCGCCGTTCATTTAACTGCCTAGCCTGTTTACTAAACGACGCCGTTCAATTAACTGCCTAAGCTAGACAAATAACTTGAATCAATAACGTTTAACTACTTGCCTAGCCTTAGGCGCCGTTCAACTAGCAGCCTGAATAATATTCAGCCATTCAATCAAATTTTAAAATATTCGTCTGTCTGCAAAGTTTGATAGAATTGCGCCTAAAAAACTATGTAGAATAGGTAGGTTGAATATGAAAACTGTTTATAAACATTTGTCTGTTTGCAAACTTATGCTATGTTTAGTAGAATTGCGTATTTTTTGTCACATGATCACCCTATTGTACGAATGACCTAATATGCAATTGTACGGCTGAATATCATTCATTCATTTTGTAGTGGTAGGCCTCTTACGCAAGAGGCCGCCTGAGGAAGTACTACACCTTTGTCAGATATTCAACCGCCAAGCAGTAGTGTGTAACACACACTACTGCTTTCTGTGTTTCGGTTTGAAGGGCAATGTTTCCAGCGAAATTGTTGGGCCATAAGACTTAACAACCAATGTCTCAGGGTGACGAGCTCGGTGCAGTGACGCGCAAGATTTTGCAACCAAAGTTTTGGGAGGCACTGCAACTGTTACGGGCAGGCGTGACGCTTACCATCAGGCGAGTGACCTGCCCGCCTCGTCACAAAATATAATTAAAAAAAACAGGCCATTAGTTGAACGGCGCCGTTCAATGTATTTTATTGGCGGATTAAGCTACCTGCCTGCGACATACACATTTGCTCTATAGACTGAGTGTCTAGTGATTGACTTTGTTTCTTAAACAGTCTGCGCCTACATTACACCTGGGCCTCAAGTCTACTAAAATAATTGATAATGAATTGTGGCAACATTTTCGCTACTACCTTCTACTTCAATGGTTTTTCATTTACAGTTTTTTTCCGATATTTGTGACAATAATAAAATTATCGGCAAATGAAAAACCATCTAAATAGAATACCAAAAGGGGTAAAAGCGAAAAATTTGCCACAATTAATTAACAATTGTTTAAGTATATCATGACTTTCTAATGACTTTTCCATGTTATGTGCGGTTTTCCATCGCTCCGTGGTTCGGAGGGCACGTTAAGTTGTCGGTCACGGCTGTTATTGATAAATAGTAGTCGTTAAGCCATGTCAGAGGCCCTCGGACGGCTTGACAAACTCTGACATCAGAGGCAAGCACTACCTCATACGACAAACAAACAAGTATATCCCTGCATGATAGGCTTGGGCTTTGGCAATAAATGTGTTCACATTTTTGCATTTGTGTTTTAGGGCTAGTCATGTTTTCTTAGACTAATACGGTAGTTTTACTTTGAATTGGCAACACACATGATGAACCTAGACCAGTAACAAATTAGTTCCATTTATAATCTGACATCACAAGGGAGAAGACGTAACAATGCAAAGGGGAAAATGAGGGGAAATCTTTAAACGTTACTTCTTAAGACATTTAGCCTTATGAACTAGTTTTCTGACAATATGTTCTGCAACGAGCAATGCTGCAAGGGACAGGCGACAATATGCCGCGTTGTTACGCAACATACTCTTACCTCACACTTTATTTTGATGTTGTAGCATACATTTATAGTAGCAACTATATACAGACTGTCCCAAAAGTCGACGTCCAAACGTTAGAGGATGATGCAATAGATCAGTTCCGATCAGAATAGCGCAACTTGACCTCTAAGAAATTTGCTTGGATTTTAATAAATAGTCAACTTTCGTAAAGGTCATGCTGCACAGTTCACAACGAATCTTCGTGGCTCGGAAGTTGTCTGCTAGTCGCTGCGCAAACAGCTATTTTTCAGGCGCAATCCCAATGTTGAAGGTAATGACAGCACTGTATAACTGCCTTGCTCTTACGATTTCGCATCATCTATCTCATAACTATCATATAACTTGATGCTGCTTTATCCTCACAGCTGTACTTGCATAATCGTACACAGAGCCTGACTTCACAACCACAAAGATTCATTGTGACTAATGTACCCGTAGTACGAGTTTTTATATAGTTTTCGAAAAAGATTTAAAGTTACATTTATTTCCATATATTTTTTTAGTTCCTGCAAGTTTCCGCTAGAGGCGCTGCCAGTAAATGTATGGAACTAAACGAAACTACATTTCGTTTTTGAAATCTGTACAACTCGTACTAGGGGTACTGTATAACTGTACTCATCTGATGGGTTGTGTATCAACCCTTAACGCTTGGACATCGACTTTTGAATCAGCCCAAACATAGGTATTTTTGACTTTTTGCATTGCATTGTTACTATGATATTACATTAGATTGAGAAAAAGTAATGCGATAGGTATTGTCAAAAACAAGAAACTCTAAATGTAGGTACTAAAAGTAGCTAGGCTTATACGAAACAGAAATATGAAAATCATGAATTATTTGGTCTTCTGGCACTATGTCTTTCACATTTAATATTTTCTAATAAGTTTTACACGTATTGCCAGTCACAAAGCCTCGCTGATTGTCGAAGTCCAATTTTATATCTATGGGCACAACCTATAATTAAGTTTTTAATTTACAGCTTTTTTAGGAAACAGGACTTACATTTACTATGTAGCTGCCGATTGGAATTGCTAACTAACGATAGCCGGCAAGAAATATAGCATATCTCTTAGCACTTTTTATTAGAACGTTCAGTAAAAAAAACGCACGATTATTTTCTATACCTTTAGCAAGATAAGTTTTTTACCGTACAGCGACAAATATCACTATAGACATGAAACAGTCTATAGTGATATTTGTCAATAATGTTCCAAAATTATTTAAAAATAATGATTTAATTTTTTAATAGTTTATATAAATAGTCTTGTAGTTTTGTGTGTTGTCTATACAATTTTATTCAAAATGGGCTTGGTAGTGTCGTTTATTGGCAACGACACTACTGGTAACAATTACAAAACTGGCCGACCATAAAGTTTTGCCGTTTTATAGCGAGCCGTTTTCTTGTAGGTAAATTAATGTAGTTTCTTTAATCTAAAACAGATGGCGTTGTAATTCTATGCTTATCCTAGGAGGATACATTACTATGTAGCGCGTTAAATCGGGTGCGAACAGCAGGCACAGGTCAGTGGCCCTATTTCAGAACTTGGCTACATGGATGGCTTGGCTTGGCTTGGATTATCACTTTTTTCATAGCAAATTCGACTTTATCAAGGCATTAGTGGTTGCGATACTGAGAATTCTATTGAAGCCAAGTTATGGAATCGGGCTACTGTAGCCCGATTCCATAACTTGGAACATTTGCTATGAAAAAAGTGATAATCCGATTGTAGTCAAGTTCTGTAATTGGGCCACTGAACATCGTCGCTACGCTATCAACCGCGAACAGTCCTCGATCTGCGTTCGAGCGGAGTGTGTCAGTTCCAATTATGTTCGTTTTTTGCCGAAAAGATGGCGAAATGTGCGGTGAAAACTTGTGTAAACGACATTAGAAAACACATGAGTCAAAAAAATAACATTTCATTTCACGTGTATGTCAGTTTTACATAATTTAGACGGATTTAATATTAAGTTATAGCGGGGGTTAGGATCGCACGAGACGTGCGGTTTCGTGTCGCGTCTCACTGTCCCGCCCGGCGCTTCGCCCGTGGCGCATCGAGTAGTGATGTGCGCGCTGTCTATATTATGGCGTGGCATTTTTTACGTTCAAGCGAGGTCAGTGTTAAAAAATATTCTGATGCTCTAAAATGTTGACGTTGAGATTTTTGTGTGGTTAGTTATGTTATACAAATAGAGTAAAAATGGAATGTTATATAAATAGACATTTCTTTCTCTGATTTCATTTAATATGTTTTAATTTAATATTGATTTAACTACATGTCATACTAATATTATAACATCAGACCAATAATATTATTTTATGTGAATAGTAGTTGCCACCACCTACTTTCTTTAATTTCAAATCTATTTATATATCAAAATGATTAAAAGACGCGAGCAGAGCGATCGCAAAAATGTTGAGCTATTTCTCTTATTGTGGCAAATTAATTATAATATTTAATAATATTGAAAACCAAAAAAAACGCGAGCGAAGCGAGCGATAGAAAAGAAGCGATAGAAATACCACATTTTTTTTAGTGGTATTTCTATCAATGCTCAAATTAATAGATGATAATCATAAACATATAAAAATCATTGTATGGACAAGCACAAAAGGCGAGGACGAGCGAAGCGAGCATGAAATTTGAGTTATTTATTTAAAATATTGTAAAAGATTTTTTTTGAATTATTTTCTTTCAGTGTACCTACCTACATATCGAAACACAATGGCTATAAGCATAGGAAAATAATGAAAAAAATTATAACTAATAGGTACTGACAGAGATCGCGAAAATGTTGAGCTACTAATACTTGCATATAAATTAAAAAATTGCTTAAAAGACGACCTATTTTCACTGTAAAATAATTCAAAATTCCCTATTACAGCTCTTGACAACAAAAATTTGTAAACAAAGTTTTGGCGGGAAGATTTTTTCGTTCGTGTGTATATTTTTATTACTGTTTAGATTATTTTCGAGGATCTTTATTGTTTTATACATAATGGTTTAATAAATTATGTAATTTATTGTACTAAACGTTTCATCAATAATAAGTTTTGTTAATAATAAAGCTGCCCCCCCCCCCCTCCCCCCCCCCCATAGAGAAGAGAAAAGTAGCTTATGCTTTTCCTGATGTTTTTAGATATATTTATACCAAATTTTATCAAGATAGGTTCAGTCATTTGACCGTGAAAAGGTAACAAGCAGACCCCTCTGCCTGCTTGTACAGAGAAACTTTCCAATTTATAATATTATTACAAAGGAAACTGTGAGGTTTTTGTATTTCTATAAACCAGTAATAGGTAGGCACCGCGCCGTGCCCGTCGGATCTGCGTCGTGACATGTCGCCCTCTTTTATGATATGCGCGCGAGCGCTTGCAGGCATCCCTACTCGTGATCTATACATCGATGTACGTAGCTATAGCACATCTGCCTACGATTCGCACCGAGGCGGCGGGGCTATAGCCGCGGTCTATACATACTTTATTAATATTTGGTCTGAGGACTTATCTGTCAAATGTAAATTTCCCACAGAGTAATAACGTTACTTTCGTTTGTTTTTGCCTGTGGTAAAAGTCATTGTTTCATAAATTGAGCTTCTAATTTAAAATTATCTACCTACTAAAAGTTGTCATAAAACTTTAATATACGATTTTGTGCCGTCGTGACATTTAAAAACTAGAGATGAAACGGATAGATTTTTAGCTGGATACCGAATATCCGGCGAATCCTGAAGCCGGATAACCGGCCGAACATTGCCAATTGGCGCATTGTAACGA
Organism: Alsophila aescularia; assembly: GCA_946251855.1. Classification (NCBI taxonomy): domain Eukaryota; kingdom Metazoa; phylum Arthropoda; class Insecta; order Lepidoptera; family Geometridae; genus Alsophila; species Alsophila aescularia. The sequence continues at coordinate 11,262,595 of OX276373.1, forward strand.
GCAAGCTGGCGTAGGTGGCGCACGAACGATCAAGCGGGCTCTGGTGAATTCGGGTCTTTTCGTTCATGAGCGAAGTTAGCAAGTGTTTCATGGAGTTCTTGAATTGATTGCAAAACTTGATGTTATTGCAAACATGCTATTGTAGTTTGAGGTTATTATAAAAGTTTATTTAAAAAATTCTAAAAGATTTACCATAATTTGCCCCTAGTCACAAAATAAATAATAGTATAAGTACAGAAGGATAACTGAGGAAAGTCATTTAAATACATAGCAACTCTCGCTACAACGCAATAAAGTGCAATTCAACTCGCACAGCGCTGCGAGCTTTCAATTATATTTACCTAGAACGCGCTCACCCATTGCGTGTAGACTAGAATGTACCGTATCACAACGCGCGAGAGCTTCCATTGCTCTAATCGTTTCAGAATCGCTCTGTCACTTTTACGCTCGGTAGGGTTGTATCAAGATATGACTAGGTACTTGTATAGTAGGGTAGGAACTAATCTTTATGGCGGCTGTGAAGCGCGCTGCGAGTGCGACTTCGCGCTAGTACAGTAAGGTTCGCAATTATTAGAGGTTTTTTTTACTACCTACTTGTAGAACATAATAATAATAATAATATACACCTTATCACACCAGAATTATGGAACATGTACATACAAGAATTTATTTTATAAATAGGCACAATGTAGGTCTTATTGCTAAAAGCGATTTCTTCCATACAACCTTTGGATGGATAGAAATTACGAATTAAAAAAGGACGGTGCTGCAATACAATACAATAAATCATGCAAAATAAAAATGACTATAAGTACATAGATATTTAATACTTACTTACATGTCACATGCAAAAAAGTAATGATTGCAAAAATATATGTATTGTGGTGAGTACAAAATATATGGAATGATAAAAAAATATTATACCTATAGTTATGCTTTTAGTAGAAAAATTAGCGTCAACGCTTAACATTATTTTTTAACCAATCATGAAATTATGTTAACATACGTCAACACACAATAATATTGATATCGGAATATGCTGATATTGTGTTGGTGAATTGTAGTGGTTGGTAACAAACAACTTTAATAAAATAACTAACTAGACTGTACTTGAACACAATCGCACGCATGTGTGCAGCGTACGGATGTAGCGTGCACACAGGCACAACAGCGCCGAGCGCGCGCGGGGTGCGGCGGGCAAGCGGGAGGGTGTGCCCCGGCCTCTCACCTCTCCAAAGCCCGCTTACACGTAAAATTAGCTATTGCGCAGCGCCTTTCGCCTAACCTCACAGCCGCCATAAAGATTGGTTCCTACTCTACTAGTAATTATTCTGTGATATAATATGACTTAGATATTGTAAGCGAATAAACAATGATGTAAAAATGTATTATTTTATTACTTATTGTTATAAATGTTGATAGTTCAATTAACTACACTTATTGACATTCTTATCAGAATAGACCTAGTGCCTCATTATTTGATTATATCATAATAGGTTACACTTTGATAAATAAAAGATGCCTGTCTGACTTCGATGCTTAATAATGAATGAAAAAGAAATGGCTACCTACGTAATAAAATGTCTGTATGTAGTTATTTTTCGAGATTGGTCAGACCAAATGCTATGCAGTACCTTCTAGGTTTCTCCTTGGTATTCATAATTAAGAAAAGAATAAAATTTGACAAAAACTTTACGGAAGTAGGTACTTTATCGTTAAGAACACGGCGCGCGACTCATCGAGCGCACGCTTGACACTCTACTGAATGAACCCTAATATTGCGGCCCCGAAGTTTAGGTATAATATTTGTACTTGTTAGTAGTACAAATATTATACCTAAAGTGTAAACTTGTACTGCGGCCCTAGTGCAGTACGATTACTATATTTACTAAGAAAAAATAAAATTTGGTGATTACATTTTGTTATGTGGATTAAATAAAGTACCTAAACTAGATATTTCGTACTTTTTTCTAAAATCAGATATCCGGCCGAATACTCGCTTACTATCCGGTATCCGGCCGGAAAGTAAATTTAGGCCGGATACCTGTATGTTACCGGATATCCGTTTCATCTCTAGTAAAAACACAGGGCGGCATACATTTCCAACTGGTGACATTATGATCACAGTGGATTGAAGTGATTCCGAGTATAAGGTTCCTTGCAGTTTATAGAGTACAACGCCATCTTGTTATACCACTAAGAATATTTTTTTAAAGATTTTTTTGATTTATATGCATTTTTTCTTGCCTGCTATTACATTACAGTGTATGAAAAAAGGTGCAGTCTTTTTATTTCAAACACATAGTTAGAACATGCAAAATATAGATTTAAATACAGGCTGAGTTTTTTTTTAAATCGGATACTTTGCCGAAAATATAACCATTGGAGCATCCAAAAAAACATGACAACCTGTATAACAGTACCAATCTAAATCCAAGAAAATTACCTTCTTTACAGAGTGGTCGCTTCATTATCGAGTGAGTTAAGTAGAAATACACATTCATTTATATATATGGCCATGAAACCATATTGTACTTATTTATTCAGCTGATCAAATATTACAATTATTACTCAGACATAATCTTTATCAATTCTTTCCATTTATTAGACCTTTTCCATCCAAGTTAACAACATATTTAAGGTACATCTTAAATTGAACTTTTGCATCTGGGAAATACGATCATTTTTAGTCTGACCGTAAACTGTGCTCGGTTGTAGCCACAAGAAATTTAACATTTTAGAGTAAGTAACATTCATAAGGCCACGAAAAACGAAATAATTTACACATTACAAAGTTACATCTTATAATGAAACGTGTTCGAAACATTTATCATAATGTCACAAAAGACATTATATGAAAAAAGTTACAAAATGGAGTTTTTGAAAATACCAAAAAGATCAAACTTTAATGTTAATTTCGGTTAAACACGTATATTGAAAAATTACCATCGAAATTAACGTTATACGCTATACACATAAATAATAATGACTATAAAAGTTTTATTATTAACAAATAATTTAGGCGAATATAGGAAATAGTTGGTTGTCGTGTTATTCACTATTTATATTAAATACACATTGCATTGTAACAAACTTTTATAACTCGTCTTTTTCACATTCAACAGTCAAAACAGCGTTTCGGGAAAAAAGCTCAAATATTCAGGAATATTCAAAAAGATTATTTTACTTTAGGTCAATAAATGATAAATTTACTAAATTAACGTCTAACTAATAGCTATATAACAACTTATACGATGTCTCACGTAAATTGATCTCTAAACTCAGGTCTTAGAGACTCTGTCACCTCAACAATAAAACTTACAGCCTGTGCTCATAAACAAACGAAAAACGATGTCCAGTGCATGCTGTCTCCGTCTCTCTCAAGTATGAGGGCGATAGAAGCAGCCGCCATTTTGTATTCGTTTCTTTATCAGCGCGGATTACCTAAAGATATAAGAAATGATAAATAAATAGTTCCTATTTATATGACAAAGCGCACGCTTGCGTTTTCGCGAACGGCAAAGCGATCAAATCGCTTTTGGACCTACCAACTATATTTACAGAGTGAGCGAGAGAAAAGATGTCTCCTTACGATAATAATGTACAATTGTCTATACATATGAATCTCGTACCTATTGCTATCTAAAATTTCATCGTATATCGTATTACAACACTAGAAATGCGTAACGAAACATACCGATCTGGAGCTTTACTATTGCCTGAGTTTACTTGGGGAGCCTCTGATTGAATCTAACTTGATTGATGTAACTTGTTGCAAGAACTGCGAGCTTAACGGCAAGCTGTTTAAATTTTCTGTCCATTATTAAATCCACGTGGAATAGAAAATTTGTTATTTAAATAGCCAAAAATATTGAATATCATAAGTCTTCAGCCACATTATTCTTTTATTTATTTTTGCTTCCTTCTGTTTTTAGCATAGTGGTCAGTCTGCCATGTTCTTTTTTTTTTAACTTTGCAGCGCAATGTAAAACCTGTTTCATTGGATAGAAGACAACACACATATAAACAAATATATTCTGGAGTGTAATGCTCCTAAGTATCACGTTACAGAGATAATTAGAGGTAATGTTAGCTATGAACTGAATGGCAATCATTTAAAATAACTAGCTTAAAAGCTAAATAATAATCACGCCTGCCCTGCCAAAAAAGAGCTTTTGCCAATAAATTATATACTGTTGGAATGTGCTTATCAAGGCCTTCAATTTGATACCCATATTGTATATATAGAAATATATATTTTAATTTGAAAATTGTGCCATACTGTCAAAAAACTATATACGTTTAAAAAAAAACATCCCCCCTGTGTTTCTCGGGGGGATGTGAGGATTCTAACGATACACCATACGTCTAAATCTGTTCAGGCATTGAAAAGCTATGGTGGAATATAGAAACTCACATTCAAGCATACATACATGAATGCTAAAAACAATATACTACTTTTTTTGGGCAGTCGCGTAATGAACTATGTTTATGTTTTTACGTTTTTAATATTGCTCAAATATCAGATTTCACTTAAATTAACAAAAAATATTAACCTTGCTGAAATAAATCCAAACAAAGTTTTATTGTGTTGCCAAAATGGTGGTGAATTATCGTTTTGGTAAAGAAAAGTATTATTTTTTTTGAGAGGATATGTGCTGTTGGTCTATACCTGACCTCTACAGCGTCACCGGACGGTGGGGCGGACGCAAAAGCACTCCACCGCAATGCGTGACGCAGAAGGCGCACGCCAAAGTTTAAACGCCAAGTTTTGGCCACTTGCTCAAGGGCACCCAGGGGGTACGAACCTCGGTTTGGACAGTTGCCATTGATTACTTGGGGCGTATCGAACTAAACACCCCTGGATCTCTACTGTTAGGTAGTGATCGAGGGGGCCCTGATGAAATGGCTGGAGCCCTTTGAATGAATTGCATAACTGACCACCGATTCGGAATACACCTTCGAGAAGAATCGGCAAGAAACTCGAAGGCGAATAAAATCGACATTAATTACGGGACCTTCGACCTCGCCGGCGAGGTCGGTGTCTGTGTCTAATTGTGAAAAAAAATATGAACCAGGTATACTTTCTTGTAGGAAATAATTAAATTGAACTGGGTACTGTTATTTTAGCAATATTTAAGTTAAAATATCGTTGTAAGGTGTGTCTATATTTGCTGACTAGTTATCTGTTACGTGACACTTTAGAACATTATACTCTAGAATTATTATTTTTTGTATATGTGGCCTCTATCCTTATATTATACAGCCCTTCGATTCAGAACCTTTCGATAACTCCGTTGTCGATCGATTCGGTATTATTTATTCTGTGGATTAGGTTTGAAAATGTTCAATTCAATACATTTTTAATTCACAATATCGATTCGAATTGATTCGGTTCGTTATTGAAAGGTTCTGAATCGAGAGGCTGGTTAGATTGTACGCCTCAAACTTGAAATAAAAAACAAGATGGCGGACGGACAGCTATGCCAGCCTCCAAAAATAAAACGCCAAAGGGATAGCTTATTACTAAAAATACTGAGGTAGGTAATGCCAATTTTGATAATATTTTTCGATTTATAAGAGTATTTTAATACCCTTACACCAACAACACCTAGTAATAGTTTTGGGTGTTGTAACACCACATCGTTTTTATCAGAAATTGTTGTACAAATTACTGAATTTAAACAATATTTGAACAGTCTTTTCGAAATTTTTCATGTATAATCAATTATAGGTACCTAAATAAACAATTTTGTTATTTGAATATAAACCACAATCTTATGAACAATAGGGATTGTATGGACGTATAGTTCTGATACCAAAGCTGCAATATGTTACTGTAATTAAAATATCATATGCTTTCTTCAGAACAACTGCTTTTATTTTAAAGTGACATACAGAACAGTACGTCAGTTTACCTAAATTGTAAAGCTCCAAGAACGCACACACTTCACTTGCCTAATATTGGAATAATTTACAGTCACACAGTTCAAGAGTTCTGCTAACGTTCAACAAACGGCACGACTGTATGACGCGGAGGGTTACTGTCGGGTCTTTTTAGTCTTCTGAGCAAAGTTTCGATGTGAAGCCGCAAAATAATAGAAGCAAGTCTACTGTCACTATGTTATACTGCTACAGTAAAAATATATTTATATTAAACTTTAGTATTAAAATTCTAAGTGATTTTTCGTTTTCAGCTACGGAGGGTTATTACATAGCTACATTAGTTATAACTGCGAGAAAAATGATGTAATTGTAGGCTGGTTTTTTTTATGGCCAATCCTCTGTTCTCAAACAAAACTCTACAAACTTATTACAAAACTTTAAAATAAGCAGATATTTATTATGCAATTGAATAGGCAAAACATTAATAAAGTTTTTGTGAATTTGATACATTATAATAATTACGATAATAACCGTCTAGGACTTACGTTTTAGTGCAAAATGTTCGACCTTATTTTTCGTATCCACCGCTCTTCCTCAGAATCTTACGCTTTAGGGTTTTCATTTCTCGTACTAAAACGCGAGTCCTGGCTGGTTATTATCGTAACCACTACAATTTCGAATGGGCTTATATTCAGAAAACGGATAATTTTATTTTCTGAGCGTGCGCAATCGCGCCGCGCCCCGCCCGAACCTTTTACACATTCACCAAAAAAGCCAAAGCCGAGCAAACTGAAAACTTGTCACACCCACACTCGAAGAAGACATTTAAACCGCGGCCGACCACTCGCGCCTCACAGAGTCGTACCGGATGCGCGCCGCGCACTAGTCCACCAGGTCGAGCCGCTCGCACCGGCGGTGCGCGCGCGCTTCGCCGCTGTGCGCGCGCGCCGGCCGCGCCCACGTGGACACGCAGCCGTCCGCGCACGCCGTCACCAGGTACTCCGCGCGGAACAGCAGCGCCGTCAGCCGCTCGTGCGCGATCTTCTTGCAGACCAGCGGCTCCAGCACAGGGCACTCGTCGAAACGCGGGCAGGCCGGCGTGCCCATCAGGCGCACCGGGTCGCTCGAGTCGGGCGGCGCGCCCGCCGACTTCCCGCGCAGCGCCACGCCCGCCGTCGAGCCCTTCGCCTCTGGCTTGGTCAGGCTGAAGTTCCGCCGGTGCTCGGAGCGCCGCTCGCCGAACGAGAACCCGGCGAGCCGCTGCGTCAGAGAGTTGACGCCGAGCGAGCCCGAGCCCTCCTCCTTCGCCTTCCCGACGCTGATGTTCAGCGTGGACACGTTGTTGGCGCGCTTCTGCTTCGCGCCGGACGGCTCGCCGGCGGCGCCAAGCTCGGCGTGCTTGTGGCCGATCTTGTTCGCTTTTGGCTTCGCGGCGGCAGGTTTTACTCCGGGCACGCCGTTGGGGGACAGCGCGCGCGCACCGGGCGACAGGTGCGCGGAGGCGCGCGCGCGTACGGGCGGCTTCAACACGTCCTCCGTCAAGTCCCACAGGCACAGCTGCGTGTCCTGCGAGACGCTGCCGAGCCTATAGCATTGCTGCTCGCTCTTCTCCGCGTCCTCGCCGTCGTCGGGCTCCGCAAAGCTGACGACGTGCGGGTCGAAGGCGACGACAGACACCCACGACTTGTGCCCCTCGCCGCGCGCCACCACACGGCGCTCGGCGCACGCCCACACGGTCACCAGGTCGTCCTCGCCGCCCACCACCACGTACTTTCCGTCGGGCGACCAGCACACGCACAGGAAGCCGCCGAAGTACGACCGCGCGCGGCCCACCAGCTCCATGGTGTTGTAGTGGAACACGCGCAGGAACCCGTCCTGGCTGGCGAGCGCCAGGTGCGCGCCGCACGGAGAGAACGCGAACTCGTTGATGCAGGGCGCGTCGCTGCCGACCACCCAGCGGTACAGCGGGTTGCGGGTGGACTTGGTGCGGCACGTATGGATGGAGTACCCCTCGCCCTGATACAATTAAATAATTTATTTGGTTATCATTTTTGGTACAAGGTATCCCACGAGGAAACTAGGAATGCCAACATATAAATTCCCTTAAAAAACTGCCTCTTACTGATATAGTATAAGACAGGAGTCTCCTCGAGTCTGTCTTTTTTCTTTTTTTTTTTGTCGTGTCTTTTATTTAAAATTTTAACAACCCACCTCAGGTTGAAAGTTTTCACATAGACATAAAAAAATAAACTAATCTTACGTTTGACAATTCACTGTAGTTTCGTTCGTTCGATAGAACACGTTTTGGGAGAACATACTACTTATTTACATTGCTGACCCGACGCGTGTGACGTTAGGAACAGGTTGCTGGAGCCCGGCACCCATAGAATGCAAGTGCCGCCATACCTGCTTGAACAGCTGGTAGTGCAGCGGCGCGGATCCGCACGACAACTCGTCATTGTACACGTACAGCTGACCCGACGCGTGTGATGTTAGGAACAGGTTGCTAGAGCCCGGCACCCATAGGATGCAAGTTCCGCCATACCTGCTTGAACAGCTGGTAGTGCGGCGGCGCGGATCCGCACGACAGCTCGTCGTTGTAAACGTACAGCTGACCCGACGCGTGTGACGTTAGGAACAGGATGCTGGAGCCCGGCACCCACCGGATGCAAGTGCCGCCATACCTGCTTGAACAGCTGGTAGTGCGGCGGCGCGGATCCGCACGACAGCTCGTCGTTGTACACGTACAGCTGACCCGACGCGTGTGAAGTTAGGAACAGGTTGCTGGAGCCCGGCACCCATCGGATGCAAGTCACGCGCGTCTTGTCGATCAGTCTCTGGAAACGAGTTGTTGTTTATAATTTTACTGAGTTAAGAATGTAATCTATCTATACTTATAATAAAACTGTAACAGCTCCAATTCTGTACATTGAAGTTTTTTTATATTTTGTTAGGAATGTACTCTGTGTTCTATTCTGAAGCCAAAACTGTTTGTTTTTTCATTTTTATCTTTCTGTGTATATCTTGGTATCTTGAATTAATTCAAATAAAACTTGGTATGCTTTGAGTTCATACTACGAGGTAGGACAAAAATGAAAGGGGTCCTTTCATTTTTTTTTTCATTTTTGTCCTAGCAAGATAGCTGTTGAAAATTATTTAAAATAACACGTACCACGCTGAAACTACTCGAACTACAACTACTCACAGTCAGTTTATATGTAAGGTTAAAATTGTGGATCCGTTTTATTCCGAAATAACAATGGATTCCTGCGGGATAGGGGTCCAAAATTATGTTCATTTTGAAGCAATAAATAATATTTTTTGGAATAATATGTACTCTATGTTTGATACTGAAGACAACACTGTTTTTATTTTCATTTTTGACTTTCTGTCTTTCTGTATATTGACCACGCCACGCATCACGCCGAAACTACTAAATAAATTCAAATGAAACTTGGTATGATTTGAGTTCATACTACGAGGTAGGACATTGGATTCCCGAAAAATTAAACGGTTCCCGCAGGATAGGGGTTAAAAGTTATTTAAAAGAACAAGTACCACGCACAAACACGCTGAAACTATTGGACAACTTTTGATGCAACTTGGCACAGGCATAATTTATATGATGGGTCAAAATAAGGGATACTTTTTAACCCGTTCCTGCGGGATAGGTTAAGAAATGTTGTTTTAAAGTAATAAATATCTTAAAGCAATAAGTATGAAAAAGTCAGTACAAAGATAATAAAAAAACCTCTTGGGTACTTAAAATAACTTACTGAACAACAATATAACAATTTTTTAAAATCATGTGTCTGTTTGTTTGTTCGCGCATCACGTAAAAACTACAGAACCGATTGCGATGCGTTTGCATTTTTGGATAGCATAAAATTAGACTTAAAAACGTACTTGGTATCTCAATCCGATGAGTAGAAGCCGAGCAATTGATACAATCTTTTTGACGGCCGAAGGAATTTTGATCAAATGTCGGTACGAAGAGAAATGACCACGCGTGCGAAGCCCCCCGGGGCCCGCTCAGCTACAGCTCGTTTTTATATAAGACTGTTTAGATATTAAACAATATTAACATACTAATCGATTGAGGACTGTTATTCCCTCAGAACAGAGAATGTCAAATCAATGAAACTAGAAAATGAGATATAGATCATTCCTATAGGATTGGCAAAAAAATCGGTAATGCCTTAGAATCAAGGTGAATCACCGATTTTGTTGCCAATCTTAATCTTTCACTGTTGGGGTTGACGTGCATTTAATTAACCTCTGGAGCCACAGATCTGCTTAGACCTGTCCAATGAGAACGGAATATTTTTCGTTGAGCCTCAGCCAGTCTTATGAGACCAGTACTACCCTTTATTATTAGAAGAAACGCTAAACGCGTAATCCTCGAAGGATTAAGATCGTCCTTCGAGGATTACGTCGTGGTAGTCTATGGGCCATAAGACTGTAGAGGTTAAGGAATATTGTACTAAACTAATACTTATGTTAAAACTAGATAAATCCTAAACATATTGATAAAACAGGTTTAGTAAACGTAAAGTAGTTTATGTTGGGTAAAAAATAACCTATGACTAAAGGTGTATAATCTACGTGTACACGTATTTGCAGAGTGCGTTACAGTGAGCTACATATAAATAGAGAAAAATGGTCACCAAAATAAGAGACACGTTAGAGCGTTTCTTAAACGAGAATTGGGTATCGAATTGTCTTCCGAGCCAAACCACAGAATAAATAATAGTACACGTACAGAAGGATAACTGAGTAAAGTCATTTAAATACATTGCAACTTTCGCTACAACGCAATAAAGTGCAATTTAACTCGCACAGCGCAGCAATCATTCAATTATATTTACCTAGAAGGCGCTCACCCATTACGTGCAGGTCCTTGTACTATTATTTATTCTGTGGTGCAGCAGGGCGGTCGCACTCCGCAACAAGTACAAATATTATACCTAAACTTCGGGGCCGTAATATTGGGGTTCATTCAGTAGTGTCAAGCGTGCGCTCGATGAGTCGCGCGCCGCGTGCTTAACGATAAAGTACCTAATTACGACACGAACAAGAGCGCCTCAACCAGGAGAATTATTGCACGCAGATGTATGTGGACCTACAGAACCTCGTTCTTTTTCCATATATCGCTATTTCCAGATCAAAAGATGATTTTACGAAATTTCGTTTTGTCTATTTCCTGAAAGAAAAGTCAGAGGTCCCTAGTAAGCTAAAACAGTTATTATCTGAAATTAAAACGTCAAGCAATACTGCCCGAGAAATTTTGAGTGACAGAGGCAGTGAATTTAACAACAAGAGTATGAGAGATATTCTACCAAAAGAAGGGATACGTCAGAGGCCCGTATGTCAGGCCCATGTCGTGCCCGTACTCCAGAACAAAACGGTTGTGCCGAAAGAGAGAATCGAACCGTAGTCGAAACTGCGCGTGCTCTAATGTATGCACAAGCAATTACCGCTTGAACTATGGGCTGAACTAGTGAATACTGCAGTTTACATACTAAATCGTACCGCCCCAACACAAGAAGATGGTAGAACACCATACGAACTCTGTTACGGAAAGAAAGAAAGAAAGTGTCAGACATTTATTTACTCATAATCGGAAGTACTTGCTACGCACATATTCCGAAACAGAAGAGGAAAAAGTTACACAAGAAGGCTGTAAAAGGCATTTTGATTGGATACGATCAAGACGGCTATCGTATCTGGGTAACTGAAGGCAAGAAGAATAGTCTCATTAGATGTCGAGATGTCATATTTGTTTTTTTTTTACCATTAGCTTCTGCAGAGGTTGACGTTGAGACAACTAATAAGGATGCAGAACCGAGGTTAAACGTGTTTCAAATACCTTTGGACTAGAAACGTACACAAATAAGATAGGAGATATTCAAGGTATGCAACCAGGACAGTCAGATAACATAGAATTGGTCGAATTAGAGGGAGAAAGTGTAGAAGTGGTTGATCCTGCAGAAAGAGAATTGGGTACAGGATACAGACTATCAGTCCATGAAGAAGAACCTCACATTATTGGTGAAATGGATCGTGCAGAAGAGGATGTCGTAATCAGATCTTCAGACGATGATGACGATGATGGTGATGATGAGATGGATGAATTTCAAGACGCAATCGAACCAAGATATGATCTTAGAGATAGATCAACACTGAAAAGACCAGCAAAATTCGACGACTATGCTATGTCCGTGCTAATTACACATGAGCCCTCGTCATACAAGGATGCCTTGCAACGAAAACATATAAAGAAGGCAATATTGTTATTAAGCAGGAAAGTTACAGCAATAAAGTGTTAGAGCGATTCGGGATGAGTAATGATTAATCCGATCTCGACTCCGCTGGATAAAAAAAGGACTAGAATCAGGGAGAATTGAGTCTTCTAAAGATTCTGAAGAATCTTTTCCGTATCGTTAAGCAGAACTGGTTGCAGCCAGTGAAGGAGCCAGAGAGCTTATATGGCTAAAACGCTATGAGACGATCACAAAATTAGCTAGCAAGCCTATACTGTTTGTAGACAATGATGCAGCTATTCGTCTGGCTCATAATCCCGAGTTCCACAGGAGGACTAAGCACATACGAATAAGGCACTTCTTCGTACGTGAGCTAGTAGCTGAAGGAGCTATAGAATTAAAGAAAGTGAGCTCATCTATGCAACTAGCCGATACATTGACGAAGGCGTTGCCAAGGCCTAGGTTTATTTGGATAAGAGAAAACTTAAGCCTCACACACAGTCAGTAGCCATTCAATGAGGTAGAGTGTTGAGGATCGAACCTCTTTGTACCTGCATTGAAATTCCAAGTTTGATTTGTATAGAAAATAAGTGTGTGAAATCTGTTGAGAAAAAATATTAAAACAAACTAAACGAGTTTAATTTTACTCGACAGACGTCACACACTTCTTTTTTATACAAATCAAACTTGGAACTTCAATGCAGGTACAAAGAGGTTCGATCCTCAACAATGACACTCTTGCGATGAAGAATCGATAGACACCTCGCTTGTCAAAATCGGACCAAGTTTTTAGTTTTTAGTCTTCCCTTGCTTTGCATGTTTGGAATGAGCATGGGAAAGTACAGAGAACTAATAATGCTGTAGTTGATAACATAGTTGATACAAACATTGAGGATGTGGGGTTGATAACAAAATAAAACATGATATAATATCCTTAATACAACAAATGTGTATTTAAATTATTATGTAATTACTTATTATAGACTAGCTGTGCCCGCGGCTTTGCCCGCGTGGTCATTTCATTTAAAAGTAGCCCATACGTGTTATTCCAGGACTAAAAGTACGTACAGTAATATACTACATTTCAACAATATCTTTTTTATCGATTGCTCGACATATGTTCATCGGATTAAGATACCAAGTACCCAGTTTTTAAGTCAAACCCTAAGCTATCCAACAGTGAAAACTGCATCAGAATCGGTCCAGTAGTTTTAACATGATGCGCGAACAAACATACAGGCAAAAAAACATAAAAAAACAAACAGACAGACACAATTTGTTAAAATTGTGAATTATATTCTTGTGACCATTTTCTAATAAATTATTTTCTTCTTAGAGACGTTTGCTTTATTATAAGTATTGATTATGTGGTTTACCCTGAGCGTATACCTCAAGATATTGTTTTTTTTTAATTGTACTTCTACTACTTTAACTTATTTTTATAATGGCTTGTATGGGGTTGCCACAATTTCGCCAAAGTCGAAAGGCTGAAGAAGCCGGTAGATTTAGCTCAAACAAAGCCATTTCATAAATTAAAAATCTTGTCCATACTGACTGATGCGTGCAACAGTGCCGAAATATCTGGATCTCATAATAAATAGTAAATAGCCCGTTCCTAATTTTTATAATTCTAGTGCACTTAATTGCCGCGCATTAGAGTTGGTATGAGTTTGCGCCGTATAATGTATGTACGTATGTGTATGCTGCGCCCCGCGGTTTCACCCGCGTGAGCAATGATGATATAAAAAGTATCCTATGATGGCACCGACAAAAAGACAACCACCAGGTGTGTCATGGGGAATCACTTTTCCCAATGACCCAACCTAGTGATGTTCTGTTTACATTTTATTGAGTACTAGCTGTTCCCCGCGTGGTAAAAGTAGCACATACATGTTATTCCAGGACCAAAAGTACCTTTAAAGTACAATTTAATTTCACAAAAATTCGTCTAATAGTGTTTTATCGATAGCTCAGCATTTATCATCATATTAGAATACCAAGTACTCGTTTTTAAGTCAAATCCTAAGCTATCCAACAGTGAAAACCGCAGCGCGATCGGTCCAATAGATTTTAGGTGAAGCGCGAAAAAACAAACAGACAAACACAATTTAAAAAAATGTTATATTCTTGTTCTGAAAGCCTATTTTAAGTACCCTAGACCAATTTTTTAAAATTATTTTCTATGTAGTTTTTTTGGTACTCACGGCATTATTATAAGTAGAGATTATGTTATTCACGATCTCTTGTTGCTAACTGGGAAATATAAAACCCACCACCAAATGCCTAAATAAAAATACCTATTACATCAATAATAGTTAGGTGTATCACGGGGAATAGTGACCTGGCGGTGTCTTTTTGGCGGTGCTGAATGCTATGTATTATACGAAGGTACGAGTATAAGCTGCCTCCATTCCAAATTTCATCAAAATCCATCCAGCCATTATCGCGCGAAAGCTCCGCAAACACACAAACAAACAGACAACGTTTCTCTTTTAAATATTAGTGGGGATTTGTTAGTGCAACAACTTTTGTAAAGTTCTGTAACAGGTTGTCTGGTGTAAAGCGTTGATGCGGCAGAACATGCAACACTATTATATTTTATTATACCTATTAGGGTATAACAACTTTAACAAGTTTTTTTTTAATGGATGTCACTTTTTTTTGTTTTTACTTTTTACATATTTATTTTGATTTCTCACTTTTTGCTTTTCATCGGTTTGTGAGCTTTTCTGAAAGTTTCAGCCGGATAGCTAATAGGGAAGTGTTCGAAATTTGAATTGCACGATTCCAGGGCATACAAAATATGTATATAGATACATACATAAAATGAAGTTAAATAAAAGCTTTTAATAAAAACGTAATATGAAACAAAATACTCACCTCTTCATTATACAATTTACTTAATTCCTTCTTAAGAGGGTCTATGAGTTGTACTTGGCCGGTAGAAAATCCTATAGCTAATGATACACTGTCCGACGTCATCGTGACCGTGTTGAAGTCGTGACACGTTGGGTTTGTGCCTTTGTACATCTTCTTGTCAACTGGTTTCGTGAGATCTGCTGCCTGTTGAAGGAATTATATGGAGCCTGATTACGACCTCCGCACTGTTAAGCGGGCTCCCGCAACGGAGGAGCTCACAGTAAACTCTGTAAGTGTCTCTCTGTAAGTCTGTAAGTGATTTCTACAAAAATAGGCAAAGACCAGCGTAAGTAGACCTAACATATCTATGCGCGGCGGGCACAACGTGGGGCCAGAGTTTCGCTGGTTGGTGCCTATTTTGGTAGATATCACCAGTTTACAGTGAACTACTGTCGCGAGAGCTCACTTTACTGTGGGCCTTAAGAGAATAGTCGCTTGACGAGATCTTCGCAAAGTAGGTATTTAGCAAATAGATCTCTATTTCCCTCCCCCCGAACCCCCCGAGTGATAGAGTTGCTGGTTGTGTGTTTTAGTAGTACAGTTTTTGACAGAATTGGTGTTTTGGGGAAAGCACTCTCCAACCCATCTAGCTTGAATAGAAAATAATCTACGCTTATATGTTTCATTTTTATTAAAGAAAGCTTTTTGTTTTTGAAAAAGACCTTTTTTAATTTGTCATAGTATCAACACAAAAAAACCACCAGTTAAGGTGCTAAAAACCACCAGTTAAGGTGCTAAAAACCACCAGTTAAGGTGCTAAAAACCACCAGTTAAGGTGCTAAAAACCACCAGTTAAGGTGCTAAAAACCACCAGTTAAGGTGCTAAAAACCACCAGTTAAGGTGCTAAAAACCACCAGTTAAGGTGCTAAACACTTTGAAGTTATTTAAAAATTATAACAACATAGATTTATAAGCATAGTAAATCAATTAAAGAACATTAAACAAAAAACATAATATTTAGGGTGCTTTTACATGACTGCCCAAAAAAAGGAGTGTAATGTTTTTAGCATTCACGCATGTTTGTATGTGAGTTAATTTATTCCACCATAATTTTTAAATTCCTGAACAGATTTAGACATATGGGGTATTGTTAGAATCCTTACATCCCCCATAGGCTATTTTTTTTTTTAAACATTTAATATGGCAGCAGTATGGCACCACATTCAAATTTAAAAAAAAGTTTTCTACAAATTTTACAATATGGGTATAAGGCCTTGAGCACATTCCAAAAATATAAAATTTTATGCCTAAAGCTCTTTTTTGGCATTGTCAGGGCAGGATTTTTTTTTAGCTTTTAAGCTAATTTTAACCAATAAAAAAAAAAAAAAAAAAAAAAAAACTACCTAGTTATTTTATTTTTTTATGAACAATGGTGCTACAGAATCTCTTCTTCTTAAGCTGAAGCAGTAATAGCTGATGGTGCCAATGCAAATGTAGTTTGTAGTAGTGGACCTTTTCTGCAAGTGTCCAGATGGGGAAGCACTACACTTTTGCCAGATATTCAACAGCCAAGCAGTAATGAGCAAACATTACTGTTTCGATTTGAAGGGCACAGTTTCCAGCAAAATTACTGGGCAGTGCCACGCAAGGCTTTGCAACTAAGTTCTGAGTGGCAATTTACTTGAGAGCAGGTGAGACACATATAATTAGAGTGTAAATAACTTTATCTTAGTTATCTAATTAGTCTAATTCAAAATGTTTAGATATAAATCAAAGGCTATGCCATCAATGTTTAAAATTACCTTCCAAAGTTATTAGATAGTTTCAGTTTTCACTTCTAAACTTATAGTAGTTGTAAAAAAACTGATGCATTATTTCGAAATAAAATTAGGTTTTTAACATTGATGTTCGACAGCGCCATCTATCCACAAAGTTCTTCGATCTGTTCTCTAGTTTGTATGTATTGTTAAATATGACTTCTAGTTTTTAAATAATTACATACAAACTAGTTATTTGTATGAAAAAGTGAACTTCTGCATCTCTCTACAACTGCGTTAAATCAGGCCTACTTAACTAGGTCTAGTAAATGTAGTAGTAGTTGAGTTTGTTTAAGTTATAACTGGGTAGAGGCACAAACCTGTCACCTGTCAACAACTTTACTACCTTTACTTTCTTAGTTTACCTAAATTTTATTGAATTGTTCTATTTATAATATTTTATGTATTTCTACATGTTTATGAGAAGCTAAATTTGACTTGTAAAAGTTCTATTATTTTGCCTATTTACAATAAAATACTTTGAATTTGTTGATGACTCGGGGTCTGGGTCAATTGCTAAAAAAAACTTTAGTAATTTCATCCATATCTCAAGACCTGGATGTTGTTTGCAACACTGCAGGTTGTCAACTACCAGAAATAGTAACTAGGTCATGTCTGCATTGAATCTAGTATGAGCTTGCTTACTATTACAGTACATTTGCTTTGGTTGTCAGTACTTAGTCAGCAAATAATTTTTTAGGGCATATTTTGATGACTGTTGTGTTTGTTACAAACATTATGCATGGTCAAGCAATTTATTAATACATAACAGTATTGAGTATTCGTTATGAATTTAATATCATTTATAAACAGTTTATAGTTTGGTATTTCACATTTCAAGAGATAAGGACCACCAGATGAGTGTCATTACCTATCAGTACATACTATATGAGATTAAAGTCAATCTCATTGATGCACATCTACATGAAAACTACATATATGTTGATATCACACCATCATCATGTCAACTACATGTTCTAGGTCATGGACATACAATAAAATCATTCTTTAATGAAAACCATAGCAAAATTCACTTTCAAAGTAATAATAATAACATGTTATACAATGACTGTCAATTATCACTATTAGCAATTTCACACAGCCAACCTTTGGATGGATGGGGCAATAGGTTTTGAAAAATGGTTCATTTTCAATAAGTCCTTATTAAAGCACAATAAGGAGTGAAGGAAAAATCTTATTGAACTTGCAAAAAGCATAATAATATGGACTACACTAGTTAATTGTATAAAGCATGGACTGAAAGTTTACCTTCTTAATGCCTCTGTAAACATAAACATATAGCTCCTTCCCATGGTTAAAGCATATCCTGTCTTCGGGTGACAGGGGCTCAGTACCAGGCTCCGCCGCCCCAGGGACCGGCGGGAGGGTCACCAGCGACACGCGCACCTGCGAGGATCCCGGACCACTGTTGTACCCCACTCTGTTAGGCCGCGAGTACTCAGAGAGAGTCATCAATCGATACGTGCCTTCTCGCGTCACAAACTGAGTCTTCACTTCATCTTTCCCTCCGGAGTCGGCCTGCACAGCCATGTTAACATATTATCCTGATAGTATTCATGGAGACCGCCGCCAGAGAAGCCCCGATTAGACGTGACAGCTCACTCGAACTTCAACACCGATTTATAACTGTCTTACTCAATTCTAATTGCTGCATCATGCATAAATGTGAACCTTAATAATGCACCTGTCGTCCTATAGGCAATAAAATGATAGTTTTTAATTAAAATTCGTCAAATGATAAAAATTTGTATGCAACCAAAAAGTCAGGTGTCAGACAACATGACGGCTCGTTGTTTATGATGCAATGTTTTTTTTAATGTCTTCGGTCGTCTAGGGCTGTGTTCACTTACACGCTCGAATCATCCGTGCGATTATCGCTCGATCATCAGGGCTGTGTTCACTTACACGCTCGAATCATCCGTGCGATTATCGCTCGATCATCCGGAGATAGTGAACGACTTTGGACGTCCACATACAACTGACAAGTGTCAGTTTCATACTATTCCTCCCCTCCACTACTATTTTTCGGATGACCCAGGCGAACGCCCGGACGACGCCGTGAACGATTTCGAGTGTTCGCGCGGGTGATCCGTGCGTCCTCGAACGTTTATGTGAACGGGCCCCCGGAGTTAGTGAACGACTTTGGACGTCCACATACAACTGACAACTGTCAAGTGTCAGTTTCATACTATTCCTCCCCTCCACTACTATTTTTCGGATGACCCAGGCGAACGCCCGACGACGCCGTGAACGATTTCGAGTGTACGCGCGGGTGATCCGTGTGTCCTCGAACGTCTAAGTGAACGGGCCCTAGAGCATGACAGTGTCGGTATTCTGCCGACAACCATAGATAAGTACAGAAAAATATAAATATGCTAGCCTAGCGGTACACCAGCCAGTGCAAGTTAGGATCCAGTGATACTGGGTTCAGTCCTCGGCTCGGCACCCTATTTTTCAAATTAAGTGTGGTAAGCGTGAAGGTTTTGGAATTCACTAAACAGTTAACGCGCACCCGTCAAGCACCCGCAATCAACACTAATACCGGGAAAACGGTAACTATGCGGCAGAATTAAGCTAAACCTAGCCTACAGATACTTCTAGCAGAAAAAGGACTTTTCAAATTTTGTCGGGTTTTATGTTCGAGTAATTATCTGTGGGTGGCCAACCGCCAGCCAACCAATGGCGGCAATCGCCCTCTAACAATCATCGTCTGAATTTATTTTCTGTTTTTTCTCTATCGCTTTTAATCTATCTAAAATTTTGATCCCGTGTAGATATTAAGTACCATAATTAAAAGGTAATTAGCATCGTAAGTTTTGTAGTGATCTAATAATATGGCAATAACCTTTTTATAGATTGTACGTCTCTGAAAGAAACTCTAAACATTGATATTATTTCTCAGCAATAATGTACTTACCTACCTACTTCAAATAATTATTACGACTGCCTATTTAAAAATACCATGTTCCTATAGGTAAAGTGACTATAGTGCTTCTCAGGTAAAGTTAAACTTCAACTAAAAATAATCTTTGCCGTCAAGTAAAAATGCTGTGAATGAAAACATGTAATTCGTTGTACGAGTACACTACTTTTGTGCAAAACCATTAAATCAGTAAATAATTAATACGCCAAAAAACGAAGAAAGAAATATATTAGCGATTTAGAAATGTATTTCTAGATGAAATCTCTGAAATCTCTTGCTTTGTACCTATATAGAATTGTATTGTAGCTAAGTCTACCTAGGTATCTTTGTAGATTCACAAAACTTGTAGAGACGTACAAATGGGAGCTCGACAGTTGATAATTATAGCCTCGGACTTGATAGACAAGTACCTAACTATATTGAATGTTGAATCTACTTGATTATACTAATAATATGATACATTTGTTTCAGTTGCATGCACACAGAACTGCAATTCATAGGAATGTATAGATCTCCGCTTTCTGAGCTCTTAGGATTATGTTCATTTATGTGAAAATTATAGCATTATTACATGATATTTAATACTTACACTTGATTTCGTTTTTCTTATATTTACATTGACCCCTCGTTGTTAGTAGAACTTCACATAATTAGGCTTTGTAAGAAAACTACTAGATTTTAAAACCAGTAGGTAGGTATTTTTCTATTTTAGGGTTAAATAGAATTTTAAGCTCTCTAGCTATGAAATAGATAGGTAGGTTCTATGAAATACCACATACATACATGTCATTAAACCTACCTTTCTCAAAACAACACAATTTCATGGCACGATAAAACATGAAAAAAAGTGTACTTAGGTAGGAGTTAGAACTATATTATATATTTCATAGTAACTATGCATCATCAATGATCTTCACTAACCAAACACTGCTAGATAGTAAATGCAATGAACGCACCGGGTGCTCTTCGGTTGACGAAAACTCATTGTTAATGAATTCCTTGTGACTTCTGATTTTGAATTACCGGTTTTGTATTTCGTAGTAAAATGACAGTTTCCGTGCGGTTGAGTGCTCACGTCTTGATGACGTCATTTCACATGCTCTCAGTGGCATAACTTGGCTTCAATCGAATTCTCAATATCGCAACCACTAATGCCTTGCGATAGAGTCGAATTTGCTATAAAAAAAGTGATAATCCGATTGTAGCCAAGTTCTGTAATTGGGCCACTGAGCTTAGGGAATTCGAAACGAGTGATCGGTGGCAATGAATGGTCCAAGTGGCATTGACCGAACCGCACTTTATCTCTACGGAATCAGGCCCCTGGGCATGCAGGTTGGCGATTGCAGAAAAATCCGTAAATCGATCACAAAATTAAATAGTAATACAATTATGGAAAAATTAAAACGAAACTTTACCAATGTTTGAAAATGCATCATTGCTTATCTTGGATCAGATATATGCTAACACTTCACGCTTCACTTCTTGTTTTATGGCATTTGTGGAGTTGCCATTCCACAATTCCGCCTATGTCACGTGAGTCGTATTCCGAAAAATAAGGGAGAATACCAGAATGATATTAATCGGTAAAATATGGGAGGATCGAAGAGCTCCAAGTAGTTTATTGATAGATTTGTTGAAATATGTTATGACTGTGTATATATACATATATATATATATATATATATATATATATATATATATATATATATATATATACAATGTGTCTGGTCACCGGTGTCGGAGACTTAAGGGGGGTTAAATATGAGGATTTTTATCGACAAATCACTATCTCGATTTTCTCTTGGCCTCTCCATACTAAAATGGCAGCCATTTTGTTTTTTTTACTTCGCAGCTCAGACGCCTACACTGATTTAATCATTGCTATCGATGTAGACGTCTTAGGAAGACGAAAGAGGTATCATTTGAAAGCTAACAATGAAGACAATCAATTTATGATACATTTTATTCAATATCTTTTCCACAAAATAACATAACAATATTAACAAAATAAAAATCGTATTTATTTATTGCATTTTTTTAGTTTTTTAAATTTTTTATGAAAACTAACCTGTCAAGCTATTTTTTTTTAATTGTATTATCATAGTACAAAATATTTCCATTAAAATAAATCTTACATCAAGGTCCTAAGTTAAATATTTTCGAAGCTATGATGGTTTAAATATGACCCTTAAAACTCTATTAATAGCACACGTCAAACAATAGACTCAAGACCCCACATTCAATTGGCGTGTCGTAAGACAGGCAGCTGTTCTTTGACAACATGTTAGAAAGAGACATGTATAGGGTGTGAATGAGACAAAATTGCGGCTCTACTCAGGTCAGGATACAATTACAGGTAGTCGTCCCTCGCCTAGCGTTGTGATTACATTCTTATCTGCCGAAGTACTGAGCGTTGCTATTTTCTAACCTCTGCTTTGTGTTTTGGACTCGTTTTGTTATTTTAGTTAACTTTCGTTAACTGAAATGGAAGAGCGTCGTTTTTCAAGCCGCGACGTGGCCAATATCCATTTTGTGTATGGATTTTGCGACGGGAACGCGAATGCTGCTGTAAGAGAGTATGCGAGAAGATTCCCTGATAGACCTACGCCGAATGCTCGCACGTTCATCAGATTGCACTCGAATCTCTCCGAATATGGAATAAGAAGACCCGCTAACGAACTGTTACACTGCGCATATTGCTGACCTAAGGGATAACCCCCAATAACCATTCAATTCACTGTCAGCAATATGCAAAGGTATATAATCCGTGGTTTATAGTATTCGAGGCTTTTTTCCTTAATCGCTCTCTGAAGCCACCTGACTACGGACCCGGTCTTAGGCCTGCCGGTCAGCTTGGACTAAGCATAGTCAGGTGGAACCTCTGCCCAAATAGACAGAAGTGCAGCAACAATTACAGTATCGTAATAGTTGTGTTAGTTATTAAGACTTGTTGAAGTAAAATAAGAATAAATGTTAGTGTGTGCCCGAAAAGTTGTTTTTTTTTTTAAGATCAACTAATAGGCCCACACAACATTTGGTGTCAGAATCAAAGGGGATCTAGTCCCTTGGCCGCCCTTCCCTGACGAGGTCGTCCTTCTTCAAACAAGTCACTGCTGCCCCTGCCGCCTGCTGTCTACTGCCACCCTGTCCTTCTGGAGGACCTGGTGCTGTTCAGCTGCCTGTCACCGCTGCTGCTTGAGCTCCGCTGTGCTTGAGGCTTTCTGCCCGAGTGCCGAGCCAGCTCAGCCCCACCACCACCAGCTCCACTGTTTCTGATCTTCGACCAGACGCCGAGCATACCCGCCTGCTGCCCGAGCTCCATCTGCCCTTGGTCACGACGAACCGAGAGCCGAGCCATCATCAGCCAAGCAGAATCCAAGACGAGTCGACCCGGTGGACAACAAAGTTCATCGCTCCGTGCCAGACCCGCCGCACGCTACCCGAAAACGCTGACGCGCAACTACGTGTCTGATGCCGACCTACTTAATCGCATTCTTGTGAGTGACTTTTGTACATTTTATAATCGTTATATTGCTATTTCTTGTGTCAGTAATTATCATTACAAGCAATAATGTCTGTAGATAAAACTAAAGTAGAGAGGCTCTCTCTACCTAACCAGGCAATAATGGAAAACATTCAATTCAATGTCCTGATGAAGTTTATCAAATCTTTCGATGGAGATAGACAAAAACTATCTCCTTTCATTAAAAACTGCGATAATGCGATAAACCTAGCTTCAATTTCCCAAACAGACTTACTGTTTAAATTCATATTGTCGCAATTAGAAGGCAAAGCCGAATTGGCTTGTTCCCTTAAGGTTTTTGATAACTGGCAAGACCTGAAATTATTTCTGAAGGCTACATTTGGTGAAACAAAACATAGAGATCACCTCTTGTTAGACCTTCAAAATTGTAAAATTATATCATCAGAGTCGGTTTCACAGTACAGCCTTCGATTAGAAACTTGCCTAACTCGCCTACAAACTGACATTGCCCATTCCACACGCGAACAAGACGAACTGAAAGGTCGTATAGCCAGTACTGAAGACTTAGCCTTACATACCTTCCTACTAGGTCTCCCAAGCTATATCTCCACTATCATTAGATGTAGGAATCCGTCAAATTTACATGACGCAATTAATCTTGCGATACAAGAGGAGAAGCTGCACAATTATGTCCAGTCCACAAAAAATACTGAACTGAGGTCTAGTAAAATATTGTGCAGAACCTGCGGTAAACCAGGACACTCCGAAAGGAGTTGTTTCCTCCAGCGACGCCGTATTCACTCAGTATCGCAACCGCAGCACCCAATGCCATCAACTCCCAACTCACCACGTCATGCTAATTCAAATTCAATAATTTGCAGATACTGCAAAAATATTGGCCACGACATATCAGAATGTCGTAAGCGCCAATATAATAATAATGCACGTCAAAGACTACAACCGAACTCTTCTCAGTCTCAAAATAAAGTCCATTATTATAACGAAGTTTCCGACGACTATAAATCAGATAGTGATTTAAACTAGAGAAGATTCCGGTTGCACGTCGTTCGGAATCATCTACACAAACCGACGTGACATACAACAGATCAATTAATGAATTTATTTCCATGTCCTCTGTATCCGCTAACCCTAATCTTCTTTTCAGAAATTCTATCTCGACACAACCTAAACCAGACTTGACTCAATCTCGTACTTATTCGACTCAATCTCTTACTAACTCGACTCAATCTCATACTAACTCGACTCTATCTTATAAAAATCCGTCTCTATCGTCTCAGTCGTTTAAATTGACTCAATCTCATAAGAAAATGTCTCTATCGCCTCAATCGTCTCAATCGCCTCAATCGTCTCTATCGCCTCAATCGTCTCAATCGCCTCAATTGCCTCAACCGTCTCAATTGTCTCAATCGTCTCAATCGTCTCAATCCTGTCAATTGCCTCAATCGTCTCAATCGTCTCAATCGCCTCAATCGTCTCAGTCGCCTCGATCGTCTCTATCGCCTCAATCATCTCAATCGTCTCAATCGCCTCAATCACCTCAATCGCCTCAATTGTCTCAATCGCCTCAATCGACTCAATCGTCTCAATCGTTTCAATCGAAAATTATAAACTCTTCTTCTAAATCCCCGAACCGTAAACAAACAAACTCTACACACAAGTCTACCAAGTCCACTGAATCTTCTAAGTCAAATAAATCTACCAAGTATTCTAAGTTTACCAAACCCACTGAATCTTCTAAATACAAGCATTCAAACTTGCATTCAAAGCCTAACATCCAGTCCCATCACCCTATCCCAGACTCCAGATCATATCAAGCTGTTTACGAAATCAAATATAACAAGAAGGTCCATCTACCTCATGTATATGTCAGATCTCAGTACTCCGATAAGCCACTGGTGCTCTTAGTAGACTCTGGTGCTGCTATATCTCTTCTAAAAAAAACTTCCTTGCAAGCCGAACCAGAATTGATACCAAAGGTGATCAAATTCAAAGGCATTGATAAAAAGGCTGACTATATTGAAAGTTTTGGACAGTTCAAATTTGATATCAATTTTTCAGATCACACCATCCTCGGTGTTTTTAATTTGATACCAGACTCCATCGACATAAACTTTGATGGAATCATTGGTAGCGACTTTATGAAATCTGTAAATGCAAAAATTGACTATGAGAGTAACGTTCTAAGTATTGGCAATCACTCCTGACTTCTACATTTCACAAATCCTGAATATACTATTCCTGCTCGATCTGAAACCATTATCGAATGCAATGTTTCTAATCCCAAAGTGTCCATTGGTTTCGTTGAAAAACTTGAAATCCAAGAAGGTGTTTTCATATCAAACTGCCTTGTCTCAGTCAAGCCAAATAATCATGTTAATGTCTCAGTTCTCAATACCACTGAGTCTGACGTCATAATAAAATCTCTTAGTGTCGAGCTCAATCCTTGTGATCTCCCTGATGTGACTCAAATTGGCCATATTGGTCCTGTTTCTCAATCTCCCAATAGAATCAGTAGAGTTAAAGAACAAATCAGATCTGCCCATCTCAATGCTGAAGAGTCCCGAGTATTACACAATCTATGCACGGAATACTCTGACCTTTTTCACCTTGATGGAGATTCTTTAACATGTACTAATACTTTAGAACATGAGATTAAAACTACCAATTCTCAACCAATCCATACCAAGACTTATCGATATCCTGAAGTTCACAAAGAAGAGGTCAACAAGCAAATTTCAAAAATGCTTGATCAGAAGATTATTAAGCCTTCCAATTCTCCATGGTCCTCCCCCATCTGGGTAGTTCCCAAAAAACAAGACGCTTCCGGCCAAAAGAAATGGCGTATCGTAATCGATTATAGGAAGCTCAACGACGTTACGATAGGTGATGCATATCCTATTCCTAATATCAACGAAATCCTTGATCAGCTAGGACACAGCAAGTACTTTTCCACTCTTGATTTGGCCTCTGGCTTCCACCAGATTAAGATGAATGAAGCTGACGCAGCGAAAACGGCTTTCTCTGTCCCTAATGGCCATTTTGAATACACCAGAATGCCATTTGGTCTGAAAAATGCGCCTGCAACCTTTCAAAGACTGATGAATACAGTCCTCTCAGGTCTCCAGGGCTTACACTGTTTTATATATCTTGATGACGTCATCATATATAGTCACGATCTGTCCTCCCACGTCGAAAAGCTGGAGCTTGTTTTCAAAGCCCTAAGACAACATAACCTCAAACTCCAACCAGATAAATGCGAATTTCTCCGTCGTGAGGTCGCTTATCTTGGTCATACTATTACTGACAAAGGCGTCTCTCCCAATCCGGATAAAGTCAAAGCTGTTGCCTCCTACCCTGTCCCCAAAAATCCGAAACACATCAAAGCGTTTCTTGGCCTTGTAGGCTATTATCGGAAATTCATAAAAGACTTTTCCAAAATTACCAAACCTCTGACTTCTCTCCTAAAGAAAGACTCTGAATTCATCTGGTCCAAAGATCAAATTCAAGCATTTGATACTCTTAAATCCTTATTGACTAGTGCTCCTATACTCCAATACCCTGATTTCTCCAAAGAATTCATCCTCACCACCGATGCATCCAATCATGCCATAGGCGCTGTCCTTTCACAAGGTGAAATAGGTAAAGACCTTCCCATTGCCTATGCCTCGCGAACCTTAAATAGTGCTGAAGGAAACTACAGTACTACAGAGAAAGAACTCTTAGGTATAATTTATGGTGTTAAAACATTCAGACCCTATCTCTACGGTAGGAAGTTCAAAATTGTCACGGACCATCGTCCTCTTGTTTGGTTGTTCAATTGCAAAGACCCAAGTAGTAAACTTGTTCGCTGGAGACTAAAACTCGAAGAGTTCGACTACGAAATCTTATACAAACCAGGTAGAATAAACTCAAACGCTGACGGTTTGTCTCGTCCTCCAATCAACGCCATCGACGACATTGACGTTAACTTAACTATTAACCTGACCTATGAATCTTTCCTAAAGTCCCGTTCCAGTCCTACTGCATCTGATACTCAAATCGTTGAACATAATCAAAGTCTCTTAAAAACTTCATGTTCTGCTATTGCCTATCCAACTTCCATAGATCTCGATAGTTCAAATCTTTATTGTGAAGACATTCTTGAACTTCTAGAAGACAAAGAAGACTTCATAATGTCTGAAAAGGAACTAAACCGTGTTAAAGTTTCCAAAGTCAACAATAAAACTTTCTTCCATCTCTTTACGAAAGTACATCATTTCGACTCTGCATCTTACAAAGATGTTTTTACTGTTCTCAAAGAACTACGTAATCAACTGATAATTTTCTATCCCAATGTCAAAGAAGTTTCTATATCAGATTTTACCAATCCCTTCGATAAACTGAAATTCATGCTCATTTACGAAATAATAACTTACCTCTTTAACAAGACTAATATCAAGATCAACCTTTACCATAATAAGGTCATATATCCTTCTCCAAATGAAATCCCTACCATTCTCAAAGACAATCACGACTCTCCTATCGGTGGTCATGTAGGTACAGCCCGTATGTACAACAAACTTAAAGATTTGTACTACTGGAAGAACATGAGATCCGAAGTTGAGTCCTATGTTAAACATTGTTCTCAGTGTCAACAAAATAAAGCTTTAAGAGCTACTAATAGAGCTCCCATGGAAATAACTTCCACATCTCACGAACCCCTTCAAAGAATTGCTACTGATATCGTTGGCCCATTACCAGAATCTGGCTCTGAAAAGTACAGGTACATCGTTACTTTTCAAGATGACCTAACTAAGTATTCAATGGCCTATCCTATTGTTCATTCTACCGCCGCACAAACTTCCAACTGTCTTATCAGATTCATTTCCCATTTTGGTATTCCAAAAATTCTCCTGTCTGATCAAGGTGTCCACTTCATTGCAGAAGTTTACAAGCAGATCACTTCTCTCTTTAAGATAAAACATCTTTTTTCATCCCCCTACCATCCTCAAACGAATGGTGCTCTTGAAAGGAGCCATGCTACTCTCAAGGAATACCTAAAATCCTACGTCAACGAGAACCAAAACGATTGGCACAAGTTCCTTCCTACTGCTCTTATATCCTACAATTCAAACGTCCATTCTTCGACTCACTTTACTCCCCACGAACTATTATTTGGTTGCAAACCTCATATCCCAAGTTCAATATACGACATTTCCCCTGACGTCACTTACCCCGATTACATCAAGAACTTGAAACACAAACTCACTATGTCCCGAAACTTAGCTCGAGAAAACATTCTTAGAAGTAAAGAAAGGTCAAAATCATACTATGACAAACATACCCGCAAAGTATCATACGATGTTGGAGAAATGGTTTACGTGAAATGGCATCATAGGCTGCGTAAAGCATTATCACCAGTCTGGAAAGGCCCGTACAGAATCGTCAAAGTTCACAATAATCATAACGTCACGATCCTCATTAACCGTAAACACATGCGCTACCATTTCGATGAAATCAAGCTTGCTCATGAACATTCTCTTGCAGGGCCCTCGCGCCAAGAATAATGACCTATCCATTAAACCTGACGACCCCGATCATCAATAGCCCTGGTCTCTACTTCGACCCCATCGGAACAGTAAAATATCATAACGATTTCTACAATGTCATAACCTTCTCCGATGTTTCATATTTCAAACCACACCTCGACATTCTCAAATCCAATCTAGATACTTCCAAATTAATTTGCTCAACTTATCCTTCATATCAAATGCGTTCAGACTGCAATAACATTTTAAGTCCCTTAGAAACCATGCTTAATACTGTGACTAACAATTTCTTCTCTCTGTCTCATTTAACGACTACTAATTCTACCAGATTTAAAAGAGCCACATGGTTTGGTTTCGGTGGTCCAATCCTAAAACAATTGTTTGGTTCTCTTGATGAAGATGATGCCAAATCATTCACCGATGCCATTAATAGTGTCCAAGATGATCAAAGACACTTGGCTGGTCTTATGAAAGATAACATTCACGTCATCTCATCAACCATTACCACATTTAATCAAACCATAAATAAACTCAACGATAACGAGTTAACTCTTAACGACAATATGGAAAAGCTCAATAAAATCTTAGAAACGATATCTGAAAATACTAATAAATTAGAAATTAATACTCATCTTGCAATGACGTTTAGTGCTCTTGAAAACTCACTTGTGATCCTAAACTCTAATCTTAAGGATCTAATCGATGCTATTCTATTTGGTAAAATAAATATTGTTCATCCATCGATTCTAAGTCCCATTCAGCTATTCCACGAATTGTCTTCTAATTCCAACAATATGAATCGTAACTTTCCTGTCTCAGTTTCCATTGACAACATTCACACTTTTCTTGATATCGCAGATGTCGCATCCTTTGCTGTTGATAATAAAATCGTATTTGTTATAAAAATTCCCTTAGTTTCACTAACCGAATATAATCTATTTCATGTCTATGCTCTTCCAACTCCACATGATGTTCTAAATCCAAATACTTTTGCAATGATAAGTCCAAACACAAAGTTTTTAGCAATAACTGACGATAAATTAACGTATTCTATGTCCAATGACTTAAGTGAGTGTAAAGTGATCCTTAATAACTACTATGTGTGTAAACTGAACAATATTGAATCTAGCGTCTCTAACCCTACTTGTGAAGTGTCTATCATAACGGAACACATACGTGAAATTCCCAGTTCTTGTAATTATAAACTAATTTTAGGTAGCATAGATATATGGCAAAAGATAACCAATAATAGATGGTTATATGTACAATCTGATATAACTAAATTAACTGTTAAATGTAAAGAGTATATCCACGACTACGATATAGTTGGTTCAGGTATTCTTACAGTTCCTAAAAACTGCAAGGCGTATCATAAACTACTTCAATTTCTTCCTTCAAATGAATTTACGTTAAGTATACATTTACCTTCTCCTAACTTCAATATAATCGAGGATGACTGCTGCTCTAGACAAAAATTTAATAAGAGCATTCCATTTCTTACTCCAGTAAAATTATCGCATATCAATCTGGATTCACTGCAGTACGCCTCCCATAAACTTGATCAAAGTGTTGACGAATTAGATAAAATTCAGAACCAACCATATCATATAACTTATGGATATTACTTTAGTTTCCTTACAACTCTCCTTTCCATTTCTGTATTTTCCTATATTCTGTACAAATTATATCGTTGCTTTTGTACAAGTAACGACGCGAAAGCTAACTGTTGCATTCAAATATTCAACAGTTGCAATACTAAGTCGAATACTAGAGTAAAAAGTAAAACTAGTATTGAAATGACAGATGTTGAACTCAGTTCTGAAGATTCATCACCATCTCCTAAATCTTTCAGAAGAAATCTAAACTTGTAAATTTAATTAACTAATTCCTAATCTTAATTTCTATTACTTAGTTCTAGATCGTAAACTTATTTCCTAATCCTTAATCCTAATTACTAAATCTTAATCCTAAATCCTTATTCAAGATTTATTTACTAAGTTCTATTTCTTTTTACACATTTTATACAATGTCCTAATATTAATTATTTTCTAAGTGTAATCAAATGAATTGTCTAACCTGTTTTACATGTTTCAGTAACCAATGTAAAATTTTCATATTGATTGTTATGTTTAACTGTGTACTCCATTGCTATTGTGTTTTGTCTAATTTTATCCTTGTGTTTATTGTAACCATTACTGCTACTACTGTATATTGTATTCTATTTTGTTTTCTATATTGTACTACGTTCTGGTTTCTGCACTTCAGTCGTCTTTATATTTTGTTTTCCATTTCAAGTCAATTACAACGTCCTTTCAATTTCTACCTAGCTCCTCCATTTCTACTCACATCCTTATTTTATTTTGGATGTTCCGTTTTAAAGGAGGAAGGTGTTACACTGCGCATATTGCTGACCTAAGGGATAACCCCCAATAACCATTCAATTCACTGTCAGCAATATGCAAAGGTATATAATCCGTGGTTTATAGTATTCGAGGCTTTTTTCCTTAATCGCTCTCTGAAGCCACCTGACTACGGACCCGGTCTTAGGCCTGCCGGTCAGCTTGGACTAAGCATAGTCAGGTGGAACCTCTGCCCAAATAGACAGAAGTGCAGCAACAATTACAGTATCGTAATAGTTGTGTTAGTTATTAAGACTTGTTGAAGTAAAATAAAAATAAATGTTAGTGTGTGCCCGAAAAGTTGTTTTTTTTTTTAAGATCAACTAATAGGCCCACACAACAGAACGTACTCGTTTGGTGTCTCCGCGAGAGGAAGAAGAGGTGTTGGATTTCATAACGCAAGACCCACAACTGAGTGTCCGTCGCATTGCGATTAGACTCGGTCTATCGAAATGGACAGTTTGGCAGATTTTAAAACGGCAAGGATTGCATCCATTCCATTTTAGAAGAGTCCAGGATTTAATTGGACCTGACGTCGCCCGAAGGACAGTTTTTTCTTCGTGGATATTACGAGAAGCGCGATCCAATCCCAATTTTTTAAAGAGGATTATGTGGACCGATGAAGCAACTTTTACAAGATCTGGATACACAAATCATCGGAACGAGCACCTGTGGCTCCAAGAAAACCCGCATGCAGTGAGACCCAGTAGCTTTCAGCACAAGTTTTCGGTAAATGTTTGGGCTGGAATGATAGACGATATCCTTATTGGGCCTCTTATTTTGCCCGCTACATTAAATGGCCCAAGATTTTTGGAATTCCTGCAGAATGACTATCAAGACGCATTAAGCGAATTGCCATTGACGTATAGGGCAAGAATGATACTCCAATTAGATGGAGCTCCGGCACACTTTGCGGTAAATGTGAGAAATTACTTAAACAACACATATCCAACATGGATTGGACGAGGTGGGACGATTGCTTGGCCGCCGCGTTCCCCGGATTTGACACCCCTAGATTATTTTTTATGGGGCACAATAAAGCAGAAAGTGTACGTTAACGTGCCCAACACAAGAGAAGAACTAATTGAAAAATTTTTACAATTAATTACAAGTCGGGGATGTAATGAGGGCGGACAAAGCCATGATAAAAAGAGCTACACAACATGTGTCAATTAGGGCAACTGCTTGTCTACAACAAAACGGAGGACATTTTGAATCGTGGCTGTAGTACCTAGTTTAGATGGTATTAAATTAATAAATGATAATTAATGGTTTTACTTTGTTCTTTTCTTGCCTTTTCCCATCCCAATCATCATAGCTTTGACGTGTGCTATTAATAGAGTTTTTAAGGGTCATATTTAAACCATCATAGCTTCGAAAATATTTAACTTAGGACCTTGATGTAAGATTTATTTTAATGGAAATATCTTTTACTATGATAATACAATTAAAAAAAAATAGCTTGACAGGTTAGTTTTCATAAAAAAATTAAAAAACTAAAAAAAATGCAATAAATAAATACTATTTTTATTTTGTTAATATTGTTATGTTATTTTGTGAAAAAGATATTGAATAAAATGTATCATAAATTGATTGTCTTCATTGTTAGCTTTCAAATGATACCTCTTTCGTCTTCCTAAGACGTCTACATCGATAGCAATGATTAAATCAGTGTAGGCGTCTGAGCTGCGAAGTAAAAAAAACAAAATGGCTGCCATTTTAGTATGGAGAGGCCAAGAGAAAATCGAGATTGTGATTTGTCGATAAAAATCCCCATATTTAACCCCCCTTAAGTCTCCGACACCGGTGACCAGACACATTGTATATATATATTCACATACATAATTATATATATATATATATATATATAATTATGTATGTGAATATAATATCGTATAAAGTAGGTATGGTATGGTATATATTTAATATTTATAACTTAATTTTATTAGAACTTATATATTTGAAGAGAATATTTACAAGAGGAGTATTTACAAAAGTTAAAAGGGTTTTAAAGGAAATGGACGTGGGATTTTTGGGGGGAGGATATCGTACAGAGATGGCCGATACTTCGGACAGTTAAAAAATATGTGGTCTATGTTACCCTCATCTAAGCCACATTCACACAATGAGTGATCCCTGCAGTGCGATACGTAATGTTGATCATGACGGTTTCAAGCCGTCAAATTCAATAATGCTTTGCGATAGAGTCGATTTTCCTATGAAAAAAGTGACAATCTGATTGAAGCCAACTTCTGTAATACGGCCACTGATCCTTATTTTAGCCAGATGAACAGGCGTGCACGAGTACACGCTAACACGCAATGTGCAATAAAACAAGAATCTGCCAAAATATATATGTTCAAGTGACATTTAGATCTAAACATTGCGTATGGTCTGCGGGCCGATTACATAACTTGGTTACAATCGGATTATCACTTTTTTCATTGCAAAATCGACTCTATCGCAAAGCATTAATGAATTTGACGGCTTGACACCGATATGATCAACATTGCGTAATAGCACTGCACTGATGTTCTGTTTGTAATACAACACCGCACAACTGATTGAACAATATTTGATACATTTTTAAAGTGCGATTGAAGGTATCTTCTATCTATATCTATATATATATTTAAAATAAAACTGTAACGGGTCCAATTCTGTACATTGAAGATATTATGAATTTTTTTTTTGGACCGTACTCGTTGTCTGTCTGTCTGTATCTTGGCTAGGCATCACGCCGAAACTACTAAATGAATTTAAAT
Source organism: Alsophila aescularia (assembly GCA_946251855.1). Lineage (NCBI taxonomy): Eukaryota > Metazoa > Arthropoda > Insecta > Lepidoptera > Geometridae > Alsophila > Alsophila aescularia. The sequence goes on from OX276373.1 coordinate 11,296,562, forward strand.
GAAACTTGGTATGATTTGAGTTCATACTACGAGGTAGGACATAGGCTACTTTTCATCCCGAAAAATGAAAGGGTTCCCGCAGGATAGGGGTTGAAAGTTATTTCAAAAAACACTTACCACTCTTAAACTACTGGACAGATTTTGATGCAACTTAGCACAGTCATAGTTTATATGATGGTTTAAAATTGAGGATACTTTTTATCCCGAAAAATAGAGTTCCTGCGGGATAATATCCCAAATTCTGTAAATTAAAGATATTTTGTAAAAAAAAATGGGGGCCTTTCTATATTCAATACTAAAGCCAAAACTGTATTTTATTAATTTTTGTCTCTCTGTCTGTCTGTCCGTCTGTCGTAATGCACCTTAGAAGTGCATTACGCTGAAAATACTCAATGAATTCAAATGAAATCTGGTATGATTTGAGTTCATACCTCGAGGTAGGACATAGGATACTTTTCATCCCGAAAAATTAAAGGGTTCCTGCAGGATAGGCGTTGAAAATTATGTAAAAGAACACGTATCACCCTGAAACTACTTGACGGATTTTGTTGAAGCTTGGCATAGTCATAGTTTATATAATGGGTAAAAATTGAGGATACTTTTTATCCCGAAAAATAAAGTTTTCCTTCGGGATAATGTCCAAAATTCTGTTGGTATTTTTTTTGGATGCTGTTCTATATTCAATACTAAACCCAACACTGTATTTTTTAAATTTTTGTCTGTGTGTCTGTCTGTACCTTGGCAGCGCACCACCCCGAAAATACTTAATGAATTCAAATGAAATTTGGTATGATTTGAGTTCACACTTCGAGGTAGGACATTTGATACTTTTCATCCCGAAAAATTAATAGGTTCTCGCAGGATATGGGTTGAAACTTATTTAAAAGAACACTTACTCGTAGAACGCTGAAACAATCGGACAGATGTTGATGCAACTTGGCACAGACATAATTTATCAGATAGGTAAAAATTATGGATACATTTTGTCCCGAAAAAATAATGGGTTCCTGTGGGATATGGGTCCAAATTCTGTACATTAAAGATATAGTGTTGTTTTTTTTTGGAAGTTACTCTATATTCGATTACGAAGCCTAAACTGTATCTTTTTTCATTTTTGTCTGTATGTCTGTCAGTCTGTATCTTAGCCGCGCATCACGCCGCCGGAACTACTGGATGAATTCAAAAGAAACTTGGTATGATTTTAGTTCGTACTACGAGGTAGGACATCGGATAATTTACATATTGTAAAATGTATGGGTTATTATATAGGGGTTGAAACTTATTTAAAAGAACACGTACCACGCTGAGAGTAACGGATGGGTTTTGACCAACTTGGCACTGTCTTAAGTTATATGATGGGTTAAAATTGAGGACACGTATAATCCCGAAAAAGTAAAGGGTTTCTGCAGGATATGGGTCCAAAGTTATGTTAATATTTAAGTAATAAAATATTTTTTGGATGGTTCTCTATATTCAATACTGAAGCCAAACTGTTTTACTTTTTAATTTTGTCTGTTTGTCCGTATCTTGACCGCGCATCGCATCCAAACTACTAAATGAATTCAAATGAAAAAATGCTCTTGGGTGCTTAAAAAAGGTATTGAACAATTATTTTTTTGTTAATCGTGTCTTTCTTTCTGTTTGTCTATATGTTTGGTTGTTCACGCATCACGTAAAAACTATTGGACCGATTGCAATGCGATTTTCATTGTTAGATAGCTTAGGGTACGATTTAAATCTGGTGTAATTGGTAACTCAATCCGGTAAGTTAGAAGCCGAGCAATTGTTAAAGTATTTTTGACCGCTGAAGAAATTTTGTTCATATGTTGGTATATTGGTCCTGGAATAGCACATTATGGTACTTTGAACTTAAAGAAAAAAACACGCGTGCGAATCTGTGGGTACAGCTAGTACTATAATAAAACTGTAACTGGGCTAAATCTGTACATTAAATATTTTTTGAAAATTAAAATTGAGACAATCTTCAAAACCGATATAGAGTGCAAAAAGGTTTTATTTTTATTTTTCTGTCTGTCTGTCTCTTTCAACACGCATCACGCTGAAACTACCATACGGATTTTGATGCAATTTGGCACAATCACAGCTGATGTTATGGATTAACATTTAGAATACTTTTTATCCCGAAAAAATAAAGGGTTCCCGCAGGATAAAGGTTGAAAGTTATTTAAAAGAACACGTATCACGCTGAAACTATTGGACGAATTTTGATGTAACTGGGCACAGACAAAGTACATATTATGTGTTAAAATTTAGAATATTTTTATCCCGAAAAAATAAAGGATTTTTAAGGGATAAAGGTCCAAAGTATTGATAACTTTCAAGTAATAATACATACGTTTATAGAATGGTACCGAATTTCGTCATTCCCTCCACATACATTTTCCTTGATATTTTAAGGCTGCTGTAATTTTCTGAAGTGAACCTTCAAGTTTTATTTGAAAACATGCACATAAATATATACAGACGACTGCGCGTTTATTATATCTTGGGATATTGATAATATATTAAAACACAGAGACCGTGTTGAAGTCGGGCATGTTTTAAAAAAAGCGAAAACCCTACTTTTATAGCCGAGCTGAGTTGCTATCGTAACACAGATTTCTGTCAACAACCTTCAGTGGCGATCCGACATGGTCGTGATAGGTTAGAAGACGTAGGCGGGTGCGAAGCGAAGAGTAGCGAGTATGTCATTGTATATCAGGTCGCTACTGAAGGTTGTTGACACAGGTAGGTAGGTACCTATATTGGTACTTTTGGTACTGGAATAACTCATAGGATTCTTATATCCCAGAATAACTACCACACGAGCAACGCCGTGGGCACAGCTAGTGCTGTATAAATGCAATGCAGCGCCTTAAAGGACTAAGCTTATGAGTAACAAACATGGAAATTGATCCAATAAATAAAAAACTATGTTCAAACAAAAACAGGTCTTTTGGCTAAGTTCTACTTCTAAATAAAAGGGATTATAAGTGTTTGGGGACCAAGCAAATATAAAATTAACAAAGTCAAAATGATTTAATTTTTTTTTTTTTTATATACTCTTATTTATAAATAAAACAAAGTCTATGTGGAAAGGGAACCATGAACCGTTGTAGTGGTTGTAGGATTTCAGGGCGCTGCAGATTTTAACCCTTCGAGCACTACTCACTCGATGTCGCCCATTAACGTAATGTGCGCTAGCATGCTAATTAACTACCATATTTGTATCGTTTGCAATACTGTCACTCTTTCACTTGTTGACAGTTGTTTATGTATTGGTTTGGTTTAGCATATAAAAATCCTAATGTTAGTTCCCTCTAAAGGATCCTCGAAACAATCATTTTGTGATTGTCAATGTTTACGTGATTGACAGCAAATGCTAAAACATTTGATTGATGGCAATTGACGCACCGTGCATTGACGGTAAATGACAATTGTTTTTCTATTCTCAGCTGCGCTACCAAACATGGCAGATGTGCCTGAAGTGCCCAATCACAATCTTGATGTGGCTTTGGCCGCCGGCACCAATATCAAAACAGAACAGGATTTTTGTTGTTTCATATCTTTGTACAGGGATTGTCCTGGGCTATGGAAAGTAAGAGTAAACACTATATGGACAAATACAAATGGTCCAATGCATTATAAAAAAATTACAAAATCAGTTCTGATGTTCTGATATATAAGCCGATGTACACGGAAGCCAAAATAAAACGGAAAATTAACACTTATAATTTCAACAAGGAAAAAATATATAGATAATGCAAAACGGTCTGGTGCTTCTGCTGAAGACGTACCCCAGCCAAAACTATAAAAAATGTGCATAGTTTTTTATATGTTTTTCTGAATGAATTCTTCAAAAATTATTGCAAAAAACGCCATAAAATATCTGCATTTGAAATGTTTTTTTTTTTATGAATGACACAACTTTTCTCAACTCTGTTCAATAACTACTGACTAACTGCCTGAGATATGCGCGAATGATACATCATCAATTGGAGGTTCAACTGTTCGTCATTTAAAACTTTCAATCACATATACATTGACAATCGCAAATGATCGATTTGGGGACCCTTTACACCACCACGATAATTCTCTTTCCACACCTCTATTTCAGTTCATTTATTCACTAATTTTTTTTAGATGTTTCGGTCTCCACGATAATAGAGGTAGAATCTTCATTGGAAGGCTGTTTCATGAGATACTTGAATATCCTCTTTGTTTGTAGAACCCTCATCTAGAGGTTTATTTTCAGTAGGAACTTCAATGTCCATGGACTTTGAGGTAGAATCGACACTGGATGGTTCAGAATCAGGCTGTGTTTCATTAGATACTTAAATTTCCTCTTAGTTTGTAGAACCCTCATCTACGGGTTTATTTTCAGTAGGAGCTTCAATGTCCATGGACTTTGCGGTAGAATCAACACTGAATTGTGAATTTGGTCCAGAATCAGGCTGTTTTTCATCAGATACTTGAATATCCTCTTTGTTTGTAGAACCCTCATCTAAGAGTTTATTTTCAGTAGGAGCTTCAATGCCCATGGGGTTTGAGGTAGAATCGGCACTGGATGGCGTATTTGGTTCAGAATCCTTTTTATCTTCCTCTTTGCCATCCAAGAACTTCTCCCACTTGTCAATTCTTTTACCAATATCAGCATCAGTTTCAGCGATTCGGTATTTAGTTCTTCCGTCCCATATCTCAGCTGTGATCTGGCGTTTGCCAAACCACCTTCCGTTCATAAGCTCCACAACTGCATCTGCCATTTCTGGCTCCTTCATGGTTATTTGTGCTACGCCTTCAGGATGTCTATCATATAAAACCACTTTCCTGACTTCACCACATTTTGCCGCCTCCTCTCTTAAATCCTGCTGATAATCCAATATCAACTGTACTTCCTTGTCAAAATCTGTAGAATGGAACAGATTTTTGATAATGACAATGCGCTCGTGCTTAGATCTTTCCCCAATGAACTTTTCGGGTCTCCAATCAAACAACTTCTGCTGCATTTTCTTTAACTTTTCTAACTCTTTCTTTTTCTTCTTTTTTGGCTTGAGAGCTGGATTATAGGCGCCTTTCAATTCAAATTGTGCTTTTTCTACTTTTACTTTGTTGCCCTTGAAATCGCTGCCATCAAGTAACTTCAGTGCTAAGTCTACAGACTCAATTTTGATGTAAGTACATAATGCATCTCCTTTAAAGCAGTTTTGTTCCTTATCCATGTAAAGTTTCACTTTCATTTTTTGTGAATGGGGATCTCGCTCAACGAGGCCACATTTCTGCATGAAATTAACAAACTCTTCTTCTGTCAGCTCTGAAGGTAAATTGGAGACATAAACCTTAGTGTTCTTTTCCTCAGTGGGCTCAAACCATTGCGGCTCACTTTTCCGCTTGACTCCAGCTGCTGCATTTTCTGCTTTCTTTTGTACTTCTTTCTGTTTTTCATCATCTTTTTTCTCTTCAGCTTTATTATCTACAAAACCGTATGACATCTGGTAGTAAGCTAAGAAGTCATCATCAACTTTAGGTAGCCAAGCCTTTTTTGCCTCATCCCAGAAGCATTTAGAGCCATCTGCTTCTGTGTAGACATGAGTGTCATCTTCATAACTGTATACTCTGTTAGAGTCACTCTCTTTTGTGACCCAGGAGTTGGTTTCTTGGTTCCATGTGTATCTTTGTTTAGTTGAAGGATCTGTGTAGATGGATTCATCTCCTTCGTATGTGATATAAGGAGCATATTCACCCCAGGAAGCATTTGTAGAGTCAGTGCTAGCATCTGCTGAATTATCTGAATCTTTGCTAGGGTCCTTAGGGTCGCTAAGTTTAGGTTCGATCTCATTACACTCCAAGCTAGTATTTTCATCACCTTTCACAGCAGAGCTAATCTTCGCGTTAGTATCTTGTTTACCACCTGAAGGTTGGATGTCCAGTTTCTCACCCACATTTTCATCACTTCCCTTTTCCTTCAACTCTTTGTTTAATTTTTCTCTTTGTACTTTATTAAATGCTTTTTCAGACTCATTCTTAGCCTGCTGCTCTTCTTCAGCTAATTTCTGTGCAGTTTCAGTGGATAGTTTGATCACAAACCCCGACCTTGACATTTTGTCTTGTTTAGACATATTTTGTGTGTTTCATATTTACATGCTCGGTTTGAAAGCTTGTAGAGAAAGCAGAGTATAGTATTAACGGTGTAGGTTATCGTATTTACAATAACTTCGCTAGGTAAGTATCACACCACCTGTGTGAAAATACTTGTACGTAGTTTAGTTTGTGAAAATACCTATTACCAGTGCTGCCAACTCTTTAAAATATTTAATGCTAAATCTATGTTTGTAAAATGCCAAAAATATGCTAAAATTTTCGGTGAATGCTAAAATAAATGCCAACACAATTGTACAAATAATTTATTTTAAATAATGGTATAATTCAGTAAAACATGCATAAAAAACAGTCATTACATGATACAAACAAAATATTTAGATCCTCGTCTGTATCTTCTTGGTCAGATGCCATCGGTGGGTCTGAAGCAGAAGACGAGGACGCATATGCCTCATTTGTCCCTATCTTTCGTAAGATTGAATCAGGGACAGTTCAGATCGTACGGGTATAAAATAGCGTTTAATGTTGTTAAAAACAAACTGTTCCTGAGTTTTGTTTTAACAAGTTAACTTGTCTGAATACACGCTGAATAAACGCTCAATATCAGAGTTTGAATGTGGTTACGTCAGAAACATTGTTGCAAGTCCAACAAGTTGCAAGTGTGACCAACTTCAAATCGGTGATCCTGCCCCACTTAGGCAAGAAAACTGTCAAATCCTGCCAAACTCTTGTGCAAAAAATTGCCGAAATAATGCTATTATTTTTAATTTAGTATCAGTCTTTAGTATCCTCCTGCTGGGTGAAGGCTTCCTCAATCGTTCCAGACTATAAAAAAATAACGAAAAAAAATTGGACATATAACTTTTTGTAGTTTTGTTTCATATAATTAAGTTCACAGATAACTTTGAATATAAAAATGTATATTGAATTATACATTCGTACTAGCATCATATTCTACTTCAATTTCATCACATATCGCTTTTGTCATTTATTTAGTCATTTCTTTAGTTGGCTGGATTGAAAAGCACTCACCATATTCACATAAGCCTGTTTTATATGTAAAGCAGAGGTGACATGATTATTAGTAAATATATACCGTGTTGTTGATTTTATGAGGTCGATTTGCGAGAATATTCTTTCGTAAGCAACAATTGACATTGGCAAACACAACAAACCTTATACGAAATTGGAAACATTAACGTATTTTAATTTTCCATTATTGAACGACACCTAGCGTTATGTAGTGTGCGTAATTTTGCCTAGGCTTACCACTATATGCCGCGATCATTTATAATCTTCGCAATCGTCGTATTTTGTGACATACGTTTTTTATCAAAGCAAAAACTTAACTGACGCAGTGGCGCTGTAATCACTATGGGCTATACATACTGCTAAATCTGCTGGCTCATATTGCTATCCTGCCAGATACTGCCAGATTTCGAAAACTTCAACCACACCTGCCACGGTTTGAAATAAAGGGCTAAACCTGCCAAAAATGCAGGATCCTGCCACAAATGGTCACACTGAAATCCAGCCAGTTCCATGAAAGGATTGTTTCCTGCAGCATTTTTTGTTTCATCTGCCATTGAGGCGGGAACTAACGGTAAGTGCTCTTCCAGCATTTGACGTGAATGCTATAATTAGCTCTACCACCAGTGCCCTATTTCATAAAGCGACAAATCATAATAAAACTACAAATGTCAGTCGAATACGCCCAACCGGCGTTTTATATAACCAACAATCACGACGGGACTGATGATCGTCAGTCATATTGCATTTCACAATGCCAGCCAATAGTAGTGTGATGGGTAAAGCTTCGGCTGTCACAATTGTCACGACAATTCTACAAATCGTGGTAATTTTTAAGTGACTGCCGTTTCATAAAACGTTTTTCTCTTGACTTTTGTTATACAATTGTCGGTTGACTGCCGGTCACTACTATTGTTTTATGAAACACATTTAGTACATTTAGTATTTTTTTTTTTTATGAAACACATTTTGACAATTCATTGAATGAATTATCGGGTTTTTATGAAACACATTGCGGTAGTTTGACTGCATTTTGTCGATTGACATTTGTCAGTCTACTATAGTTTTATGAAATAGGGCCCAGGGGATAGAATATTTGGAACTCCTATAGGCACAGATCTAAAGGTACAAATAGAACAGTAGATGGTAGATGACGGTCCATTTAAAGTTATGATGTTTCCCATTAAATATTTTTGAAAGAAAATATACATGTCGTCTATATGTACCACATTGCTTGAAGACAAAAATTATCAATCAGTGCGTCCTACCAGTCATGACCTACGGAGCCAAAACTTGGGCACTCACGGTCAAACTAGTCCACCAATTTAAGTTCACTCAGCGAGCTATGGAAAGAGCTATGCTTGGAGTATCTCTGAAATACAAGATTCGTAATGAAGATATCCGACGGAGAACCAAGGTGACCGACATAGCTCTTAGGATAAGCAAGATAAAGTGGCAGTGGGCTGGTCACATTTCCAGATGAACCGATAACCGTTGGGGTAGACGAGTTCTCGTGCGGAGACCACATTTAAGCAAAAGTAGTGTAGGACGCCGTGCGGCCAGGTGGAGTGACGACCTGCGACCTGAGTGAAGCGGCTGGAAGAGAATGGATGAGCGGAGTTGAAGACTAAGCTTACGTCCAGGAGTGGACAGATATAGGCAGATGACGTTGACGTTTGACGTTGACGAAATATATGTATGAAATATTTATTAACACAGAAAATAAATAATAGGCTTAATAAACATGTACTTCAGTACATCTACTTACCTTTATTTCCTTTTTATCTTCCGTTTTCAATTTGTGAGGTCATCGTCATTACGCTCGCCGCTGTCAGTCTGCTTGTACTTTTAGTTTTCTTGAACCATAAGTTCTAAATTCTAGCCAAAAGTTCTTGAAACTATAATCTTAATAATATAAATAACAAGAGTATGAGTAAATCTGACTCTTGGCATTTTGTCGAACAGTATACTTTAAAAGCGTCAAGTGTATATGCCCCTATGATGTAGTGGTTTAGAGTAAGATGTATTCAATTTCTATAGCTCGTAAGGATAGGGGGTTCAATTACGAAGGGAGAAATATTTATAGACGGAATATAGCAAAAATATATGTTCCGTATCTTCGTAAATCTATGTCGTTGAGTGCATGCAACCGATGATAAATACTATACAATAGATATTTTTTAGGATAGAAACATAATTCAAAAATCAATATGTGTTATTCCAACACCACACTATACAAATTATGTCCTGTAAAATACCGATAGACTGGCAACTTTGCGTCGATGCTCTAGGTCTGAACATCAACTTCAACTAACTCTTCGTCACCCCAGAGTTTAACGTTTTCAAGCTGATATTTATAAAAAGCTTGTTTTAAAAATAACCGTTATAACTGTATGTGAGAAAGTGTATCTCATTATAAAGGTATTTTACGATAATCTATAAAACACGTTCACATTGCTTTACAAGATGAATCCGTCATATCATTTACCAAATTTGTAATAATTTAACTAAGCATGAGTAATTTCATTATTCATATAAGGATGTGTATGTTGGGATACGTTTATGTACAATTTCTTCGGCAGATTGTATCTGAAGTTAACTAGGCAAGCGTTCTACACTTTCGACCACATTGTCGCTTTCGATTTGGTGAGATCGCGAACAAACGATTGGTTAGTCCGTAAAAAACGAAACCAGTAAAATTATTATTAAAATACAAAAAACTCAACTGTTATTAACCGAAAAAAAACAACATAATTATTGAATACAAGCTGATCGCCTGCAAAAATAATCACACTAATATTATAAAGGCGAAAGTAGGAACGTATGAAAGGGTGTGTATGCGTGTGTGTGTGTGTATGTTTGTAACTTCTTCACGCTTAAACGGCTGAACGGATTTGGATGAAATTCTGTATCGAGGTAGCTTATACCCCGGATTAACACATAAGCTACTTTTTATCCCGGAAACATGCATAGTTCTTGACGGACGCGGCTGAAACCACGGGCGCAGGTAGTATTTATATAAATTTTAATGTTTCTTTTACTTACATATTAAGGTTAACTTTAATCGTTCAATTGCAACATTATTTACATTAACTTGAATAATGTAAAATTGCAAATTTTGTAAGAAGTTATATTTTGTGTTTAGAAAGAATTATATATATATTTAAAAAGAAAAAAATAATTATTTCCGACGGAATAATAATCTATCTATACTTATAATAAAACTGTAACGGGTCCAATTCTGTACATTGAAGATATTTAAAAAAAAATGGATCTTACTCTAGATTCGATACTGAAGCCAAAACTGTGTTTTTTTTTATTTTTGTCTGTCTGTCTGTCGTTGTGTCTGTCTGTCTGTCTATCTGTCTGTCTGTCTGTATCTTGGCTTAGCATCACGCCGAAACTACTGAATGAATTTATATTAAACTTGGTATGATTTGAGTTCGTACTACGAGGTAGGACATAGGCTACTTTTCATCCCGAAAAATGAAAGGGTTCCCGCAGGATTGGGGTTGAAAGTTATTTCAAAAAACACTTACCACTCTGAAACTACAGGACGGATTATGATGGAACTTGGCATAGTCATAGTTTATATAATGGGTTAAAATTGAGGATACTTTATATCCCGAAAAAATAAAGAGTTCTTGCGGGATAAAGTCCCAAATTCTGTAAATTAAACATATTTTGTAAACATTTTTGGGGGCCGTTCTATATTCAATACTAGTTTTTTTTTTATTTTTGTCTTTCTGTCTGTCTGTCCGTCTGTCTGTCTGCACCTTGGAAGTGCATCACGCCGAAAATACTCAATGAATTCAAAGGAAAATAGAAAAAGCGTGGAAAATTATTCAAAAGAACACGTATCACGCTGAAACTACTTGACGGATTTTGTTGAAAGTTTGCACAATCACAGTTTATATAATGGGTAAAAATTGAGGATACTTTTTATCCCGAAAAATAAAGTGTTCCTTCGGGATAATGTCCAAAATTCTATAAATTGAAGATATTATGTTTTTTTTTTTGGAGGACGTTCTATGTTCATTACTAAAGCCAACACTGTATTTTATTTTTTTTGTCAGTCTCTCTGTCTGTACCTTGGCAGCGCACCACGCTGAAAATACTTAATGAATTCAAATTAAATTTGGTATGATTTGAGTTCACACTTCGAGATAGGACATTGGATACTTTTCATCCCGAAATAATTAAGTGTTTCGCAGGATAGGGGTGGAAAATTATTTAAAAGGACACTTAGCACGCTGGAACTATTGGATGGATGTTGATGCAACATGGCACAGACATAATTTATAAGATAGGTGAAAATTATGGATACATTTTTTCCCGAAAATATGAAGGGTTCCTGTGTGATATGTGTCCAAATTGTGTACATTAAAGATATAGTGTTTTTTTATTGTTACTCTATATTCGATTATGAAGCCCAAACTGTATGTTTTTTCATTTTTGTCGGTATGTCTGTCAGTCTGTATCTTAGCCGCGCATCACGCCGCCGGAACTACTGGATGAATTCAAAATAAACTTGGAATGATTTGAGTTCGTACTACGAGGTAGGACATAGGATATTTTACATATCGAACAATTTATGGGTTATTATTTAGGGGTTGAAACTTATTTAAAATAACACGTACCACGCTGAAAGTAATGGACGGGTTTTGATGCAACTTGGCACTGTCTTAAGTTATATGATGGGTTAAAACTGAGGACACGTTTTATCCCGAATAAGTAAAGGGTTCCTGTGGGATATGGGTTCAAATTGTGTACATTAAAGATATAGTGCTTTTTTTATTGTTACTCAATATTCGATTATGAAGCCTAAACTGTATGTTTTTTCATTTTTGTCGGTATGTCTGTCAGTCTATATCTTAGCCGCGCATCACGCCGCCGGAACTACTGGATGAATTCAAAATAAACTTGGAATGATTTGAGTTCGTACTACGAGGTAGGACATAGGATACTTTACATATCGAACAATTTATGGGTTATTATTTAGGGGTTGAAACTTATTTAAAAAAACACGTACCACGCTGAAAGTAATGGACGGGTTTTGATGCAACTTGGCACTGTCTTAAGTTATATGATGGGTTAAAACTGAGGACACGTTTCATCCCGAATAAGTAAAGGGTTTCTGCGGGATATGGGTCCAAAGTTATGTTAATATTTAGGTAATAAAAAATATTTTTTGGGTGGTTCTCTATATTCGATACTGAAGCCAAACTGTTTTACTTTTTAATTTTGTCTGTCTGTTTGTCCGTAACTTGACCGCGCATCGCACTCAAACTACTAAATGAATTCAAATCAAAAAAATGCTCATGGGTGCTTAAAAAAGGGATTGAACAATTATTTTTTTGTTAATCGTGTCTTTCTTTCTGTTTGTCTGTATGTTTATTTGTTCACACATCACGTAAAAACTACTGGACTGATTGCAATGCGGCTTTCATTGTTAGATAGCTTAGGGTTTGATTTAAATCAAGTGTAATTTGTATCTCAATCTGGTGAGTTAGAAGCCGAGCACTTGTTAAAGTATTTTTGACTGCTGAAGAAATTATGTTCAAATGTTGGTATATTGGTCCTGGAATAGCACATTAGGGTACTTTGAACCTAAAGAAAAGAACACGCGTGCAAAGCCGCGGGTACAGCTGGTTTATAATAATATTGGTTTTCTTGACACTTCATATATCCTATAGCATTTTCGTGATCAAGACGAATCCAATGATACCTCATTTATCAAAATCCGTCAAGTCGCTTAGGCTGCAGGATGCGCATAAGAATCGTACAAACAAAAAAACAAACAAACATACATCAACCCAAACATATAACTATCTGTGCAGTCGGATAAAAAGCACGCCTTATTTACATCTACTACTGTAAGGGCAATCAAGAAAACTCCTAAAATGGTAGTAAAATATCGTCACTTTATACCAGTGAGATAGCTAGAGAGAATCACAACACAACGTCATACATATAAAATGACAGTCCTTGGTTTTCCTTGGCTTATAAATACCTTGCAGCTTCAGTGAGTTTCCAGACCCAAACCAACATTGTTCACTATTTTTCCTGTTTTCCTTCCACTTAACTTAAGGTTTAGTGTACTTTTGACTTTCAATGTAAAGATGTAACTTTTATCCACTCCAATTGTACCGAAATAAACTTTGGTTCTCTCATTTATGTCTTTCGTACCGAAGTACCGAAGTTTAATATTAAGCGTCCGTCAGAAAATAGCAGGGAATCACAATTTTTGGTTACTTTGTGACTCAAGTTACTTTTGTGATTCTCAGTCACAGATAAACATGGAATAGATTTTGCAAGTTTCTTTAATCGTATAAAACCAAGCATGTCGCATATTTTTAATCAATTTCCACTAGACTATGACAATTGATCCACCAGATGGCGCCGCACGATATACATCGTCTTCGAGCTGTTTTAATGTTTATAAATCGAAGTGTACATTTTATGAGTGCTAAGTATTAATTTCGTGATCCGCTCATAATGATACCTTACTGACAGTGTTATCTACCGAAATAAGAAGTGGATTACAAAATATTTGTGACTAAAATTGAATTGAAACTGTGACTCCGAATCAATTGACAAATATTTAAATAAAGTGCACAAAAAACCTTCACTTAACCCACAAGAGTGCATTAGTTACGTAAAATCACTAATTTATGGGAGAAAACAGTGTAATTTGCAAAAAAAGACAAAACTTCAACGATTAACAGATTTGCGCGTCATTCAAATACAGTTGACCTTTCGACTCGTATCACATAGCGTCCAGGCGGCGCTAGCGGGCTTGGAGTGTCGCGCGTCGTCGGAAGATAGTCGTTAAGACGTGAGTTCAAATCTCACCAAGTGAATCCACTTTTTGCACTGTAGAAAGATTCAATATAGCGATATAAAATGTCAGCTAATAAAAATAACAAACCAACATGTGGAAAAAATTACAAATGCAGTAGATGTTGTAAAATAGTAGCCATCACAGAATATTTCTTAAAGTGCACATCATGTAAGCGCACTCTTGACTTGACATGCGCTAATGTAGCAATAAAGCGTTATTTTTTATTGGATAATGACAAGAAAATAAACTGGAGCTGTCAAACCTGCTTAGAAAAGAAGGGACAGAGAGATAGAGAGGTTTCAGCCAGTGGTAAATCAAGCACATCAGTTTTGCAGACGCCTACTAAACAAAGTATTCTAGAAAAATCGACCACATCATCTTCAAGACAATATATCACGATGAGAAGTACCAGGGCGCGGATGCAGTTGTCACTTTCAGATGAAGAAGAAAATTCCTTTTTATCAATCGATTTTAACCGCAGGCGAAGTCTTCCGGACTTATCAACACGACCTTGTGAAGAAATAGATGAGCTGAAACATACAGTCAGTGATTTACAACAACAGCTTAGCAGCGCTCATACAGAGATAGAAAACCTTACTCTTGAAAAAAATGACTTAAAGAAGGAACTCATAGACCGTGATACAAGAATTAATAATTTGATGAGGATCTGCACTCCTCTGGTAAAAAACAAAGAGGAACTCAAAAAATGTCTTGTTTACTACAGAGACTAAAATACTGCTTGAAAAATCTGATGAGCTTAATCTTTGGCTACAATAAAGGGCAGCATTTTGATCACGTGTTGCTTCGACTAGATAGGCAGATAAGTCTTTAAAAAATTATGCGCTCCCATCGTCCATGGTCCCAGCGTTTTGACCCCAAAAGGCTTAAATACAGAACCACTGTTAAGGGTACTATATTTGTGCCTTTTGAGGCTCTCCGTTGATTCAGCCGCCGCACCAGCCTTATGTTGAGTTCCTGGAAGATGAGACCGTGCAAGGGTGTCTAGGCTAGTAGGCCCCACACCAAAGGCCATCCCATCTTCCAATAAGAGTCATTCCGTCAGGTCTTTTACCATCGTCATGCATGAGACCACTTGATTTCAAAATGGCCGCACAGTTGGCGGTGGTAAAAGCCCGACGGATGATATCAATAGTGGCGAGGAATTCTTCCTGTGCTAATCCCACAAGACCGTGGTGATAGGGCCGAGCAACAGCAGTACCACCCTGGCAGCGGTGCGGAGCATAGCACGACGTACCCAAGCGAAGGGACACTGCAAGAGGAAAAGATGTTGAATCCATCAAGTTGCCAGTATTAGGGAATGGGAGGGCCTTTTTGAAAATATATGTTAATTTTGGTCCAAACCAATTTACTCGTAAAAAACATAGTTTTTACTGTCTTGTAATGTTCAAACTTCACTTTAATAGTAGATTATGCACCAAGGGTATAAAGCAGTGTCTTATGTCACGGGCGGTATATTGGACCCTGAGCGTAACGAGGGACTCGGAGTTCACTCCCGAGCGTAGCGGTTTAAAGTTATTTAGAGTCCCAAGTAAAGCAAGGGGGACCCCCTTGCTTTACTCGGCCCCTTGCTTTAATATGCCGCCCTTGACAAAAGACAGGCTTTAGGTGTATACTCTACTTTTTATACCTTCTGGAAACAATAAATGCACCATAGGCTGCTTGGCTTTCGAGTTGATGCTAAGTGTTGGAAATAAACTAAAAGGACGGATTCGGACACAGCCTCTGTACCGTAATAGCTACTATTACAACTCGAACGCACCATTTATCAAGTGTGCAAATGTCAATATCGTTGGTGTCCAACGACAGTAAGAAATGTCTATTTGGTGTCTATCTGACAGACAGTGAAAACTTAATAATAACATACTTCATGCTTATTTCATTGTAGTATTTTGCCTTATATATAGCAAAGACGCTAGGTCATTGCTCTCTCGTCTCTTTTCTCCGGCGGCCTTTAAAAGTGCACTTATCTTCAACTACAGTCAATGGGTCAGTGTGAGTCCTAATTACCGCAGCCAATCATTTGCAATGGTCTTAGTAATAATTTGTATTAAATGTTGGATGTACCTCCATGTTGAGTGACGCAATAAAATGTGTTAACCGATAGTATCTCTTATTTCATTTCAACATCCCTTAAGACATCCAGACTAGGGAGTTAACGGGTAACCAGCCCCCGTAACTCTTTACAAAGGTGACCCCGACGTGATGTCATCGACCAGCATGATCACCCGCTGTCGATGACGTCAGAAGTTGTGTGATTCACAACTACCCTCACCCATTTCCGAACATGCATACCTTCCGCATACCTTTGATTCCTTTCGTTCCTCCCAGTGACTTGAGGAAAAGAGTAACCTCACAAAAATACAACAATACATACAAAAAAATGCAACTACCCTCACAAAAAAATAACTCCTCACCCCTCAGCATCATCATCGAGCATCAGCAGCATTCCAGCATCTAGCCTTATCTTCAGATCCAACGCAGCCGATGAACCGTGCTTCCTGACCCTGATCAACACAGGATCACCAGCGATCACAGCACACTGTTCACCGCATCTCACACCTGGATCATCGCCTGGCCAGCTTTTTCCAGCGTATACACCATGAACTAGCGCTCCAGCTCATCGCACTAAGTCCCTGGCTCAGTCTTGAATACCTGAACCCAGTGTCGGTCACTAGAGGTCACCAGGGATTACATCGCTACACCCGACTCAACGTGGACGGTCTCAACTCATAGTAGACCACTCTAGCTATACGACGCACTCTCAATCCCGACTCACCGTGGACCATCAGCGTCAACTATGCTGTCTCAACTAACCGCAGACTTTGAGCGGCACTGGCACTTGCAAGCATCCAAAGCAGCTGCAGCTCATACATATCGACCTACGGTCTAGAGGGGGATTGATGTGGCGACCTCAACCGTCACATTGTAATCAGCGTCACCTAGATCAGTATTGGGCAAACTACATAGAACGCTCACAGATGGCGCAAACCTCAAGTTCACACAAAGCCTGCATTGCGTAAGTGATATTCTTGACGCGAATTAGAATATATAGAATTTCCAACGAGGAACAGTCGGACAACTGTCTCCGGGTCAACAACACCTGGGTCCGTCAGAAATACTTCCCGTAATGATAGAGGAGCTTCAACAAGTGGATACCTATACTTACCTACTTACCTATCCACTCCCACACTTTTACCTCCACAGCCTTGACCTCTTTTGTTGTTTTCCATTTATTAAAATTGTTATAGTAGGCTTTTTCGAAGTTATGTTTTGAATTTTCCGGTAGTCCGGATTATTGATAATCATCAAAGCATCTGATTTTTACTCCGGAGTCAAATCACAATCGCTTGACGACATTTTTGTGTCAATTTGTTTGTTTGTCGTATGAAGTAGTGCTGGCCTCTGATGTTAGAGTTTGTCAAGCTGCCCGAGGGCCTCTTACATGGCTTAAAGACTGCTATTAATCAATAACAGCCGGGACCGACAGCTTAACGTGCCCTCCGAAGCACGGAGCGATGGAAAACCGCACATAACTAAGAAAAGTCATCACTTTTCAACCCGGTATCGTTGGATTCTAAATTGCACTATAGAACCGTTAGGCGACCATTGCTCTGTGTGTCAACTTGCATCACCATGTGTCAACTTGCATCACCATGTGTCAACTTGAAAATGATATAACTTGCTTAGAAGCTAAAAAAAGCGACTGCCCTGCGAATAAAGAACTAATGCCAATAAATCACATTACGTCCCTTGGGGTATAATGTTCACATTACATCCCTTGTTGTGTGTGTGTGTGTGTTTGTGTGTGTGTGTGTCTTATAATTCTTGGGAACCCAACACTGATACAAAAAAAAACAGCTTTCTAATAAAAAATCCGCATTGAAATCGACCCCCCATTTATGAGCTACAAATAGACATACAAAAGTTCCCAACTATAAGACCCCTATTTTCCGTCAGGAAGAAATATCTGTGAAGATATATCCGTAGGAATAGAAAGCAGATGAACCTGTGAGAATTGTTTTCTCCAATTATAGGTGAAAAGGCAAGCAGGTCGTGTGAAATGAACCTGTGAGAATTGTATTCTACAACTAAGTGAAAAGACAAGCAGGTCGTGTGAAATGAACCTGTGAGAATTGTATTCTACAACTAAGTGAAAAGACAAGCAGGTCGTGTGAAATGAACCTGAGAGATTTGTTTTCTACAATTAAGTGAAAAGACAAGCAGTTCGAGTAAAATGCAACTGTGGGAATTTTTGATATCACTTGAGTTCGTTCACGTTCTGCCAATAGTGGCGAACAAACCTTGCGATAAAAAGCAAAATTAAAAAAAAACCCTGTTCTCCCACCCCACATTATATCTATGAAACATCTCGATCACATCACCTTTCAAACAAAAAAACGCATTAAAATCGGTCCGTTTGTTTGGGAGCTACGGAGGGGTGAGGATCGTAGCTTTCAAATGAATGGACCTATATTGATGCAAGTTTTCTCGGGGATCACATCAACTTTCAAACAGAAGAAAACCCGCATCAATATAGTCCATTCATTTGAGAATTACGATCCGATCTTTTTTTACTTACATATTTTACTTTACTATAATAGTTGCAATTGCAACATTACATTATAGTATTTACATTAACTTGAATAATCTAAAATTGAAAATTCGTAAGAAGCTTAAAAGACAATCGATACTGTTTAGTAATAAGAACTTTATATTTTTGAAATGGTCTTTTAAATACCTTCATTTAAATATCTCATTCGATAGGTTTTGGTCATTTTTGGTTCCGTCGTAAATACATTAAAGCAGCTATAAGCCGCCATATTAGTTTTCTTGACACTTCATATATCCTATAGCATTCTGATGATCACGACGAATCCAATGATGGATACCTCATTTATCAAAATTCATCAAGCCGTTTAGGCTGTAGGACGCGCCTAAGAAACGTACAAACAAACAAAAATAGATACAACCCAAACATATAATCCTCCGTGCAGTTAGGTTAAAACAATATGTTTAAAATAATTCGCTTTGATTTGAAATCACTATTCACATTAGCCCCTTTCTCACACAAAAGTTTAACGACGACGTTCACTCCCGGAATCCACCGTCAAAAACCGGTAATAAATTCCAACGCCAGCGGAACATTCCAAAACTCCGTTCAAATTTTTTCGCGCGGTATTTTCATAACCTCGAGTAAACAATCCCTAATATTCGAGTGAGGACTCGATTAACGCGAAACAATCGAGCGGCATATGGGTTGCAAAAATTAGGAATGACGTGATTGGTTTGTGACACTTCGTTTTTTGCTCAAGTTGTCAAATTCGCTTAAAATACGGGTTTGGCATGCGGGTGCTGATGGGGCGAGAAAATGTACTTGAATGAAACTTAACCATGCGGGGTCTATTTTTTCTGATTTAAATCCCGCGGCCTGCTTCACGTCCCCTGATCCTTGCGCTGATTTTATCCACTTGCGCAAAATCCATTGCCCGCACCCTCAGTGTGAAAGGAGTATTGCCTACGAAATTGATGGACTATTAAAGTAGATCTTTAAACAGTAAAATTATACTTCAGTGTATACTTCGCAGAGTAAACTATACTAATTATATTTCGCGCCTAGTCCTCTAGATTGATATATAAACACATGTAGTATCGCCACCCGGTCCCACCATTTTATGCACAAGTTGAGAGTAAAAAGTTGAAGAAAACCTCCTTGCTCCATTAAAACCTTCCCGTATTTTCCTATTTCTAGTTATGTTATTTCATTTTCGCATAATGTGTGCTCACATTTGCACATGAAATAAAAATGTTTTGTTATTTTTTATTGTATTTAAGGTGTATAAATGAAGTTAAACAGGCAAATATGTATGTGTGTAAAATAAACTTTCCAAATTATATATATTGGGATATCAAGATAGCAGGCGGTGTTCGCCTGTAGATATGATGACGACTATTTCCTTCTGCAATACATTATAGCCAGGTATTTTTTCATTGGATAAAGTTCCAGTTTTTTGATGTTTTCACATCTTGAACAAGCGTATTTACGCTACGATGAGAATGCAATCTGACCTGTCGGGACTGACCAGTCTGGGACATTTCGCTGCTTCGATGAATTGGGATATCAATACAGCAGGTGGTGTTCACCTGTAGATATGATGACGATTATAGCCTTCTGCAATACATTATAGCCAGGTTTTTTTCATTGGATGAAGTTCCAGATTTTTGATGTTTTCACATCTTGAAAAAGCGTATTTACGCTACGATGATAATGCAATCTGACCTGTCGGGACTGATCTGTCTGGGACTTGTTCGCTGCATCGATGAAAGGTTGGTGTTTCTTCCGCTCCAGGGAGATTACCTAATCTGATATTATTATCTTGGCTTGCGTTCTTTTCGTTAGGAAATTAATCTTGCCATAGAAACATCACAAACGATTCTTGCTATGTAGTTACAATCGTTTACTTTTAACTATTTAGGTAAATTCCATGTTGGACTCAAGTCATAGAATATACAACATGAAGTATTTACGTGGCACTGAGTTCAAACGAGATTACCGAGGATAATGTCAAGGAGCCTCACCAAGAACCTTGTGTTTTTTAAACATCTAGATCCAGCAGTTCTTTCATCTTAAGAGTAATATCCGATAAGCTGCAAAGTTGATCTTTCCAGCTTCCAGGCCACTCAAAAGTTCTTGTAGACCGCTTGTACAGTACATAGCCTTAGAAAATGCCTAGAAGGGAATACGTTCAAATATTATGCTTGAAGATACCTGCCTGGAGTCAGAGACCAGTATACAAGAATATATTCAGAACTGGGAAAGAATTTTAAAACTAAAGAACAATGGACAGACTTATCGCTAAAAGCTATGTTTTCCAGTTAATCTTTTTTTGTAATGAATGATCCCGGGATCCCTCTATACCAAAAAGTATGGCTATACAGCTATCAAATACACATTATTTCTACATGCTTGGCGCTACTTGACGCTAGATGGCAGGATGTATGTTAATATCGATGAAACATGACGTGAGACTATGTTTTTTTAAACATGTTGTAGACTAAGAAAAATGCTAAAAAATATATATAAAAAATATGCTATGCTACATTGAAATAAGTCATGCTAAATCACTCAGAAATACGCCACATTTAGCCTGAAAAATGCTCATTTGGCAGCACTACCTTTATTACCCTCCCGATATAAAAAGTTACTCTATCCCTGCATTCGAGATGATGAAGTGGCGTTTTGGCCTGTTATGATTGCCATTTTTGACACTACTGTGGCCTTATTACAGAACTTGGTTACAATCGGATTATCACTTTCTTCATAGCAATTTCGCCTCTATCCTTGCGATAGAGCATAGATATAGATAGGCATTAGTGATAGCGATATTGACAATCCGATTGAAGCTAAGTTCTGTGGTTGGGGCCCTGTGGCCCAATTACATAACTTGGCTACAATCGGATTATCACTTTTTTCATAGCAAATTCGACTCTATCGCAAGGCATTAGTGGTTGCGATACTGAGAATTCGATTGAAGCCAAGTTATGGAATCGGGCTGCTGATCCTTTCCAAACCGAATGAAATATGACCTTAGATTCTAGTTTATAAAATCGCTTTTCCGATGTCAAATTTTACTGTCATGTCCAAAACGAACGCTGATCGAAACATATTTAGCGTTTTTAACTGTTATTATCGATCATTTAGCATCAAAACGAACGGCCCCTATGCTTTTACTATAGGTAGCAGTGCTGCCATGTCAAAAAA
Source organism: Alsophila aescularia (assembly GCA_946251855.1). Classification (NCBI taxonomy): domain Eukaryota; kingdom Metazoa; phylum Arthropoda; class Insecta; order Lepidoptera; family Geometridae; genus Alsophila; species Alsophila aescularia. Next base: position 11,318,311 of record OX276373.1, read on the forward strand.
CAAATCGACGGTGAATCCATTACATACATCCAGTACCTGCACCAGACAAAATACGGTGTAAAATACGGTGTACTAATTGTTAACAATACAACAATTTTACCGCACAAATCACTGTTTATTGGAAAAACTAGAACATTTAAAAAATATACAATTAAATAATTATTTTAATGCAATGTAACAAGAAGTCTTAGATAAGATAGAGTCTACACCGCTAAATTAAAGAGTAAAGCTTAGCAAATAAATGGCGGGTGATAAGTTGATAATTTGTGCTGTTTTGTGGGTGAAACACAATTTCATCACAAAAGACTGCATTGATTTTGATTTTCTGTGACAATTTGACATAATTAATACAACTATATAACAAGGACAAGATCGTGCTGCGATGTGGTGGCCGATCGGCATAACAGGGTATATGTAATTGCGAGCGTGAGGCTTGTGCGTACGAGCGGATTGACATATTTTGGGTGCTTCACTTTCGATTCGGCGTTGTGGAATCTATCTTTTTTAAACATTCTTGCAATGTCACTAATGTCATTATTGTAAAATTACTTGAAATTAGAACATAAGCTAATTTTGTAGTTTGTTTTCTCGTATTACCCGACTAGAAACGATAGTCCTAACTTACCAAGTAAGTGCCATATTTCGATGTGTCTCCATAAATTATTTAGGTTTTCATCGAGTTAGGGATACCCGTGCTCATGAAGTTTAGTTCACCCATAAATCAATATTTCTCTGTAGATGGATGAAAACATTTTGAATCCCTTCGCTTTCGCAAGCCAATGCATAGGAACTATAAACATACATACGCAGATGATCCATAAAAATTACAATTCGCGTTCATTGAAATGTATGGACTTATATTTGACGCGATTTATTGATCTCTTAGTAAAAGTTGTTCCAAGTTGTTCATAATGAAGACTCGATGACAATGATATCCTCAAATATGTTCGTCGTCTATCTGACCCATACATACGAATTACATAAATAATACAATAATGTGCATATTAATTTGATTGTATTGTATGTAATACGAGTATGTATGTAATCATAAACCAAATATGATAAAATATGTAACTCAATTTTTATTTTGTACTTTTCAGACTCCATAAGAAGATAAATCAATCGCGATTGAGCAACCTACTACTATTAAATGAGTGAATTGAAAAAACTGGTATGTTTAAATAATTCTCAAATGAAAATCGAAATATACAACCGGCTAAACGGCTGGCTGAAGTCGGGGGTTTCTCTTTAATCACATCAAGTTTCACGTTTGTACTTTGTATGTATAACCGTATATACGGAAGCAAAAAAAACGTTTTTTTTGTTAAATAAATTATAAATGTAAAAAAATGTGTAATGTTGTGTGTTGGCAATAAAATATTTTTATTCTTTCTTATTCTTCTTAAAAAACACTTCTTGTATTAATATGAACGCCCCTTATTTTTACACGACTGCCCAAAAAAGGAGTGTAATGTTTTTTTGCATTCATGTATGTTTGTAAGTATGTGAGTTTATTTATTCCACCACAACTTCTAAATGCCTGAACAAATTCAGACGTATGTGGTATCGTTAGAATCCTTACATCCCCCCGAGTAACATAGCCAGCTTACAGCGCGCGCACGCGCATGTATGCGCTCAGTACTGCGCAATGTTAGATATATCGCCACCCGATGATAAACTGGATATGCTATTTTTTTTTAAAACCTTCAATGTGGCGGAAGTAAGGTTACATTTTCAAATTCGAAAAAAATATTTCTTCTTCATATTTTACAATATGGATATCAAATTGAAGGCCTTAAGGTGATAAGCACATTCCAACAGTATATAATTTATTGTCAAAAGCTATTTTTTGGCAGGGTAGGCGTGGTTTTTTTATATCTTTAAGCTAGTTATTTATATTTTCATTATTTACAAATATATCTGTCACCACCAAATTGAAGTGGTTGAAGCTTCTTCGGTACATTATTTTATTTTTATCCGACTACGGTGAATCAAAAAGGAGGGTTATGATTTAAACCGGCATGTATGTGGGTATGTATGTCTGTTCCGTCATAATTTCTAAACTACTTATCATAATTTGACCAATAAGGTATCGTTGGAAGCGTCCTCATCGTCCACTGGTTTTAGGCTATGTGAGGTCACATTAAATTGACTATGGATATAAAGACGTGAACAAAAAAAAAAACACCCATTTTGTCACATTTTCTTGTTGCGATAAAATAAAACGCTGCATTCCTAGGCTAGATATTATAATGGCCCAGTTCAATCTATCTACAAACTATAGTTTCGTTTCGACTTATATTTTTTCGATTAAACCGGGTACCTTATAAAGCTATTTTTTGGCAGGGTAGGCGTGTTTTCTTTTATCTTTTAAGCTAGTTATTTATATTTTCATTATTTACAAATATATCTGTCACCACCAAATTGAAGTGGTTGAAGCTTCTTCGGTACATTATTTTATTTTTACCCGACTACGGTGAATCAAAAAGGAGGGCATGTATGTGGGTATGTATGTCTGTTCCGTCATAATTTCTAAACTAGTTATCATAATTTGACCAATAAGGTATCGTTGGAAGCGTCCTCATCGTCCACTGGTTTTAGGCTATGTGACGTCACATTAAATTGACTATGGATATAAAGACGTGAACTAAAAAAAAAACACCCATTTTGACAAATTTTCTTGTTGCGATAAAATAAAACGCTGCATTCCTAGGCTAGATATTATAATGGCCCAGTTCAATCTATCTACAAACTATAGTTTCGTTTCGACTTATATTTTTTCGATTAAACCGGAAGGTACGTTTTCATGAAAAGAAGAAAATCCACACATTGTCCGTGGCATTCTTATATTGATTAAAAGCCTGATAGATCACAACTTGTTTGATTCGTAGAAATCTTTCTTTTCCTAGAAATCAAAAACCATTAGGAAGTTGATAGTTCCGGAATTAGGTATCCATTATCGGGAGTCGGATCTCAAGTTTCGGAATTGAAAACTGTTGTAAAAACTCATACTTTTTAGAACATAATCAAACTAAATTATAACTTAATTTTATGGATATACTACTGAGTGATGTTGTCAATAAAATTCTAATGGAGAAAATACACATTTTATTTAAAAAACCAACAAAAATCTTTCGATTTTGCATGCCTTAGTGAGGGACCGACTGTAGTGTCGGACGGATGAAATATTTATTTTTAAAAGCGCACATCGCTAACTAAGATTAATAAAGTTATTTTATTTACTTAACTAATGTGAAGGATGGCGATGTTAGTACTTGTTTTTACAATGTCAGGTCACATTGGTTATCAAACTAAGGCTGGTGATGGTTGCTTTTTTTACCCATTAATATAGGTAAAATATCTCCCCTATTAACTCCTTACGCTACTTCACAAACTAATTAAATGCTATCCAGGGGCACGTTCACTTACTACGTTCGAGGACGCACGGACCATCCGTGCGATTATCGCTCGATCATCCGGAGTTAGTGAACGACTTTGGACGTCCACATAGAACTGACAATTGTCAAGTGTAAATTTCATACTATTCCTCCCCTCCCCTACTATTTTTCGGATGAACCAGGCGAACGCCCGACGACGCGACGTCGTGAACGATTTCGAGTGATCGCGCGGCTGATCCGTGCGTCCTCGAACGTAGTAAGTGAACGCGCCCCCGTATCCCTTACCTATACACTCATAGCAATTCTATTGGTGTACTCTTTCTACGATTGGTATAATCTTTCTACCCTAGAATATTTCTTTTTAGGATTTAATTCTCCTTAACGCTTAAACGGCTGAACGGATTTGGATGAAATTTGGCATGTAGCTACTTTGTTCTGGAATAGTACCTAGGGTACTTTTCATCATCATCATCATCAGATGTCAAAGTGACAAGTGTCAGCGGGTAAAATCGCGGGGCACTGATACAAGGTAATAAGATTAATTAGATTGGATTCCACCATGTCTGGGCTGCGTTCACTTACTACGCTCGAATCATCCGTGCGATTATCGCTCGATAATCTGGAGTTAGTGAACGACTTTGGACGTCCATATAGAACTGACAACTGTCAAGTGTCAGTAACATACTATTCCTCCCCTCCCCTACTATTTTTCGGATGACCCAGGCGAACGCCCGACGACTTCGTGAACGATTTCGAGTGATCGCGCGGCTGATCCGTGCGTCCTCGAACGTAGTAAGTGAACGCGCCCCCGTATCCCTTACCTATACACTCATAGCAATTCTATTGGTGTACTCTTTCTACGATTGGTATAATCTTTCTACCCTAGAATATTTCTTTTTAGGATTAAATCGTTTAAACTTTTTGACGCGAAGCTGACGGAAATGTCAACACCATCTTGTCACAAAGACAACTGCATAGTAAAAAATCAAAAGTTATCTTCTCTCCTCATAGAAATTATAATTTAATAATTTCTCTGAGCTTCTCTCGGAATCTCTGCAGTGCTATAACGAAGTGTTGATCATATCGATTTCAAGCTGTCAAATTCATTAGTGCCTTGCAATTTCCACTCTATCGCAAGGGATTAGTGGTTGCGATATTGAGAATTCGATTGAAGCCAAGTTATATGGTCAGTGGCCCAATTACAGAACTTGGCTACAATCGGATTATCCCTTTTTTCATAGCAATTTCGACTCGATCGCAAGGCATTAGTGATATTGATACTGACAATCCGATTGAAGCTAAGTTATGTAATCGGGCTGCAGGCCCCTGTGCCCCGCAGCCTGATTACAGAACTTGTTTACATTCTGATTATCACTTTTTTCATAGCAATTTCGACTCTATCGCAAGGCATTAGTGATATCGATACTGACAACACGATGGAAGATAAGTTATGTGGTCGGCGGCCCGATTACAGAACTTGACTTCAATCAGATTGTCACTTTTTTCATAGCAAAATCGACTCTATTGCAAGGCACTAATGAATGTGACGGCTCGAAACCGTAATGATCAACATTACGTAATCGCACTGCTGGCCTCCGACCACATAACTTGATTTCAATCGGATTTTCAATATCGCTATCACTAATGCCTTGCGATAGAGTCGAAATTGCTATGAAAAAATTAAATAACAGAACTTGGTTACAATCGGATTATCACTTTTATTACCACTGGTATTTAGATAATTCCGAAGACATTATTTAGGGTGCATTCCGATTTACGATAATATCGATGTGAGCGATCACAGTGGTATTTTGCGTTCCGATTCAGATATCGCGATCACAACAATATAACCTCAAAATTTGCTCAAATTACAAAGTATTACTCGTGGGCAAAATAGTCTGTCTAAAAATTGGTTAATTGTTTGTAGTAATATTTGGAAAACTGTATGAAAAATCACACAGAACTGAATTCAAACAACAATTTTCTTTGCAAACAACCATCAGTCTGTCACTTTGACAGTAGCGCTCAAGGTGATATCGGTTTGGGGCATGGTAAGTATAATCGCAAAATGACGGATGTAATGACATAATTCGTGACATCACAAGGGATATCGTTGTCGTGCTCACGGTGACTCCGTACGCGTTTTAGCGCGATAATATCGATTTTATTGATTTTAGCGCGTCTCGGAATGCACCCTTAGACGCAATTTTTTTTTCTGTTTGACAGTTAAAATTCTCTAATTTGTAGGTTTTTGTCTATGCTTTGCACTTTTTATTGTCCAAAGAGTAGAGATATTTTGTTTGCTAATTGCCATGCAGGACCGTGAGTATTCAATCTTTGGCAAGCGTCCTTCGTGTCCGTCACTACAGCCGGCCATTTGTTTGTACGCAGTCCAAAACTTCCCAAACTGTAGTGCTCTCAAGTGCTCTGTAGTGCCCAAATATGGCCATAAGTTCTCGATTACTTTACGAGATATTTTAATTCAAAGGGTGGCCTGCCGGGGTGACGCTGCGTTCAGCGCGTCGATGTCGACGAGCCGAATCCAGCAAACAGATTTAAATGAAACATAGCTCAGCTTTTAGTTCTCGAAATAATAAGCGAATGTGTCACACAAATCTACAATTGAAGTAGTGGTTTATGAGAAAGCATATTATAAGATTCAGGATGACGAGCCAGGATGACGCTTGCTTCAGCGCGCTAACTCTATAACAACAAAACGAGTGAATCAATATTCTTCAAATTAAGTGAAGCTGCAGTTCTTCTATTTGTGCCCAAAACTCAGTCGTGTAAGATCAGTAATTTTTGCTCGTTCGAGGCTCGAAAGGTGGTCTGCTGGGGTGACGCTGGCTCTGCCGCGCCACCATGAATCTCGACAATGGCTGTGCCTGCAGCTTTGAGATGTAAACCTACAAATAGTTGCCGGTAAGAGTCTTTGTGCCCGAGAATTGGACATCTACCTAACGAACTTTTCGAGAAAAAACCTATCATTACTTTTTGTTCACCTTATCGTAAGTACCTCCATTAGAAGGTTCTCGAAGCTATAACCGTCCCTTTCGTAACATGAAGTATTTATCATTAGCATGGATGAAAGCGCATTAAGCGCATTAAGGTCTTCATTGGTGGTGGTATTGCTGTTCACGTATGACTTTCTCGGTATTTGCGGAAGTCTTTATTCCTTGCCTCAGATGTTTCTACAGATAAGAAGCCTATAGGTACTACTGACAGGTGCTGAACTATCTGGGGTCCATGAATTAATAATTTATGTATTAGCTGTCCACATACCATAGTATACTTTGAATTTAGAGATTAGAGATGTCTTGCAACATTCCCGGTATTGGTGTTACCACTGCCGTTTGACTACGTCTAATAGTATGCAGGTATAACTAGGTCGAGGGTAGTTTCAGAATGTCATGAGACCCTACAAAACTTATCTGAAAGGTATAAAATTAAAGTCAAGTGGACGAAAAGCCACGGCTCATGTCCAGGAAATACCAAGGCAGACATGCTTGCCAAGGAAGGAGCTAAGAAACATCGGAAAAGATGCGGTAAAGCTCTGTAAATCCACCGCAGTGGAGGTAAGAAACCTACTTGTTCAATACACAGAGAGAGCATCAAAATTGGTGGAACAAGAAAACGGATTGCAGAAAAGCAAAAGTTATGTTTCCATCCCGTAACAGGAAAATCACCGACAATCTGCTAAGGCTGACTAGGCATGACCTTCGTCTCATGGTAGGTCTCATCACGGGTCATTGCAACCTAAATTACCACCTGCACAAAACTGGAGCTACAGACAGTCCTCTGTGCCGTAGATGTATGCAGGAGGAGGAGACTGTGGAGCATGTGCTTTTGCATTGTGCAGCCACGGAAGAGATAAGACAAAAAACTGGTCTTTTACAACAGGGTAAATTGGATTCACAGGCCCAACGAAATTCAAACTCCAATAATAGTAAATTAACACCATCTACAGCGACATCACTGGAACAGCTGTGCCAGCGACCTAAAGCCGTGCTCCGGTATATAAAGAAGCTTGGGTGGCTTGGGTAGAGGCTGGCAGGGGGAAATGCACAATACACCCCAAGCAGGACGTCAGTGCAGGCCTTATCGCCCCCATCTCGAATAAGAATAAGAATAAGTATGCAGGTTTCTCTTCGTTCTCAAGCTTTTTGGATGTCTTCTGTCTTATCTTTCACTTCATTTCTTCACCTTTTGTTTGTTAGGATTATATAAATCTTCCGTGTTTATATAAGTCTTCTTGCACTGCCTTAGCTGTCACTGCTTCAAAATTATTCATTACCAGTCAGACGAGATTTGCACAGATCACATACAGCAGTTGAAGTCCCTGAATGAGTGCATTTTTCCATACCTGGTTTGCATTAGCTGTGTGTGGCCATGGCATTTCCGCTATCAATTGGAGTTAGTTCAGTGATCTCTGACTCAAATGCCGCCAATTCCATTTTTATGTTTGCTTTTGTCTCTTTCATAAACGTAAAAGAATTCGGACGACAGCAAGCAGTAGACGAAGGCCGTTTATTTTGCCATACTGTGTTTCCACTCTAACTTTCAGTGAGTTAAAGAGGCACAAGGTTTGCCATAAATACTTCTCACCTTAAAGTGGTTTGTTGCTAGTGAACAGTGACTAGATACTCCATCCTACTTGCTATGCAGCACAAGTCACGCACCTGCATGAAAATTATGATTAAAAGTCTTTTAGCCAGAAGATCTAAGAGTGCTTGCAGTCGTAATTTTCCTGTATGCCGTGACAGTCATGTCTTCTTTCTTTGGATAGTACTTATTCTTCTCCTTCAGCAACATATGATTCCAGACCTTGACCTATAGTGCAAGTGCGTTTGTGAAGAAACTTCGAGGAGTGGTGTGCAGTGTGTAATGACTTGCACTGTTCACTTTCTAGAAAATCTATGATCTTGGAGGCATCAATGAACATCACTGAAGATCTGCAGTGCTATTACGCAATGTTGATCATATCGGTTTCAAGCCGTCAAATTCATTAATGCTTTGCGATAGAGTCGATTTTGCTATGATAAAAGTGACAATCTGATTGAAGCCAAGTTTTGTGGTCGGGCCCCTGAATATCAATTAATCACACACAATATTAGTGAAAATTGAAGTTGTTATGAAAAGGGACGATAATATCCTTACAACGAAAGATAATTTTATTTGCGTTGGCTTGGCTGATCGCTGTTAGGTACTTACCTACGTCCTACAAGACAATGCATGATTCAAGAAAACAGGCGAGGCGTAGTTACATTATATAAACCATGAGACAATGGTAAATAAAATTTCGAAGGATTGTGTGATTGGTACTTTGAGACACAGATTATAGATAATTATGGTTTGTGATGTGATCCACAGATTATAATGAATAAATTTATGTAGTTTTTTTTTCTTTTCTAGTTTGGCTCGCACGTCTTGTGACCACTTGAAATTGGCCCAATTTCAAGTGGCTTCTGTTTGGCTTCTGTCTGCTTCAACTTCGTAATATTTATTGCTTCTATTTTTAATTTAGTTTTGATTTGAATGCTTGGAACTCGGCTGTCTATTCACGAGCTAACACACAAGACAAAATAATAAAAAGTGTATAAAAAAATATGTTGTATGAATAACGGCGGCCAGATAATTCACTCACATTTTTCCATTTTTCAGTTTTCACTAAAATTTTAATACCAGTGGTATTCAGGGAGACGATAATACACGACCAAAATAACGTACGACCAGTATTGTACAGCCAATATTATACGGCCAGATATTACGTGTACATGGATTCGTAATATTTAGATGGCTAATACTGGCCGTGTATTATTGCCCGTACAAAATCAGTCTGGGCTGATAATGCACGGCCAGTATTACGCGACCAATATTACGTGTACAACTGGGTACGTAATATCAGCCCGTGCCGATTTTGTACGACCAATATTACACGGCCAATAATACGAAGCCAACCATAGACCAAGCTAGAATCACTCCTTGATGCCTCGTTTGTGTAGGCGAGTGTCAAGATGAAAAAATCTGTCACAGAACCAAATCGGCCAACCCCAACTCCACGTGGTCTAGTCTGCCCTACACTAGAGTGATTTTAAAAAGCCGGAGGCGCGGAGGGAGTGCAGCCCCCGTCCGCTGTAACAAAGTGCAGGTACCAGGGTGAGACCAAAAAGCCGAAGCTGCGGAGGCAAGCGTTGGTACCTGTGCTTTGTTATGCAAAAGCGGAGGGGCAGCACTTCCTGCAGCGCTGGAGCAATCGCGATTCATTATCTGTAGTAAAAGGAAACTGGAACGAGCAAACGAGGCTTTGACTATTAATCTGTGATGTACTCGTAATCCTGGCTGCGTATTATCACCTGTACAAAATCTGCACGGGGTGATATTACACGGCCAATAATACGCAACCAAATAATGTACATCCTGATATTACGACGCCAATCCACGTAATATTGGTCGCGTATTATTGGCTGTACATTATTTGGTCGCGTAATATTGGCCGTGTAATATAGGGACCGTAGTATCTCTACCTAGTCTGTGTATCTCTACCTAGTCTGTGTATACCTAGTCTGTGTTAAGGACTCGGTATTCACATCGTATTCCTCTTTCTTATTTTGAATTATTCAGCCGAAGCATATATTTTTTTGGGGAATTATCTTTCCTTTACCATATCATCAACTAGACGAGTGTGCTAGTGTAGTGTGTCCAATTTTATCAAATTATTCTTTACGCTAAATTATATTTGAATAAGTTGGCATAACATGGAAGATGTGGGCGACATACACTTCACCCCCTTGCCGGATTCTCCCTACGTGAAACCCTTTCGGTTCCACTACACTCAGAACGGCAAGAAGAAATCTTGGGACCTCCTGGAGGTACACGACGGCGTTGCTGTGGTGCTCTTCAATGTGACGAGGAAAGTGATAGTGTTTGTGAAGCAGTTCCGGCCAGGTATGTAAGATGAACTTTGTAATAGTCTTATAAAATTCTATGGTATAATATAATTTTCAATGTTTCAAGACATGTTCACAATTCAAATGTGTCTTCCATTTGAATAATATTCTATGGTATAATATAATTTTCAATGTTTCAAGACATGTTCACAATTAGATCTGTCCACTATGTACTGAAAGTGCTGTGTCTTCCATTTGAATATTATTTACCGAGTGAGTGCGAAGCACAAGCGAAGGGTCTCCGTTTCAGCTTGGGCAAAAATACTTTTGTATGTCCGGATGTCTGTCTGTCTGGATCTCTGTTCTCCTCTACAAGTCACATTTCTCTACCAATCTAGATGAAACTCGGTATAAAGGTTTTTTTTTCTTTTTTGTATCTGCAATCAGTGCTTTCACTTTAAGTAGATTTTTTGTTAAAGTGATAAATTTATTAAGTCAGTTCTCCACAGAGAACATCTACTCATTTTGCACTGTTCCCTTTTCAAGGGACAAGACATGTTTTCTCTTGAGTCTAGGAGTGTAGCTTGGTGTTAACAATTGGGCTGCTAAAGTGTTTGGATGCCTCTCCAATTTTTGTTTATATTTCTTAGCAGTATTTTCAATCTCCTTGAATACAGTGTTTATCTTTAGGGTTTTATATAGCTCACTGTTTCGAATGAACCATGGTGCGCTTGAGATGGTTTTTAACAGACTATTTTGGAAGCGCTGTATTATATTTATGTTTGAGGAGCACGCCAAGCCCCACAACTCGATGCCATATGTCCATATTGGCTTTAGTACACTCTTGTAGACGAGTAGCTTGTTATCTACAGGGAGTGCTGAATTTCGGTCTAGAAGCCAGTACAGCTCTTTGTATCTGAGGGTTAGTTGCTCCCTTTTAATTTGGAGGTGCTTTCTCCATGTAAGGTGTTGATCAAGATGCAAGCCCAAATATTTAACTGAGTAGGTTTAACTGGTAAGGTCTGATTTCCAAGCCTAACTGGTGGACAATCTTCTTTTTTTAATGTGAAGGTGATATGAACTGATTTTGAGGCACTTGCTCTTATTCTCCATTCCTTGAGGCACTTCTCAACGTTATCAAGGCACTCTTGTAAGTATTCAGATGCTTTGCTTTGGTCTCTGCTTGTAGCCAATATGGTAGTGTCATCAGTGTAGGTGGGTTGGGTCTAGAATCAATGGGCAGGAGTTGGGGGTGGGTTGGGGTGGGGGAAGTCAAGGGCTACGCCCTGGTACACCTCCCCCCCCCCCCGCGGAGACGCTTAGTTTATGAGATATTTCAGTTTAAATTTTAGAAAAAACAAGTAGTGGGGGCGAAGGAGGTGAAGGAAATGGAGGGCTACCCCCCATTTCCCCTTTGGTACCCTTTCCAACTCGCGGAAACGTTTAGTTACCCATTTACAGAGCTTTTAAAAGTTGTAAAGTTTGTTTATAAACCGTAAATATAATTGAAAAATATGAAATTGCCGGCAAGCGCCAAAGTCAACTTACGGGTGATTTTGAACAAACTGTTACTGTTGTTTCAAAATCGGCTGCTTGGTCTCCTTCGGCGACCAAACAACCGATTAACTTTTTTTAATAAGTGCGCGCCAAAGTTAACTTACAATTCTGCCCCCGATAGTTGAAGAGGCGCATGTAACAACAAGTCAAAAGGGAGAAAAAAAAAGTTATTTATCCAACGGGAAATCATTTGCTGTCTTTGGGTAAATTAAAATAATTACATATAAAAAATTGGAAGTAATGGCCACAATAATAGTCTTTGTATTCAATTTTTAAACATATGAATATTTTTAAATTATTTATCTAAAAAAAGCGAAAAACTGTTTCATCTCAGTATAAAAATAGGGATAAAATACTTCGTCTTTAATTGAATAGACGTAAAAAGCCAGACGCACCCTTTATATCTGGAACGCTTATTGCATGACTTTTATTTTAAGTATCTAGGGATCACCATACTTACATTTCTAAAAAAAAATAGGCGCATTTGGTTATATCCGTCTTTTTGCATTATTATTCAAAACTATGTAGATAATCCTTGGGTAAGATACAGTTATATAATTAATTCTTTCATCTGGGACTATAACCTAAAAATGTACAGTAAATGTGTTTTACTGCTTAGTATTATTATGTAGGCGCTCTAATTTATTTTTATCAGAAAAGAAAATAATTGATTGAGAGTCAAGTATTTATTTAAGAAAACTGATTATCTATGGAACAAAATCAAAATAAATGTCAAATTATTAAAATATGAATGATTTTCACTCAAGAATATTATCTAGTATAATAATAGTAAATCAAGTGTAATAATAGTAATAATTATACAGCTACAATATTAAACTTTGAATTTAAGTAGCAAAAGGTAATGTAACTTAAACAAAATGTAGCAAATTCAATCTTAATTACAGTCTGTCATCTTTAATTGCCACATACTTTTATAAGAATGCTACTTTTATATGCCAAAAATCAAGCCAAGAAAAAAAAACAATCAATTACTAAGAATATTTCTATTATAATCTGGTGGTTGAATAGCCCCTCTAGAAACAACATTAGTACCTTTCGTTAGTGACTAAATAAAAAACATTATAAACTCAAAACTCAGCATTATGCTCTATCCACGCATTTATTTTCTTTGGCTGAATGAAACAATGTTCATAGACTGTGCTTCTTTTTAAGAAAAGTTTTTTTTTTGTTTTCCAGTTTTATCTGCATTCAGTTCTTAAACTTTTATGGGAGTCTTGTGGGAGTCCATCGACCCGTCCTCCTCTCACTTTACATCCAGTTTCATGATGTGGTTTATTTTCAATCTCTTTGGGAGATTGATCGTCAGTAACTCTGCCGCAAGGGGGTTTGGGTGGGTGGCTAGTCTTTGCTTGTAGTTAGCAGAGAACTGCTTAATCTCCTCACTAACTGTGTTAAAGCTTAGCTCTTCGTGAAGTTCACAGTTTCTTAGGAACCACGGAGTGCTGGATAAGTTTCTCAGGATGCCATTTTGAGCTCTCTGTATGATTGCGATGTTGGAATTGCACGCCAATCCCCAGAGTTGGATGCCGTAAGTCCAGATTGGTTTGAGAACAACTTTGTATATCAGGAGTTTGTTGTCTGTGCTCAACACTGAGTTTCTACCGAGCAACCAATTTAGCCCTCGATATCTCTGGTTTAATTGCTCTCTTTTCTTCTGCAGGTGATTTTTCCAGATGAGCCTTCGGTCTAGGTGCATACCTAGGTATTTCACCGACCCATTGTGTGGCAGGGTGGTATTTCCTAGATGTACAGGTGGACAGTCTCCAGGGCGGAGAGCAAATGTGATCTGGGTCGACTTTGAGGCACTAGCTTTAATTCTCCATTTTCTGAGCCATGCTTCAATTTTATCTAGCCCGTGTTGGAGATTCTGCGAGGCTTGGTTTCGGTCCTTGCTGCTTGCGAGGATAGCAGTGTCATCTGCGAATGTGGCAGTTACTACATCGGGTGTTTCGGGTAGGTCGCATGTGTATATAGTGTATAGGATTGGGTCCAATACAGATCCCTGGGGTACTCCCGCCTTTATGTCGTAGAACTTAGATGTATATTCACCATCCTTGACTTGGAATATTCTTTCTGAGATGTAGGAATTAAGTAACCCAAAGTAGGAGTGTGGTAGCAGGGTTTTAATCTTATAGAGTAGACCTTTGTGCCATACTCTATCAAACGCCTGCTGTATATCTAGGAAGGCTGCCAAGCAGTACTCTCTGTGCTCTAATGTCTTCCTTATTTGGTCAATAACCTGTTCAATGGTGCCGTGCTCCTTTCTGAATCCAAATTGGTGATCTGGAATTATTGATCTTTCATGTAGGATTTTTGATATGCGTTGTAATAATATTTTCTCGAATAGCTTGGATATTACAGGAAGGAGGCTAATCGGTATATACGAGCCCACTTCGTTGATTAGGTTTTCCATCTTTGTAAATCATTATGATTTGAGATATTTTCCATATGCTTGGATAAAAGCCTACTCTCATAATTCCATTAAAGAGTGTTGTGAGGAAGACTATTCCTTTTTTTGGGAGTTGAAGAAGGACTTCCTTGGTAATTAGATCAAATCTTTTTGTTATCAAGTCGAGATAAAGTTCTAGATACCTCTTTGGGGGTTGTATGTTTAATGGGAACATCTATAAGTCTTGGTTTAGTGTATCATCTATGTCAGAGTCTTCACCATGTATGCTCTCATTGGGTTGGAATACGTTGGATAGGTGGTCCGCAAAAGCATCTATCCTTTGCTGCAGCATTCTAGCCCTTTTACCATTTTCCAGTTTGATAGGTGGTCTCGTTCTTTTTGGTTGGTTCAAGTCAGAGGTAGCCTTCCACAGGGAATAGTTTGTTGCCTTTGTGGAAGTTAGAGATTGTAAGCGCTGTGCCAGTGTTTCGTTTTTGGTATTTTTATGAGTACTTTTATTTCTATTATAGCTTCATTATATGATTTTTTGTCTTCGTGGTGTCTACTGCAGTGCCACACTCTGCGCAGTCTTCTTTTTTTCCTGAATTTTCTTTCTTATTTTCCAGGGAACAGTGTTGTGTCTGGATTTGTTAGCTGATTTATCCGGAGTTGTCGACCAGCAAGCAACTTGGATTAGGTTTGTGAACTGTGTTGCCGCTATTTCAATGTCCTCTGGTGTCTTCAGTGCTATTTGTAGGTTAAGTCTTCTGTTGATAATATCACTGAATGAATCCCAGTCTGTGTCCTTGCTGCATAGTTTTGGGTTAGTTTCGTAATAGGATTGTGCTGATTGTTAGCATCACGGGAGTGTAGTTAGAGGATCCATCTAGACATGAGGTGATAGAGGTGAAGTACTGTGTCATTCCTTTGCAGACAAAGAAGTCTATTATGTCCGGTAGTTTATTTACATCAGTTGGCCAATGTGTTGGCTCAGCCGTGGATATTGTTGTGAGGTTGTTGCTACCTATTGAGAGTTTAAGTTGTCTTCCTCGTGTGGTTGCTAATCTTGAAACCCAGTGAGGATGTTTAGCATTCCATTCACCTCCAGCTGTAAATCTGGGACCTAGAGAGCTGAAGTAGAGTGTCATTTGTTCCTCCTTAATTTTGTGTTTTGGTTGGCAATACACTGCAGAGATGCTAAAGTTGCCTGTTTTTCCTTCGACTGCAATGGTGGTGGCTTGGATGTGTTCTGTCCGGTACTGGACTAATTCGTGGTGTTTAATGGATGATCTAATTATGACAGCTATTCCTCCGTGAGCTTTTCCATCAGGGTGTTTTGTGTCATATATAGTATATTTTTTTATGTTAACCGAGCTCTTATCAGTAAAGTGTGTCTCTGATATCAGAAGCATATCAAGCTTGTGTGTATCCAATAGGACTTCTACTTCATTGACATTCGGTGTAAGTCCATTAATGTTCCACGTCGCTACGTTAAGGAAGAGCGTCACGTCAACCTCTCTACGAGGGACGAAATAAGTCCCATGAGCAAGCTCATTTGGGCGAAGAGCATATCCATTTTTTCGAGTTGTTTTGTTAGTAAGTCATGGTAGACTTGGGTTGGCGTGAGGTTATCAAAGTTTGTATAAGGAAGTCTCTGTGTGGTGTGGGATTGTTGTTTTGTGTGGGGTTGTAAGAGTGTCTGTTTGATATGTCTTGGCATGCTTCACTTCTTTTTTCCATTTGCGTTCTTAGTTTATTTGTTGTATTTTCTTGGGCCGAGGGGAATGTGGGCAGGTTTTGTCGTTTAGAGCAAACACAAAACCTGCCCACACCACTTCCCACTGAAGCGAAAAGCGAAGCGAAAAAAAAAAAAAAGCGAAGTTGAGCGAAGGTTTTTCCTAGTAAGGATTTAGCAGGGTATACTTCACAGCCCTTGTAGTTGGCTGGATGCTCCCCCAGGCACAGTGCGCATTTTGCGGGAGTGCTGCGGTCTTTTTTAGGGCATTCACTAGTTTTATGTTGTCCGGCGCACTTGACAACGGTATGGTCTCATGCAGTTATTTTTCGTATGTCCATATTGTTGACATTTGATACATTGAACAATAGTATTTCTTTTTTTGGGATCCTCAATTGTGACCGCCGTGTTGTAGATATACTTAATGTTTTTGGAGTCAGTGTTATTTGGGCTACATTCCAGATTAATAAAAAATGTAGATGTTGGTTTCTTGTCTGGTCCTCCTCTGGCATTAATAATTTCTCCACAAATTTTATTGCCTGTTATTTCGAACGCTTCTGTGATGGCTTAATGTGGCGTAGTGTGATGCAGATTTCTTACTACTACTCTGTAGCATCTTTCTTCTTTTCTAGTAAAGGTGTAACCAATGAGTCCCATTTCCCTTACGAGGCACATGAGTTTCTTGTATGGCTCCACAGCGTTGCAGTTGACTCTCAGTTGATTATTTGATGTTATTTTTAGTGTATATCTTTTCTTTCTAAGACTGTTTCTATTGATTCTGTGAGTTTATACACGTCTTCTATCCCTTATAAGATGAGTGGTGGAGGTTTGGTGGGTTTAACAGGGTAGTTGTTATCCCCAGTTGTATCGGTCGGTAGAATAGAGAATCTATTTTGTGTTTCTGTAAGTTGTGGTGGTGAGTCCGAGATCCTTTTTCTCTTGTTGGTATATGGCTCTGGAATCTTCTGCCAGTTTGGCCTGGTGATTTTGATTGCATTTGTTGGCAACTTTTTTTGCATTTGTTAGCAACTTTTTTTGCATTTGTTGGCAACTTTTTTTGCATTTGTTGGCAACTTTTTTTGGACAAAGTCTGTCTTCTCTTGGGTAGCTATGTTAAGAGATTTTTCGTTTAGTATTGATGCACTAGTCAGTGAGCTACTGCGTGGTCTCGCAAGGTACATGCTCTTGTGGAAAGTCTGTTGAATCATTCTTGGTTCTGATGTTTGTGGACGCATTTCTTGCGTCATATCCACTGGCAAAACTGTGCCCCCCCCCCCCCCCCCCCAGTGTACGAGGGGCAGCCTGAGCTAAGCTCAGGGAGGGATTCTCCGGTGCCTTGGTCACTGGTACCCTCCTGTGGTAATATCTCTTTTGGTTTTGCTTCCATGGTTTCTTCATTTTTAGTTCGGGGTTTGAATCCCCTATCCAGTTGTTTGGTTTAAGCGCCAAAGACTCGCTTTCGCCCTTCACACTTAGCTATTACAATCCGGAGGTTAAGGAATGCGAGGAGCTCCATCTGGTATGTAATTTTGCCCAGGGGGGGGGGGGGACCCACACAGATGCGGGTCCGTTACTAGTTTGCTGCGGCATCCTAGTAAGACGTGGACGTGTGAGATTAGGACTTGTCAGTGCGCGCTTATAGACTACTCCTGCTAGTCGTCGCTGTCGGTATTCTCGGCATTTTAGAGAAGTGCATCCTCTGGCATGGACACACCCCACCGAGGCCAACACTGACCTTTTCCCCCCTTTTTAAGAAAAGTGATGCAATTCTATCGGCTCGAAAAATATTGGGAATAATGAGGGCTTCCATATTTATCGAGCTGACAGATTACGTGTGTATGAAAAACTGTATTCTCTCATTAAGTCAAAGAAAGTAAATGCAAGAACGGAGTTTAATCATAGTTAGGAAAGTCATAAAATCGAAAAATAATATCTTACTTTCATGGTTGGATCACAGAAAATTATCAACCGTTGGACAAATCTTAAAAATTATGTACAAGAAATACTTTTAAGTTTCTACCAGTGGAATCAACCCTTTACCTACTAGGTAGGGAT
The DNA here is from genome assembly GCA_946251855.1 of Alsophila aescularia. NCBI lineage: Eukaryota > Metazoa > Arthropoda > Insecta > Lepidoptera > Geometridae > Alsophila > Alsophila aescularia. Next base: position 11,336,353 of record OX276373.1, read on the forward strand.
TGATAAAGCACCTTGGTTATTCATGTTAGTTTTACAATAAGGTAACCAGATGGCGCAACTGTGCACTGCTAGATTGTTTGCAAAAAGCTTTGTACTCGCGAAAGTATTAGTATATTGTGTATTTTTGCAAAGCCCCATGGTGCAAGTGCACACCGTCGTAATGTTCTTCTTTGTTTAGGTACTTATTGTCCAAGAATAACACAGGTTCCTATTAACCTAGAGAAATGACCATGCGAGCCAATCTTATTTATTGCTGAGAACTTGCACCAATATAACTCAGCAACACTTTTCTTTTTTTTTAGTTTTTTTTTATTAGTATTAGCCTCACACGCTTTAGCGGGTCTAGACTGTAATGTAGAGTCTGCATCATATAGGTACATCTGTGTTCTGTAGAGTAAGAATAACACACAATCTGTTTGTCTCTTTATTCCTAAGTTATTAGAGCGATGGTAGCCTAACGCTTCAATAATGTAACTTAGATACCGGGTTCGAACCTAAGCTTCACACCAATTAATTTTCTAAGTTATGTGCGGTTTTCCATCGTTCCGTGCCTTGGAGGGAACGTTAAGCTGTCGTTCCCAGTCGTTAAGCCATGTCAGAGACCCATGGGCAGCCTGACAAACTCTGACATGACCAGAGGCTAGTACTACCTCACACGACAAATAAAGAAACAAGTTATTAGACTGGACTTGTCTTCAGTCATGTTTTTGTGCTTTAGCTTTACACTATTACTACGCACAAAGGGTAATAAATAGCAGCGATAAAATGATTAAAATCAATGATTTTCCCTCTGATTAATTAACAAAGCAAAGTTTAGTATGTTACAGATGGAAATGAGATAGTTTTCTTTACAAAACAAGAATAAGATTTTAATTTTGTTTTGATAAGGAACACATTATTTTAGTGATATATCATTTAGATTGTCATCACCTCTTTAGTAATAGGTACACACATTTTGCATTGCAGTGCAGGGAAGCATATTTCCATAGTTTACCTAACAGACCTATCAAGAGTAGTCTTAATAGGACTGGAGACTACTCTTGATAGGACCTGTTCGCAATATGCCTCATAGTTAGTTGACAACTGTGGTTTAGCCGACATTGGACCTATGTCCAATGTCGGCTAAACCACAATGTCCAATGTCGGCTAAACCACAGTTGTCAACTTAGGACTTGGGTAACTTAGGATTTGATGAATTGCATTGAGCATTTTTGCATTTTTACAACGAGTATCCAAGCAATAAAGAAATATGTGTAATTTTTCATACAACTTTCATCCAAATAATCATTACAATAATGTGATTTATTACTATTGAAACCAGAGACATTGCTCTCTAGTAGGCCACGAAAGCAAAGTCTTGGGCAGTACAACCACTAGGGTTTTTGAAGCCTGGAATCCCCAATTGATTTGTTTGTCGTATGGGGCAGTGCTGGCCTCTGGTGTCAGAGTCTGTCAGGCCGCCCGAGGGCCTCCGACATGGCTACGAAGACAGCTATTAATCAATAACCAACAGCTTAATGTGCCCTCCGAAGCACGAAGCGATGGAAAACCGCACATAGCTTAGAATAGTAATTGGTGCGGAGCTTAGGACCTGGATTCTAAGTTACACTATTGAACTGTTAGGCTACCATCGCTTTGATGTGACAGCTGCTCAGGACTGATCTTTCACACTTCCATCAGCCGTATACTTCAACTCCATCGCTCCCGAGGACCGTTTCAAGCCGATAGACACCAAGAAGTACCCCGCGTCCCTTGGTGTGGCGCTGGAGATGTGCGCCGGCATCGTCGACAAGAGTGCACCACTTGACGTGATCGCCAAGGAGGAAGTTTTAGAGGAATGTGGCTACGATGTGCCGTTAGCTAACTTGGAGAAGATTACATCTTATAGGTGAGTATTTCAAAAATAAAATAAGTAAAAAATAATTTTAAGTTAATCAGTTTTATATTTACTAAAAGCTAAAAAATAATGTTGCAATTGCAACTATTAAAGTAAAATAAAACACGTTATTAAAAAAAACCGTTACGATTATATAAATACTAGCTGCACCCCGCAGTTTCCTCAGGAACCACACATTTTTCCGGGATAAAATATAGAATATGTGTTAATCCAGGTTATAAGCTACCGCCGTACCAAATTTCATCCAAATCCGTTCAGCAGTTTAAGTGTGAAGAAGTAACAAACATACGCTCATACACACCCTTACCCCTTACATCATAAAAACTTTCGTCTATATAATATTAGTGTAATTATTTTTGCGGCCCGTCAGCTCGTATTCAATAATTTTGTTTGCAGTCGGGTTTTTTGTTATTTTATAACAATTTACCTTGTTCATTAAATGTTTTTAATGAACTCGTTTACTGTTGTAGATCTGGAGTGGGCGTCCAAGGCGCTATACAAACCTTCTACTATTGCGAAGTGGACGATTCTATGAAAGTTGAAGAAGGTACGTTTTTATTCACAAGTGAACTTTGAAGTTTGGTCTCCAGGTCAAAGAGACCTGGAGTCTCAAGACCGATGATGCCAGCATCGGTTTCCTTAATACGTCAGGCGCCGGCCATTGTGACGCACAAAAAAAAGAAAAAGAAAAGTTGATTGGTATCGGGCCTTACTTGTGGAAAACTTTAGACTAGTTTTATTGGTCACTAACATTAGCATTATCTTTAGAAACGGGATATTTACCAATTGTACTTTATTTCGACACTTCAAACAAAATAAAATACATAGTAAATATCCCCTTTCTCATATCAATACTAATGTAAGTGACCATGACAAGCTCTAAGCTCCAAGGGATGGCAGACCTGAATATTTGATATTTGTTTCAACTTGATACCTCCACGAGTTCCTGTGAAAAAGGGTCTTGAAATACAGACAGACAGACAGACAAACGGACTACGATGTGTTCTTTTTAAGGGTTCCTTTTTCCTTTTGAGGTACAAAACAACGTTTTTTTTGTCCTGAATTCCTAAAGTTAATCATACGTTGTTGCAGGAGGCGGCGTAGACGACGAGATCATCGAAGTGGTGGAGATGAACATTCCCGAAGTGATGGAGTTCGTGAGGTCCGAGGGGCCGATACCGAGCCCGCCCAGCTGTCTGTTCGCGCTCATGTGGTTCCTGCACTACAAGGCGGAACGTTACAGGAAGTTAGACTAACCGCCAACTAGTACATGATGATGTAACAAGTTATATCACATGACAGGTTATATCATTTAACAAGTTATATCACATGACAGGTTATATCATTTAACAAGTTATATCACATGACAGGTTATATCATTTAACAAGTTATATAAACCAAACCAGGCTACTCAAGAGTTTAATTCTATTCTCACCTCTATAATCTCAGTTCACAGCCATATGGTTACTGTTAGTCGCTCCTATTTTAATATTAAGCCTTGGATTACACCGGGGCTTATTAAATGCCAGAAAATTCGTGACCTGTTACATACGAAAGCAAGAAAAGAACCTAGAAACAAAATTATTCAAACTACATACAAGAGATATCGTAATTTTTATAAAGAATTACTAAGACGTGTTAAAACTGATTATGATAAGAATGAATTAGTTAAAAATAAGAACAACCCAAAAAAGTTGTGGAAAACTATAAATACTATTTGTGATAGTGTAAAGTCTTGCACTGAACCGTCAGAATTAATCGCAAACCATGACAATCCTATCTCAAGGCTTAATGAGTGTAATAAGTACTTTTCTAATGTCGGCAAAGATCACGCAGCTAAAATTCTAAATAAACTAACTGAAACGGAGAACTCTTTGGCCACTTCTATAAAATCGCAAAACTCACCTCTGAACTCATTATTTATTCCACCAACAGATTGTTTCGAAGTCGATAGACTTATTTCCGGCCTTAAGTCTGACAGTGCTCCTGGTTTCACTACTAACTTAATAAAATTTATTAAACCTAATATTCTAGAGCCACTCATTTTATTATTAATCTTAGCATTGAAAGTGGTCAATTCCCAGATAGTTGGAAGCTAGCAGTAGTAGTTCCTATTCACAAAGATGGCGCTAAAAATATCCCTAGTAACTATCGACCGATATCCCTATTGAGTGTTTTTTCTAAATTGCTGGAAAAAGATTGGTAGACTACCTTGAAAATAACCACTTTCTATCTGACAGACAATTTGGATTTAGGCGAGGCAGATCCGCCGAAGACGCAACAGTGCTTCTCACCAATACGGTCTCATCTGCCGTGGACCAAAACTTGCGTTGTATAGGGGTTTTTCTTGATCTCGCTAAAGCTTTTGATACGGTATCGATTCCAATTCTTTTGAAAAAACTAGACTTAATAGGTATTCGAGGCCAAGCTCATAAATGGTTCCTTAGCTACCTTACATGTCGTAAACAGTGTCTAAGAGTGGGTTCGATTATTAGTGATGAATCTTTGGTGAGTTTCGGAGTACCTCAGGGTAGTATATTAGGCCCAACCCTCTTCGCAGTATATATGAATGATGTTCTAGACCTAACCATCCCTGGAGCGGATATTATTTGCTATGCAGACGACACAGCAGTAATTTTTCGTGACTCATCCTGGGAGAAAGTTGTTAGTCTATCAGAATCAGGCATTAATAAAGTAGCAACATGGCTGGATCGAAATTTGCTTACACTTAACACCAAAAAGAGTAAATTTATAACTTTTTACAAAACTCGACAGTCTAAACCTAAGTACGATCTAGTCATCAAGTTACACTCATGTGGTGGTTTTTGGTCGGGTTATACTTTCTCGTGCAATAATAATTGCGAATCCATCGACCAAGTAGATCATATCAAATATTTAGGAATAGAGATTGACGACACTTACTTTTAAGCACCACATCAAAAAGTTGTCAGGACGAGTAAGGAAAATAATTTAATTTATTATGAAGGCGCTACGATACGCCTGTGATAAAAAAACACTTATTATGGTTTATTTTTCGCTCTGCCAATCAATTTTAACATTCGGTATTCTAGCTTGGGGAGGTGCATTTAAAACTGTTTTGATTGAGCTCGAAAGGGCCCAACGAGCGGTATTAAAGGTAATGTTAGGAAAACCCTTTAGGTACTCGACTGACTCTATGTACAAAGAGACTGAAGTTCTGCGGGTGCGACAGTTATTTATCCTAAAAGCTGTAACCACGGTCCACAAAGAAATGTCGACTTCTAAAGAACTAGCAGAGTTGTTGAAAAGGCGTGATTATAGGATACCAGTACCGACTGCTAACTCTGCCTACGCGAATCGGCATCCAGGCCATCTACTCCCACGCCTTTATAATAAAATATCGAAAGTTTGTGTTATAAAGAGTGAGCGAACCTCCCAAGTGAGAGTACTAGTCCAAAGATGGCTATTTATGCGATCTTACTCTGACATAGAGGACCTGATTTATCTGTGAAAAAAAACACACACACAAACCCTCACACACACTCACACACACACACACACACACACACACACACACACACACTTTCGTTTTCAAAACATGCGTACACATACTCACCCCTCATACTCTTATATACAATACATTTCCCCTTACGTTGACACTTAAGTAAGGATCACATATATATATATATATTTTTTAAATTTTGTTATTTCATCATTATAAATTAGATCAGTAATGTTTATTGCCAGGAAGGGATGCCTCCATTAAATTAAATTGTGTTATGGAATTCAGACCAGGCTTCCACGACACGGGCTTAGAGCCTAGTGTGGGGCCGCTGCCTATCATTGTATATCCACCTTATTTGGTTAATAAACTTATTATTATTATATCACATAACAAGATATATCATATAACAAGTTATGTTATACCTACTCCAGGTTATATGATTCTTCTTCTTGTCGTATCATTAATTCGACTATTTAAATGATACTAGCTGCTCTGCCCGATGGTTTCGCCCGTAGTTTTCCCGTTTAACAAAATCATACTTTTTTTAATTAAAATGTATATCGTATCCTATGTCCACCTGGAATAGTGTAACTTTCAATCACTGAAATATTTTTTTTAAATCGTGTGCGTATGTATTGAGTTTATACACAAAAAAAAACAAATCTTTTCTCTCATATTAGTATAGATAACAAGTTAAAGTGTAGCATGTCAAATGATATTGTACGGACTCACGCGTACATTTTTCTGCTGGCACTAAAGGCGCACTGACTGCGGCCTTGCCGAACGCACGTGGTATGTAAATTTCCACTCAAAACTAACTTAACTACTCCACCAATAAACACCAACTTGAAGAGTCGTCTCTCTACTTCACCTGTACCTATAACTTAAAAAGTAGTTTAGCTTTTTAAGTTATAGGTACTTAAAAAGCTAAACTATTTAAGCACACGCACCCGCATTAGATTAACGATGAAATTAATGATGAATAGAATCCCATTGAAGTGATGATGTCGAAACAATTGAATGGAAAACAAGTTTGTTATCAAGTTACTTGATATGATTTAACAAGTTATGTGATATAACAAGTTATGTGATATCACAAGTTATGTGATATCACAAGTTATGTGATATCACAAGTTATGTGATATAACAAGTTACATGTTATAACGGCCTAAGATATAACATATTATCGCATGGCCTGTTGTGTGATACTATTGATATATGAACTAATAGATAAAAATGAAACAAAAAAGTAGTAAAGTTATTTTATATGGCGCTAGCCGCGGCCCGCGGTTTTACCCGCGTGGATGATGATGCAAAGTGTTATATGTGTTATCCAAGGTATAAGCCAGCTCAATTCCAAATTTCATCATAATCCGTTCAGCCGTTTCAGTGTGAAGACCGGACATACACTCACAAACTTTCACATTTATAATATTAGTGTGATGAGGTTCTTTACCGTTTTTGAGTGTATTTTTGAACCGGTAAACCGGTAAAAATGCAACGGCAAGCATTGTGACGTGCTACCACTCCACCACTACCGCTCTATAAATAAATCTAGGAAATTGATTCAACATCTGCATTAGTCCACTGCTGGACTTAGGCTTCTCCTATTGTCATCGGCACTTCTCATGTTATTGCTACTTTGCGCAGGTCGTCGCTCCATTTATATTTAGGAAACTGAGTACTACGGATAAAACTTGAGTTTCTTTATGCCACAGGAGCTACTTTAGGACTTGCGCCGAATGCAAACGGGAAACTTTAGCGAAACGTATGTGAAAACACCACTGTACGTACGAATTTATGATATTGACGTAAAATTAAAGTGTCGACTGTTAGAGCATCACCGTTGCCGATAATCCCTTGGAAATACTGGACGAAATTAGTGGGCGATACTTCAAGTTAAACAAGTGGCCGCTCCGTGCATGTCCGGTAATGATACGCTGCTCGTAAGTTTGACGGTGTCGAGCGTGCGCGGCGCGCGTGCGATTAAATAATAGTACCTTCTAACGTACAGAAGGCTCACTCCGCTAAGACAATTAAATAAAAAGCTACTCTTGACGCCACTCAATAAAGTGCATTTCAGCTCGCACGACCTTGATGCGTATCATTTTATATGCGTCTCTCTTTCTAACGCGTAAGTCTATCTCAGTCTATCTCGCGGCAAGCCACGGATAGAGTAAAGCGGGTGTTACAGAAATTAACGCGCGCAAGTACATCTAGTGAGACAGGCCTGCTTGTGTAGACCGGAAATTCACCTTTTCTCAGAATCGTTTTCATTCAAATAATAGTCCAGTCTAAGTAAATAGATTAGGCGACCCTATAGCTATGTTTAAAACCTGTTTGAGTTTTGATTTAATCGATCAAAAAAAAAAGTACAGTTAAGCTTAGTGCTGAAAATTAAAACACAGTTTGTTTTTAAACGTCGAAAAAGTAATTTTAAACATCGGGTATGACGTTACCCATTCTATTGCTATAAAAAAGAGCTAAAAAGTAGTTTTAGTATGGAATTTCTCTGGTATACAACGCTCCTAAGAGGATAGGGAAGGAAAAATAGAAAAAAGCTTCGCTCCGCCTTTTTCAATACTGAGCGAAAGGGAGAACTACGTAGGTAGGTATATCTCAACCCGACTAGATAAAATCGACAAAACTTATTATTTAACGCATTTTTCCGTATTTCCTCCTCCAAAACCAACATTATTATTTTGCTATACTTGTCCACTGCTGGACGTAGGCCTCTCCTAATGCACGCCACTGAGCTCGATCTTTAGCTCTCATCCATTCTCTGCCAGCCGCTTTTCGCAGGACGTCACTCCACCTGGCCACAGTCCACACTACATTTGCCTAAACGTGCTCTCCAGTCTAGAACTAGTCTAATTCAGCGTTTATCGGTTCTTCTGGTAATGGGACCAGCCCACTGCCACTTTAGCTTGCTTATCCATACAGCTATATCGGTTAGATTGGTTCTCGCCGGATCAATAACAAAAATAAGCAGTGTAGCGTCATGCCTGTCATTACAGTTTAAAAAATGCTGTTTTATTATTAAGATCATGTGTGCAAGGAAATGTGACCTCCACTAACGCGAACTGGGCGGTCGTGGCGGATAATGGCCCATAGTCTCTCGCTCTTTCTCTGTGAAAAGGCCTGTGTCCCAGACTCCCAGTAGTGGGCAAGCATTAGGCTGATGATGAAGACGCCAAGGTCTAGGGAGGAAATAGGGGAATACGTTTGTATTGAGGAAACTTCTATAGATGTCTCATTTTTTTGGCGCACGCCCGCTCCGTCGCACGCTCGTCACTTTAGGCCTTACTAATTTCTACAAAAAATACATTACGAGTATGTTGACTATCTCCCGTAGTATTACAAACAGACACAATTCCCTGTAGTAACGTAATAGTTTCATTTATCATTCATTTGCATAATTGAATGTTTAATTAATTAATCAGCACATTAACAGGCTATCGTAGAAGGTCGCTCGAAGTTGTACATTTTAACTAATTAGTAGTTTCTCGCATTATTGTGGGCACATGCTGTTTTGTAGATAAATTACGCGTTATAAATAGGTACATATGGATTCACGATAACTTAAATACACTATTATTATGTATTGTAGAATAATACAAATTCAATATTGTACTGTTGTATCTCCAAATGGGAAGGGAAAACCAATAGGTATATCAATTATTACATGTTGTTACGGTATATGTAATAAAGTATTTAGAAAATAATAAAGCACTTTACGAAAATTATCTGTAGGTAATTAATTTAATCTTTATGCAAAGTAATATTCAAATGATTTTTGCGTAAACATTTGAACTAAATTTATGCTCATAGATCTGCTATTGCATTCGTCAGATAGTTAAATCTGAATAACTCAACGGAGCGACCTCTATGTAATTAATTAATTTATGATTCATCACTTGTACTACTTTTACAGCAAACATATGATTTTCATATCATAAATACTAATTGCCCATCAAATTAACTTTCATTTTCATATCAAAAATAATGATTGCACAAATGCACATCAATTTTTATTTACTATGTTTGATTTGCGCCTGAAAACTAGGTACGTTAGTTGGGTTGAACATGATGATTTAAGTTAATGGCCATTTAATCTGCGTTCAGAAAAAATAGCTGTGCTTTTAGATAAACGGCGATGCGTCACGAACTTAAATCGTTGCTTAGATAATTATATTAATTTTGCCGTGCAATCAGTATTTTGATGGGAAATGGGCATTTGTTAATGAACAAAAGTTGATCATTTCATTTTAGTAGTATTGGGCGACGGATTTTGCTTAAGACCAGCTGATTATCATTCCCATTTTTAAGAATAAAATAAGATAAATTGCTAGTACTTACAGCAAATCCTGTTATTGCACTGCTATAAAGAATATGTTTCGTTGTGAAGTAAGTAATAAATAAACATTTATTATATAAAACTTAATTTAGATAAACAAGCTCATATGTATTACACAATAATCTGTGATTATAACTGCCTTTCCGTGATTAAATCATAGAAATATGGTTATTTAATTCGTTTCATTTTTCTTCATCCTCACAATCCTACCTATTACGTACATCATGTCAGCCTTTAGAAGTCCACTGCTGAACATAGGCCTCCCCCAAAGAGCGCCATGACGAGCAATCTTGTGCCACCTCCATCCACCGACTTCCTGCGATGGCTACAATGTCGTCGGTCCATCGTGTGGGGGGTTTCCCCACACTTCGCTTGTTTGTTCGTGGTCGCCATTCGAGAACCTTTGTTCCCCAGCGGTTGTCGGTTCTGCGAACTATACCTATGGCCTGCCCATTGCCACTTCAACTTGCAAACTCTGAGAGCTATGTCTGGTTGTCGGTAACCTTCGTTCTTCTACGGATTTCCTCATTTCTGATTCTATCACTTAGTGAAACACCGAGCATAGCTCTCTCCATTGCACGCTACGCAACTCTGAGCTTGTGTACGAGACCAATAGTTAGCGACCAGCCCACTGCCACTTGCCCCTCGTGCATAGCGCTAAATAAAACAATGAGTAAAGTACAATACTATTTAATTAAACAATCTGAAGTTCATAACGACAAGTAACTAGTGTATCCTGGTGAGGTCTTCTACGATTTTGATGATGTCGTCTACCGTCGCGTCCCGCGTCATGCCTTCGCCTTCATTAATCTGAAAACGTCAACAAGTTTATTAAATTATTGAAGTGCCTCTTTTGGTGTCAAAAAGTACTCCAGCTTACAAGATAGATAAGATAATGTATTCATCAGATAATTCAATCTATACATGATTAGCTTTAAGGATCAATTGAACTTAACATTTATTTGACTAATTATTGCAATATTTGTTATTTTATTATCTACATTCGGAATTTTCAAACGTGCGTTGCAAATAAATAGCACTCCGTAAAATAAACACGACTGATTGATCACATTATAATAAGCGAAGCAAAATTGCTTTGCAATCGAAAAAAACAGGCAATATGAACTACTCAAAACTGATAGAAATTAACTAGAATATTTTGTTAAAAGATTTAATTGAACAAGATATTTTCATAGACAAATGTTCAGCTTCGAGCATTCTTTGTACCCACATGAGGGTCTGAGGATGAGAAGTATAATTATGAAGATTGAAGACGAATCAGAGGGGATCGACTTGTGGCGCCAGTAAACTTTCAAATGGAACTGAACGTAACAAGACATATGGTTGGTCACGGCACGGGTTAAATTCTGACCCCCTTGTGTTTAAAAAAATTGTTATGTAAAAAAAAACTGTGACACATTTTCTTTGATATTTGGGTTAAAACATTATAAATATCGTCACATTTCACGGTATATTAATTTGTAGTGCAACTATAGGATGGCCCAGTTTGTATATTTAGTTAGGCAAAATTTTAATAGAACACTTTTTGTTTCTAATTTTTTTTTTCATATATATATATATATATACTTTTTTTTTTTTATATAGACTACTTTCATTTACGATCAAGAAATTGAGAATGTTTAGGGATGCTCTTAACAGTTCACCTTTAAATGTTGCACAGTCTCTTGCTGAACGTCCCTCGACAAGTCCAGGAAGCTTTCTATGAGGTCCCCATCGATGAACCCCTCCGCAGGCTCGGTCTTGATATCCGTGTTGAAGGAGCGCCAGAACTCGTGCGGGATCTTGCCCACGGACTTGATCGTGTGGTTCAGTCGCTCCTCCAGCTGGTGCAGGAACTCAAACAGGTCTTGGGATAGTTGGACTACTAGACCTGGTGGAGGAAACAGCTGTTATTTTCTCATAAATAAAATGTAGCCTTATGTCGCTTTGTAAGTTATTTTAAAACTATTCGCGGAGCCACGGCTCCACACAAAAATTAACGATGTGTTGACATCAGTTCAGGCATAAATACTAGTTTTTGGCAATAAAGATTTTCACTATGGGAATAAAATTATTGTTATGAATCGAGAGAGTGACAGAGAAAGATAGAGAGAGAGCTGGGTATAGTTACAGATGCCGCCGGTGACGGTGGCGAGCAGAACGGGGTGCGCGACGGGCGCCGCGGTGTCGGCGTGCTGCGCGACGAGCGACCCGAGTCGCATGACGTTGCACATGTCCCCGATGTGGAACTGCCCCATGTAGCCCATCTGCTGTCGCTCCTCGTCCGTCGTCGCCGCGCTGCAACATACATAATGTTAATAGCCGCCGAAGACAAACGACACACATTCAAGCTAGATGAAAGTTATTTTAGTTGGTTCACAATGTCCCTTTCTCAAGGTGTCTTTACCTAAAAAAAACTTTTTCTCTAAATGACGATTTCTCAAAATGGCTCCACACTTTTTTTTTTAATACCACACTTGTGCTTTTTTAAAAATGATTAATTTGCTATTACAAACTGTCTCAGCGTCTGATTTTATTATCTCAGAAATTCTTTACTTCTTCAAAATGTACTTTTCTCAACATAACCTTTCCTAAATGTCCTTTCCTCAAAGATACCAATTAACAGGTAAACTTTAGAATACAGGCGCAGGTTTTCGCGAGAGAAGGGGGGGGGGGGGGGGATAGCCCCTGGTAACCCAAATAACTCAAATATATATATTTTATAAAAAGCATGCGAGTTATGTCAGCATGCAGTCAATGTCACCCCCATAGGGCACATTAAACAATATTTGTGCTGTTAATGTACATCATCAATGAGTATTTACCTACATTTGAAAAATAACAAGCAGTATTCCGGCCCCTTCTTATGAAGGAGAAGCCAAGATACTGTTACCAATTCCCATCCTATTATCTAATACCAATAAGCTCTGACGCAACGCCTAGTTTCGAACACATTGCATCAGCACACGTAGGATGTCTTCAACCATACCCGGCATAAAGTACACATATTTTTTAATTAAAAATTGATCTACGTCTCCCCAGGATGTGAGTATTATTGTCACAAAGGCCTCATCGATCCTACATAATAGTGTTGATTATATCCATACCAATATATAAAAGTGAAACGTGTGTTTGTTTGTTTGGGGAGCTTTGACGCGATAACGACTGGACGGATTTTAATGAAATTTGGAATGGAGATAGCTGAAATAAAACAGGATACTTTTTATCCCGGAAAATTATAAGTTTCCACGGGAAAACATCTTATCACGTAGTGAAACTTCGAGTATAGCTCTCTCCATTGCACGCTGCGCGACTTTGAGTTTATGTATGAGACCAATAGTTAGCGACCACGTCTCAGTGCCGTATGTCATCACTGGCAACACGCACTGATTATAAACTTTCGTCTTGAGGCTCTGCGGTATCTGCGACGAGAAGATATGGCGTAATTTCCCGACGCCGCCCATCCGAGTTGGATCGTCTGACCTAAGTAGACATAGTGATCAACAGCTTCGATAATAATGTTCCCAACATAAACGCGACCTGGGCATTTGACATGATGTTCTCGTCTAACCCATGTTCATCTTAAGACCCACCTGTTGGGAAACAATATTGAGGTCACTGAGCATTGTGCGTAGTTCTTCCAGGGTTTCTGCCATGAAGACTATATCATCAGCAAATCGATGGTGAGTGATGAATTCGCCATTGATGTTAACACCATGTCCGTTCCAGTTCAGAAGCTTGAATATATCTTCCAGTGCAGAGGTGAACAATTTCGGAGAAATAACGTCTCCCTGTCTCACACCTTTTTTAAAATACAAAATAAGAATAAATTCTACGTTTAGCGCGTTCTGTGAGACGAAAGTTTATGAATTAAAGTTAATAAAGAAGAAAACTTGTTAAAATGACTAACCTGTCCTTCTGACAGACAAACAGATTGAAGCTATTCTCAGCGCCTAGGAAAGTGTCGTCGTCTAATATCTCGACGGCCGTCATCCAGTTGGGGCTGTAATCTCGCGCTATCTCTTCAAAACTACCCTCCATCTGCAACAAATCATATTTACATGATTTTGTTACATTGTTTCACCTGTTTGTACTGCAGTAGTGACATGGACCGCATGAGATCTTCAACTAGAATGAAGTCGCCCTTCACTTTGAGATACAGGGCGACTATGTTGTTGCGTTTAGTACCTCACCTGTTTGTACTGCAGTACTGACATGGACCGCATGAGATCTTCAACTAGAATGAAGTCGCCCTTCACTTTGAGATACAGAGCGACTATGTTGTTGCGTTTAGTGCCTCACCTGTTTGTACTGCAGTAGTGACATGGACTGCATGAGATCTCCGACTAGAATGAAGTCGCCCTTCACTTTGAGATACAGAGCGACTATGTTGTTGCGTTTAGTACCTCACCTGTTTGTACTGCAGTAGTGACATGGACTGCATGAGATCTCCGACTAGAATGAAGTCGCCCTTCACTTTGAGATACAGAGCGACTATGTTGTTGCGTTTAGTACCTCACCTGTTTGTACTGCAGTAGTGACATGGACCGCATGAGATCTCCGACTAGAATGAAGTCGCCCTTCACTTTGAGATACAGAGCGACTATGTTGTTGCGTTTAGTACCTCACCTGTTTGTACTGCAGTAGTGACATGGACTGCATGAGATCTCCGACTAGAATGAAGTCGCCCTTCACTTTGAGATACAGAGCGACTATGTTGTTGCGTTTAGTACCTCACCTGTTTGTACTGCAGTAGTGACATGGACCGCATGAGATCTCCGACTAGAATGAAGTCTCCCTTCACTTTGAGATACAGAGCGACTATGTTGTTGAAGTGGCTACATTCTAGCCGCAGTTCTTTTTCTGACGTCCATTCAAATAGTCGGACCTGAAATAGTAAACGAGGCAATTTAAAAGCTAGCGCTTTTAATACATTTAAGCAATGCGTTTGTGCAGTGTCTTTGAATAGGCGCACGGCGCTAATCAGCGCGATGTCACTTTTTATTAATTTTTCAACGTCTGGCCTTTACCATAATATTATTTCGTGTTACATGAACAGTGAAACATTATTAGTAAGATATCACTAGATATAAAATAAACTCAAAGATAACCCAATTTTTTGCTTATATCATCGAACATCACAATAATTACGTACCGTGCTGTTGATGGAGGCGAGTAGCTTGCCGTTGAACTCGACTAGCGTGTAGCACCCGCCTTTGATATCCTTCTCGGCTACTAGCACCAGTTTGCTTTCAGACCAGTGGAAAAGCAGGATCCTGCCCTGTCGGACAAACTTGTAGTTAGTACCATGTTAGTGTGGTTCATCATTTCAGACAACACGCTTTTGTTATAGACTAGATGTGCCCGCGGCTTTGCCCGCTTTGCTATTATTCTGTTAGTCCTATTTGATATTCCAGGACCAAAAAGTAACTACAATGTACAATATACAAAATTTCTATCTAATAATAGATTTTTAAGGTGCAAAGTTTCGCTGAGAGTGCTAAATTCAAATTTTCTTGCTTTTTTTGACAATTACAAGCTCTATTACTCATCATGGGTTATTTTGCGGCAATAAATAGGTTGTGTTAAAAAATTACGGTTAAAATGATCACCTAGATAATATTGGTTTAGCTACAAATGTCAATAAGCTGATATTCATCTTGGTTTTTGGTTGGTGTAATTTCTTGATACAATTTCTTGACCTATTTATTGCCGCAAAATAAATTTTCATGAACCCACGATGAGTAGTAGAATAGAGCTGCAATTACCAAAAACCGCAAGAAAATTTGAGTTTGGCGCTCTGAGCGAAACGTTGCACCTTAACGATTGCTTCGCTTATACCCATAGGATTAAAATACAAAGTACACCAGATTTTACGTCAAAACCAAAGCTATTGTTACGACGTTCGATTCTAAGAAAAACAGTAGGTACTAAAATATTCGAGGAGCCGAGGTCGGATGACGCAATACCTACATCTACAGGAACCTTCTGGAACACACCAGTGGCACGTGGGTACCTACAGAAGTTTCTAGAGCGCGCGGTAGGTAGGAACATACGAGCACAGCAACTTCAAAGGCACCGCCGGCCTTAGGTACCTACAGACGCGGCGCTAAGCGGCAACATCAAAGGCGCCGACGACCTTGAAAGTTCAAGTATCTACCGACTACTGCTAGTACATACGAGTACCTTCTGGAAACTTCCGTCGCGATATAAATAGGGCGCGCATCGGCTGTCTGGAACAGTCTTGACTTGGCATTCGGAACGAAACGATCAAAGTGATTCCAAGCGAGAATTCAGTAATATTTGATTAGTGTGTACAGTCGAGTTAAAGAGTGTTTGAGTGTTACTTGTCAGTATAATTTATTTTTGTGGTTTTTCAAATAAAAGTGTTTGTTTTTGGTGTACATTAACTTTATCCGAACCCCAGCTCGTAACACTATCCTAACAGTGAACCGCAATCGGTCTAGTAGTTTTTTTGATGCGCGGACAAACAAACAGAATGACAGACAGACACCATTTATAAAAAAAACTTGTTCTGTAGCTTATTTTAGTCCCCTAGACCATTTTTTATTCTTTTCTTTGAATAGTCTTATTTACTTACTGCTTTATTATAAGTAGATACTAGCTTGCACCCGCGACTTGCATTTTTCTACTTTGCGTAGTAATGGTTGGGGTCGTCGCCGAGTTGACACGATACCAGCGACTGCGCGAACTCATTCATCATCAGTTGTTATGTAATGGTGGTATCTGCTTAGGTTCTGACTCCTCAGGGTTAATCATGGCGGTACCGATTGCGTAGTAGTAGTTGGGGTCGTCGCCAAGGCGGCACGATACCAGCGACATCGCGGACTCATTCGTCATCAGTTATAATGTAATGGTGGTACCTGCTTAGGTTCAGACTCCTCAGGGTTGAGCATGGCGGTGCCGATTGCGTAGTAGTGGTTGGGGTCGTCGCCGAGGCGGCACGATACCAGCGACATCGCGAACTCATTCGTCATCAGTTGATGCGCGTGGAGTACTGTGGAAAATATAGTAAGGATTATTTGGTTGGTTGACGTGGATACGTCTATAAATTTGCCTATGGAAGCAAATTTATAGACGTATCCACGTCAACCAACCAAATAATCCTGAGGCAATACAAAAAACTGATAACTAGATCGGTGGATACAGTTTTAGACAGTTTTCCAGTGTTGCAGCTCCATATCTATCATCGACACCCAAAATTTAATTACACCACTCGATAACTAAGGAATCAAATAATTCAATATGTTAAGTTTGGACTGTGACGAATCGCGCGCGCGGTAGATGCGCCGCCATTTTGAGGTCGTTTCGCTGCGTCACATAATTTCAATTAAGTTATACATTTTGATTTGGAGAAGCTACGACTTTCATTTGAGTTTCAATCGTTAGCTCTCGTCAAGATCTATCGATTACGTATATAAAACATTAGTGTGAAATATTTTTAGTGAATATACTTTTGGTGAAAAAGTAAATATAAATATGCAATATCGGCCTGTACTCTTCAAATAGCTAAATAAAAATATAGAGATCGTATTCGGTTGGAAAACGTTTCTCAAGAGCAATCCAGTGCATATAGCACTGTATGTATCACAGATTTGAGAACAAAGGGAGATTTGGTAAGGGGGCGTGGCACATGCGAACGCATCTGGCCAAAACCTTGCTTGTCATGAATTTCGGCCGTCAGTCGTATATCACCACGCGTCGTACCAATACCATCGATTTTGTCAAAATTACACGTTTTTCGGGGGTTATGTGTGAATACACGAGCTCCAATGTGAATTACTCTAATGATGGCATATCATTTCACACCCAAGTACTAGAATATTATAGTTTATTCTTGAAAATCAGTAATTCAAATGCTGCAGTAATCAAATATTTTTGCTTCGTTAGTTTGCGAACACATAGTCAATATTTTCAATACGAACAAAAACCATTGCGCGCTTAGTACAAATCAATCAACGAATAAGCTATGGAAATGCGCAACGGGTGCCGGTATCTACCGATGCTGTCACATTAACGACATCATAGTGGTGCAGCCGCTGCTCGCTTCCGTGAAGTAGAGATGTGGCCTGACAAGGGTTCGCCGAGCATATTGTCAATATTCTATTCGACGAGATATAAAATAGTACCACTTAATGAATAATAAGATAAATATAATACTAACAAAATATGATATAGATTTGACATTCTGCATAATAAAATGTGTGTAAGATTATTATTTATCAGAAAGTATAGGTATATATTCTTAAAAACATGGAAATTATTTCTGCTAATATTAATATCAACGTATGTTGCATAAGTTACAGTTTGGTATTCTGCATTTATAAAATCCAGACATTTTGAGATTTTTTATTTTATGTTATTACCGACCACAAAAAAGGAGGTTATCAATTTGACACGTATGTATGTAATATTATTCGAACTGCAAAATATTCACATATGATAATATATTAGGGCTTCCAAACAATTAATATGCAAAATTTTATAGGTGTATGTTTGTATGTATGTATGTATGTATGTATGTATGTATGTATGTATGTATGTTGTCCACACATTTCTCCGAAACTATTAATCGGATTGAGACCATTATGTTTTTACTGGCTTTCATTTACTTAAACTTAGGGAACAGTGCAAGTTTCATCAAAATTGGTTTAGTAGTGTTTAATATATAAACTGGAACGGTTCAACTGCGCATTTCCTATTAACGCTAAGTAATGTTCGCGCGCGTTTTTCTGAAGTCGGTTTTCTAGGGTGTTTTATCACTATCACTTGTTTTAAATTCTTGCTGCTACTGACCAAGTGAGCGAAGCGACCAAAGCGAGCGAAGCGTCTCTGCTTCAAGTTCAATCAATTTGCTTTCATCTGTCAGTTTGCTGGTACTCCTTTACAGGTCGTATTTTACAATCGATCTGGACGAAACTTGGTAAAACAGGTTTTATACGACTTAATAATATTTTTTTGTCGTCGGAGATCTTTGATTAGATTCTTCCTCCAAAAATGGGGCTACTGAATATCTCCACCTTATGAGATCTGATTTAGATGGTAATATTTTATTCACAAGGTAACTTTAAGTTGGTCTCATAAAAAATTGATGAAGATCTGATGAGGATCTTTGGCGTGATGACCAGAATAGCTCCTTAACATGCAGTAAAGCAGTATTTCTACCAGTGGAATCGACTCTTTAACTACTGAGTAGCGATTGATGGAGCAACTAGGCCTTGAGCCTTGTTGATGGTTATTTCAAAACATATTATTTACTTTTTTTTATTAGATTCAAAACTCTTTAAACCTTAGGTTTTTTGGTCAAATTAGATTCAAAAGATAGAAAAGCTCAAAAACCTCAAAAACCTTCAAAACCCTTTAAACTTTAGGATTTTTGGTCAAATTAGATTCAAAAGATAGAAAAGCTCAAAAACCTTCAAAACCCTTTAAACCTGAGGATTTTTGGTCAAATTAGATTCAAAAGCTAGAAAAGCTCAAAAACCTTCAAAACCCATTAAACCTTAGGATTTTTGGTCAAATTAGATTCAAAAGATAGAAAAGCTCAAAAACCTTCAAAACCCTTTAAACTTTAGGATTTTTGGTCAAATTAGATTCAAAAGATAGAAAAGCTCAAAAACCTTCAAAACCCTTTAAACCTTAGGATTTTTGGTCAAATTAGATTCAAAAGCTAGAAAAGCTCAAAAACCTTCAAAACCCTTTAAACCTTAGGATTTTTGGTCAAATTAGATTCAAAAGATAGAAAAGCCCAAAAACCGTTCCATACAAAATATATAAAAAAAAAAAACATTTATTAATTTCGATGTTATATCTAAAAATCATCTTCGCATTATTTTGCCTTTCTAATGAAACCGGTTTGGGCCACATCGATTGGATGATTTTTAACCATAGACATCTGCATTATTACTCACGTACTTGACAGACTTGTTATTAGTTCGTTTCCATGGCAACATGTCATTCCGTATTTTTGATATCTTGGGTTCCATTATTGCAATTTTCGTATGGATCTCTAATTTATTGAAAAATAAAATTCTGCCCATGTTACTCTAGGTGGGTCTATTAGCTTTCAACATTAATATCAAAATACAATTTTAATTAACCTCGACGTTTTGATCAAGTTGCTTTGGCCGCGGTCACGAGCAGACTGGAGAACCCGCGTTTGGTTTTGTTAAACGTAACTGTTCAGAAGATAAGTTTTGACGCGAACACTTCCCAATGACCAGATTCAACAAAGCAATATAATTAACACAACACTGCTGATGTGTTTTTGAAAGTACGACGCCATTGCAGCAAAACACACACGATGTGTTCTAAGACTTAATTATAGCCCAGCACGTAATTTACGAGGGAGAATTATTTTTTACTGCTCAACCTTTAATTTATGTTTAAAAAAATGGATTTTGATATTAATTTTGTACGCGGTTTAATCTTATAAAGATGACTTTATGTATGATTTTTCTAATGTTTACTTTAGCAGGATGACCACTAAAAATTAAAAAAAAAACATGTACTGTAAATAATGAATCATTTATTTTCCTTCATATATTGTTATTTATTTTATCATCGGACTTATTTTGATATAAAATCTAAAACAAAATTCCAAATCTCAAAATGATAGACACCATCATAAGCGGGAAGCGAAAACTTTCTCATATTTTTATTTGTGTAAAAATGAAACATGATTATTCAAAATCACATAACAAATGATGATCATCATCAGCCTATGCTTTTACACAGAACAGACCTTAGCCATCTGTGCGCCCCGGGCGAGACATTGCCTCTTTTTTATTTGAGCTACTTATATATACTTTTATTGTGTAGCTAGGTGAACAATAAAAACGTTAATCTTCTATGTGTGCAAAACATGTAATATTACCAAGAAGGCGCAAGCGAAACGAGCGCGAACATTTTGAGCTACTTATACGTTTATTAGTGTAGTTATGTGAAAAAAACGAACGTTTAAGGTCGAACTTTTATGAGTGCGAAACAAGCAATACTATCAAATTGCGAGCGTAGAGAGCGCAAAAACTTATACATTTATTAGAGAAATTATGTGAAATAACATAAAATGAATGATTTTTCCGTTCGATCTTCTATGTTTGCAAAACATGTAACAGTATCAAGAAAGCGCGAGCGTAGTTAGCGCGAAAATAACAATGGCGAACTCCCATACATTATTTTATGTCAGTCGAAATTCACGGCGTCTTTAGACAAAAAATATCGCTAGTAATTCAGTATCATTTCCTGAGATTGTTAGTCTAAGATTATTTTTTGGGGAGGCCAGGAATAATTGTTGTTAGGCTTCAAAGTTTTGAGGTTATGTTACTGTTAATGACCTTTGAAACAAGTCTTAGAGATTTTAATTATTTTATCCGCTTAATTAGGTAGGCAAGTAAGTACTTATACGTGATAAATATAACGTTTAAAGATATTGTATGTACCCGCATATTCAATTACCTATCTAGTGTAACAGGCTTTTGAATAAAAAATATTTTCAATCTGTTACTGCCTGGCGAGATTACAAAACAATATATCATTATTTAGATATGTAGCTGCTGTTTCACTGTGCTGGGAAACAGTTGTCCCATATTTGCACAAATATGTGAGGGTTTTCAATATCATTTCTGACACCAGATGTCGCTACGAAAATTCAGTACAATTTGACAGTTGTTTAGACCCTACGCCTACGTAGCGACATCTAGTGTCAGAAAAATATCGAAAACCCTCATTCCTTAAACTAAATATTTTATTTACACAAACCTTTGTTTCTTTCGTATATATTGTTCAATAATTTAACCAACACGACTTATGTACTATTATTTCTTTCACGACCTTGATGACTGGTAGATAATGCTGTTTAGCATTAAGTCCTTCCTTGTACCTACACACACACACACACATTTACACTTCCTTCATAAACTTTAATGCATTGTATCCCCTTTGCTACGAGTATAATGTTTTGTATAGAACGTAGAGAGAGTATGTATAGAGGTTTTATATTGACGTACCATTTTGTCTATAGCACAGTCAATATTAGTATTCTGTTTATCGCAAGGAGGTTGAATTACGCTTACTGTTAAAAGATTTAAAGCCAGTACGCCTAATTCAACATCCATTGGTTTAAAAAACCGGATGGGAAGAAAGCGTAATTCAACCTCCTTTGGTTTATAAACTGGTTGGGAAGTATATTGTGTTGAAAATGTTGACGTCCAAACAGGAAACGTCATTGTATTACATATATTTTTTAACTCGTTGGGCAGGCAACAAGGCCGGTTAAACCAAAGAGTATACAAATTCTACGTAAGGTTAAACATTGTAGGAAGGAAATGAAGTTACATTTTCATGATTTTTTAAATTGATTTATTAACCTGGGTTTTTCTAGCTTACAGGCTATGTTGACAAAACGTAGAAAAATAATTACTTAAGTTCTGTAGAAATGATATGTCAAGACGCTGCAAGATTTATCGCATAAAACTCCGCCTATGTTCTTTGAAGCTATTTCTAATATCAGTGTAAATCATGTTTATTTTTTTCAGTGAAAGGAATATACATGATTACAAAACATAGTCAAACTAGACCATGAAATATATATCTCATTTTACAATCACTGAGAAAGTATGGAGCAAAGAGTGAAAAAACTTATTTTTTTCCCTGCCTTTCCAGGTGACCCCTCGATTTCCCTGACCACCTTGAGATTCCCTGACTTTTCAGAAAGTGAACATCCTGTTTAGTCTTATGTATTTTTTTTAGGGGTGTACCTTCAAAGGTGTGATGGTCGAGCACGAGCAGATTGTGCACCTCGATGTCGAGCGCGTTGGGTGCATGCTTGGGCGGCGCGTGCGGCGCGCCCGAAGTGTTGGCGGCGGCGGTGGAGGCACACGCGCGCGCCGCCCCTGGGCACGCGCCCCCGCCCTCCAGCCGGTCCACGCGCATTGTGATCACGCCGAATGTCTGGAATGAAATCACTCTGCGTCAACTATTTGCCTATATGATCCTATAGGAGTGTTCTCGACAAAACATGTATTTAGAATCGCGCGGCATTTTTGTTTGGTATTTGTTCATAAAGACATACTTTTGGTATAAAGGAACAAAGAAAATATATGTAGCTTACTTACTTCCGCCAAACTGTAAGCATATGTGTAATAAATCCTAATAGTGAGTCAACTCGACCGCTTGACAGAGCAACGATGAGGTGCGGTGTGAAGGAGAGCAGAGTCCCCCTCCTGCCCGCGACGCCTGCGGGGCGTATCAGCGGGCGTCTATTGCAAATCGGTACAACGTATTAGGTGTCAGGTACACGAAATCGTTCGCACGTGTTTGCCAAAGTACATATTAATTATATCGTATGTTTGGTGTTCACGCAACGAGGCGATTTATTTATTTGTTTTAAATATGCGTACCATCTGTGTTGGTAAATGGTTGAGCGTCAACATCATATAATAATAGTGGAGAATTGCGAATTCATCAATTTCCAAAGGATGAGGAAATATGAGTAGATATAATATGTAATATGATTTCTTATCAATATCCACAACATTAGGTAGCTATTATAATCGATGTACCTACCTATGTTGATAGCAATAATTGACCGAGCGAGCGCGAAGCGCGAGCGAAGCGTCTCTGTTTCAGTTTCGGTTGTACTATTATTTATTCTGAGGCTTCGGCAAAAAAATCTTTCGTATGTCCGGATATCTTTCGTATGTCCGGATGTCTCTCCGGACATACGAAAAATCAAAAAATCTATTATAATCGATGTACCTACCTATGTTGATAGCAATAATTGACCGAGCGAGCGCGAAGCGTCTCTGTTTCAGTTTCGGGTGTACTATTATTTATTCTGTGGCTTCGGCAAAAAAATCTTTCGTATGTCCGGATATCTTTCGTATGTCCGGATGTCTCTCCGGATTTCCGGCTGTTCTCCTCTACAGGTCGCATTTCTCAACCGAACAAGACGAAACTTGATTGATTTTTTTAGTCATTAGGGATTTTTGATTGGAGGGGGGGGGGGGGGGATTTGATTGGACTTCCCCCAAAAAAGGGTGAAAAGGGGGCTACTGAATATCTCCACCATATTAAATCTTGATTTCGATAATTCTTTTTTCCTTTGAAAGGTAGTAACTTTAAATAAGTTTCATAAAATTTTTGGTGAAGATCTGATGAGGATCTTCGGCGTGATGAGCAGAATAGCTTCTCAAAATGCAGTAAATTTCTCACTTTTAGGTTTCTACCAGTGGTATCAGCCCTTTACATACTAGGTAGGGATTGATAGAGCGCCTTGGTTACCTAGATGGCGCTACTGTGCACCGCTAGATTTTTTGCAACACTTGGAGATTATTCTTTACATTAGCTATCGCATTAAAGAAAAATATTGAACTTCCCGCTGCACACGGGCCCAACACCCTTAGTGAATAGTACATATCTAGGTAGGTACACATATAAGACCGTGGGATCTCGACTAGGGAAAAATTAATTAGTAAAATAAGCTAAGTACATTAGTTAGTAAAGATTTTATTCGATATACGTAGGTACCTACCTTGTTTTCAATAAAATAGGTACATAACATATCAATACCTATTTTGACCCTGATTTTTTAAATGCAAAACTTTAGATGTTCCTTTGTTATGCAATCACAGTGAATCGGGCGAAGCCGCGGGGCGCAGCTAGTAAGTATAGAATAATATATTATGAGGAATACAAATTTTTACATGGTATAATATTATTTTGTAAAAATGATATTAATTTTTTTTCGCACCCTGTTTACAAAGTTCACCTGATTGTACCAGGGGCATTTTTTTCCCGTGGTCTACCTCAATATTTCTGGGTGTACCATTTTTTTTGTATTAACCCTATCATATTATTAGCTAATAGTCGCTTGTCGGCATTTTGCACCGCGACAAAGGAGTTGACTCTCTATTAGGATTTATAACACATAAATGCTGTAAGTCAGACAAATGAACAAATGTATGACAAATGATAAATGGAAAAATAACCATTTATGCAAGGCATCCTCAGGAGATGTTGACTCGTCGAGTGCTGTTAGTCTTACACTCGACGAGTCAACATTTTTTCTATATATTCCCTTACATTTTTTCAATCATAGTATTTTAAGTGTGAAAAAAATCGTTATAGTGAAAAGTTGGATAGAACAAATATTGCTAACACAAAAACAAACAGCATTTTTTGCGGTTTTATCACTTTAGGTCGTAAGTCAACGATTTTTAAATTCCGGTCCACTGTGTGTCGTGTCGCTTATTGAAAATTTAGTCCACAAAATGGTCATTTTAATTGAATAATGAGAGAGGCTTTACCACAACACACACTAATTTCATATCAAACACATTACACCCCTCCTAGTAAGGGAAAATATAAAAAAACAATAATAAGAATTGAATAATTTCCCGAACTGTTCAGTTTGTAAACTGACCTGTGACGCCTCCTGGTAAGCGATCCGCCTGGGCGTCTCCCCGAGCGGCACGGTCCTGATGTGAAGTTTCTGTATTTCGTCTATGGTGCCGATGGTCACTGTGCTGTCTGTCGCTAGTGCTAAACTGAAACACAAACGAACATATTGACGGAGCCGAGCTGACGATTGCGTTCATTGGCTGCTCTGGGTAAAAGGACGCTGAATTATTGACGGCAGAGATACCTGGATTTGCGAGTGTGCGCAAAACACGGCGACGGAGTAAAGACTGAGCCCGTTTTATTTTTCTTTAGGAAGGATGCATGCTCTTGGTCTAGTAGCCGACATTTGCAGCGTCACTGGACCGGGGCGGGCGCGAAAGCGCTCCGCCGCAATGCGTGACGCAGAAGGTGCAAGCCTAAGTTAAAATTTTGGGGACTTGCTCAAGGGCACCTCAGCTGGCCGTCGTATACTATAAGTTTCGGATTTAACACGCCTCGCTAGTGTTAGTAGTGATCTAGGGGGCACTGACAAAATGTCTAGGAGCCCTTAATTAATTAAATTTGACCACCGATTTGGAATACAGCCTTCGAGAAGAATTCGGCAAGAATTCGAAAGCGAATAACTTACTAACTACGGGACCTTCGTCCTCACCGGCGAGGTCGGTGTCTGTGTCTAAGTGTGTGCGTCTCTGAATCGTTTTCAGAGAAGGAAGGATGGGTGAGCTCTACTTCCTGCGCGCAAGCGCTTATAAGCACTCGCCACCGCCGCCTTTCGTCACCGTTCGGCGAACTTCTGCGCCGTTCGCAACCTCACTGACACGGTAGTCTTCTCTATGCCTCGGAAGTAGTCAATTGATCATCCATTAATCATCTAACAATGTACACAAATCAACTTTTTAATAAATTAATCGCATAAATACTACAATTCGTACAAACGCGCCGTCGTGTATATTTAGACTCCTAACATAACATATCCATACGGTACAGCTACATAAACGTTGATTCAGTCATAGAAGGCGCACCAATAAACGTTCGAGTACCACAATGAGCTTTAAAAGACCGAAATAACTAAAATGAATTTTTTTGTGTTTAACGTACAAATATCAATTTGACTATCTTATTAGTCGTCGGCAAAAAGAGCACCCATTTTTTTTGAGATAAGCACTGTAATATGTACAATACATGCTTCGCCATTGCCTCCCCTCAAAAGGTCTAGCCTTCTAACTAATCCATACTAATATTCTAAAAGTGAAAGTAACTCTGTCTATTACTTTTCCACAACTAAACGACTAAACCGCATGTCGCGGGTAAAAACTATTAATCAATAAACAGTTGACCTGTCGGGTTAAAGAACTAACCTGTCTAGTTAAACAATTGGCCTATCGGGATAAACAACTGACCTGTCGGGGTAAACAACTGACCTGTCTAAATAAACAACTGTCCAGTATAGTCAAAAAACTGACCCGTCAGGTTAAACAACTTACCTGCCTAGATAAACAATTGACCTGTCGCTATGTCAAACAACTGATAAATATTAGACTGTCTAGATAAAGAACAGACCTGTCTAGACAAACAACTGACCTATCTAGATAAACAACTGACCTGTCTGGATAAACAACTGACCTGTCGGGGTAAGCCTGTGCGTTGAGTGAACACATGTGCGTGACTTCTTTTAAGTTGACGTTAGAGAACACTAGCTTGTGATTGGAGGAGAATATGACGGTCGGCCGGTCGGAGCACGCGAATATGTTCGTTGTCGATAGAGATCTGGAAAGAAATAGTTTGGTTATTTCGTAGAAGAATTATATTTGTAAAGGGTTTAACTTTGATATATTCTGTTCATCGACAGGCAGTGGAAGTGGTTCAAAGGGGAACTGGTCCGATGTTACCGCTAGAACTGAATGTCAATCCTTCCTTGCAATAATGTACATCCACCAACAGTTTTCCATTTGAGATTTATGTGGAGATTGATCAAAACTTTTATTCAACCCAGCAATCGACGAATTTTTTACACAAAAATTCCACTATTTATATCAGATGTACGTTTTATTATTTACATATTTCAAGAATATCTGTTATTATTATTTTAAGCTTTTAGTTATGA
Organism: Alsophila aescularia; assembly: GCA_946251855.1. Classification (NCBI taxonomy): domain Eukaryota; kingdom Metazoa; phylum Arthropoda; class Insecta; order Lepidoptera; family Geometridae; genus Alsophila; species Alsophila aescularia. Next base: position 11,363,618 of record OX276373.1, read on the forward strand.
ATGTTTCAGTCAGTAGTTTATGAAATAATAATATGATAGTGTGGAATAATAACTCAATTAGCAAACTAGCGTCCGAGTTCGAATATATTAAAAATTTATTGAAATAAGCTCCAGTATAAAAAAAATACTCACTGGTCTCCAAACTAGTTTAAACTGTATCTTGGGGACCCTCCTTCCTCTATTATACAATTTTTTAATGGAACCAAAATTAAATTTATATGATGCGATGCCTTTAATTAAAACAAGGAAGGGGCGTGTAATGTATGTGGATATTAGATATTATCATGACAAGTAATGAACTACACTTCATACACTAAGAATTAAGTGACAGTAGATAAACATGATGATGATATGGGAAGTAGAAGGCCATACGGCCTTACCTAAAACTCCTAAGTACAGTAGGCTGCGTGCCAAGTGTGACTTTCTTCTTGTTGTGCAACACTCCGGTCTTCTGGTCTACTGTGAAGTAGAACATGGAGCCATCTCCTAGAGCGCAGAGCAGGTAACACACGCCTTCTAGCACGCAGATGAGAAGGGAACGGGGTATCATTTCTGGAAAGAGTTAGATGATTTTAATATTACTGGAAGTATTAATTTACAGCAATATCTATAGGATTTTTTATATTTATAGAAAAATTCTTGTGTGGGGACATATATCTATAGGATTTTCAGCGTTTGATAATGTAGGGACACTTATCTATAGATTTTTCAGCGTTTTATAATGTAGGGACACATGTCAAAAGTTTTTTTTTTTTTGCGTTTGATAATGTAGGGACACATGTCTACAGTTTTTTTAGCGTTTGATAATGTAGGGACACATGTCTATAGAATTTTCAGCGTTTGATAATGTAGGGACACATGTTTACATAATTTTTAGCGTTTGATAATGTAGGGACACATGTCTATAGAATTTTCAGCGCTTGATAATGCAGAGACATAGCTATAAAATTTTCAGCGTTTGATAATGTAGGGACACATCTAATTTTCAGCGTTTGATACCGAAGGGACAAATCTATAGTATTTTGAGCTTTTGATAGTGAAGGGAAACATGTTAGTACGGATGTGCATGAATGACATGTGTGTGTGTGAGCGAGACGTATGAACAAGTGCTTGCGTTTTTCGGGGATGCAACGAAACTAATCATGGAGGAACGGGGCGGAGTGCGCATTCCGCCACCGGATATCATAATCATATAGTTTATTTTCTTTATGAACACAGTTAGATAGGAGCGAGCGCACAGAATCCGCGGCGGCACGCCCTGTGATTATGCCTTCAGTCTTAGTGGTTTCAGTGTATTTTATAAAGGGCCCACTCCACATCATGCGGCGCGTGTGCTGTGATAATCAACATAGGGAATTCAAGAATCGATGGGCAGCAGCATTTTGTATATGACATGTATCTCACCTCCAGACAGTTTCTCCGTGTGCATGGGGCGCAGGTCCGGCAGCTTGAGCACTCGGACCGAGATGTCGGTCCAGAGCCCCACGCCGAGCAGCGCTTCGTCGCCGCCCGGCCCCAGGTCCAAGCACGCCACTTCCTCCTCCATACATATTTCCCTGAAAGTAATGATTTATTCAATACAAACATACAGAGAAAAATGACATTACTATATTATAGGGATAGCTTAGTGAAATTAGTTTTATCTCTCTTGTTTGAACCATTTGGTTAAAAAATATATTATGTTTGCTTTTTATCAAAATAACACGTACGATATAAAAAAAGTTATTAAATTACGTCACTAACATATGCCTGCGAGGCATCACCATAACAGTGGAGCCGAGATACAAATAATTCTTCAACAGGTTTTTTGACTTAAATAACCACTCGTCTTTAATTCAGCGACCAGCGTCCAGCCAGTAGTATCAGTCCGTACCATCAGTCTGAATTGAGACACTCCATACCAATATACAGAATGTAACATAACTACCTATTAGAAACAGGGGTGGGGCATGTGGTGCGGCGTGGCGAATTACGTTAGTTTATCGAGTTATGAGATTTCGAAGTTTTTCATTCATGAATTTACTTTTAAAGTTTACGCAAAACACTGTGCATCAAACCATATAGTAGCACAGAATAAATAATTGCCTAGTAATCAACTGAAAAAAAAACCAATACCGCCCTTGACCTTGAATTTGTGCTATCAACTTATCTGTGAACTGAATGAACTGAACTGAATTTGTTAAATAACAAACGTTGAATTTATGAAAGTGTGCATGATAGGGTATCCCCGCTAATATATAAAAGTGAAACGTTCTCTGTTTGTTTGGGGCGCTTTCACGTGATAACGGCTGGACAGAATTTAATCAAATTTTGTATGTAGATAGATGCTGTATACCATAGAGACCAACATAGGATACTTTTTATTCCGGAAAATTGTACACGCGGGCAAAGCCACGGGGCGGGGGTGCCTATTGTGTTATCTTACAATAAATACTTGGAAGTGCAGTTTAGTACCCCAGACCTTAGAACAAGCACGTAACATTCCCTCCAATAGTGAATGTTACGAAGGACTACGCAAGGACTCACCTGAACGAGTTGATCGTGACACACGTTTCCTGTGAAGAATGTCTGTCTGTCCGAGACGAAGCCTTGGATTTCCGTTTCTTCCACCTCCTCGCCGTTTAGCTGCAACACCCTGGAAGTGAAGTACTGCTTGTCATTGACATTGTTGGTTTCATCACTGTTATTGGAACTTGTCGCTCGCCCGACCGAACTGAGCTCTGCGATGTACAAATCATTTTTAACATTTTAGCTTACAAATAAATAACAACAGAGACCTAAACTAACTAACAACACATAATCGAAAGTGCTGAAAAACCCGACTGCGAACAAAATTAAAAAGAGGCAAAGATATGTGAAAATGGTTGCTGACCAACTTTAAATCGTTATAGATCCTAAATGGTCATTTGAAATGATGAGAGAAACCTAAAGATAGTTCGTCGACTTTCATTTCTATTTTTTCACAATATTATGGCGTCTGGTTGTCGCCATATTGAATTTTGATTACTGTCATGTCTTTATAGCACTTTATAGCTAGATTAAGACGAATCGTACGACGATTGACGATCATCAAAATCGGTCCACGCGTTTGGTCTATATAGTGCCACAAAGGGACAAAACACAGTACTATAGTCACCAAAATAAATATGAAGTTTCGAAAATAGTAAATTGTCAACAAAACTTTGTTGGTCTGAATTACACCCACAAACAGATAGGTAAGATTGAAATGAATGATATTAGGTTCAAATGGGCATGTAGTCATAAAATTTCATCTGGCTTGACATACATGTCACGGCAATACCAGGAGCCCAATTCTCGAGCAATAGACATCATGTCGAATTCGAGATAAGTCGAAACAAAATGGCGAATATCGATTGTAAAGTAACTTTCGTGTTCTCAGTATGTCACGATAGAGATATGTCTACTCCCAGCGCTCGACATGCAACCAGTGGTCCGGATCAGTAGACTTTTATATGTCGAATGAGAAATCGAACCGTTTCTTATCTGTAGTCGAACTAAACTTGAACTCTCTTCTTGTAAAATAATCAAACATATTCGAAATCTAAACAAATTCAGACGATTTTACTACGGATTTCACAAATAACGTGGGTGAGGCAATATTATTTTTAATTTGTTTTCTTACTACTATAAAATAATAAATCATAAAACTTGATTTATTAATATTTTTATTTATGGCTTGGATTTTGATCTTTGTTTTATATACATTTCTACGACCGGTTGGTCTAGTGGCTAGAGACCCTACTACGAAATCAAACGGTCGAAGGTGCGAATCCCACAAGGTGCAATCATTTGTGTGATGTGCAGAAATGTTTGTTTCCGAGTCATGGATGTAATATTCGTATCTATGTATGTTTATCCGTTGTCTAGTGCCACGCGGGGCAATAACCTATCTTGTTGCAATTAGATTTTCATTATCACCTGCACTTAATCCAATGCTATATCTGGCCCGTTGTTCTATATGGTTGCGAAGCATGGACCATGAAGATAGAGCTTCGGAAAAAAGTGGAAGCATTTGAGATGTGGTCATACCGTCAAATGCTCCGCATTAGTTGGACGGATAAGGTTTCAAATACAAAAGTTTTAGAGCGCATGGGGAAGAAACTCGAACTTTTCCGGAACATAAAGCAAAGTAAGGTAGCCTACCTCGGGCATGTACTGCGAAATGACCAATACCAGTTATTACAGAGTATAATGATGGGAAAAATTCTGGGGAAACGAAAAGTCGGTAGGCGTAAGATGATGTCGTGGCTCCGTAAAATTCGGGAGTGGACAGGCATTAGGACGGTGGAACAACTGTTCAGACTGGCTCTGGACAAACAAAAGTTTAAAGAGCTGACTGCCAACCTTCAATAATGGAGCGGCACTTTGAGAGAGAGTGCACTTATGCGGCGCGTTAGAGTTGATGTTGCTTTGAAAATCTGATTTCTTAGGTAATTCCGCTGCGCAATTGCCTAGTAAAAGTATTCTAACTTAACCTTCACAAGATGCCAAGATAATAACAATCAACAGATCCTCAAGGTAATAACACAGTTATAACTAAATAGGCACTTCAATACAGTAAAACTTCCCTGAAATAGTTAATATGCACCAAATGTAGATTAAAAACAAATAAAAAAGTTTTTTTTTTTTTTAGATTTCTTTGTCATTGATTTATTTGTTGTGAACTACCCTTAAAGTTTCAGTTGGATAGCTATACGGGAAGAGCTCGAAATTTGAGTTGCAAGATTACACCCGGAACAACAGACAGATAGAAAAACAACAGACAGATAGTAATCGACGTAAAAAAAAAAAAGTGGTAAAAAACATTTAATTTTAACCGGGTATACTGTGGGCTCTTGGGCTATGAAACTCTACATTGCCTCGGCTACTGTTTTTAAAGGTATTAGAGAACTTTCCTTGACGCAGCTCCTCGTCCTCGTCGTAAGATTCCATGCCATGCATGCATAGAATATAAATATTTAAATTCGACATTGTAGAAAACACAATATTTCGTTTCACGCGAGTACCTTTCGTGTATTTTCCGAGTTTAAGGATAGAATTTGAAATTCTCGGTCTGAAAACTGTCTACTTTGTACATATTGATGCAATTCGGTGTAAAATGTATCCAGTATTCATTCATATATCATCTGCATATTTAATTATTTTATAATCCACAATGTTGATCTTTCTCGATTTTAGGTCAACACAGATGTGAAAACGGAACGTACTTACATATGTCTACGAATAAGTCTATGATAAAAATCTCTATAGTCACCGAGAATGCGAGTTTTGATCCTGTATCATTTTTCGTAGAGATTTAAGATTAGAGACAATCTCGAATTCGACATATGTCTATTTGCGCGAGAATTGGGGTATGTCGCGGTAGTTACTTGGCCTGCCGTATGTTTCGGTAGTTACCTGGCCTGGCGCATGTCCCGGTAGTAACCGGGCTTGCCGTATGTCCCGGTAGTTACCTGCCATGCCTCATGTCCTGGTAGTTACCTAGCCTGCCGTATAACCCGACAGTTACCTGCCTTGCCGCATGTCCCGGTAGTTACCTGGTCTGTCCTACGAAGGCGAGCACAAGCGTGTCGTGGTGCGGCGTGGCCTGCAGCGTGAGCGGCCACATGCCCTTGATGCCGGGCAGGTCGATGGACGCCTGCTCCTGGATGCCGATGCCATTGCGGATGATACGCAGGGAGCCCATCTTGAATGCACCTGGGATACAGACGTGACGTCACCATTATCAGCCAGTTGCGTTATCTCTGCTCCGCTCAGAGACCATTGGTCTAATACAGTCGTTGGTTTCAAACAGGCCAGAAGTCAGAAGTTTGGAAGCATTTGAATTTGAGATTTTACTGCCATTTTCTACACTAATAATATAAACAGAAAAGATTTGTTTTTTTGTTTGTAATAATAAATAAACTCATAAAACAAAAAAAGGATTTAAAAAATATTTCACTGATAGTACACGGTGAAATAACGGGAAAACTACGGGCGGGGCAGCTAGTTTAAAATAAAGTGTTGATGGACGTCTCAGGTTCTCGTTTATTTTTTTGCTTTCAAAAGTATTCAGAATGCTAATAGATTCAGGATATCCTAACTGACAACTCTTAACTCGGGATTTTTTATTAACTAGCAGAAGTAGCCTTTTTATTAAAAAAAAACTCTTCTTCTGAAAAATAATTCCCAACTTAGTCCTACACCCCAACCAAAAACTCCTACCTGAACAAGTGATCAGCTGATTCTGCCCCTGCTTTTCCAAGTCCACCACACACATGTCTACGATGGGTGCTAGACTAGTGAAGCTCTCCATCGGCTGCACGTACTGGCTCGCTTCGTCCCGCGAGGCCGAAAGCCGAACGAGGGCCGAATCGCCGAGCCGAGAGCCGATAAACACCACCCCGTTGTCCAAGTATGTCATACACTCTGGGATTGGGATGTCGCCTGTAAAATAACAACTGTACTTATTATTGTAACTTTTAAACTTTAGCGATTTGAACACGTAGTTAATAACTAGCTTAAAAGCTAAAAAACACGCCTGCCCCGCCAAAAAAGAACTTATGCAAATAAATCATATACTGTTGAAATGTGCTTATAACAAGGCCTTCAAATTGATACCCATATCTACTACCTTGCTTGCGCGCGAAAAAGCTACCACGCACATACTGCGCGTGCGCACGCGTAGCAAGGTAGTAGAAAAGTAAAAGATTTTTTTTTCTCACTTGATATGAAGCCATAATGCGCCGCCATACAGACTTTAAAAAAAAACTATGTTACTCGGGATGATGTAAGGATTCTAACGATACCTAAACGTCTAAATCTGTTCAGGCATTTAAAAGTTATGGTGGAATAAAGAAACTCACATACATACATACAAACATACATGAATCCTTAAAACATTACATTCCTTTTTTTTGGGTAATCGTGTAATTATTTAAACGGGACATAATCGCGCTGAAAACACTATTCACGCATTTGCTTGTTTAGATAATTAACTATGTGTACTTATTATTAACGTCTTTGTTAGACGGTTGATGAAACTGAAGGAAGTATTTTGGGTGTGATGCAGAGACATGGCTGCGGGATCAAAATCCCGTCCGCAATCCAAATTTTTCCATAGTACTAGTGAAACCACTCGGTGGCACCTGCTTGGATAATTATAACAAACTAAGGTTGATTAATTATGTTGATAGTATCTCACAGGAACCATACAATTTCCTGGGATAAAAAGTATTATATGTTTTATTCCAAGTCATAAATTTGTTTGTTTGTTTGTCGTATGAGGTAGTGCTGGCCTCTGGTGTCAGAGTTTGTCAGGCCGCCCAGGGGCGTCTGACATGGCTTAACGACTGCTTAATCAATAACAGCCGGGACCGACAGCTTAGCGTGCGTTTCGACGCATAATGCTAAAAACGCAAAAGGCCATAATCGTATTGCGTTACTGAAATCGTGCCCTCCGAAGCACGGAACGGTATAAAACCGCATAAAAATTAGAAAAGTCATTGGTGTGGAGCCTAGTACCGAACCCGGTATTGTTAGGGTTCTAAGTTGCATTATTGAACCTTTAGGCTGCCATCGCTCTACTCACAAACTTTACATTATTATAGTAGTACTAGGTATGCCCGCGGCTTCGCACACGTGTTCATTTCTTTAGATTAAAAGTACTCCATGTTAGCACATGGAGAACTCCAGGACTTCCAGGACCTAAAATACCAATATACCAACATTTAATCAAAATTCCTTCAGCTGTCAAAAAGTTTTTTATCGATTGCTCGGCTTTTACACATTATTTTGAGATACTAAGTACACCAGTTTTTAAGTCAAACCCTAAGATATCCATCAGTGAAAACCGCATCACAAACAGTTCAGTAGTTTTTACGTGATGCGCGTACATACAAACAGACGCAGATAAAAAGACAACATACACGATTTAAAAAAAATTATATGTAGTTTTGATACACTGAAAATAAATTAAATTTATAAATGTGATGTTATTTTAATAACATTACAATAGATAACTGTGCAATATTAATAACAATTGTCATTTCTTGAAAAATCCGATTTCCTTAATTTTTTGTTTTGTCCAGATTACAGGGAAACTTTTAGTCCTTCGAAGTTTCACTTGTGCTTATATTAAAGTTAACTGTTCTACAACTTTTTTCATGATTTTCCTCGTATAATTGGTATATTAGCCGATATTCTGCTCGGAAGGCGACTAAAATTACATTTTCAAACTTCTTAGGAAAAATTGCCAATGTTTGAAGTACTGCCACTCGAGTTTTTCAAAAAATAACACAGCTTCAGTTGGGCTCAAATTGTAGCAATTGTTGTGTTCTTTATAAGTGTAATAGATAACTTTACGGTGGGAAGCACCTTTTAGAAGTTCTAAGCCAAAATCTGAAAAATGTCTAGCCTAACAACATCCCAAAAAACATGACGCTACAGATTTTTGCATCCTAACCACAGAAGAAGCCTAACGCGATTTTTGTATCTACATCATCATCATCAGCCTCTATACCAGTCCACTGCTGGACGTAGGCCTCTCACAATGAACGCCACTGAGCCCGATCTTCGGCTCTTCTTATGCAATCGCTGCCAACTGTCTTTCGTAAGTCGACTCTCCACCTGGCCGGCCAACACTACGTTGTGTTTGTATCTACGGTGACCGTTAATCCTATATGATAAAGTGCGAAGGCCAGCTTAAGATGAGCCGTACGTTACAACGTTCTTGTACATTTAGGGTTTCAAGTTATTTGGACATAATACTGAGGCTTGTACTGTCTGTCATTTCTGAACTACAAACCCGACATGATAATATTTAAAGTAGGTAACTCCTTTCTAACAAAAAAATTGTTAATGAAATCGGACTATGCGTTAATGAATTACATTTAAGTACAAATTTTGACTTTCATCCCCTCTCCCCCTTGGGAGGTTCCCTTTGAACCATGCTAAATATCGGGATAAAAGTATCCAGAATTAGGATTCTAGATTTAGGATTCCAGATTTAGGTCCCGAGGTAGGCCTCGTCGTATATTTTTTCGGGATAAAAAGTAGGTACTCAATTTTAGCCCACCACATAAACTTTGACTGTGCCAAGTTGCATCAAACTCCGTCAAGTAGTTTCAGCGTGATATAGTAGGCGCAGCGAAAGTATGCGTCTCGGAAGTTATCTGCTAGTGGCTGCGCAAGCTACTACTTTTCTGGAGCAATCCTAATGTTGAAGGTGAAGACAGCATTGTATAACTGCCTCGCTCACTCGCTTACGTTTTTCGCATATTCTGTCTCACTTTTACTTTAAGCTATTTTATCCCCACAGCAGCAGTACCTGCGCAATCGTCACAGAGCCTAACTTCACAAACATATACATTGGCTGCGACTACTGTACGTGTTCTTTTAAATAACTTTCAACCCCTATACTACGGAACTCTTTAATTTTTCGTGATGAAAAGTATCCTATGTCATACCTCGTACTATGAACTCAAACCATACCAAGTTTGTAAACTACAAAAAAAAAACAATGTACAGTATTGGACCCGTTACAGTTTTATTATGAGTATAAATAACTTACCAAGCAGTTCTACCTTCAAATCCTTGACCGCCTGTGTGCCGTCCATCTTTTCCTGTAGTTCTAGTAACAGCATGAACAGGCGTCCGGCAATGTCACCCAGCAAGTAGCGCAGCCCTTTACCGTCCACTCGGCAGTAGCAGCATATTGGGGTCAACTGTAATAAGAGGAGCGCAGTAGCATCATATTGGGTAAACTAATAAGAGGAGCGCAGTAGCTTCATATTGGGGTTAACTGTAACAAGACAAGAGTGCAGTGCCTACATATTGAAGTATACATTAATAAGAGTGGAGTAGAAAAATATTATTGAGGTCAACTTTAACACGAGTAAAGTGTTACATATTGGGGTCAACAGTAACATATGTAAGTAGCATATCAGGGTCAACTGTAACAAGGCAATAGCAGCATATTGGGGTAAACTGTAACAGGAGTTAAGTGCAGCAATGAATTGGGGTCAACAGTAACATTAGTAAATCATATCCTTAGGAGTGTATCCTTCACAGAAATCTTACAACATTGTCCCGGTATAAAGAAAATGTTTTAAACCATTATAAATACTCAACACCATCTCGACTTAAAGTGAAGCATTCAATTTTACAAACAGCACATTTTTAACCCCCGAACAAAGAGACGGGTGTTATAAGTTTAGGGTGTGTATCTCTGTGTGAGTCCGCCTGGGGAAGTACCACACCTTTGTCAGATATTCAACCGCCAAGCAGTAGTGTGTAAACTATTTCTGTGTTCCGGTTTGAAGGGCAATGTTTCCAGCGAAATTATTGGGTAATGAGACTTAACATCCAATGTCTCAGGGTGACGTGCGCAGTGCAGTGACGCGCAAGACTTTGCAATCAAAGTTCTGGGTGGCACTGCAACTGTTATGGACAGGCGTGACGCTTACCATCAGGCGAGCGACCTGCCCGTCTCGTCATTCAACGAAATAAAAAAAATGGACTGATTTAGCTGCGGTTCTGAGCTATAATGGGGGGAAAGGGGGACGGGGGGTTGAACATCGTAGCTTTCAAACGAATGGACCAATTTTGATGTGGTTTTCTTATGTTTGACAATTGATGTGATGGAGATGGTTCTTAGCTATATGGGGGGAGGGGGAGTTGAGAAAAGGGGGTTAAGATAAATAGCGAATGGACTGATTTAGCTGCTGTTTTTAATGGTTAAAAGCTGAGGTACACGAGATGGTTCTTAGCTTTAATGGTGTGTGTGTGTGTGTGTGTGTGCGTGTGTGCACGCGTGTGTGTGTGTGTATGTGTGTGTGTGTGTGTGTGTGTGTGTGAGGATCATAGCTCCCAAACGAATGGACCGATTTTGATGCAGTTTTATGTTTGAAAACTGGTGTGATCGAGATGCTTCTTAGCTAATAATGGTGGCGGAGGGCCGGGGGTTATATATTTTTTTCATTTGTGCTTGTTATTGATGGAATTTGTCCGGAATTGTAGTATTTAAAATAATTGTAATATGACAGGTATAGGCGGATGTAACAGAATAATCGTAGATCCACTTTCAGATGATGCTAGAAAATACTCGCTTGTGGATAAGCACGACTAGATATTCAATTGACGCGCTTGTCTACAGGTGGGTAAGGTAATGCGTAACTTTGGCGGCAATAACGCAAAACTAGCTTAAAAGCTAAAAAACACGCCTGTCCTGCCAAAAAAGAGCTTTTGCCAATAAATTATATACTGTTAGAATGTGGTTATCAAGGCCTTCAATTTGATACCCATATTGTAAAATTCAAAGTTTTTTTTAATTTGAAAATGTAGCCATACTGCCGCTATATTGATTGTTTTCAAAAAATATATAGCTTATGTTACTCAGAATTTAGACGTAAAACTTATGGTGGAATAAAGAAACTCACATACATACATACATACGTGAATGCTAAAAACAATACACTCCTTGTATTGGGCATTCGTGTAAAAAAACTGTATGGCTCGCGAATCACACTGCTGAATTTAGAAAAATGAGCTGTAACTCAAATAAATCTCTCTTTTCAACAGGTTACTTTGAGTCGGCCAGCTTTATACTTCTGGTAGAGGTTCATATGACGCTTCTGGTTCAACAAAATCTGGTTTACCTTGATCTGTGGCGGTGCAACAGCCACGTAGCTCTGTCCGTCGTGGTACACAATTGATTCCTGGCCTATGACTATAGATCCACCTGTAAATGACAAAAAGTAGTGTTATGTGCAACACTGGCTAAACAAGAATCCACACTTCGGGTTTCGTTTTGTTTATAAATATCGAACAAAATAAATCTAAATACAGTCCATATTTGCTTGGCTGTAACTTGGCTATTAAGGCCGAATAGCACGAGAAGGAGAGCAAACTATTTACTTGGACACGATTGTTTTATTGAAAAAGGCTAACTATTAATTGTCAGAAATATCAATAAAACTGATGAAGCCAAAGATTATACAAAAAAAAGGCATTAAAATTAGTCTCTTCTTTTTTTGCCTGAAAGTTTTGGTAATCCGTCCTCCTAATCAAATACAAATACCTATTCAAAATGTTGTTCAGGATTTTGATATTCTTATGATGTACTAATGTCTCCCGCGGCATTGCCCGTGTACAAACTTTGCCACCCACATAAGAGTGCGAATTTTGCAAAATTTCTTTCTTATTGCTCTCAACACTAAGGAAGCTACCCTGAAAATTTCACGTCCTTATCAGTACTGGTTTAAGCCGTGCGCTGACTGTCAGCAAATCAGCGACAAGTAAGTTTATTCGAAAACCTGTGCTTTGCAGTTGTCCTTGTCTAATAATTTTCTAAAGGAAAAAATATATTTACCGGTATTCGAACCAGTATCATCCATGCCTCTGCGCGGTACATGCCTTTAGCCAATCGGCTACCGTGACACCAACTGCCAATAGATGGCGTTACCGTCCCTGTAAGACGGATTTAGAAACTGAGGGGAAAATTTGGATGATGATGTAGTGGTCACGGTAGCCGAAGGGTTAATGGCATGAGCCGCACAGGCATGGATGATGCGGGTTCGAACCCCGTCCGTGATCCAAATTTTTCCTTTAGAACATTATTAGATACTAGTGACTCGCCCGGGCTTCGCACGTGTAGCGTTTACGACGCGGCATTTTTCTTACTTGCATTTATATAGCCGTCGTTACTTATAAAAAAAATACGCCAGTAAGCGTAATTCAGCGCCATGGAGGTTGAAACTTGATACAACAGGAAAAAGGGAATTCACAGGCTCAACTAAATACGAACTCCAATATTTTAACACCATCAACAGCGACATCACTGGAACAGCTGTGCCAGCGACCTAAAGTCGTGCTACGGTATATAAAGGAGCTCGGGTGGAAAGGATAGAGGCTGGCAGGGTGATATGCACAATACACCCCAAGCGGGACGTCAGTGCAGGCCTTACCGCCCCCATCTCTAATAAGAATAAAATACATTGAGTTACATTGTTCTAATTTCCGTAGGGAACATTCATTTAAAAAAAAAACAGCGCTGAAAATGTAGTTTACTATGGGTGAAAGAATTTTTAAAATCGGTTCAGTATTTTTGAGTTTATCCATTACAAACAAACAAACTTTTCTCCTTTATAATATTTATTAGATATTATGTCCTCGTTAAACAGGCGTTAATGCTAAAATCATTAAAACAGTAGTTAGCTTGGCTTATTGGTACATACTTACTACTTTTAAAGCCAAGTCCAGCTACCCATTATAATAATAGCGCTAAAACGTTGGTTACGTCGGGCGGGTTACCTTACTTACCAAGCGGGCTGGGTACTGGGATCAATATAATAATAGCGCTAAAACGTTGGTTACGTCGGGCGGGTTACCTTACTTACCAAGCGGGCTGGGTACTGGGATCAATATAATAATAGCGCTAAAACGTTGGTTACGTCGGGCGGGTTACTTTACTTACCAAGCGGGCTGGGTACTGGGATCAATATTGACGCCTCTGTTTCCACGTTGTCTTGTTTCCAAGGAATTTTCATGAACTCTTTGTCTCGCAAATTAATTTCGTGTGTCTGTAAAACAAAGCATTGTTGTTGACAGTGCTACACTCTGCTTACAAAAATTCAACGCAATAAAACAAAAAAAAAAGTTGAGTGCATTGGCATACCGATGTTTAAATTAAGTTTTCAATGTTTGAAATCTTATACTTACAAAATAACTTTTAGTTTCCAGAACTAACAAAGTTTAAAGAAACGGAGTACACACTAGCAAACAAATGAGTGAAGTATAGCAAACAGCAGTTGCGTATATGTGCGTGGGTGCATAATTTGTGGTTTTGTGGTTGACATACAATGTCATCACAAAACACAGCATTGTTTTTGATTTTTCGTGAGAACTTGACAGAATTAACACAACCAATCGAGAGGTTGAGATCTTGCAGCGATGTGGCGGCCAATCGGTATAGCATGGTGTCTGTGCGTGAGGCTTATGCGAACGAGCGGATCGGCTTATCTTGAGTGCTTCACTTTCGATTTAGTGCTGTGTAATGAGCCTTTTTTTTATAAACATTCTTGATTTTAAACATTAATTCTATCTACTAAGTTTGGTTTCGATTTTAGTAATATTTTCTCTGAGTTTTAGTAATGTCACAAAATAAATAATAGTACAAGTACAGAAGGCTAACTGAGTCAAGTCATTTAAATAAATAGCGACTCTCGCTACAACGCTATAAAGTGCAATTTAACTCGCACGGCGCTGCGAGCTTTCAATTATATTTACCTAGAAGGCGCTCGCCCACCGCGTGCAGGCTAGAATGCACCGTATCACAACGCGCGATAACTTCCATTGCTCTAACCGTTTCAGAATCGCTCTGTCCCTTTTTCGCTCGGTAGGGTTGTATTAAGATATGACTAGGTACTTGTACTACTAATTATTCTGTGATATGTTATGACTTAGATATTGTAACAGAATAAATAAGTAATAATGTATTATGTTATTACTTATTGTTATAAATTAAAATAGTTCTATTACATACAATGACATTCTTATCAGAATAGACCCACTACCTCATTTTTACTACCTACCTATCCCGTTTTTAGACCGCCGATAACTTTAGTGAGATACCTACCTACGTGTCGTTGGTTGATTATGATTATATCCTATAGGTATTGCACTTTGATGAATAAAGGTGCCTGTCTGAATTCCATGCTTTTTAATGAGTGAAAAATAAATTGCTACCTACGTAATAAAAGGTATTAAAAGTAGGTAGGTATTATACGAGACATAATTTATATAAATTCCTAATTAGTTGTAGGCTACTTACTAAGTCAGCACAGTAATTCATTTTCCGATCAACAATACCTACTATAATGAATTATAAAATTACGTTGATCGATTTAATGAACGACTTTATTTCTGCGCGGAAAAACCTTAAATATGCGTAGCTTCGGTATGGAACACAAATGAAATAAAATAAAAGTATAGGAACCTGCGTAATAATAAAATATCAATATCTAACTACATAACTAGGACCTATTCTAGGTATTACAATTTATTACCTTTCAATATCCTTTGGAAACGTAAAGAATGACAATTCGTCATTTCTATCACTATTCAAACAGCCGAATGCTATGCAGTACTTTCTAGCTTTCTTCTTGGTACTCTTAATTAAAACACGAATAAAGTTTGTCAATAACTTTACGTAAGTAGGTGCTCTATCGTAGGTATTTCTAAGTACAAGGCGCGCGACTCATCGAGCGCACGCTTGACACTCGACTGAACGGACCCGAATATTGGGTCCTTGAATTTATTTGTACTTGTTGCGGAGTGCGACCGCCCTGGTAATGTTTTATTTTCTTATCGAATGTACTTACTTTAATGTGTCTTCCGTTTAGATCTTGGTGAATTAAAATTAAAGTAGGGTTGGCACAGCCGTGCAAGAATTCTACGTCGTACACATTTAACTCTTCCAATCTGTGAACAGAGGATAAATAATTTAAGATTAGTTTTTTGTTTTGTTAAGTGTACTAGATTTGATTATTGCCATTGTAAGGGAAAAAAAATACTATCTGTGCCCCGCGGTTTCACCCGCGTGTATTATTAGTATGGATGATGATGATGATGAAAAGTAGCCTATATGTTATTCAAGAATATAAGCTACCCTGGTACCAAATTGCAACCAAATCCATTCAGCCGTTTGAGCGTGAAGGAGTAACAAACATATACACACATACTTCTAAAGGTAAGATGGCGCAAATCGTTTTTCATGCATATGACGTTTTGTATGTACTGGCAGTTCTAATGTACAGTACCCGGCGATAAATAATGCACATCTGTCTTTGGAAAGAGACTCAGCTAATTTCGGCTTAGTAGAGCGTTGTCACACCCTACCTTTTGTGACGTTTGTCAGTTATATTCTTTGTTTGTCAGTCGTTATACAGGTGCAATAGAGTACGGTCGCGTTTAGCTGAAAATATATAATATAGAGTTGTTTAAACCCCCCAACATTAAATCTATTCATATATACAAAATTGTACATAATTGCTTTTTTATCCCATCTATTCGAAAAACGCTGATTAGTTCCTCAAAAACAGGGATCAAAGTAGGTATTTTCTGATCAAGATTTTCAGAGAGGGCATTAATGAGTTTTGAATACGGAACGTGACTTTTAGATGTTGGCGATCGATCGGTTCTGCGACGCGAGCGTTCGTGGATCGTCGGCTCGTTCCGCCTCAGTTCAGCCATATGCAATTTACAAACCATCAAATAATATATTTTATGTGCAAAATGTAAACACTCCAGTTGGGAATTGAACTCCGCTAAAGATCGGGAATCGAAATATAAATTTATATTTATATATAGTATAAATTTATAGTTAAGTGTACCTAGTTTATACCTAGTTTATTATAAGTTGTTTATTTTTAGTCTATTTAATATCCTCTTAAATAACTAATATGAGTTCTTCTAAAAGCACCTTTTTTATTTTTCTCATAGAGCGGGATAAAAAGTAGAGTGTATCACTACAACGCAAAATTATTTTTCCTTGGGCAAAGCATATTGAATCCCTCGCTACGTTCAGGATTCTACTTAATAATCCTTCACTCCGCTCTGGCTTCAAAATAGCGCCCTCGCTGTCAAAATATTTTTTTGCTCCTTCTAATACAATCTACTATACTATCCTTTTTCTAGTAGTTGCAACAGCTCTCCATAGATATTTAAAGTTTACATGTCATCGATTTGACGTAAACTAAAAAAGTCCATAAAGTGCAGTATTTGATATGAAATGACATTTATTAAATACGGTGGATAATGGACGGTCGTCAGGGTTCGGAAATCATCGTAAACAGCCAATTGTCTCTTTCCAAAGGCCGATGTGCATTATTTATCGCCGGGTACTGGATATAGAGTTCTGCATCAAAAATCAGACACGACTTATATTGTTCTGCATACGAAGTTTTCCGCTCAATCAGGGCTTAGTTTTAAAATGAATACTCTCTTAGTATTCATTTTAAAACTAAGCCCTGATTGGCCTGTTTATGACCGTGGCTACACTTCTCTGATTGATTATATTAATGTGATTCTGAATTTCATTGTTAAAAACATCACTTAATTACTAAATACATAACACTGTACTGGAGGAGGTTGAAAAAAACTGCCAAGAAATATAAACAAAAGCTTCCAAACTCATTAGCAGCCCAATTGCTTAGGGAATGCAATCTCGACTCGAGATCACAAATGCGAGATCTCGCGAGATTAGAAATTACAATATCGCGAGACCCCAGCATTATCGAGATCTCGGAAAGTTTTCGAAAAAAAAACATTCGTATGACTAAAAAGCGATGAAACTGCTTGCTTGTGATTATGAGGTTAATTAAGATAAAATATTAATTGAAAGAAAAAACTTTATTCTTTAAAATAACACACTAATTACTCGTATTTTTTGGAAATCAGGTTAAACAATAAAAGAACACTGTCAGTCAAATGTGGAAACAGGCTAGGTCTAAAAACAAAGAGTATTGAGGGTGCTGTCTGATAAACGGCATCTTATGTCAGCCGCCATTTACCCAGCAGCAGAAAATGCCCGCTCTGATTCAACACTGGCACCAGCGTGAGTAAACAATTATACGCGAAATGTGAAAAAAATAATATTCAAAATCGGTCCGTAATTAACGGAGAAATCGACCGACAAAAAAAAACCGTACAATCGAACATATAACCGTCTCCTTTTGTGAAGTCGCTTAAAAAACTAGCCCTCGTTCCTCCACACTCATACAGATCCATCCCTTTCTTTATGAATCTAACACATCTAAACTCGTAAATACGAGTACAAGCAAAAAAACATTTCCATTCGGTGCGCGAGCGATGCGCACCGAATGGACGTGTGTAGCGTAGCTGACTACTGCCGCCCAATCCCGTCAATCTCGAGCGAGATCTCGTCATAGTATGCTTCGGGATTGATCTCGAAAAATGACACAAGATCTCACGCGATCGAGATCCCGCGAGATCGGGATTGCATTCCCTACTTGCCCCTTGAAAAGGGAACAGTGCAAAACGAGTAGGTGTTCTACGTGGAGAACTCACTCAGTAACTTACTACACTACCACAAAACGAGTAGGTGTTCTACGTGGAGAACTCACTCAGTAACTTACTACACTACCACAAAACGAGTAGGTGTTCTACGTGGAGAACTCACTCAGTAACTTACTACACTACCACAAAACGAGTAGGTGTTCTACGTGGAGAACTCACTCAGTAACTTACTACACTACCATAAAACGAGTAGGTGTTCTACGTGGAGAACTCACTCAGTAACTTACTACACTACCACAAAAGACTACTAAAAGAGAAGGAACAGACTGTAGATAAAAAAAAAGTGTACAAACGAACCGTGTAGATTATATAAACATATTAATCTATTTAACCTTTAAAAACAGTTGGACAACATAATTATATGCGATTACAGGCTTATAGGCAGCTTCTGTTCTTGCCCACTGCCAGTTGGCAGCGTGTCCAACATGAAGGTGGCATTGCCCTGTTATATTGCAATGCTAATTCAATGAGCCAATTAAATAAGTACCTGCAGTTTGGTCACACCCTTTCAAATAAAAAAGAATAAGACGGCCGGTTGGTCTAGTGGCTAGTAACCCTGGGAACGAAATCAAACGGTCGCGGGTTCGAATCCTGCAAGGTGCAATCATTTGTGTGATGAGCAGAAATGTTCGTTTCCGAGTCATCCGAAATTGACGGTTGAAAATACATATATCATAAAAACTTACATACGAACATAGAACCGATTAATTAATGAAGACGATTAATAAGGACCTTTGCACACGGCGTATTTTTAACGCGTCGACGACGCGCTGTTGAAGCACTTTAATGCGCTTTAGTCGCGGGTATGTATGGTAATACAACATCTGCGTTTTCACCAGACTCCTCAACAGCTGTAGCAAAATACCGTCGGTCGACATAACACGTATTATTTTTGGGATAGTATAAGGATCTTAAGTGCTAATCCAGAACCAATGGTACCAATATCATCAAACTTCGTTCAGACGTCTAATGATTTTAGTTAGCTTGGCCTGTTTGTTGTAGTTTTTTTTTTGTGTGTTTGGGTCAAATCTAGTAATTTTACCTCCTTCCTGTTGACCGATTGATCTGAAATTTGGTACACATCTTTAGTTCTGATAACAATATAATTTTGTATATTCAGTATCATTGTAAATTTAAGAAAGCCGCTGCCACAAAATGGCGGATTACATAATTTTTTTCAACCTGTTCAAATGAAAGGGCTTAACAAGTAAAATACACTAGTAAAGTACACTGTGAAAAAAATCCAAATCCAAGATGGTCGCCACCACAAAATGGCGTATTACTTTAAATTTTTCAATCCCCTCAGTATGGGTATCAAATGACCGGAGCCCGCGGTGAAGTGAGCGCGTGCCACCCCACCCCTTTTTCCGATAATGCAATGCAATGCAAAGCTCGCGTGCAGTTGAAGCTATTGAATAGCTTCAACTGCACGCGCGTAAACGCTATACAGACGAGCTTTAAACGCGCTTGTCACGCACGTTTATATCACTTTGTACGCGCGTTTGAATCGATACAAATGCAACAATCTGCTTTTTGGTCATCTACAGCACCGTGAGCGCGCGTTCCTGAAACGCGCGTCGTCGGCTCGTATATAATACGCCGTGTGCATAGGCCCTAACAGTCAAATTGAAAACCTCCTTTTGTTATTTGATTAAAAATGTAATCTCACCTTAAACTAGCAGCTTTAAGCTCTGTTGAATCCTTATCGAGCGGTATAATCTTAAACAGTCCATCGTACAGCCTCAGTCCGATCACCCTGGCTTGTGGATCGATGACTGCGAGGATGCCGTTCTCCGAGGGCTTGCCGATGCGGTCGGAAACGTTGCCGTGTGCTCTTGTCACTACCTCTAAGTCACCGCTGGGGTTGATGCGCCATTCGAGGATCATGGCGTTGTAGCGAGCGGTTAGGATGAATACTAGATCCTTTTTCTCATACTAGAATTATAAATATATAAATTTAAATTAAAACAAGCACAAATTAAAAATGTATATAACTCCAACCCTCCATTATAGCTAAGAAGCATCTCAATCACATCAGTTTTCAAACATAAAAATCACATCAAAATTGGTCCATTCGTTTGGGAGCTACGATGCCACAGACACAGCACAAGTGACACAGTGATACACACTCTAAACTTATAACACCCGTCTCTTTGTTTGGGGGTTAAAAAACAGCGATCCCTACAAACTTGTAGGTATGTAAATGTTTTATATTTTTTTCATGTTTTTTTTTTTACCAATTTACGGTTTTGTAAATTTAACTTTACTTGTGCTATAAGAAATTGTTTCTTGCCAAATTTCATAATTCTAGGTCAACGGGAAGTACCCTACAGGTTTTGATTCCCTTGCGAGTGTCAAAATATGCGGCATAAACGGCCGTAGGCCTCAGAGCTTGTTTGCCTCTTTTTAGTTACATATGCAGCCATCTTTTCTGTTTTTTAATAGTAATTTATTTTTATTTGTAATTTTTTTTTTTTGTCCTGCAGAGCAGAGAAACACTCATATTAAAATATTAAAAGAATTAAACATGTGCAACCGTTACTCACTGGAGGCCTGAACAGCTTCATTTTGGCAACTCGTCCATACAGTCCCACTTCTTTCATAGGCCGGAGACCCTCAGGAGTAACCAGATACATCTCCAGGCGGTTCACCTTCGCCACCAGGAGGTTCAGGTCCGTCGGGGAAGTGAAGTTGCCTGCAAAGATGATGTTGCAACTATCATTAATGGGAAAACTGTTGAAAATATGTTATGGGAAAAAAAGTGCATATAAAACTTATAATTTTTTTTTTTATTGTCTAGGCAATCGTTTGACCACAATCTCACCTGATGGAAAGCGATGATGTGGTCGAAGGTGTAGCATGCTTGCCTAGTAGATTCCTATTCACTCTCGACTTGAACACACCTGGGTTATATTTTACCGGAAACACTGACGAGGGCAGGGCAATCCACTCCTTAGAAAATCTTATAATAAATTAAGAAGCGTAACGCTTTGTTCTTGTGCGAGGTATTTCAACCATAAAAGCATGGCGCTTTGCCGATCGTCTAGTCGTACGGTAGTGGAAAGGTGATGAGGGAATCAGATTGTGCAGTTCTTGTGCACACTCTCCATAGTGCAATCTGTAGAATACCGACAGGCTTGCAACCTCACGTCGATGCGCCAGACTTTGAAGCTTACTCTTTACCAGAGAGTCATCGCCAATGAGCCCATAGCACGTCTCTCAATTGAATCCAAAGCCTCGAGCTGATACTTAGCAGAACCGTCCAGAGGTGGCAGCAGTATTCCATACAAGATCGGACCTGTGCTAGGTAAATATTCAAAAGCTGTCCCGGCGTGAAGTACCGCCTAACCTTAGATAAAATACCAAGTTTCTTTGTAGCTACCTTGGCTTTGGATTCAATGTAAGACCCAAAATTCAAGTTCGATGTGAGTTTGACACCCAAAAGCTCCAGATGGTCGCCTAATGGTATTGTTACACTTTGGAAAGACGGAGATTGGTTAAGAGGACTCTTTTTAGCAGAGAACAAACATATTCAGTCTGTCATACATTATACAGGCTGTCCCAGGGGAATAGTGATAAGCGGAGGTCCCGAGGTATATCATCCTAAGGGGCACTCGAATAACCCCTAAGTAAGTTCCGATTTTTGATACCCTCGGAATTATTCCATTTTTGTTTTATTTTTCACAAAACTCCAGATTTCAACACAAACTTAGTAATTTTGACCAAACTAACAATAGTGTTAAGTTGATTTTTTGTATGTTGGTAGTTCAGTAGTGATCCTTTTATGAGACACTAAAATCATACAGTAAAGGTTGAAAAAACTATTAAACAAATAAACTTAAAAAAAAATCGAAGCAAAGTATCTCTTTATACTTTGGAGGTCACTAACATAAAAAAAGTTTTTATTTGTTTCTCTTAAAATCTTCTTCAATTCACTGGCAATACAATACTACACATTTAATTGGCCTTAACTTATGGCACACAGCTTGTGGTTTCAAAGGTGGAAAGGTTGACAATTTCATAGTACCGATGTAGTGGGGTGAGGTTGTGTTTGGATGTATGGGGGATGGGTGGGGATGGATGGACATTGTGGATTGGTAGGGTTAGGAGGAGTGGGTGGGGATGGGTGGGGTTGGGTATTTCGTCTAGCGCCCATTTGCGGGTTGGTCCCCGGGTGGTCACAGCGCGCCATGTGTGCTGGCGCGTCGTAAGAGGGGCGCAGCAATCTGTACTACGCCCCGGCGCCACAAATCAGGCGAGGCCGCCGCGCGCTTGCATTCAGACGCTTACAGTGTCGCTTGTTTGAACTTTCGCTAGTAACGGCGAAACATAACAATAATAACAATTGTTGTTTGTGTGAAGGGATGCTTTAGTAGGCAAAAAAATTCAAAGTTTTTTTGGGTCTTTATGCGGCTCGGCTGCAACGTTTTGATACATGTGACATTCCCTGCTTTGTACATTTTTAACAAGCCGTTCTCTTGGAACATTTTTAACACTTTTGCCATTTTACAACTTTTGACACTACAGATCCTTTCCAAACTGAATGAAAAAAAAACCCTATAGTTAAGAAAATAAAGTCGATGTTCCTATGTGGATGGGTGTCAACATGTCATCTGAATATGCAAAATGAACGGTGATCGAAAACAGTTCACAACACTTATTTCGTCCACAAATGTCCAAAGCGAACGGCAAATGTGATCATATTTAGCAGTTATTTTCGCCATTTGCTACAAAACGAACGGCCCCATGGACATACGGTTGGACGCGTACGTCCAACCGTATGTCCATGGGGCCGTTCGTCATAGGGGTGTATCTATTGCCCATACCTAAAGTAACAGTTTTCTATCTATACTTATAATAAAGCAATAGAAACAAAATAGTCTGTAGAAAGAAGATAATTTAAATAAAGTGGTCTAGGGTATGACAATATTAAAATAAGCTACTGAACATATATATATATATATATAACATTTTTTTAAATCGTATCTGTCTGTTTGTTTGTTCATGCATCACGTAAGAAGTGCTGGACAGATTGTGAAACAATTTTCACTGTTGGATAGCTTAGGGTTTAACTTAATAACTGGTGTACTTGGTATCTCAATCCAATCAGCAGAAGCCGAGCAATCTATAAAAACTTTTTGACGGCTGAAGGATTTTTGATCAAATGTTATGTTAATGTTGTTGTTTAGAGAACTGTAAACCTAGAGAAATGACCACACGTGCGAAGCCGCTGGCATCAACAAGTAATTTAATAAATGTTAAAATACATTGTATGGTATTCAATTTTTCTATGTAGACAACCCTATCAATGGAGTGCGCGGCGTAGGCACTCTCACTATGGAGGTGTTTATGAAGAGTCGTAACATAATAATATCAACTCTAACACGCCACTATTAAGTGCTAAATGCACACTCCATGTATGAAAACCTACGTAATATGTACCTACGTTTGTAGGCTATTAAACTGGTGGCTTCCTTCAAGATCAAAGTAGTGCAACTTCTGGTCCTTATACTATTATTTATTCTGTGACTACACTTTGTTCTTAAAATAATCAATCATTTTGGTCTGTCTCTTTTTCTGGCACATGTGAGATTTTCCTTCAATATAAAACACTTCTCCCTTTTTTTTTTGCGACACAAAAGCATGATCCAAATCAAATCCCAACAATATGAACACAACCTGTCAACTGTCTTTAAGCATAATTCTAAATAAAAAAATAATAAAAAAAAGTGCATAGGCTAATAATAAGATAAATCCTTCCTATGTCATTAGAATAAGGTTGGGTTAGGTTTAGAATCAAGGGGCAGGAGTTTGGGGGGGTTGGGGTGGGGGAGGTCGAGGGCTACCCCCTGGTATCCCTCCCCCCGCAGAGAAGCTTAGTTTATGCGATATTTCAGTTTAGAAAAAAACCAAGGAGTTGTATCTCAGGCTGATTCTTTTGTATATAGTTCTATAACTTTATTCTGTGCTATTACACCTGTGAGCCACAGTTGACCCTCTGGCTTTACTTTCACTGATATAATCCAATACATAATCACACAAACGCAACTTTTCTTTTAGGTAATCAAGGAACTCTTTAAACATTTATAAACACTGCTTCTACATCATGCATAATGGAACAAGATGACTTATTCAATATCAGTACTACAACTTTGTTGTAGGAGTACTTATTGGTTTTTCTGACAGAAACTTAATTCTGGGGTCTTGTATATTCTTAGCACTATTTCAATATTCTGCGACACTGTTTTCTGATGCGCTATTTTGTGGTTAGGCTATTCTAATAGTGTTAAGCCTTGACCTAAAGACAAGCCGGCGTTCACTACAAGATCGCATGGAACGCGGCCCCATCGCGCCATTCTTACATCAGGATCACACGCACATACCGCAAACTGCTCACACACATCTTGCTGTTGGGTGCAGTAATTATTATTTATTTCCTAGCTTCTTGTCTTGGTTTTGTGACATTTCAGAGATAACACTTATAAAATCTAACCTCAACGCACGCAATGAAAACTGATGTAATATAGGACCTCCTCTGTCAAGTGAGAGAGAGTATCATCGACAATTGTTACTTAGCAACTGTTTTTGTTATTAGCTGTCTATATATGTCTACAGAAGTAAAACAATGTTGTGTTCAAATATAATTTTCTTGATTTTTTTATTAATTTTCTTGATTTTTTTGAATTGCAAAAATGCAAGGTGCTACCAATGTTAGTAGTTTTGAGAAACTTTCTGGCCAGGCCAACTATGGCACATGGGCCTTTGCCATGGAAATGTTTCTGACAGATGTGGATTTGTGGGAGTGTATTAGTGAAAATTTTAAGCTAGATTCAGTGGAGGCAAAGAAAAGAGATGCCAAAGCTAGAAGTAAAATTTGCCTCATGTGCACGGAGAAGATATATCCCATGATAATGCATGTCAATACATCGAGAGATACTTGGCTGGCGCTGAAGCGAGCTTATGCTGACGGAGGACTACTGCGGCGGCTTTATCTGTTGCGGAAACTATTCAACGTCAAACTAACGATGTTCAACACTATGGAGGAGTACTTGAATGACATTCAGACCATAAAAGCTGGTCTAGATGATGAGTTCGTCGGGATTATAATGCTGGCGGGTTTGACAGATGCCTTCAATTCCTTAGTGATGACGTTAGAGCATTCGAGCATTAAAATATCGACAGAAACTGTCATGGCAGCGTTGTTAAAAGAAAGTATGAGGAAGAACACAGCAGAAGTCGACTCAGCACTTATGTCAAAGAGTGACAAAACCAAGAAAGTGGTAATATGTCATCTGTGCAAGAAGAAAGGGCACTATAAATGGCAGTGCAAAGACAGAAAACCTAATGACAAGAAGGTTACTACAACATATGATAAAAAGGATAGTAAAGAGACTCTCGGGCTGATAACTGCTATGTCAGCGACAGTCAGCAAAGGCGAATGGGTCATAGATTCCGGTGCTGCATCACATATGACGTCAGACAGACACATTTTGGAGAACAAGGAACACGTTGATTCAAAGGTGGTGACAACTGCGAACAATGATAAAATTGTATCCAATTTAAAAGGGGATGTGTTTGCCATGGGACGTTCTATAAGGTTTGAAGATGTGCTAAATGTACCAGGTTTGATGACTAATTTACTATCAGTAAGTAAGATGTGTAGTAAAAACTGTGTTGTTGTTTTTGATAAATCTTGTTGTAAAGTTTTTAGGAAAGATGACGTCACTATAGGTTGTAACGCTTTGTTAATAGCACCCCTGAAACAAGGTTTATATGTTTTAGATAAAGAGGCAGCGATGGTTCTAACGTCTCCTCCAGATACTACTTCTAGTGCTTTTCACTTATGGCACAGAAGGTTGGGTCATTTGAGTAGACCTTTGATGGAAAAATTAAAAGGTTTAGCAGATAGGCTGTCATTTGGAGCGGTGAGCATGGAACCGTGTGAAGGTTGCTGCAAGGGGAAAGAATGCGTCAAGAAATTTCCGAAAAGGAAAGGTAAGAAAGCAAAAGAATTGCTCAAACTAGTGCATTCGGATTTGGCAGGTCCAATGGAGGAAGAGTCCTATGGTGGGAATAAATACTTTTTGATTTTCGTGGATGATTTTAGTCGAAAAACTTTTGTATATCTGCTTAAATCGAAAACCGAAGTATTCGCGAAATTCATGGAATTCAAAGCACTAGTAGGAAATCAGACGGGCAAGAAAATCAAAAAGTTACGTACGGATAATGCCTCTGAGTACGTGAATTGTCAATTTGGAGATTTTCTTAAGAAGCACGGTATCCAGCATCAGACACGTCTGTACCGTATACACCACAGCAAAATGGGGTGGCAGAGCGGACTATACGGACTATTACTGAAAAGGCGAGATGTATGATACACGATGCTGGTCTAAGCAAGAAATTATGGGGAGAAGCCGTTGGATGTGCGGTTTATCTAAAAAATAGATGTCCGACCATGGCCCTGACGGATAAACTTCCAGAAGAGGTCTTTACGAATGAACGAGTTGACTTGTCGAATCTGAGAGTATTCGGGTCCAAGACTCAGGATCTGATAAAGGATCATAGCAGGAAGAAGTTTGATCCAAAAATAAGTCCAATGATAATGACTGGGTATTCCAATAACCAAAAGGCGTACCGATTTATCAGTTTGGATAAAAACCCAACAAAAATAATTATTGCTCGAGACGCAACATTTTTTGAGAATGTGCCCATGATAAAGGAGAAACAAGATACCGTTCCGAATAAAAATTGTGTGGATATATATCTACAAAATGACATTCCTGGGTCTAGTCGTCCTACTACTGAACCAGAGGCACCAAGGTTAGCTGAACCT
Organism: Alsophila aescularia; assembly: GCA_946251855.1. Classification (NCBI taxonomy): domain Eukaryota; kingdom Metazoa; phylum Arthropoda; class Insecta; order Lepidoptera; family Geometridae; genus Alsophila; species Alsophila aescularia. The sequence goes on from OX276373.1 coordinate 11,390,547, forward strand.
GTTGCAGTGGGGGTACCAGTGACTACGCCGAATGTCCTAAATGAACAAATTCAAGAAGACTCTAGACCGCTGAGTCCGATTGTCCATGTAGATGTTCAAGAAAGCACGTCTACTTCAACATACGAATCAGACTCTGGAGAGAACTTCTTCGACTCTGTTGATCCAGAGAATCATGTGGCAGAAGATTTGCGAGATCCAGTGAACATAAATATTGCTGATCCTGTAAATGATATTGTTGCTCCTACTGAACGACGTTACCCAGTTCGAGATAGACATCCCAAGAGAGATATGGACATGGTCTATAATTTTCACGTAGCTGATATTCCTGATCCTGTATCGATTCAAGATGCCATGGAGCGTTCAGATAAAAAGCTGTGGTTGGAAGCGATGAACGACGAGTTTATCTCCCTGAAGGCCAATAATACCTGGGAGCTAGTTGATCGACCTGTGGACGCAAACGTCGTAAAGTCAAAATGGGTTTTTAAACTCAAGGTTGGAGCGGATGGTAGCGTGCAGCGCCATAAGGCCAGGCTGGTCGCTAAGGGCTATTCGCAAAAACCAGGCATAGATTTTTTCGAAACGTTTGCACCAGTTGTCAAAATTTCGTCGATTCGTCTTCTACTTGCACTGGCAGCTGAGAAGGACCTAAGCATACATCACTTAGATGTAACTACTGCTTTCTTAAATGGAGATATACAGGAGGAAATTTACATGGAACAACCAGAATTTTTCGTCCAAAAGTAATGGACTTTTGGTGAGAATAAATGCAGGTTATCCATTTTCAGAGGGTATTATTTAATTAGCACACAATAAAGAAAAAGTGTAACATCTACTTGATATATTATAATTCTCTATAGGAGCCTTTTAAATATTTCATAAATCTCAATATGAGATACAATATAACAGTATAACCAATCGCGTTGTTTGCCTTCATCGTTCTGATAGGCATAGGGAACAGTAACATAGGGAAGAAGAGGCCCACATCAATTCTCTGCAAATACATCGATGTTTCAAATACATTGCTTGATTTTTTCTTTCAACTTATATTCAAAATGTATGGTTAAAATAACAATTATTGACAAGTTTCTCCATATATTTTAACAGTATAAAGCTGAAGTTGATAGTTTAACATAAACATGCATTTTAAAAATCCACCTTTTTCATATACGTACTAAATTAAAAAACAAACTATCAATATATTATTAACAACCACAAAATGGAAATAAAAAAACCGAAAATGCATCTGCAAAAGATCAAACAAGACCTATTCACAGATTATAAATAATAGGGAAGAACCCAATATCAAGCCAGACCTACATATTATTCTTTTATTAGGAATATTATGGAAGGACCATATATACAAACAAAGCAAGTGGCTCAACTGTCCTGTCAGTCAGTGTCAACTGTAGTGCTATTACCGGTCTTGATTTCAATCAGATTGTTACTATCACGTGCACATAACGCAGCGCGTTAGAGTTGAAATTGACATGAAAATATGAAAATCTGTTTGCAACAAAGATCGGCAATAGCACTATTGTGTCAGTCAGACCAAAGAGTCTGAAATTCTTTTATATAGGGATGAGGTATCCGGGCGAGCGAGTGTATCACATGAAAAAACATCGATACATCGAATATATTGAAGCGTTATCAATATTATCGTCTGGGTTCGATGCATCGTTTATATTTATATACATCGAGTGTTTCCAATAAATCGATGTATATCGTCCATCCCTAACCCGAAAGTGGAAACGGCGGTCGGTCGGCTGGGATTTGTTTGCTTTGCTTGTGATGTGATGTGATGATTGTGCTGCTTGCCAACTAATCTGCCTTCTCACTCTTCCTGGTGAAAAGAAGATTTGCTTCTCATCTGCGGGGCGTGACGCTGAGAAGTAATCTTCCATGTGCTTTTCAACAGTCTCCACGTGTTCTACGTTTTCTGTGGGGTTTGGTTTGAACAGAGTTTCTAGATGGTCCGCAAAGATTTCTGCTCGATCTGCGGCTAGGAATCTTGGGTGCCCATTTTTGTCCATCAGTGGTCTAGTTGGTTGCGGGGTCGTCGTTAGCTGACGACATAGGCGATAAACTGAGGGAATTTGTTCGCCTATGTCGTCTATGTGATCTTGCCAGGACTCGGCTGCATGGTCTTTCAAGGCGATTCTGACATGCTCAACAAGCGTGTTTAGTCTTTTCTTCGCGGTTGGGCAGCGCGACTGCTGCCACAATTTCCTCTCCTCTCTTTTCTCACGTATTAAGTTCCGAATCCGCGTCGGGAGGGGTTCGGAACGCTCTCCCGGTGCGCTGGTGTGTGATGATGCTGCGAGGGAGGTTTGGATCGTTGTGGTCAGCTCTTCCGTTGCCCTGTCCACGTCCTCGGGCTTCTCAATCGGAAATGTGATGTTTTTGACTTCTTCTTCGAACTTCTCCCAACAGGTCTTTATTCTCCTTCTAAGGAATGGTTATTCTGCAGGGGAGCTCTTTGAATACCATCAGTACAGGTCTGTGGTCTGATGGTAGGTCTGGTAGCACTGTAAGCGTTGGCATTGTTCTTAGTCCTTGGTGCACGACGATGTCAATCACATCGCCTTCTCCGTTTGGTTGGTAGTGGGTTGGTTCGTCCGGACCAGTTACCTCGTAGTGGTGGTCCACCGAGTCTTGGAATAGGCGTCCACCTTGGCTGCTCATTTTGCTTGAATTCCAGTGCGTATGTTTCACGTTTAGGTCACCGGCAACAATCGTTGGGATTTCGGATTTTACCAGTTTCCTGATCTCTTCTGGTATGAGCGTATCATTTGGGGCTTTGTACGCTGCAAATATTCGTTGGTGTTGACCGTCAACGTCAATGAGCACACCGAGTGCGTATATGGAATTATATTCTTTGGGCGCTATGAGTTGGTGGACTACCCTTCGGTGGACCATCACTGCGAGCCCCCTATAGGCTCTCCCTTCCGGCGTAATTTCGTCTTTTCTGTAGACGAAGTAGTTCGGGATTTTATAGTTTTCTGTTTTTAGCAGGTGCGTCTCGCTGGCCAGTAGTATATCGATGTTTTGCTCGCGTAGGAAGAAGGCCAGCAGTTTTCTCTTCCTCGCGAGCGTTTGGGCGTTCCAGTATACCACTCTAAGAACGCCCATTTGAGAGAATATTCATCAATCCTCTAAGCACTGCGGTCTCCGCGTCCGTGCCTGACTGGACCGCCTCTAAGATGCCCTTGAGGACGTCAATTGTCCTTCCCAGGGCATCTGGTTGTTGTGCAGCTGCCGTTTGGGCCTTTGCAGGTCGTGTCTGGCCCTTTCCGATACTTTCCAGTACCTGGGCCGCTTGTGGTGGTGCTGGTTTCTTTTTTCCTCCTCTTTTTCCTCTTCTTGTGCCAGCCATCTTAGGTGGGTTTGCCGGTGCCATAAGGGACTGGGCATTCGGTTCTTCCTCCACCATTGCTGGGATGACTGGGGCTGTACCTCTCCGGTTAGAGATGGTAACAGCCAGTGTTCCCGCTCTTTTGTTTCTAGTTTCTTTTTTGAAGATCGGACAGGACGCGAAGTTTGCGGGATGTGCTCCTCCGCAGTTTGCGCATGTGGCCGGTTCCTCTCTAGGGCGAGGGCAGTCTCTTGCCAGATGTGGTTCTCCACAGCGAACGCATGCCTGATCGCGGTGACAGTTTTGCGAGCTGTGGCGGAACTTCTGGCACTTGTGGCACTGTGCAGGTCCTCTCTTGGTACGCCACATTTCAATGACCACGCCTGGCATCATAAGAAGCTCCGTTTCCTGGTAGATGTTTGGCGTCAGGTTTGGTGTTCTCTTCAGGAGTACGTAGAAGATACATCCTGGTCTTCCATGGCGTCCCTTTATGTGTTTGACATACTCTGGTGTGTTTCCCTTTTCCTCCAGAGCTGTTTGGATTTCTGACACCTCCGTGTCGGCCGGCAGGCCGCGGATTGCGACTTTCAAACTCCTTTCCGCAGGTAGCGAATACGAAAACCAGCTAATTTTCTCTGTTTTTTCCAGTTCTGTCAGATAGTTCTGAATCAGCCTGTACTCTGTTGCGTCAGTGGGAGTGAAGCGAATGCCCTGTCCATATGGGCGTCCGTTCGGTGGTCTTCCTAGTTTATTGGCGAGTATTTTAAAGTGATTCGTCCAATTTTCTATTTTCTCCACGATTAGAGGGGGATATCGCGGCTCTTGCCTTTTGAGAGGTTGCTGCAAGTCGTCGGTTGGTTGCTGCAGATCGTCGAATGCATTTGCATTTGCATCCGATGCTGCTCTACCGGGAGCTCTACCGGGCGGAGCTTGCATGGCTCCTCCCACCGGTGCTCTACCGGGCGGAGCTTTGGCAGTACGTTGCGGCTGCGGTTTCGCTTGATTTAATGGCTCTGGCGCTTCATTCGTTTCATTTTTCTTCATCCTCACAATCCTACCTATTACGTACATCATGTCAGCCTTTAGAAGTCCACTGCTGAACATAGGCCTCCCCCAAAGAGCGCCATGACGAGCAATCTTGTGCTACCTCCATCCACCGACTTCCTGCGATGGCTACAATGTCGTCGGTCCATCGTGTGGGGGGTTTCCCCACACTTCGCTTGTTTGTTCGTGGTCGCCATTCGAGAACCTTTGTTCCCCAGCGGTTGTCGGTTCTGCGAACTATACCTATGGCCTGCCCATTGCCACTTCAACTTGCAAACTCTGAGAGCTATGTCTGGTTGTCGGTAACCTTCGTTCTTCTACGGATTTCCTCATTTCTGATTCTATCACTTAGTGAAACACCGAGCAAAGCTCTCTCCATTGCACGCTACGCAACTCTGAGCTTGTGTACGAGACCAATAGTTAGCGACCAGCCCACTGCCACTTGCCCCTCGTGCATAGCGCTAAATAAAACAATGAGTAAAGTACAATACTATTTAATTAAACAATCTGAAGTTCATAACGACAAGTAACTAGTGTATCCTGGTGAGGTCTTCTACGATTTTGATGATGTCGTCTACCGTCGCGTCCCGCGTCATGCCTTCGCCTTCATTAATCTGAAAACGTCAACAAGTTTATTAAATTATTGAAGTGCCTCTTTTAAACCAGCTAATTTTCTCTGTTTTTTCCAGTTCTGTCAGATAGTTCTGAATCAGCCTGTACTCTGTTGCGTCAGTGGGAGTGAAGCGAATGCCCTGTCCATATGGGCGTCCGTTCGGTGGTCTTCCTAGTTTATTGGCGAGTATTTTAAAGTGATTCGTCCAATTTTCTATTTTCTCCACGATTAGAGGGGGATATCGCGGCTCTTGCCTTTTGAGAGGTTGCTGCAAGTCGTCGGTTGGTTGCTGCAGATCGTCGAATGCATTTGCATTTGCATCCGATGCTGCTCTACCGGGAGCTCTACCGGGTGGAGCTTGCATGGCTCCTCCCACCGGTGCTCTACCGGGCGGAGCTTTGGCAGTACGTTGCGGCTGCGGTTTCGCTTGATTTAATGGCTCTGGCGCTTCATTCGTTTCATTTTTCTTCATCCTCACAATCCTACCTATTACGTACATCATGTCAGCCTTTAGAAGTCCACTGCTGAACATAGGCCTCCCCCAAAGAGCGCCATGACGAGCAATCTTGTGCCACCTCCATCCACCGACTTCCTGCGATGGCTACAATGTCGTCGGTCCATCGTGTGGGGGGTTTCCCCACACTTCGCTTGTTTGTTCGTGGTCGCCATTCGAGAACCTTTGTTCCCCAGCGGTTGTCGGTTCTGCGAACTATACCTATGGCCTGCCCATTGCCACTTCAACTTGCAAACTCTGAGAGCTATGTCTGGTTGTCGGTAACCTTCGTTCTTCTACGGATTTCCTCATTTCTGATTCTATCACTTAGTGAAACACCGAGCATAGCTCTCTCCATTGCACGCTACGCAACTCTGAGCTTGTGTACGAGACCAATAGTTAGCGACCAGCCCACTGCCACTTGCCCCTCGTGCATAGCGCTAAATAAAACAATGAGTAAAGTACAATACTATTTAATTAAACAATCTGAAGTTCATAACGACAAGTAACTAGTGTATCCTGGTGAGGTCTTCTACGATTTTGATGATGTCGTATACCGTCGCGTCCCGCGTCATGCCTTCGCCTTCATTAATCTGAAAACGTCAACAAGTTTATTAAATTATTGAAGTGCCTCTTTTAAACCAGCTAATTTTCTCTGTTTTTTCCAGTTCTGTCAGATAGTTCTGAATCAGCCTGTACTCTGTTGCGTCAGTGGGAGTGAAGCGAATGCCCTGTCCATATGGGCGTCCGTTCGGTGGTCTTCCTAGTTTATTGGCGAGTATTTTAAAGTGATTCGTCCAATTTTCTATTTTCTCCACGATTAGAGGGGGATATCGCGGCTCTTGCCTTTTGAGAGGTTGCTGCAAGTCGTCGGTTGGTTGCTGCAGATCGTCGAATGCATTTGCATTTGCATCCGATGCTGCTCTACCGGGAGCTCTACCGGGCGGAGCTTGCATGGCTCCTCCCATCGGTGCTCTACCGGGCGGAGCTTTGGCAGTACGTTGCGGCTGCGGTTTCGCTTGATTTAATGCCTCTGGCGCTGCGGTCTGCTCGACTCGCGCTGCCTGTGCGAACGTACTAGTCAGCTTTTTCGGCTTCATGCCGATCGGGATTTCCGCATTTGCGGAGCTAGTGGCGGCTTTGCAGGGTTTCGGTTCTGCACGAAGCGTTCGCCTAGGCGTTTCTTCTACTAGCCGGCGGGGGCTCCGGTCCCTCGCTCGCTTTTCTCTTTGCGTTGGGCTAGCAGAGAGAGAGCGGGTGCGGAGACGCTTGAGTCCTCCGTCCTTTGGCGGTTGTGGCGGCGTTTTGCGACGTGTCGGGAACGTGAATTCTCCGACTGGTGGTAGCGTGACAATCGCTCGTGCGGCGAATTCGAGCGCTACTCGATCGTCTATGGTGAGGTCCTTGCCTCCGAGCTCAGCCTCTTCAATGCGCACATACAGTGACATCCACCGAAGCATTCCCCCCGAGAGGACACCGCCTTCGTGAAGACGGGTGAGTGTGAGGATATCTCGCTCATATAATCCTCTCGGGGAGAGCCCTTCGGCAGGGGACAGAGATGTCGCGCATTTTTCGGGCGAGACTTTGGCGTCTTGTTTTTCCAGGCTACTTTGGCCCTGAAAAGGGCCTTTTGATGATGATCCGGGTTTCGGGTTCATCATAGGCGGTTACAGTGGTTACTGTGGTCGGTTACTCAGTTACTCGGTTACTCGAGGTGTGTGACCTCTGGAAGGGTCGCAGTGTCGGACCCCACGCAGTCGTTCCTCGTCGAGCACTAGACCTGCGTGGGGAACATGCCTGCTGCTCCCTCCCGGTGTTCACTTGCGCGCTACTTTCACCTCCACAGCAACGGAGCTGTGGGCGCGATCCGCAAAAAATTCCTCAGGAAATTTCTTTGAATACACTTTCAGCGACTTGTTGCAGTTTTCGTCCGTACACACCAAGAAAGACTATCCTGAATTTCGGGCTAAAATGTTCCTGTATTTATATGGTTGATTCGCACTGTTGTCTCGCGGCGGTCGGCCGCAGCGCGGGCGGTGGGAGTGGCGAGCAGTGTCTCTCGCTCGCACGTCGCTCCCTCTCTGTCTTTGTAATCCCATTTTAGCCTTTAATTCTTAATGTTTTTGTCGTCTATATTACCTATTTATTTTTGCTCTCATAGACCCCTACCAATCAAACAAACCCAAAATCAGTATTTATTATTGTGTAAAACGTATGTACAAACTATAGCTTAATCTATTCACTTATATTCTAAGTCTTAAGTTATTTAGTGTCGTCGCGAACAGTGACATTTCAGAGATAACACTTATAAAATCTAACCTCAACGCACGCAATGAAAACAACAAAGTAAAACGGTATTTTACCTGTAACGCATGCTGTTACGGCCGTTGCTTTTTGAGCAGTAACCACGTAGTGGTATGCCATGATTGTATTTCACCAGTTTTTCAATAAAAGTCACGATACAACACACCAAGAATTACATTTAGTTGGCAAGCAGCACAATCATCACATCACATCACAAGCAAAGCAAACAAATCCCAGCCGACCGACCGCCGTTTCCACTTTCGGGTTAGGGATGGACGATATACATCGATTTATTGGAAACACTCGATGTATATAAATATAAACGATGCATCGAACCCAGACGATAATATTGATAACGCTTCAATATATTCGATGTATCGATGTTTTTTCATGTGATACACTCGCTCGCCCGGATACCTCATCCCTATATAAAAGAATTTCAGACTCTTTGGTCTGACTGACACAATAGTGCTATTGCCGATCTTTGTTGCAAACAGATTTTCATATTTTCATGTCAATTTCAACTCTAACGCGCTGCGTTATGTGCACGTGATAGTAACAATCTGATTGAAATCAAGACCGGTAATAGCACTACAGTTGACACTGACTGACAGGACAGTTGAGCCACTTGCTTTGTTTGTATATATGGTCCTTCCATAATATTCCTAATAAAAGAATAATATGTAGGTCTGGCTTGATATTGGGTTCTTCCCTATTATTTATAATCTGTGAATAGGTCTTGTTTGATCTTTTGCAGATGCATTTTCGGTTTTTTTATTTCCATTTTGTGGTTGTTAATAATATATTGATAGTTTGTTTTTTAATTTAGTACGTATATGAAAAAGGTGGATTTTTAAAATGCATGTTTATGTTAAACTATCAACTTCAGCTTTATACTGTTAAAATATATGGAGAAACTTGTCAATAATTGTTATTTTAACCATACATTTTGAATATAAGTTGAAAGAAAAAATCAATCAATGTATTAGAAACATCGATGTATTTGCAGAGAATTGATGTGGGCCTCTTCTTCCCTATGTTACTGTTCCCTATGCCTATCAGAACGATGAAGGCAAACAACGCCGCTTGTGGTGGTGCTGGTTTCTTTTTTCCTCCTCTTTTTCCTCTTCTTGTGCCAGCCATCTTAGGTGGGTTTGCCGGTGCCATAAGGGACTGGGCATTCGGTTCTTCCTCCACCATTGCTGGGATGACTGGAGCTGTACCTCTCCGGTTAGAGATGGTAACAGCCAGTGTTCCCGCTCTTTTGTTTCTAGTTTCTTTTTTGAAGATCGGACAGGACGCGAAGTTTGCGGGATGTGCTCCTCCGCAGTTTGCGCATGTGGCCGGTTCCTCTCTAGGGCGGGGGCAGTCTCTTGCCAGATGTGGTTCTCCACAGCGAACGCATGCCTGATCGCGGTGACAGTTTTGCGAGCTGTGGCGGAACTTCTGGCACTTGTGGCACTGTGCAGGTCCTCTCTTGGTACGCCACATTTCAATGACCACGCCTGGCATCATAAGAAGCTCCGTTTCCTGGTAGATGTTTGGCGTCAGGTTTGGTGTTCTCTTCAGGAGTACGTAGAAGATACATCCTGGTCTTCCTTGGCGTCCCTTTATGTGTTTGACATACTCTGGTGTGTTTCCCTTTTCCTCCAGAGCTGTTTGGATTTCTGACACCTCCGTGTCGGCCGGCAGGCCGCGGATTGCGACTTTCAAACTCCTTTCCGCAGGTAGCGAATACGAAAACCAGCTAATTTTCTCTGTTTTTTCCAGTTCTGTCAGATAGTTCTGAATCAGCCTGTACTCTGTTGCGTCAGTGGGAGTGAAGCGAATGCCCTGTCCATATGGGCGTCCGTTCGGTGGTCTTCCTAGTTTATTGGCGAGTATTTTAAAGTGATTCGTCCAATTTTCTATTTTCTCCACGATTAGAGGGGGATATCGCGGCTCTTGCCTTTTGAGAGGTTGCTGCAAGTCGTCGGTTGGTTGCTGCAGATCGTCGAATGCATTTGCATTTGCATCCGATGCTGCTCTACCGGGAGCTCTACCGGGCGGAGCTTGCATGGCTCCTCCCACCGGTGCTCTACCGGGCGGAGCTTTGGCAGTACGTTGCGGCTGCGGTTTCGCTTGATTTAATGGCTCTGGCGCTTCATTCGTTTCATTTTTCTTCATCCTCACAATCCTACCTATTACGTACATCATGTCAGCCTTTAGAAGTCCACTGCTGAACATAGGCCTCCCCCAAAGAGCGCCATGACGAGCAATCTTGTGCTACCTCCATCCACCGACTTCCTGCGATGGCTACAATGTCGTCGGTCCATCGTGTGGGGGGTTTCCCCACACTTCGCTTGTTTGTTCGTGGTCGCCATTCGAGAACCTTTGTTCCCCAGCGGTTGTCGGTTCTGCGAACTATACCTATGGCCTGCCCATTGCCACTTCAACTTGCAAACTCTGAGAGCTATGTCTGGTTGTCGGTAACCTTCGTTCTTCTACGGATTTCCTCATTTCTGATTCTATCACTTAGTGAAACACCGAGCAAAGCTCTCTCCATTGCACGCTACGCAACTCTGAGCTTGTGTACGAGACCAATAGTTAGCGACCAGCCCACTGCCACTTGCCCCTCGTGCATAGCGCTAAATAAAACAATGAGTAAAGTACAATACTATTTAATTAAACAATCTGAAGTTCATAACGACAAGTAACTAGTGTATCCTGGTGAGGTCTTCTACGATTTTGATGATGTCGTCTACCGTCGCGTCCCGCGTCATGCCTTCGCCTTCATTAATCTGAAAACGTCAACAAGTTTATTAAATTATTGAAGTGCCTCTTTTAAACCAGCTAATTTTCTCTGTTTTTTCCAGTTCTGTCAGATAGTTCTGAATCAGCCTGTACTCTGTTGCGTCAGTGGGAGTGAAGCGAATGCCCTGTCCATATGGGCGTCCGTTCGGTGGTCTTCCTAGTTTATTGGCGAGTATTTTAAAGTGATTCGTCCAATTTTCTATTTTCTCCACGATTAGAGGGGGATATCGCGGCTCTTGCCTTTTGAGAGGTTGCTGCAAGTCGTCGGTTGGTTGCTGCAGATCGTCGAATGCATTTGCATTTGCATCCGATGCTGCTCTACCGGGAGCTCTACCGGGCGGAGCTTGCATGGCTCCTCCCACCGGTGCTCTACCGGGCGGAGCTTTGGCAGTACGTTGCGGCTGCGGTTTCGCTTGATTTAATGGCTCTGGCGCTTCATTCGTTTCATTTTTCTTCATCCTCACAATCCTACCTATTACGTACATCATGTCAGCCTTTAGAAGTCCACTGCTGAACATAGGCCTCCCCCAAAGAGCGCCATGACGAGCAATCTTGTGCCACCTCCATCCACCGACTTCCTGCGATGGCTACAATGTCGTCGGTCCATCGTGTGGGGGGTTTCCCCACACTTCGCTTGTTTGTTCGTGGTCGCCATTCGAGAACCTTTGTTCCCCAGCGGTTGTCGGTTCTGCGAACTATACCTATGGCCTGCCCATTGCCACTTCAACTTGCAAACTCTGAGAGCTATGTCTGGTTGTCGGTAACCTTCGTTCTTCTACGGATTTCCTCATTTCTGATTCTATCACTTAGTGAAACACCGAGCATAGCTCTCTCCATTGCACGCTACGCAACTCTGAGCTTGTGTACGAGACCAATAGTTAGCGACCAGCCCACTGCCACTTGCCCCTCGTGCATAGCGCTAAATAAAACAATGAGTAAAGTACAATACTATTTAATTAAACAATCTGAAGTTCATAACGACAAGTAACTAGTGTATCCTGGTGAGGTCTTCTACGATTTTGATGATGTCGTCTACCGTCGCGTCCCGCGTCATGCCTTCGCCTTCATTAATCTGAAAACGTCAACAAGTTTATTAAATTATTGAAGTGCCTCTTTTAAACCAGCTAATTTTCTCTGTTTTTTCCAGTTCTGTCAGATAGTTCTGAATCAGCCTGTACTCTGTTGCGTCAGTGGGAGTGAAGCGAATGCCCTGTCCATATGGGCGTCCGTTCGGTGGTCTTCCTAGTTTATTGGCGAGTATTTTAAAGTGATTCGTCCAATTTTCTATTTTCTCCACGATTAGAGGGGGATATCGCGGCTCTTGCCTTTTGAGAGGTTGCTGCAAGTCGTCGGTTGGTTGCTGCAGATCGTCGAATGCATTTGCATTTGCATCCGATGCTGCTCTACCGGGAGCTCTACCGGGCGGAGCTTGCATGGCTCCTCCCATCGGTGCTCTACCGGGCGGAGCTTTGGCAGTACGTTGCGGCTGCGGTTTCGCTTGATTTAATGCCTCTGGCGCTGCGGTCTGCTCGACTCGCGCTGCCTGTGCGAACGTACTAGTCAGCTTTTTCGGCTTCATGCCGATCGGGATTTCCGCATTTGCGGAGCTAGTGGCGGCTTTGCAGGGTTTCGGTTCTGCACGAAGCGTTCGCCTAGGCGTTTCTTCTACTAGCCGGCGGGGGCTCCGGTCCCTCGCTCGCTTTTCTCTTTGCGTTGGGCTAGCAGAGAGAGAGCGGGTGCGGAGACGCTTGAGTCCTCCGTCCTTTGGCGGTTGTGGCGGCGTTTTGCGACGTGTCGGGAACGTGAATTCTCCGACTGGTGGTAGCGTGACAATCGCTCGTGCGGCGAATTCGAGCGCTACTCGATCGTCTATGGTGAGGTCCTTGCCTCCGAGCTCAGCCTCTTCAATGCGCACATACAGTGACATCCACCGAAGCATTCTCCCCGAGAGGACACCGCCTTCGTGAAGACGGGTGAGTGTGAGGATATCACGCTCATATAATCCTCTCGGGGAGAGCCCTTCGGCAGGGGACAGAGATGTCGCGCATTTTTCGGGCGAGACTTTGGCGTCTTGTTTTTCCAGGCTACTTTGGCCCTGAAAAGGGCCTTTTGATGATGATCCGGGTTTCGGGTTCATCATAGGCGGTTACAGTGGTTACTGTGGTCGGTTACTCAGTTACTCGGTTACTCGAGGTGTGTGACCTCTGGAAGGGTCGCAGTGTCGGACCCCACGCAGTCGTTCCTCGTCGAGCACTAGACCTGCGTGGGGAACATGCCTGCTGCTCCCTCCCGGTGTTCACTTGCGCGCTACTTTCACCTCCACAGCAACGGAGCTGTGGGCGCGATCCGCAAAAATTTCCTCAGGAAATTTCTTTGAATACACTTTCAGCGACTTGTTGCAGTTTTCGTCCGTACACACCAAGAAAGACTATCCTGAATTTCGGGCTAAAATGTTCCTGTATTTATATGGTTGATTCGCACTGTTGTCTCGCGGCGGTCGGCCGCAGCGCGGGCGGTGGGAGTGGCGAGCAGTGTCTCTCGCTCGCACGTCGCTCCCTCTCTGTCTTTGTAATCCCATTTTAGCCTTTAATTCTTAATGTTTTTGTCGTCTATATTACCTATTTATTTTTGCTCTCATAGACCCCTACCAATCAAACAAACCCAAAATCAGTATTTATTATTGTGTAAAACGTATGTACAAACTATAGCTTAATCTATTCACTTATATTCTAAGTCTTAAGTTATTTAGTGTCGTCGCGAACAGTGACATTTCAGAGATAACACTTATAAAATCTAACCTCAACGCACGCAATGAAAACAACAAAGTAAAACGGTATTTTACCTGTAACGCATGCTGTTACGGCCGTTGCTTTTTGAGCAGTAACCACGTAGTGGTATGCCATGATTGTATTTCACCAGTTTTTCAATAAAAGTCACGATACAACACACCAAGAATTACATTTAGTTGGCAAGCAGCACAATCATCACATCACATCACAAGCAAAGCAAACAAATCCCAGCCGACCGACCGCCGTTTCCACTTTCGGGTTAGGGATGGACGATATACATCGATTTATTGGAAACACTCGATGTATATAAATATAAACGATGCATCGAACCCAGACGATAATATTGATAACGCTTCAATATATTCGATGTATCGATGTTTTTTCATGTGATACACTCGCTCGCCCGGATACCTCATCCCTATATAAAAGAATTTCGGACTCTTTGGTCTGACTGACACAATAGTGCTATTGCCGATCTTTGTTGCAAACAGATTTTCATATTTTCATGTCAATTTCAACTCTAACGCGCTGCGTTATGTGCACGTGATAGTAACAATCTGATTGAAATCAAGACCGGTAATAGCACTACAGTTGACACTGACTGACAGGACAGTTGAGCCACTTGCTTTGTTTGTATATATGGTCCTTCCATAATATTCCTAATAAAAGAATAATATGTAGGTCTGGCTTGATATTGGGTTCTTCCCTATTATTTATAATCTGTGAATAGGTCTTGTTTGATCTTTTGCAGATGCATTTTCGGTTTTTTTATTTCCATTTTGTGGTTGTTAATAATATATTGATAGTTTGTTTTTTAATTTAGTACGTATATGAAAAAGGTGGATTTTTAAAATGCATGTTTATGTTAAACTATCAACTTCAGCTTTATACTGTTAAAATATATGGAGAAACTTGTCAATAATTGTTATTTTAACCATACATTTTGAATATAAGTTGAAAGAAAAAATCAATCAATGTATTAGAAACATCGATGTATTTGCAGAGAATTGATGTGGGCCTCTTCTTCCCTATGTTACTGTTCCCTATGCCTATCAGAACGATGAAGGCAAACAACGCCGCTTGTGGTGGTGCTGGTTTCTTTTTTCCTCCTCTTTTTCCTCTTCTTGTGCCAGCCATCTTAGGTGGGTTTGCCGGTGCCATAAGGGACTGGGCATTCGGTTCTTCCTCCACCATTGCTGGGATGACTGGAGCTGTACCTCTCCGGTTAGAGATGGTAACAGCCAGTGTTCCCGCTCTTTTGTTTCTAGTTTCTTTTTTGAAGATCGGACAGGACGCGAAGTTTGCGGGATGTGCTCCTCCGCAGTTTGCGCATGTGGCCGGTTCCTCTCTAGGGCGGGGGCAGTCTCTTGCCAGATGTGGTTCTCCACAGCGAACGCATGCCTGATCGCGGTGACAGTTTTGCGAGCTGTGGCGGAACTTCTGGCACTTGTGGCACTGTGCAGGTCCTCTCTTGGTACGCCACATTTCAATGACCACGCCTGGCATCATAAGAAGCTCCGTTTCCTGGTAGATGTTTGGCGTCAGGTTTGGTGTTCTCTTCAGGAGTACGTAGAAGATACATCCTGGTCTTCCTTGGCGTCCCTTTATGTGTTTGACATACTCTGGTGTGTTTCCCTTTTCCTCCAGAGCTGTTTGGATTTCTGACACCTCCGTGTCGGCCGGCAGGCCGCGGATTGCGACTTTCAAACTCCTTTCCGCAGGTAGCGAATACGAAAACCAGCTAATTTTCTCTGTTTTTTCCAGTTCTGTCAGATAGTTCTGAATCAGCCTGTACTCTGTTGCGTCAGTGGGAGTGAAGCGAATGCCCTGTCCATATGGGCGTCCGTTCGGTGGTCTTCCTAGTTTATTGGCGAGTATTTTAAAGTGATTCGTCCAATTTTCTATTTTCTCCACGATTAGAGGGGGATATCGCGGCTCTTGCCTTTTGAGAGGTTGCTGCAAGTCGTCGGTTGGTTGCTGCAGATCGTCGAATGCATTTGCATTTGCATCCGATGCTGCTCTACCGGGAGCTCTACCGGGCGGAGCTTGCATGGCTCCTCCCACCGGTGCTCTACCGGGCGGAGCTTTGGCAGTACGTTGCGGCTGCGGTTTCGCTTGATTTAATGGCTCTGGCGCTTCATTCGTTTCATTTTTCTTCATCCTCACAATCCTACCTATTACGTACATCATGTCAGCCTTTAGAAGTCCACTGCTGAACATAGGCCTCCCCCAAAGAGCGCCATGACGAGCAATCTTGTGCCACCTCCATCCACCGACTTCCTGCGATGGCTACAATGTCATCGGTCCATCGTGTGGGGGGTTTCCCCACACTTCGCTTGTTTGTTCGTGGTCGCCATTCGAGAACCTTTGTTCCCCAGCGGTTGTCGGTTCTGCGAACTATACCTATGGCCTGCCCATTGCCACTTCAACTTGCAAACTCTGAGAGCTATGTCTGGTTGTCGGTAACCTTCGTTCTTCTACGGATTTCCTCATTTCTGATTCTATCACTTAGTGAAACACCGAGCATAGCTCTCTCCATTGCACGCTACGCAACTCTGAGCTTGTGTACGAGACCAATAGTTAGCGACCAGCCCACTGCCACTTGCCCCTCGTGCATAGCGCTAAATAAAACAATGAGTAAAGTACAATACTATTTAATTAAACAATCTGAAGTTCATAACGACAAGTAACTAGTGTATCCTGGTGAGGTCTTCTACGATTTTGATGATGTCGTCTACCGTCGCGTCCCGCGTCATGCCTTCGCCTTCATTAATCTGAAAACGTCAACAAGTTTATTAAATTATTGAAGTGCCTCTTTTGGTGTCAAAAAGTACTCCAGCTTACAAGATAGATAAGATAATGTATTCATCAGATAATTCAATCTATACATGATTAGCTTTAAGGATCAATTGAACTTAACATTTATTTGACTAATTATTGCAATATTTGTCATTTTATTATCTACATTCGGAATTTTCAAACGTGCGTTGCAAATAAATAGCACTCCGTAAAATAAACACGACTGATTGATCACATTATAATAAGCGATGCAAAATTGCTTTGCAATCGAAAAAAACAGGCAATATGAACTACTCAAAACTGATAGAAATTAACTAGAATATTTAATTGAACAAGATATTTTCATAGACAAATGTTCGGCTTCGAGCATTCTTTGTACCCACATGAGGGTCTGAGGATGAGAAGTATAATTATGAAGATTGAAGACGAATCAGAGGGGATCGACTTGTGGCGCCAGTAAACTTTCAAATGGAACTGAACGTGACAAGACATATGGTTGGTCACGGCACGGGTTAAATTCTGACCCCCTTGTGTTTAAAAAAATTGTTATGTAAAAAAAAACTGTGACACATTTTCTTTGATATTTGGGTTAAAACATTATAAATATCGTCACATTTCACGGTATATTAATTTGTAGTGCAACTATAGGATGGCCCAGTTTGTATATTTAGTTAGGCAAAATTTTAATAGAACACTTTTTGTTTCTAATATTTTTTTTCATATATATATATATACTTTTTTTTTTTTATATAGACTACTTTCATTTACGATCAAGAAATTGAGAATGTTTAGGGATGCTCTTAACAGTTCACCTTTAAATGTTGCACAGTCTCTTGCTGAACGTCCCTCGACAAGTCCAGGAAGCTTTCTATGAGGTCCCCATCGATGAACCCCTCCGCAGGCTCGGTCTTGATATCCGTGTTGAAGGAGCGCCAGAACTCGTGCGGGATCTTGCCCACGGACTTGATCGTGTGGTTCAGTCGCTCCTCCAGCTGGTGCAGGAACTCAAACAGGTCTTGGGATAGTTGGACTACTAGACCTGGTGGAGGAAACAGCTGTTATTTTCTCATAAATAAAATGTAGCCTTATGTCGCTTTGTAAGTTATTTTAAAACTATTCGCGGAGCCACGGCTCCACACAAAAATTAACGATGTGTTGACATCAGTTCAGGCATAAATACTAGTTTTTGGCAATAAAGATTTTCACTATGGGAATAAAATTATTGTTATGAATCGAGAGAGTGACAGAGAAAGATAGAGAGAGAGCTGGGTATAGTTACAGATGCCGCCGGTGACGGTGGCGAGCAGAACGGGGTGCGCGACGGGCGCCGCGGTGTCGGCGTGCTGCGCGACGAGCGACCCGAGTCGCATGACGTTGCACATGTCCCCGATGTGGAACTGTCCCATGTAGCCCATCTGCTGTCGCTCCTCGTCCGTCGTCGCCGCGCTGCAACATACATAATGTTAATAGCCGCCGAAGACAAACGACACACATTCAAGCTAGATGAAAGTTATTTTAGTTGGTTCACAATGTCCCTTTCTCAAGGTGTCTTTACCTAAAAAAAACTTTTTCTCTAAATGACGATTTCTCAAAATGGCTCAACACTTTTTTTTTTAATACCACACTTGTGCTTTTTTAAAAATGATTAATTTGCTATTACAAACTGTCTCAGCGTCTGATTTTATTATCTCAGAAATTCTTTACTTCTTCAAAATGTACTTTTCTCAACATAACCTTTCCTAAATGTCCTTTCCTCAAAGATACCAATTAACAGGTAAACTTTAGAATACAGGCGCAGGTTTTCGCGAGAGAAGGGGGGATATCCCCTGGTAACCCAAATAACTCAAATATATATATTTTATAAAAAGCATGCGAGTTATGTCAGCATGCAGTCAATGTCACCCCCATAGGGCACATTAAACAATATTTGTGCTGTTAATGTACATCATCAATGAGTATTTACCTACATTTGAAAAATAACAAGCAGTATTCCGGCCCCTTCTTATGAAGGAGAAGCCAAGATACTGTTACCAATTCCCATCCTATTATCTAATACCAATAAGCTCTGACGCAACGCCTAGTTTCGAACACATTGCATCAGCACACGTAGGATGTCTTCAACCATACCCGGCATAAAGTACACATATTTTTTAATTAAAAATTGATCTACGTCTCCCCAGGATGTGAGTATTATTGTCACAAAGGCCTCATCGATCCTACATAATAGTGTTGATTATATCCATACCAATATATAAAAGTGAAACGTGTGTTTGTTTGTTTGGGGAGCTTTGACGCGATAACGACTGGACGGATTTTAATGAAATTTGGAATGGAGATAGCTGAAATAAAACAGGATACTTTTTATCCCGGAAAATTATAAGTTTCCACGGGAAAACATCTTATCACGTAGTGAAACTTCGAGTATAGCTCTCTCCATTGCACGCTGCGCGACTTTGAGTTTATGTATGAGACCAATAGTTAGCGACCATGTCTCAGTGCCGTATGTCATCACTGGCAACACGCACTGATTATAAACTTTCGTCTTGAGGCTCTGCGGTATCTGCGACGAGAAGATATGGCTTAATTTCCCGACGCCGCCCATCCGAGTTGGATCGTCTGACCTAAGTAGACATAGTGATCAACAGCTTCGATAATAATGTTCCCAACATAAACGCGACCTGGGCATTTGACATGATGTTCTCGTCTAACCCATGTTCATCTTAAGACCCACCTGTTGGGAAACAATATTGAGGTCACTGAGCATTGTGCGTAGTTCTTCCAGGGTTTCTGCCATGAAGACTATATCATCAGCAAATCGAAGGTGAGTGATGAATTCGCCATTGATGTTAACACCATGTCCGTTCCAGTTCAGAAGCTTGAATATATCTTCCAGTGCAGAGGTGAACAATTTCGGAGAAATAACGTCTCCCTGTCTCACACCTTTTTTAAAATACAAAATAAGAATAAATTCTACGTTTAGCGCGTTCTGTGAGACGAAAGTTTATGAATTAAAGTTAATAAAGAAGAAAACTTGTTAAAATGACTAACCTGTCCTTCTGACAGACAAACAGATTGAAGCTATTCTCAGCGCCTAGGAAAGTGTCGTCGTCTAATATCTCGACGGCCGTCATCCAGTTGGGGCTGTAATCTCGCGCTATCTCTTCAAAACTACCCTCCATCTGCAACAAATCATATTTACATTATTTTGTTACATTGTTTCACCTGTTTGTACTGCAGTAGTGACATGGACCGCATGAGATCTTCAACTAGAATGAAGTCGCCCTTCACTTTGAGATACAGGGCGACTATGTTGTTGCGTTTAGTACCTCACCTGTTTGTACTGCAGTACTGACATGGACCGCATGAGATCTTCAACTAGAATGAAGTCGCCCTTCACTTTGAGATACAGAGCGACTATGTTGTTGCGTTTAGTGCCTCACCTGTTTGTACTGCAGTAGTGACATGGACTGCATGAGATCTCCGACTAGAATGAAGTCGCCCTTCACTTTGAGATACAGAGCGACTATGTTGTTGCGTTTAGTACCTCACCTGTTTGTACTGCAGTAGTGACATGGACTGCATGAGATCTCCGACTAGAATGAAGTCGCCCTTCACTTTGAGATACAGAGCGACTATGTTGTTGCGTTTAGTACCTCACCTGTTTGTACTGCAGTAGTGACATGGACCGCATGAGATCTCCGACTAGAATGAAGTCGCCCTTCACTTTGAGATACAGAGCGACTATGTTGTTGCGTTTAGTACCTCACCTGTTTGTACTGCAGTAGTGACATGGACTGCATGAGATCTCCGACTAGAATGAAGTCGCCCTTCACTTTGAGATACAGAGCGACTATGTTGTTGCGTTTAGTACCTCACCTGTTTGTACTGCAGTAGTGACATGGACCGCATGAGATCTCCGACTAGAATGAAGTCTCCCTTCACTTTGAGATACAGAGCGACTATGTTGTTGAAGTGGCTACATTCTAGCCGCAGTTCTTTTTCTGACGTCCATTCAAATAGTCGGACCTGAAATAGTAAACGAGGCAATTTAAAAGCTAGCGCTTTTAATACATTTAAGCAATGCGTTTGTGCAGTGTCTTTGAATAGGCGCACGGCGCTAATCAGCGCGATGTCACTTTTTATTAATTTTTCAACCTCTGGCCTTTACCATAATATTATTTCGTGTTACATGAACAGTGAAACATTATTAGTAAGATATCACTAGATATAAAATAAACTCAAAGATAACCCAATTTTTTGCTTATATCATCGAACATCACAATAATTACGTACCGTGCTGTTGATGGAGGCGAGTAGCTTGCCGTTGAACTCGACTAGCGTGTAGCACCCGCCTTTGATATCCTTCTCGGCTACTAGCACCAGTTTGCTTTCAGACCAGTGGAAAAGCAGGATCCTGCCCTGTCGGACAAACTTGTAGTTAGTACCATGTTAGTGTGGTTCATCATTTCAGACAACACGCTTTTGTTATAGACTAGATGTGCCCGCGGCTTTGCCCGCTTTGCTATTATTCTGTTAGTCCTATTTGATATTCCAGGACCAAAAAGTAACTACAATGTACAATATACAAAATTTCTATCTAATAATAGATTTTTAAGGTGCAAAGTTTCGCTGAGAATGCTAAATTCAAATTTTCTTGCTTTTTTTGACAATTACAAGCTCTATTACTCATCATGGGTTATTTTGCGGCAATAAATAGGTTGTGTTAAAAAATTACGGTTATCATGATCACCTAGATAATATTGGTTTAGCTACAAATGTCAATAAGCTGATATTCATCTTGGTTTTTGGTTGGTGTAATTTCTTGATACAATTTCTTGACCTATTTATTGCCGCAAAATAAATTTTCATGAACCCACGATGAGTAGTAGAATAGAGCTGCAATTACCAAAAACCGCAAGAAAATTTGAGTTTGGCGCTCTGAGCGAAACGTTGCACCTTAACGATTGCTTCGCTTATACCCATAGGATTAAAATACAAAGTACACCAGATTTTACGTCAAAACCAAAGCTATTGTTACGACGTTCGATTCTAAGAAAAACAGTAGGTACTAAAATATTCGAGGAGCCGAGGTCGGATGACGCAATACCTACATCTACAGGAACCTTCTGGAACACACCAGTGGCACGTGGGTACCTACAGAAGTTTCTAGAGCGCGCGGTAGGTAGGAACATACGAGCACAGCAACTTCAAAGGCACCGCCGGCCTTAGGTACCTACAGACGCGGCGCTAAGCGGCAACATCAAAGGCGCCGACGACCTTGAAAGTTCAAGTATCTACCGACTACTGCTAGTACATACGAGTACCTTCTGGAAACTTCCGTCGCGATATAAATAGGGCGCGCATCGGCTGTCTGGAACAGTCTTGACTTGGCATTCGGAACGAAACGATCAAAGTGATTCCAAGCGAGTATTCAGTAATATTTGATTAGTGTGTACAGTCGAGTTAAAGAGTGTTTGAGTGTTACTTGTCAGTATAATTTATTTTTGTGGTTTTTTCAAATAAAAGTGTTTGTTTTTGGTGTACATTAACTTTATCCGAACCCCAGCTCGTAACACTATCCTAACAGTGAACCGCAATCGGTCTAGTAGTTTTTTTGATGCGCGAACAAACAAACAGAATGACAGACAGACACCATTTATAAAAAAAACTTGTTCTGTAGCTTATTTTAGTCCCCTAGACCATTTTTTATTCTTTTCTTTGAATAGTCTTATTTACTTACTGCTTTATTATAAGTAGATACTAGCTTGCACCCGCGACTTTACTTGCATTTTTCTACTTTGCGTAGTAATGGTTGGGGTCGTCGCCGAGTTGACACGATACCAGCGACTGCGCGAACTCATTCATCATCAGTTGTTATGTAATGGTGGTATCTGCTTAGGTTCTGACTCCTCAGGGTTAATCATGGCGGTACCGATTGCGTAGTAGTAGTTGGGGTCGTCGCCAAGGCGGCACGATACCAGCGACATCGCGGACTCATTCGTCATCAGTTATAATGTAATGGTGGTACCTGCTTAGGTTCAGACTCCTCAGGGTTGAGCATGGCGGTGCCGATTGCGTAGTAGTGGTTGGGGTCGTCGCCGAGGCGGCACGATACCAGCGACATCGCGAACTCATTCGTCATCAGTTGATGCGCGTGGAGTACTGTGGAAAATATAGTAAGGATTATTTGGTTGGTTGACGTGGATACGTCTATAAATTTGCCTATGGAAGCAAATTTATAGACGTATCCACGTCAACCAACCAAATAATCCTGAGGCAATACAAAAAACTGATAACTAGATCGGTGGATACAGTTTTAGACAGTTTTCCAGTGTTGCAGCTCCATATCTATCATCGACACCCAAAATTTAATTACACCACTCGATAACTAAGGAATCAAATAATTCAATATGTTAAGTTTGGACTGTGACGAATCGCGCGCGCGGTAGATGCGCCGCCATTTTGAGGTCGTTTCGCTGCGTCACATAATTTCAATTAAGTTATACATTTTGATTTGGAGAAGCTACGACTTTCATTTGAGTTTCAATCGTTAGCTCTCGTCAAGATCTATCGATTACGTATATAAAACATTAGTGTGAAATATTTTTAGTGAATATACTTTTGGTGAAAAAGTAAATATAAATATGCAATATCGGCCTGTACTCTTCAAATAGCTAAATAAAAATATAGAGATCGTATTCGGTTGGAAAACGTTTCTCAAGAGCAATCCAGTGCATATAGCACTGTATGTATCACAGATTTGAGAACAAAGGGAGATTTGGTAAGGGGGCGTGGCACATGCGAACGCATCTGGCCAAAACCTTGCTTGTCATGAATTTCGGCCGTCAGTCGTATATCACCACGCGTCGTACCAATACCATCGATTTTGTCAAAATTACACGTTTTTCGGGGGTTATGTGTGAATACACGAGCTCCAATGTGAATTACTCTAATGATGGCATATCATTTCACACCCAAGTACTAGAATATTATAGTTTATTCTTGAAAATCAGTAATTCAAATGCTGCAGTAATCAAATATTTTTGCTTCGTTAGTTTGCGAACACATAGTCAATATTTTCAATACGAACAAAAACCATTGCGCGCTTAGTACAAATCAATCAACGAATAAGCTATGGAAATGCGCAACGGGTGCCGGTATCTACCGATGCTGTCACATTAACGACATCATAGTGGTGCAGCCGCTGCTCGCTTCCGTGAAGTAGAGATGTGGCCTGACAAGGGTTCGCCGAGCATAT
The DNA here is from genome assembly GCA_946251855.1 of Alsophila aescularia. Taxonomy (NCBI): domain Eukaryota; kingdom Metazoa; phylum Arthropoda; class Insecta; order Lepidoptera; family Geometridae; genus Alsophila; species Alsophila aescularia. The sequence continues at coordinate 11,413,992 of OX276373.1, forward strand.
TGTCAATATTCTATTCGACGAGATATAAAATAGTACCACTTAATGAATAATAAGATAAATATAATACTAACAAAATATGATATAGATTTGACATTCTGCATAATAAAATGTGTGTAAGATTATTATTTATCAGAAAGTATAGGTATATATTCTTAAAAACATGGAAATTATTTCTGCTAATATTAATATCAACGTATGTTGCATAAGTTACAGTTTGGTATTCTGCATTTATAAAATCCAGACATTTTGAGATTTTTTATTTTATGTTATTACCGACCACAAAAAAGGAGGTTATCAATTTGACACGTATGTATGTAATATTATTCGAACTGCAAAATATTCACATATGATAATATATTAGGGCTTCCAAACAATTAATATGCAAAATTTTATAGGTGTATGTTTGTATGTATGTATGTATGTATGTATGTATGTATGTATGTATGTTTGTCCACACATTTCTCCGAAACTATTAATCGGATTGAGACCATTATGTTTTTACTGGCTTTCATTTACTTAAACTTAGGGAACAGTGCAAGTTTCATCAAAATTGGTTTAGTAGTGTTTAATATATAAACTGGAACGGTTCAACTGCGCATTTCCTATTAACGCTAAGTAATGTTCGCGCGCGTTTTTCTGAAGTCGGTTTTCTAGGGTGTTTTATCACTATCACTTGTTTTAAATTCTTGCTGCTACTGACCAAGTGAGCGAAGCGACCAAAGCGAGCGAAGCGTCTCTGCTTCAAGTTCAATCAATTTGCTTTCATCTGTCAGTTTGCTGGTACTCCTTTACAGGTCGTATTTTACAATCGATCTGGACGAAACTTGGTAAAACAGGTTTTATACGACTTAATAATATTTTTTTGTCGTCGGAGATCTTTGATTAGATTCTTCCTCCAAAAATGGGGCTACTGAATATCTCCACCTTATGAGATCTGATTTAGATGGTAATATTTTATTCACAAGGTAACTTTAAGTTGGTCTCATAAAAAATTGATGAAGATCTGATGAGGATCTTTGGCGTGATGACCAGAATAGCTCCTTAACATGCAGTAAATCAGTATTTCTACCAGTGGAATCGACTCTTTAACTACTGAGTAGCGATTGATGGAGCAACTAGGCCTTGAGCCTTGTTGATGGTTATTTCAAAACATATTATTTACTTTTTTTTATTAGATTCAAAACTCTTTAAACCTTAGGTTTTTTGGTCAAATTAGATTCAAAAGATAGAAAAGCTCAAAAACCTCAAAAACCTTCAAAACCCTTTAAACTTTAGGATTTTTGGTCAAATTAGATTCAAAAGATAGAAAAGCTCAAAAACCTTCAAAACCCTTTAAACCTGAGGATTTTTGGTCAAATTAGATTCAAAAGCTAGAAAAGCTCAAAAACCTTCAAAACCCATTAAACCTTAGGATTTTTGGTCAAATTAGATTCAAAAGATAGAAAAGCTCAAAAACCTTCAAAACCCTTTAAACTTTAGGATTTTTGGTCAAATTAGATTCAAAAGATAGAAAAGCTCAAAAACCTTCAAAACCCTTTAAACCTTAGGATTTTTGGTCAAATTAGATTCAAAAGCTAGAAAAGCTCAAAAACCTTCAAAACCCTTTAAACCTTAGGATTTTTGGTCAAATTAGATTCAAAAGATAGAAAAGCCCAAAAACCGTTCCATACAAAATATATAAAAAAAAAAACATTTATTAATTTCGATGTTATATCTAAAAATCATCTTCGCATTATTTTGCCTTTCTAATGAAACCGGTTTGGGCCACATCGATTGGATGATTTTTAACCATAGACATCTGCATTATTACTCACGTACTTGACAGACTTGTTATTAGTTCGTTTCCATGGCAACATGTCATTCCGTATTTTTGATATCTTGGGTTCCATTATTGCAATTTTCGTATGGATCTCTAATTTATTGAAAAATAAAATTCTGCCCATGTTACTCTAGGTGGGTCTATTAGCTTTCAACATTAATATCAAAATACAATTTTAATTAACCTCGACGTTTTGATCAAGTTGCTTTGGCCGCGGTCACGAGCAGACTGGAGAACCCGCGTTTGGTTTTGTTAAACGTAACTGTTCAGAAGATAAGTTTTGACGCGAACACTTCCCAATGACCAGATTCAACAAAGCAATATAATTAACACAACACTGCTGATGTGTTTTTGAAAGTACGACGCCATTGCAGCAAAACACACACGATGTGTTCTAAGACTTAATTATAGCCCAGCACGTAATTTACGAGGGAGAATTATTTTTTACTGCTCAACCTTTAATTTATGTTTAAAAAAATGGATTTTGATATTAATTTTGTACGCGGTTTAATCTTATAAAGATGACTTTATGTATGATTTTTCTAATGTTTACTTTAGCAGGATGACCACTAAAAATTAAAAAAAAAACATGTACTGTAAATAATGAATCATTTATTTTCCTTCATATATTGTTATTTATTTTATCATCGGACTTATTTTGATATAAAATCTAAAACAAAATTCCAAATCTCAAAATGATAGACACCATCATAAGCGGGAAGCGAAAACTTTCTCATATTTTTATTTGTGTAAAAATTAAACATGATTATTCAAAATCACATAACAAATGATGATCATCATCAGCCTATGCTTTTACACAGAACAGACCTTAGCCATCTGTGCGCCCCGGGCGAGACATTGCCTCTTTTTTATTTGAGCTACTTATATATACTTTTATTGTGTAGCTAGGTGAACAATAAAAACGTTAATCTTCTATGTGTGCAAAACATGTAATATTACCAAGAAGGCGCAAGCGAAACGAGCGCGAACATTTTGAGCTACTTATACGTTTATTAGTGTAGTTATGTGAAAAAAACGAACGTTTAAGGTCGAACTTTTATGAGTGCGAAACAAGCAATACTATCAAATTGCGAGCGTCGAGAGCGCAAAAACTTATACATTTATTAGAGAAATTATGTGAAATAACATAAAATGAATGATTTTTCCGTTCGATCTTCTATGTTTGCAAAACATGTAACAGTATCAAGAAAGCGCGAGCGTAGTTAGCGCGAAAATAACAATGGCGAACTCCCATACATTATTTTATGTCAGTCGAAATTCACGGCGTCTTTAGACAAAAAATATCGCTAGTAATTCAGTATCATTTCCTGAGATTGTTAGTCTAAGATTATTTTTTGGGGAGGCCAGGAATAATTGTTGTTAGGCTTCAAAGTTTTGAGGTTATGTTACTGTTAATGACCTTTGAAACAAGTCTTAGAGATTTTAATTATTTTATCCGCTTAATTAGGTAGGCAAGTAAGTACTTATACGTGATAAATATAACGTTTAAAGATGTTGTATGTACCCGCATATTCAATTACCTATCTAGTGTAACAGGCTTTTGAATAAAAAATATTTTCAATCTGTTACTGCCTGGCGAGATTACAAAACAATATATCATTATTTAGATATGTAGCTGCTGTTTCACTGTGCTGGGAAACAGTTGTCCCATATTTGCACAAATATGTGAGGGTTTTCAATATCATTTCTGACACCAGATGTCGCTACGAAAATTCAGTACAATTTGACAGTTGTTTAGACCCTACGCCTACGTAGCGACATCTAGTGTCAGAAAAATATCGAAAACCCTCATTCCTTAAACTAAATATTTTATTTACACAAACCTTTGTTTCTTTCGTATATATTGTTCAATAATTTAACCAACACGACTTATGTACTATTATTTCTTTCACGACCTTGATGACTGGTAGATAATGCTGTTTAGCATTAAGTCCTTCCTTGTACCTACACACACACACACACATTTACACTTCCTTCATAAACTTTAATGCATTGTATCCCCTTTGCTACGAGTATAATGTTTTGTATAGAACGTAGAGAGAGTATGTATAGAGGTTTTATATTGACGTACCATTTTGTCTATAGCACAGTCAATATTAGTATTCTGTTTATCGCAAGGAGGTTGAATTACGCTTACTGTTAAAAGATTTAAAGCCAGTACGCCTAATTCAACATCCATTGGTTTAAAAAACCGGATGGGAAGAAAGCGTAATTCAACCTCCTTTGGTTTATAAACTGGTTGGGAAGTATATTGTGTTGAAAATGTTGACGTCCAAACAGGAAACGTCATTGTATTACATATATTTTTTAACTCGTTGGGCAGGCAACAAGGCCGGTTAAACCAAAGAGTATACAAATTCTACGTAAGGTTAAACATTGTAGGAAGGAAATGAAGTTACATTTTCATGATTTTTTAAATTGATTTATTAACCTGGGTTTTTCTAGCTTACAGGCTATGTTGACAAAACGTAGAAAAATAATTACTTAAGTTCTGTAGAAATGATATGTCAAGACGCTGCAAGATTTATCGCATAAAACTCCGCCTATGTTCTTTGAAGCTATTTCTAATATCAGTGTAAATCATGTTTATTTTTTTCAGTGAAAGGAATATACATGATTACAAAACATAGTCAAACTAGACCATGAAATATATATCTCATTTTACAATCACTGAGAAAGTATGGAGCAAAGAGTGAAAAAACTTATTTTTTTCCCTGCCTTTCCAGGTGACCCCTCGATTTCCCTGACCACCTTGAGATTCCCTGACTTTTCAGAAAGTGAACATCCTGTTTAGTCTTATGTATTTTTTTTAGGGGTGTACCTTCAAAGGTGTGATGGTCGAGCACGAGCAGATTGTGCACCTCGATGTCGAGCGCGTTGGGTGCATGCTTGGGCGGCGCGTGCGGCGCGCCCGAAGTGTTGGCGGCGGCGGTGGAGGCACACGCGCGCGCCGCCCCTGGGCACGCGCCCCCGCCCTCCAGCCGGTCCACGCGCATTGTGATCACGCCGAATGTCTGGAATGAAATCACTCTGCGTCAACTATTTGCCTATATGATCCTATAGGAGTGTTCTCGACAAAACATGTATTTAGAATCGCGCGGCATTTTTGTTTGGTATTTGTTCATAAAGACATACTTTTGGTATAAAGGAACAAAGAAAATATATGTAGCTTACTTACTTCCGCCAAACTGTAAGCATATGTGTAATAAATCCTAATAGTGAGTCAACTCGACCGCTTGACAGAGCAACGATGAGGTGCGGTGTGAAGGAGAGCAGAGTCCCCCTCCTGCCCGCGACGCCTGCGGGGCGTATCAGCGGGCGTCTATTGCAAATCGGTACAACGTATTAGGTGTCAGGTACACGAAATCGTTCGCACGTGTTTGCCAAAGTACATATTAATTATATCGTATGTTTGGTGTTCACGCAACGAGGCGATTTATTTATTTGTTTTAAATATGCGTACCATCTGTGTTGGTAAATGGTTGAGCGTCAACATCATATAATAATAGTGGAGAATTGCGAATTCATCAATTTCCAAAGGATGAGGAAATATGAGTAGATATAATATGTAATATGATTTCTTATCAATATCCACAACATTAGGTAGCTATTATAATCGATGTACCTACCTATGTTGATAGCAATAATTGACCGAGCGAGCGCGAAGCGCGAGCGAAGCGTCTCTGTTTCAGTTTCGGTTGTACTATTATTTATTCTGAGGCTTCGGCAAAAAAATCTTTCGTATGTCCGGATATCTTTCGTATGTCCGGATGTCTCTCCGGACATACGAAAAATCAAAAAATCTATTATAATCGATGTACCTACCTATGTTGATAGCAATAATTGACCGAGCGAGCGCGAAGCGTCTCTGTTTCAGTTTCGGGTGTACTATTATTTATTCTGTGGCTTCGGCAAAAAAATCTTTCGTATGTCCGGATATCTTTCGTATGTCCGGATGTCTCTCCGGATTTCCGGCTGTTCTCCTCTACAGGTCGCATTTCTCAACCGAACAAGACGAAACTTGATTGATTTTTTTAGTCATTAGGGATTTTTGATTGGAGGGGGGGGGGGATTTGATTGGACTTCCCCCAAAAAAGGGTGAAAAGGGGGCTACTGAATATCTCCACCATATTAAATCTTGATTTCGATAATTCTTTTTTCCTTTGAAAGGTAGTAACTTTAAATAAGTTTCATAAAATTTTTGGTGAAGATCTGATGAGGATCTTCGGCGTGATGAGCAGAATAGCTTCTCAAAATGCAGTAAATTTCTCACTTTTAGGTTTCTACCAGTGGTATCAGCCCTTTACATACTAGGTAGGGATTGATAGAGCGCCTTGGTTACCTAGATGGCGCTACTGTGCACCGCTAGATTTTTTGCAACACTTGGAGATTATTCTTTACATTAGCTATCGCATTAAAGAAAAATATTGAACATCCCGCTGCACACGGGCCCAACACCCTTAGTGAATAGTACATATCTAGGTAGGTACACATATAAGACCGTGGGATCTCGACTAGGGAAAAATTAATTAGTAAAATAAGCTAAGTACATTAGTTAGTAAAGATTTTATTCGATATACGTAGGTACCTACCTTGTTTTCAATAAAATAGGTACATAACATATCAATACCTATTTTGACCCTGATTTTTTAAATGCAAAACTTTAGATGTTCCTTTGTTATGCAATCACAGTGAATCGGGCGAAGCCGCGGGGCGCAGCTAGTAAGTATAGAATAATATATTATGAGGAATACAAATTTTTACATGGTATAATATTATTTTGTAAAAATGATATTAATTTTTTTTCGCACCCTGTTTACAAAGTTCACCTGATTGTACCAGGGGCATTTTTTTCCCGTGGTCTACCTCAATATTTCTGGGTGTACCATTTTTTTTGTATTAACCCTATCATATTATTAGCTAATAGTCGCTTGTCGGCATTTTGCACCGCGACAAAGGAGTTGACTCTCTATTAGGATTTATAACACATAAATGCTGTAAGTCAGACAAATGAACAAATGTATGACAAATGATAAATGGAAAAATAACCATTTATGCAAGGCATCCTCAGGAGATGTTGACTCGTCGAGTGCTGTTAGTCTTACACTCGACGAGTCAACATTTTTTCTATATATTCCCTTACATTTTTTCAATCATAGTATTTTAAGTGTGAAAAAAATCGTTATAGTGAAAAGTTGGATAGAACAAATATTGCTAACACAAAAACAAACAGCATTTTTTGCGGTTTTATCACTTTAGGTCGTAAGTCAACGATTTTTAAATTCTGGTCCACTGTGTGTCGTGTCGCTTATTGAAAATTTAGTCCACAAAATGGTCATTTTAATTGAATAATGAGAGAGGCTTTACCACAACACACACTAATTTCATATCAAACACATTACACCCCTCCTAGTAAGGGAAAATATAAAAAAACAATAATAAGAATTGAATAATTTCCCGAACTGTTCAGTTTGTAAACTGACCTGTGACGCCTCCTGGTAAGCGATCCGCCTGGGCGTCTCCCCGAGCGGCACGGTCCTGATGTGAAGTTTCTGTATTTCGTCTATGGTGCCGATGGTCACTGTGCTGTCTGTCGCTAGTGCTAAACTGAAACACAAACGAACATATTGACGGAGCCGAGCTGACGATTGCGTTCATTGGCTGCTCTGGGTAAAAGGACGCTGAATTATTGACGGCAGAGATACCTGGATTTGCGAGTGTGCGCAAAACACGGCGACGGAGTAAAGACTGAGCCCGTTTTATTTTTCTTTAGGAAGGATGCATGCTCTTGGTCTAGTAGCCGACATTTGCAGCGTCACTGGACCGGGGCGGACGCGAAAGCGCTCCGCCGCAATGCGTGACGCAGAAGGTGCAAGCCTAAGTTAAAATTTTGGGGACTTGCTCAAGGGCACCTCAGCTGGCCGTCGTATACTATAAGTTTCGGATTTAACACGCCTCGCTAGTGTTAGTAGTGATCTAGGGGGCACTGACAAAATGTCTAGGAGCCCTTAATTAATTAAATTTGACCACCGATTTGGAATACAGCCTTCGAGAAGAATTCGGCAAGAATTCGAAAGCGAATAACTTACTAACTACGGGACCTTCGTCCTCACCGGCGAGGTCGGTGTCTGTGTCTAAGTGTGTGCGTCTCTGAATCGTTTTCAGAGAAGGAAGGATGGGTGAGCTCTACTTCCTGCGCGCAAGCGCTTATAAGCACTCGCCACCGCCGCCTTTCGTCACCGTTCGGCGAACTTCTGCGCCGTTCGCAACCTCACTGACACGGTAGTCTTCTCTATGCCTCGGAAGTAGTCAATTGATCATCCATTAATCATCTAACAATGTACACAAATCAACTTTTTAATAAATTAATCGCATAAATACTACAATTCGTACAAACGCGCCGTCGTGTATATTTAGACTCCTAACATAACATATCCATACGGTACAGCTACATAAACGTTGATTCAGTCATAGAAGGCGCACCAATAAACGTTCGAGTACCACAATGAGCTTTAAAAGACCGAAATAAATAAGTAGATTTAATTTCTCGAAATTGCCCGGAAATTTTTGTTTTCCTGTTATCAATTTCAGTTTTTTTTTGTGTTTAACGTACAAATATCAATTTGACTATCTTATTAGTCGTCGGCAAAAAGAGCACCCATTTTTTTTGAGATAAGCACTGTAATATGTACAATACATGCTTCGCCATTGCCTCCCCTCAAAAGGTCTAGCCTTCTAACTAATCCATACTAATATTCTAAAAGTGAAAGTAACTCTGTCTATTACTTTTCCACAACTAAACGACTAAACCGCATGTCGCGGGTAAAAACTAGTAATCAATAAACAGTTGACCTGTCGGGTTAAAGAACTAACCTGTCTAGTTAAACAATTGGCCTATCGGGATAAACAACTGACCTGTCGGGGTAAACAACTGACCTGTCTAAATAAACAACTGTCCAGTATAGTCAAAAAACTGACCCGTCAGGTTAAACAACTTACCTGCCTAGATAAACAATTGACCTGTCGCTATGTCAAACAACTGATAAATATTAGACTGTCTAGATAAAGAACAGACCTGTCTAGACAAACAACTGACCTATCTAGATAAACAACTGACCTGTCTGGATAAACAACTGACCTGTCGGGGTAAGCCTGTGCGTTGAGTGAACACATGTGCGTGACTTCTTTTAAGTTGACGTTAGAGAACACTAGCTTGTGATTGGAGGAGAATATGACGGTCGGCCGGTCGGAGCACGCGAATATGTTCGTTGTCGATAGAGATCTGGAAAGAAATAGTTTGGTTATTTCGTAGAAGAATTATATTTGTAAAGGGTTTAACTTTGATATATTCTGTTCATCGACAGGCAGTGGAAGTGGTTCAAAGGGGAACTGGTCCGATGTTACCGCTAGAACTGAATGTCAATCCTTCCTTGCAATAATGTACATCCACCAACAGTTTTCCATTTGAGATTTATGTGGAGATTGATCAAAACTTTTATTCAACCCAGCAATCGACGAATTTTTTACACAAAAATTCCACTATTTATATCAGATGTACGTTTTATTATTTACATATTTCAAGAATATCTGTTATTATTATTTTAAGCTTTTAGTTATGAATGTTTCAGTCAGTAGTTTATGAAATAATAATATGATAGTGTGGAATAATAACTCAATTAGCAAACTAGCGTCCGAGTTCGAATATATTAAAAATTTATTGAAATAAGCTCCAGTATAAAAAAAATACTCACTGGTCTCCAAACTAGTTTAAACTGTATCTTGGGGACCCTCCTTCCTCTATTATACAATTTTTTAATGGAACCAAAATTAAATTTATATGATGCGATGCCTTTAATTAAAACAAGGAAGGGGCGTGTAATGTATGTGGATATTAGATATTATCATGACAAGTAATGAACTACACTTCATACACTAAGAATTAAGTGACAGTAGATAAACATGATGATGATATGGGAAGTGGAAGGCCATACGGCCTTACCTAAAACTCCTAAGTACAGTAGGCTGCGTGCCAAGTGTGACTTTCTTCTTGTTGTGCAACACTCCGGTCTTCTGGTCTACTGTGAAGTAGAACATGGAGCCATCTCCTAGAGCGCAGAGCAGGTAACACACGCCTTCTAGCACGCAGATGAGAAGGGAACGGGGTATCATTTCTGGAAAGAGTTAGATGATTTTAATATTACTGGAAGTATTAATTTACAGCAATATCTATAGGATTTTTTATATTTATAGAAAAATTCTTGTGTGGGGACATATATCTATAGGATTTTCAGCGTTTGATAATGTAGGGACACTTATCTATAGATTTTTCAGCGTTTTATAATGTAGGGACACATGTCAACAGTTTTTTTTTTTGCGTTTGATAATGTAGGGACACATGTCTACAGTTTTTTTAGCGTTTGATAATGTAGGGACACATGTCTATAGAATTTTCAGCGTTTGATAATGTAGGGACACATGTTTACATAATTTTTAGCGTTTGATAATGTAGGGACACATGTCTATAGAATTTTCAGCGCTTGATAATGCAGAGACATAGCTATAAAATTTTCAGCGTTTGATAATGTAGGGACACATCTAATTTTCAGCGTTTGATACCGAAGGGACAAATCTATAGTATTTTGAGCTTTTGATAGTGAAGGGAAACATGTTAGTACGGATGTGCATGAATGACATGTGTGTGTGTGTGAGCGAGACGTATGAACAAGTGCTTGCGTTTTTCGGGGATGCAACGAAACTAATCATGGAGGAACGGGGCGGAGTGCGCATTCCGCCACCGGATATCATAATCATATAGTTTATTTTCTTTATGAACACAGTTAGATAGGAGCGAGCGCACAGAATCCGCGGCGGCACGCCCTGTGATTATGCCTTCAGTCTTAGTGGTTTCAGTGTATTTTATAAAGGGCCCACTCCACATCATGCGGCGCGTGTGCTGTGATAATCAACATAGGGAATTCAAGAATCGATGGGCAGCAGCATTTTGTATATGACATGTATCTCACCTCCAGACAGTTTCTCCGTGTGCATGGGGCGCAGGTCCGGCAGCTTGAGCACTCGGACCGAGATGTCGGTCCAGAGCCCCACGCCGAGCAGCGCTTCGTCGCCGCCCGGCCCCAGGTCCAAGCACGCCACTTCCTCCTCCATACATATTTCCCTGAAAGTAATGATTTATTCAATACAAACATACAGAGAAAAATGACATTACTATATTATAGGGATAGCTTAGTGAAATTAGTTTTATCTCTCTTGTTTGAACCATTTGGTTAAAAAATATATTATGTTTGCTTTTTATCAAAATAACACGTACGATATAAAAAAGTTATTAAATTACGTCACTAACATATGCCTGCGAGGCATCACCATAACAGTGGAGCCGAGATACAAATAATTCTTCAACAGGTTTTTTGACTTAAATAACCACTCGTCTTTAATTCAGCGACCAGCGTCCAGCCAGTAGTATCAGTCCGTACCATCAGTCTGAATTGAGACACTCCATACCAATATACATAATGTAACATAACTACCTATTAGAAACAGGGGTGGGGCATGTGGTGCGGCGTGGCGAATTACGTTAGTTTATCGAGTTATGAGATTTCGAAGTTTTTCATTCATGAATTTACTTTTAAAGTTTACGCAAAACACTGTGCATCAAACCATATAGTAGCACAGAATAAATAATTGCCTAGTAATCAACTGAAAAAAAAACCAATACCGCCCTTGACCTTGAATTTGTGCTATCAACTTATCTGTGAACTGAATGGTGGCGTGAGTTTTTCAGTAGACCAATAAAAAATCGGAACAAGCAGCAAATGTAGAGTAAAAAACTAATCTAAATACCAAGTTTTATTTTTATATTCAGTTTTTTTCCTTCAAATTGCATTGTAATCGCGTTGTGAGCTACCCTGAAACCTGTGTACCTGTACCTTCATTCTGTAGTGAGACACTCACGCTATAAGTTCGAGCGCGCGCTCCCGTATGGCGACGAGGTAGACGCGCGGCCCAGCAGCGCACACGACGCGCGCGTCGCCGCACGCCACCACCGACACGCCGCGCGCGCCGCCCACCGTCCACTCGGCGGCCAGCGCCCAGCCGTCCGGCGCGCGCGCTATCAACCGGATGCCTTCGTCTGTTACCTAAGGATACATACACATTCGAATGATTATATGTATAGATCTTCACAGCATTGATATTGGAAGACACGGTGCGGCTTCGCGTATTGTAGTGTGGCTGTAGAGAGAGATGTATGGTTGCAACGCCAACAGCATGTTTGTTAAATAACAAACGTTGAATTTATGAAAGTGTGCATGATAGGGTATCCCCGCTAATATATAAAAGTGAAACGTTCTCTGTTTGTTTGGGGCGCTTTCACGTGATAACGGCTGGACAGAATTTAATCAAATTTTGTATGTAGATAGATGCTGTATACCATAGAGACCAACATAGGATACTTTTTATTCCGGAAAATTGTACACGCGGGCAAAGCCACGGGGCGGGGGTGCCTATTGTGTTATCTTACAATAAATACTTGGAAGTGCAGTTTAGTACCCCAGACCTTAGAACAAGCACGTAACATTCCCTCCAATAGTGAATGTTACGAAGGACTACGCAAGGACTCACCTGAACGAGTTGATCGTGACACACGTTTCCTGTGAAGAATGTCTGTCTGTCCGAGACGAAGCCTTGGATTTCCGTTTCTTCCACCTCCTCGCCGTTTAGCTGCAACACCCTGGAAGTGAAGTACTGCTTGTCATTGACATTGTTGGTTTCATCACTGTTATTGGAACTTGTCGCTCGCCCGACCGAACTGAGCTCTGCGATGTACAAATCATTTTTAACATTTTAGCTTACAAATAAATAACAACAGAGACCTAAACTAACTAACAACACATAATCGAAAGTGCTGAAAAACCCGACTGCGAACAAAATTAAAAAGAGGCAAAGATATGTGAAAATGGTTGCTGACCAACTTTAAATCGTTATAGATCCTAAATGGTCATTTGAAATGATGAGAGAAACCTAAAGATAGTTCGTCGACTTTCATTTCTATTTTTTCACAATATTATGGCGTCTGGTTGTCGCCATATTGAATTTTGATTACTGTCATGTCTTTATAGCACTTTATAGCTAGATTAAGACGAATCGTACGACGATTGACGATCATCAAAATCGGTCCACGCGTTTGGTCTATATAGTGCCACATAGGGACAAAACACAGTACTATAGTCACCAAAATAAATATGAAGTTTCGAAAATAGTAAATTGTCAACAAAACTTTGTTGGTCTGAATTACACCCACAAACAGATAGGTAAGATTGAAATGAATGATATTAGGTTCAAATGGGCATGTAGTCATAAAATTTCATCTGGCTTGACATACATGTCACGGCAATACCAGAAGCCCAATTCTCGAGCAATAGACATCATGTCGAATTCGAGATAAGTCGAAACAAAATGGCGAATATCGATTGTAAAGTAACTTTCGTGTTCTCAGTATGTCACGATAGAGATATGTCTACTCCCAGCGCTCGACATGCAACCAGTGGTCCGGATCAGTAGACTTTTATATGTCGAATGAGAAATCGAACCGTTTCTTATCTGTAGTCGAACTAAACTTGAACTCTCTTCTTGTAAAATAATCAAACATATTCGAAATCTAAACAAATTCAGACGATTTTACTACGGATTTCACAAATAACGTGGGTGAGGCAATATTATTTTTAATTTGTTTTCTTACTACTATAAAATAATAAATCATAAAACTTGATTTATTAATATTTTTATTTATGGCTTGGATTTTGATCTTTGTTTTATATACATTTCTACGACCGGTTGGTCTAGTGGCTAGAGACCCTACTACGAAATCAAACGGTCGAAGGTGCGAATCCCACAAGGTGCAATCATTTGTGTGATGTGCAGAAATGTTTGTTTCCGAGTCATGGATGTAATATTCGTATCTATGTATGTTTATCCGTTGTCTAGTGCCACGCGGGGCAATAACCTATCTTGTTGCAATTAGATTTTCATTATCACCTGCACTTAATCCAATGCTATATCTGGCCCGTTGTTCTATATGGTTGCGAAGCATGGACCATGAAGATAGAGCTTCGGAAAAAAGTGGAAGCATTTGAGATGTGGTCATACCGTCAAATGCTCCGCATTAGTTGGACGGATAAGGTTTCAAATACAAAAGTTTTAGAGCGCATGGAGAAGAAACTCGAACTTTTCCGGAACATAAAGCAAAGTAAGGTAGCCTACCTCGGGCATGTACTGCGAAATGACCAATACCAGTTATTACAGAGTATAATGATGGGAAAAATTCTGGGGAAACGAAAAGTCGGTAGGCGTAAGATGATGTCGTGGCTCCGTAAAATTCGGGAGTGGACAGGCATTAGGACGGTGGAACAACTGTTCAGACTGGCTCTGGACAAACAAAAGTTTAAAGAGCTGACTGCCAACCTTCAATAATGGAGCGGCACTTTGAGAGAGAGTGCACTTATGCGGCGCGTTAGAGTTGATGTTGCTTTGAAAATCTGATTTCTTAGGTAATTCCGCTGCGCAATTGCCTAGTAAAAGTATTCTAACTTAACCTTCACAAGATGCCAAGATAATAACAATCAACAGATCCTCAAGGTAATAACACAGTTATAACTAAATAGGCACTTCAATACAGTAAAACTTCCCTGAAATAGTTAATATGCACCAAATGTAGATTAAAAACAAATAAAAAAGTTTTTTTTTTTTTTAGATTTCTTTGTCATTGATTTATTTGTTGTGAACTACCCTTAAAGTTTCAGTTGGATAGCTATACGGGAAGAGCTCGAAATTTGAGTTGCAAGATTACACCCGGAACAACAGACAGATAGAAAAACAACAGACAGATAGTAATCGACGTAAAAAAAAAAAGTGGTAAAAAACATTTAATTTTAACCGGGTATACTGTGGGCTCTTGGGCTATGAAACTCTACATTGCCTCGGCTACTGTTTTTAAAGGTATTAGAGAACTTTCCTTGACGCAGCTCCTCGTCCTCGTCGTAAGATTCCATGCCATGCATGCATAGAATATAAATATTTAAATTCGACATTGTAGAAAACACAATATTTCGTTTCACGCGAGTACTTTTCGTGTATTTTCCGAGTTTAAGGATAGAATTTGAAATTCTCGGTCTGAAAACTGTCTACTTTGTACATATTGATGCAATTCGGTGTAAAATGTATCCAGTATTCATTCATATATCATCTGCATATTTAATTATTTTATAATCCACAATGTTGATCTTTCTCGATTTTAGGTCAACACAGATGTGAAAACGGAACGTACTTACATATGTCTACGAATAAGTCTATGATAAAAATCTCTATAGTCACCGAGAATGCGAGTTTTGATCCTGTATCATTTTTCGTAGAGATTTAAGATTAGAGACAATCTCGAATTCGACATATGTCTATTTGCGCGAGAATTGGGGTATGTCGCGGTAGTTACTTGGCCTGCCGTATGTTTCGGTAGTTACCTGGCCTGGCGCATGTCCCGGTAGTAACCGGGCTTGCCGTATGTCCCGGTAGTTACCTGCCATGCCTCATGTCCCGGTAGTTACCTAGCCTGCCGTATAACCCGACAGTTACCTGCCTTGCCGCATGTCCCGGTAGTTACCTGGTCTGTCCTACGAAGGCGAGCACAAGCGTGTCGTGGTGCGGCGTGGCCTGCAGCGTGAGCGGCCACATGCCCTTGATGCCGGGCAGGTCGATGGACGCCTGCTCCTGGATGCCGATGCCATTGCGGATGATACGCAGGGAGCCCATCTTGAATGCACCTGGGATACAGACGTGACGTCACCATTATCAGCCAGTTGCGTTATCTCTGCTCCGCTCAGAGACCATTGGTCTAATACAGTCGTTGGTTTCAAACAGGCCAGAAGTCAGAAGTTTGGAAGCATTTGAATTTGAGATTTTACTGCCATTTTCTACACTAATAATATAAACAGAAAAGATTTGTTTTTTTTTAATGTTTGTATTTTTGTTTGTAATAATAAATAAACTCATAAAACAAAAAAAGGATTTAAAAAATATTTCACTGATAGTACACGGTGAAATAACGGGAAAACTACGGGCGGGGCAGCTAGTTTAAAATAAAGTGTTGATGGACGTCTCAGGTTCTCGTTTATTTTTTTGCTTTCAAAAGTATTCAGAATGCTAATAGATTCAGGATATCCTAACTGACAACTCTTAACTCGGGATTTTTTATTAACTAGCAGAAGTAGCCTTTTTATTAAAAAAAAACTCTTCTTCTGAAAAATAATTCCCAACTTAGTCCTACACCCCAACCAAAAACTCCTACCTGAACAAGTGATCAGCTGATTCTGCCCCTGCTTTTCCAAGTCCACCACACACATGTCTACGATGGGTGCTAGACTAGTGAAGCTCTCCATCGGCTGCACGTACTGGCTCGCTTCGTCCCGCGAGGCCGAAAGCCGAACGAGGGCCGAATCGCCGAGCCGAGAGCCGATAAACACCACCCCGTTGTCCAAGTATGTCATACACTCTGGGATTGGGATGTCGCCTGTAAAATAACAACTGTACTTATTATTGTAACTTTTAAACTTTAGCGATTTGAACACGTAGTTAATAACTAGCTTAAAAGCTAAAAAACACGCCTGCCCCGCCAAAAAAGAACTTATGCAAATAAATCATATACTGTTGAAATGTGCTTATAACAAGGCCTTCAAATTGATACCCATATCTACTACCTTGCTTGCGCGCGAAAAAGCTACCACGCACATACTGCGCGTGCGCACGCGTAGCAAGGTAGTAGAAAAGTAAAAGATTTTTTTTTCTCACTTGATATGAAGCCATAATGCGCCGCCATACAGACTTTAAAAAAAAACTATGTTACTCGGGATGATGTAAGGATTCTAACGATACCTAAACGTCTAAATCTGTTCAGGCATTTAAAAGTTATGGTGGAATAAAGAAACTCACATACATACATACAAACATACATGAATCCTTAAAACATTACATTCCTTTTTTTTGGGTAATCGTGTAATTATTTAAACGGGACATAATCGCGCTGAAAACACTATTCACGCATTTGCTTGTTTAGATAATTAACTATGTGTACTTATTATTAACGTCTTTGTTAGACGGTTGATGAAACTGAAGGAAGTATTTTGGGTGTGATGCAGAGACATGGCTGCGGGATCAAAATCCCGTCCGCAATCCAAATTTTTCCATAGTACTAGTGAAACCACTCGGTGGCACCTGCTTGGATAATTATAACAAACTAAGGTTGATTAATTATGTTGATAGTATCTCACAGGAACCATACAATTTCCTGGGATAAAAAGTATTATATGTGTTATTCCAAGTCATAAATTTGTTTGTTTGTTTGTCGTATGAGGTAGTGCTGGCCTCTGGTGTCAGAGTTTGTCAGGCCGCCCAGGGGCGTCTGACATGGCTTAACGACTGCTTAATCAATAACAGCCGGGACCGACAGCTTAGCGTGCGTTTCGACGCATAATGCTAAAAACGCAAAAGGCCATAATCGTATTGCGTTACTGAAATCGTGCCCTCCGAAGCACGGAACGGTATAAAACCGCATAAAAATTAGAAAAGTCATTGGTGTGGAGCCTAGTACCGAACCCGGTATTGTTAGGGTTCTAAGTTGCATTATTGAACCTTTAGGCTGCCATCGCTCTACTCACAAACTTTACATTATTATAATAGTACTAGGTATGCCCGCGGCTTCGCACACGTGTTCATTTCTTTAGATTAAAAGTACTCCATGTTAGCACATGGAGAACTCCAGGACTTCCAGGACCTAAAATACCAATATACCAACATTTAATCAAAATTCCTTCAGCTGTCAAAAAGTTTTTTATCGATTGCTCGGCTTTTACACATTATTTTGAGATACTAAGTACACCAGTTTTTAAGTCAAACCCTAAGATATCCATCAGTGAAAACCGCATCACAAACAGTTCAGTAGTTTTTACGTGATGCGCGTACATACAAACAGACGCAGATAAAAAGACAACATACACGATTTAAAAAAAATTATATGTAGTTTTGATACACTGAAAATAAATTAAATTTATAAATGTGATGTTATTTTAATAACATTACAATAGATAACTGTGCAATATTAATAACAATTGTCATTTCTTGAAAAATCCGATTTCCTTAATTTTTTGTTTTGTCCAGATTACAGGGAAACTTTTAGTCCTTCGAAGTTTCACTTGTGCTTATATTAAAGTTAACTGTTCTACAACTTTTTTCATGATTTTCCTCGTATAATTGGTATATTAGCCGATATTCTGCTCGGAAGGCGACTAAAATTACATTTTCAAACTTCTTAGGAAAAATTGCCAATGTTTGAAGTACTGCCACTCGAGTTTTTCAAAAAATAACACAGCTTCAGTTGGGCTCAAATTGTAGCAATTGTTGTGTTCTTTATAAGTGTAATAGATAACTTTACGGTGGGAAGCACCTTTTAGAAGTTCTAAGCCAAAATCTGAAAAATGTCTAGCCTAACAACATCCCAAAAAACATGACGCTACAGATTTTTGCATCCTAACCACAGAAGAAGCCTAACGCGATTTTTGTATCTACATCATCATCATCAGCCTCTATACCAGTCCACTGCTGGACGTAGGCCTCTCACAATGAACGCCACTGAGCCCGATCTTCGGCTCTTCTTATGCAATCGCTGCCAACTATCTTTCGTAAGTCGACTCTCCACCTGGCCGGCCAACACTACGTTGTGTTTGTATCTACGGTGACCGTTAATCCTATATGATAAAGTGCGAAGGCCAGCTTAAGATGAGCCGTACGTTACAACGTTCTTGTACATTTAGGGTTTCAAGTTATTTGGACATAATACTGAGGCTTGTACTGTCTGTCATTTCTGAACTACAAACCCGACATGATAATATTTAAAGTAGGTAACTCCTTTCTAACAAAAAAATTGTTAATGAAATCGGACTATGCGTTAATGAATTACATTTAAGTACAAATTTTGACTTTCATCCCCTCTCCCCCTTGGGAGGTTCCCTTTAAACCATGCTAAATATCGGGATAAAAGTATCCAGAATTAGGATTCTAGATTTAGGATTCCAGATTTAGGTCCCGAGGTAGGCCTCGTCGTATATTTTTTCGGGATAAAAAGTAGGTACTCAATTTTAGCCCACCACATAAACTTTGACTGTGCCAAGTTGCATCAAACTCCGTCAAGTAGTTTCAGCGTGATATAGTAGGCGCAGCGAAAGTATGCGTCTCGGAAGTTATCTGCTAGTGGCTGCGCAAGCTACTACTTTTCTGGAGCAATCCTAATGTTGAAGGTGAAGACAGCATTGTATAACTGCCTCGCTCACTCGCTTACGTTTTTCGCATATTCTGTCTCACTTTTACTTTAAGCTATTTTATCCCCACAGCAGCAGTACCTGCGCAATCGTCACAGAGCCTAACTTCACAAACATATACATTGGCTGCGACTACTGTACGTGTTCTTTTAAATAACTTTCAACCCCTATACTACGGAACTCTTTAATTTTTCGTGATGAAAAGTATCCTATGTCATACCTCGTACTATGAACTCAAACCATACCAAGTTTGTAAACTACAAAAAAAAAACAATGTACAGTATTGGACCCGTTACAGTTTTATTATGAGTATAAATAACTTACCAAGCAGTTCTACCTTCAAATCCTTGACCGCCTGTGTGCCGTCCATCTTTTCCTGTAGTTCTAGTAACAGCATGAACAGGCGTCCGGCAATGTCACCCAGCAAGTAGCGCAGCCCTTTACCGTCCACTCGGCAGTAGCAGCATATTGGGGTCAACTGTAATAAGAGGAGCGCAGTAGCATCATATTGGGTAAACTAATAAGAGGAGCGCAGTAGCTTCATATTGGGGTTAACTGTAACAAGACAAGAGTGCAGTGCCTACATATTGAAGTATACATTAATAAGAGTGGAGTAGAAAAATATTATTGAGGTCAACTTTAACACGAGTAAAGTGTTACATATTGGGGTCAACAGTAACATATGTAAGTAGCATATCAGGGTCAACTGTAACAAGGCAATAGCAGCATATTGGGGTAAACTGTAACAGGAGTTAAGTGCAGCAATGAATTGGGGTCAACAGTAACATTAGTAAATCATATCCTTAGGAGTGTATCCTTCACAGAAATCTTACAACATTGTCCCGGTATAAAGAAAATGTTTTAAACCATTATAAATACTCAACACCATCTCGACTTAAAGTGAAGCATTCAATTTTACAAACAGCACATTTTTAACCCCCGAACAAAGAGACGGGTGTTATAAGTTTAGGGTGTGTATCTCTGTGTGAGTCCGCCTGGGGAAGTACCACACCTTTGTCAGATATTCAACCGCCAAGCAGTAGTGTGTAAACTATTTCTGTGTTCCGGTTTGAAGGGCAATGTTTCCAGCGAAATTATTGGGTAATGAGACTTAAATCCAATGTCTCAGGGTGACGTGCGCAGTGCAGTGACGCGCAAGTCTTTGCAATCAAAGTTCTGGGTGGCACTGCAACTGTTATGGACAGGCGTGACGCTTACCATCAGGCGAGCGACCTGCCCGTCTCGTCATTCAACGAAATAAAAAAAAATGGACTGATTTAGCTGCGGTTCTGAGCTATAATGGGGGGAAAGGGGGACGGGGGGTTGAACATCGTAGCTTTCAAACGAATTTGAAAAATTGGTCCAATTTTGATGTGGTTTTCTTATGTTTGACAATTGATGTGATGGAGATGGTTCTTAGCTATATGGGGGGAGGGGGAGTTGAGAAAAGGGGGTTAAGATAAATAGCGAATGGACTGATTTAGCTGCTGTTTTTAATGGTTAAAAGCTGAGGTACACGAGATGGTTCTTAGCTTTAATGGTGTGTGTGTGTGTGTGTGTGTGCGTGTGTGCGCGTGTGTGTGTGTGTGTGTGTGTGTGTGTGTGTGTGTGTGTGTGTGTGAGGATCATAGCTCCCAAACGAATGGACCGATTTTGATGCAGTTTTATGTTTGAAAACTGGTGTGATCGAGATGCTTCTTAGCTAATAATGGTGGCGGAGGGCCGGGGGTTATATATTTTTTTCATTTGTGCTTGTTATTGATGGAATTTGTCCGGAATTGTAGTATTTAAAATAATTGTAATATGACAGGTATAGGCGGATGTAACAGAATAATCGTAGATCCACTTTCAGATGATGCTAGAAAATACTCGCTTGTGGATAAGCACGACTAGATATTCAATTGACGCGCTTGTCTACAGGTGGGTAAGGTAATGCGTAACTTTGGCGGCAATAACGCAAAACTAGCTTAAAAGCTAAAAAACACGCCTGACCTGCCAAAAAAGAGCTTTTGCCAATAAATTATATACTATTAGAATGTGGTTATCAAGGCCTTCAATTTGATACCCATATTGTAAAATTCAAAGTTTTTTTTAATTTGAAAATACTGCCGCTATATTGATTGTTTTCAAAAAATATATAGCTTATGTTACTCAGAATTTAGACGTAAAACTTATGGTGGAATAAAGAAACTCACATACATACATACATACGTGAATGCTAAAAACAATACACTCCTTGTATTGGGCATTCGTGTAAAAAAACTGTATGGCTCGCGAATCACACTGCTGAATTTAGAAAAATGAGCTGTAACTCAAATAAATCTCTCTTTTCAACAGGTTACTTTGAGTCGGCCAGCTTTATACTTCTGGTAGAGGTTCATATGACGCTTCTGGTTCAACAAAATCTGGTTTACCTTGATCTGTGGCGGTGCAACAGCCACGTAGCTCTGTCCGTCGTGGTACACAATTGATTCCTGGCCTATGACTATAGATCCACCTGTAAATGACAAAAAGTAGTGTTATGTGCAACACTGGCTAAACAAGAATCCACACTTCGGGTTTCGTTTTGTTTATATATATCGAACAAAATAAATCTAAATACAGTCCATATTTGCTTGGCTGTAACTTGGCTATTAAGGCCGAATAGCACGAGAAGGAGAGCAAACTATTTACTTGGACACGATTGTTTTATTGAAAAAGGCTAACTATTAATTGTCAGAAATATCAATAAAACTGATGAAGCCAAAGATTATACAAAAAAAAGGCATTAAAATTAGTCTCTTCTTTTTTTGCCTGAAAGTTTTGGTAATCCGTCCTCCTAATCAAATACAAATACCTATTCAAAATGTTGTTCAGGATTTTGATATTCTTATGATGTACTAATGTCTCCCGCGGCATTGCCCGTGTACAAACTTTGCCACCCACATAAGAGTGCGAATTTTGCAAAATTTCTTTCTTATTGCTCTCAACACTAAGGAAGCTACCCTGAAAATTTCACGTCCTTATCAGTACTGGTTTAAGCCGTGCGCTGACTGTCAGCAAATCAGCGACAAGTAAGTTTATTCGAAAACCTGTGCTTTGCAGTTGTCCTTGTCTAATAATTTTCTAAAGGAAAAAATATATTTACCGGTATTCGAACCAGCATCATCCATGCCTCTGCGCGGTACATGCCTTTAGCCAATTCGGCTACCGTGACACCAACTGCCAATAGATGGCGTTACCGTCCCTGTAAGACGGATTTAGAAACTGAGGGGAAAATTTGGATGATGATGTAGTGGTCACGGTAGCCGAAGGGTTAATGGCATGAGCCGCACAGGCATGGATGATGCGGGTTCGAACCCCGTCCGTGATCCAAATTTTTCCTTTAGAACATTATTAGATACTAGTGACTCGCCCGGGCTTCGCACGTGTAGCGTTTACGACGCGGCATTTTTCTTACTTGCATTTATATAGCCGTCGTTACTTATAAAAAAATACGCCAGTAAGCGTAATTCAGCGCCATGGAGGTTGAAACTTGATACAACAGGAAAAAGGGAATTCACAGGCTCAACTAAATACGAACTCCAATATTTTAACACCATCAACAGCGACATCACTGGAACAGCTGTGCCAGCGACCTAAAGTCGTGCTACGGTATATAAAGGAGCTCGGGTGGAAAGGATAGAGGCTGGCAGGGTGATATGCACAATACACCCCAAGCGGGACGTCAGTGCAGGCCTTACCGCCCCCATCTCTAATAAGAATAAAATACATTGAGTTACATTGTTCTAATTTTCGTAGGGAACATTCATTTAAAAAAAAAACAGCGCTGAAAATGTAGTTTACTATGGGTGAAAGAATTTTTAAAATCGGTTCAGTATTTTTGAGTTTATCCATTACAAACAAACAAACTTTTCTCCTTTATAATATTTATTAGATATTATGTCCTCGCTAAACAGGCGTTAATGCTAAAATCATTAAAACAGTAGTTAGCTTGGCTTATTGGTACATACTTACTACTTTTAAAGCCAAGTCCAGCTACCCATTATAATAATAGCGCTAAAACGTTGGTTACGTCGGGCGGGTTACCTTACTTACCAAGCGGGCTGGGTACTGGGATCAATATAATAATAGCGCTAAAACGTTGGTTACGTCGGGCGGGTTACCTTACTTACCAAGCGGGCTGGGTACTGGGATCAATATAATAATAGCGCTAAAACGTTGGTTACGTCGGGCGGGTTACCTTACTTACCAAGCGGGCTGGGTACTGGGATCAATATAATAATAGCGCTAAAACGTTGGTTACGTCGGGCGGGTTACCTTACTTACCAAGCGGGCTGGGTACTGGGATCAATATAATAATAGCGCTAAAACGTTGGTTACGTCGGGCGGGTTACCTTACTTACCAAGCGGGCTGGGTACTGGGATCAATATAATAATAGCGCTAAAACGTTGGTTACGTCGGGCGGGTTACTTTACTTACCAAGCGGGCTGGGTACTGGGATCAATATTGACGCCTCTGTTTCCACGTTGTCTTGTTTCCAAGGAATTTTCATGAACTCTTTGTCTCGCAAATTAATTTCGTGTGTCTGTAAAACAAAGCATTGTTGTTGACAGTGCTACACTCTGCTTACAAAAATTCAACGCAATAAAACAAAAAAAAAAAGTTGAGTGCATTGGCATACCGATGTTTAAATTAAGTTTTCAATGTTTGAAATCTTATACTTACAAAATAACTTTTAGTTTCCAGAACTAACAAAGTTTAAAGAAACGGAGTACACACTAGCAAACAAATGAGTGAAGTATAGCAAACAGCAGTTGCGTATATGTGCGTGGGTGCATAATTTGTGGTTTTGTGGTTGACATACAATGTCATCACAAAACACAGCATTGTTTTTGATTTTTCGTGAGAACTTGACAGAATTAACACAACCAATCGAGAGGTTGAGATCTTGCAGCGATGTGGCGGCCAATCGGTATAGCATGGTGTCTGTGCGTGAGGCTTATGCGAACGAGCGGATCGGCTTATCTTGAGTGCTTCACTTTCGATTTAGTGCTGTGTAATGAGCCTTTTTTTTATAAACATTCTTGATTTTAAACATTAATTCTATCTACTAAGTTTGGTTTCGATTTTAGTAATATTTTCTCTGAGTTTTAGTAATGTCACAAAATAAATAATAGTACAAGTACAGAAGGCTAACTGAGTCAAGTCATTTAAATAAATAGCGACTCTCGCTACAACGCTATAAAGTGCAATTTAACTCGCACGGCGCTGCGAGCTTTCAATTATATTTACCTAGAAGGCGCTCGCCCACCGCGTGCAGGCTAGAATGCACCGTATCACAACGCGCGATAACTTCCATTGCTCTAACCGTTTCAGAATCGCTCTGTCCCTTTTTCGCTCGGTAGGGTTGTATTAAGATATGACTAGGTACTTGTACTACTAATTATTCTGTGATATGTTATGACTTAGATATTGTAACAGAATAAATAAGTAATAATGTATTATGTTATTACTTATTGTTATAAATTAAAATAGTTCTATTACATACAATGACATTCTTATCAGAATAGACCCACTACCTCATTTTTACTACCTACCTATCCCGTTTTTAGACCGCCGATAACTTTAGTGAGATACCTACCTACGTGTCGTTGGTTGATTATGATTATATCCTATAGGTATTGCACTTTGATGAATAAAGGTGCCTGTCTGAATTCCATGCTTTTTAATGAGTGAAAAATAAATTGCTACCTACGTAATAAAAGGTATTAAAAGTAGGTAGGTATTATACGAGACATAATTTATATAAATTCCTAATTAGTTGTAGGCTACTTACTAAGTCAGCACAGTAATTCATTTTCCGATCAACAATACCTACTATAATTAATTATAAAATTACGTTGATCGATTTAATGAACGACTTTATTTCTGCGCGGAAAAACCTTAAATATGCGTAGCTTCGGTATGGAACACAAATGAAATAACAAAAAAGTATAGGAACCTGCGTAATAAAAAAATATCAATATCTAACTACATAACTAGGACCTATTCTAGGTATTACAATTTATTACCTTTCAATATCCTTTGGAAACGTAAAGAATGACAATTCGTCATTTCTATCACTATTCAAACAGCCGAATGCTATGCAGTACTTTCTAGCTTTCTTCTTGGTACTCATAATTAAAACACGAATAAAGTTTGTCTTATCTCATCGAGACTCATCGAGCGCACGCTTGACACTCGACTGAACGGACCCGAATATTGGGTCCTTGAATTTATTTGTACTTGTTGCGGAGTGCGACCGCCCTGGTAATGTTTTATTTTCTTATCGAATGTACTTACTTTAATGTGTCTTCCGTTTAGATCTTGGTGAATTAAAATTAAAGTAGGGTTGGCACAGCCGTGCAAGAATTCTACGTCGTACACATTTAACTCTTCCAATCTGTGAACAGAGGATAAATAATTTAAGATTAGTTTTTTGTTTTGTTAAGTGTACTAGATTTGATTATTGCCATTGTAAGGGAAAAAAAATACTATCTGTGCCCCGCGGTTTCACCCGCGTGTATTATTAGTATGGATGATGATGATGATGAAAAGTAGCCTATATGTTATTCAAGAATATAAGCTACCCTGGTACCAAATTGCAACCAAATCCATTCAGCCGTTTGAGCGTGAAGGAGTAACAAACATATACACACATACTTCTAAAGGTAAGATGGCGCAAATCGGTTTTCATGCATATGACGTTTTGTATGTACTGGCAGTTCTAATGTACAGTACCCGGCGATAAATAATGCACATCTGTCTTTGGAAAGAGACTCAGCTAATTTCGGCTTAGTAGAGCGTTGTCACACCCTACCTTTTGTGACGTTTGTCAGTTATATTCTTTGTTTGTCAGTCGTTATACAGGTGCAATAGAGTACGGTCGCGTTTAGCTGAAAATATATAATATAGAGTTTAAACCCCCCAACATTAAATCTATTCATATATACAAAATTGTACATAATTGCTTTTTTATCCCATCTATTCGAAAAACGCTGATTAGTTCCTCAAAAACAGGGATCAAGGTAGGTATTTTCTGATCAAGATTTTCAGAGAGGGCATTAATGAGTTTTGAATACGGAACGTGACTTGTAGATGTTGGCGATCGATCGGTTCTGCGACGCGAGCGTTCGTGGATCGTCGGCTCGTTCCGCCTCAGTTCAGCCATATGCAATTTATAAACCATCAAATAATATATTTTATGTGCAAAATGTAAACACTCCAGTTGGGAATTGAACTCCGCTAAAGATCGGGAATCGAAATATAAATTTATATTTATATATAGTATAAATTTATAGTTAAGTGTACCTAGTTTATACCTAGTTTATTATAAGTTGTTTATTTTTAGTCTATTTAATATCCTCTTAAATAACTAATATGAGTTCTTCTAAAAGCACCTTTTTTATTTTTCTCATAGAGCGGGATGAAAAGTAGAGTGTATCACTACAACGCAAAATTATTTTTCCTTGGGCAAAGCATATTGAATCCCTCGCTACGTTCAGGATTCTACTTAATAATCCTTCACTCCGCTCTGGCTTCAAAATAGCGCCCTCGCTGTCAAAATATTTTTTTGCTCCTTCTAATACAATCTACTATACTATCCTTTTTCTAGTAGTTGCAACAGCTCTCCATAGATATTTAAAGTTTACATGTCATCGATTTGACGTAAACTAAAAAAGTCCATAAAGTGCAGTATTTGATATGAAATGACATTTATTAAATACGGTGGATAATGGACGGTCGTCAGGGTTCGGAAATCATCGTAAACAGCCAATTGTCTCTTTCCAAAGGCCGATGTGCATTATTTATCGCCGGGTACTGGATATAGAGTTCTGCATCAAAAATCAGACACGACTTATATTGTTCTGCATACGAAGTTTTCCGCTCAATCAGGGCTTAGTTTTAAAATGAATACTCTCTTAGTATTCATTTTAAAACTAAGCCCTGATTTGCCTGTTTATGACCGTGGCTACACTTCTCTGATTGATTATATTAGTGTGATTCTGAATTTCATTGTTAAAAACATCACTTAATTACTAAATACATAACACTGTACTGGAGGAGGTTGAAAAAAACTGCCAAGAAATATAAACAAAAGCTTCCAAACTCATTAGCAGCCCAATTGCTTAGGGAATGCAATCTCGACTCGAGATCACAAATGCGAGATCTCGCGAGATTAGAAATTACAATATCGCGAGACCCCAGCATTATCGAGATCTCGGAAAGTTTTCGAAAAAAAAACATTCGTATGACTAAAAAGCGATGAAACTGCTTGCTTGTGATTATGAGGTTAATTAAGATAAAATATTAATTGAAAGAAAAAACTTTATTCTTTAAAATAACACACTAATTACTCGTATTTTTTGGAAATCAGGTTAAACAATAAAAGAACACTGTCAGTCAAATGTGGAAACAGGCTAGGTCTAAAAACAAAGAGTATTGAGGGTGCTGTCTGATAAACGGCATCTTATGTCAGCCGCCATTTACCCAGCAGCAGAAAATGCCCGCTCTGATTCAACACTGGCACCAGCGTGAGTAAACAATTATACGCAAAATGTGAAAAAAATAATTTTCAAAATCGGTCCGTAATTAACGGAGAAATCGACCGACAAAAAAAAACCGTACAATCGAACATATAACCTAACTCCTTTTGTGAAGTCGCTTAAAAAACTACCCCTCGTTCCTCCACACTCATACAGATCCATCTCTTTCTTTATGAATCTAACACATCTAAACTCGTAAATACGAGTACAAGCAAAAAATCATTTCCATTCGGTGCGCGAGCGATGCGCACCGAATGGACGTGTGTAGCGTAGCTGACTACTGCCGCCCAATCCCGTCAATCTCGAGCGAGATCTCGTCATAGTATGCTTCGGGATTGATCTCGAAAAATGACATGAGATCTCACGCGATCGAGATCCCGCGAGATCGGGATTGCATTCCCTACTTGCCCCTTGAAAAGGGAACAGTGCAAAACGAGTAGGTGTTCTACGTGGAGAACTCACTCAGTAACTTACTACACTACCACAAAAACCTACTAAAAGAGAAGGAACAGACTGTAGATAAAAAAAAAGTGCACCAACGAACCGTGCGGATTATATAAACATATTAATCTATTTAACCTTTAAAAACAGTTGGACAACATAATTATATGCGATTACAGGCTTATAGGCAGCTTCTGTTCTTGCCCACTGCCAATTGGCAGCGTGTCCAACATGAAGGTGGCATTGCCCTGTTATATTGCAATGCTAATTCAATGAGCCAATTAAATAAGTACCTGCAGTTTGGTCACACCCTTTCAAATAAAAAAGAATAAGACGGCCGGTTGGTCTAGTGGCTAGTAACCCTGGGAACGAAATCAAACGGTCGCGGGTTCGATTCCTGCAAGGTGCAATCATTTGTGTGATGAGCAGAAATGTTCGTTTCCGAGTCATGGATGTTGATATTCGTATTTATGTATGTTTATCCGTTATCTAGTGCCCATATTACAGGGTATCCTAGTTTGGGGCTAGGTAATTGGTGTGGAATTGTCCCGAATATATTATTATTATTAATCTTCTAAATCGATCCAGAAATTCCAGATTGAGTTTAATACACAAAACAACAGACGGTTATTTTAAAACAGAAAACTTCTTCAAATAAAAAAACTATCGAGATTCTGATACCGTCAGTCCGAAATTGACGGTTGAAAATACATATATCATAAAAACTTACATACGAACATAGAACCTTCTCCATTTTTGAAGACGATTAATAAGGACCTTTGCACACGGCGTATTTTTAACGCGTCGACGACGCGCTGTTGAAGCACTTTAATGCGCTTTAGTCGCGGGTATGTATGGTAATACAACATCTGCGTTTTCACCAGACTCCTCAACAGCTGTAGCAAAATACCGTCGGTCGACATAACACGTATTATTTTTGGGATAGTATAAGGATCTTAAGTGCTAATCCAGAACCAATGGTACCAATATCATCAAACTTCGTTCAGACGTCTAATGATTTTAGTTAGCTTGGCCTGTTTGTTGTAGTTGTTTTTTTTTTGGTGTGTTTGGGTCAAATCTAGTAATTGAAATTTTACCTCCTTCCTGTTGACCGATTGATCTGAAATTTGGTACACATCTTTAGTTCTGATAACAATATAATTTTGTATATTCAGTATCATTGTAAATTTAAGATAGCCGCTGCCACAAAATGGCGGATTACATAATTTTTTTCAACCTATTCAAATGAAAGGGCTTAACAAGTAAAATACACTAGTAAAGTACACTGTGAAAAAATTCCAAATCCAAGATGGTCGCCACCACAAAATGGCGTATTACTTTAAATTTTTCAATCCCCTCAGTATGGGTATCAAATGAAAGGGCTTGACAAGTAGACCACAGACACTTTAAAAAATACAAAATAATATAACTTTATTTTTTAAGTTAGACGGTTTTATATGTACTAAAACCTTTTTAAAAAAACTTATTTTATTTATCCATTGCTCGACTTCTACTCATCGTATTGAGATACTAAGTACACCGGAGCCCGCGGTGAAGTGAGCGCGTGCCACCCCACCCCTTTTTCCGATAATGCAATGCAACGCAAAGCTCGCGTGCTGTTGAAGCGATTCAAACGCGCGTAAACGCTATACAGACGAGCTTTAAACGCGCTTGTCACGCGCGTTTATATCACTTTGTACGCGCGTTTGAATCGATACAAATGCAACAATCTGCTTTTTGGTCATCTACAGCACCGTGAGCGCGCGTTCCTGAAACGCGCGTCGTCGGCGCGTATATAATACGCCGTGTGCATAGGCCCTAACAGTCAAATTGAAAACCTCCTTTTGTTATTTGATTAAAAATGTAATCTCACCTTAAACTAGCAGCTTTAAGCTCTGTTGAATCCTTATCGAGCGGTATAATCTTAAACAGTCCATCGTACAGCCTCAGTCCGATCACCCTGGCTTGTGGATCGATGACTGCGAGGATGCCGTTCTCCGAGGGCTTGCCGATGCGGTCGGAAACGTTGCCGTGTGCTCTTGTCACTACCTCTAAGTCACCGCTGGGGTTGATGCGCCATTCGAGGATCATGGCGTTGTAGCGAGCGGTTAGGATGAATACTAGATCCTTTTTCTCATACTAGAATTATAAATATATAAATTTAAATTAAAACAAGCACAAATTAAAAATGTATATAACTCCAACCCTCCATTATAGCTAAGAAGCATCTCAATCACATCAGTTTTCAAACATAAATACCACATCAAAATTGGTCCATTCGTTTGGGAGCTACGATGCCACAGACAGACACACGCACAAGTGACACAGTGATACACACTCTAAACTTATAACACCCGCCTCTTTGTTTGGGGGTTAAAAAACAGCGATCCCTACAAACTTGTAGGTATGTAAATGTTTTATATTTTTGTCATGTTTTTTTTTTACCAATTTACGGTTTTGTAAATTTAACTTTACTTGTGCTATAACAAATTGTTTCTCGCCAAATTTCATAATTCTAGGTCAACGGGAAGTACCCTACAGGTTTTGATTCCCTTGCGAGTGTCAAAATATGCGGCATAAACGGCCGTAGGCCTCAGAGCTTGTTTGCCTCTTTTTAGTTACATATGCAGCCATCTTTTCTGTTTTTTAATAGTAATTTATTTTTATTTGTAATTTTTTTTTATTTTTTTTCCTGCAGAGCAGAGAAACACTCATATTAAAATATTAAAAGAATTAAACATGTGCAACTGTTACTCACTGGAGGCCTGAACAGCTTCATTTTGGCAACTCGTCCATACAGTCCCACTTCTTTCATAGGCCGGAGACCCTCAGGAGTAACCAGATACATCTCCAGGCGGTTCACCTTCGCCACCAGGAGGTTCAGGTCCGTCGGGGAAGTGAAGTTGCCTGCAAAGATGATGTTGCAACTATCATTAATGGGAAAACTGTTGAAAATATGTTATGGGAAAAAAAGTGCATATAAAACTTATAATTTTTTTTTTTTTATTGTCTAGGCAATCGTTTGACCACCATCTCACCTGATGGAAAGCGATGATGTGGTCGAAGGTGTAGCACGCTTGCCTAGTAGATTCCTATTCACTCTCGACTTGAACACACCTGGGTTATATTTTACCGGAAACACTGACGAGGGCAGGGCAATCCACTCCATAGAAAATCTTATAATAAATTAAGAAGCGTAACGCTTTGTTCTTGTGCGAGGTATTTCAACCATAAAAGCATGGCGCTTTGCCGATCGTCTAGTCGTACGGTAGTAGAAAGGTGATGGGGGAATCAGATTGTGCAGTTCTTGTGCACACTCTCCATAGTGCAATCTGTAGAATACCGACAGGCTTGCAACCTCACGTCGATGCGCCAGACTTTGAAGCTTACTCTTTACCAGAGAGTCATCGCCAATGAGCCCATAGCACGTCTCTCAATTGAATCCAAAGCCTCGAGCTGATACTTAGCAGAACCGTCCCAGAGGTGGCAGCAGTATTCCATACAAGATCGGACCTGTGCTAGGTAAATATTCAAAAGCTATCCCGGCGTGAAGTACCGCCTAACCTTAGATAAAATACCAAGTTTCTTTGTAGCTACCTTGGCTTTGGATTCAATGTAAGACCCAAAATTCAAGTTTGATGTGAGTTTGACACCCAAAGCTCCAGATGGTCGCCTAATGGTATTGTTACACTTTGGAAAGACGGAGATTGGTTAAGAGGACTCTTTTTAGCAGAGAACAAACATATTCAGTCTGTCATACATTATACAGGCTGTCCCAGGGGGAATAGTGATAAGCGGAGGTCCCGAGGTATATCATCCCAAGGGGCACTCAAATAACCCCTATGCAAGTTCCGATTTTTGATACTCTCGGAATTATTCCATTTTTGTTTTATTTTTCACAAAACTCCAGAGTTCAACAGAAACTTAGTAATTTTGACCAAACTAACAATAGTATTAAGTTGATTTTTTGTATGTTGGTAGTTCAGTAGTGATCCTTTTATGAGACACTAAAATCATACAGTAAAGGTTGAAAAAACTATTAAACAAATAAACTTAAAAAAAAATCGAAGCAAAGTATCTCTTTATACTTTGGAGGTCACTAACATAAAAAAAGTTTTTTTCGTTTCTCTTAAAATCTTCTTCAATTCACTGGCAATACAATACTACACATTTAATTGGCCTTAACTTATGGCACACAGCTTGTGGTTTCAAAGGTGGAAAGGTTGAGAATTTCATAGTATCGATGTAGTGGGGTGAGGTTGTGTTTGGATGTATGGGGGATGGGTGGGGATGGATGGACATTGTGGATTGGTAGAGTTAGGAGGAGTGGGTGGGGATGGGTGGGGTTGGGTATTTCGTCTAGCGCCCATTTGCGGGTTGGTCCCCGGGTGGTCACAGCGCGCCATGTGTGCTGGCGCGTCGTAAGAGGGGCGCAGCAATCTGTACTACGCCCCGGCGCCACAAATCAGGCGAGGCCGCCGCGCGCTTGCATTCAGACGCTTACAGTGTCGCTTGTTTGAACTTTCGCTAGTAACGGCGAAACATAACAATAATAACAATTGTTGTTTGTGTGAAGGGATGCTTTAGTAGGCAAAAAAACTCAAAGCTTTTTTGGGTCTTTATGCGGCTCGGCTGCAACGTTTTGACACATGTGACATTCCCTGCTTTGTACATTTTTAACAAGCCGTTCTCTTGGATTTTTTTTAACCCTTTTGCCATTTTACAACTTTTGACACTACAGATCCTTTCCAAACTGAATGTGAAAAACCCTATAGTTAAGATAATAAAGTCGATGTTCCTATGTGGATGGGTGTCAACATGTCATCTGAATATGCAAAATGAACGGTGATCGAAAACAGTTCACAACACTTATTTCGTCCACAAATGTCCAAAGCGAACGGCAAATGTGATCATATTTAGCATTTTTAGCAGTTATTTTTGCCATTTGCTACAAAACGAACGGCCCCATGGACATACGGTTGGACGCGTACGTCCAACCGTATGTCCATGGGGCCGTTCGTCATAGGGGTGTATCTATTGCCCATACCTAAAGTAACAGTTTTCTATCTATACTTATAATAAAGCAATAGAAACGAAATAGTCTCTAGAAAGAAGATAATTTAAATAAAGTGGTCTAGGGTATGACAATATTAAAATAAGCTACTGAACATATATATATAACATTTTTTTAAATCGTATCTGTCTGTTTGTTCATGCATCACGTAAGAAGTGCTGGACAGATTGTGAAACAATTTTCACTGTTGGATAGCTTAGGGTTTAACTTAATAACTGGTGTTCTTGGTATCTCAATCCAATCAGCAGAAGCCGAGCAATCTATAAAAACTTTTTGACGGCTGAAGTATTTTTGATCAAATGTTATGTTAATGTTGTTGTTGTTGTTTAGAGAACTGTAAACCGAGAGAAATGACCACACGTGCGAAGCCGCTGGCATCAACAAGTAATTTAATAAATGTTAAAATACATTGTATGGTATTCAATTTTTCTATGCAGACAACCCTATCAATGGAGTGCGCGGCGTAGGCACTCTCACTATGGCGGTGTTTATGAAGAGTCGTAACATAATAATATCAACTCTAACACGCCACTATTAAGTGCTAAATGCACACCCCATGTATGAAAACCTACGTAATATGTACCTACGTTTGTAGGCTATTAAACTGGTGGCTTCCTTCAAGATCAAAGTAGTGCAACTTCTGGTCCTTATACTATTATTTATTCTGTGACTACACTTTGTTCTTAAAATAATCAATCATTTTGGTCTGTCTCTTTTTCTGGCACATGTGAGATTTTCCATCAATATAAAACACTTCTCCCTTTTTTTTGCGACACAAAAGCACGATCCAAATCAAATCCCAACAATATGAACACAACCTGTCAACTGTCTTTAAGCATAATTCTAAATCAAAAAATAACAAAAAAAAAAGTGCATAGGCTAATAATAAGATAAATCCTTCCTATGTCATTAGAATAAGGTTGGGTTAGGTCTAGAATCAAGGGGCAGGAGTTTGGGGGGGTTGGGGTGGGGGAGGTCGAGGGCTACCCCCTGGTATCCCTCCCCCCGCAGAGAAGCTTAGTTTATGCGATATTTCAGTTTAGAAAAAAACCAAGGAGTTGTATCTCAGGCTGATTCTTTTGTATATAGTTCTATAACTTTATTCTGTGCTATTACACCTGTGAGCCACAGTTGACCCTCTGGCTTTACTTTCACTGATATAATCCAATACATAATCACACAAACGCAACTTTTCTTTTAGGTAATCAAGGAACTCTTTAAACATTTATAAACACTGCTTCTACATCATGCATAATGGAACAAGATGACTTATTCAATATCAATACTACAACTTTGTTGTAGGAGTACTTATTGGTTTTTCTGACAGAAACTTAATTCTGGGGTCTTGTATATTCTTAGCACTATTTCAATATTCTGCGACACTGTTTTCTGATGCGCTATTTTGTGGTTAGGCTATTCTAATAGTGTTAAGCCTTGACCTAAAGACAAGCCGGCGTTCACTACGAGATCGCATGGAACGCGGCCCCATCGCGCCATTCTTACATCAGGATCACACGCACATACCGCAAACTGCTCACACACATCTTGCTGTTGGGTGCAGTAATTATTATTTATTTCCTAGCTTCTTGTCTTGGTTTTGTGACATTTCAGAGATAACACTTATAAAATCTAACCTCAACGCACGCAATGAAAACAACAAAGTAAAACGGTATTTTACCTGTAACGCATGCTGTTACGGCCGTTGCTTTTTGAGCAGTAACCACGTAGTGGTATGCCATGATTGTATTTCACCAGTTTTTCAATAAAAGTCACGATACAACACACCAAGAATTACATTTAGTTGGCAAGCAGCACAATCATCACATCACATCACAAGCAAAGCAAACAAATCCCAGCCGACCGACCGCCGTTTCCACTTTCGGGTTAGGGATGGACGATATACATCGATTTATTGGAAACACTCGATGTATATAAATATAAACGATGCAACGAACCCAGACGATAATATTGATAACGCTTCAATATATTCGATGTATCGATGTTTTTTCATGTGATACACTCGCTCGCCCGGATACCTCATCCCTATATAAAAGAATTTCAGACTCTTTGGTCTGACTGACACAATAATGCTATTGCCGATCTTTGTTGCAAACAGATTTTCATATTTTCATGTCAATTTCAACTCTAACGCGCTGCGTTATGTGCACGTGATAGTAACAATCTGATTGAAATCAAGACCGGTAATAGCACTACAGTTGACACTGACTGACAGGACAGTTGAGCCACTTGCTTTGTTTGTATATATGGTCCTTCCATAATATTCATAATATAGGAATAATATGTAGGTTTGGCTTGATATTGGGTTCTTCCCTATTATTTATAATCTGTGAATAGGTCTTGTTTGATCTTTTGCAGATGCATTTTCGGTTTTTTTATTTCCATTTTGTGGTTGTTAATAATATATTGATAGTTTGTTTTTTAATTTAGTACGTATATGAAAAAGGTGGATTTTTAAAATGCATGTTTATGTTAAACTATCAACTTCAGCTTTATACTGTTAAAATATATGGAGAAACTTGTCAATAATTGTTATTTTAACCATACATTTTGAATATAAGTTGAAAGAAAAAATCAATCAATGTATTAGAAACATCGATGTATTTGCAGAGAATTGATGTGGGCCTCTTCTTCCCTATGTTACTGTTCCCTATGCCTATCAGAACGATGAAGGCAAACAACGCGATTGGTTATACTGTTATATTGTATCTCATATTGAGATTTATGAAATATTTAAAAGGCTCCTATAGAGAATTATAATAAATCAAGTAGATTTTATACTTTTTTGAGATATTTTAGTTATATAAAGAATTATAAAAATGGATGGAAAAAATGAAATCCCCGTAGAGTTTCTTGGTGCTCTCTTCTCTAACGGGCGTATTTCCGAAGTACTGGTAAAGTCAGGAGGGTGTTTCCTTTTTCAGTGTAAGATTTAACTCTGTTGGCACATGAAAGGGAAATTTCCTTTTCAAACTCAAAGCATACTTAGTTAGCCTAATTTTTATTGATGTGATCTTTCTATAATATTTTATGTATTACTCCTTGTCCATGATATGTTAATTATGACTAGTAAAAGTGCTACTATTTTTTCGTATTAAGAATAAATTCTTAGACTTTTGATATTTATTTTGTGACATAGAATCAGTCTACATTTTAAACTTTTGTTCGAGTTATTCGAAAAAAACAAAGGTTGGCAACAACACAAAGAGGTTGATTGTGTTTTTCGCCACATATTTTTCAAAACGTCACGACAATATCGATGCCACAATGCAATGTATTACATCGAAAGAAACATCGATGTTTTTTCTTAGTGTCCATCCCTATTTCTGGTAGGGAGCAGGGTTGCCAGGTGTTCGGTATTTTACCGAACTCTTCGGCGTGTTCCGTGTTTGGTATGACAAAAATACCGAAGTATGAGAGGTTTGGTGTTTTTGAAGTCCACTCATACCACTAACATAATTACTGACTATCAAAATCAAATCAATTCACATTTGGCACCCGTTCCCTTTGTGCTAGATGGTGCAGGTCAGTCAGTTGAACACAGTTGCGTATTGACCACGACTTTATTGTGTGTTGTGTTTAATACGACAAATAAATACATGTTCAAGCTTCTTCGTCCATAAATTACAGCAGTCGCAGTGAAACATTGTGCCTCTCAAACTAAAAACTGCTATTTTTCAGGCGCAATTCCATAGTTGAAGGTGTAGACAGCATTGTATAACTGCCTCGCTCACTCGTTTACGTTTTTCACATATTCTGTATTGCTCTTAATTTTTACAAGAACTCTAATCAGACTCTAATCAGATATCATTATGTGTTCAATTCAAACTAAAAACTGTATCTTCTACTCTATCCACGCGACATTGGCAAAATTGTGGAAATCCTGCTGAAGCCATAAATAAAAATATTGAAGTTGGTCCGATTTTGACAAGCACGGTATCAATCGAGTCGTCGTCATGTTTACTGTCGTCGTCATGTAACTGTACTAAACACCCAATGGTATTATTTGCTGACGATAGTACTGTGATTATTAAAAAAGAAGATACAGACTACAGAACTGAAATTATTGACACTGTAAAAGATATTATATATTGGTTGGAAATTAACAATCTGCAAATTAATTTGAATAAAACTTAAGTGATGCATTTTCAACAAAGAACCGCAAATTTTATTTTGGACATTAATTATTTAAATGAATCCATAAATGAAACTGAGACGACAAAATTCCTAGGATTACATATAGATAAGCAACTGACATGGAAACATCATATTAATAATTTAGTTAAAAGAATTATTAGTTTGACATATGCTTTGCATCATCTTTCAAAGATAGTCAACAGTGAAACTGCATTGACTGCATACCACGGAAGTGTTGCTTCTATATTAAGGTATGGGGTAATTTTTTGGGCCACTTCAACTAATTGACAGGACGTATTCTTAGCCCAAAAAAGGTGTGTTAGAGCAATAGCTCATATAAAGCCCACAGATAGTTGCCGATCACATTTCAGATCATTTAAAATAATGACGGTACCATGCATCTATATCTATGAGGTTGCGCTATTTGTGAAGAACAACCTCGGATATTTTCATTCTTTCAATGAAGCTTACAGGTTCAATATGAGAAACAAAGACAGACTCTGCTTAAGGCCGTTCAATACATCGCTAATGCATAACAGTGTATTTTGTATGGCTCCGAAAATATATAATAAATTGCCAAAGAGCATAAAGCAATGTAATTTAATAAGCTTCAAACATAAATTAAAATTATTTCTTGTTGACAAATGTTATTATTATACGATTAATGATTTTCTTAATGATAATAATTTGAACTGTATTTAAATTAATTTAAATGATCAATGGTAAATATTATTTTGGAATTGGTATTTTATTTGGACTTGAATTTTATTTTATTGTAAGACATTTTAATTTAACCATATTGACTTTTTATTGTATTCAATTTAATAATTTGCATGCCTAATGGTGAGAATGTATAAGGGAAATTGTATATTTAAAGTATTTAAACTAACATCTTCAACTGTTTTACCTACATTCTGACAAATAAAATGATTTGATTTGATTTGATTTGTTTATAGTGTCATAGACTATTTTCTTACCTGACTACGGCAAGGCAAAGGATGGGTTATGTGGTCAAACTAAAAACTTCTTCCAAATTTGACAAGCCAGGTTTCTATCGAATTGTCTTTATGTATTGAGTGTCATTGGCTATTTTTTTTACCCGACTATGGCAAATGAAGGATTATGTGTTCAAACTAAAAACATGGTCCAATTTTGACAACGAGGTATCAATCGATCGTCTTCATCGCAAGAGTGTCATAGGCTATTTTTTACCCGACCGTAGTCGGGCTTTAGTTTTTGAACTGATGTGTTGTTGATGCGACATTTTTATTTTTTATTATTGCGGTCTAGGCAATCATTTGACCACGATCTCACCTGATGGAAAGCGATGATGTGGTCGAAGGTGTAGCACGCTTGCCATACCTATTCACTCTTGACTTGAACACACCTGGGTTATAATATACCGGAAACACTGACGAGGGCAGGGCATTCCACTCCTTTGCAGTTCTTATAATAAATGAAGAAGCGTAACGCTTCGTTCTTGTGCGAGGTATTTCAACCATAAAAGGGTGGCGCTGTGCTGATCGTCTAGTCGTACGGTGATGGGAAGGTGATGGGGGAATCAGGTTGTGCAGTTCTTGTACACAATCTCCATAGTGCAATCTGTAGAATACCGACAGGCTTGCTACCTCACGTCAATGCGCCAGACTTTGAAGCTTACTCTTTACTAGAGGGTCATCCTCAATGAGCCTGATAGCACGTCTCTCAATTGAATCCAAAGACTCATGCTGATAC
This sequence comes from Alsophila aescularia, assembly GCA_946251855.1. Lineage (NCBI taxonomy): Eukaryota > Metazoa > Arthropoda > Insecta > Lepidoptera > Geometridae > Alsophila > Alsophila aescularia. The sequence continues at coordinate 11,453,179 of OX276373.1, forward strand.
TTTGCAGAACGGTCCCAGAGGTGGCAGCAGTACTCCATACAAGATCGGACTTTCATTCGACATCATCGAGCTAACTATATAAGCTAAAAAATTACTCCAAAATTAGATCTCTGGAGCATATAGTTAAAGAGTCATAAAAGCGAGACGATGTAACCCTTTTCGTTACGGTCGCTCTTTTAGTCAGTGTACCCCATATGAATCGGATTGGAGTGATTTTAAAGACATTTTACGTTAAAAATCTTTTTATAGGCATTCTAGGCAAGAGCCTACAATATCTGCTATTTTCAAAGAGTAGTTAGGTTTACAAATACTACTTGCTATTTTAATTCTTAAAGAGAAACGTACAGCATATTAAAAAAAAAGAAAAAAAAATTGTTGTTAAACTCGTGAATGATTCGTCTTCCACTCGTAGCTTTATTTTAAGTGTACATGAATTTCTATCCTCTATGTATTTCTTAAAAAATATTTATAGATAGCACTACATAAATATCAAGCTATATGCGCTTGATTGTATCAAGCGTCGTTTGCAATGTTAGCTGTCAAAACGTATACTCAAAACTGACATATTTGTTGGTTTCAAACATAGATTCTAGAATTTTAGTTGGTTTCAAACACAGGCTGATTGCAACAGAAACTACGTAACTGCGCACTTACACGCTCGAATCATCTGTGCGATTATCGCTCGATCATCCGTGGCCCAATTCCATAACTTGGCTACAATCGGATTATCACTTTTTTCATAGCAAATTCGACTCTATCGCAAGGCATTAGTGGTTGCGATACTGAGAATTCGATTGAAGCCAAGTTATGGAATCGGGCTGCCGGAGTTAGTGAACGACTTTGGATGTCCACATAGAACTGACAACTGTCAAGTGTCAGTTTCATACTATTCCTCCCCTCCCCTACTATTTTTCGGATGACCCAGGCGAACGCCCGACGACGCGACGCCGTGAACTATTTCGAGCGTACGCGCGGGTGATCGGTGCATCCTCGAACGTATAAGTGAACGGGCCCCTGGAATAACATGATCATGACTTAATGTGTCATTGGAAAGGGCGGCAACATGGCGGCAAATATTATTTATGCCCGGAGCGGCTAAATTGCTAGATCGGGCCCTGCCTACAAGTGCGCTCATGGTCGTGTAAGAAAGATTCCTGAGGCTCAAGTACATATTAAGTACGTCGTAGATGAAGCCGAAATTGATGATGAAATCGTATACGTTTGGTGTGTGAGTGTCAAGCGTTGATCCGGGGGGGGGGGTCATGGGGGTCATGGGGGTCATGGGGGTCATGGGGGTCATGACCCCCCCCTAGGCCTATGTCAATCAGTTTTTTTAAGTCCATTTGTTATTTTCATTTATGTTTTGCTATCATATTTACATTGTAAAAAATATCTCAAAATTTCCGCAACCGCTGCGCTCGCGTTTTTGGTGATCTATTTTAGTTTTTGGGCAATTTCAAATTATCTTTTGGTTTTGTTTTGCCCTATAGAAATGCTTTGAAGGGCACATTAAGCTATTGGTCCCGGCTTTTATTGATTAATGGCCTTCGTTAAGCCACAGAGGCCCTCGGGTAGCCTGACAAACTCAGTCAGCCAGCACTACCTCGTACGACAAACCAACTATAGAAAAAGCCAAGAATGTTTGCGCTCGCTTCGGTCGCGCTCTTTATGGGATAATGCAAGATATTAATTATTTTAATATGATTTGGAATTATATTTCCTTTTCACATTGATAGAAGCACAGAGAGATGTCAAATATACATATACATACATAGGTAATTTGCCCCTTCCATTAATAAGTTCTGGAACTGCCCGTTCCGTTTGGTCCTTATTAATTTAATTTTTGACCCGTTTCTTTAACACAATCCTAACAACACGATTGAAACAAAATTCATAATCATATTAACTTATGCATTGAAATGATGAAAATACAAAGAGAGTAAACTCGAAAGTTCTGAGCTGTTTAATTATATGTTAATAAAGAATTTCCGAAAAAAAATGTTTTTTTTATGTTTTTTCCAAACCATATGCCCTTTTGTGTCATGACCCTCGTTAAAAGCCTGTCTAGAATACCTACGGAGTAGCGGCAGTTTATGATAGGCTCCCATATTTTTTTAGTGGCATATAAATTTTTTCGCACACTTTTCAGTAGGTACTCATATAGTTAACTACACAGAATACATAATAGTACTAAAAAATTCGTCGCGATTACGTAATGTTGATCATGACGGTTTCAAGCCGTGAAACTCAATAATGCTTTGCGATAGAGTCGATTTTTTATGAAAAAAGTGACAATCTGATTGAAGCCAAGTTCTGTAATTGGGCCACTGGGCCCCGACCACAGAACTTGGCTTCAATCGGATTATCAATATCGCTATCACTAATGCCTTGCGAAAGAGTCGAAATTGCTATGAAAAAAGTGATAATCCGATTGTAACCAAATACAAATATTTTATTTCGGTAAACTTAATCTAAAATACATTTCATGGTTTAAGACCCTCTTTTAAGTATGGAGATACCTGTGTTAGAGGGTCTCGCTCTTCCAAAGTTAAAAATTAATAGATTAAGTACAAAAACAGGATTTAATTTATTTAAAAGTTAAGACATCAAAGAAAAAAATTATCAAGTAAAATAAGATAATACTTACTTACTCGTAGTAAGTTAAATTAATGAAGGATTAGGTCTAATTACTTATGTCTATTATAAGTTACAGTTAGGGTTTTACAAATATGTTTACAACATTGTTTGTGAGTAAAGTGTATGTGTGTAGTGTATGGGTGCTCCTTATCTCATACAGATATCACAGATGTCATAAAAAGCTTGAGTATTTCTGGAGCACCCAGGTGTGAGTAGATAAGTGTGTGAAGTTTGTGTAGGTACGAGTATGTAACGAAACAATTTCCAGTAGTTTTTCAGTTTCCTCGTAGCTCAGTGACAATAACCATTCATTAAGGATTTTTTTGCATTTATGATAATTCATAGGGTAGATACTCCAAATTTTATTTATAGAATTGTAGCTGAGGTTGATTGCGAGGCATACTGTCGAGATGCAAACTGAGATCGAGCAGTAATTCTAGTTGCCACTCTATATCTTTTTCGCTTATTGAGTTTTACGGGGTTGAACTCAAGAGATTTATGCATTTTCAAAACAACACTTAGGATGTAAAGTTTTCTGACTTATAATAGACCAGAATCTCGGTAGAGCATATCTGTTGAGTATTGGTAGGGCTTAAAATACATAATTTTTAATAAATACCTCTGTGCTCTTTCATGTTCCAAGAACTTTGTTTTAGTAGCTCCTCCCCAGACAGGTATACAATAATTTTGAATTGATTGTGCCAAAGAAATGTAGATTTGATTGATTAAATCTTTAGGTGCGACATGCCGTAACATTTTAAAAATCCAGATCAATTTACGAATCCTGTTCATCAGTAGTTCGATTTGTGCATGCCAGGACAGACGCTGATCAATCATGATTCCTAGGTATTTTGTGGTTGCTACTTTATTGATGTTAGGACAATCACAGGAAGCGTCAATGAGGTTACATTTGTGTATTTTTAAGCTATAATCAAGATTTGGTTGGCTGTTATTGTATTTAGTAAAAGTCATAAAGTTAGTTTTAGAGACATTTAGGGTTAGTAAATTTAGGTTAAGCCATTTAGATATATCAGAGAGTCCCTCTTCGGTTCTTTTTTTAACTTCATCCCAGGATGTACCAATAAAAACGATAGCAGTATCATCTGCATAAGAGAAAATATTTGCATTGTTTACTTTGAGGTTACAAAGATCATTAATGTAAATCAAGAATAGAGTTGGACCAAGTACGCTCCCCTGAGGTACACCATAGCTAATATTCTCGTAATCACTAATAAAGTAACCAATTTTAACACTTTGCTTTCGTCACATAAGTAGTCTGTCAGAAGGGCTAGCGGCATTCCTCGTACTCCAACATTTTCCAGCTTATTTATAAGTATTTCTACAGACACTGTATCAAAAGCTTTTTTGAGATCGAGGAATGCAGCCAAGCATTTCTTTCCACAATCGACTTGTTTCACGATAAGATTACTAATTGCTGCAACAGCGTCTTCAGTAGAAAGTCCTTGTCTAAAACCATACTGCGAGTTTTATAGAATCTTAAAATTATTTAAAAACAGTAAAAGTCGGTTATTTATTAGTTTTTCCATTATTTTAGAAATAGATGTCAACATGGATATAGGTCTGTAATTATTAATGTCGTCTCTCTCTCCATTCTTATAAACTAGTGTTACAATCAATCTCTTAAGGAGGTTAGGGAATACCCCTTTAGTAAAACACAGGTTTACAAGATGACATAAAACTGGAATTATAATATGCATAGATAGTTTTAAAAACATAGTAGATATGTTATCCCATCCGGGCGCACTTTCGGATTTGAGATTTATTATAATATTATGAAGTTCTGTGGGATCGGTTTCCAAGAGAACAAAAGATGAGACTTGACTGGGAGTTTGAGTAAGAGCAGAGGATGAGTGGTAAACTGTCATACTCGTGCTTTGTAGAGAAATACTTTCAGCCAGAGATTTTCCTATATTAGAGAAAAATGAATTTGCAAAATTAGCTGATTCCTTAGGTGAAGCCTTCGTGTTAAGTAGTTGTATATTTGGTGTCTTTGTAGATTTATAATTAGTCATGTTATTAATAGTTTTCCATAAAATTTTATTATCTTTTGAACATTTATTAAGTTTATCCCTGTTATATTTTCTTTTAAGTTTTTTTATTAGGTTATTACAGTGATTTCTATATCTTCTATAGGTTATCTTTAGTATATCATTTTAAGGGTCAGCGCGTAGTCAGTTTCTTTGCATATTATTTCTGTTTATAATACAACGTAAGATGCCTTGCGTACATAATCCAAGGCTTTATTATTTGTTTACTCCGAGGTATACATATAGTTATTGAGTTGTTACTATGACATTTTTGTATCATAGTAATTAATTGACTACATAGAGTATTTGGATCATTTAGTTTTAATAAGTGAGCAAGGTTTTGTTCAGTTAGGCTTTTCATGGCATTTCATAATTAACGACTATTTTTGACTTGCAACAGCTCTTATTTGTAATTTTAGAAAGGCTAAGTAGGACCATAAGATGGTCAGTAACAGAGGTTTGTAGTACGGCAACTACGGCAGAGTTCTTATTTTTATTGATTTTTAACATAACGTGGTCTAAACAGCTATCCACTCTCGTAGGTAGGTTATGTCCAGGTAGTATGCCATGCAAAGATAACATGTTTAAATATTTTAATCTATTGTTCCTTTCTTGAGTATTTTCTGTTGATCTGGGCAAAGTGTTTATATTTATGTCCCCTACAAGTATAATTTTTTCGTATCTTTTTATACTTTCTAAGTATGTGTTTAAGGAATTGATAAATAATTCAGCATTGGCGTTAGATGGTGATCTACAAATGCACACAATAATTGTATTATATATATTTATTTGTAAACAAGATGCATGAATCAATTTTATTTCCTTAACCATACTTTTGTGCGTATTTTTAATGTAGGTAGTAACCCCATCGTTTTGGTTTAAATGAAGTGTTGTAGCAAAAGAGTTGTAGTTAGCTAGGTATGGAATAGGTTTATCCTGATTAAGTCTACATTCTGTTAACACAATAACATCTACTTCAAATTTTAGTTGAGTCAAGTTACATTGTAGGTCATCTATGTTTTTGTAAATACTTCTAATATTCTGTGAAATAACAGTTATATCAGTAGATTTAACACATAAATTTTTAGAGAGTTCATTAGTTGTACATTCGAAAGAATAAGCAATTTCAGCGTTGTCTAATTCATTTACTTCCAAAGGCTTGTCCATCATAAATGGTTGCATAAGGAAATTTCATGCTTTTCAAGTAAGAGCTGCTTGATATTTTTAAATACCTCGTATATTTGTGTATAATAGTTCAGTATTATTAGTTTATAGGATTTGTTAATTGAAGATGAGAAGGCAAGGCTAGCAAAATTAATGTTGTATTGATTTGTGTGTAATAATAGTAGTGTTTCGTGTGTTTGTGTTTTATGTATAAATGTACAGTGCAAGACAAAAAATATCGATACATGCAAAAAATCAATGAAGTATGATTTCCTATAGATTTTATAATTGGGTAAGGCTCTTTCAAAAATACATCTTCTTAAATGTAATAGTCACGCAGCCTGAAGCAGACTTTGAACTTGATTTTCGGAATTAGCAACCAAGTTCCGTAATAGGGCCACTGTAATACGGCTACAGAGGTTGTACTATTATTTATTCTGTGACAGAGGCAAGAGCTCGCTACTGCATTGTAAGTTAATATGATATGTAGTAGGTATCTACCACAGAGTACTTTGAATATGTATCTACTTACCTACATGATTTTTGCGCTTTTCCTAGCCCTATATTTATTATTTACTTACTGTTAGTCCTTATTTTGTTTCTATTTTATTGTTGCTATTTATTTTATTTAGTTTTAAGCACAGACCCTTATGCCTTTAATGTTTGTTTCATGTGTTGCTTTGTATAGTTCTGCAGACTCTGTAAAAATATAAATGCTCTATTTGTTTTTAAAGTTCGTTTTGTATTGTTTTTATGTAAATAGCATTGTAACGCAATGGAAGTCTGTAATGTTGAAGTTGCTTAAAAAAAAACAGCCTTTGTTACAGAAGTCAAATTATTTACTTTTCCCTAATCTCTATTATTGTTACATTATAAATAGGGTCTCGCCACATAACTCACTTAGTCAGATCGTCTACGGACCAAAATTGCCGATTGTTGTTTGTCGTATAAGATAGTGCTGGCCTCTGGGTGTCAGAGTTTGTCAGGCCGCCCGAGGGTCCCTGACATGGCTTAACGACTGCTATTAATCAATAACAGCCGAGACCGACAGCTTAACGTGCCCTCCGAAGCACGGAGCAATGGAAAACCGCACATAACTTACTTAAGTAATAGGTGCGGAGCCTAGGACCGAACCTGGTAGTTTGACTCTAATTTGCTCTGTTAAACCGGCTGCCACCGATTAATTAATTCGACGACCACAACAGTCACAGAACACTGCTGGCTGGCTAATTAATATTCATAAACAAAATCTATTATAGTGGCGACAGGCAATATTTTTATTTTTAGTGAATGTGACTCAACTTTGAAACGAACCTGACGAGCTATTACTATCCAGTGTGTAGTGTACTAATTTATTTTCCTCACATTCGGAATGGAACGGGAGCTAATAAAAGACCAACGTAGGAGTGGCACATTTGTTTAGCAAAATATTCTACTTATATTGTCTATTGTACTATGTTTAATAACAAAAATATAGTTATTATTATTATATTATTGGTATGAGTCTTCACAGTCAGTCTTCACTTTTGCTCGGCGGCACGCTCTCGAATAGCACTTGCGCCAGGAATGTCAGTTTTTCTGTAAAAGAGAGAAAACAAATAGGTACCTACCTGATAGCTAGGATTTATATATTCTTGTTTCTTACATATTGGAATGTTAGTTTTAGATTTTAGCATTTGGGAGACGTTACCTACGACACGAAGTTAGCTGCGTCGCTTTTACTTTTTTTTTTATTACGGACTATGCAATCGTTCGACCACGATCTCAACTGATGGAAGCGATGATGTGGTGGAAGGTATAGCACGTTTGCCTAGTAGATACCTATTCAATCTTGACTTGAACACACCTGGGTTATAATTTACCGAAAACACTGACGATGGCAGGGCATTCCACTCCTTTGCAGTTCTTATAATAAATGAAGAAGCGTAACGCTTCGTTCTTGTGCCAGGTATTTCAACCATAAAAGGGTGGCGCTTTGGCTGCTCGTCTAGTCTTACGGTGATGGAATGGTGATGGGGGAATCAGGTTGTGCAGTTCTTGTGCACACTCTCCATAGTGCAATCTGTAGAATGCCGACAGGCTTGCTACCTCACGTCGATGCGCCAGACTATGAAGCTTACTCTTTACTAGAGTGTCATCCCCAATGAGCCTTTAAGCACGTCTCTCAATTGAATCCAAAGACTAAAGCTGATACTTGGCAGAACCGTCCCAGAGGTGGCAGCAGTACTCCATACAAGATCGGACCTGTGCCTGATAAAAATTCAACAGCTGTCCCGATGTGAAGTAACCTTAACCGCCTAACCTTAGACAAAATACCAATTTGCAGCTACCTTGGCTTTGGATTCAATATAAGACCCAAAATTCAGATTTCATGTGAGTTCGACAAACAAAAACTCCAGATGGTCGCCTATTGGTATTGTTACACTTTGGAATGACGGAGATCGGTTTAAAGGACTCTTTTTAGTAGAAAACAAACACGCCTGCGTTTTAGTAGCATTAAATTGAACCAGGTTAGCATCGCCCCAATTGGACACGGCTTCCAAGGCCAAATTTAAACGGTCCACCATAGCCTCTCTCTGAAACTGGTCAGCATCACAGCTGGCTTGAGCATTGGAAGTGTATCTCTCAACTACAATACTGTCATCAGCATACCCAAAGGAACCGGGCTTCAGAAGATCATTAATGTGCAGTAAAAACAGTGTAGCCGAGAGATCCGATCCCTGAGGTACACCAGCATTGATAGGCATTTGATAAGACGAGCAGCCCTCTAGGACTACTCTAATAGATCGTTCCCTCAAGAAATCAACTATCCAATTGCATAAGCCAGCAGGTAAACCATATGAGGGAAGCTTGTTTAAAAGGCCATCGTGCTAGACCCGATCAAATGCCTTCGATATGTCAAGGGAGACGGCAAGCGCCTCACCATGCATCTCTATGGCTTCGCTCAGTACGTGAGTGGTATACGCGAGAAAATCCCCAGTAGACCGGTTTCGGCGAAATCCGTATTGCCGGTCACTGAGGAGATCATTGTCCTCAAGGTATGCCAAGAGTCTATTGTTTATGACATGCTCCATACAGTTACAGAGTAAGGAGGTTATCGAGATGGGAGGATAATTGGCCGTATCAGCACGACTACCCTTTTTTGGTACTGGTTGTACATTGGCAAGCTTCCAGTTCTTCGGAACTTTACCTGAGTGAAGAGAGAGGCGGTACAAACGCGTTAAGATGGGAGACAATTCAGGCGCACAGTTTTTCAACACAATCGCTGGAATGCCATCAGGACTACTGCCCTTGTTTACATCTAGAGCTCGAAGCGTTCTGAAAACCTCCTTCTGGCGAATGCGAATTTCGGGCATAAAAACCTCGCAATGAGGAAGGCAGGAAGGTATCTTGCCGGAAGCGTCTAGATGCGAAGCTTCTGCAAAAAGAGAAGCAAATAAATTCACTTTGTCTCCAGCAGTGTGAGCCAGTGATCCATCAGGTTTCAGCAATGGTGGCAATGAGAGGCGGCAGAAGTTCACTTCGACCGATTTGGCCAGGGACCAAAAAGAGTTACGGCACGACCACAGCTGGATCCAAACCAAAACCGAGCTTTGCTGAAAAGAGTCTTGTCACTGAATGGAATGAAATATTCTATTGCCTGACATATTACCTCTGTAACAGCAGACGCGCAAGTCGACGGCTCCTGGGAGGTGAAACATGTTTGCCGCCAAGGGTACAATGCAAGGAATTGCCGCATCTCGTGCCAATCCGCTGAGTTCTATCTTCATACGCGCCTATTACCTTTCAGGTGGGGAATACACTGAGACGGACTTAACCAGGCAGTGATCAGAGCTACCAAGAGGTGGGGATACTGGTACAGAGTATCAGTCTGGTTCAGTCGTCAACCCGTGTCGGCTCCTGCACCAGCTGAGAGAGATCTAACGCCAGAGCAAGCTTCCGCGTCTCTCTACCAGCGTGGTCTGTTTTTTGGTATGGAACAAGCAACACTTTGCGGTGGGCGTTAAAATCTCCCAAATACATCAATTGAGCAGACGGGTAACGCTGTTGGGCCACACTTGCCGCCTCACCTAGATAGTCTACCAATAAATACACAAACGCAGGCGTTTGGGATAAATAGGTGCTCCAAGACATAGCCTGGGTAATCCAAGTAAGCCGTATCAGCTGGAGATCCTATCTGAGTCTCCGACAAGAAGAACAAGTGGGGCTTAGAAGTCTCCAGATGATAATGGGCCGGTTGGAGATTGGAGTGAATCCCACAAAAAAACCCAAGATCCACTTTGAGTGTATGGACGTGCATCTGCCGTTTTAACTTATTTCTTCTTTGGACTTTTTTCATGATGATTAGTGGTGAATAAGTTGGACGAGTAATAGCAAACGAGATGTCGGAATGGCTAACCCACGGAAATCGAGGCATAACTACGTCATTGGAGAACGTAAGCGGAGACTGCAGGGACGCCCGAACCCCCCCTGAAATAATTTATCAGTTCCTCACATCCGGTCGCCAGCCGGCCCAATGGATCAATTCAGGATTTTTCCGTTAGGCTACCACCGCTTTTATAACATAAGTACGTATACTCACTCAACAAAGCAGTCGGCGTCTTCTTGTGATACACAAAGACGGTGTAAACCAGCACGCCCATCAGCAAGAACCCAATCGCCATCAGGTACTTGAGAGAGGGGTCGTGCACGATCGGCAGCACGGACAGGAACACCGCCACCAGCAGCACGAAGCACGGCACGGGCGTGGGCACGCGGTAGGGCCTGTGCTTGTCAGGCTGCGACCGGCGCAGCACTAGGAGCGCCACCATGGCGAGCCCGTAGAAGAACCAGAGGAACCAGCTCGCGAATTCTATTAGGGTTTGGATGTTGCCGACTAGGATGAACATAGCCGTGAGGATCGCCTGAAACAACATTAAACAAGCACAAATTAAAAATGTATATAACCCCTGACTTCCCACCCCCCATTATAGCTAAGAAGCATCTCGATCACATCAGTTTTCAAACATAAAAATGGTTCCATCCAATGAGAGCGGTCGTCACCCCCATTCCCCCATTATAGCTAAGAACCATCTCGTTTACCTCTTGAAACATGATTATCCGCAGCTAAATTGGCTCCTTGTTTGGAAAATACGATTCTCACCCCCTTTTTTGACTCCCCCCCCTCTTTTCTTGACTCCCCCCATATAGCTAAGAACAATCTCGATTACATCAGTTTTCAAACATTAAAAAATTGCATCAAAATCAGTCCATAGCTAAGAACACTCTTGCAGCTTTAATACTTAAAAACCGCAGCTAAATCGGTCTATTCGTTCGAAAGCTACGATTCGCACCCCCCCCCCCCTCCCCCCATCCCCCTTTATAGCTATGAACCATCTCGATCACATCAGTTTTCAAACATAAAAATCGTTCCATCCGTTTGAGAGCGGTCGTCACCTCCATTCCCCCCCCCCCCCTTCCTTCCCCATTATAGCTAAGAACCACATCGTTTACCTCAGTTTTGAAACATGAAAAATCGCAGCTGAATTGGTCCATTTGTTTGGAAAATACGAGTCTCACCCCCCTTTTCTTGACTCCCCCCTCCATATAGCTAAGAACCATCTCGATCACATCAGCTATCAAACAGAAAAAACGGCATAAAAATCGGACATTCGTTGGGAGCTACGATCACCCCCCCCCCGTTATAGCTAAGAACCATCTTGTTTACCTCAGCTTTCAAATATAAAAAACTGCAGGTTTTTTTTATTTATCTTTTAAAATAAACATAGCAGATATTAATTAAATAGCACTAAGGAAACCACTAAGGTTTGTAGAAGTAATGCTACTAGAGAGTCTTATAGTTGATAGCTTCTAAGTTATACAAAATAAAAATAAAAAACTTAAAATAAACTGGATCTAGGTAAATAAGTGCAGTTCTAGTAAGTTGGTAGGTTATATTAAGTTATTGGTAGTTTTCTAAATTGGCTAAGAAGTGAGATTTTAATTTAGACAATGTTTTTTGAAGTGATGCTATTAATGAGATCAGTAGGTAGTTTATTAAGTAACCGAGGAACTAGATAACTAGCTGTTCTCTCGCCGTATGCATTCCGAGCACGCGGCATCAACAACCGGTTTTGAGCAACTGCCCGCGTGTATACAGTGTGTTTAATTTCTTGTTTGTTTTTTCATTAAAAAAGTGTTCTTTGAGTAGATTATATTTAAATTGAGTATGTACTGGTAAAATTTTGCAATTCCTAAAAAGCCCTATGTCATCATTTTGAAATTGAAGTTTAATTTTAGTAGATACGATATTCTTGAGAATTTTTAATTGTAGTCTGTATATTTGATTTAGATATGAAGTGTACGTACGACTGTAGCTGCTTAGCCCATACTGAATGTAGGATTCAGCCAGTGAGTTGTATAACATTAGTTTGACCTTAAAAGGGATACGATTTTTAAGGATAATAATATTCGCAATGAATTGCCTTAGTTTATTGCACACACGCTCGATATGATTTGACCAATTAAACTTGCTATAAATGGACAAGCCTAGGTACGTTTGATTTCTTAAAATTTCAATACAGGGGTAGCTACATGTACTCGCAGAAAAAAAAAACGTAAATCTGTCCATTTGTTCGAAATCTACGATTCGCATCCAATTTAATAAGAGGTATCAAATTTTGCAAAAAAAAACTCGATTACTTTCACAAACTAAGAAGGAGATACGGGTCTTTGTGTATGGAACGTTGCCATGGAAACGAAATCACAGAACATCTAATAACCATTGACGACGGAAATTATCTATGCTAATAATACACGAAATAATAACAAGTCTGTCAAGTACGTGAGTAATAATGCTGTTATCTATGGTCAAAGTACTGCTGCCAATGATTTTGAATTACACTTACTGGCGTTTCACAACAAACAAACGGCAGTGCGCCTCGACACAGCTCCATCCAGTTTTTTAAACCCAAGGAGGTTGAATTACGCAAACTTCCCATCTGGTTTTTTAAATCAAAGGAGGTTGAATTACGCTTACTGGCGTTAAACCTTTTAACAGTAACCGTAATTAAACTTCCTTGCGCTAAACAGAATAATACTATAGACAAAATGGTACGTGAGTATAAAACCTATAAACATCAATTTATAGGTTTTTATTTTGTGTAAGAAATTATTGTTGTTCTATTTGTCCAAATAAAGTAACTACTAATTTTATCTTTCTATATATCTACTCGTGCGAAGCCGGGCGGGTCGCTAGTACCTAATAAGCTGCCTAACGAAACAACAGTGACACGTGTTTTGCATTTAAGTGCATATTAGATAAACACGAGGCGAAACAATGACCTATTAACATTTATCTGCTCTACAAGGTAATGCAGAGAGGTTAAAAGAGCGAATCACTATACAACTAAGTTGACTAACTTTTTCATATGATAAAATATATCCAATAACTAACTATTTACTTTAATTAAAAAAAAAAGTCTTACCGTCTCCATAAGGCAGATTTACAAACAAAGCGAAAAATTTGAAGCACGGAGTACCTGTCACGGTTGGCGAACTTGGTAAAGGCATGTGGCGCGCAGAGGCACGGAATGATGCGGGTTCGAACCCCGTCCGTGATTCAAATTTTTCTTAGATATTTACTTTAAGTACCCGACTGCGGCGACTGCTTATTTGTTTGGGTTGTATATGTATGTTTGTTTGTACATTTCTTTGGTGCGACCTAAAGCCTAAACGACTCGATGGATTTTAATAAATTAGAATTCGTTTTAATCACGAGAGTGCTATAGGATACAATATGAAGTGTCAAGAAAACGAATAAGGCAGCTTACAACTACCATATTTTATTTCCGACGGGACAAAAAATTCTACCAAAACCTATCGAGTGAGGTATCTATCAAAATGAATGTATTTAAAAGACAATTCTCATAATAAAATATATCAGGGAACCTAAAAAGATTAAATTAATTAATATATTATTTAAAATATATTATAAAAAAAAAACTGCTAACTAAAAAGAGGCAAACAAGTTTTAGATTTTTGATTTTGAAATATAAGATGCAGTTGGAGACATTACCTATGCATTTAATTTCTCCTTTGACGGGATCAGCCTGGCGAAGTCTTCATGCCGCCGACTGCTTCTTAATAACAAAATCAAAAATCTAAAGCTTTTGCCTCTTTTTAGTTTTGTTTGCAGTCGTTTTTTTATATTTATTAAACAATTTTATTATTCATTTGTTACGATAAAAGGTCTATCCATGATAGAAACAGGGTTCAATTTAATAAATTTTTTACTTGCATTTTTTGAATGGATTACGCAGCATTTGCAATTTCCTGTGTATTATTATCAACTAATGCAATTACCAAGCCCTGCCAAGCGTGGTGATTACGACAAAACCACTCTATTATAGGGAGGCCTATGTTTTCAGTGGACTAGCGGCCCGCCCCGGCTTCGCACGGTTCGCTCCCAGTAGTACCACTGCTCATTACCACCGGTGGTACTATTTCATTCTCACTAGTACCCCTATATACAATTTATTTCAATAGTGGAACTAGTGGAAAACGGTTCGTATTTACACCATAGAATAAAGTAATACTAGGTAGAAAGAATGGGTCAGGCAGAATTAATTAAAATCCGCTCATCAAACACATCGTGACAACTTTCAAACGACTCGTCGAAATAGCATGATGTAAAAGGCTAAACTAATCTACTTGAAATGAGAAAGATTATTGTGATATTTATTTTGATAATTATTTATTCTGACAAGCTCAAAGTCGCGCAGCGTGCTAGAATCCGAAACGAGGAAATCCGCGGAAAAACTAAGGATACCCACATAGCTCTCAGAGTTTGCAAATTGAAGGGGCAGGCCATATAGTTCGCAGAACTGACAACCGCTGGGGAATAAAGGTTCTCGAATGGCGACCACGAAAAGCAAGCGAAGTGTGGTGAGACCCCCCACACGATGGACGGACGACATAGTAGCCATCGCAGGAAGTCGGTGGATGGAGGTGGCACAAGATTGCTCGTCATGGCGCTCTTTGGGGGAGGCCTATGTTCAGCAGTGGATTTCTAAAGGCTGATATGATGATGATGGACAAAAAGCTCTAGAAAATTAAGGTAAAAAAAATAATGTTACTAATAAACATTTTATTTTGAGCTTTCTGTAACAGGTACACACACATATAGTGTCGCGGACTTTTTTGTAGACTAAACCTTTCATATACCTAGCTTCATATAGCTCTAATAGTATACGCAGCGAACGCAAAAAATCACTACCGGGACGGCTGTTTTTCCGACTTTGTAGAGAAAATTCGCCCTAGATGGACTAAATTTACATGAACTTCCTTTTGTATAAACCTAGCTATGCCTCGGTGAAAACCGAAACAAAATCGGTTCAGTATTTTCTGAGATATCTGTGGACAGACAAACGACAGAAATACGTGTTCGGTGACTTTTATAATATGTAGTGATTTCTCTGGGCTGATGGTGATCAGCATTTGAGCCCGCGTCTACAGAAAACTGTTCTGTTCGGAAATTTGTTTGTTGATTTGCCTTATTATCGAACCTAATAAAAAACACTAGTGACCTGCCCGGCTTCACACGGGTAGCTTAAAGTTCCTCTTACTAATTCTTCGTACAAAACGTCCTTGTAATAAAATAACATTTTGAATAAAATAGTTTTACATCGACATTCAAACGCAGGAGGTACACAATTTGACCGCTTTTTTTGTTGCTGAACCGATTTAGATGATTCTATTTTTTGTAAAGGTAATCGTTCAGTGTTGTTATTTAAATTCCATCAAAATTGGTTAACTTGTTTTTATAAGATCCATTTTAAATTGACTTTTATATTCTAGGGATTAAAAATATAGGATAGATGTATGGATTATATCCTGTTAGGTAGTTACTTTATCATTAAGTAGGTCATCATTAGATGACAATATATTCTGAGCACGCATGGGATATCATGTCCCCTTTTGCATGTTAATTTGCAATGCATGACACGACCCGCATGGGCTGCGCAACTTGACCCGCATTATCAGTTTTATCTGATTAGAAAACAGAGTCGAGAGCCAAACGAGCCCTATTCCTGACACTGTCCGTTTTTTTTTTTAGAAAGGGTATGCGCTTTTGTATAGCTGAACTCTACAGCGTCAGCGGACGGTGGGACGGGCGCAAAAACGCTCCGCCGCAATGCGTCCGTCTCACTGTCAAACCTACCTTTAAGGCCGGGTGTCAGTGAATTTTTTGTCCCTCTCATCCGTGATGAAATAGAGCGGGAAAGATGATACATCTCGGGAGTAAAATGTAAGGTTTTTATTTATTTGTAGGAAAACTAACGCTTTGAATTAAAAAGTGTCTTACCATTTTCTCAATCATAAAAAGCTCTTCCTCTTGGCATATCTTTGATATCATTTAGTGACGGGGTCTCTTTCCAATCAATATTCTAAGCAAAAATTAGTGTTACCTTTTATATTATTTTCTATCGAGTGAATTCATACTAATCATGTTTCTGATGATGAGAGATGAAGACCGAGCTCAGTGGAGTGCATTAGGAGAGTCCTACGTCCAGCAGTGGACAGATATAGGCTGATGATGATGATCTTTCTGTGTTTGTTCTGTACGAGATAATATGTAAAATTTTGATGTGATACCAATTTCATGGTTCTGGGTTAATTAAAAAAACAAGATAGAGACGTTCAAAAATGATCGAAAATCGCTAAAATTGCTAGGCCCGGGCCTTAAAGGGCATTTTAACCTTAATAGGTAGCCTAAAATTGAATCTTAATAGGTAGCCTAAAATTGAACCTTAATAGCTACCCTAAAAATGAACCTTAATAGGTAGCATAAAATTGAACCTTATTAGGTAGCCTAAAATTGAACCTTAATATGTAGCCTGAAATTTAACCTTAATGGGGTACCTAAAATTGACACAGAAAGTGTTATTAATGGTTTCGCTCCCCTTACAATTAAGGAACCCACCCTCGCGGCTCCTGTACGCGAGTCGGACTCCACTTCACCGGTTTTATTAATATTAGGATTTTCAGCTGATGATGAGGCAAGCTTTCGACCGCGATCTCCTGATGGTAAATGACGTTGCGGCCGAAGTTGGAACATGCTTACTTAGTAGTTACCGGTTCACTCTAGACTTGAAGATGCCCAAGCTTTTTTAATTACGGACTAGGCAATCGTTTGACGGTCTCACCTGATGGAAAGCGATGATGTGGTCGAAGGTGTAGCACGCTTGATACATATTCTTCGACTTGAACACACCTGGGTTATAATTTACCGGAAACACTGACGAGGGCAGGGCATTCCACTCCTTAGAAGTTCTTATAATAAATGAAGAAGCGTAACGCTTCGTTCTTGTGCGAGGTATTTCAACCATAAAAGGATGGCGCTTTGCTGATCGTCTAGTCGTACGGTGATGAAAAGGTGATGGGGGAATCAGGTTGTGCAGTTCTTGTGCACACTCCATAGTGCAATCTGTAGAATACCAACAGGCTTGCCAACTCACGTCGATGCGCCAGACTTTGAAGCTTACTCTTCACCAGAGTGTCATCCCCAATGAGCCTGATAGCACGTCTCTCAATTGAATCCAAAGACTCATGCTGATACTTTGCAGAACCGTCCCAGAGGTGGCAGCAGTACTCCATACAAGATCGGACCTGTGCTTGATAAAGATTCAAAAGCTGTCCCGGTGTGAAGTACCGCCTAACCTTAGACAAAATACTAAGTTTTTTGCAGCTACCTTGGCTTTGGATTCAATATAAGACCCAAAATTCAGGTTTATGTTTGTATTAGTCGGAAAATAAAGACACTGTTCAGGCTTTCCATTCTTTCGCAGTTTGTATTTAATAAAAAACTGTCTTTGTGAGTCCTGACGGGCTTATTATGAGTTCCGTACTTAAACCTTATTTGTATAGCCATAAGTCTCATTTCATGAAGTGCAATATTTAGTTTATTGATGATGATGAAGTTAAAAAAATAGTTGTGAAAACTTAAATAATATATTAAATCCAGAGACTTCATTGAAATCACTGAACTTACATGCGAAAAAGGAAGATTTTAAAGAACATATTTTATAGTGGACTAGACTAGTTGATGCCCGCGGCTTCGCCTGCTCTGTATCTTGTTAAAGGTATCCTATATCAATCCCCAGGATTTGCCATGGTTCAAACTTTGTCCATACTAAAGATCAGTTCAGCCGTTTGATCATGAAAAGTTAACAGACAGATACAGTTAATTTCCCATTTATAATACATATTATAAAACATACACAGTACATAGTTCTGACAAATTAAAAAGTAGAAATTAGGTGCTCCAACCTGGTATAATATTGATTTGAATAAACCTTATAAGTTTTATTAAAAAGTGATGTATCTACCCTATGCCTACGCTAAATTTATAGTGACTATTACTGTGATAGTGTAATTTCTCTTGATATCCATAAACAAATTTAAAATAACTAGCTACAAAAGACTGTGTTACTCGGGGGGATGTAAGGATTCTAACGATACCCCATACGTCTAATTCTGTTCAGGCATTTAAAATTTATGGAAAATTTAAAAATTCACATACAAACATACATGAATCCTAAAAACATTACACTCATTTTTTTGGGCAGACGTATAAAAGATCGAATGGGAACCGCCTCCTTTTATGAAGTCGGTTAAAGTGTGACTATGAGCGCGACCCTCAATAAGGTTATTAAGGTCACTTTAATTCTCGCCGATCTCAATGGACATACTCTATATAAATTTTAACTGAATTTTGCCCACTTCTTTAGTGGCGCGCGGATGTCCGTTACCGCTATAAAAAGTATCCTATGTTTTACCAAAAAGAAGTTTGAACTATCTCTATCTTATTTCTAAAGGACTCACTAGGATCACACTATTGTTATAAATGTGAAAATAGCTCTGTCCTTGTAAACGGCAGAATAGATCTTTATGAAATTTAGTTTGTAAAAGTTTGAGCCATTGAGTATACATTAGTATGGAGCGCGAGTACGGCCCCGCCGCTTTGGTGCGAATCGTAGGCAGATGTACTGTAGCTATGTACATTAATATGTAGATCAGGATGCCTAAAAGCGCTCGCGCGCATATCGTTAGAGAGCGGCACGTCACGACGCGGATTCGATGGACACGGCACCTACCTATTACTGGCTTACAGAAATACACAAACCTCACAGCTTAAATAAGTACTATATAATACTTATTATAAATTCGAAAGCTACTCTCTCTGTCCCTCCGTCTGCTTGTTAACTATTAAAGACAAAATGACTGAGCTGATCTTGTCTGAGCGAAATTGTTTCAAGGTAACTACCCTTATGAGCATTTAAAGGCATACTATTGGTCTACTGTTATAATATTAGTGTGAGTTAATTAAAGTAATTTGACCGATGATTCCGTTTTTTCACTCTATTTGTATAAAATGAAGCTTCGAGCATCGGAATATTTTCTTAATTTGACTTCAGTTGATATGTCACGGCATTTTTTACGGTTACGTTTTTTTATACATGTTATTATCGACAGTGAGCACTTCACTACTTGATGCGCCACGGGCGAAGCAGCAGGCGGGGCAGTGGGACGCCAGACGCAACCGCAAGTCTCGCATGATCTTCGCCTCCGCATAATATTAAATAGAATAAAAATAATGTAAAACTGACTTCCCTGTGATATGAAATGTTACATTTTAGTTTCGTGTGTTTAGTGTTTACTTGTGTCGTTTTGGCAAGTTTTCTCAGCACATATCACCATCTTGTCGGCAAAAAAACGAAAATAATTATTGGAACTGACGCAGTCAAGACATCGGATCGAGGACTGTTCGCTCTTGCCGGTGGTTAGCGACGATGTTCTGATCTGTGCCTACTGTTCGCACCCGAGTAAACGCGCTCCATAGTAATGTTTACTCAAAGGTTTGAACCTTGGAGTAAAACATAGGATACTTTTTATCGTGATATACTGTCCGTCCGAGTCTCCGTCTCCATCTTTGTCAGTCCGAGCTGACAAAGTCGCCGGCAATAGCTAGTTAACAAATAAAAAAATATACAATGACATCCTCTTTTTTGAATTCGGTTTAAGGGCAACGACTACCTCAATAAGGTCACTTTAATCCCCGCCGACCTAAATGAACTTGATTGACCCCGCCGATCTAAATTAACTTGATTGTTATTACCTGCAAGGCGACGGCCGGCGCGGGCGTCAACCGCTTGTAGTTGACGTACGAGAACAGTTCGAGCATGTGGCCGCCGCGAGCAGCCGCGTAGCACACCCTGGAAATGAGGACGGGTATCTATCTATACTTACAATAAAGCAGAGAGTACCAAAAGTCTGTACAATGAAGATAAATAAAAAAAAATGGTCTGGGGTACTTAAATTAAGCTACTGAACAATATAACATTTTTAAATGGTGTATGCCTGTTTGTTTGCACATCTCATAAAAACTACTGGACCGATTGCGGTGCGGTTTTCACTGTTAGATAGATTAGGGTTTGATTTTAAAATTGTGTACTTGGTATCTCGATCCGACGAGTAGAATCCGAGTAAACAACGAAAAAAACGACGAACTGAACGAAATTTGGTATTTTGTACTTTATATCTATAAAGTACAAAATACCAAATTTCGTTCAGCCGTCTTTTGGTCCTGGAATAGCACATAGGCAGGGCGGTCGCACTCCGCAACAAGTACAAATATTATACCTAAACTTCGGGGCCGCAATATTAGGGTTCATTCAGTAGAGTGTCAAGCGTGCGCTCGATGAGTCGCGCGCCGTGTTCTTAACGATAAAGTACCTACTTACGTAAACTTACGTAAAGTGTTTGTCAAATTTTATTCTTTTCTTAATTATGAATACCAAGGAGAAACCTAGAAGCTACTGCATAGCATTCGGTCTGACAAATATCGTAAAATACCTACATACCGACATTTTATTACGTAGGTAGCCATTTCTTTTTCATTCATTATTAAGCATCGAAGTCAGACAGGCACCTTTTATTCATCAAAGTGTAACCTATTATGATATAATCAAATAATGAGGTACCTACTAGTTCTATTCTGATAAGAATGTCATTATATGTAGTTAATAGAACTATCAACATTTATAACAATAAGTTATAAAATAATACATTTTTACATAATTGTTTATTCGTTACAAGATCTAAGTCATATTATATCACAGAATAATTACTAGTACAAGTACCTAGTCATATCTTGATACAACCCTATCGAGCGTAAAAGTGACAGAGTGATTCTGAAACGATTAGAGCAATGGAAACTCTCGCGCGTTGTGATACGGTACATTTTAGCCTGCACGCAATGGGTGAGCGCCTTCTAGGTAAATATAATTGAAAGATCGCAGCGCTGTGCGTGTTAAATTGCATTTTATTGCGTTGTAGCGAGAGTTGCTATGTATTTAAATGACTTTACTCAGTTATCCTTCTGTACTTGTACTATTATTTATTCTGTGACATAGGTTACTTTTAACCCAGAGAAATGACCACAGGGGCAAAGCCGCGGGCACAGCTAGTCGGTAATAAGCCTATTCTTCAGACGCTGTGCGCATGTGTGAACCACGTGAACGCCATGTTGAATTCAATCGTTTCAAACAGTGTAGATGTTATTTATAGACACTCAGGGCCGGCCTTAGGCATCTGTGCGCCCTGGCCGAGAAATACAGCGCCCTTTTTTTATATGAAACTTTTTACCTGCTTAGGTACGCGCAAAAATGTTGAGCTTTTTTTTAGTGTAGTTTAATGAAAAAACGAACGTTTATGTTATGTTGTTGTTTGTTTATGTTTCTATGTGCGTAAAATATGTAAACTTATGAAGAAGGCGCCAGCGAAGCGATCGCGAATATTTTGAGTTATTATTAATACGTAGGAAGAAACTGAATATAAGTTTTAAAACACGCGAGCGCAACGCGCTTTTTTTTGGTAAATTATACATTAATGGAATTCCTGAGCGTGCGACAAAGAGAGCGCATAAATGGTCATAGTCATCATTTATTAATAACATGCATCACAGGTCAGAAAAATCATAGCAATTAAAATTAACAGTATTATAAAAATATGCAATATGTCTATATGAGCCAAATCTTTAACCTAGTTTTAAACGAAGTATAGCTTGGAGCGTCCACGATCGCTTTTGGTAAATTGTTGTAAACATCAGGTCCCATTACGTGAAGCGTTTTCGCAGTCTTTACCAATCTGCGTGGAACGCCATAAAGTATATTTGCGTTACGGGTGTTGTGCCGATGCATTTCACCACGCTTCTTGTAAGTGTCCATATTCTCACGCGTGTATTTCGCCACTTGGATTATCAGGAGACTGGGCAGAGTCATAAGGCCTAGCTCGGTGAAGAAAGGTCGCGCCGACTCTCTTGTGCGATGCGTGCCATCACTCTCACTGCTCGTTTTTGCAAGCGGAAGACGCGCTCCCAATCTGCAGCGCGCCCTCACAGCTCGAGCCCGTACTGCAGGAGTGACTGCACGCTTGCAAAATAGCAAAAACGAACTGCCTCCCTTGGCAAAGTCGACGCGACTCTACTAAGGGCAAAACATGCCCCACCTAGTTTTCCGCACAAGTGGTTAATGTGTGTTTCCCAAGTCAGTGCAGGATCCATGTGGAAACCAAGAAACGGAGCTGATTGAACCTTTTCTATAGCTTTTCCGTCAAGATCAACTACTAAACGACGTCTCGGTCGAATGTCCAACTATTTCTAGTCGTGTGTATGACAAAATAAGAAAAAATAAGTACTATAAAAGATATAACTATGAAAGCAGCCAATAATAATAAGGCACGATAATTTCAAATTATTTCTTGAAGTAATTGTTAAAAACTGAAGGATATCAAGATCCACCTTTTCCTTCATTATACAGGCAATCAATGAACAAGGGTGCGAGCGTAGCGGGCGAGAACATTTGGAGCAAATGTTTTGAATCAGTGTGTGCTCAATACGCGCTGTAACTGCGGTTATCAAAACATGGTACAAAAACTGGTTTCTGCACGAGCCTGTAGTTATTTGACAAAAATAATGTTAATTATTGGCCTTCTGGGTGTGCGTAAAATCGCAATATTATTATAAAGACGCGAGCGAAGCAAGCGCGGAAATTTTGAGATATTTCTATCAGTCAAACAATTAAAATAGATTACAAAACATTCTAATATAATAAATGGAACTAAAAAAACATCTGGTTAAAATAAGGGGGGGTTTAAACTTTGTCTTATACATTAATTTCAACTTGATACCTCCGCGCGTTCCTGAGATAAAAGGGTCTTAACAGACAGACGGACAACGAAGTGTTTCTATAAGAGTTATTTTTACCTTTTGAGTTACGACACCCTAAAAACGTAAATATATAGGTAGGTAAATTCCGGAAGTTTGTGATAGTTTAGTATATTCATACTGATGCGTAAGTGCGTAACGCTATAATTGTATTTATCCTGTGTTATAATTATTATAATACCTCATCTCAAAAACATATATGTTAAGTTTCACATTTATCAGGTTTGTGGTTGACCCAGCATATTTATGGAAAAAACCCTTAAAAAGCAGAGCCTGGTCTTAACGAATTTTTAGTTTTTTTAATGGTTGGGGTTTTATGGGGGGGGGGGGGGGGGGTTCTTCCTCCAAAAAGGGAGGCTACTGAATATCTCCGCCTTATTAGATCCCATTTCGATGTTATTATTTTTAAATGTTTGAAATTTAGTAGCTAGTTTCATACAAATTTGGTGAAGATCTGATGAGGATCTTCAGCGTGATGAGCAGAATAGTCCCTCAAAATGCAGTAAATTGCTCACTTTTAGGTTTCTAGCAGTGCAATCAGCCCTTTACCTACTAGGTAGGGATTGATGGAGCACCTTGGTTATTAATGTAAGCTTTACAATAAGGTAACTAGACGGCGCTACTGTGCACCGCTATATTTTTGCAAAAAAGTTTATGCTCGAGAGCTCTACAGCTCACAGAGCCACTATTTAATAAATATTAGTGGGATGATGAATAATAATGGACCCCGTACCGATCTTCCCAGCACGCCAATTTTCATATATAGCGAAGGCTTGGAATTAAGACCCGTGTTGTAACTTGATAGTTGGTCATATTATCTTGTTACGGACGACTCACCTAACAACTCCAAACTGCACACTCATGGCACAGCCGAACGTAGCGATGGCTACTCCAAGCGGGATGAGGAAGCTCGCGGGCCCTAGCACCTTGGCCCCGAAGGCCACGGCCACCGCTGGGACTGAAACCATCTCGGAGTAGCTCAGCACTGTCATGTACGCCACGTTCATGAACACGTAGAGGGCGGTGATGACGGGAACCGCGATTGAGATGCTGAGGGGGACGTTTCTGTAACAGACGAGTAAGTTATTGACCGAGCGAAATAGGCGAGTCTCCAAGTTAACTTGGTCAAATCAGCGTTTACGCGTTTGCAATATTAGTGTGATGAATAAAATTGGACCCAGTATCGATCCTCGCGGCACACTGTATGTTTGTTACACGAGAAAACATTATTTGAGTTTGTATACCTATGAGATGAATTAGTTTGGGTGTAGTTAAGATATCAAGGTTTTAAAGCCCGAATTGGAGAGTTTAATAATTTCATAGTTGTGCAATTAGGTCAAACAGATGTCACATGTTTTATGAAAGGGCTTTGTTTGTTCTTTCAAAACTATCTGCACTCACACGGCAGGATTAATGGGGCATGGTCTTAGTCTGTTACTAATCTTGTACTCACAATGCAGGGTCGATAGTCTTTGTGTGTTACTCATCTGGTACTCACACGTCAGGGTTGATAGGGCTTGGTCTCTGTCTGTTACTCATCTGGTATACTCACACGGCAGGGTTGATGGGGCTTGGTTTCAGTCTGTTACTCATCTGGTACTCACACGGCAATGTTGATGGGGCTTGGTTTCAGTCTGTTACTCATCTGGTACTCACACGGCAGGGTTGATAGGGCTGGTCTCAGTCTGTAACTCACACGGCAGGGCTGATGCGGCTTGTTCTCAGTCTGTTTCTCATTTGGTACTCACACGGAAGGGTTGATGATCTCCTCAGTGACTATGGTCACACTGCTCCATCCGTCGTAAGCCCAAAGTCCTGAGTAGAGTGCCAGCGCGATACTACCAGGGCTGGTGGTGCTGCCTTCAAAACCTTTTTGAAGGTTCCCTGTATTTCCTGCATTGATATAAATAAATATATAAGTTTGTGGTTTCCTGCAAAAAAACTTATGTTATTGTTACTTACTATTTTATTTAAAAACCCACTGAACTCGGAATATATCGGCTTTTTATGTATGTATGTACGAGTATGTTTGTTTCAAGATGTTTGTTTGTTTGTCGTTTGAGGTCAGGCCTCTGGTATCAGAGATTGTCAGGCCGCAGAGATTGAGGGCCTCTGACATGGCTTGACGACTACTATTAATCAATACACATCTTACGCCTAAACATATCTTTCTTGCACAACCAGGATGACTGGCAGAAAATGCTGTCTTAGCATTAAGCCCTCTTCTGTACACTGTTTTTTTGTGCATAAAGTATTAAATAAATAATAACAGCCTGGACCGACAGCTTAGCGTATGCCTTCCGAAGACTGGAACCCTTTTATCCGATCCTCGTGAAATTCGATAGGTTGTTAGCTAATAATAATAGTATTTTTAAGTTTGTATATGAGTTGAATAAGTTATATTTATCGGGCTCTGCAAAAGGGAGGGTTAATTTCAAAAATCTCAATTAGATTAGGTCTTATGAGAAGACTTTGCATATCCAAAGAGTATTTTGTATAAACAGGAGTACACACCTTTTTACTGTACATTTCAAACTTTTTTTTGGTTCGTTGCTTTAAAATTAGATATCGAAAACCTAGACATCGCGAGGTCACATCGAGTTCAGGGTATCTATTAAGCACTCACATAGAGCAAAGGTATTACGCCAAATAGGATACGGTTGAACAATACACAACAAAACATATTTTCAGACGCACATGAAAAAAAAACTTGTAGTAATTATACCTATAAAACAGTACCATGAGATACTGACTGACAGACAACGCAAAGATTAAACCGGTGGACTTAAGAGATTTGGAGGAAGTATTCCTTGAATACCCTAGTGGAGATCTAAGGGATTTTTGAAATTCCATACGGAACGGGGTGAACGGGTACGCGGGCAACGCTGCAGGGCGCAGCGAGTTCCAGTATAAGCTTATTCCAAACATTTAGTACAATAAGATACTTCGAACATTACCTCCACACACCATATCATCGCTGTCCAGCGTGTGAGGTCGAAAAAAAACTCCATAACGGAGAGTACAAGTAGGCGCATACAAATTCTTAAGTTGAATGTAATATAATAATAATATAGTTGTAAATATATAATATAGTTGTTGTAAAATAAGTAAATAAAGCGCTTGAGAGTTTTTTTAAAGAACGGTTTTTTTTATTGTTTTGTAACATTTTAAGTATTATTTTTTGCCTTTTCAGTTTTAAAGTTACAAAGATTTAAAAAAAAAACTTTTCTTTTTATTGCTTTGTCATCGGTTTGCGAGCTACCCTGTAAGTTTCAGCCGGATAGCTAATCGGGAAGTGCTCGAAATTTGAAATGCAAGATTCCAGGACAAACATAGATACAAGTGAAGTTAATTATAAGCTTTTTATAAAATGGGGCAGTCATAGTCGCAATGCGACTCAAAGTCCCTAATTAAAAATTGATAACGATAATGAACGCCAGCGACTTACCTACACAAATTTGGTAAATTCCGCCTCCTATCACAATGAGGCAAGCAAAAACTTTAAACACTCCGAAAGTGTTCTGAACCTTTAAAAACAGCTTCACACTCGAAATGTTGATGTAGGTCATTACACCTGCAACATTATAATTGCAGTAAGTTATCTGGAATTCTAGTAAAGTTATAATGTTTAATTGTAATTGAAAACAAGACACGTTCAAAAACTAAAACCCGACTACGGTCGGGTAAAAAATAACCTATGACACTCTTGCGATGAAGACGAATCGATTGATACCTTGCTTGTCTTTATCAATATGGGCGACGCTATGGTGGACATACACATATATACATACATACATAGACCCTTCGCTTACTTCGGAGTAGTCGGGTGATAACATTATTAATTGCATAGGTAATTATTATAAACATCCATACCAATATATAAACGTGAAACGTTGTCCGTTTGTTTGGGGAGCTTTCACGCGATTACGGCTGGACGGATTATGATGAAATTTAGAATGGAGACTTATACCCTAAAATAAAACATAGGATACTTTAAATCCCGGATAATTGAAAGTTAAAACTGGAAAATGTTGATTACTCACTGTAAGGAACGGTTGCCATCACAGAATGGTCTGTGGTTGCCATGGAAACGAAATAACAAGTCTGTCAAAAATACATCTAGAGCATTGGGTGCTATACCTACTTTTGAATTTGTTTCTAATATCCTAGAAGAAAATAGGAAAGTTCTTTCGCGATAACGAGTAGTCCACGCGGACGAAGTCGCGGGCAGGAAAACTAGTATTCTAAAAATATTAAAATAACAATATGGTTGTAACATTTTTTAAGGGAAAGTGCATTTGTTTGCTAATAAAATGACATTAAATTGGTAAACTAGACGCGGGCAAAGCAGCGGGGTGAAGCGAGTAGGGGTACCTACTCGCATCACCCCGCGGGGCAAAAAAAATAATGTTATCTTACAAGTAGAAAATCATGAAAAAAAAATAACCTACCTTCAAATTTGACAAACCTTGTTTCTGATGAATCCCTCATAGAAACAACTCTAAGGAAAGTCTCTGAGATTGTTAACTCAAGCATGTTCAGTATGGTTTAAAATAAATACTAAAATATGTAACAAAATACTTTATTATTTTCTATTACATGCAAAAGTCTTATACTGATTTGACCAATCATTCTAATTCTATAAAAGTTCAAAAAGAGAAGTAATAATAAGTAATACGTGTAGGAAGTACCTACCAAAATATGTACAGAGAAATTCAAAATTAACCAAAAAAAAAATAAGAAGTTGGCGTACTTGTAACAATTTAACTGTTTTTGTATATTTTATTGCATTACGCTTTGCTATTAAGCCAGCTACACATAAGAAAATACTTCAATGGCATTCAATTTGCCATTTCTTCTCTATTTAGTCACAAATGCCCAAAAAAACTATTAACTTTCGGCCATACATTGGGGGCTTGAATTTGTTGCATATAATCCGAGAATTCTTCGAGTTACTAGTAGCCTTGTATAACGTAAGTCCACGCCTGGCATGCTCAAATGCATTTCATTTTCTACTGGAAGTTATCTTATTGCTTACAACATCTTCTTTTTAAAAAGAACAACAATAACAAGCTTTGGGAGGCGTTATATTTCAGACACGAAGTTAATCTATATTAGCCGTGTTTGGTTGGTTTGTTCGAAATACTACCAATAGATGGCGTTACCGTCCCCAGACGGGTTCAAGAAGCTAGTGGTAAAATTTAGATGGCGATGTATAGGTCACGGTAGCCGAATTGGTAGAGGCATGTGCCGCGCAGAGGCCCAGTATGCGAGTTCGAATCTTGTCCGTGATCCAAATTTTTCCATTAGAAAATTATTAATAACAAGCTTATCTAACAAAACTATTAGAACAACTCTCAAACTAGAGAGGAGTAGACACATTCCACTTGAATATTTACGTTAGTTTGCCAAGATCTGGAAGTCAGTAGACCACGTGGATATCGATGTGCTCTAATTTCATTTCGAGGTTAAGGTCAAGGCACAGGTCTATGACCCGTCCCAGTTCACCCGCGCTGGTTCCCCACCCTTAGGTTAAGTCCAGGCTCCATTAATATATTTTCCCACGCTAGCTCCGCCTCTACTCTCTGTAGAGAGTAGAGGCGGAGCGCTGCCCGCAGCAAGCACTGAAGTGCCTGCGTAATAAGGTTGAATAACGCGAGCGCTGTTTGAACACACAACTCGGAACTAAATTACGTAAGTCACAAAAGTTATTTATTTTCTGGCTAATTATTAACGGGCAAACGGGACTTCCGTTTGCCCGTTTCCCGTCTCCTACCGAAGTTTCACATTTAGTGTCCTCTCGTAGGCAAAGTTAGGACTTTAGTATCTTTACAGCTTCCTCTGATTCTTGCTGACCATCATCAGTCTTAATAAGAGATAGTTCATTACCACTACAACTTCTGATTTCACATAAAAAACATAAAAATCAGACGATCGGAATATGTGAAAAACGTGGTAAGTTCATTGAGAGGTATTTCGGCGAACCGCTAGAAATTGAGTTTCACGTGCATATTGCTGTAAGGATTAATTGTGACAATCTTCAACTCTTTCAGTTGTTGTATGAGCTGGAAGTTATCTGAAGTGACTGGTACGTATCCATATGAGTTGTTTTCTAACTTTGCAGCCAGCAGTTCCTGAAAAGATACCATCTTATTAACCGAGTGTTCTTTAAAACAACTTGGACAAGTAGAGTTAAGGGTATCATCATTTAAAATTAATAGTTTAAAAAATCTAAAAAACACGTTTTATATAGAAAACCAAACTAAAAAATATAAAATAAATTTTAATAGTGTAAATAAGAAAAAAATGTTTAATTTCAAAAAAATCGTGGGGTGCATGGGTCAATAGTTATAAATATTTTATTGACAGATATGAGAAGAAGGATTATCATTTCGATGATATCTTAAAAAGCACCCCACGCTTTTTTTTAAATAAAACATTTTTTTCTTATTTACACTATTAAAATTTATTTTCAATTTTTTAGTTTGGTTTTCTATATAAAGCGTGTTTTTTAGTTTTTTAAACTATTATTTACTTTCTACTTTTTTTTTCTTCGAATTATTGCATTGTCATCGGTCTATGACAGGCGTGCAAAATTTGAATGAAATCTGACCGTTTAAAGTGGGTCAAAATAGCGTCCAAAGGAGTCGGTAGTAATACAATACATAAATAGTAATACAAGTGAAGCTAATATAAAGCGTATAATAAATAAATACCTATAACACACCTATTATCACACATAACACACACCACATAATTCACACCTATTATCTAGCCCCAGTCTTCTCTTCGTCCATACCATATTGCCTGAAGACAAAACTCTTCAATCAGTGCGTCTTACCAGTCATGACCTATGGAGGGGGGGGGGGGGGGTCGTTTTCCAACGTCTCGTTACTTTTTGACGTTTTTTGTATGGCGTTTATGTCAAAAGCTAACGGACACTAAGCAAAAACAGTTAATTTTAAGATATAGGTACCAGCCATAGCCGTCCAATTTTTTTATATCAATTGATAAAAAAAAATGGATTTACTACTCATCGGATTAAGATACCAAGTACCCCAGTTTTTAAGTCAAACCCTAAGCCATCCAACAGTGAAAACCACACCGCAATTGGTCCACTAATTTTAACGACATGCTTTATTATAAGTATAGATAAAGCAATAAGAACGAAAAAGTCTGTACAAAGAAGATAATTAAAAGAAAAATGGTCTAGGGTACTTAAAATAAGCTACTGAACCAGAATACCTATAAAAAAAAATTAATCGTGTTTGTCTGTATGTTTGTTCGCGCATCACACAATAACTAATAGACCGATTGCGATGCAGTTTACACTGTACGATAGCTTAAGGTTCGATTTAAAAACTGGTGTACTTGGTATCTCAATCCGAGGACGGCTGAAGGAATTTTGATCAAATGTTGGTAAATTGGTGTTTTAGGTCTTGGAATAGCACATAAAGTACTTACTAATTAATAAATATTAGTGTGATGTTGATTAATAATGGACCCAGTAAAGATCCTTGCGGCACGCCAATTTTCATATATAGCGAAAAGCTTGGAATTAAGATCCGTGTTGTAACTTGATAGTTCGTTATATTATCTTGTTACGGTCTACTCACCTAACAGCTCTCTTGATAGCTTAGGGTTTGACTTAAAAACTGGGGTATTTGGTATGTCAATTTGAAGATTAGATGCCGAGCTATTAATAAAAAAACTATTTGACGGCAGAACGAAATTTAAAGAAATTTAGTAAAATTATTGTACTTTGTAGGTACGTTTGGTCCTGGAATAACACATACTTTTAAATGAAATGACCACGCGGGCAATGCCGCGGGCACAGCTTGTTGTACATTCAGTAGTCACAACGAATCTTTGTGGTTGTGAAGTTAGGCTCTGTTAACGATCGCGCAGGTACAGCTGTGAGCATAAACCAGCATATAAAGTAAGAGCAAGATAGATGATGCGAAAAAACTTAAGCGAGTGAGCGAGGCAGTGATACAATGCTCAGTAGAGAGGATAAAGCTGCGTAAAGTAAGCGAGATAGATGGTGCGAAAAACGTAATAGTGAGCGAGGCAGTTATACAATGCTGTCTTCACCTTCAACATTGGGATTGTGGCTAAAAAAATATCAGCTTGCACAGCGATTTGCAGATAAATTCCGGGCAACAAAGATGTGACTACTGTACGTTTTGTTACTTACTGCTTTATTACTCGACTGCCCAAAATAAGGAGTGTAATGTTTTTAGGATTCATGTATGTTTGTATGTATGTGAGTTTCTTTATTCCACCATAACTTTTAAATGCCTGAACAGATTTAGACATATGGGGTATTGTTAATCCTTACATCCCCCGAGTAATAAAGTTCTTTGTTTTGAAAAAAAATAAAACATTTTGGCGGCAGTGTGGCTCCATTTTAAAAGGCGAAAAAATAAAATGTTCTTCCAATTTTACAATATGGGTATCAAATTGAACGCCTTGATAAGCATTCCAACAGTACATAATTTATTGGCATAAGTTCTTTTTTGGCAGGGCAGGCGTGTTTTTTAAACTTTTAAGCTAGTTATTAAAAGTATAGATTTAACTTACCCCCAGCAGCTCTCCGATGGCTTCCCGACTCTGTGGGAACAGTGCTTGAAGGAGCCCCATAACTTCAGTTTTCATAATTTGAAACCGTTTCTTTGCTTTCTGTAATTGCTCGGGGTGAATCTCTTGCCTTTTGATTTTTGGCTTGGCTTGGGCTTCTTTTGCTATGCTGATGAGGTTCTTGAGCCTGCAAGAAAGATAGGGGTATTATGTTAGTGTGAGACAGTATATACTTTGTATTCAGAATGTATGTATGTGTATGAAGTACCGACTTCTGGTGTCTGTCATTGTCAGAACGTCCAAGGGCCTCTCACGTGGCTTTACTCTGCAAAGCACGGAGCGATGCCTATCTATCTATATAAAAATGTGAAACTAAAGAATGGCTCGACTCGAAATGTTTCTTTGATGTTGTTGTGTTCGTAATTGTACGGACAAGGTTTAAAAACAAAAAATAATAAAAAACACTCAGTTTGCATTTTTTAAATGTACAGGAGTTAGTAAAAAAAGTGCTTTTTTAATGTACTAGGAGTTAGTGTGAGTTTTTGTCTTCACGCTGAAACGGCTCAACGGATTTTGATGACACTTTATAAATAGGTACTGTACAATAATAGGGCTACCATCCCGCCGAGCTTCCCCGGATTTGTCCGAGAATTAAGAGCATCCGGGGGGTTTCTCAAGAAGTGACAATCGTAGTGTTGACAGTTTTGTTAGTTTCCTATTCTAGTAATTAGTTACGTATAGATGACGTGTGTCATATGACGTGAATCAAACAAACTGCCTCTCATCTAACACAATTGGCTACCATGTTCCTGGAACAACAGCAACACAAACTTTGGTGGAGTTAATAGAGCAGAGACAAAAAATGGCTTCAACACAAGCTAAAAGGAAAAATACCCTCACGTGATGCGCAATCACTTTTCACTCATATTTCAACCGACGCGTGAGTCACCTATACTTATAATAAAGCAATAGGAACGAAATAGACTGTACAAAAACAAAATTTAAAAAAAAATTGTCTAGGGTACTTGAAATAAGCTAGTGAACAAGAATAAAAGAAGAAGTCTGTTTGTCTTTATGTTTGTTCGCACATCACGTAAAAACTACTGGACCGATTGAGATGCGGTTTTTACTGTTGGATAGCTTAGGGTTTGACTTAAAAACTGGTGTATTGGTATCTACATTCGATGAGTAGAAGCCGAGAAATCAATAAAAACTTTTTGACAGCTGAAGGAATTTTGATCAAATGGGCGCAGCTACTATTTCATTATAGTAACATGACGTGAAGGATAAAAGCTGTCAGTGTGTCAAAAATAATAATTATATTGTTCCTAAACTTTAGTTATTCTTTGTGGTGTGAACAATAAAGTGGTTATCAATCTATTCTGACCTTTGGCCTGTGGCTACAGAACCTACATGTGGCAACTATGTTTGAAACAGCTAGTAACAGGAAAACCCATTACCAAAACAAAATGAAGCTAGAAATGGGCATTTATGGGGTCATTCATAAATTAGACTAGTGGCTCTGTGAGCTGTAGACCTCGCGAGCACAAACTTTTTTGCAAACAATCTCGCGGTGCCCCAGTACCCTAGTTACCTTATAGTAAAAGTAACATTAATAACCAAGGTGCTCCATCAATCCCTACCTAGTGGGTACAGGGCATCCTACACTACGTTTGCCTAAACGTGGACACTCAAGGTCAAACTAGTCCACAAATTTAAGGTCGCTCAGCGAGCTATGGAGAGAGCTATGCTTGGAGTTTCTCTGAAGGACAAGATTCGTAATGAAGATATCCGACGGAGAACCAAGGTCGGTTACCTTGGTTCTCCGTCATAGCTCAAAGGATAAGTGAACTGAAGTGGCAGTGGGCTGGTCATATTTCCTGAAGAACCGATAACCGCTGGGGTAAACGAGTCCTCGAGTGGAGACCACGTTTAGGCAAACGTAGTGTAGGACGCCCTGTGGCCAGGTGGAGTGACAACCTGCAAAAGCGTCTGGAAGAAAATGGATGAGGAGAGCTGAAGACCGAGCTAAGTAGTAGCATTAGGAGAGGCCTACGTCCAGCAGTGAACAGATATAAGCTGATGATGATGATGATGATGATGGGTAGAAGCTTTCAGGGTGAAATGCAGGCAAGCAGGACGTCAGGCCTTACCTCCCCACTTTGAATAAGAACAACTACATCATTAAAGTAAGAGAAAAAACAGCCTGCCCTGCCAAAAAACGAACTTCTTTTTATTTTTTATAGCCTCGCCTGTTACTCGGGATGATGTTAGGATTATAACAGAGGTATTGTTATTGTTACATCCAAATGTAAAAGGCAGGGCAGTCCTGTTTTTTCAGAAAGAAATAATTTATTTATCTATGATACATATATACATGAACCCTGAAAACATTACATTCCTTTTTTGGGCAGTTGTGCAATAAAAGATGGTGAAAATGAAAAAATAAACATAATAATATCTGCATCCGCTTTTTCACTCTCGAGTTTGTGTGTATGTCCTTTTGCCACCTAGCTCTACAGGGTGGATTTTTGAGACGGGACAGTAAGGGCAGGTACCTTAACCATTATAGTTACAGGAAAGCGTTTCCATAACTTTTTGAGATATTCTAAACAGCATTAGTAGATTTTGGCAAAAATTTACAATCATCAGGCAAATGGAAATTTCACAAAAAAAATATTGCCATTCGATCCTGTTTCTTATAAAGATCAAAAGTCTGTATCGGACCAACTGAGGTTAGAGCACCCATTATTTTTGAAAAATTTGTATATGGACGATGTGAGACTTTTATGTATTCATATCGTACAAAAAGTATGTTATTTTTTGATTTCCAATTTCTTACTTTTCTGGTACTCTAACCTAAACCTAAAAAACAGAATAGAATGGCATCAAAAAAAATGTTTGTGTAAATTGCCCATTTTCTTGATGACTGAACATTTTTAACATAATCTGTGAATGGAGGTCAAAATATCTTCATAAATTAAGGAGAGTCTATGAACGATTTCTTGTAGCTACAACGGTTAAGGTAATTTCGTACAAAATGTATGGGTAAAGATTTTTGCAATTTCTGACATTTCTAGTACTCAAACCTCAGTTGATCCAGTAGAGACTGTTGATCCTTATAAGAAACAGGATCGATTGGCATCAAAAAAGTTTTTGTGTAAAATTGCTATTTTCTTGCTGACTGTTTTTTTTTTCCAAAATCTGTGAAAGCAGTTCAGAATATCTCAAAAAGTTATGGATGGTCTCTTAGGAACGTTTTCCTATGGGAGCGCCGAGCGAGATCCGTTAATTAGAAATTCTGATATCGAGATCCGATGGGAAGTACCCCATAAAACTTATGTGGATTTATAGCGACACTGGTCATTAAGTAGTTACTTCTATCATGTACAAACTCACCTACTATTTTCGGCATCTAGGTCATGGACGACTCCTTTTGTGTATGCCTTTAGCTCATCTATCTGGGCAGCCTTTTCTTTAATCTCGCTAAGAAACTGGCTTGTAAAGAGGTTAACGTCTGTAGAGATTGGTGTGTTCGAATTCTGTATTTCAGCTTGGAGCCCTCTAATAAAGCAGTTGTTGACCTCTTCAGTAACCTCTTTCGAGGCAAAAGCGGCTTTGTTAGAATTCACGTTCTCAATTGCATGACAAGTAATTAAACAATCAGTTTGTAAAGCCTTTATTTCTCGCTTGAGAGCATCCCGAGTTTCGAGATTGCGCTCGTCGGCCATCCTAAAACGTATACACAATAGAAAAAGCAAGTTAAAAGGCAGGGAAGAGCTATATTATGTATGTAATTAAAAAAGGTTTTACCAAGAAAATAAGGGTTGGTTTTTACTTACTTTTTTCTGGTAGAATGAGTATTAATTTCGATTACACCGTAGCACAATTCTACACACAAAGAATGAATTCAAATCATTATTTGTTTTGTTAAATTTTTTAGGTACTTAACTATCTAAACATATTTTTATGAAAACAGATATTAAATTAAATTTGTGGTCAACATCAACATTTTAAATATATAATTCAAGTTTCAACAACACGAAAACTCGCGTCGTGCTTCATGCAACGGCTGTTTTTGTCATTTTGAATTTATAGATGAAGTCTGTCAAGATGACAGTAAATAAGCAACTCTCACGCTGAGTTCGGATTGAAACAAGGGCGATTTGCGTAGATTCGAAATGTACATTTTTGGCAAGCATTTTTGGTTTTAACATTTTCGACATTTTTGATATTTTAGCAATTTTTAGGTCACATTTAGCATTTTTATGTCATTTTTGATCATTTTCCTTAAAACGAACGGCCTCTAGTGATGTAACAACGCTGAGGAGTCGAGATTTTTCTGTTTATTTTAAATCGATAATGATAAAATAAATATTATTATATCGTAATACTGCTGTAAAATGAAACTAAACTTACACAAAGCTGCTAAAGATGCCAATTTAATTGTTGTATCTTTACTATCTTGATTCAAATCAGGGGTAAATGGCTGTATCGCATACTCAGCAAATGTCATAACAATAACAGCCACTTCGGCTGGTCGCAATATCATCACATATATCCATGCACAACTAAATGAGGGCAGTGGTCCCCAAAATTTATGAATTTTCCCAAAAGCTTCTTCAAAATATGAATATTCAGCTCCAGATTTAGCGACCACAGTTCCAAGTTCGGCAAACGATAAAGCTCCTGAAAATTCACATAGCAGCTGTTCAATGTTATCAGATTATGTAATTAATTTGAGTAAGTAGGTACCTATTGTACGAAAACAAACAGCTTTTGAGATGAATCTAATACACTAAATAATAATGAAACACTGGAACGAAAATGCCTCAAAATTGTAAATAGGTAGCTCCTTGCTTCACATCATATACTTAATTTATATCTCGATTATTGTGGGTGGGATTATTGATCAACAATATAAATATTCATTTGGAAATAGGCATCTTACCTACACCCACCTAATAACGAAATAACTCCAGACAAAGTCCATATCACTAAGCACAGACCGACTGACCCTGAGTATAATAGAGCAGATGCAGGTGACACGAATATACCAGATCCAATCATGACACCCAAAATCAGATTTACTGCTGAGAACAATCCTAGTTCTCTTTTGAGTTCAATGGTATTTCCGCCAGTACTTGTTAGGTCATTTCTTGTTTCAGTGCCGTCATATTTTTCTATATTTTCTTCAATTTTAGTGGACATTTTG
Organism: Alsophila aescularia; assembly: GCA_946251855.1. Lineage (NCBI taxonomy): Eukaryota > Metazoa > Arthropoda > Insecta > Lepidoptera > Geometridae > Alsophila > Alsophila aescularia. The sequence continues at coordinate 11,490,089 of OX276373.1, forward strand.
ACGCTCTGAAACAATTTTTATATTTTAATTTTGAGATATAATATTACACGAGTCAATTTAGATTAAAAACAATAAAATATAAATAATAGTACCTACTTCTATAACCTAACAAGTATTATGATTATCCAAACCAATATATAAAAGAGAAACGTTGAACGTTGAGAAACGTCGTCTGTTTGTTTGTTTGTTTGGGGTAGTTTTAACGCGATAACGGCTAGTCGGATTTTGATGAAATTTGGAATGGAGATAGCTTATATCTTTGGTATAAAACAAAGGATACTTTTATCCCGGAAAATTATAAGTATCCACCGCAAAACTGGAAAATGACAATAACTCGATGTAAGGAACGGTTGCCATGGAAACGAAATAATAACACTAACAAGTCTGTCAAAAAGCATTAAGAGCGTTTGTACCAAAGAGAATACAATGCGTTGTTTCTATACTTTTCCATGGGTTTTTAATATCCTAGAAGAACATACGATGCTTTTTTCGCGATAAACTGTAGTCTGCGTGGACGAAGTCGCGGGTGAAAGTTAGTATTATATATTAGAGATCGGTAGGTATTTTTACCAGACTGCGCAAAGCAAAGACCCGGTAATGTGTTTATCAGCCTATGTATGTATGTCTGTTCCTTTGTGACACTATATAGACCAAACTTGTGGACCAATTTTGATGATTCATACGTCAGTCAAAGTCAAAGTCAAAGTCAAAGTATTTTATTGTAAATAGGCAAAAATAATAGCACTTTTACAAGTCAAAATTAACATCTCCCGAACAAAGAGATATACATAAAATATTATAAAAAGATCAAATCAATCCAAATTTAGATAAACTAAGTATTCTTTGAGTTTGAAAAGGAAATTTCCCTTTCATGTGCCAACAGAGTTAAATCGTTTGGTTTTAATCTTGCGAGTGCTACTAAAGACATGACATGAATCAAAATTTAATATGACGACAACTAGAAACGACGAATATGACAAATGGGGTATCATTGATTAGGTATTTGAAAATCATTTTTAGCATTTAGGTTTCTCATATTATTTTTAATTACCATTTAGGATCTATATTACATCACGATTTAAAGGTTAGTATGTATGTATGTATTTTTTTAATATATATTTTTAAGAAGTATATTTGATGTCGGCCTTTACCGGCTTCTACAGCTTGAACGCTCCGCCTCAATGCGTGACGTAGAAGATGCAGGCCAAAGTTAAATTTATGACGACTGGCACAAGGGCACCCAGGGAGTACGGACTTCGGCTTGGACGGCCGACTTGATTACGAGGATATCGAACTAAACACCCCTGGATCACTAGTGTTAGTAGTGATCGAGGGCGCCCTGAAAAATGGTTAGGAGCCCTTTGATTGAATTTTATAACTGACCGCCGATTCGTAATACACATTCGAGAAGAATCGGCAAGAAACTTGAAGGCGATTAATAACTGATTATGCATTACGGGAACTTTGACCTCGCCGGCGAGGTCAGTGTCTGTGTCTAAGTGTTGTTATTCCCTCTGGCGAGTTGTCAGAGGTGGTAGGATTGGGCGAGGCCATCGCTGCCAATATTTTGGCTGCAATGGCGTCGTCCGGATCGTCCAAGACATCGCGAGGGCGTCTACGGAAGGCTGGTATGTATGTCTGTTCCATTGTGGCACCATATATATAGACCAAACGCGTGGTCAGATTTTGATGATTCATAAGTCAGTCGATTTGTCAATCTTGCGAGTGCTGTTAAAGACACGACATTAATCAAAATTTAATATGGCGACAACTAGCCGCCATACAGTGAAAAAGAAAAAATGAAAGTCTACGAACTACTCATATGTCATTCAATATGTATTCGAAAATCATCTAAGGTTTTTCTTATCATTTTTCAATTTGAATGGCCATTTAGGATCTTTAACGATTTAAAGTTGACGAATAGTTGCTATTCTCACCAATTCTTATGAATATAAACTAAAAAGTTAAAAATAAAATAAATTATTATAAAAAAAAAAACTCGACAGCGAACAAAACTCAAAAGAGGCAAACAAGCTTTAGATTTTTAATTTTGAAATATAATATGCAGTCGGACGGAGGCATGAAGAGTAAGTATCTCGCCAGGTTCTAGCTGATCCTGTCAAAGAAGAAATGAAATGCAAGATGCCTCCGACTGCATCTTAAATTTTAAAATTAAAAAATCTAAAGCTTGTGTGCCTCTTTTTAGTGTTGTTCGCAGTCGGGAATTTTGCTTTTGTATTTTTTTTTTTTTATAAGTATTTTTGAATAAATGTTGGACAAGAAAAGTGCCCCGATTCTGTTAGCTATTGAACCGCGATATCGCAAGTCGATCGCTTGATTTTTGAAATTTTCTCATTTTTCACTTAAAAGTGCTGGAAGCGAAAATTTTGCGAAAACTTTTGCTTTTTGTTGTTTAATTTGTTTTTTTTTATTTATTGAACATTTCCAAAAAATCGCTATTTGCACTTTTAAGAGGAAAATGAGAAAGAATCGCAAAAAAAAACTAGTGATCGACTTGCGTTATCGCGGTTCAATAGTTAACAGAATTGGGGCCCTGAAAGTTTCCTATTAGGTGCACAATATTTTCCAATTCCAAAATTTTCGTATGCGTATGATGAAATAACTCGTTCTTTCTGACCTGTAATCTACGCGATTTATGAATGAAACGTTGTATTTAGTGCGCCACATTTTGGCCATGAAAACCAAACTGAAAATAGCTTTTACTAGCCATTCCAAATTGGCTAATAAACTCTACGTGCTAAGTGGCGTTTAGCAAAGCAATAGATTAATAATAATTTAAAAACACTATGGTTGTCTCAACTCTGTACAATGGCTTTGAAATCGAGACTAACGAGAGCCGAGACGTACAAATTCCATCGTAATAAAGACTACCGGCTACTACCGGTGTTAAGGCATAATCGAGTTAACGGTGAATGAACTTGAACGTCCTCACGTGAGCCCATCACCACAGAATGAATAATAGTACAAGACCCGCTGCCTTTTATGTTGAAAAGGACATTGGAGGTATTCACAAAAATATTATAATACAAAACCTTGTAACAAGTCTGAGAGTATTTCTCTAAACAGCATGACATTGTCCATTTGCTCATTTTTATAGGTATAGCACTTCAATTTTATATAATAACTAAATCCAAAAGATACGTGCTTTTGGATTTAGTTATTATATAAAATTGAAGTGCTATAATAACACGCTAATTTATTTATTACTAGCTGCGCCTGACGGCTTTGCCCGCGTGCAAAATTTGCTACCCATAAAGGGAAAAAGTTTAAAAAACCCTACTTGATGTACCTCTAGGGTACTCAATATTTCCTCCAAATTTAAAAGGTTCACCAGTTATGGCTGTGTATTGCCAAATTTGCCAGTCAGTAATGGTACTACTTTCATACATATAGATTATTTTTTATATTTATGTATTTTTTCAAACTTTCTTAAATGATAGTACATAAGAGCATAAGTAGTTACCTAATTTATTTTAAGAATATAGATGAAGTACTTTATGAGTACCTACTTCATTTAGACCCACCTAGTAAAAAGTCACATTTTTATTTAAAGTTAAACGGTTTATTGTAAAGAAACCTATGAATTATGCAGTTAATGAACGAAAAGCTAAAAAATAAAATAATTTCCTGGAGCGAATCTAATTTCTATTACTCAGGTTACGTTACGTCCCACGATTTTATTTTATTTTTAGCTTTTAGCACAGTATCTGCATCATTCTTAAGTTTCTTTACAATAAAACCTTTTAACTTATTTTTTATACGCTTTATATTAGCTTCACTTGTATGTTTGTATGTTTGTAACCGACTCCTTTGGACGCTATTTTGAGCCACTTTAAACGGTCAGATTTCATTCAAATTTTGCACACCTGTCAAAGACCGATGACAATGCAATAATTCGAAAAAAAAAGTAGAAAACAACTAATAGTTTAAAAAAACTAAAAAACACGCTTTATTAAACTAATAAATCGAAAATAAATTTTAATATACACTATTAAAATTACACACTAAGAAAAAATGTTTTATTTAAAAAAAAGCGTGGGGTGCTTCTCATATCTGTCAATGAAATAGTTATAACTATTGACCCATACACCCCACGTTTTTTTTAATATAAATATTTTTTTTCTTATTTACACTATTAAAATTTATTTTCTATTTTTTAGTTTGGTTTTCTATATAAAGCGTGTTTTTTAGTTTTTTAAACTATTTTTTTTTACACGACTGCCCAAAAAAAGGAGTGTTATGTTTTTAGCACTCATGTATGTTTGTATGTTTTTATGTTTGTATGTTTTATGTTTGTATGTTTGTAGGTTTGTATGTTTGTAGGTTTGTAGGTTTGTATGTTTGTCGTTTTGTATGTTTGTATGTGAGTTTATTTATTCCACCATAACTTTGAAATGCCTGAACAGATTTAGACGTATGGGGTATCGTTAGAATTCTTACATCCCCCCGAGTAACATAGGCTATATTTTTTTGAATAAAATCTATATGTCTGCAATATGGCTCACTTAAAAATAATAATAATAGCAACAAAAAAAAAACTTGGGATTTTACAATATGGGTCAAATCAAATTGAAGGTCTTGATAAGTACATGTCAATAGTGTTGAATTTATTGGCATAAGTTTATTTTTGGCAAGGCAGGCGTGTTTTTTTTTAGCTTTTAAGCTAGTTATTATTTAGTTATTTCTTAAGTGTACCTGCTGTTTTCTACGTCAAGCCTTTTTATTTGATACCCATATTGAGGGGATTGAAAAAATAAAGTATTCCACCATTTTGTGGTGGCGGCCGTCTTGGATTTGGAAAGTGTTCATAGTGTACTGTATTCTACTAGCTAAGTCCTTTCATTTGGTAACCATATTGGAGGGGTTGTTTTTTTTTATGTAATCCACCATTTTGTGGCGGGGGCTATTTTATTTACAATAATACTGAATATACGCGATTGTATTGTCATCAGAACTAAAAGTGTGTTCCAAATGTCAGATCAATCGGTCAACAGGAAGGGGGTAAAATGTCAGATACTAAATTTGTCCCAAAAAGCAAACAGGGCAAACTAAATAAAAACGTTTAAAATTACGTGGTTAGTAGGTACATAAGTACCTATATTTTTCTGTAATATTAATTAAATAAGTAACACTGTGTTGGCTTGGACATAAAAAGATGCTGGTAAATTAGATGATAAGTCTGTAGGTATGTGATGTGAGATAAGGGTGTGAATTCCGATTTGTGGCTTGGTTTGTAACATACACATATTTATGATTTTAGTCACGTGATATTAGATAGATTGAAGTAATTTTAAATATGATAAGCATGAAGAACGCTTTATAGGCATGTAATTACTATTAGGTATGTGATATTAGGCAAGTGTTACTTGAACCCTGATACATAACTACTTAGTCACATAAAAAAAGGTTTTAAGTATCCTCGGAAAAATGTAAAACAGACAAAAACTGTAATAAATATATAATAGTAAAAATGATAATGGCAAACAGCACCACCTGTGTGCCTAAGCAAAATATTACGCATAGAATGGTTGAAATAAATGCAGGAGTAATTAATAATGATACGAGTAGCTAGGTTAGGTATATCACAAACTATAAACTGTAAAGCGTTTACCTCATAGACAACTGCATTCCTATTACCTGTGCTATTACTCCGTGTTTACCTTGATTGCGTGTTCAATATTTTTAGATACTTTACACTCCTAAGTCCAAAGTAGACAGGTTACTTTTCAAACCGATTCAATTATCTCTTAATTTCAGAAAAGTTAAATTGATAGTGCTGATAGCCAGCTAAACGTGCTATGGCATTTTTGAATTGAAATGGGGTTTCAGATCGCTAGATGCAAGTAAGATCGCGAGTTGATTCCTTAAGCCATTGCTATCGCAACTATCGCAAGTTAATTAGTTTATGATACTAGCGGTAGACCACCTACCTATATAAGTAAGTACACAGTTAATCCAAACATTTCAATATCAGTACTCAAAACAAGTTTGGCACTGTTTAAGGTAAGTTTCCTTTTTCTACCTGAGAAAATAAACAACTTGCTTACAAGTATATAAAAAATGAAAATATGAAGCTTTCAATACGACAAAAGTACTTTTTTGTCTAAGTTATCACCTTAAACTATGGGGCTTAGTCCGCTAATACTTCTATTTACTTATAATAAAAATATATTAGACCTTTTTTGTTATCTTCTGTACCTATCTATAAAACAGTAACGTGACATACCTACTGACTGACTGACAGACAACATTCAACTTAAACCGGTGGACTTACAAGTTTGAAATTTAGAGGAATATTCCATGAGTGACAAATAAATACCCTAGAGGTGCACGGAGGAAGGATTTTTGATATTCCATCCGTCAAGGGTTGAACGGGGGTGGCTAAGTTTCACGCGGGCAAATCCTCGGGTGCAGCTAGATTATTCATAAGTAGCATGTCTACTGTGAATTTGCTTAGGTTATTGGTTTGTTACTCGACACACACATTTCGCGAAATGTTAATGAAACAGAAATTCTTTTGGCATTCAACCGTAAGAATTATTTTTCAAGGTGAAGTGTGTTTGCTAACTGTAAAATCACGATTTTTATGATGATACCGTAGATCCATTTCCATTACAGCGTAGCGCAAAAATGCGATTCAGGTAAATCTTAGTTATCAAACACGAACTTACTAAAACGTAGGTAGGTACACAAACTTACAATAGTACTCGTATGTAACATGTAGGTGAGATACGAAAATGATGTGTAAAATAATTTCAATAAAAATAATAACCTATAAGCAGGGGTGGATTCAACTAGAGCCAAGTAGGCACGGGTTTTATGGCACAGAATAAATAATAGTATACAAATGGCGGCTTAGTGGCGGCCAATCTTGGAAAAAACAAATAGTTCGCGCGTCTGTGTCTGTTCGTTCAGACATTGTAGATGTAGTGAATGAGCGAACGTTTCTATCATTTGGCTTTGGCCATCTAAACTTGGCTAGATAGATGAAATCCTGACACAAATGATGATTTTACTACTTCTAGAGAAATACATGACAATTTACCGTCCCGATGATGCATGGGGACAGTAAGGGGCAACAGCTAGTAAATTCACATATTAAAGCTCAGTGTTGGAGCTGTGAAGGGGGTGGCTGGTGCAGCACGCACAACCTAGGGTAGTGTGGCCAAGACTGCTAATCCGCCTCTGCTAGTCCGCCTCTGCCGTTACCTAAGTACTAAATAATTTAAATAATTCACATCTACATTAATATAAAAAACTGAAACGTTGTCTGTTTGTTTGGGGAGCTTTCACGTTAAAACGGCTGAAACGATTTAGATGAAATTTTGTAAATAGTTACTGTACAATATACCTACATAGAATACCTTTTATCCCAGAAAATGGTAAATTACCGCAGGAAAACAGGAACTTACTTTTTTAACTGACGGATTAAACTTGACTTTTATACATAGGTATACTGTACAATGCAATATAGAGACCACCATAGGATACTTTAATGCTGTAAAATGTTAAAATACCGCAGGAAAACGGGAAATTATTGACTCTCCATCCCCACTAATATTTAACAGGTGTGTTCAAGTCAAGAGTGAATAGGTATCTACTCGCCAAGCGTGCTACACCTTCGACCATATAATCGCTTTCCATCAGATGAGAATGTGCACAAACGGTGTTAAAAAAAAAGGTCTAGGATACTTAAAATAGGCTACTGAACATACTTTTTTTAGTCGTGTCTGTCTGTTTGTCTGCATGTTTTTTTGCTCAACACGTAAAAACTATACCGATTGAGATGCGGTTTTGGATAGCTTAGGGTTTGACATAAAAACTGGGGTACTTGGTATCTTGATCCGATGATTAGATGCCGAGCAATGAATGAAAAACAATTTGACTGCTGAACGAATTTTGAAGAAATTTAATATATTGTACTTTATAGGTTCTTTTGGACCTAGAATGACACGTATGGGCTTCTTTGAAATGAAATGACCACGTGGGCAAAATCGTGGGCACAGCTAGTATTATAATAATAATAACGTTGACCCTTCCCCCCCCCCCCCCCCCCTCCCTATCACATAAAAATAAAACCCACCAACAAAGAATACTCTATGCTGAATATACTCACATTGAAATCTAATAATATTTGGTAGTTTCGAAAACTACAAAGTTGTTGTTCACAGCTTTTAGCAGGAATAAATAGAAACTTCATGTTAATGACCTAATTATTATTAAAAAATATAGATTACCTACCTACCTATTTTAAAATGTTGTTTACGAACTAGATTGTTCTTTAAATTGTGGCAATAATAAATGTTTATCACATTAATGTCTATATACTTAATAGAAAAAAAATAAACACTATTAAAATGCGCATATTTCATCTTAGTACTCTAGTTATGAAGCGTATCCAATTGCAACTAATAATAATTGGTAGTTACTAAAATTAAAAAGATGATTTAATACCTATACTTATTTTAAAATGTTGTTAATAAATTAAGCAGGTAGGTTCTTGTTCAAACTGTGGAAATCATAAAGTTTACTCATCACATTTAGCTATTATTCCTTAAAGAAAATATGTAAACTTATTTATGCGCATATTTCATCGTTAAATATACTCTATATAATAAGCGTATCTAATTATGTTATCTGTTAAACTAATAGTTTTAAATACAGGCCTTAAAAATAATTATTTAATATACTTAATTTAATTAACTTATTTTTATTTGTATTTAGATAGAAATATTGTATAAAAATGTATGTAAGAAAGCAAAAATTAAATTGAATAGTCATGGGAAGCAATTATTGTTTGTTTTGATTGCATTACAATGCAATCGAACACTCCGTTCACCTACCTAACCGTGATCCAGCTCAGAATAACTTGGTCAAGGACCTTACGTCTACACTTGCCACCTACAAAATGAAACAACCTCTCGAAATACATTCTGAAAGTCACCAATTTGGAATAAACTCTACGTAAACAAAAACATCCCGAATAATCCCGCTGTACTTATAACAGTGACTGTGCATGACTCGTGTACACACATGATATTTATACTTATTTATATACTTTTAGAGGCAAAAAACAATGAAACTGATGGTAGACAGTGTCTATGTATACATAATTGTTATAATTACAATCGCTACAGTCAAACACTCAGGGCATCCTGTATGATGCATGTCACAATCATCGTATAGTTTAGTTATTATTTAATGCCCTTTGTCCAGTATTTTGTGGCTAGAGTATATTATTACTACTGCTACTACTGCTTTTAGTATATTATTTATATGTGACAGACCGTAGTAATAAAACATTATCTACCTTCTTACTACTTACACAATTAAATTATGTAGGTATCCACAACAGTTTGTTATTGTTAACCACACTTTGGTGCAGGTGGTAGTGCCTCTGCCTGCCGAGCTTAGTGTCCCAGGTTTGAATCCTAGTATATCATATATGCTTATCAAACTATTGTTTGTGCATATATGTTTGTTCTTGGGTCACTAATCTTGTATGTTTGTGGAATTTCTGGTGTGTTGGTGTGAGTGTCCATACAGTCCATGCCACCCGCTACATAGGAAATCTTTATACGATCTTATGAGAAGTTATTTTTATTGCTATTATCGCGTAATGTTATGGTCCTAAAAGGAATGTCGTATCACGATGTATGTAAGTATGGATACGCAACACGCAGCTTGCAAGAATGCAGAATAAGAACAAAAGCGTTTCTGCGAATTTAATTTCGAGTGCATGTTTTCAATTTCTTATTTCAAATTTCTCGAAGTAAGTAGTTGTACTATATTTTATGAGACGAACGGGAGAAGATAATCTGAAAACGGTAATAATGTTTATTTTTTGAGGCTTTAATATAGCTGAAAGTGGTTGTTAACTCTTGCGTTGAATGATTTTTTGTTACTATCAAAACTGTCATTGTCGTCAAAGAGATGACGGAGATGCGTACCTATGCGTAAAACTAAATGCTACAAGTCGTCCTTGTAGATATGTAATGAACAGATTAATTAAGAATTTGAAAATGCTTGCTGTTGCCAAGTACAGTTGTGAAGATTAGATTACAAAAGATTTAGAACGTCTACTAAAATTACTTACTATTTTTGTCGTGATATTCGAGTATATTTTTGTGAATGAATCAACCGCTTGCAACTTCTATTTATTACAGTCCTAGCTGCACCACGTTTAGACTATTTTAAACTTTAGGGTATAAAAGCGTCTATAAACCCAGTTTCATCAAATTCGGTCCAGCCGATATCGCGTGAAAGCGCCCCAAGCAAACAAACCACATACTTACAACGTTTCACTTTTATATATTAGGATTACTTATTATTTGGGTTAGTTTAAAGCATTTGTAACAATTATTATTTCATTCAAATAATAGTGATACATACGTGACACCAAAAACGATATCACAACATTGTTGCTACACTGCATATTTACTAACAACATGATTAGGCTTTAAATGGATTCAAATGCGGCTATGAGATTACTGTTGCAGTTTATGGAATTATTATGTTTGAGGTACATCATCTATTCAGTGTCCAAAACCATTAGGCTTTCTGGAAATATATGATAATAATAATGTGTTTATAGAAAGTATTAATAAATATATATATATTTATATAGAAAGCTTTTATGCAATAGCCATGTAATGTCACGAGAATCAAACGTGTTTGCCAAATTTCAGCATGATAGCTTCAGTGGAAGTGGATTGCAAAATTCCAGGACACACATAATATATACATGAAATTAAATAACATCTTTTAATTAAATACAAAATAAAGAAAGTTATGTAAATATTATTATTATATTATTATTATTGTATTTATTATTATTATAACATTAATTTATATTTTCAGAATAATTATTACTCACGCTGATATGGATTTTAAACAGGAAATAAATTGTATAACATTATTAATTTTCCTGAACATAATAGCAACAAGTCAGATTAGAAGTTTAATATGATCCAACAAGAATTATTAACTTTAAATGATTAGACGTAACATCTAATAAAGAATTGTATAGAATTTATTTCCGATCAAAAGAAGACATTACAGTACGAGAACTTCTCCAGCACTTACCATAATTGCGTATCCTTAAGGTTCATAAATGAATAACTAGGTTTTATTTACGCATGGGCACTTCTATCACGATTTGTCAGTCACTTCGCCACACGAACGCCCACGGTCACTCCTAAACAAATACTGTCTGGAGTGTCTGGTTTGGCGTTCTGACGTCTTTATCAGCTTACCCAGTGGTATTATGATAAGAACGAAAAATATCATTTATAGACTGATAGTGAAACTCATTTCATTTAATTAGGCTCTGAAATTATCAGAAAACTGAACACTAGGCTAAATAGAGCAGCTTAACATTCCTATATTCGCGCATTAGAAATAGCACATATTCCCGTGCATGGTCTCTAGGACCGAAATTACTTTCTTTTTTTTTGAAAGCCTATGTAATATTATTTGTTATTTATAGTAGATAATGCGTTTAATGAAATAAAACAAAATTTTGGTAAGTACATACTTGCGTTAGTTCATAATCGTCATCATCATCATCATCATCAGCCTATATCTGTCCATTGCTGGACGTAGGCCTCTCCTAATGCATGCCACTGAGCTCGGTCTTCAGCTCTCTTCATCCATTTTCTTCCAGCCGTTATAATCTTTAATGAAAGTCTCTGAAAATATTTTTCTTTTTAATAAACAAAAAAAACTTTTTTTTTCTAAATTAGCTACATGAATACCAGTGTGTACCTACTTATTCTCAAAAGATGGCTCAGTATAACAGTTTGAAGATCCAAAAGATATACGTTCCAAACAAAACATTTTCTTTCTAACTTCATTCTCGGCTATACCCGTTTTAGTGTAGAAAGTGTATTTTTGTGGGATACATAGTACTTTATGTGTAAATAAATGCACATAAAGTACTATGTACCAAAATCTATATCTATATCTGATATATCTATGTACCAAATTTCATCCAAATCCGTCAAGTCGTTATACCGAGATTAAGGAACAATCATCCAAACTCACAGAAATTTACATACATAACATGTAGGACAAGAAGAATCCGAATGGCATCCTTCAACGTCAATTTTGTTAGTCATTAATCTAAATCTAAATGAGTATATGCCCAAAAATAATAATTAAACAATTGTTGAACTTATTGAAATCTAAACACGTATACCAGCGCCCGTCTGTCTCACAGACCAATTAGTGGGTTGTACTTAGTAGGCTACGAATAAATTACTTATTCGTAGTTAGTAGGTACTATTATTTTGCTGAGGTTGTACTGAAATATACATGTTAAGCTACTGCTACACTAAATTAATTTTTTCGTCAAATCATGCAGCCACTAGAAAATAATTGAGCTCATATTTTCCGTTTTTACTAAACGGTTTTATTTACCTTGCCGTGGTTTTTTTTTGGGTCAAATGTAGTAAGTGAAATTTGGACCCTTTTATTTTTACCGATTGATGTAAAATTTGGTACACAACTTAGTTCTTGTAACTTTTAAACTATCGCGATTCGAACACATAGTTAAATATTTAAACGGGACTTAATCGCGCTGAAAACTTAATATTTATTGAGAAGACCACGACGTCTTCTCGTGACCACGATCAATGCAACTTGATCGAAACGTCGAGGTAAATAAATATTAAATTTTCAGTGCGATTAAGTCCCGTTTAAATAATATACTTTAGTTCTGATGACAATACAATTATGTACCTAAATTCAGTATCAATGTAAATTCAAGATGTCCGCCGCCACAAAATGGCAGATTACATATATTTTTTCAACCCCCTCAATAAGGATATCAAATGAAAGGGCTTAAATGGTAAAATACAGTACACTAACTATGAACATTCCAAATCCAAGATGGCCGCCACCACAAAACGGTGGATTACTTTTTTTTCAATCTCTTCATTAAGGGTATCACTCTTACGTAGTATTTATAAACTCTTTGGGTATCACATGAAAGGGCTTGACATGTAGAACACAGTACATTTAAAAAAATACTGAACAAAAAACTTGAATCCATACCAATATATAAAAGTGAAATGTTGTCTGTTTGTTTGTTTGGGGAGCTTTTACGCGATAATGGCTAGACGGATTTTGATGAAATTTGGAATGGAGATAGCTTATACCCGGGAATGAAACATAGAATACTTTTTATCCTGGATAATTGTAAGTTTCCACGGGAAAACTGGTAAATGTTGATTACTCGCTGTAAGGAACGGTTTCCATGGAAACGAAATAACAATTCTATAAATAAACATCAAGAGGGTTGGTGCTATACCTACTTTTGCATTGGTTTTTAATATCCAAGAAGAAAATAGGATGCTTTTTTTCGCGATAAACTGTAGTCCGCGCGAACGAAGACGCGGGCGGGAAAACTAGTATAAAATATGTAAAAAAAAAATAAGTTAAACGATTTCATAATGTACTAAAAGCTAAAAAAAACGACGTGGGGTGTAGCGTAACATCAGTAACAGAAATTCGACTCGCCACACGTTTTTTTGTGCTTTTAGTACATATAAAACAGATAAACATAAAAACATTTTTACATATTTTGTGAAAATAACAACAAATAAGTAACCTATTGGTCTGACAGACCAAAGCGAGGGTCTTTACCCTAGTGATTTATTGATTAACTTTATCATTATCAGTTCAGTAGGTAGTACTAGGTATTGATTAAGCACGTTTGATTGGTTCCTTATTCTTTTAATATCCTAAACATTTAACAGACTAATGCTACTATGTCAGTAAAACTAATAATATGTAGGTAGTAGATACTTTGTACTGCAATAGATAAAAAAAAGTGTTTCACACGAGAAGACTTTATAATAGAATTATTGTTACTGACAATGGTGTCGATTCTCTTGCTGTCAGCTCTATTAAACTAGGCTAAATTTAAATTAAGCCGTGTCAAAACGATTCTGTTGTTACAAACTAGACTAAATTTAGCAGTTTAGTATAAGTCACTAAATTATTAAGGTTAAACGTTACAACGCGCTAGACAGCTAGGTGCCAAGAGATGGCACTGTTTTTAAATTATTAAGGTTAAACGTTACAACGCGCTAGACAGGTAGGTGCCAAGAGATGGCACTGTTTTTAAATTATTAAGGTTAAACGTTACAACGCGCTAGACAGGTAGGTGCCAAGAGATGGCACTGTTTTTAAATTATTAAGGTTAAACGTTACAACGCGCTAGACAGGTAGGTGCCAAGAGATGGCACTGTTTTTCAAAAAGGGAAACTTTTATAATCTTTGTTAAATTGTTAGAACTTCTATTATTACAATTTGCGGGTGTTTACTTATGTCTTTTACACATCTCAAAGATATTGATATTGAACTCATTAATAGCCATTTTTTTAAATATTTTTTTAGGAAGTATATATGCTGTCTGTTGGTCTATAACCCCAGAAGGGTTTGAGGTAAAGAGTGTGAGGATAGATCACACAAATAGATCATGAGCCAATAGATCTTGGTTCCAACTAAAGAAAGAGATATGGGATTTTGTCCCCCAAATGCCTCCAATAATTGCCTAAGTAGCTCTTTTCAAAACCAAAAGAAAAGGTCATGAATCTAATACTTATAGGTTTTTTTTAGAAAGGATATGTGCTGTAGGTCTATAACTGACCTCTACAGCGTCACTGGACGGTGGGGCGGGCGCAAAAGCGCTCCGCCGCAATGCGTGACGCAGAAGGCGCACGCCAAAGTTAAGTTTTTGGCCACTTGCTCAAGGGCACCCAGGGGGTACGAACCTCGGCTTGGACAGTTGCCATTGATTACTTGGGGAGTATCGAACTAAACACCCGTCGGTCTCTACTGTAAGGTAGTGATCGGGGGGGCCCTGATGAAATAAAACGTAACTTCCTACTAAACGTAAAGACAGGACATTTTTTTCTCCAATACCTACTTGCCTAAAGGTGCCCTTTTCACAACCAATATTTTGAAGATCTCTAGCAAGTGACACTCGCAAGAATAAGATAAATCGATTGACATTAGTATAATCAAAACCAGCCCACGCGTTTGGTCACTAGACTAGAGTGCCACTAAGGGACAAACAAACATACTTACATTCATAGGCTGATTAACACCCTCCTTTGCACCTCGCAGTCGTGTAGGAACAGTAGGAAGCAGCCACCCCAGAAGTGTTTTTTCGCATACGCTGGTCATATCATATCATATGAGCTATAAAATAAGGTATGAAACATTTTTTTGTCAAAGCTTCTAAAACTAGTGGCTCTGTGAGCTGTAGGCCTCATGCGTACAAATTTTCAAACAATCTAGTAACGCCATCTAGTTACCTCATTGTAACACTAACATTAACAACCAAGGTGCTCCATCAATCCCTACATCCCTAACTAGTAGGTAAATGGCTGATTCCACTGGTAGAAACCTAAAAGTGAGAAATTTACTGCATATTGAGGAGCTATTCTGCTCATCACGCCGAAAATCCTCATCAGATCTTCACAAAAAAATTATGAGACAAACTTAAAATTACTACCTTTCAAATAAAAAAAGAACCATCGAAATCGCATTTAATAGGGCGGAGATATTCAATAGCTCCTTGTTTACCATTTTTTGGGGAGAATACCCCCCAATCAAAAATCCCTGATGACTAAAAAGTTCAAAAAAATTGCTTGCATGTATACCAAGTTTCCTCTAGATCGGTTGAGAAATGCGTCTTGTAGAGGAGAACAGCCGGAAATCCGGACAGACATCCGGACATAGGAAATATTTTTTGCTGAAGCTGAAACAAAGACGCTTCGCTCGCGCGTCGTGCTTGCTCAGTCGAAAAATCTACGACACTATATATGTAGGTATTACATAAAGCTCAACATTATTAAGGGTTTTCATTAATTAAAATCTCATAATTGTTTGACTCAATTTTGTAAAGGTATTTGTGCTTAACCTTATTAATCCTTATCAAATAAAATATCATAGTAATCTTTGTCATTTCATGTTGATAAACTTTGCCTTTCACATCATACTTTTTGGACGAGTAGTTTGAAAGTTACAATTCAATTAATTCTGCTTTACCCGTTCTTCCTACCAACTATTAATTTATTCTGTGGTACAATAGAGCCGATGCGGGTGCGGGTGGGCTGCGGGCATGTGTCTATGTGTGTGTGTGTGTGTGTGTGTGTGTGTGTGTGTGTGTGTGTGTGTGTGGTCAATGTAACGTTTTGTAAAAATAAATATTTAGACAAAACCTGCGCAGCCGGGGCGGGTCGCTAGTTAAAAAAGTAAAAGTGACTATGCATGTGTGTCTGTTTGTTACCTTTCAAGACTAAACTGTTGAACTGATCTTGACGAAATTTGGTATGGAGATAGTTTGAACTATGGGGAAGGACAATTCTGTATTTTTTAAATAAATGAAGTCCGGGTGGACGAAGTAGGGGGCGAATGATAAATATAATACTTATAACAATGTACAAATACAATGCAAATTATAATATTATAATATAAACAATATGTACTTTTTAAAGTTTATGAAATAAAACTTATTAATTAAGTTTATTATTATAGATAATTAATTATTAATTATGCAAGTGCCGTGTATTCAGTTCACTCAATGAATTATCAACTTCTGCTTAAATAATTTAGAGTATTTGATTACCCACCTGGTCTTCTCTTTATATTCAATTCAACATCTAGACTGAACACGATTGATGTCTGTAAAACACTTTATTCCGTCAACGCAATTGCAACACAAACGTGCATCAGCTCTGGTTTTGGTTTGAGAACTGGCATCAAAGTATAAAATAAATTATCTTGGAGCTCATGTTAAACATGCATGTTGTTTACTTTTTGTAAATTCTTCTCGTACTTAATTGCATTGCATGAGGACAACGACGCAACATTATTCATCATTCGTGCTAAGTTTAGGTTTACTTCAATAAGTATTTATCTGTTTCTTTTTTTATTTTAGTAGTCGCATCTTACGGCTTTTTGTGGAAATTTATAAAAACTAGTCAAGTGCGAGTCGGATTCGTGCACTTAGGATACTACTGTACAATACAAATACATGTGAGTCAGACTCGTCGGGTGTTTTGGTAGTACTCTACCAAACAACCTGACGAGTCTAACTCACATTTGGCTAGTTTTTATTATTATTTGTTTTTATTTAGAGTTTGCACTATAATCAGACCAATTTAAACGCTTGGTTGTAATATCCGTTTTTACGATAGACAACAAAAAAACAACAATAAAACTATAGAAAAAAATGTCTCATATATGCCCCCCCCCCCCCCTTTTATAAAGGTACCGATAACAAAATAGTTTTACATAGTATAGGTTTCGACCAATATAAAATGAATGGACAAGCCTTGTCGATACAACTTGTGTTAAAAAATATTGAGTCAATAATTGGAGTCCAGCTGACGTATATTTCAAAATTTGTGCTGTTTTTACAAAAACAAACGCAAAGAATTGAATTTATACATAAGAAAAAGAAATAACCTGGGCCCTATTTCATAAAGCGACAAATCATAATAAACCTACAATGTCAGTCGAATACGCCAAACCTGCGTTTCATATAACAAAAATGCACGACATTTCGATAGTTTGGCTGACAATTGTCGGCTCGATTGACATTTGGCAACGTGTCGTATCTCTCACGGATAGACAGACTGATACCAACCAAGTGAACCAAGTGAGGTTCCGGCGCTCACTTTACAGACTTGAAAAATCCGCCGTTTAGGCCCATCCATTCATTTCATATTGATTGAAGAGTATAGGTAGCTGTTTTTTTATTATTTTATTTCCCTCTAATATTGTGTGATATATGCATTCAAACAATAAAATTAAATAACCGGTATAGTAGAATAGAACTTACTAGGTAACTTTGGAACTATTTGGAAACCAAACATTTTTGTTTTTATTAAATACTAGTTTTCCCGCCTGCGACTTCGTACGCGCAGACTAGGTACTGTTTATCTCGAAAAAAAAGCATCCAATTTTCTTCTAGGATATTAAAAATCAATGCAAAAGTAGGTATAGCTCTTGATGTTTTTTGACAGACTTGTTATTTCGTTTCCATGGCAACCACAGACCATTCTGTGATGGTAACCGTTCCTTAAAGAGAGTAATCAACTTTTTCAAGTTTTCCCGCGGAAAATTTCAATTTTCCGGGATAAAAAGTATCCTATGTTTTATTCTAGGGTATAAACTGTCTCCATTCTACATTTCATCAAAATCCGTTCTGCCGTGTGAAAGCTTCCCAAACAAACAAACAAACGGACAACGTTTCACTTTTATATATTGGTATGGACAAAGGAAGCGATCAATACAATTTCATTTACAAAATACTGTCTCATCTCATCTGTGATTTACAACAAAGATATTAGTGAAAAAAAAAACAGACTTTCCGTCGCAAAAATATACCATTCCAAAGTGACTGGAATGTAAAACTTTTTTTTTTGAATTATACGATTTTATATGTACTAAAAGCTAAAAATATAATAAATTCGAGTTGAATTTCTATTACTCATGTTACACTCACCATTTAATTATTTTTTTAGATTTTAGTACATATAAAACCGTTGAACATAAAAAATATTTTACTCAAACAAGCTTGTAATGTGGTTTAGGCAAAGTCGACCTTGCCGCGCTGCTTGAACAGGCGCCAGCAAAGTTGTATGGAATTTCATTACTGTCGTGTTTTACGGCCAGCAATTTCCTTTGAAAATCCATTATTGTCGTGTTTTTTTTAGTACTATTATTTATTCCGTGGTTTTGTGAACCACCGAACTCGAAAAGAGAGGCGTTGTAGCTCCCAGACGAATGGACCGATTTTGATGTTTTTTTTTCTTTTTGAAAGCTGATGTGATCGTGATTGTTGTTGTTTCTGTTTCTGTTTATGTTTATGTTTATGTTTATGTTTATGTTTATGTTTATGTTTATGTTTATGTTTATGTTTATGTTTATGTTTATGTTTATGTTTATGTTTATGTTTATGTTTATGTTTATGTTTATGTTTATGTTTATGTTTATGTTTATGTTTATGTTTATGTTTATGTTTATGTTTATGTTTATGTTTATGTTTATGTTTATGTTTATGTTTATGTTTATGTTTATGTTTATGTTTATGTTTATGTTTATGTTTATGTTTATGTTTATGTTTATGTTTATGTTTATGTTTATGTTTATGTTTATGCTTATGTTTATGTTTATGTTTATGTTTATGTTTATGCTTATGTTTATGTTTATGTTTATGTTTATGTTTATGTTTCTGTTTATGTTTATGTTTATGTTTATGTTTATGTTTATGTTTATGTTTATGTTTATGTTTATGTTTATGTTTATGTTTATGTTTATGTTTATGTTTATGTTTATGTTTATGTTTATGTTTCTGCTTCTGCTTCTGCTTCTGCTTCTGCTTCTGCTTCTGTTTATGTTTATGTTTATGTTTCCGTTTCCGTTTCCGTTTCCGTTTCCGTTTCCGTTTCCGTTTCCGTTTCCGTTTCCGTTTCTGTTTCTGTTTCGGTTTCTGTTTCTGTTTCTGTTACTGTTTCTTTTTCTGTTGTTGTGGTCGTTGTTGTTGTCTTTTTCGTTGTCATTGTTGTTTTCGTTGTTGTTGCATTGTTTGAGTAAAGCCCTATACAAGCCTTGGTCCGCAATGACTGCCCTGCTGGCCACGCTATGACGGCCTCGAGCTTTGCTTCTTAGCTACGCTCTCGACCATCATCATCGCTGCCAGCAACGCAGTCATTACAGACCGCGGCAGTAATGTACTATTACTTGTTTTATTTTCAAGTATTCTTTTTTGATATAGTTATTTCTACAGTATACTGTATGCTACTTGTCAAGCCCTTTCATTTGATACCTACCCATATTGAGAGGATTTAAAGAAAACATGTCATCCACCATATGGTGGGGCGGCCATCTTTGATTTATAATGATCTATACCAATAGTGAAACGTTGTCTGTTTGTTGGTTTGGGGTGTTTTAACGCGATTACGGCGGCACGGATTTTGATTAAATTTGGAATGGAGATAGCTTATACCCTGGAATAAAACATAAAATACTTTTTATCCCGAAAAATGGGAAAACTGGAAAAAGTTGATTACTCGCTGTAAGGAACGGTTGCCATGGAAACGAAATAACAAGTCTGTCAAAAAACACCAAGAGCATTGGTACTATATAGTAGTATATATATAGGGGTGCGTTTAAGCAAGTCGGCGAAATTTTCACCGGATAAAATTTAACCAGCGAGGGTTCGCTGAACGGAGTCATAGGTTTATCTGTCAAATTCAATTGTCGACTTGTCAAATTTATGTTTAGTTAATTTATTTATGTCCCATAGATCATTTTTATATTATATTCGTTGTACAGAATTTATGTTACTGCATTATTATAAGTATAGATAGTATTTACGAATAAAACAATCAACAAATTTAATCTAACCACGAATCGAATGACAAACAGCTGTCATTCTGACAGCAGACTAAAATTTAGCGACCTCAAAAGCTCGCTAAAATTTATCCTAGCCAGGCGAAAACTTATACCAGCGGACGCCCGTGAACGGGGCAGATTAAATTTTAGTCTGGTTAATTTTTCGCCTCGCGGTGTGCTTGAACGGGGTGTTTGACGTTTAGTCAGTTTAAATTTTATACTGGATAATTGACTTAAACGCACCCTTGAGCAGCAACACGTCTCACCTGTAGATGTCAACCGTGCTAACATTGCTGGTTTTTCGTAACTGAAACGCTGATTGAGCGCTAGTCATTCATATTAGCACAAATGGTATAGCATATATAGGTGGAACGCGGCAAATAATTAATTCATTTTATGATCACTTTTTTTAAAACATTGATCTTGAATCGATCGATTTATGAAATTTTGCATCACTATCTCATACCATACTGTAATGTTACTATATTATAAAATAAGTGGAAATAATTTCTAAGAAAATCATTATTATTTTTATTCACCGTAGATTGCTAAGAAAAACAATACTTAGAGAATAAATTTTATTATAAATTAAAACAACTACAACTAATTTAGGTTAACCATTTGAAAACACTATGTATGCTAGATCAAAGTAAGTACCCAAAAATAAAGCCAAAAAGCATGTAAAACAGGCAACCCCGTTAAAGTTCTTTCAATTTTGGTGGATAAATCTCGTTGTTCATGTTGAACATTTTCGAGCATTTTTCTCTGAAATATTAATTGAATTTGTGATATTTCCTTTTCTATATCGGTAATTTAGTCGTAGTTTATTTATTTTAAGTAAAATTTTAATTCGCTGTAAGTGTAATTATTATTTTGCGTTGAATAACTTTACGTACCAACTGACAGATCGATTCGGCGTTCCTAGTTTCAGGTTATTTTAAAAGTAATAAGTTTTATTCTAAAATAAATCACTGAAATGGAAAGCATGGATGTCGCACAAGAAGGTACTTCAGCTGCGACGACGCCTGCAACTGAAAATGGTAAGTTTTAAGTGTACTTCTGTTGAATTGCCGGTCGCCAAGATGCTCAAAACGTGTTTTGTGTCAAACACACTTTTTTCTTGATAAATCATGTTTCACCAATGAAAAAAGTTATAATCGTTGAGATTTTTCTTGTTTGCTTATTAACAATGCCTTTTCTATGCTATTATAATCCCATTTGCTGTACTTCAAGCGTATTGTTACAGGCAAAGTAGGTACTCATAAGTACACAAGTACCTACATCCACGCTTGGGTTTCATGCTTTATTCCTCTCAATAAAATAAAGTCAATTTCTGATTTTCTATTATATTAGTATCTCCTACAGTGTTAGTGCCAGCAGTAGTTTGGTGCCATGCACTTCATGCTTGTCTTTGTTCTTGATGTCTTCATGGCATAAAAATGGCTCTAAAATCTACCACCATTCTTCTACCTCCAGTTTTCATTTATGTGCATGGTTGTGGAAGAGATTGCTCTGATTCACCCATTGTGATTCTTATTGTTAAGTTTGTGTTTTATGGTTTTATAATATGTCTCTGTACTGCATTGATCACTATAGACTTTATCTACTTCTCCTAAATTATTCAAAAGTTAAACAAGAAAAAAACAATTTAACTTACTGCCATACCTGTATACATCAATTATCATTAACATTGGTCAAATTCTATATGAACATAATTATTTAATGCTGGTTAAAAGATAATTAACATCTTCAGGTACTTAACCTAAACTTAACTACAACTATGAAATTGCCTGTTAACATTTTAAGTCAATTATTATGTCTGCATTGTACAGAGTAGAAACTTGAATGCACTTCCACCTTTTTAGGGTTCCATACGTCTGAATGAAAAAAGAATGGGTTTCTTTTTTATATAGGATTCCTTGTGTGTCTGGCTGTCTGTCCATCTATCACAACCAATTTGCTCCGAATCTACTGGAATGATTAAATTGAAATTTGGTACACATGAATTTTTGTGACTATGGGGGATAAAACAGAAAATAAAAAAATAGCTTTGCAATCTGTACCGTTTGACATAGGTATTATTATCAAACGAAAGGGCTTTTTGTGAGGGTCTGAAATGTTTTGTATATCTTTGGATACCGGATTTGAAAAAAAAGTACAAGGTATAAACTTAAAGTACTTTATTTAATCCACATAACAAAATATAATCAACAAATTTTCATTTTAAAACAAAAAATATTGTAATCGTACTGCACTAGGGCCAAATTGTGGTAAATATTTTTTGGATTATAAGAATACTATAATAACCTCAAACTACAATACCAAGTTTACAGTAAAGGCAAGTGATTGTGTATGCAATCAATTCAACAAGTCCATGAAACACTTGCTCACTTAGCTCAATCTACTGGAATGATTAAATTGAAATTTGGTACACATGAATTTTTGTGACTATGGGGGATAAAACAGAAAATAAAAAAATAGCTTTGCAATCTGTACCGTGTGACATAGGTATTATTATCAAACGAAAGGGCTTTTTGTGAGGGTCTGAAATGTTTTGTATATCTTTGGATACCGGATTTGAAAAAAAAGTACTAGGTATAAACTTAAAGTACTTTATTTAATCCACATAACAAAATATAATCAACAAATTTTCATTTTAAAACAAAAAATATTGTAATCGTACTGCACTAGGGCCAAATTGTGGTAAATATTTTTTGGATTATAAGAATACTATAATAACCTCAAACTACAATACCAAGTTTACAGTAAAGGCAAGTGATTGTGTATGCAATCAATTCAACAAGTCCATGAAACACTTGCTCACTTAGCTCATGAATGAAAAGACTCCATTTCCAAGAGCCCGCCCAATTGTTTGTGCGCCACCTACGTGAGCAGCAAGCTCACGTAAGTGGCGCACAAACAATTGGGACTAATTATAAATTAAGACTATATATTAGTGACAAACCAGATAGCTGTTTAACCGGATACTGGATATATCCAGCCTAACAGCGGCGATTGGCTCATTGTAGCAAGCAATGTTACAATGAGCCAATCGCCGCTGTTAGGCTGGATATATCCAGTATCCGGTTAAACAGCTATCTGGTTCGTCACTAATATATATAGTCTTATAGTCATTTACGAAAATGATGAAATTTGACCATTGCCCAAATCTCCGAAACAGAACAGAACATTTTACAGAACTTAAAATGAAAAGCAAAAACAAAAAATAGTTCTTTACTTCTAGATTACAAGTAAACCAATAAGAAGTCAATGTCTTAAAATAACTTGGTAAATCTCTTAGTATGATGAGATATATATATATATAGTCACCATACGGAATCCTATCCATGCAAGTTAAACACGTACTGATAAATCATAGAAGGACTAAATACAGTGGCCACCACAGTTGTTATAATACAAAATGGCACCTCATTAGTTAGTCTACATACAGTAAATAAATTAATAAGTAAATGTTACCATCACAGGACCGACTGCACCTGAGGTCAACGTAGCTGCAGAGGAGATGACCTCCCGGGACTACTACTTTGACTCTTACGCACACTTCGGCATCCACGAAGAAATGCTGAAGGATGAAGTCCGCACCCTGACATACAGGAACGCCATGTACCATAACAAGCATCTGTTTAAGGGCAAGGTTTGTACATGTTCTTTACATCACTTATTTTATTTATATATTTGTCATATGAAGTAGTGCTGGCCTCTGGTGTCAGAGTTTATCAGGCCACCAGAGTTTTTGAGGGCCTCTGACATTGGTTACTGACTGCTATGAATCAATATTATGGTGGACCGTTTGAATTTAGCCTTAGAAGCCGTGTCCAATTGTGGCGATGCTAACCTGGTTAACGCCACTAAAACGCAGGTGTGTTTGTTCTCTGCTAAAAAGAGTCCGCTTAAGCGATCTCCGTCTTTCTGTAGTGTAACAATACCATTAGGTGACCATCTGGAGGTTTTGGGTGTCAAACTCACATTGAACCTGAATTTTGGGTCTTACATTGAATCCAAAGCCAAGGTAGCTGCAAAGAATCTTGGTATTTTGTCTAAGGTTAGGCAGTACTTCATGCCGGGACAGCTTTTGAATATTTATCAAGCAAGTCCAATCTTGTATGAAGTACTGCTGCCACCTCTGGGATGGTTCTGCCAAGTATCAGCTCGAGGCTTTGGATTCAATTTGTTTGAGACGTGCTGTGAGGCTCATTGGAGATGACACTCTGCTAAAGAGTAAGCTTCAAAGTCTGTTGCATCGATGTGAGGTTGCAAGCCTGTCTGTATTCTACAGATTGCACTATGGAGAGTGTGCACAAGAACTGCAAAATCTGATTCCCCATCACCTTTCCATTACCGTACGACTAGACGATCAGCAAAGCGCCATCCTTTTATGGTTGGAATACCTCGCACAAGAGCGTAATTAAAAAAAACAGCCGATAGTTTAACATGCCCTCCGAAGCACAGTGCAATGGAAAACCGCACATAACTCAGAAAAGTAATTGGTGCGGAGCCTAGGTCTGAAACCGGCTCTTACCATATCATTTTTATTACTGACTTTAATTTACTCACTGTGTTTGTTAGTATGAATGTATGTTTGGGACAAAATATTTATAACTACAAAAAAAATACAACAATGTCAGTCAGTCACAAAGTCTAATAATGTGGTATTAAATCCTACCAAGACAAAATGTGTCAAAGAACATAGGTGGAACTGTATGCGATAAATCTTGCAGTGTCTTGACATATCATTTCTACAGAACGTAAGTAATTATTTTTCTACGTTTTTTCAACATTGGCTGTAAGCTAGAAAAACCCAGATTAACAAATCAATTTAAAAAATCATGAAATTGTAACTTCATTGCCTTCCTACAATGTTTAACCGGCCTTGTAGCCTGCCCAACGGGTGAAAAAAATAATATAATACAATGACATTTCCGGTTTGGACGTCAAAATAGTCAACACAGTATACTTCCGACCCAGTTTTTTAAACCAAAGGAGGTTGAATTACGCTTTCTTCCCACCCGGTTTTTTAAACCAAAGGAGGTTGAATTAAGCTTACTGGCGTTAAATATTTTAACAGTAAGCGTAGTTCAACCTCCTTGCGATAAACAGAATAATAATATAGACTGTGCTATAGACAAAATGGTACGTCAATATAAAACCTCTATACAAAACATTATACTCATAGCAAAGGGAATACAATGCATTATAGTTTATGGAGGAAGTGTAAAGAATTGTTGTTATAATAGGGTATGTTAATTTATTTAATTGTTTTGCACAAAAATAGTGTAGGTACAAGGAAGGACTTAATGCTAAACAGCTTTATCTACCAGTCATCCAGGTTGTGAAAGAAATAATAGTACATATTATGGCTTGTTAGTTAAAGTATTGAACAATAAATACGAAAGAAACAAAGGTTTGTGTAAATAAAATATTTAGTGTAAGGAATTGTTGCAAAACATTTGTGCTAATATGGGACAACTGTTTCCCTGCACAGTGAAACAGCAGCAACATATCTAAATATATTGTTTTGTAATCTCGGCAGGCAGTAACGGATTAAAAATAATTCTTATTCAAAAGCCTAGTCTGTTACACTAGATAGGTAATTGAATAGGTAGGTTACCTACAATATCTTGAAACATTATATTTATCACGCATAAGTACTTACTTGCCTACCTAATTAAGCGGATAAAATAATTAAAATCTCTAAGACTTGTTTCAAAGGTCATTAACAGTAACATAACCTACAAAACTTTGAAGCCTAATAACAATTATACCTGGCCTCCTCAAAAAAAATATCTTAGACTAACAATTTCAGGAAATGATGCTGAATTACTAGCGATATTTTTTGTCTAAAGACGCCGTGAATTTGACTGACATAAACGTATGTATGGGAGTTCGCCATTGTTCTTTAAGATGCCCAGTGTAATTCAAACTCTCTTTTAAAATGAAAAATCAAATGAAATTTTGGACCTAAATGAGATGCATTTTAAAAAGTTTTTACTTCCTCCAAAAAAGGGGCTAATGAACATATCTCCACCTTAATTGATCTGATATTTATGCTTTTTATTTTATTTGAAAGTTACTTAAAGTTGTTCATGATAATTTGGTGAAGATCTGTTGTAAATAGCTTAATTTTAAGGTCCTACCAGTGGAATCAGCCCTTTACCCACTAGGTTGGGATTGATGGAACACCTTGGTTATTAATGTTAGTTTTACAATAACGTCACTAGATGGCGCTACTGTGCACCGCTAGCTTGTTGCAAAAAAGTTTGTGCTTGTGAGGTTTACTGTTTGCAGAACTACTAGTGTAGGTATTTGACGAAACCATGTACAGCTGTTAACATTGTATGAACCAATGACAAACAGACATTGTATGAACCAAGGCCCCTATACAGCTGATACTCAATAATTTGTGCTGTTTATACCTATTTATTAAAATTAGTTATTGTTTGATAACATCTCTGTACAACCCCACACTTTTGCTGTAATTTTTATTATCCTCTTATTTTATGGAAATGAAAACCTTTGTTAGACAACATGACCAAGAGTTCCATGTGTTCCTATAGTATTAATATATGCACAGAACATCCAAAGAAGCTGAAATTTTGCACTCACATTTATTTCTGATGACAATACAATATGGTGTGATTATTGAGCTGGTCTGATGTTTATTTTTATGTAGAAATACTATTGTATGGCAATCAACATAGCATGATGTGCACGCACTATTTAATAGTGACCTTATTAATTTCTTAATGGTCAAATTCAATGCATTTATTCTCAACTAGCTGTAGTAACTTATGTGTTATGCCAGGAACAAAACTTTAAAGTACAATATACTGCATTTCTTCAAAGTTCGAGCAGACGTTAAATAATATTAATCCATACCAATATACAAAAGTGAAACTTTGACCGTTTGTTTGGGGAGCTTTCACGCTATAATGGCTGGACGGATTTTGATAAAATTTAGAATGGAAACAGCTTATACCCTAGAATAAAACATAGGATACTTTTTATCCCAGAAAATTGTAAGTTTCCAAGGGAAAACTGAAAAATGTTGATTACTCACTGTAAGGAAAGGTTGTCATCACAGAATGGTCAGTGGTTGCCATGGAAACGAAATAACAAGTCTGTCAAAACATCAAGAGACCACTCTCACGCTATACCTACTTTTGCATTGGTTTTTAATATCCTAGAAGAAAATAGAATGCTTTTTTTCGCGATAAACAGTAGTCCGCACGGACGAAGTCGCGGGCGGGAAAGCTAGTAATATCACAGAATAAAATAGTACAAGTACAGAAGGATAACTGAGTAAAGTCATTTAAATAAATAGCGACTCTCGCTACAACGCTATAAAGTGCAATTTAACTCGCACAGCGCTGCGAGCTTTCAATTATATTTACCTAGAAGGCGCTCGCCCATCGCATGCAGGCTAGAATGCACCGTATCACAACGCGCGAGAACTTCCATTGCTCTAAACGTTTCAGAATCGCTCTGTCCCTTTTTCGCTCGGTAGGGTTGTATTAAGATATGAGTAGGTACTTGTACTACTAATTATTCTGTGATATGTTATGACTTAGATATTTTAACAGAATAAATAAGTAATAATGTATTATGTTATTACTTATTATTATAAATGAAAATAGATCTTCTACATACAATGACATTCTTATCAGAATAGACCTACTACCTCATTTTTACTACCTACCTATCCCGTTTTCAGAACGCCGATAAGTTTAGTGAGATACCTACCTACGTATAAGTGTTGTTGGTTGATTATGATTATATCCTATAGGTATTGTACTTTGATGAATAAAGATGTCTGAATTCCTTGCTTTATAATGAGTGAAAGTCGTCATTTCTATCACTATTCAAACAGCCGAATGCTATGCAATTACCTTCTAGGTTACTTCTTGGTACTCGTAATTAAAACACGAATAAAATTTGACAATAACTTTACGTAAGTAAGTACTTTATCGCTAAGCACATGGCGCGCGACTCATCGAGCGCACGCTCGACACTCGACTGAACGGACCCGAATATTGCGCCCTCGAATTTATTTGTACTTGTTGCGGAGTGCGACCGCCCTGGTAATATATAGGACCAAAAGTACCTACCTTTAATACGGTACAATATACCAAATTTTGTTAAATAGTTTTTTATCGATTGTTCAGCTTCTCATCGGACTGAGATACCTAGTACCAATTTTTAAGTTGACCCTAAGCTATCCAATAGTGAAAATTGCATTCCAATGGGTCCATTAATTTTTATGTGATACATATAAATTAATGGACATACATACAAACATACAGACAAACAGACACTTTTTTTTATATGTTCTTGTTCACTAGCTTATTTTAAGTACACTAGACCATTTTTTTAAATATCTGCTTTTTCTGTTTATTTGTACTTACTGCTTTATTATAAATATAGATACATGTAACATAACAAATATACAACAAAAACATTAACCATAGTGTTAATAAAAAACATTCATCTCCTAACAGACAGTCCTGGACATTGGCTGTGGGACTGGCATCCTCTCCATGTTTGCTGCCAAGGCCGGCGCTGCCAAGGTCATTGCTGTGGAGTGCTCCAACATTGTGGACTATGCTCGCAAGATCATCGAAGCCAACCGGCTTAGTGACATTATTGAGATTGTTAAGGGCAAGGTTAGTGCCTTCATATATTTGAAGAGTACCCAGTTACAGCTATTTGGTCGCCTAAAACTGAAAAAAAAAATATACTACTATTTTACTAGTAGTTGAGGGGGACTTCCCCCCTCCCCCCTCTCTCATCCCCCTCCTCACCCTATCTACTCCAGTACCGGATGTTTATAGTTTTACTATAAAGATAACCTGTATTTATCTATTTTCTAAACCAACATATAGAAGATGAATTATTTCAACTATAGTTTCAACTACAAACTGTGATCTTTCTCTTTCTCAAGGGGAGTGCAGAACGCTTACGAACGTGTCTCGCCTCGCACGGTTAGAGATCGACTGAGCTGAGACCAAGTGAGCTCCAGCGCTCACTTAATAGACTTAAAAAAAAACTCCGCTTGGGCCCATCCATTCATTTTATATTGATCAAAGGTGCCAGCGACAAGGGATGGCTTGGGTAAAGGTTGGTAGGAGGAAATGCACAATATACCCTAAGCGAGATGTCAGTGCAGGCCTTACAACTTTCATCTCAAATAAGAATAAGAAGCGTTGTGTCTGACCACTGATTTTCCCGTATTCTTGCACCCAGGTGGAAGAAGTAGAGCTGCCAGTGGAGAAGGTGGACATCATCATCTCGGAGTGGATGGGCTACTGTCTGTTCTACGAGAGCATGCTGGACACAGTGCTGTACGCGAGGGACAAGTGGCTGCAGCCCGACGGCATGCTGTTCCCAGACAGGTCAGTAGAGCTACCAGTGGAATTATCACAGAGTGGATGTTTTACTGTCTCTACAAGAGCAATTTACGTACACTTGTACTAGCTAAGTGTCCCGCGTCATTGCACATGTGGTTTTTTTTCCATAGTGAGAAGTAAAAAAAACCCTGTCTTCATGATGAACATTATTTCTTTTTCAAATGTCATCAAGATCGATTCAGCCATTCAATCCTGAAAAGTTAATGAACAGACAGAGACAATTACATTTGCATCTATACATACTAGTAGATGATTAAAAAAAAAGGAGCGATCCTTACAGTAGTTGCGTATGAGTCATCATACGCGACTACTGTAAGGATCGCTCCTGTCATCTCACCTTGGTAATCAGCTACATTAATATACTCTAGGACCGCGCGCGCTGGTTCACAGTTGACCAATGGGTCAACTGTGAACCAGCAACTACTTCTTCTTCATCTTACTTTTCGTCAGAAAACCGTATGTCAGGAGAGATCAGCTTGCAAACGCTCGGCTACTAATATGAAGTACCGGAGTTCTATTCCCGGCTGAAGTGTTTGCATTTTGCACTTTAAAAAAATTATGTGATGACTTCTAGCTTGAGAGCAACGCGTGCGCTCAGTAGCCAAATAAAAATAATTGCGCGCGCTTCCCCGGCTTCCTGTTACACTTCCGGTTACACATTGGTTACGCTTTTCACGAAATCTCTCCCGTAGATTGCAGAATTAAAAATTGGTCTAGGGCCTAGGCCTAGGGGACTTAAAATAAGCTACTGATCAAAAACATAACATTTTAAAATGGTCTCTGCCTGCCTGTTTGTTCGTGCATCACGTGAAACTTTCTGAACGGATTGCGATTCTGTTTGTTGAATTTTACTTATAAACTGGTGTATTTGGTATCTCAATCCGATGCGTAGAAGCCGAGCTATCAAGAAAAAACAATTTGACATCTGAAAGAAGTTAGATGAAATTTGGTATATTTTGGACTTTTGGTTCTGGAATAACTCATAAGTTCAAAAAAAATTACACGCGAGCACAGGTAGTTTATAATATTAGTGTGTTTGACGGCGTCTATCGACTCGAGCATCAGCGAAATGGGTAGTCATAGCAAGCGTGCCAATTGGAACGCTGAAACGCGCGAACATGGAGCGATTCTTTCTAATGTTGTCTGATTTCGCCGTGCATCCAAGGAAGTTCAGCAAGTGGCGCGCGCGCAAATGACGAGCGCGCAAATGACGAGCGCGTTCCGCTATCGCGTGGTTGGTGTGCTCGAACGCGCCGCGCGTGATTACCGCTCATACTGGGCTTTATTCTTTGTCTCTTCTCATTTGAATATGCTGAAAAAACTAGTGATGCAACGAATAGTACTTTTACGAATACGAATACGGATATCAAACCTACTATTCGGCGAATACGAATACGAATACGAATATCTCGCCATGGTAATAAAAGACTAATTTATTTGATAAATTTCTATTCTTCTAATAATTAAAATTTACAACAGGCAAATTTTTATTTAAAAAACATAAAATTTGTAGATTTTCTGGTTTAAGGCGATTTCTTTTTTCAGTCTGAATGTTCCCAGCCGTTGAAAAAAGTCTTTCTGAGGCGACTGTACATGGCTTCAGTGAAAAATATTTTTGGGCAAGTTTTTTCAGACTTGGAAAATGGACATCTTCTCGCCAAAAGGCCAGTGGATCAGCAGTCGGCGATAAATTTGGGAGCTTTAGATAAGCATCTATTTCGTTTTTAGTTTGCGAATCCCCTGTAAAAAGACATTTTGAAATTAAATTTAACTTTTAGTATACTAAGTAGATGACAAAGAGTACCTATTACCTATTAATAACTTTTCTAACTTTTTTCATACTCACCAGAAAATATTGAAATTGGCTCTTCCATTTCAGCCTCTTCAATTATTTCTTGGCATACTTACCAAATTCCTCTACTTGTCGACGGTTAAGGTCTTGTCGGTCTTACGGCCTCTCTGCCATCAAAAGCAGCGTTAAGAACTGATCGAGCGGTTTCAGCGACCACTGTTGAGCTGAAAATCCTTGTTTTGACCCACGGTCAAGGATTGTTACTAATAGATAAGTTTCATCACTTTCCATAAAGGCAAATCTATTCGAAAGTCCACTGAATAGGGAGTTTGCCAGATCATTTACATCAGGATGAGAAGAAGGATCATTTGAAATTTTATTGAGGCAAGATTTTAGACTTCGTATTATTGGGATTGCTTGAGATAACGTCGTTGATTCTTTGCTTAGCTCTTTAGTAGCTTCTTCAAAATTGGCCAGAATATCAATGATTTGGCTCATGAGAGCCCATTGCCTTGCTGTGATTTCATGACGACAATTTGGTAGAGATGGTAAAACATCTTGAATCGCTATGCGTTGTTCATGTAATCTCTTCAACATCTGATATGTTGAGTCCCATCTAGTTTCAACATCTTGAAACAAAACATGTTTCGGTATATTGTTAGCTTGTTGAGAATCTTTCAGTTGGAGTGCGGAGGTTGAGTGATTAAAATGAGTAATAACTCCCCTGCATGTGGTTAACATTTCGGTCAAGCGTTCTTGACCAAATAAACTTTTTTTCAGCGCTAATTGGATGCTGTGTACCAAACAAGAAATATGTTTAATACTAAGATCAAGCTCATCATTTGCTTTAACCATATTCCGTGCGTTGTCCGTTACAACTGCTGCAACTTTACCCAATAGCTGCCATTCAAGAAACATCATATGCATATTGTAGGCAATATTTTCTCCTGAATGTGAGTCACCTTCAAAGGGAAACACTTCCAGACAATAAGATTTGAGCTGGAAATCTTCATTGACACCATGTCCAGTAAGACTTATAAAATCATTGACTTGTGAGGAAGCGTCACTGGTCCACATTTCTGTTGTGACAGAGAGATATGGGGTCTTTGTTAACTGCTCCTTCAATTTTATTTTAACACGTTCATCAATATCCGGCAGTTTTTTTTCTGTAAGGTGGGTTCTAGATATAATATTATATCTGTAAAAAAAAATAGCAGTCAGGAATTAAAAAGGGTTTTGTGAAAGTTGAAAGAAAATCCCACTGATATGTATGAATGAACAAATGTATAGCATTTTAATAAAAGCAAACAAACCTTGGAGCTAGTTCACTGAGCAAACGACGGTATCCCTGTTTATTTACCAAATTCAGGGGCTCCATATCTAGACAAACTTGTTCAGCAATCAAATATGTGATTTTGACAGCCCGAGGATCACCCGTTTCATACGTAGTTCGCTTTTCCCATATTTCCTTTAAGGACGCTTGTTTCTTCGCTGGAGTTACTTCAACTTCAGTGCTTGTTTCGTCTACAGTACTTATACTGGCAGCAAGCTCATTTTCGTGAAATCTCTTCACATGAGTCCACAGTGCGGTCGTAGTAAATCCTTTAATATATGCATTTTTCCCTCCCCGAGACAATTCACAAGCACAATATCTGCATCTAGCTTTGCTTTCATTGTCTAAAATAAAAACAACACAATTTAAAATCCTATCCCACTTTAATATTACATGTGAAAGTAAAACCGATGTCTGCGCGGACGAAGTCGCGGGCAAAGTCTAGTACTACATTGACGCAGCCATTATCTACCAACGTTCGTCTAAGTTTACTTACTTACTATCCTACCTTTTGTTGATACCAAAGAAATACAGACCATATAACTACTTACTCGGTAATTTATCGAAGTGTTTCCATATGTCACTTTGATCTCGTTTACGAGAAGACATTTTCAATTCAACTTTAACTTCTTTTACTTCGCAGCAACCTCAGAAAATAAATAAAACAATACTCTCTTGCTTCACTTCTGCTTTCGACTAACAAATGAAGTGAAAGGAATGAATCAATCAATCAATGGTTCGTAATTGTAATGATAGGGAAACTCCCGGAGCTGCGGTACTGTACAAACTATGGCCGGGGAGTCCCCCGTTGCGTCGTCGTTGCGGTTAAGGCCCTCTGCACACGTGCGTATTTTTACACGCGCGTTTTTCAAGTCTGCCAGTAATTAGAGTTGCGTTTGTACGTAAAATATTAGTTTTTAAATATTCGTATTAGTATTCGCCGAATACGAATATTCGGTAAATGACTACTATTCGGCGAATACGAATATTCGTATTCGTTGCATCACTAGAAAAAACAAAACCCTACTGAAAAAGATAAACTTTTTGTTTCTTTTCTTATCATTTTCTGAGTTTAGTATTCCAACTTTTTCAACTCGTTCATTTGCTGCATTTATTTTGGCGTTTAGTGAGTGTGTAACAATGAATGAACATTATTATCCAGGTGCACCCTGTTCATTACCGGCATCGAGGACCGACAGTACAAGGATGAGAAGATCAACTGGTGGGACGACGTGTACGGGTTTGACATGTCCTCCATCAGGAAGGTGGCCATCTCCGAGCCTCTAGTGGACGTTGTGGACGCTAAGCAGGTCAATATACCACTTTTTAAACCAACTTAAAAAAGTAGGTTCCCAGTTCGGCTGGCTTTTAGCACCCGAATGCGAAAAGAGAGGGGTGTTATACGTTTGTGGCATAGTACCATTCCCAAACGAATGGACCGATCTTGATGCGTTTTTTCTGTTTGCAAGCTGATGTGATTGAGATGCTTCTTAGCTCTATTAGGGGGTGGGGCGGTCGGGGGTTGGATAATTCACGGTTTTTGGGGGATTCATTTTATTTTTTCATTTGTGCTTGTTCGTACGTTACTTCACACTGTGGGATTTAGAGTTTTTAGGTCATACAAGGAATCCTTATAGTTTCGCCATGTCCTTCTGTCCGTTTGTCTGTCTGTACGCACAGCCATTTTATTCACGCAATATTTACGCTACAAGGTTGAAATTTGGAACATTATAGATATCTGTAACCGCTACATAGGTATATAAAACAATATTGAATAACAACTTGTTATTCAGTGGCTTCTATAAAAGAAAAGAAAACACCGGTTGGTCTAGTGGCTAAAGATCCTAGGTACGAAATCGAACGGTCGCGGGTTTGAATCCTGCAAGGTGCAATCATTTGTGTGATGAGCAGAAATGTTTGTTTCCGGGTCATGGATGTAATAATCTTATCTATGTATATTTATCCGTTGTCTAGTGCCATTGGGGCTAGGTAATTGGTGTGGAAAAATCAGTTTTTTTTTATTTAAAAAAAAAAAAGTTAAGTACCCTAGATTTTGTTGGATAGGTATTTTAAATCTATAGAGAGGTTTGTTCTTATTATTATTTTTACGTCTTGGTTACGAAATATTCGCGTCCTAAAGTGAGGGTTTTCCTGGAGTTGCATGTCCCCTCTCTAATCAAAAAATAGAGCTCTGGCTCATAATAAAATTTTACTAGAATAATTATCACGACTATTGAGGGTTTACGAGCTGTAGCCAACCAAGATTGATCCCGGAAAATTGTAAAATGTTGATTACTCGCTGTAAGGAACGGTTGCCATTGAAACGAAATAACAAGTCTGTCAAAAAACATCAAGAGCATTGGTGCTATACCTACTTTTGCATTGGGTTTTAATATCCTAGAAGAACAAGCTGCTTTTTTCGCGATAAACTGTAGTCTGCGCGGACGAAGTCGCGGGCGGGAAAGCTAGTATTTAATAAAATTCCTCAATGCATCAGAGACATACAACACACTCACATTTTAAATAAAAATAAATTGAAGCATTTTTCAACCATTAAAGCATATAAAATAATTTCTCAATGATAAAATTCATTAAATTAATTAGTTAATTAATCTATTTATTTTTAATGTCATTTTTGTAATTTAATTTTAAAATCAATATTATCTATTTTGACATTAATTATTAATGCCATTGTGTATTGTGTATTATTGTGACATTAACTAAAAAGGAACCTGATATTGAAGTTCTACACACGGTGGTTTTATGATAGTATTTTTTTTATTTGTGTTTTTTCTTTTTAAATGTTTGTATAATATTTGCTCATCATAAATACCATGGTAGAATGTACTGGAAGTTTTGTATATAATTGCCATCTATGTAAGCAAATAAGTAAATCAAAACGAATTGAATTGAATTAAATCTTGGCCTTACCTATGTACCTGTGTACCATGTATGTGTACCAATGATAGCATTGGTACTGGTAGCTGGATTTCTACGATTTTTTCTATAAGAAATACGATCATAGCTATGAAATGAATAGATATTAGACACGTAGTTTTTAAGTTACAACGAGTCTAACGCAGAAAGCAGGGTAATCTAATTTGCGCACGAAACGCTGGTGCCTCAAGGGATTAAGCGTCGCTGTCTGAGGTCGAATGTCTACAGTGGTTTAACCAAGTTCAGAAATGAAATGGATTGCCTTAAAAAATATATACCAGTTTTTATGAAATTTATATGTGACCACCCTGGCTTGTTGTAATTAGTCAAACAAAAAATGAAGAGATGCTTATCTTTCCCGCTTAAAAATCCGACCAAGTGCGTGTATGACACGCATAGTCTGAGGGTTCCGTAGCCAGGATTCTAAGCTATCCAACTATGAAAACCGCATTGCAAAGTACCAGTAGTTTTTGAGTAATACTCCAACAAACTTGTTTTTATGGTTGGATTCTGTCTCTGACTATGCAATTTGTTTAGAGTTGACGCGGCATAGCTTGCGTAATCTTGGTTGGCTATAGCTCGTAAACCCTGTATAGTCGAAATATTTTTTAAAGCTCGGGCTCTAAAAACACGAGTGCAGCAAGAACTCGCTTGAGCGATTGTCAGTTATCTATTATTACATTCAAAGCAAATTGAACGGCAAGCGCGATAAGGGAGACGAGTGTGTAATGATCAATGCACACGCGTTTCATACGACGTTTTTTAAGACACTTGCGAGGAAAAAACTGACTAGTATTTTTATAAACTTTTAATTATTGAAACAATTTTAGTGAAGGTACCATTCTCAAAATGATACCGAACAGTTTTTGTTAACATTTCTCTCAGATTTAGGTTGCAACAGGCTATCACTCGCGTTTCGTGCCTCGATTAGTATTTCCGGCGGGGTGGAATCTACGTATTGCTATTCTGCCCTACGTGAAGTAATTATAAACATTAGAAACGGAATATTTACCATGGATACTATTTGTATTGAGTTCCCGATGTTTCGGCACTGTTGCAAGCGCTATGATCACGGATAACTGAAGTAACTGCGGGTGTATTAGTTTCCGTAGGTGAAGTCGTCATTTTTGATAATAATTAACCACACAACGACAACGTTAACAAATATTTATAGAAAATTGTGTGTTGGTTTTGTTTTACCCTCGCGCAGAGCGCGCAGTTCTTAATAAAGGCACTGGCAAAAACGCCTACAGCCTATATAAAAAATGTATAAACGCAAAATAATGTTTTGAATACGCAAATTAAGGTTAATATATATATATATATATATATATATATATATATATTAACCTTAATTTGCGTATTCATACTATATATATATATATATATATATAGTGAAAAATATATAATTTGATGAAATGATGATAACTTTGGTAATTGATTTATCATAATGTACCCTAAAATAGTTTATTTATTCACAAAAATATTCATTGTTTTTAGACATAATAATTCTTTGCAGAGATTGAAAAAATACTGGAAAGAAAAAGCCCTAGTGCGGTAATGTAAACTAAAAAACACTAGTGTGTAATAAGCTGTATTATGAACCTAAACGCGTTGCCATAAGAGTCACTATACGAGCAAGTGCATTGAAAATATAATTATAGCGAAGGGAGGGTTAAAATTGTTAATTTTTGGAATTATGGTTTGCAAGATACTATTTATTGCAATTTGCATATTTCTCGTATGTCTATTGTATGTCTGTTTATTGTCGTTATCAGAAATAGACTGATTGATTTTATTACATCCAGTTACCCAAGTTCACAATCGTCGATTGCGTGTGGCAACTGTGATTGCCAAAAACGCTAAAACTTACTGTTACTTGGTTTTGCTTTATTTTATTTTAAAAGCTTTTAAATAAATACGATTTGAATTTATTTACTTGTTACATACAAGTGAAATTGTCCTGTAATTTTGCAATCAATATTTCACCCACTTCCCACTGCAGCTATCGGGCTGAAATTTGTCACGAACGTTTGGTTCTCGTGACATGACATGGCTACTGCATAAAAGCTTACTAAATATCAGCAAAATACATTTAAAATGTAAAAATATACCTAAAATTGACTGCGTATAAATGACTATTTTGCAAAACGGCATTCTTCACTCCCTCATTAGTTCACAATAGTCGAACTCTATCTATACATATAATAAAGCAGTGTGTAACAAAAAGTCTATACAAAGAAGATAATAAAAAATGGTCTAGGGTACTTAAAATAAGCTACTGAACATGAAAACAACATTTTAAAAATCTTCTGTCTGTTTATTTGCACACCATGTAAAAAGTACTGTTGGTCTCTTAATCAGATGAGTAGAAGCCGAGCTATCGATAAAAAAATATTTAACAAAATTTTGTATATTGTGCCAAAGGTATTAAAGGTAGGTAGTTCTTTTGGTCCTGGAATAATATATACGATAATATTCTTCATTTATTATAAGAACTGCAAAGGAGTGGAATGCCCTGCCCTCGTCAGTGTTTCCGGAAAATTATAACCCAAGTGTGTTCAAGTCAAGAGTGAATAGGTATCTATCTACTAGGCAAGCGTGCTACACCTTCAATCACATCATCGTTTTCCATCAGGTGAGATTGTGGTCAAACGATTGCCTAGACCGTAATATAAAAAAATATATAGGATACTTTTATCCCAGGGAAATGGATCATGCGGGCAAAGCAAGAATTAAAAAAAAAAATAGGTTAAACATGGCTTTAGAGAGGTTTTGTTTGATTCTGACTCATAGTGTTTTTACTTAAGATAAAGCTATATTTTTTGTTTGAAAAGGTGATCTTCTGCAGCTCTCCTCAATCATCACACAATTGTTTCAAATTTTCAGGTTGTGACGAATTCGTGTCTTCTGAAGGAGATCGACTTGTACACAGTCAAGAAAGAGGATCTCAACTTCGAATCCAAGTTCCACCTCCAGGTATGTATTGTAATTAGAGATGAAACGGACACCGGATATTAAGCGAGGATTTGGCACGCTACTGGATTAAAAAATAAATGCATAGCAAACAAACAGCAAACTTTTGATTGTCAATAGAAGTAGAAAAAAGTTTATTTGTGTCAAACAACACAAAAGAAATTGAAAAATTTGCATGAGTAGTATGTCACAAATCGGACCAACTCAGCATAATGCTGGTTTTAAACAGCATTCTTTACTTTTTTTTATCTCCCATTTTTTTTTCTCTCTTTTTCCGGCCATGTCTTTTTATTTTACAAGTTTCATTAACAGTAACAGTAAGGGTTCGTTAGCGTGGGTTTTATATATTGTATTTTTGTTTTTCCATATATCATTTGTATGACAAACAGTTTGGCGGAAGTAAGCTATATACTTTTACTTATTATAGCTATATATACTGTTTTTTTTTTGTCTCTGCTTGTATCAACATATTCCCATAAAGGCGATCTTTTCTTTACTGATGTCATATTTCATCGCTAAATATTTTTAGAACTACAAAAATACTTTTATTATAACCTCAAACTACAATACACATTTGCAATAACCTCAAGTGATCGTGTTTGCAATCAATTCAACAAGTCAAAGAAACACTAACTTCGCTCTTTTACTTATTATAGCTATATATACTGTTTTTTTTTGTCTCTGCTTGTATCAACATATTCCCATAAAGGCGATCTTTTCTTTACTGATGTCATATTTCATCGTTAAATATTTTTAGAACTACAAAAATACTTTTATTATAACCTCAAACTACAATACACATTTCCAATAACCTCAAGTGATCGTGTTTGCAATCAATTCAACAAGTCAAAGAAACACTAACTTCGCTCATGAACGAAAAGACTAGAATTCTCCCGAACCCGATCGTTCGTTACGAAGCGCAAATCGGCC
Source organism: Alsophila aescularia (assembly GCA_946251855.1). NCBI lineage: Eukaryota > Metazoa > Arthropoda > Insecta > Lepidoptera > Geometridae > Alsophila > Alsophila aescularia. Next base: position 11,529,921 of record OX276373.1, read on the forward strand.
GGATATACGGCTATCCGGCTTCGTGGTGGGCCGTATATTCTGTATCCAGTATCCTGCTAAACAGTTATCCTAATTCTAATGATAATTTTCTCGGATTTTGTCTCTAAAGATGGCTAGCCGTTAAAGATGCCTAATGATTTGCTTGTAAATTCTGTGACTCAGTTCTTAGTGATGGTGTTGGTGATGAAGTTGGTGATGAACTTAGTGCCCACGTACAAATCCTGTCCGGGACACGTATATCGAGTTCCATATGCAAGGCATCCCCAGCAGTAACATTATCTATTCTCCTCAGGTCCGTCGCAACGACTTTATCCAAGCTCTAGTGACATTCTTCAACGTGGAGTTCACAAAGTCCCACAAGCGGCTCGGGTTCAGCACGGCCCCCGAGGCGCCCTACACACACTGGAAGCAGACCGTCTTTTACTTCGACGACTACATGACGGTCAGTAACTAATGAACAGTACATACAGGAGTGGTTTTATCATAATAGGGTACATGATTATTTTTTGTAAACGAATGGATAGAAGCTTCTATTTTAGCAAAATAATATTTGATTGATGAAGAAATCAAATTAAATTAATTATATATTTGCAGTTTTGGGACCTATTCAATTGAACAGCGTCATAACGATTATTACTGTCATAGCGACCGTATGACGTGATGTCACTATTGGTCAAAGGTGTACAAAACAAGCCACACAGGAACAAAAAAACACGAATGCAAAATATTTAGCAAGTTGTGACGACACGCGCTGCATAGTGTTTTAGTCAAATAGCGAAAAGTTACATTAAACGCTTTTTGTTTATTAAACGTAAAATATTATGAACTATTAATGAATTTAATACATCGGAATCATTATGACAAAATCTATTAATGCAAATAATCGTTTATATATTTTTTTGTTTACTGCAACAGTCATTGCAGTAGTTGATTTAACTTACATCACTTGTAACTAACCCTCCCCCCTTCTCTCCCCAGGTAAAGAAGTTCGAAGAGATCACGGGCACGTTCTCGATGCGACAGAACGCGCGCAACAACCGAGATCTTGACTTTGAGATAGACATCGACTTCAAAGGGGAGCTCTGCCAAGTAAAGGAGAAGAACCACTACAGGATGCGCTGAGCGGCGTGCGGCCGCGGCGGCGTGTGAACCGGCCCTTAGCTGACAGCCTGTTGAAGCGGACGTGTGTGAAGGTGACTCGTGTTTAACTAAAAAAAAAACTCTATAAAGAATCGTTGATCTTAGGCTGGAATTATATGAATACGCCGTGCGCGCTTTTTACAACTTTCCATTCAAGTTTCATTCATAAAGTGATCGCTGAAGGGTTCAAAATACATTGTAACTGCAATCGGACGCATATAACTAAAGTCTTAGGCTAGCTGTCCACTAGAGCTGTACGATGAAGATAGGTTAAAATTGACTGCAAGGAAAAAGTATTTTTTTCCTTGCTGATCTGGCACTGTTCTGGTGGACAGCTAGCCTTATTGGTTGATAACGAGTCATTTTCACACGTCTCCGCTTCAGTGGATTGTCACCCTTACACCCACTTTACACCTGTAAGCATTAGTTTGTAAAACGATTGTTGCTATGTAAACATTTTTGAGACGTCAGTTTCAAATTCGATTGTGCTTTTTTGTACCGTATTTGATATACAAGACATGGACAAACTTTCTGAATAAACTTGGAAACATATTTACTGTACAGTACTACCACACCAGTACTATGACACCTAAAAACCGAGCGGGGGCTGTGTCGGGGCGCACGGCCGTTTGTCGTGAAACGTCTACGCCACGTACAATTATTTCCGGTCCTGGAACCCTCTAGTTTGCTCTGTGCTGGAGTTTAGGGTGTACCGTTGTGAGCTCCAGAACTTCATCTTTCCGACAATGTGCCTAATTTTTATTTTAGTACGGACTTTCCGGGCGCTTCAGCCACTTATGTGATTGTTACTTTATTCCCATCCTGTTTTTTTTAAATTTACTTGTCAAGTAAACTTTTTCATATTGATTCGATTTTTCTCAAAGAGATCTTTACAACAACACCCGATTCAATATGCTTCCCTATCTAATTCGCGAGCTATACCGAGTTAAAGATCACAAAAACATAAATTTGTCTGATTTTGCTCTTTGCGTGCCCCATTCCCCTCTGTCTTTTGACAAAAATTCAATATTACATCATCGAGCTTACTATTAGCTAAATAATGACACCAAAATTATATCTCTAGAGCTTATAGTTACAGAGTTTTCAAGCAAGACGATATAGACCTTTTGGTTACGGTTACGCTGATTCCCAATGAAATAATCCTTCCCCTTGTATATGATCCAAAAATTGTATATTTAGATCAACAGTATTGTTTCCCATCATTCAGTAAACCTTTTTTTTTACCCTTGCTGTCCCACTGCTGGGCAAAAGTTTCCCCAATTCCTTCCTTCGATCCTGTGCCACAATCGACTAGGCACGAGTCCAGTATGTGTATATTTTAATTGCAAGACTGCAGACAGGCCGCTAAATTTACTCATAAAGATAGCTTTTTGTAAAGGATAAAATGCATACTGTGGTACTACGAAATTCACTATCCAACATTGTTTTTCCAACATTTTTTGTACGGCGTTTACGTCAAAAGCCTACGGACAGTAAGCGAAAGCGGTTCGTTGTAAGATATAGGAATCGGCCATGTGTGTATGTGCTTTGCAATATTCCATCTATTGTTCAAGTATTGGATCTTGATGCATGACAATAAGCTCTAAAATCGAAGCGCCAGATTTTGTTCCACAATTGATTTTGTTCGATAATACAAAGAGCTCATATTTATTTTTGTAGTACTGTACTTTAAAGTGACAGAACATGTCTATGTGTGGTTTTACAGTAATTCAATCATAATCAGTCGTTAGTAGTAAGATCTGTGCTTTTCCATATATATATGTCGCAAAACATTTTTAACCACCCGTTTAAATTGTAACAGTATTTTTGTAAATTCTTCATTCATTTTAATATTGTAAGTGAAATCTCAAATCCCCTGAGTTACCCCTAATCCCCAATCCTTCGCTAGTGTTAGGTTCGGTTATCGAGGCTGTAGGCAGCTTTTTCTAAAGCCCCAAAGCTGACAAACTGCGGTAAAAAGTCGTGCGTTTTTTTCCCCGTCAATCTCTTGCTTGTTTTGTCGTCAAATCTAGAGCGATTTTGTGTATAGCTTGACCAGGATAATAAAAAAAAATGGTATAGTAACATTCACAATGTCTATATTGTCTTCTATTATACCCCTAATAGTATAATATCTTGTTTCATAACCTCTGATAATTAGATTCAATTCCTGTGAACCGGCGATGTTGTTCAGGGGAATACAATCCTATCCTTCTTGTGTGTGAAATATTATATTTTCCACCGATTTTATTTCACGACTAAGAAAAAGTTTTGTAATAGAAGGTGAAATGATGCAACGTGGGAAAAAATCGCACGACTTTTTTGGCGCGTCTCGTCTTATGCCAAAAATGTAACATGTTTTTTGTTTCGTTTGTTTGGTACTCTCGGCGTTTCTGTACTGTAAAGATCGTTAGCTCGTCTTAAGGCTGGTTAACAGAATCGAATTTTCGTCGTGCACATGATTAATGGTCACTGCTGTTTTATTGTACTCATAGAGTGGTCTAAGCTCACTTTAGTTAATTACCAAAGGCATGCTTACTGCTAATTGGTAATTTGTTGCATGTTTACGCAAATCTATTGTGTTTTAATTGTTAAAGTTATCGCGCGACAGGCGAGGGTGTATATTAAATTAATTTTAAATTAAATATTTCAATAACTGTAATGTTTTGCATGCTGGCCTATTTTACTTTGATTATTGCTATGTGCTGGTGCACATGATAACAAACGTCCACACGTTAACTAAAAATTTGCGTGGTAAGCGACAGGATGTCTATTGTAGCAGTTATATGTGTTTAAAATATTGTAGCTGGCGGGAAGTAAGCACTTGAATGAAAAAGTCCATCGTCAAAGACTGGACTGTTTTAAAAAAAAAAGCTAACATTTCAGAGCATGAAATGAAATATAACTTCACCGCTCTGAAGCAGGCAACAAAAGAGGGCGCATTCCGAGACAAGTTCACGGTACATGTGTTTGTACGTAACTTACAATTACAAGTCATTCCGAGATGAATGTTCGGACTGCGCTCCTAAGGCCGTGTACATATAAATGTATGCATTGTGTGTCTCACAACACTAAACATTGCTTATATCAGAGCGGCAAAGTAATAAGAGAAGTGTACCAATAAAACGTTTTTATATTTTACCAAAAGCTTTTGATTTTGCTGCTTCAAAACTACCATTCTCCATTAGGCAGCCAAGTTAAATAGAGTGAGCTTAGACGAATTTTGACAATGTTTACATACATTACATATAAGTCTCATATTTGTATGTACCGCCTAAACGTAGTTCCCAATGGCACGGGACAATTAAGCGTATTAACGAACCTATTGTATGATATACTCAGCGGCATTCAATGGTAATTTTGAAAGGGCTTCTAAAATAATAAGAATAAAAATGTAATTTGATTGTATTTGCAATATTTTTCTACGGAGAGTTTGAATGTTCCATTACTTAATTATATTTTTAAAGTTGTAATTTTTCCTGAGTCTGTCACTACCACAGATATAAACATTTCTTTTAAAATTACCATTGAATCGTAATATTTCAGTGCGACACATTCATTTTGACCGTGCGCTTTTTGCTCTAACATACTGCCACTTATTTTGTAGCATATGCGTACACTTTATATTATACAGATGGTGTTTTTTACGGCGCGTGAAACGAAACAATTTGCTCTAAGGGCCTTGTACGGCTAGTAACGCCCAGTACAAAAATACATCTTCGTAGAAACTGAGGCCCCATGTATACAACGTCTGTTTACGGCGCGTTTCTGTAACACGCGAGAATCGCGATACAAACGCGCTTAATAAATACAAAAAAATCGCTTACGCGCGCTTTTGAGACTCGCCGTAAACGGACGTTTACGATGCATTCGCGCTGTTATAAATAAATGAAATCAAAAAATAATAATCTCTTTTTTGAAGACGATTAAAATGCGTATCAAACTCACAGCGCAGTTTTATCGCGTTTCTGAAACGAGCCGTAAAAAATATCGTCTGCATGGTCCCTGTGTCGGTTACGAATACGACTTCGGTAAGAATAAATGTGTCGAACTGTTTTTGTGTAATAAAGGGAGTTTAAACTCTTTAGCGTGGCGACTGATCTGTGTCCTGCATACATGAAGTCAGTCGGGCTTTGGACCTGAGGTCAATCAGTCAGGCTTTCGACCTGAACCTACTCTGATTCAAAAGTACGAAGATTCTGGCTTAGTTATTGACGGTCGATTGGTGCATTTGGTGTTCTAATTATTTGAAAACTGTTATTTTTGTGATGGTCGTCAATGCTCGCGCTTTAAAATTATGAATAGGGTAAGTACGTAAAATAACAGATGTGGTATTAATCGATTGTACGAAACAAGCCAGAAACTTAGTACTATCGTAAAGTACTATTGAATCAGAATACGTGCGGTAACTGTGGTTATCGTTCGGTTTGAGTCTTAAAGCTCTATTTAGATTTTTAGACGGTACAATTTTAACTTTGGCGGGAAATAATTGCATTGCAATAATCAACCACCAATCTTCTCATCGAACAATCTCCGTTGTTTGATGTTCCTTATTAAGTAAATTTCGAAATTGTGGTGTCATCTCTACAAAAGCAAATAATACAATTTTGCCTATTTCACTCGAGATGATGTAAGGATTCTAACGAGATCCAAATCTGTTCAGGCATTTAAAAGTAATGTTGGAATAAAGAAACTCACATTCAAGGTTCATCCTAGAAAACATTACACATCTTTTTTGGGCAGTCGTGTAAAAAGGGTAGACAACTGTCAATATAGGGACCCGCAGTCGTTTGATCTGACAACGCACGCAACTTCCAGGGAGCCAATTGCCGAAAAACGAGTTCTACATAATATGTTGCCAAAGTGATCTGAGAACTCCAAAAAATCAGTTTAGGTAGGGTTAAATGAGATAATCCTGCCTAAACTCGAATCTGTCAGACTAATCTATGGTACATAAGTCAGTCGCCACACGCTGCAATAGATGTAACTAGTTACTATTTTCTATAGATGTCCAAATGCCAAGTGATTCAGTTTACTACTATAGTGAGATGCGTGTATGTTGTAACATATAAGTATTTTTGTGGTGCATAAAAGTACCTATAAGCTAAGTTGTAGTTTTATTTAATACTAGCTGCGCCCCGCGGTTTCACCCGCGTCGAAAATACTTTTTTGTTTAACCGTGACGTGCCATGTCGCTCTTTTGTTTATATCCCATAGAAAAAATGGCGTTCAGTTATTCCCGAATTAGAAAAATTTCCGGGCTTTTTTTTATTTCCCTAAAAACCTAATTCAGACTATTAAGAACAAGCCCTTCTCGAGTTATGAGCTTACGAACAACATTTCACTTTTATATAGACCAACCCGTTACTAACCATAGTCTAATAGCTCTACGGTCGAAATGTAAAAAATATTTAGGTTATTCTTATAGAAAAGTGTTATGTCCAGACAATCTGAAAAATGTATAAAAGAAAATATCAAAACCCGTGAACGTTGGTGATAGTGCTGCGCATGCCGGTAATAATTGAATTTAAACGCTCAGTAGACAAGCTGTTTGGTCCTAAAATAGTCTGTCGACAATTTAATGGAATCTGGCAGCAATTATGTCCAAAGGCCTATTCTCAAGCAATAGTCTGATACTGACTGATAATAATGATGATGATTCGTGGCAGCAATTTTTGGTCCGCAAATAAAACTGAGTTGATCAGCAAATAATGGCATATGTATTATTTTTGTTTTTATTTACATAATACATTTGAGTTTAGATATAATAATTTATATTACTCTAGCAGTGTACCATAATTTACCTGGGTGATTTGATCCAGTTGAACTAAGTACGACGCCTTATTTTGTTGTCCAAATGGTGTTTTTTCGTGGAAGCCAAATATTTAAATGGCAGACGAATAATTTTTTTTTAAATCATATCTTTTCAGTGAGTGAGAGAGATAGAGAGAGAGAGAGAGAGAGAGAGAGAGAGAGAGAGAGAGAGAGAGAGAGAGAGAATCATTAGAACTAGTGGCTCTGTGAGCTGTAGACCTTGCGCGTATAAACTTTTTGCAAACAATCTAGCGGTGCACAGTAGCGCCATCTAGTTAGGTTATTGTAAAACTAATATTAATAAACAAGGAGCTCCTTTAATCCCTACCTAGTAGGCTGATTACACTGGTAGAAACCTAAAAGTGATCAATTTACTACATTTTGAGGAGCTATTCTGCTCATCACGCTTCGGCGTGATTTGGTTTAGATCTGATAGGATCTTAACTAAATTTTTATGAGACCAATTTAAAGTACTACCTTTCAAATAAAAAAAAGAACCATCGAAATCGGATCTAATAAGGCGGAGATATTCAGTAGCCCCCCTTTTTGCCACTTTTTGGGGGAAGTACAAATCAAATCTTTCCTTGTCGACTAAAAATTCGTTTAACCTGTATGCCAAGTTTCGTCAAAATCTTTTGATAAATGCGACCTGTAGAGGAGAACAGATTCGGTCTGACATACGAACAATGATGTTATATATAAACTGAGGCATATGAAAGCATTTTTGCCCAAGCTGAAACGGAGACGCTTCGCTCGCGCTTCGCGCTCGCTCGGTTAATTAACTGTAAATGTCAGACCGTCAGACGACCACAAAATACGCAAATGTTGTGCCAACATTCCACTGTTGTCTGATTCTTAAATAGCTAGGTAGGTTATGTCCTTGTGCAGTAGGTGGTTATGGTTAGGTTACCTCGGAATAAAAACAAAGAATAATTAAATAAGTTTTTATTACGTACTTTTTATGTCTTATATTACAGATTCATATTGTTTTATTCTGTATAAGATACAGAATTAAACAATATAAAGTCTTACAATAATGTTATTTTTACCTACTCCTCGTCGATAAGGATTCATTCAGACGAACGGCACTTTGTGGACGGCAGGATGTCTGCATGTCGTCGGCGTGCAGTTCGTCTAGAAGAACCCTAAGAGCTAGTTCAGAAGAGAATTTCTTATAATATTATATTACTTTGCAGTTGAAATTATAGCCAAAATGCAATGAGCGTCAGGACCTCGGGTGTATCACTTTTTGCAGTTCAAATACATAAGCATGTGGTTTAAACTGCAAACCAGTTTCTTTACACCTAATACAACTATAAACGGTTCAAGTCTGCTTCGGTCAGTTTATAAGCAGTCGCGTTCAGCGTTGAACTTATTGAAAGACTTGTATAATCCTAACTTTCATTATAACACTACTAAACCCTAAACCTGTAATCCTTACTAACTAGCTTACGCTAACGGAGCGACGATTGGCGAAGCGATGGCGTTCTTGTGAAGGTCCACGCAGCAGCAGCTCGAGATCAGGTTGTACTCCTGGCAGGAGTTCGCGTACAGGAACTTGCAGTCGGTCTTGCGGCAGCCGTAGCCGTCTGGAAGAAGAAATAGCGTTCGGTTTTCTGTTAACTGCTATTCAAAAGACTGTGTAGTGTATATGGAGCGACGAGCTGTGCAAGGTGGCTGGCCATGTCCCGCCAGCAGTGAACGAATATATGGACTGATGGCTGTTAAATTTTTGTACTGTTCTTCCAGGTCAAAGTTAGCGGGAGAGATGATGCAGCTCGTGAGCAGATTTTACATAAATTGATTGATTTGCAACTATATATTTTGGGTAACACTGTATCTTCAGTACCTACCTATTCTACCTACTGAAGAAAAAATATAGTACCTACCTTCAACTATGAGTGTTTTTATTACTTTCAGCTATAGATGTCGGCATCACATGACTTACTCAGTGGTATCGTTTAACTTTAAAAGTCCCACCGTACTACCAGGGAAATGGCCAGGGGTACGGTGGGTCTGAAGGGTTAAAAGCAAATTCTGGGTCGATATTCGTACTTAATAGTTTTTACATACTCAAATAGAGCAAAGTTCCTAAAATACTTTTGATCGAGAAATAATAGTGTAATGATGTCGTCCTCAGGTAAAAATAGTGTAATGATGTTTTCCTCAGGTAAAAATAGTGTAATGATGTTTTCCTCAGGTAAAAATAGTGTAATGATGTTTTCCTCAGGTAAAAATAGTGTAATGATGTTTTCCTCAGGTAAAAATAGTGTAATGATGTTTTCCTCAGGTAAAAATAGTGTAATGATGTTTTCCTCACGTAAAAATCTAGTTAAAAGGCTAGAGAAATACACATAAAAATATTAGCGCTGTACGATTAGAAGTTTTACATTTTTCATTCCAAGAATAAGGCTTTTGCTGCTCACAGATACTGGATCTCCACTATATTTTTTTTTTATAGAGAATACAATACTTTGGTGCTATACTTTTGCATTGGTTTTTAATATCCTGGAAGAACAAAGGATGCTTTTTTCGGAATAAACTAGTCCGCGCGGACGTAGTCTCGGGCGAAAGCTAGTAGTCAAGGCGAAAGCTAGTAGTCAATAAATGTTAATAGCCTTTGAGATTAGCCAATGCTATAAAGACTGTTCCCGTTGCTTTGGTCTGGAAGATTGATCCCGGTCACGTTATTTTTTCTTTTTGATCCAGTAGCGCTTTCTTGTGACCCACCATCTACCATGTCCGTCACTATGACTGAACCACCTCTTTCGACTTGACCTAAAATTTCCAAAACTGTGCCTATACAGCTCCATTTGCTGTGCTTTTAATGCTATGTGGCCACGCCAAGCTTAGACGCCGCTGTCAGCTCGGCTTCTTTAGGCGAACGAATTCAGCGAACAGAGTAAGGTACATGAAATTGGTTAAGTTGTCTTGTCTCATAATGACGGACTTAGAAGATTGTGATTCTCTAGAATGCGCTATAGCTAGTTCTAATGAGTAAGGGGAGCAAACACGAGGATACTCGTGTTTGTGTGTCTGCATACAAATTATCTCGGGAGGTTTTCGTTGCTTATATGGTTTTAAACTGGACCTATACAAACATAAACATTAGAAACGGGATATTTACTATGGATTATGTATATTGCTAGCGCCATAATCACGAACTCAATACATATACCTAGAATCCATGATAAATATCCCGTTTCTAATGTTCATAGTTCTAGTATAAGGCGGGTCTGCATTAGTTTTTTAATGCGGTCAAGACGTGGTAGAGTCACGTTTTGTTAGGGTAGTTAATGTGCAAGGAAAATAAGAGTTTACTCACAAGAACCACCTCCGCAGCAGCAGCCGTCGTGGTCTTCTTTGTGCGAGCAGTAGCTGTAGACCGACGAGTCGCACAGCGGACAACCTGCATGTGCGCCGGGAGGGCCAGGGGGGCTGGGCTTGTAGCCTCCCCCAGGGTAGTACCCGCCAGGCCCGCTGGGGCCGCTAGGGTATTGCCCAGGGCCACTAGGGTAGGCCCCGCCGCCCGGGTATTGCCCAGGACCGCCAGGGTAGGACCCGCCGCCCGGGTACTGACCCGGGTAGTAATTCCCGTAGCCTTGCCCGCCTAGTACATAGTGCAGTACGTCTTTAATTCCGAAACCTGTTGGTGAAGGAATTAGTGATGTGATGAGTTGATGAGGCGAGTGTTATTAAGCTCGATGAACTTTGCCACAGTATACCAAATGTAGTATGTAACTGTTCGATGGTTGAAGCAAACAGGCAGTTGAAGGGGCAAACGAATGTCACGTTCAGAATTTTACTGCATGATATCTTAAATGTATTGATGGAATCCAATGAACAGTCCAAAATGTACGCAAGATTTAGTGCAAATACCAACAAAAATAGTTGGTTGTTTGCTCGAAGATGCGGACTTATGAAATTTAATACCTAAGTAGGTACGTAACTTTGATAGTTACTTATCAAAGGTAAAGTGAATTAAAGGATTAAAGTTTGAAAAGGTAGCGTAGAGAAATGTTAGAAAATAATTAGGACCCCTACCTAACTTACGGAAAAGATCGGAAGAAAGGGGGAAATCAGGGAGATATTTGCTGAACCCGACATCCTGGTTAGATAAAAGTCCATAGACAGCTCGCTTGGTCACCCAGTTGGGAACGAAATGGATGCGGTTCGGAATGTCAAGAAGGCTTATCTGGGAAAACTGAACTTTTGTAGAGCATTTGGCCGCCCTAGATATCGGTAGATTAGCGAATTGGAGCAAGACAAAGCCAGCAAGCGGCAAGAAGCAGTACAGGATTCACAGGACATAGACCAAAGCGCTTTCACCACCAATCAAACTAATTGGAACTGAGGCTAATAATAATATGGCCAATACCCTCATCGGGTAGCTGATCCAGAACCAGAGTAATTAAGTAAGTACCTACCTACGTACAAAAAACTAATTGGAACTGAGGCTAATAATAATATGGCCAATACCCTCATCGGGTAGCTGATCCAGAACCAGAGTAATTAAGTAAGTACCTACCTACGTACAAAAAACACCAAGTTAAATTGAAACATCTACAGCTTTGAAATCACTAGACTTTAAGTAACATGAGAATTAATTAAGACCTCCAACATTTGCAGATAATTGTTATCCGAGAATCGACAGTCTAACTTGATCTTCTTTTGACATAATTAACAACTTAACATTAATTCATTATTGTGTTGATCATATCGGAGAAGGGAAGCGAACCGTACTGGTTCTGTTAATTACAGTTTTTCGTGTTAACGTAAGAAAACATACAAATCTGTGGAAACGACGCTAAATATTGTTATGAGGATAATTATCTCGGCTAGTAGGTATTTAGGTGGATAATTAGTGAGAATATTTCGGGAAAACTGTATGTTATTCTGTGGTTCGGTGACCATTTGCCGTGACCTTGCGCTCGTTGTTTCCTCTTTGGGGGTAATTAACTATTGTTAATGAGGCTTCGGAATAATTATGATGCTGACGATTGACATAAAGTTCATTTTCTTTGGTCGTAAAGCCGGCCTTACATGTAGGGCATCCTTGCTCAAGTTTGGATCACTGGGATTCACAATATGAATAGGTACTCGCTATATCTAGGTATATATAAGTAAGCATTATATAGCCTCCCGGCGTAGTTGGTCTTAGTGGGATCTGTGAAGCGTGCGACGGAAGTTCGATTCTGCGCAATGCAAAGCTTAAAAAATTGCTGAGATAGTGGGAGCACGTTTCTCCAGGTTTCCTAGGTACAGGTAATCCTAGTTAGGGGTCAGGAAGTCAGGATCTATAATAATTTATTATGTATTTCACATAATAGGTATCTGTTGGTGAGCTTATATTCCAAAAATATCCTCGAGGAGTTGAGTTGAGCAAATATAACTAACTTGAGATTGAGATGAAATGAGACTGATATGCCTTTTGGTAATTACATTGTACGTGACAGGCAGTATCTACAAAAATATCAGTCACCAAGACCATGGACACAAAATACCTAATAATACTTCCATGGAGTAGAGAAGTTAAGTAGGCATATGTTATACATAAAGGTGGATGACTGGCGAAGTATGACCCTTTCACGATGAGCTTATGTTAAGGGTTACCATATGGAAATGTGGAAAGTCCAAACATACGAGTAAATAAATAGGTAAGTACCTAACCAAATAGGTACTTAGAAAGTGCCTTAAAAAAATTATCTATTTGTGTAGGAAACTCACGCGATCGTTTTATGAATAATTGAGGGTCCTATAGAAGACTCGCGACAGTAATAAAGGGCGACGAAGAAGATACTATAATATTTCATGTTAAGATAAAATATCGCTCACCATATAATTTATATGAATTATCACAAACGGCGAAGATAATATATATTTTCATCTTACAGTATCTTAAGATATCGAGCGAAAAGGATTTTTAAAAAGATGCCATCTTAATATACGAAATATATCGTAACATAATAACTTAAGATACAAAATATATATTAATATACTAACTTATGATATAAAATATATAGTAATATGCTCTACAGGTCGCTATGTGTTATTCCAGGACCAAAATTACATAAACAAACGATTTAAAAAAAATAAAAAACTTGTCCATAAGTTTATTTTAAAAAGTTTGTTTGTTTTTTTTTTGTAGATCTGCATAAAGATTAAATTCACCGCAGCTTTTTCTAAATTTAATGTGTTTTTCTATCAAAAATGTTCGCGTTTTACAGTGCGCTAATGCAATTTGCATATCAAATTCGAAATCAGAATCATCGTCTGCTGAGCTATCTAATAAATGTAATAGTGAAACAGTATTACTCAAATTTTATCACTCTGTCTATATATAATGCGGCGAAGAAATACGTGTGGCATGTAGGACGGCCTTTGAGAGAATTAATAATTTAAATATATTACGTTATCTTAACCGTGTTTGATACCATATTAATGATGCTATAATATTTTATTTGCAGATATCTTATAACATGAAATATTATAGCATTATCGTCGTCTGTGACGCCCTTTATATTGATAGATTTTGTGCAACTTCGTACAACATTTTGTAAGTAGGTAGGTAGGTATATTAACTTTTATTTGTATTGAATGATCAGGCACGGGAAAATAAAGTATTGTTTATTATTCTTTGCGCGGTACGTATCCATTCAAATATATGAACAAAGATCATAAATAAGAGTTCCAGGCGGGGTCCCAAAAGCTGGACTTGTTTTGTCAAATCTGGACATAAATATATGGTAACCCTTAGTTATGTCAATTTACCATCTGATACCGATGAGCCTCCTGAGTTATAATGATACCTATAAATAATGGACTTTCTGTAGGTCTGTTGGACTCACCGGCTCCCAGCCTGTTTCTGCTTAATTCATAATTGCTGGTAATCTCAATACCTAATGGACAAGTTGAATAAAACTGAGTGAATATCTAAGCAAGTGGTAAAACTAAACACAAGTTATACTTTTTTTTTAGTAAACACTAAAACCTAAAATAACCTTTCTATGCAGAAAATCTTTTCACAGTTCCATAGAAGAGTTTTATAAAGCCCAATATATAAAATAAAATTATTATCTTCTAGGAAATTGAGAAAAAAACGCATTAGAAAAATGTAGCTTAGGTAGTTACCTACTTCCGCAGAACTATAGTGAGGCTAAGGTAGGATAAGATAAGATTCAACAAACTGACAGTCAAATCTGTACGATATGCAAGTACAAGCACAAATTAAATAATATGTAACCCCCAACCCCCTATATAGCTAAGAAGCATCTCGATTACATCAACTTTTAAACATTAAAAACCGCATCAAAATCGTTCTATTCGTTTGAGAACTGCGATCCTCACTTCCCTAATATAATCATCTCAATAAAATAATATAGCTAATAATCATCTCGATCACATCAGCTTTCAAACAGAAAAAAACCGCATCAAAATCGGTCCTTCATTCCACAGGCAGACAACAGTCAACACAGACAGTTTTCTTACACACAGTGATACATACACACCCTAAACTTATAATACCCCTCTCATTTCGAGTTCGGGGGTTAACAATACAAATAATAAAGATAGGTACAATTGAGCGGCATACTAGCTAAATAGCAATCTCTTCCAGGCAACTGTTTGAATGGAGAGGAATAATGACTTCCGCAAAGTAACGCCTAGTTCTATCAAAGAATATAATTTGAATGAGTTAAAAAAACCTTTTCTCTTCGGTAAATGTTAAGAAAGTACCTTAGTAATTGTTTTTCAGACATGATTATTTTATTTTGACTTAAGTATCTATATAATTTTATTAATAATATTACTTTTTATTACATTATTATTAATTATTAAACATGACCTTAGCGAGCACTATAGGGAACTTGTGTGCTATTGTACCCTAGCAAACTAGTGTACCTACCTATACTACAGAATAAATAATAGTACAAACCTATACATACATACCTACCCAAAATGTTAACAAATAAATTAGTTAATTATAACCGTAGAATTTCTTATCAAGGAGACCAATGACAAATAAAAAAGTTATTTGTTAGTTTATATGTTTCAATAATAAGTACTTGAATAATTTTAAAAAAATGGGTGGTATCCTTGTCACAACGTAGCGCAAATAAATATCCAGATAAAATGCACTCCAAAAATATCCTGTTCTAAAACTGTTCTACGTTTAAAATAAAATTTATGATAAAATATTGTAGGATTTATTTTTAATATTATTTAAATATCTAAAATAATAACAATACACTTACCGCTAGAAACAGCAACGCACGCGCCCAAAACAACGAAAACAAAAATTAATTTATTCATCTTACTAATTACAGCATACACTATAAAAATCACAGAATACTGTTTGTTTGTGCGAATACTGATGTGTTGCAATGGCGATGGCTGCAGACTAAATAACATGATTAATAAAATGCCACTCTTGCGGCTTAGGCAGGCGGACTTACCGGTATCATCGCGCTCATAACATGTTGATTGAAGTTTGAAATCATGTAAGTAAAGTACGAATCGTTGGCACCACCACCCAAATATTGGCATGACACATATCTAATAATTTTGTAAAGGAAACATTTGGATAACGGACGAGATTCGACCCCGCACCATTCGTGCCTCTGCGCGGCACATGCCTTTAACCAATTTGGCTACCGTGACCACTACGCCGCCATCCAAATTTTTCCTTCAGTTTCTTAATCCGTCTTACGGGGACGGTAACGCATGTGCGGATGGTGCGGGTTTGAGTTCCGTCCGTGATAATTATTTTTTCATGTAGTAAATTATTTGATATTATATTCTCGCTAAGCAGGTTTTAATGCTAAAATCATAAAAACATGTCACCTAAAACCGAAACATCCATACCAATATATAAAAGTGAAACGCTGTGTGTTCGTTTGTTTGGGGAGCTTTCACGCGATAACGGCTGAACAGATTTTGATGAAATTTGGAATGGAGATCGCTTATACCCTGGAATAAAACATAGGATACTTTTATCCCGGAAACTTTTATTTTTCCAAGGGTAAACTGGAAAAATGTTGAAAAATTGTTGTAAGAAACGGTTTCCATGGAAACGAAATAACAAGTATGTCAAAAAACATCATGAGCATTAGTGCTATACTTTCTAATTTTGCATTGGTTTTTAATATCCTAGAAGAACATAGGATGCTTTTTTCGCTATAAACTAGTCCGCGCGGAAGAAGTCACGGGCGAGAAAGCTAGTATCTAATATTTTTTAAGAAATAATGGGATTTAATATATTTATTTACTTGCATTGTCAGCACTTGATCTACTAAATATGGCTTCTAAGTCTTAATTTTCGAAGAAGACAATATTTGGGGGAGTGCTAACGTATAGCTAATATGAGCATCTTCCCCTACATAAGTATATCAGTATTCGCTTATAAGGAAAACTCGCAGTATATTTTTATTTAAAAAATCATTTACAGTTTCCATCAAATAAATTAAAGTATGAGCCCTATCCTACCGTAGTCATTTTTCCGGGATAAAAAGTATCCCAGTGTTAGTCCAGGGACTAATGTAGGTAAGTTTTTATCGATTCCTAGGTTTCTACTTGGCACATTGAGATGCACAGTACCGTCATCAGATTTTAAGTCAAATCTAACAAAACCGCATTTAAATCAGTCCTGTAGATACCATTTGGTGTTTGCTGATCAATCTAGCAAACAAGATCGTCTTATAGTCGGTCAGCAACACAAATTATGCTGACCACAAGTTGCTGCCCATTTCCATTAATTTGCCGACAGAATAGATTTTAAAGCTGACCAAAACTGCAATTTTCTTGCAACCGTTTAGATGAAAGCCTTTATATAATCGCCGACGCGGACGTTCCTTTCCACATACAAACCAATTTTGTATTGTTGTGAAATCATGAGTTCCTTATATTATGCGGACCGGGAAATAATTTTGTTTTATATCTGTAAGTACTTAGTTAAAGCGTTAGATAGTTATTAATTTAGGATTTGAATAAAAAAGTAGGATAATGATGGTTTGATCTAACTTTTTGACAGTAATACTAATTTAAGTTTAAGCAAATTCCCTAATTCAGAGAACCAAGGTAACCGACATAGCTCTAAGGATATGCAAGCTTAAGTCGCAGTGGGCTGATCACATTTCCCGAAGAAGCGATAACCTACAGGTAGATGAGTTCTCGAGTGGAGACCACGTTTAGGCAAACGTAGTGTAGGACGCCCTGTGGCCAGGTGGAGTGACGACAAGCCAAAAGCGGCTGGAAGAAAATGGATGAGGAGAGCTGAGACCGAGCTCAGTGGCGTATATTACGAGAAGCCTGAGTCCAGCTGTGGACAGATATTACGAGAAGCCTGAGTCCAGCTGTGGACAGATATAGGCCGTTGATGATGATGATGAAATTCCCTAATTTGTCTTAGAATATAATACCTACTGTAAGCTCTGAGTATAAACTCTATACAATATACTTTCAATAAGTTTAGCATTCGCCTGTACTTCAAGTGTATTTTGTTTGAAGGGCTAATAACGAAGCTAGTCGTCCTTAACATATGTACTTGGAGCCGTTCGCCAATTAAACGACAGGATGTGGTCTAACTTGCGTCTAGGTACTTAGCTAACACTTGTTTTTGGAGGAGAACTAACTAGGTATTACCTAACGTAGGTACGACCAAGGTTTAAAAAAAGACGGAGTCGACACCGCCAACAAATGAGTGAAGCATAGCAAATGGCGGCTGTGTATGTGTGAGTGCGTGTGCGTTCGATACAAAATTATATCACGTAATTCTGCATATTTTTTTACTTTCCGTGAGAAAATGGCAGAATGATCACGATTAACAAGATCTTGCTGCGATATGGCGGCCGATCGGCGCAACATTGTTTAAATGTGTGCGTGAGGCTTGTGCGTACTAGCGGATCTGCATATCATGGGTGCTTCACTTTCGATTTGGCGGTGTGGAATCCTTTTTTTTGAAACCTTCTTGGTTTCGATGATTTGACGAGGAACCCTATCGATTTACAATAAAGTCACAAAGGGATATTACTATATTTACAATCAAGTCACAAAGGGATATTACTATATTTACAATCAAGTCACAAAGGGATATTACTATATTTAAAATCAAGTCACAAAGGGATATTACTATATCTACAATCAAGTCACAAAGAGATATTAAGTACTATATTTACAATCAAGTCACAATGGGATATTACTATATTTACAATCAAGTCACAAAGGGATATTACTTTATTTATACAACTTACAAATGTTTTCAAGAGTTCTCAAGTAAGTTGTATTTAAAGTATCTGAGTTTAAAATAAATGAAACTTTTCGAGTTAAAACAGCAAGAAAAACTATGAGTTCGTAACCCTACTCTATGTGTGGTACAACACGCACTAATCCAGTTATTAACTATGAGTTCGTAACCCTACTCTATGTGTGGTACAACACGCACTAATCCAGTTATTAACTATGAGTTCGTAACCCTACTCTATGT
Source organism: Alsophila aescularia (assembly GCA_946251855.1). Classification (NCBI taxonomy): domain Eukaryota; kingdom Metazoa; phylum Arthropoda; class Insecta; order Lepidoptera; family Geometridae; genus Alsophila; species Alsophila aescularia. The sequence goes on from OX276373.1 coordinate 11,548,354, forward strand.
GTGGTACAACACGCACTAATCCAGTTATTAACTATGAGTTCGTAACCCTACTCTATGTGTGGTACAACACGCACTAATCCAGTTATTAACTATGAGTTCGTAACCCTACTCTATGTGTGGTACAACACGCACTAATCCAGTTATTAACACGTTTTTATTAAGTCACTTTCTTTTTTGTCGTTCCGGGTGGAATCTTGCAATTCAAATTTTCAGCACTTCCCGATTAGCTATCCGACTGAACTTTCAGGGTAGCTCACAATTCGATGACAAAATAAAAAGCTTTTAAGTAAGTTTTTAATCTACTTTTTCTGCTTGTTATTAATATTTAGTAGGTTTAGAACTTTATTGCGATAAAAATATTTATTTCACCCACCTCAATAACTTACCCTCCGCGCTATGCTGTAACATCACCAAACTCTAGACGTGAGTGTTGAGTTTCATCTAAGCTCTAGAGTCTAGAAGCTAGACAGTCTAGGGATAAGATAAGACTCGCTCACAAGCTCTATTGTAGACCTTATACATTTTTAATCAATCAACAAACAATCCCTACCTTGACCTCTTTTCTCTTTGGATAAGTATGGTGTGGATAAACCAAACTAACGGCCGAAACAAACAGCAGCTAGTTTAGAACAAAAACCCATAATTAGAACACCTGCTCATTAAAACTATGTATATCATAATGTCAGGTTGTAAGGTTGTCGACCTGCTAGCCATTGAACCTGGGTACCGTTCGCGACCGGTTCCGTAAGTGGCTCCACCGCAGATAAGGCCGCTTAAGGTTTTTAATTTCTTTTTAACTGTTGCAGAGCTTTTAAACTTGCGTAGCCAACATTGAGATGGTTACATCATGGGTGCCTTTGACTTCAATAGTCGTTTAGGTACACTCATCTGATATCTAGATCACTTACGATTTACGATCGCCCTATGGTTGGATGTATACATTTTGAAGAGTATTTTAATAATTAGATAGGTATGTATCTATCAACCTTTGCCTACCATATTATGAAAATAATATGGTTCTTTCTTTTTATTCGCTTATTTTATTATTTCTGTATGTATGTATTGGACATGTGGATCAATACGGACTGATGATGATGATGATGATGATGATGACGATGATAACGAAATCGATTTAGGCTTATATTATTATATACTTGTGGTAGCGGTGCCTCATACTGTCATTTTTATAAAAATCCGTTCAATTTAACGCTCAATTGTAAAATTAGTAAACTGGTGCGACGTGATCTCCAATGCACCAACACATGCCAAATCGAGAGGGGGTTGAGCTAAATCGGGGGTCAAAAGTGTTCGCCCAGCAGTTAAAGCGCTCGCATCTGGCAAAGCTTAGGAGTTTAAGTGGTCAAACCGTTACTTCAAAGCCGGAGATCTTACCTGAGATACAAAACTTCTATGGCGATTGTATGAGTTGCATGCTTCACAACCCGGCCTTATTGCAAAGGATACCCGACCCACTCTTACTCGCCACTACACGGAAGACTGCCAGAAATCTGCCTAGATAAAATTGGGATGGCGCTCGGACAGTTTAAAAATGGAAAAGCCCCAAGTGAGGAGTCACTTCGGAGCTCTTGAAAGCAGGTGGTTTACCTGTACTTCAGGAGCTTCAGAAGTAGAAGAAAGACTCTGCTCTGAATACTGGAAGAACTCCAAAGGCGTGAGTATTGTAGTTTTATTTTACAAAAAGGGTGATAAAATCCTTCTGAAAAACTACCGCCCCATCCTGAGCTACGTCTATAAGCTGTTTTCGAGGGTCGTCACAAATCGTCTCGCTAGAAGACTTGATGCGTTTCAGCCTCTAGAGCAGGCCGGGTTTCGTGGAGGATTTGGTACCATAGACCACATACACACAGTGAGGCAGATTATACAGAAGTCCGAAGAGTATAATCAGTCCATCTTGCTTATGTGGACTATGAAAAGGCCTTTGATTCCGTTGAGACTTGGGCTGTTTTGGAGTCACTGGAACATCAACACTAAACATATTATCCATTTGCGCAGGGCAGTGAGACACACCCTTTCTCACTTCCCTGCGCAAATGGATATGTCATATCCCCGAAACTGTTCACGAACGCCTTGGAAGATATGTGTAAAATTCTGGACTGAAAAGAGAAGGGCATAAATATAAACGGCGAGTATAAACATCTCACTCATAAGATTTGCCGATGATATAGTCCTTACGGCGGAATCGCTGGAGGAACTTGAGCTAATGTTGAAATGCCTTGCTGATGCTTCTCGACAAATCGGTCTCGGGATGAACTTAGACAAGACCAAGATCATGTTTAACGACCTTATTACCCCGAGACCTGTAGTCATCAACGGTGAACCCCTCGAAGTTGTTAATGAATATGTCTATCTCGGGCAAACACTGCCGTTGGGTAGACACAACTTCGATAGGGAAGCCAACAGAAGAATTCTGTTGGGCTGGGCGGCATTCGGAAAACTTCGTCAGGTCTTCTCTTCATCCATTCCACAGTGCCTGAAGACGAAAGTCTGCGTGCGTGCGTCCTACCAGTTATGACATACGGAGCCGAGACATGGACACTAACAGTGGATCTTGTCCACAAATTCAAGGTCGCTCAGCGAGCTATGGAGAGAGCTATGCTTGCGAGATTATGTGTGCGAGAACTTCACATTTTTCTCTTCTTTTTTTCTAAATTACACCCGAGCAAAGCCGGGGCGGTTCGGTAGTATATGATAAAACAGAGCTTGATGTTACACATCATATGCGACTATTACTTACTTTTTTTTTAAATAGTTACTTAATCAACACTCATACTGATTTCAATCAGACATATGTTTAAATTGAACATTATCAGCCTGTGCTCGTCCACTGCTGGACTTAGGCCTCTCCCAATGAACGCCATAGAGCCCGATCTTCGGCTCTTCTCATCCAGTTTCTGCCGGCCGCCTTTCGCAGCTCGTCACTGCACCTGACCGGTAGGCGTTCCTACACTACGTTTTAAGACGCGGTCTTCACTCGAGGACACGTCTACCCCAGCGGTTGTCCATCCTTTTTTTTTATTACGTTGAATGACGAGACGGGCAGGTCGCTCGCCTGATGGTAAGCGTCACGCCTGTCCATAACAGTTGCAGTGCCACCCAGTCTTGCGTGTCACTGAACTGCGCTCGTCACGCCTTTGGAGTTCTCCCAGTATTCAGAGCAGAGTCTTTCTTCTACTTCTGAAGCTCCTGAAGAACAGGTAAACCACCTGCTTTCAAGAGCTCCGAAGTGACTCCTCACTTGGGGCTTTTTCATTTTTAAACTGTCCGAGCGCCATCCCAATTTTATCTAGGCAGATTTCTGGCAGTCTTCCGTGTAGTGGCGAGTAAGAGTGGGTCGGGTATCCTTTGCAATAAGGCCGGGTTGTGAAGCATGCAACTCATACAATCGCCATAGAAGTTTTGTATCTCAGGTAAGATCTCCGGCTTTGAAGTAACGGTTTGACCACTTAAACTCCTAAGCTTTGCCAGATGCGAGCACTTTAACTGCTGGGCGAACACTTTTGACCCCCGATTTAGCTCAACCGCCTTTTCGATTTGGCAAGTGTTGGTGCATTGGAGGTCACGTCGCACCAGTTTACTAATTTTACAATTGAGCGTTAAATTGAACGGATTTTTATAAAAATGACAGTATGAGGCACGGCTACCACAAGTATATAATAATATAAGCCTAAATTCGATTTCATTATCATCGTCATCATCATTATCATCAGTCCGTATCGATCCACATGTCCAATACATACATACAGAAATAATAAAATAAGCGAATAAAAAGAAAAAACCATATTATTTTCATAATATGGTAGGCAAAGGTGATAGATATATATCTATCTAATTATTAAAATACTCTTCAAAATGTATACATCTAACCATAGGGCGATCGTAAATCGTAAGTGATCTAGATATCAGATTATATAAAACTTCCGTGAAAAAATATCTAACTGATAGTGAAAACTGCATCAAAATCCGTTGTGTGGTTTAAGAGTCAGCGGCCAAACAGACAGAGAGACAGACAGACGCGGAAAGCGACTTTAATTTATATTATGTATTGATGATAACACATTAGTGTTAATAAAACAGAGCTTCGGGTTTCCTATTAAGGAAACCCGAAGCTCTGTTTTATTATCGTTGGGCTCTGTTTTATCTTAACTGTTACACAGTTACATTTTTCACGAAATCACTTCCAAAAAGCGAGAGGAAAGATGTTACACATCAATAATAATCAATATCATGTAATTAATAACGATTATATTTATTAGTTACACGATATTGTTTGTATGAAGTTCGCCAGGCTCCTATAAAAGTATTATTTAAAGATAGTAAAGTAAAGAAAGAATGAACAGTGAATGAGGTTGAACCTTCTGGTTTAAGGCAAAATTCCTCGATAAATGTGAAAATCAACCACATTCACTGAGGGTTCTCGAGAATCGCGTGCCGCTGTAAGTAATACAGGGAACTACATTCTACGAATAGGAAAGGTGTAATTAAACAAACAATGTAACTACAAACTTAACTATATTATTTAAAGCTGAATCAGCCAAGCTTATAGGCAAGCACGCCTAAAGTAACTGACATCAAGTTTACATCTAAGTTCTTATTTTAACAATCTACAATAATATTACAGTAAAGTTTGTAGGAATGGGATAAGGTCGGAGAAAGAACAGAATATGGTAAAGTTTGTAAGTTTGTGACCGCTAATCTCTGAAACTACTGATACTATTCTTTCACTAATAAGAAGCTACATTATCCCCGAGTGTAGGAAATAGGCGGCTATGTTAAATACTGATAACTGTTAGTTTACAATTTACAATAACAAATCACAATAATTCGAATCCGAGTCAGAATAAAGAGGCACGGAATGTACTGAAATATATTGGTTTTCATTAGTTCTACAAAATACCTCACATTCAGTTTTCCAGAGCTCTTTGTGGTAAACGCTTAAATGAATAAATGAAATTAAATTAAATGTGGTAAAAATCACAGACAGTGGTAACTTTGTTATCCTCATTTGACAACTAGGTATGACAGATTTTTGGGATTCCTTACGTCCGAACGAAAAAAAGGAACCCCTATAGATAGGATCACTCGTGTGTGTGTCAGTCTGTCCGTCCGTCTGTCACAGCCAATTTGCTCCTAATCTACCGGACCGATTAAGTTGAAATTTTGTACACATAATAAACAAAAACAACTGCATTTAAGTACATAGAGACAAGAAAAAAATACTTTGTGAAAGAAAAAGGCTTAATTAAATTTAAAGTTATTTGAAAATACATGAAAGTAGATTATTCCCCCAATAAAATATATTAGTTGCGGATTTATTTTAATGGACATGAAATTTTGAATACAAACACTCAATATAGTTTACAGGAAAAACTCTATTAAGTCTTAAAATGCAAAGAGTATATCTATAAGCCAACGGTCTTATAGATTTAGTAAGTAATAATAAAAAAATGTAAGTAAAAGTAATATTTGAGAGCCAAATTCAAATATTACTACTTAAACCGTTTCAACTTAAACTCAGCACTACCACCTACTTTTATTTATTCTGTGATCATATGACAATCAAGCAACTTAACAGTAAGTTAAGGCGCAATAGTATCCAAATTTGACGATTCGTTCTCACGAATATTTAAAAGTAGACCTTTGAAAATGGTTAATTTAGTTTATTTTTTTATGTGTAATAAATGTTCACAAAATATTTTATCCGGCTGTGGTCACCGAAGCACGATTAAATAAATTTGGCTCTATAGAAAAAAAACCTAAAGTTTCCTAAAAATCACCCGTTTTGACGGTCCCGTCGACGGAATGAATCAACTTCATTCAGTTTCTATCGAAAATATTTTTACAAAAACAAAATCTGTGTAATCCCAACAAACATTCAAATACTTCTGTGGGATTAGTTTTTTGAAAAATATAAAAATTATTAAAAAAAAGTTAATTAAATTGAAAATAGGAACAAAATCGGCTCCCGAGACGCATCACCTTTCATGCTTACTCTGCACCATAACGAGCATGGCAAAAATTTGGAGCCCATAGCGCCTTAAGTGATCGTACGCACACTCGACTGTGCTTCCAGTAGGTACATTTGAAACCTATTATGATTATTATTGACTAGCTGTACCCGCGAATTCGCAAAGTACGCTATGTACTATTCCAAGACCTAAAATACTAATATATCAACATTTCTTCAAAATTCGTTCAGCCTTCAAGTACTTAGTTGTTTATCAATTGCTCGGCATCTAATCATCGGATAAAGATACCTAGTACCCCAGTTTTTAAGTCTAACCCTAAGCTATCCAACGGTGAAAACCGCATTGCAATCAGTCCCGTAGTTTTTACGTGCTGCACGATCAAACATACAGACAAACTAACAATCAGACAGACATGATTTATTAAAATGTTATATTCTTGTTCAGTAATAGCTTATTTTAAGTACCCTAGACCACTTTTTTTTTATTATCTACTTTGTACAGACTTTTTCGTTCTTGGAGCTTTATTATAAGTATAGATTATAAGTACCTATAGATAGATGTTCTTCTTGTAGACATTAAAAGCCACGACATGTCGTGTGGTATCCATTCTATTCTAGGTATTTTCTATTGTTTTCCCAATTAATTTCATTATTATTTTGTAATTTTGACGTGCTTATTTATGGTATATGTATTTATTTATTGCCTGAAAATCACCGCCCCGCCCCTATTGCCTCCGTTATTCCTTTCCGTGCACGGTTGTCTGGAAGATATCACTCTGAGCGATAAGACCGCCCATTGTGACACTTTATATTAATGTTGTTTTATAGTTGTAAGATTTTTATTTGTGTGGTGTTCAATAAAGAGTTATCTATCTATCTATCTATCCAGAGAATAATAAAAGTACGTACAAAGGCAACGTATCCATCAACAGTGAACCTTGTTAGCTTCTGAGGTGATAGACGAGCGAGGATTTTCAAATCTATCTATCTATATATATATATCTATCTTCTATCTATATACACATACTTATAATAAAGCAGTAAGTACCAAAAAACTGTACAAAGAAAAACATAAAAAAAACGTCTAGGGTACAAGATATGCTACTGAACTAGAATATAACATTTTTTTAAATCGTGTCTGTCTGTTGGTATGTTTGATTGCGCATCACGTAAAAACTATAGGACCGGATGCGATGTGGTTTTCACTGTTGGATATCTTAGAGCATGACTTGACAACTAGATCACTTGATATTTTAGTCCGATGATAAGATGGCGAGCAATCTATAAAAAAACTATTTGTCGGCTGAAATTATTTTGAAGAAATTTAGAATATTGTACTTTATAGTTACTTTTGGTCCTAGGCCTGTAGTCTCGACATCGACAGCGATTGTTTTACAACCGAAATCGGTCGCAAAGTCCGATTATAACGTAGACGCGAGAATGTACCTACTCTTTCTACGGATTATATCGATATTTAGTAGTCTCTGCCAAATATCGATGTCAATCATGATCAATGTCAGTACAGATACCGATGAAAACATTTCCTTCGCCATTGATGAAAATCGATATCTTTTGACAATAACTGTCAAACCTAACGTTGTCATCGGTGTGTACCGATTTCAGTTGTAAAGCAATCACTATCGATATGTCGAGACTGCAGGCCCTGGAATAACACGTGTGGGATACTTTTAAAGGAATAGACCACGCGGGCAAAACCGCGGGTACAGCTAGTGCTTCAATAAAATAAAAACAGAAGGTCCTGTGACCCTATTGATACTGGGTATTTTTTATCGTCAAGCACCGCTTTCAAAGCGCATGATATCAACACCTCTCCTAAAATAAACCTAATCCAGCTTGACATAAGGTTCCAGTTTCATCGCCCGCATGATGTCCCCAGTGACAGAGCACCGGCCAGCCTGCATGATGACCCTGGCATCCTCTTTCCCCTGGACCAGCTGTTTGAACACGTGTTCGTTCAGCGTGAGCGTGGTGTCCGGGTCCTCTGCTGGCTCTCCTTCGTAGACCTCCACGTTGTTGAGGTCGAGAGCTGGAACAGAAGAGAGAAGAGAGTCAGTAGCGCCCTTGTCCATACAAAAAGAAAAACACAACTACCTCTAAATATTATCAGTTTACTTATTAGCTTGTTTCATTAATTAACTACGCTAATACGTCTTCGTTTTTTTAACTTTTCAATAACTTCAATGTTATAAGCATTAGCAGTTTTTTTGGGCTGAAAGTATGGAAAATTGAAAATGCTCTTTTTCAAACACACAAAGCTTTTATTACAAAAAATTAAACGTGTAAGCAAAGATGATATTGACAAATGATAAACGCGATTGATTAATAACAAAAGATTTCACCACAATTTAGGGGATGTAAAGAGCTTCGCCTTAAACACCAATTCTATCAAAACTGTCCTAGTAAAACTCGCAACCTTCCACTCCACCACTCACCTATCGCTCGTATAGGGGATCGGGGGGAGAGAAGGACTGAACTATATATGATTGTGGAAGTTTACATACATAATAGTTGTATATATCAATTAAACATTACAAAAACAACTTTCCATGGAAAGTGGGAATAAGAATATTATTTTAATTTCTCATGCTCGTTAAGTTCTTGTTTATGCTGGGTATAGGCAACATAAAAGTTCTTGTTTATGCTGGGTATAGGCAACATAAAAGTTCTTGTTTATGCTGGGTATAGGCAACATAAAAGTTCTTGTTTATGCTGGGTATAGGCAACATAAAAGTGAACTTTATACTCTAGCTAGTGCATAAACTGTTTTACTTCTGTAATTATCTGTGGTCGCTGGCTCGAGCCTAGAGTAAGACAAAAAAAGGGAGCAGGTAAGAAGCTCTCGTCTTTTCCTAGCAGTTTAAATACTGCTAGGAAAAGACGAGAGACAAGACATACATAAGTTCAAAAACTAAAGCCCAACTACGGTTGGGTAAAAAACAGCTTATGACACTCTTGCGATGAAGATGAATCGATTAATACCTACTTCGCTTGTCAAAATCGGATCTAGTGTTTAGTTTGAACATATAACCTTTACTTTGATTCGGTGAAGTCGGGTAAAAAATATATTGCCTGCCACACTATAAAAGAAGTCGAATCAATTAACACCTCGCTTGTCGAAATCGGACCAATAGGGGCGATGCTATGGTGGAATATCCACATAACCACATACATAATATACATACATACATAGATAAACTGTTAAACTCATTACCCTTCCCTTGCTTCGCCGTAGTCGCGTAATACAGTATCACTGTTTATGTTTTATTTCCTCGCAATCGAAGTGAAAATCAACTACCTAACTCGTTTATAAAACAAGGATATCCTTGCCAGCGGCTCGGGCGGATAGCGTCGATTAAAATAGCTTGTTTTATGCACTTGTTATACAATCTACTATTTTCTGTACATGCACTATACATTCAAAAATATTTTGTAAAGTAGAACAATACATATTTTATTGAAATAAACATTATGAGCAGCATCTGTCACTCAGTTTTTTCGACAAATTTTGCTACGGCTCAAAAAGTTTTGACTTAGAAACATGAACCCTAACACAGTTATCACAGACCATAGGTATTATACAGACCTTATCTTCAGAACTGCAGTGTATATGGTAGGTATTGTTTTGTAACAAGTGCTATAGGTGCAGTCTGTTATTAAACCTATTTATCTTATTCATATCTATAGCTAGCGGCACGTAAGTCTAGCGGTGAACAAAACGTGGTGGGGATCTTGGCAAAGTCAGTTTTCGGGATAAAAAGAATTCAACATTTTAACACATTATACAAACTTTGACTGTGCCAAGATCCCCGCTTCGTTTGATTCACCGCTAGACTTACGTGCCGCTAGGTATAGGTGCATAAGACTTGTAAAAAGATCTTTCCGGTTTTTTATGTTTTCATAAGTTCTTTGACCCTTTTATACCGAGTCCATAATCAAAGGCCTTTAAACAAAAATGCTTCAAATAACTGACTCTGGAATACCTAATGATTTTACATTGAAGTTCCTACAACATCAGGTACATTAACTATGTATTTTTGTATATAACAATGTTTTAACCACAAACTTTCCAACCCACAACGCCCGGAAGTTTTAACAATGGATAACACCTTTAGAACTAGTGGACTTTTAACTAGTAAACTTTTTGCAAACAATCTAGCGGTACACAGTAGCGCCATCTAGTTACATTATTGTGACACTAACATTAATAAACAAGGTGCTCCATCAATATTCAATATTCATTCCTAGTACGAGGGCTGGTAGAAACCTAAAAGTGAACAATTTACTGCATTTTGAGGAGCTATTCGGCTCAGCACGCCGACTAACCTCATCAGATTTTCATGAGACCAATGTATAGTTATACTACCTTTCAAATAAAAAAAGAACCATCGAAATCGGATCTAATAAGGCGGGGATTTTCAGTAGCCCCCTTTTTGCCCGTTTTGGGACCCCCCAATCAAAAATACCCGACGACAAAAAAAAACTAAAAATCCGTTTAACCTGTACCAAGTTTATTCTAGATCGGTTGAGAAATGCGACCTGTAGAAGAGAACAGCTGGAGATCCGGACAGCGCGCGGACTGAGATACGAAAGCATTTTTGCCCAAGTTGAAACGGAGTCGCATCACTCGCGCTTTGCGCTCGCTCGGTCTATATGTCTAACAGCTATTCTGGCCTTAATTTCCTAACTTCTGTTACTTGTAACATTTTGGGGTCAATATGAACTTATTGAGTTCTTATCAAAGCACACTTCGCTATAACTGTAAAATCTATGTAGTCAACAGTTTACAGTTAACAGTTTAACAGTTTTATTTGGCAGTCAACCAACTCCTTTTTACCCGAATACGGCGAAGCAAGGGAAGGATAATGAGTTAAACAGTCTATGTATGTGTGTATGTGGTATGTGGATATTCCACCATAGCGTCGCTCCTTTTGGTCCGGTTTTGACAAGCGAGGTGTCAATCGATTCGTCTTCAGGTATAGAGTATCATTTTTTTACCCGTCTATGGCGAAGCAAAGGAAGGGTTGTATTTCAAACTAAAAACTTGGTTCGATTTTGACAAGGGAGGTGTCAATCCATTCGTCTTTATTTATAGGCGTTTATTTTTACGCGCCTATGGCGAAGCTAACGAAGGGTTATGTGTTGAAACTAAAAACTTGTTCCGATTTTGACAAGCGAGGTATCAGTCGATTCGTCTTCATCGCAAGAGTGTCATAGGCTGGTTTTTACCCGACCGTAATCGGGTTTTAGTTGTTGAACTTATGTCTTGTTACACATTTTAGACTTACCTGTTAAAAAAACATCATTTTGAAAACAATACTCACTCCAAGAATAAACACTAGTGCCCTTGATGATGTTGAAGAGGAACACTCCTCCTAGCTCTCTCGCCTTGGCGGGGTCTTGCGCGGCCAGCTTGGCTCGGATTTGGTCCACCAGGTCACTCCTGGTGCAGCTGCTGTGGTCACTCTGATTGTTCCCCTGGAACAATGAGACAGCATTTGAAGGTTATAGTAGAAGAGTCAGTAAATTTTTGGAGTGATCTCTTTAACAAGTCTTTATTAGAAGCTTTTAACTTGCGATGTATGTATGTATGTATGTTTCGATCAAATCTTGCAAGCTGAATTAGAAAATTGTTCTAATTAGTTCAATTTTTACATGTTTGTTCTGTTCTGATGTTTGTTTGTTTGTCGTATGAGGTAGTGCTGGCTTCTGGTGTCAGAGTTTGTCAGGTCGCCCGAGGGCCTCTGACATAACTTAATGACTGCTTTTAGTCAATAACAGCCAGGATCGAAATGAAATGAATTAATATTTCACAAAAAATTGAGTTACATGATGATGTGAAATAAATATTATAGTCCTTCTATTTTGCCATTAGCTGGCATGTGAAACCATAATTTAATGAACACAAAATTGAAAACTTAATATATAATAATAATAAAAATTACTTAATAATTAATTATAAAACAAAAATGTATAAATGTCTGTAATTTATATAGATATATAATAGATCAAATGAAAATATCAATTGGTAAATGTCATAATAAAAAATAGTAAGTCAGCAGTATTATTAGTATTATTATTTACAATGTCTAAATTGATATAGTTATTCCTTTAGAAAGTCACCTATAGTGTACTATTATTTATTCTGTGCCTATAGACAGTTTAAGGTGCACTCCGAAGTACGTAACATGGAAAAGTAATTGGTGCGGAGCCTAGGACCGAACCCGGTACCGTTGAATTCTAAGTTGCACTATGTAACCGTAGGCTACCATCGCTCTGATGACAATGCATTTTTATAAACTTGACCTCAATTTTTTAAAGCTTGACCTCAATCGACATCCAGGAACACCAGATAAAGGAAGTCTTCAACGGTTAACAGCACAGATACGAAATTTTGTGTACGCATTTTATTGTGATAGACGGTTAGCCGATTCCTGATTAGGGAACTCCTCAATGGCTAACAGCACAGACACGAAATATTGTATGGACCGTTCTAAGTTTCACCATGACATGACATGCAGTAGTGCAGTAACAAAGCGGGAAAATAGTTAGTGCTTCCAACGTCGAAGTGCCCCCCACTCTAGGTCATGTTCTATAAATACGTTACAGAAAACGTAGGTTATTCCAATAGATTTCGCAACTTACAGCAGCCGGAGGGGTTGAGCTGAAAATCAGTCTCTATAATTATATTCTACAAGTAGCGTCTATTATAGTGAGATGGTGAAAACCGCATTGTACATTAAATTGTCATAATCAGTTTTGTTTGTTACACTGTCTTGAATCCATTCCACGCGAAAAAACGTCACCTGCCATACAAAAATTAGGAATATCTTACATTATAACTGGGTATATAATTTTCTCCGATTTGTATATTACTCAGTCTAAAATTGATAATTTCATGTTTAATTGAAGCCCTCGCGAAAAAAAAGCATAAAAGCTTTTTCTAAATGATTTTTAATTAACTTACATTTTAAACCCGACTGCTACAACAATATTTAAAGTTTTGTAAGCATGTGCGCGCATCTGGGCGAAATCACTTTTTGAATTAATATTGTTTAACATCATAGTTTGTTGCCATGTGTGTTATATACAAGGGGGTCCGATAAGTACCTAGCCTCTCCGCCTGATGGCACCACTATCGCAAGAGAAATTTACTATCGTGTATACGTTGACGGCTAATTCAAAATTTCAGCCGAATCACTCGTGGTTATGTTTTGACCGTGTGTGAAAGCGGGCGTGACTGCGTGTCTTGTCTTGTTAAAATGGTTATAAAAATCCATAGATCTAATTAAAAGTTGGAAGATTAAGTACCTACTCCTCAGGTGTGGACCGCATCAATCAGGTGCAATGCACACAATTTGTCTTCTTTGACCTTAGTCACATTCGGATCGGTGTTTGTGTAGCACGTGTTAGCATTGACTCTCATTCGCGCTACAGTCTGCGAATGTCTCTCTATCTTTGTTGATGCTCATGAAGCACGATCGCGGGAATGTCATATGGGTGTGTGCGTGAGTTTGCCTGTGTTGTATCTAATCCAGTTTTTGTTTAAGTGATATTAAAGCTTGCCGTATCTCCCCCCATTAATCTATGTAAAAAGCTCTTGTATTTTGATACCTTTATGAAGGAATCCGATGTTTTTTATTTTTTTGTCTGCGAATGTCTCTCTATCTTTGTTGATGCTCATAAAGCACGATCGCGGGAATGTCATATGGGTGTGTGCGTGAGTTTGCCTGTGTTGTATCTAACTAGGTACCGTAAAACTAGACAACTATGGTTCAGATTTGTCTAAATTTTAATTAGAGGTTTACTACTAAATAATAAAGTTACATATCTACTACCTATTACTGTTTTTAGATACAGTATAATGTAGTAAGTCAACTCCCATAAATCAAAATATAATAAGTGTGTTATATCATTATAAATTTTTTACTTTAAAATTGAACCATTGTTGTATGTATGGCCTGTTGCCAACTTTAGACTAGATTACAAAAAATAGTAAGGATGCATATTTGTGACACATTGGACCAGAAATGTAAGATTGCTTGATCGGTTATAGTTTACTCGTATTCTATAGGAAAAACATAAATTATTGACATCGAAGAATGTTGTATTGACATAAATTCCACTTTTTGGCGTTAGCCATTTTTTTGTTATTTAAGTCCAAAAATAGTAACTGTTAATTATTTATTTAATCTAACGCAGAAATCAACATACTTATAAGGTTATTAATTTAAGTAAAAGTTAATATTTAGTAAAATTATCACTAATACTAATATAAATAAGCATTTTTTTTATTTTCCCTTTATATGCTCAAGTTCCGTCACACGGAACAATACACGTTTTGTGCTTAATTTTGATGGGGTATTTAATCGGGAATCAATCTGGCGTTCAGTATAGTACTTGTAGGCACGTCCTCCAACTTTCTTTAAATCAATAAGACAAAGTTCAATCTGGCGTTCAGTATAGTACTTGTAGGCACGTCCTCCAACTTTCTTTAAATCAATAAGACAAAGTTCAATCTGGCGTTCAGTATAGTACTTGTAGGCACGTCCTCCAACTTTCTTTAAATCAATAAGACAAAGTTCAATCTGGCGTTCAGTATAGTACTTGTAGGCACGTCCTCCAACTTTCTTTAAATCAATAAGATAAAGTTCAATCTGGCGTTCAGTATAGTACTTGTAGGCACGTCCTCCAACTTTATTTCTCGTTAACTTGTCTCGTGATGTCATTTTATGAAACAAAACTAATAGATTTTTAGTTATGGTCCAAAAAACGTAAGGATCTTAGTTGAAATGTAAGTACCAAATTTATAGAAAATATACACATTTTTTAAATTGGTACTATTTACTATTAGTACTATTTTTTAACTCAATAAACTACACGTCGAGTACATGTTAAAAACATTATCTTTTATATGAATCCAACACAGAATCGTTTTCTTCAGTGCAAATAAAGTATTCGAGTAAAAGTTTGGAGAGCACTTAAAGCACGTTTAAACAGGTTATTCTTGCAGAAAGCCAAACAATAATAATTCAGTGCGCAATCTGATCATAATGTGTGAAACTAAAAGGGTCATAGAGTAAATAACGCTAATAGTATTGTGGATATCAACTAAATGGCTATACAAGTAGAAAACTATCCGATTTTGTTCGAAAAGGTAGTTGGTCTATAGTTGAGGCTCTGGTCTATAGTCAACTATAGACCAGAGCCTCAACTGTAGTTTAAGTGACCTTATAAGTGTGTAGTGTTTGGTTTTACGATATGAAAACCAAACACTATAGAAAAAAACCAACGAAAATGTTGATGTTCCACGGCAATATTATTATTTTTTTGAGAAAACCTCAGCATATACCTAGTCACCTAGACTCGGACAATTGAGACGAATTCGACGATACCTTACAAATTGAAATCAGTTAGGTAGTTTATCCTCCTTTTTTGTAGTCGGGCAAAATTTACAAGAAACTAATTGCGCACTAACGAAGAAGCGCAGTTAGCCAACTTACACAGGTTAGTTATTCTTTGACCTGTAACTAACTACGCTTCTTCATGTTTCTTGCTTTAGAAGCATAGTAGTTAACTAGGTATACCTATTGTTGATCAAAAATACTCATCAGTTTCAATATCTATGTCCATCAATCAACACTCCGTCTAATGGACATTGTATTTCATCAATCCGAATAGTCAGGCTACAATTTAGTTCATGATAATGGGGTATACTGATGACATATCGATACAAAACTGACCTCCGCATTAAAGCTAAATTATGCTTAGGTAGTAGGTAAATCCGACTCAATCATGACGTTAGATTGATGAACCTCTGTATTGATGACAAAAAATACTTAGTTTAATTGACAAAGGCGAAGAAGTAGTGATCACAATATCATGAAAATTTAATGACCAACGAAAATGTTGATGAGCACAGTTTTAAAAGGAAGGAATAATTTTATTTTTAGCAAAGGAGAAATCTACAAACACAAATATACAACAACAACATAATGACTGATTAGATCTTGACTGCACATTATCGTTTAATATTAACGTCGTTATAGCCGATAAATAGGATAGATCTCAAGGTGACGAACTTCATCTCCAGTCTGTAAGAACACCATCTACTACTATCTATACTATATCTATAAATATATTTGGGCCAAGTCCACACCAATTACCTAGCCCCAAACTAGGATACCCTGTAATATGTGCACTAGATAACGGATAAACATACATAAATACGAATATCACATCCATGACTCGGAAACAAACATTTCTGCTCATCACACAAATGATTGCACCTTGCAGGATTCGAACCCGCGACCGTTTGATTTCGTTCCCAGGGTCACTAGCCACTAGACCAACCGGACGTCTATACTTTTAATAAAGCAATAAATACGAAAAAAACTGTACAAAGAAGATAATAAAAATAATAATGGTTTAAAGTACTTACTTAAAATAAGCTACCTACTGAACAAGAATATAAAGTTTTTTAAATTCGTCTGTTTGTCTGTTTGTTTGTCAGTATGTTTGTTCGCACATCACGTAATAACTACTGAAGCGATTGCGGTTTTCACTGTTGGATAGCTTAGGGTTTGACTTCAAAACTGGGGTACTTGGTATGATATTATCCTTATAAGTGTTTGACGGCTGAAGGAATTTTGATCAAATGTTGGTATATTGGTATTGTTATTATTGTTGATAGGTCTTGGAACAGCACATATAATACTTTTAACCTAGAGAAATGAACACGCGTCGGTATAGCCGCGAGCACACCTAAGCTATACTTGTAATAAAGCTGTAATGGGTCCAATTCAGTACATTGAAGATATTTTGAAATTCTTTTTTGGAGTGTTCTCTGTATTCGATTCTGAAGCCAAAACTGCTTTTTTTTCATTTTTGTCTTTCTGTCTGTCTGTATCTTGGCTAGGCATCACGCCGAAACAACTGAATGAATTTAAATGAAACTTGGTATGATTTGAGTTCATAGTACAAGGTAGGACATAGGATACTTTTAATCCCGAAAAATTAAAGGGTTCCCGCAGGATAGGCGTTGAAAGTTATTTAAAAGAACACGTATCGCGCTGAAACTATTGGACGGATTTTGTTGTAACTTGGCTTGGTTTATATAATGGGTAAAAATTGAGGAAACTTTTTAACCCGAAAAACATAAAAGTAAGCATAAACAAAATTTCGGCAAATGACGTAGATTCCACCAATACCAATCCAATAGGGGCGACACTATGGTGAAACATCCACATACATACATACATACATACATACATACATACATACATACATACATACATACATACATACATATACTTTTAAACCGTACCCTTGCCTCGCCATAGTCGGTTAAAAAAAACAAAAAAAAACGAGTCAATTTATACCAATTACCTAGCCTCAAACTAAGATACCCTGTACTATGGGTAATAGATAACGGAAAAACATACACGGATACGAATATTACATCCATGACTCGGAAACAATCATTTTTTGCTCATCACACAAATGATTGCACCTAGCGAGACTCGAACCTGCGACAGTTAGTTGACTTCAAAGTCAGGGTCACTAACCATTCGGCCAACCGGTCGTCAAAAAAGCCGTAGATTCAAGAATAATCAGAAAGCACTTACCATATTGTCGTGTGACAGATTCCGTTCCCGGACAAGCAGTGCCGCGGAGGCTGCGTTGCGTCGGCTTTCACTCTCGCTGGTTGCAAAACTGTGCGTTTTGTGTGTGAGTGCGGTGACCATGACGGGGAATTATAAATAAAGATATTCTGACCCGGAAACTAATGTAACAATAATGAAACGAGATATTTCAGATGCACCTACACACCGTGTAAGTACATTAGCTTCACTTGTCTTTTTTACAATATAAGGCATAAGCTGCTATGTTTGCTTAAAAGAGAGAATCACTCGTTGGATTCTTTAATTATTCTTATTCTTGTTTCGTTTTGTTTAGATTTCAATAATGCAGTCTACCCAGAGTACGCCGCACTTTTAGATTGCAAGGAGAATACACGGTCTTGATAGAATAGAGGTAAATAAAAGTTAAGTTTTTCAGCGCGATTAAGTCCCGTTTATATATATATATATAACTATAGACAATACAGTCTGCCCAAAGAGCGCCGTACTTTTTTAGAATCATAGAGATCGATTTATTAAAACGTAACTAAATAACTAGCTTAAAAGCTAAAAAACACGCCTGCCCTGCCAAAAAAGAGCTTTTGCCAAAAAATTATATATTGTTGGAATGGGCTTATCAAGACTTCAATTTGATACCCATATTGTAAATATCGAAGAAAAAAATATATTTTTTGAGTTTGAAAATGGTCCCATACTGCCACCATATTGAATGTTTTCAAAAAATACAAACATCTAAATCTGTTCAGGCATTTAAAAGTTATGGTGGAATAAAGAAACTCACATACAAACACATGAATGGTAAAAACATAACACTCCTTTTTTTGGGCAGTTGTGTAAAAAGACGGAGTCCACACCGCTTAATGGGAAGTGAAGTAGCCGGGATATGCTGATCCACACGAACGCACAAGCCTCATGCACACACATAAACTTTGTTGTGCCGATCGGCCGCCACATCGCAGCAAGGTCGCGTCCTTGTCAGTCGTTTAAATTCTGTCAATTTCACGAAAAACAAAAATATTGCAGTCTTTTGTGATGAAATTGTGTCATCATCATCATGTCAGCCTTTAGAAGTCTACTGCTGAACATAGGCCTCCCCCAAAGAGCGCCAAGACGAGCGATCTTGTGCCACCTCCATCCACCGACTTCCTGCGATGGCTACAATGTCGTCGGTCCATCGCGTGGGGGGTCTCCCCACACTTCGCTTGATTGTTCGTGGTCGCCATTTGAGAACTTTTATTCCCCAACGGTTGTCGGTTCTGCAACTTATATGGCGTGCTCATTGCCACTTCAACTTGCAAACTCTGAGAGCTATATCGGTAACCTTCGTTCTTCTACGGATTTCCTCATTTCGGATTCTATCATTTAGTGAAACACCGAGCATAGCTCTCTCCGTTGCGCGCTGTGCAACTCTGAGCTTGTGTATGAGACCAATAGTTAGCTACCACGTCTCAGTGCCGTATGTCATCACTGGCAACACGCACTGATTATAAACTTTCATCTTGAGGCTCTGCGGTATCTGCGACGAGAAGATATGGCGTAATTTCCCGAACGCTGCCCATCCGAGTTGGATTCGACGGTTGACCTCTTTGTCGAAGTTGGATCTACCCAGTTGGATCGTCTGACCCAAGTAGACATAGTGATCAACAGCTTCGATTATATCATTCCCAACATAAACCGGCATGGGTACGACATGGGCATTTCATATGATGTTGTTAGGAAACAATATTGAGGTCACTGAGCATTGAGCTTAGGTGTTCCAGGGTTTCAGCCATGATGAATATATCATCAGCAAATCGAAGGTGAGTGATGTATTCGCCATTGATGTTAACACCAAATCCATTCCAGTTCAGAAGCTTGAATATATCTTCCAGTGCATAGGTGAACAGTTTCGGAGAAATAACGTCTCCCTGTCTCACCCCTTTTTGGAACTAGATAGAATTCGTGCTCTGATCCTGAAGACGAACTGTCATGGTGGCCTTGCTGTACAAACAGTTCAACACTTCAATGTACCGGTAATCAATCTGGCACCGCTGTAATGACTGTAGCACTGCCCAGGTCTCGACTGAATCAAAGGCTTTCTCGTAGTCCACAAACGCTAGACATAGTGGCTGATCATACTCTTCGGTCTTCTGAATAATCAAACATATGTATTTATATACATATTATACATTTATAATATGTATATAAATACTTATTTCCTTGCATCAGTTCAATACTGTACCTACTCGTAGGTACCTAAAATACAAAAAGCAATCAGTGGTCATTTGATCTCCTAAAACACAATTCTATCGTATGCACCCTAATGTTTCCTTGCATCAGTTCAATACTATACCTACTCGTAGGTACTATTATTTCATATGTTTTTTTTATGTATTTCTGTGAAATTGTGTATCAACCACTAAATTCCACAAATTATCCACTCACGTACACATACGCATTCACAATTTGTGTTTGCTTTGCTTCATTCGTTTGTATGGCGGTCTTATATCCATTTTTTAATCGACTTCATAAAAGAAGACGGTTATATGTATGTTTTTTTTATGTATGTCGGTCGATGTCTCCGTCAATTGCGGATCGATTATAAAAAACTTTTTTTGTTTGAATGGGTATACTTTCCAAATGGTCCCATATAAATTGTATCAAAATTAGTTCTGCAGTTTTTCGAGAATAAATAGTTTTGTTGAGTAAATCCATTCGATTTTGTGTTTTTCTTGCCTTTGTTTTGTGTTTATCTCTAAGATTTCTAAACCGATTTTTTCATTCAAACGGGTGAACTTTCCGAGTAGTCCCATATAAACTACATCAAAATTGGTTCAGTAGTTTTATTAGAAAATCAATTTGTTTTATAGTTTATGTTTTCTAATATCTTGGGATTTCTGAACATATTGTTTTTACTTGAGTAAGAAGACCTCTAGTGTGGTACTGTATAAATTTCATCAAAAAGAGTTTGGGCTGATTTCGTTTGTTTTGGTGAGTTCTCTGGTTTTATGTGGTATCCAGGGTCTAATGATGGAGCCGGAAGGAAGTCACAGGAACTCAACAACAAAATGTTGGAACCCCTTCGATTTTGGGCTCATTTGGTTTGTCTTGATGAGTTCTCTGGTGTCATGTGATTTTCACGGTCTGATGATGGAGCCAGAAGGTGGTCACAGGATCGAAACAACAAAATGATGGAAATTGGTGAAAACTAATTTAGTTGTTATATATGTAGGTTTTATTCATCCTTGGTTTTAATTTACCAACGCTTTGAGTCTAAAGTGAGTGAGTGTCTACTATTTTCTTTGGCAAATATTCTTTCCGATGTTTGCTTAGGCCACTAAAAATCAAAAAAACTTTTTGTTTATCCCGTAATTTTATCAAACTTGGTGTCACTATTACTTTACGTTACGATGACTACACAATACTTATGGCGTTGGTATTTCGGTACCTTCTCGGTGTTATGTTAATTTCACTTTTTATTTTACTTCTAGCACGCACGGCCTTCTTTAAGACATCGAAAAAGGGTCAGTCATAGAAACCGTTGCCGGAAAGAGGAAATAATGAGAGAGGCGGTGATATTTGAAGTATTTTTCCAGCCAAATAGCAAGACACTTTTAATCAGGCAAGATGTTGGTCAAACGGTTACACCTATTACATAATTGATAATCTATCTATATTTATAATAAAGCAATAAGAACTTAAAAGTCTGTACATTGAAGATAATTAAGAAAAAATGGTCTAGGGTACTTAAAATAAGCTACTGAACAAGAATAGAACATTTTTAAAATTCGTGTCTGTTTGTCTGTTTGTTTGTTAGTTTGTCTGAATGTTTGTTCACGCATCACGTTAAAACTACTGAACTGATTGCGATGCATTTTTCACTGTTGGATAGCTTAGGGTTTGACTTAAAAACTGGGGTACTTAGTATCTCTGTCCGATGAGTAGAAGCTGAGCAATCGATAAAAAACTTTTTAACGGCAGCTGAAACTTTGATCAAATGTTGGCATATTGGCATTTTACGAATACTTGGAATAGCACAGAGTACTTTTAACATAGGGTAATTACCATGATGAATGATGAATGAATATAGTTTTACTTAAAGTGCATGTTTCATTTACAATCTCTCATAAAAAGCGCCCTCTTGCGACTGTTTGTATTGTTGACCAAACTGCTTACTGTCTTACTTGTTGTACTAACCGTACTGTTACAACTGTGCGGTCGCAAGCGCAACCACTGGTTCTTCCGTGATGGTCTAAAGTGAGGGCAGACGTCGCGCCGTTGCGTATTTCGAAAATATACATTACCTACACAACGCTCTTGACGTCAGAGACCGTGTTGGCATCGAGTATGTTTTCAAATCCAGAAAGCGAGAATGTTTTCTTCGAAAGTATTCCGTAAGCGTATACATTCGAACATTTATGAAGTCACTGGCCGAGCTGAGATCGGGTATAGGTAATTTTGAATTTAAGATTTCGCGCGGCGTATTTTGAAAATATACCTCTACAGATATATTTCTGTCAACAACCTTCAGTGGCGACCCGACCCTGCCGTGATAGGTTAGAAGACAAAGGCGGGAGCTCGCTCGAGTCGCTACTGAAGGTCTGTGTGTAAGTTTGTTCGCGCATCAAGTGAAAACTACTAGATCGACTGCGATGCAATTTTTCACTATTGGATAGCATAAAGTTTAAATAAAAAATTGGGATACTTGCTATCTTATTCTGATGATGAGATGCCGAGCAATCGATAAAAAACTATTTGACGGCTGAACAAATTTTGAACAAATGTAGTACATTGTACTTTGTAGGTACTTTTGGTCCTGGAATAACACTTAACTACTACCACTACTACTACTACTAAACTACTACTAACTAACTCGTAACTAGTTACTTTTAAATGAAATGACCAAGCGGGCAAAGCCGCGGGTACAGCTAGTAACTAATAAAAGCTTGTTTAAGGTTACTACATCAATTTTGATGAAATTTATACAGTACCACACTGGAGGTCTTCTTTCTCAAGTAAAAACAATCATATAATACGGTTCAGAAATCCCAAGATATTAGGGAATATAAACTATAAAACAAATACTTTTTTCTAATAAAAACTACTGAACCAATTTTGATGTAGTTTATATGGGACTACACTGAAAATATACCCTCTTGAATGAAACGATAACCATCCAAATCCGTTTAGAAATCTTAGAGATTTGAGCAAAATATAAAAAAAACACAAAGGGGTTTACTTAAAAAAATATACTCGAAATACTGCTGCACCAATTTCGATACAAATTAAATAAGACCATCTGGAGTCAAACAAAAAAAGAATTTTCAAAATTGGTCCGCTATTGACGGAGAAATCGGTGTACAAATATAAAAAAAATACGTACATACAGTCGAACATACAACCGTCTCCTTTTGTGAAGTCGAATAAAAATGCATTGAATTAATATTCAGTTATAATGATTTTTGAACAGTTTAATAAAAAATACAAGTAAATTTTCGAAAGCTGACAATATAGAAGTGGCCAGTAAGCGAATCGTCGCTATTTGTGGCGATAAATCGCTAACGGTCGCGACGAGCCCGCGCGCGCATATTTCTTGGATTATACCGCAGAATAAATAATAGTAAACACCTCGTATGCACTTCATTTCTAGTGGGTCCAAGCCACGGGAGGAAGCGGGTGAAATATATTTTTATTTTGAGGCTTGGTTAATTATAATTATTATTTCAGTTGAAAACTAGGCGTAGTGACTGAATGTTAGTGATACCATTGGTCCTCGTAGTTCCTGATTCCTTAGTTACAGGGAATGCTAGTCACGGTTCAGAATCTATGTATGTGATTATGACCTTATCAGAGATAACAAAAAAACTCTTTATATTAATGGTATACCATTACTAAGAAGAGGTAAAGTTTTTTGTTTATTTGTCTACTTCTACACTAATATTATAAAATGGAAAGTTTTTTTGTTTGTACGTTTGTTTGTGCTGCATAAACTAAAAAAAAACAGAACCGATTTTACAAATCCTTTCACCTTTGGAAAGCTACATTATCACCGTGTAACATGGGCAGGATTTTATTTTTCAAAACATTAGAGATCCCTACGAAAATTTTAATAATGTAACCCCTGGTATCAAAAATAGAGAACGGAATGACCCATGCAACGAAACCATGACCCCATGCTGCCATGGCAATGAAATAATATCAAGTCTGTCAAGTAAGAGAGTTATAATGCAGTTGTCTATGGTCCAAAAACACCACGTTTGTTGCTGCCAGGGGCTTTGAATTACGCTTATTGGCGTTTTTTTTAGAAGTTACGAGGTATAAAAATGCTAAAAGGAAGAAAAATGCCGCGGTGTGAACGCTACCCGTGCAAAGCTGGGGTGACTGTTGTAGCTTGCTACAAGCATATAGGTATATGCTTGTAGCAAGCTACTCTGGAGCTACTGATTCGATTATGAACACTATTTCACTGATAGAAAGCTACACTATTCCAGATGGACAAAGGTTACTATTCGGCGGAAAATTGCGAACTTTCCATGGGATAGTGTGACACCTAGGAGCTGTAGGGCAGGCTAGGAACAAGGCCGGGTGTCATTGATTTTTTATCCCTCTCATCCGTGATCAAGTAGAGCGGGAGAGATGATACACCTCGGGAATAAAATGTAAGGTTTTTATTTATTTGTAGGAAAACTAAAGCTTAGAAAAAAAGTGTCTAACAATTTTCTCAATAATAATAAGTTCTTTCTCTTGGTACATCTTTGATATAATTTAGTGACGGGGTCTGTTTCCAATCAATGTTCTAAGCGTAAAGTATTACCTTTGATTTAATTTTCTATCGAGTGAAATTATTTTTATCATGTTTCTGTGTTCACAAAGTACGAGCTAAAATGTCAAATTTTGATGTGATACCATTTTTATAATTCTGGTTTCACTATAAAAGATGATACAGACGTTCAAAAATGACTTAAAATAGCTAAAAATGCTAAAACCAGGCATTAAGTTACTAGCTTAAATTCCACCAAATAGACTATTGATAGAAAGCCCTAGATAATAATTTAATCAATAATTATCTGTTGACCTCAACCTATATCGAACAAAAGTAAAATGAAATAGAAATGGGCAAACTTTCCTCTATTTATGTAACTTAAAAAAAAAAAAAAAGAATCCAAAATATTAGTCTGACAGCAATACGATAATTCTAATGTTTCTTACTTCTATACAAAGCCCGTCTGTTTCCGTTTTTACACGACTGCCCAAAAAAGTGTAATGTTTTTAGGATTCATGTATATACTCCTATGTAAGTATATATGTATGAATGTATGGATGTGAGTTTCTTTATTCCACCATAACTTTTAAATGAATAGATTTTTATAAAAAACCTACTTTGATATTGATGAGACGAAAACAGGGGGAAAAGTACACATTTTATGTTATTTATTATAATTTTAACCTAGCAAATACTAAACCTAGTGTAAAAAGCCGTTATCAGCAGGCAACAGCATTGCCACGTTGTATGGATATGCTTTTTTTTTAGAAAGGATATGTGCTGTTGGTCTATAGCTGACCTCTACAGCGTCAGCGTCGGACGGGGTATGCATGGTCTTTGAGGTATATAAAGGACAGCATTTTGGTCACAAGTTGCGTCGACCAGACATTCCGGTAGATTTTTACATTATAACATCCCCACCCCACAGTCCCAGTGTCTCTACCCCAAAAGGGCAAATTATGACACCCGCTTTCATCGCCGACTATTATCTGTTTGGTAGCTCTCAGATGACTAGATCGCTGCACCAGTCTTATTTTGAGTTTTTAACCCGGCTGAGGAGAGTTATGTGCTTGGGTTGTATGTATGTTTGGTACATTTCTTAAGCGCATCCTACAGCCTAAACGGCTTGATGGATTTTGACAGATGAGGTATCATTGAATTCATCTTAATCCCGAGAGTGCCAATATGAAGTGAAAAAATATAAAATATATTATAGCCTGTTACTCGGGATGGTGTCTAATATGGTGGCAGTATGGCTCTATACACAAATGCGAAAAAACTTCGAATTTTACAATGTGGGAATCTAATTGAAGGGTTTGATGAGCACATTCCAAAAATATAAATTTTATTGCCATAAAGTAAAAATTATAACTAAAAACAAAAAAGAAAAATAATACGCCACTTAAAAATTGTCATTGCAGTCGGGGAACCTTTTAGATATCTACAGAATGGTCTCCCGACTGCAATGACAATTTAATTTATCTCTTGTTTTTGACTTTTTAGTTAGTTATTGGCAGGGAAGTCATGTTTTTTTAAATTTGTACTTATTTATTTAATATTCTTTTCATTTATAAACTGGCCCGAGGCAACGCGAGTGCTAGCAACCAATTCGGTAGTTGACAAATTTTGGAAAACTAATCGATAGCGTGAAAAGTCCCTATTTTATCAATAAAATACATTATATGAAAAAAAAACAACGAAAATCATTATACGTTTGTACTTTTGAGAGTTGTTAAATTGCATTGCGCACAAAAAGACCGATTACTGTCATGGCGACCGTATGAAGTCACACAGAAACAACACAACCATGAATTTAGGAAGGATGACGTCACACTGCGCAGTATTATAGTCAAAAAAGCAAAAATACACTTTTTTAGATTTTTGTTTTAAAAATTAAGTGTTTTTTGACTAATTAATTAAATTAAACATACATTTATATTCGGAATCCTAATTATAATCAAAGTATTAATACGAAGAATCGTATTTTTTTCGTTTACTATTAACTATTCAATTGAAGTGATCATAATGAAATCAAATCAAGTTATTTTACTGTCACAGATGTAGGTTGTTAATACAGTTGTTCGGTACAATTTAAGACCAGTAAAATCTATCCCATTTGTGGTGTGCGACATTATTGAATACAGCATGCAAAAAATAACAATATAACTAGTGACTCTGTGAGCTGTAGACCTCGCGAGCACAAACTTTTTTGCAAACAATCTAGCGGTGCACAGTAGCGCCATCTAGTTACCTTATAGTAAAACTAACATTAATAAACAAGGAGCTCCATCAATCCCTACCTAGTAGGTAACGGGCTGATTCCACTGGTAGAAACCTAAAAGTGAGAAATTTACTGCATTTTGAGGATCTATTCTGCTCATCACCCTGAAGTAATAATAATAAAATAATAAGTTTATTAACCAAATAAGGTGGATATACAATGATAGGCAGCGGCCCCACACTAGGCTCTAGGCCCGTGTCGTGGAAGCCTGGTCTGAATTCCATAACACAATTTAATTTAATGGAGGCATCCCTTCCTGGCAATAAACATTACTGATCTAATTTATAATGATGAAATAACAATATTTAAAAAAATATATATATATATATGTGATCTTAACTTAAGTGTCAACGTAAGGGGAAATGTATTGTGTATAAGGGTATGAGGGGGTGAGTATGTGTACGCATGTTTTGAAAACGAAAGTGTGTGTGTGTGTGTGTGTGTGTGTGTGTGTGTGTGTGTATGTGTGTGTGTGTATTTTTTCACAGATAAATCAGGTCCTCTATGTCAGAGTAAGATCGCATAAATAGCCATCTTTGGACTAGTACTCTCACTTGGGAGGTTCGCTCACTCTTTATAGCACAAACTTTCGATATTTTATTATAAATGCGTTAGAGTAGATGGCTTGGATGCCGATTCGCGTAGGCAGAGTTAGCAGTCGGTACTGGTATCCTATAAACACGCCTTTTCAACAACTCTGCTAGTTCTTTAGAAGTCGACATTTCTTTGTGGACCGTGGTTACAGCTTTTAGGATAAATAACTGTCGCACCCGCAGAACTTCAGTCTCTTTGTACAGAGAGTCAGTCGAGTACCTAAAGGGTTTTCCTAACATTACCTTTAATACCGCTCGTTGGGCCCTTTTGAGCTCAATCAAAATAGTTTTAAATGCACCTCCCCAAGCTAGAATACCGAATGTTAAAATTGATTGGCAGAGCGAAAAATAAACCATAATAAGTGTTTTTTTATCACAGGCGTATCGTAGCGCCTTCATAATGTAAATTATTTTCCTTACTCGTCCTGACAACTTTTTGATGTGGTGCTTAAAAGTAAGAGTGTCGTCAATCTCTATTCCTAAATATTTGATATTATTATGATCTACTTGGTCGATGGATTCGCAATTATTATTGCACGAGAAAGTATAACCCGACCAAAAACCACCACATGAGTGTAACTTGATGACTAGATCGTACTTAGGTTTAGACTGTCGAGTTTTGTAAAAAGTTAAAAATTTAGTCTTTTTGGTGTTAAGTGTAAGCAAATTTCGATCCAGCCATGTTGCTACTTTATTAATGCCTGATTCTGATAGACTAACAACTTTCTCCCAGGATGAGTCACGAAAAATTACTGCTGTGTAGTCTGCATAGCAAATAATATCCGCTCCAGGGATGGTTAGGTCTAGAACATCATTCATATATACTGCGAAGAGGGTTGGGCCTAATATACTACCCTGAGGTACTCCGAAACTCACAAAAGATTCATTACTAATAATCGAACCCACTCTTAGACACTGTTTACGACATGTAAGGTAGCTAAGGAACCATTTATGAGCTTGGCCTCGAATACCTATTGAGTCTAGTTTTTTCAAAAGAATTGGAATCGATACGGTATCAAAAGCTTTAGCGAGATCAAGAAAAACCCCTATACAACGCAAGTTTTGGTCCACGGCAGATGAGACCGTATTGGTGAGAAGCACTGTTGCGTCTTCGGCGGATCTGCCTCGCCTAAATCCAAATTGTCTGTCAGATAGAAAGTGGTTATTTTCAAGGTAGTCTACCAATTTCTTATTTACGACTTTTTACAGCAATTTAGAAAAAAACACTCAATAGGGATATCGGTCGATAGTTACTAGGGATATTTTTAGCGCCATCTTTGTGAATAGGAACTACTACTGCTAGCTTCCAACTATCTGGGAATTGACCACTTTCAATGCTAAGATTAATAATAAAAGTGAGTGGCTCTAGAATATTAGGTTTAATAAAATTTATTAAGTTAGTAGTGAAACCATCTATACCAGGAGCACTGTCAGACTTAAGGCCGGAAATAAGTCTATCGACTTCGAAACAATCTGTTGGTGGAATAAATAATGAGTTCAGAGGTGAGTTTGCGATTTTATAGAAGTGGCCAAAAAGTTCTCCGTTTCAGTTAGTTTATTTAGAATTTTAGCTGCGTGATCTTTGCCGACATTAGAAAAGTACTTATTACACTCATTAAGCCTTGAGATAGGATTGTCATGGTTTGCGATTAATTCTGACGGTTCAGTGCAAGACTTTACACTATCACAAATAGTATTTATAGTTTTCCACAACTTTTTTGGGTTGTTCTTATTTTTAACTAATTCATTCTTCTCATAATCAGTTTTAACACGTCTTAGTAATTCTTTATAAAAATTTCGATATCTCTTGTATGTAGTTTGAATAATTTTGTTTTTAGGTTCTTTTCTTGCTTTCGTATGTAACAGGTCACGAATTTTCTGGCATTTAATAAGCCCCGGTGTAATCCAAGGCTTAATATTAAAATAGGAGCGACTAACAGTAACCATATGGCTGTGAACTGAGATTATAGAGGTGAGAATAGAATTAAACTCTTGAGTAGCCTGGTTTACCTCTGATTTGGATGTGATGGAGCTCCAATCAATTTCCTTTAGGTCATCAATGATAGCAAAATAGTCTAATTTAAGTCGAGAACGGGTCTCTAATTTAGTAGGTTTACCAGAACATTTCAAACCCATCAAACTTATGTCATGATCAGTAATGTCACTACTGCATACAACACCAATGGCCTCAAAACCGGCCTTGATAAATATGTGGTCAAGACACGCTTTGCCTCGGGTTTGTAAAGTGATGGCAGGTATCAGTTGATGTTCTGCAGCCAGACAGAGGTAGTTGGTACATTGTTCACTCAATGGATCAGCCAGAAGGTCAATATTTATATCACCAGCCCAAACTATGTGCTTGTTTTTATGTAACATTAAAGCATTGTTAAAAGATAATAAAAAGTTGTCAATATGTTTAAAAGATGGAGACCGGTAAATACCATAAACCATAAACTGCTCTCCTAAACAAATTTCTAAGCAATTGCAATCCTCAATATTGGGTTCCGATATCTGACAGGACCATCCATCACGTACGTAGGCTGTAACGCCACCGCTCTTGTTAACATACTTCTTCGTGCAATAAGAATTAAAGCCCTGAATTTGGGGAACAATTACGCCATTCTTCAACCAACACTCAGTAAGAATAATGACGTCAAATTGCAACCCAACACGCTTTAAAGAGACCGCGAAAGAGTCAAAATTCTGCTGTAGACTTCTGATGTTGAATGTCATAATTTTTAGATTACGATCAGCTGTAAAATACTTTCCGCATGCTTCTAAGTTTTCTGTCGCATAGCACTTTATTTGAAACGAATTATCCAGATTGTCCATTAACTCCATCATCATGAAACATGGACTTTAGAAATACCTGTTTCATACAGGCGAGAGAGTGATTTGATGCATTTACTATGCAATTTATTAAAAAACCTAAAAGATGCCACCATTAGTACAAAGAACATGTCGAACAGCGCGCTGATATCTTCATCATTCATCTGTGAGGAACATGCGGTTGTTGGTACTTGTAGGTGTGTATGCGTGATGTATGTATGAGTTATGTGTAGAATGACAATTTTTACAAACCTAAAGTAATTATAATTACACGAAAAATTCAACGAAAAGGACATAAAGGCTAAGCAACTGGGCAAAACAGTAAAACAAGATACTCGTTTGTATAAAAAACTTAAAGAAAAAATTATATAAATGTAACGACTAAAATTAAAATTGGCTTTAAATTTAGATAAAAATAAAAATAAAGAGCAGTTATCAGCATGAAGGAGCCGCCGCCTGCACTGCCGCGGTCGAAGTCACGATCGCGACTGACACGAATGTCTCGGCCGGATTGAGGTAACGGTCCAGGTCTGCTTGGCTGCGTATGGATATGACTGGGCGTCCATCTTCTTTACGGATGAGCACTGCTCCGTTCTTAGTCCAGCAGTATTTGAACCCGCATTGCCTCGATCTATTCCGCGATTCCAGAAATAACTGCCTGTTAGTTTTTGTAAGGCGCTCGTTGAAATAAATTTTACCTTGCGGCCCAGAAATTTCAAAGTCACTGGAAGAAATGTTACGCCTGGTCTTTGCAGCCTTAAGGAAAGCATCTCTTTTTGCGCGCCCGATAAAACGCATGACAACCAGACGAGAGCGCTGACCGTCCTTGCTACTGGATTTCGGTGGTTTAGGTCCAACGCGTTCCACCCAGTCTATGTCACCATCCTGAAGGTCCACTCCAACCTTGCAGGCCGATACGAGAACTATATGAGTTAGATTTTCGTTTTGTACCTCAGGTATTCCGACTATTTCCAACTCATTCCCAAGGGATGACTGCATTTGGAATTGAATTGCAACTTCAAGTTTGCTCAGCCGTTCTTCAAGGCAAGTTCCCTCAGGCTGGGCTCCCTCGAGTCCCGTTATCCTATGAACAGATGCACATAATGATAGCTCGATTCCCTCCATCCTTTTACTACTTGTTTCCGTCACCTCTTTGAGCTGTTGTTTGACTTCGTTCAACGAGCATTCGAAACCATCCATTCTTTTGTTGCTTCGCTCTATTACCTCCTTGAACTGCTGTTTAAAATCGTTCATGTCTTGGCGTAGCAACCTAACTTCAGCCAGAATCATGGATACTTCGGACAAAGATTCGTCAGGGGAAAAAACGGTCTCTTTCTTGCTTCGCTGCGTGACATTTTCCCGTGCAGGAGTTATTAAGTTTGCCGACCTCACTGGGGTATTGGAATTATCCCCTTTACGTTCCTTACTACGGCAGGTTGGACAAATCCAGTCTGACCCAAAGTTGGCCGTAATCTCCGCTCCGCTAAGTGCCTCATCAGATCTTCACCATATTTTTATGAGAACATCTTAAAGTTACTAACTTTCAATTAAAAAAATAACCATCGAAATCGGATCTAATTAGGCGGAGATATTCAGTTACCCCCTTTTTGCCCCTTTTTGGAGGAAGTCCCCCCAATAAAAAATCCCCGACGAGTAAAAATTCAGAAAAAATTGTTGAACCTTTATACCAAGTTTTGCCCTGATCGGTTCAGAAAAGCGACCTGTACAGGAGAACAGCGGGACATCCGGAAACACACGAATTAATTTTTGCCCAAGCTGAAATGGAGACGCTTCGCTCGCGCTTCGCGGTCAATAAAGTAACACTTAATAAGTACATTTCAGTTTAAGATTGTCACAAGTTTATTATTATCATCTTTGCCCAGTTTCAGCCATCGCTAACCGTTTATATCTTACACATCGCTAACCGTTTATACCTTACACATCGCTAACCGTTTATACCTTACACTACGCAAATAATTCATATGCAGTGTGAATTTTAATTGTTTGTCGATACCCGTGTTTGCTAATATGCGAATTTATTGGCGTATAAAAATTAATCGCTTATTGCCCGAACGGAAAATTAATAGTGTGCAAAATTATGTACATTTACCCTATCGTTATAATCCTGGTTTAAAGCTGGAGTTAGCTGCAATGGTGGATAGATTTGTAAATTCAAAGTGAGCATAAATACTTTCTAATCTCTTTGATGACAAGCCAAAAACAAAAAAAAGTCTGCCCTGCCAAAAAATAACTTATGCCAATAAATTATGTACTGTTGGAATGTGCTCATCAGTGCTTTCAATTTGATACCCATATTGTAAAACTAGCTTTACCCGCGGCTTCGCACTCATCGGATTGAGGTACCAGGTACACTATTTTTTAGGACAAACCCTAAGCTATCCAACAGTTGCAATCGTTTCAGTAGTTTTTAATACTACCCTACTTACAAAGTCTATTTGCATTTATTCCCTAACCCTATCCTTTAGTTTTTCGGGATGAAAGTATCCTATATCCTACCTCGTAGTATGAACTCAAATCATACAAAGTTTTATTTGAATTAATTCTATAGTTTCAGCGTGATGCGTGGCCAAGATACATAGACAGACAGACAGATAGACATAAAAAAAGCAGTTTTGGCTTCAGTATCGAATAAAGAATCACATCAAAAAAAGATAATTCAATATAATTGATAGATTCAGGTGCTACTTTGCGGAAATCCATATTTAAAATGAACAAAATAAAAATATGTAGCTTACTTCCGCCAAAACTGTAAGTCAGACAAATGATAAATGGTAAAATTAACACAAGTAAAACCCCACGCTAAACAAAACCCTACCCCAGATTGAACTAATGAAAAATATAAATGAAAGAAAAGCTAAGGCCTGGAGGTCTCTCAGTCCAGCATTCGACGAGTCAACATCACCCGAAGATGCCTCGTGCAGAGGCGAAACACGTGTCGTATTGATGTCAGACGTTTGGTATTTGGATCGAGGTATATGTTTTTATTGTGTTTTTATATTATATGTATATGAATATATAAGTGTTTCGATACTTGTATTTGGGTAGGGTTTGTTTAGCTTGGGGGTTTTTTATTGTGTATATATATTTATATATATTATTTGTATATAAGTGTTTTTTCTGGCCTCCAGGCCTTAGCTTTTCTTTCAGTTATATTTTTTTCATTAGTTCAATCTGGTGTAGGGTTTTGTTTAGCGTGGGGTTTTACTTGTGTTAATTTTACCATTTATCATTTGTCTGACTTATAGTTTTGGCGGAAGTAAGCTACATATTTTTATTTTGTTCATTTTAAATAATTCAATGTACAGAATTGGACCCGTTACAGTTTTATTATAGGTATAGATATAGATATTATAGATGTGATGTAAAAAAAAAACTGATTTGATATTGGAGCCATACTGCCAGCACATTGAATTTTATAAAAAAAAAAACGTTTTACTCGGGATGATGTAAGGATTCTAACGATACCCCATACATCCAAATCTGTTCAGGCATTTAAAAATTATGGTGGAATAAAGAAACTCACATACATACAAACATACATGAACCCTGAAAACATTACACTCCTTTTCTGGGCAGTCGTGTAAAAAGGCCAAGAAACTTCGTAAATTATAAAATTCAAATGATATGATACATGTATTATTGTAATGATAGAAGGTTATATTATTTTCCAAGAAACAAACACATTCTCGGAGAGACGGCAAAGGCATGTGTCTTGAATTACATTGCACCTAGGTATACCTCTTTTATTCTCGCATAACAATAAAATAAGCGATCGATATGGTAAAAGAAAGGTGGTAATAGGTTAGGAGCTGCTCCATTGCATATATAATAGTAATTGGGTATTCTGTGGTAATGCAGTTGTCAAGTAAATATATATTCTAAGCTATTCTAGGCGTAGAAAGAACTCGCGTCTACGATTATAAGGCAGTTGTCT
Organism: Alsophila aescularia; assembly: GCA_946251855.1. NCBI lineage: Eukaryota > Metazoa > Arthropoda > Insecta > Lepidoptera > Geometridae > Alsophila > Alsophila aescularia. Next base: position 11,582,400 of record OX276373.1, read on the forward strand.
ATAAACACCGCGTGTTTTTTGTATAAGCCACTTTGCCACCCAGCGTCATTTAATTAATTCTTACTAAGTTTTTTCCCAACAAGCAAATTTTTGTGACGCGTTAATGCTGAATCGCAGTGAAAATCAAAGAGAATATTCGTAGGAACGTAGGCAACACAGATGAAAGAATATCCATAGTCTCTGTATTGCTGTTGCTATGACAAAAATACCTTGCGCAACGGAACGTAAGTATTGGTCTAAAATAGAAACTTCACGAAGGTTTAGGGCTTCAACCAAACCTGTGTGTGTACCTCAGTATATATTTTTTCTCTTTGGTGTGTACTTTGTTAAGTTAGGTGTAATATTTATATACTCTTTGGGTTACATACGTACGAATTATTAAACTGTGTAAGACTTGACCGCAGTGAACGCAACTTGACCGGGTCAACGAAAAAGTTTAATTTTAATATTTCAATCTGAGCCGAGTGCAGTATTTAACCGTGTCAGGTTCCCTGATGTATTTGCCCGGTCAGGGCGCCTGAAGGTTACATTATAACAAAATGCTTCCCGCACCCACGCGCAATTCCACCCGTTCAGAAAGAAGCTCGAGTGTATCTACTGACTGTTGAACGAACTTCATATTGATAACATGCATGGTGTAGCGCCCTAGAATTGGCGATGCCTGAAAATGGACACCAAGTATATGTTGTAGGTATGTGTATATTGCCAATAATAGGGCGCAATACCATGCATGCTATAGTTACCATAGTTTGTGAGTAGGTTTGGCCAAAAGGGCATTCTCGCAGGCCCTGCTCGTCAACCTTGCTGGAACTTCCTCTCCGACCACACTGGCTCCTGTACTACAGTGGTACTTATTCCCAGACGCCGTTGCAGCCAATTATTCCACAGACTGATATTACAATTTCAAATCAGCTGTTTTGGTTGTCCTCTGCGAGTATGGATATTTTGAATTACTTAGCTATAGTATAACACCAATATATAAAAGTGATACGTCATTTGTTTGTTTGGGGAGCTTTCACACCATAACGGCTGATCCGAGTTTGAAACTTTGTAAATAGGTACTCTAAAATATAGACACCAACATAGGATACTTTTTATCGCGGAAAATGGTAAGTTGACACGGGAAAACCGGAAAATGACGTTTACTCGCTGTAAGGAAACGAAATAATAACAAGTTTATCAAAAAGCATCAATAGCGTTGGTGCTAAACCTTTGATTTGGTTTTGAATACATAGCATGCATAGTTAACATAGGATGCTTTAGAATCAGTCCACGCGTTTGGTCTGTATAGTGCTACAAACGAACAAACAAATGTATGTAACAGGCTGATAAACATATTACCCTCCGCGCAGTCGGGTAAAATAAACAAAACTTTAAAATGTTCTCTGAAAATCTTCTTTACATTTTTAACCAACTTCAAAAAAGAGAGGGTTCTCCTTTTGAATTTTGGTCTTGCTTCTTTTTTGTCCTCATATCTCCGGGATTCCTGAATCGATTGAGAAATTATTTTTATTTGTAAAGCTTTTCATTTTTTATGACTTATTTATGGTATTAGTTTTGGAGTTTCGCGTTCTTCTGGTTGCGCCGACGGCGGAAATGCTGACGACGCTCATCACTCAACCGAAACCAAGGGCAGAGCATTAAATAGATCTCAGATTCTACCACCTACCAAAGTAGGTAAGTTTTCACTAAGTACCTACTAGGTACTTAGTGGTAATACTTAGTGATAATTAGTGATAATAAGTTTTCACGAAGTACCTACTAGGTACTTAGTGATGACTTACCTCGTGTGATACATTTAACGCTATGCACGTAGCCTCATGGTAATGTCAATATTATACTGTTTTGATTTAATATTCGCGAAGGAAATTGTACCATCTGAAGTGAAGGTGAAATATGTCTAAATGTAAATATACTTAGCACGATAATATGCGTGGCGCGATTTCACAGCTTACCTACTGTCAGGCCTGTCTCACTCGAAATACTTGCGCGCGCTAATTTCTGTAACGCCCGCGTTACTCTATCCATGGCTTGCCGCGTGATAGACTGAGATAGACTTACTCGTTAGAAAGAGAGACGCATATAAAATGATACGCATCAAGGTCGTGCGAGCTAAATTGCACTTTATTTTGTAGCGGCAAGAGTTGCTTTTTATTTAATTGTCTTAGCGGAGTGAGGCTTCTGTACGTTAGTTCTACTATTTCTTCTGTGCTACTATGCGTAAACGTAGGCCTCCTTAAAACTTAAAACTAAATCTCCTTTAACTCCTTAGGTTAATATCGACATAGTCATTTATAAGAGAATTTAAAAACATTTAAAATAAAAGGTTTTTTGCAGTAGCCATGTCATGATGGAAATTAAAACGGGCTGTTACAATTAAATGCGTATACATTTCGTGTCTATGCTGTTAAACGTTGAAGAGTTCCCTAATCAGGAGCCAACCCGGAGAGCAGGAACCATGTCATGGTAAAACTTCAAACCGGCTATCATAATATCTGTGTTGTTGACCGTTGAAGAGTTTCTTTATCTGGAGCTGTTCCTGGATGTCCACTCAGGTCATGCTTACCATAAAAATGCATTGTCATCGGAAATCAACCAACATGCAAAAATTCATCTCCGTAGGATACGAGGAAGTGGTTCTTGCAAGATTTGAACTAAACAAACATTCATACATACAAACATTGCAAGTTAAATAAAAGCTTTTAAAAAGTGAGTCCTAGCCGCTTAATTTATCTATTTATCTTTCTTATATACTTTATACGTATAATAAAGCAGTAAGTAGGTACCAAAAAGTCTGCACATCCTTGTGCAGACTTTTTGACACATGCACATCTTTGTGCAGACTTTTTGACAGACATAATTTAAAAAAAACAGGGTACTTAAAATAAGCTACTAAACAAGAATATAACTTTTTTAAATCACGTCTGTCTGTTTGTTTGTCTGTTCACGCATCACGTGAAATCTACTGGACCGATTGCAATGCGGTTTTTACTGTTGGATATAGCTTAGGGTCTGACTTAAAAACTGAGACTAAACCTTACCTTATCTCATATTACTCAATCCGATGAGTAGAAGCTGAAAATTCGATAAAAACCATTTGCCGTTTTTTTTATGAAATGCTATATATTATAAATATAATTACTCTAACTCTAGGTACTAGAATAACACATTAGTTACTTTTAATCCAGAGAAAAGATCATGCGGACAAAGCCGCAGGTACAGCTAGGATCATATTATAACATAATATTCGTAGACGCCGGTAGGTAGATTATTATTGTCTGAATATCTGCATAATATTTCGAAATCTCTGGCTCAATTCGCTAGAAACCTTATCTCATATTACTTAGCAACCACACAAATGGACAAACAAAGCCGATACTCCACCGAAAGCGGCCATAAATAATACAAATACCATAAGACTTCTATTTCTTATGTTTTAATTCTATCTGTAGTTGAATTACAGTACAATCTTAAGCATACATTTACCGAAACTCTCAGCCAAAAATCTGACCTTTATTATCAAAGATGTAGAGCTCTATTTCGCAATATGGTCTTTTATAAGTGAAAAATTAATGGTATAGGTTTTGTTTGACCAGTCCTAAGCAAACGTTCTTGCCACTTCCTGGGGCGATTTAACATGTAGCCAATAAAAAAGTTGTTTGGCATACGTAATGGATTTCTTGTTTTCTTCGAGTTTCCTTTGGGAAGATTACGTGGCTCTGTGTTCGATACTGGAGCTTTGTTTCGTGCACAAAGCCTAGGATTTTTACATTGATGTTTATAAATAAGTATAGATTTACTTTATAAGTAACCTGTTTTATTATCTAGATAAATCTAAATTTAGGTACTAATGTAAATATACTACATAGATTACTCTTCATTGTACTCAAAGATTTAAAAAAAGTCGGGTGTTACATCGCCAAATAGAAAGTGAAGCACCCAAGATAAGCCGACCAAGGTTTCGAGCGAATCCGATGCTCTTCCTCCATGATCTCGCGGCGTGAACTCCTGAGGAAGAGCGGCGGAGTGCACGACGGGATCTCGCGGCGTGAACTCCTGAAGAGTGAACGTCGGGTTCTCGCGGCATGAACTCCTGAGGAGTGAGCGTCGGGTTCTCGCGGCGTGAGCTCTTGAGGAAGAGCGTTGGTGTGCACGTCGGGATCTCACGGCGTGAACTCCCGAGGAAGAGCATCGGAGTCCACGTCGGGATCTCGTGGCGTGAACTCCTGAGGAGTGAACGTCGGGTTCTCACGGCGTGAGCTCTTGAGGAAGAGCGTTGGTGTGCACGTCGGGATCTCACGGCATGAACTCCCGAGGAACAGCATCGGAGTGCACGACGGGATCTTGCGGCTTGAACTCCTGAGGAGTGAACGTCGGGTTCTCGTGACATGAACTCCTGAGGAGTGAACGTCGGGTTCTCGCGGCGTGAGCTCTTGAGGAAGAGCGTTGGTGTGCACGTCGGGATCTCACGGCGTGAACTCCCGAGGAAGAGTATCGGAGTGCACGTCGGGATCTCGTGGCGTGAACTCCTGAGGAGTGAACGTCGGGTTCTCACGGCGTGAGCTCTTGAGGAAGAGCGTTGGTGTGCACGTCGGGATCTCACGGCATGAACTCCCGAGGAACAGCATCGGAGTGCACGACGGGATCTTGCGGCTTGAACTCCTGAGGAGTGAACGTCGGGTTCTCGTGGCATGAACTCCTGAGGAGTGAACGTCGGGTTCTCGCGGCGTGAGCTCTTGAGGAAGAGCGTTGGTGTGCACGTCGGGATCTCGTGGCGTGAACTCCTGAGGAAGAGCGCGTCTTTTGTAATGAAATTGTGTATCAACAACAAAATATCCACTCACGCACACATTTTGGCGGTGTGGATTTGGTCTTTTTTACCCGACTAAAGCAAAGCAAGGGAATCGTAATGAGTTTAGCAGTAAATGTATGTATGTATGTATCTATCTATGTATGTGGGTATGTGAATGTTCCACCATAGCGTTTCTCCTATTGGTTTGATTTTGACAAGCGGGGTGACAATCGTTTCGTCTTCAGATTCAGATATATAGAGATTCAGGTAAAGACATTTTTTTTACTCTAATTCGACAAGACAAAGTAAGGAGTATGTGTTCAAATTGAAAACTTGATTTAGTTTGACAAACGAGGTATCAATCGATTCGTCTCCATCGCAAGAGTGTCATAGGCTATTTTTACTCGACCGTAGTCGGGTTTTAGTTTTTGAACTTATGTCATGTAGTATCACTATACCAGCTATCAAATGTTAAGTACAATGGCCGTCACTAAAAAGCTATCTATTTCAGACCTTTGGATGGTATTATGAAATCTCATTCGACTGGATTGTCTCACTTTGTTATTTTAAACTCCATTTGTGCTTTATGTACTCGCAGTTTTTCAGTAGAAGGTTGACATAATTTCCTCCAAATCTTAAAAGTTGTTATTGTTCAATACCAAACTGATCAACCCTCCACCCGAAACCGCAAGGTTGCATCCCAAGCAAATAACACATTAACATTCATTAAGCCATTAAGGCCAGATATAATGCTCCTCGATATTACCCTCACGTACGAATGATCCCGAATTATAGCGACACCATTCTCTCATTTCGATTCAGTAGCACAAAATAAATTGGTCCGTAACGTAATTCACGTGAGACGCACGTAATAAAAGAATACACGTAAAGGCAGACTCCCACGTAGCTATAACATGCAGACTATTATATACTAGCTGTGTGTGCTGTGTGTGGCTTTGCCCCCGTGGTCATTTTTCTGGGGAAAAAGTACATATAAAGTACTATATACCACGTTTGCTCGTTTTTTATCGATTGCTCGGCTTCTACTCGACGGATTGAGATACAAAGTACACCAGTATCAGCAGTAGCTATCCATCAGTGAAAACCGCATCGCAATCGGTCCAGTAGATTTACGTAACAAACAAACAGACAGATACCATTCTTTTAAATGTTATTTCCATGTTCAGTAGCTTATTTTAAGTACCCTAGGCTTTTTGACGCGACTGCCCTAAAAAGGAGTGTATTGTTTTTAGGATTCATGTATGTGAGTTGTGAGTTTCTTTATTCTACCATAACTTTAAAATGCCGGAACTTAGACGTATGGGGTATCGTTAGAATATTTACATCCCCTCGAATAACATAGGCTATATATTTATTGAAAAAAAAAAAACAATATAGCGGCAGTATGGCACTATTTTCAGACTCGAAAAAAACTTTTCTTTGTAATTTACAATATGGGTATCACATTGAACGTCTTGATAAGCCCATTCCAACAATATATAATTTATTGCCAAAAGCTATTTTTTGGCAGGATAGGCGTGATGTTTTAGCTTTTAAGCTAGTTATTTAAATTATCTTCTTTGTACAGACTTTTTGTTACTTACTGCTTTACTATATGTATAGATTTTAAAAACATAGTACTTACAATGTTTAAATATATTTTTCACTAGTGACTCGCCCCGCCTTCGCACGGGTAGCGCTCAAACTGCGGCATTTTTCTTATTTTAAGCATTTATATCGTATCGTGTATATGTACTCGTGACTAGTCCACCAATTAAAGGTCGCTTTGTAGAGGACTATTCTCGGAGTTTCTCTGAAAGATCGTATCCGGAATGAGCTTTGGTTCTTTGGTTTGGTGCAGAACCAAAGTTGTCGAGATAGCCCTTAGGATTAGTAAGCTGAAGTAGCAGTGTGCTGGTCATATCTGTCGAAAGACTGATACCGTTGGAGTAGACGTGTTCTTGAGTGGAGTCCGCGACTCGGCTAACGTAGTATAGGGCGCCCTCCAGCTAGGGGAAGCGACGGTATACGCAAAGTGGCTGGCGGCAGTTGGAAGCGAAGAGCCGAAGATCGGGCTCAGTGGCGTGCTTGGCCTATGTCCAGCAGTGGACTGACATGGGCTGATGGTGATGATGATGATAAGTACACGTCGTAACTTCTAAAAACGACAGTAAAGTACCGCAACGCCAAGGAGGTTGAATCACGCCTACTATGAGGAATGCTCGTGGTGCTTTTTGACAGACTTGCTATTTTTTGTTTCCACGGTAACGTCATTCCGTTCCGTTTTTATCGGCAAATTTTTGATACCTTGGGTTAAATTATTTTAACCTCATTTTCTTGAAAAATAACTTTTATTTATTTATTTGTTTAACATACTGCCCATCAGTCCATGCTACTCGCTGATAATGTAGCTTTCTACAAGTGAAAGTTTTTTTAAATCAGCTCAGTATTTTTGAGTTTATATTACAAATAAACTATATACAAAAATAATTTGTATGTACGTATTATTATGTTTATAATCAGTGCGTGTTGCCAGTGATGACATACGGCACTGAGTCGTGGTCGCTAACTATTGGTCTCATACAAAAGCTCAGAGTTGCGCAGCGTGCAATGGAGAGAGCTATGCTAGGTGTTTCACTACGTGATAGAATCAGAAATGAGCAAATCCGTAGAAGTACGAAGGTTATCGACATAGCTCTCAGAGTATGCAAGTTGAAGTGACAAACCGACAACCGCTGGGGAATAAAGGTTCTCGAATGGCGACCACGAACAAGCAAGCGAAGTGTGGGGAGACCCCCCCACACGATGGACCGACGACATTGTAGCCATCGCAGGAAGTCGGTGGATGGAGGTGGCACAAGATCGCTCGTCATGGCGCTCTTTGGGGGAGGCCTATGTTCAGCAGTGGACTTCTAAAGGCTGACATGATGATGATGATGATGACGTATTATTAAAGGTTTTTTGTTTAATATTACAACTTAGTGAGTAATGGCATTTTTTAATCAACTTTTAATATGAAGAGGTTTTCAAGTCAATTTTTTTTGTATGTTTGTTACCTCATTTATAGCCTACTCTGTTCCATGCCAGTGCTGGGAAAGGTCTCTCCAAGCGATACCATTTATAGCCTACTCTGTTCCATGCCAGTGCTGGGAAAGGTCTCTCCAAGCGATACCAAATATTTTTCAAAACTATACGTTTTTTACCTGATTACGGTGAAGCAAGGGAAGAGTAATGAGTTTAACAGTATATGTTTGTATATATATATACAAACATATATATATATATATATATATATATATATATATATATATGTGTGTGTGTGAGTATGTGGATGTTGCACCATAGCGTCCACTACCACCATTCGCTCACCGCGACGCGCACACGCAGTATGCGCGCTGTAGTGCGCAATGTTAGATATATCGCCACCCGATATTCAGGTGTAAGGTGTCAAAGGCTATGTTTTTTTACCCGACTACAGCGAAGCAAAGAAAGGGATATGTGTTCAAACTAAAAACTTGTTCCGATTTTGACAAGCGAGGTATAAATCGATTTGTCTTCATTTATCAAGTGTCATAGGATAATTTTACCCGACTACGGCGAAGCAAAGTAAAGGGTTATGTGTTCATACTAAATACTTGGTCCTATTTTGACAAGCGAGGCATCAATCGATTCGTCTTCATCGAAAGAGTGTCACTGGAATTTTTTTTTACCCGTCGGGTTTTAGTTTTTGTCTTGTCTGCAGCGTGCGTGCAGTGACTTTTGTCTTGTCTGCAGCGTGCGTGCAGTGACTTTTGTCTTGTCTGCAGCGTGCGTGCAGTGACTTTTGCTTGTAGGAACGCAGCAAATAGGTAAAGAGTAAACCCACGGGGTCATCAGTTTTATTGATATTACTAGCTGTGCCCGCGGCGTTACCCGCTTGGTAATTATTTTGGGATATATGGATCCTATGAGTTATTCCAGAACAAAAAGTACCAATATCTATACTTTTAATAAAACAATAAGAGTAAAAAGTCTGTACAATGAAGACAATTTAAAAATTAATGGTCTAGGTTACTTAAAATAACAACAATAGAACATTTTTAAAATCGTGTCTTTCTGTTCGTCTGTTTGTTTGTTAGTTTGTTTGACTGTATTTTTGTTCTCGCATCACGTAAAAATTACAGAACCGATTGCGATGCAATTTTCACCATTGGATAGCTTAGAGTTTGACATAAAAACTGAAATAGGTATATGGTATCTCAATCCCACGATTAGAAGCCGAGCAATCGATAAAAATATTTTTTACGGCTGAAGGATTTTTGATCAAATGTTGGTATATTGGTATTTAGGTTCTGAAACAGAACATAGAGTACTTTTAACCTAGAGAAATGAACACACGTTCGAAGCCGCTGGAATCCACAGAATAAATAATAGTACAAGTACAGAAGGATAACTGAGTAAAGTCATTTAATTACATAGCAACTCTCGCTACAACGCAATAAAGTGCAATTTAACTCGCACAGCGCTGCGAGCTTTCAATTATATTTACCTAGAAGGCACTCACCCATTGCGTGCAGGCTAGAATGTAGCGTATCACAACGCACGAGAGCTTCCATTGCTCTAACTGTTTCAGAATTGCTGTCACTTTTTCGCTCGGCAGGGCTGTATCAAGATACAACTAGGTACTTGTACTAGTAATTATTCTGTGATGACTTAGATATAGTAACAGAATAAACAATTATGTAATATTGTATTTTTTTTACTTATATTATTATAAATGTTGATAGTTCTATTAACTACATGTAATGACATTCTTAACAGAATAGACCTAGTACCTCATTATTTGATTATAACCTAATAGGTATTGCACTTTGATGAATAAAAATTCTAATCCTGTCTAAATTCCATGGGTAATAATGAATGTAAAAGAAATGGCTTCCTACGTAATAAAATGTCAGTATGTGGGTATTTTACGAGACTTGTCAGACCGAATGCTATGCAGTACATTCTAGTTTCTTCTTGGTTGTCATAATTAAGAAAAGAATAAAATTTGACAAAAACTTTACGTTGTTTGTTTGTTTGTTTGTTTGTCGTATGAGGTAGTGCTGGTCTCTGATGTCAGAGTTTATCAAGCCGCCCGAGGGCCTCTGACATGGCTTAACGACTGCTATTAATCAATAACAGCCAGGACCGACAGCTTAACGTGCCCTCCGAAGCACGGAGCGATGGAAAACCGCACATAACTTAGAATATTGGTGCAGAGCCTAGGTTTTGAACCCGGTATCGTTGGATTCTAAATTGCACTACAGGCCACTTATTGCGTTAGGCCACCAACGCTCAAAAAAAGAAAACTTTACGTAAGTAGGTACTTTATTGTAAGCACACGGCGCGCGACTCATCGAGCGCACGCTTGACACGACTGAATGAGCCGCAATATTGCGGCCGCAAAGTGTAGGTATAATATTTGTACTTGTTGCGGAGTGCGACTAGCCTGCTAGTACCTACAAAATTTCATAAAACTTCGTTCAGCCGTCAAATAGATTTTTATCGATTGCTCGGCTTCTAATCTTCGGTTTGAGATACCAAGTACACCAGATTTTAAGTCAAACCCTAGGCCATAGGCTACCCAACAATAAAAACCAAATCGCAATCAGTCAAGTAGTTTTTACGTGATGCGAACAAACAAACAGACACGATATTTAAAAATGTTATATTCTTGTTCAGTAGCTTATTTCTAGTATGTGCATTTTTTTTTAATCATCTTCATTGCAGAGACTTTTTGGGTCTTACAGGCTTATTAGTGGCTCTGTGAGCTGTAGACCTCGCGCGTACAAACTTTTTAACTTTTTCTAGTTACCTTATTGTACAACTAACATTATTAATAACCAAGGTGCTCCATCAATCCCTACCGGTAGGGGGCTCCCCTGAGAGGGGGGCTCTCCTGAGAGGGGGGCTCCCCTGAGGGGGGGGACTCCCCTTTGCTCCCCTGAGGATGGGGGGCTCCCCTGAGGGGGGGGGGGGCTCCCCTGAGGGGGGGGGTATAGGGCTGATTCCGCTGAAAGAAACCTAAAAGTGAGAAACTTAATGCATTTTGAGGAGCTATTGTGCTCATCACGCCGAAGACTCTCATTAGACCTTCCTTTCTTTTCATGAGACTAACTTAAAGTTACTACCTACCTTTCAAATAAAAAAAAAACCCATCGAAATCGGATTTAATCTGGCGGAGATATTCAGTAGCCCCTTTTTACCCTTTTTTGGAGGAAGTACCCGCCCCCAATCAAAAATCTCCGACGATTGAAAAATTCTAGATATTCGCTTAATCTGTATACCAAGTTTCGTCTAGATAGGTTGAGAAATGCGACCTTTAGAGGAGAACAGCCGGACAGACATCCTGACGGACATCCGGACACACGTTTTTTTGTTGCCAAAAATGAAACTGAGACGCTTCGATCGCGCTTCGCGCTCGCTCGGTCAATAAGTAAGATTATAGATAGCTACGTGTGCTTAGAATCGACATAATACACATTACATGTCAAAAGCAAACATTTTGCAATTTAGCGATTACACACGAGCGACCACTGAATATTTGATGACGCCGTGTGTCGCCCCCTTACCCATGAATTTATGAATTTTATTAATGGCCGTGACAGTGATACATTTAGATATAATTCTCGATTAAGACGTGAGACGAGAATAACGAGAATTATGTTACTTTTGATGTTGTAAAATGTAATGTGCTTGAATAATGTTCGCTGAGTTTGCGGAGCATCTGTTCCTCGTATAGTATTCACTGGGACAGAATAACGTTTCTTTTCCACGATTTAATTTATATTAACACAGTTGTTGGAGTTCTTTAGTTCTAAAATGTATGCAGCATCTTGGATTGCAAAGACTTGCAAAGTATCTTGACCAACCTAGATGATGCTTCTCGACGCATCGGTCTCGGAATGAACATAGCTAAGACCAAGATCATGTTCAACGATTTTTTGACCCGGAACCGATAGCTGTTAATGGCGTTCCTCTTGAAATTGTCCAACAATATGTTTACCTAGGGCAAATATTGCAATTGCAACAGAAGAATTCAGCTGGGTTGGGCAGCATTCGGCAAGCTTCGTCAAGTCTTCTCGTCGTCCATACCGCAGTGCCTGAAAACAAGTCTTCAATCAGCGCGCCCTATCAGTCATGACCTACGAAGCCGAAACATGGCGACTCATGGTCAAACTAGTCCACAAATTTAAGGTCGCTCAGTGAGCTATGGAGAGTAAGCTCTCTCTCTGCTTGGAGTTTCTCGGAAGGGCAAGATTCGTAATGAATATATCCGGTGGAGGACCAAGGTAACCGACATAGCAATAAGCAAGCTAAAGTGGTGGTGGGCTGGACACATTTCCCGAATAACCGATAAACGTTGGGGTAGACCAGTTTTCGAGTGGAGAGCAAGTCTAGGCAAATGTAGTGTAGGATGCCCTGAAGACAGAAGGAGTAACGACCTGCAAAAAGTGTCTGGCAGAAAATTGATGAGGCGAGCTGAAGACCGAGCTCAGTGTCGTGCATTAATTAGTGGCCTACGTCCAGCTGTGGACAGTAAAAGCTGATGATGATGATCTTGGATTGAAAAGCAACCAAAAAAACAAACATGACTGTAAACATTGAATCAACTTTCTTTCATATTCGTTTACAAAGTCGCAGCGAAAATTAATCTGAGCAACTGTAATCTGAGTTAAGTCGCCAAAACAGAATCAGTACCAAAAATAAATTAAATCTAAGAAATGTTGGTAGTTTTAATTAAATTTTACGCTTGTTTGTGCAATTGAAAAGGTTTATGTTTCTCTCTTGATTGTTAACTTTAACAGTTTAACCTTTGAGCCAGTTCGCAGCTTAATCTATTCTTGAGTTTATTTTGAAAACAAAGTTTACTGAATATCTAATATATTTTGAGGCATTTTTTTTAGATCCCTTGAAGTAAACCATCAAGTATTTTGATTTAGCTGTGCCCGTGACTTTGCCCGCGTGGTCATTTCATTTAAAAGTAGCCCATACGTGTTATTTCAGGAACAAAAGTACCTGTACAATATACAAAATTTTTTCAAAACTCTTTCAGCTGCAAAAAAGTTTTTTATCGATTTCACGGCAGTTAATCACTGGATTAAGATACTAAGTACCCCAGTTTTTAAGTCAAACCATAAGCTATCTAACAGTGAAAACCGCATCGCAATCGATCCAGTAGTTTTTACGTGATGCGCGAACAAACGTACAGACAAACAAACAGACCAACAGATGGACACTAATTTTAAAAATGACATATTCTTGTTCAGAAGCCTATTTTAACTACACTAGACCATTTTTTAAAAATTATTTCTATTGAACTGATTTTTTGGAACTTACTGCTATATGATAAATATAGATATGACGTAAAAACTTGTTCAGAAAATTGTAAATGTACCTTTTACAAGTCTATACCTATACTATCTATGTACCTATACACTTGTATATCTTCTACACTTGTACAAAGTGGCCCAAAACTACTTTAGATATATAAACATTAGAAACGGGATATTTACCATGGATAACTATTTGTATTGAGATAATTGCTTTAATTGATTAACTATTTGTATTGAGATAATTCGGCACTGTTGCAAGCGCCATGATCACGGATAACTAAAATAACTAATCCACCCGCAGATTTATACTTTACTTTTTCATATTGAATCGAATGTCCTCAAAAAGATCTTTATAACAACACCCAAATCAATACGCTACCCTATCATAATTACGAGTTATACCGAATTAAAGATCACATAAACATAAATTTTCCTGTTTTTACAAAAAAACTGTGGGGTAGGGGGGCACCCTGCCCTTCTGTATTTTGACAATAAATACATATTACCTCATCGAACTGACAATATAGCAAAAAAAAACAAAAATAAGCAAAAAATACACAAAAATTAATTCTCTAGAGCTTATACAGATATAGATTTATATAAGCCAGACGATATAACCCTTTTGGTATCGCTATGATATATAAGACATTTCCGTTTATTGGCAACGACACTACCAGCCGCACTACCAGTAGTGTCGTTGCCAATAAACGACACTACCAAGCCCATTTCGGATAAAATTGTACAGACAACACACAAAACTACAAAACTATTATTATTATAAACTATTTAAAAAATTAAATCATCATTTTTAAATAATTTTGGAACATTACTGTTTCATATCTCACGTAAAAAAATATTCGATTAAAGCTCTGTTCCTAGCCATTCAAAACAATTTAACAACATTTTGCTTGGTTAAAATAATCAATAATTAGTTTGATTTAAAACTAGCTGTACCCGCAGCTTCGCACGCGTGGCCATTTCTCTTGGTTAAAAGAACTCTGTTACTATTCCAAGACCTATACCAATATACCAACATATAAACAAAATTCTTTCAGCTGTCCAAAAGTTTTTATCGATTCTACTTTCTCGGCTTCTACTCATCAGATTGAGATAATAAGTACACCAGTTTTTTTTTACTACAAACCCTAAGCTATCCAACTGTGAAAACCACATCGCAATCGGTTCAGTAGTTTTACGTGATGCGCGAACAAACATACATACAAACAGATAAACGGACAAACAGATAAACCGACAAACAGACAGACACGAATTTTAAAAATGTTATATTCTTATTCAGTAGCTTATATTAAGTACCCTAGACATTATTTTTTTAATTATGTTTGTACATACTTTTTTGTTGTTATTGCTTTATTATGAGCATAGATAGATATAGAAGATAAATGAAAAGGGATATATTGAAGACCACCGCGGAAAGGTAGAAAAAAGGCTGTTAGGACGTCTAGGCCCCGACACATAATCAAACAAATATTAGATCGCAATCCACATGTAGCTAGGCATAAGTCGTTCAACAGAGCAACGTATAGTGTAATGTAATAAAAGTGATCGTAATAAAAGTGTAAATAAAGTGTAAGAAAAATGTAATAAAAGTGACCGCAGGTTGACAAAAAGCTACGGAAAGCACGACTTCTTGAGGAATAAGATAAACTATATTGGCTGTGTGATTGACTCTGGAATACCTAATGATTTTACATTGAAGTTCCTACAGCATCAGGTACATTAACTATGTATCCACACCAATATATATAAGTGAAACGTTGTATGTTTATTTGTTTGTTTTGGGAGCTTTCACGCGATAACGACTGGATGGATTTTGATGAAATTTAGAATGGAGATAGCTTATACCCTAGAATAAAACATAGGATACTTTTTATCCCGGAAAGTTGTAAGTTTCCATGGGAAAACTGTAATATGTTGATTACTCACTGTAAGGAAAGGTTGTCATCACAGAATGGTCTGTGGTTGCCATGAAACGAAACAACAAGTCTGTCAAAAAACATCAAGAGCATTGGTGCTATACCTACTTTTGCATTGGTTTTTAATATCCTAGAAGAAAATAGGATGCTTTTTTTCGCGATAAACATTAGTCCGCGCGTACGAAGGTGCGCGGACGTTACTAGTTTTTGTATATAACAATGTTTTAACCAAAAACTTTCCAACCCACAACGCCCGGAAGTTTTAACAATGGATAACAACACCTTTAGAACTAGGTTCTGTGAGCTGTAGACCTTGATGTACAAACTTTTTTGCAAACAATCTAGCAGTCCACAGTAGCACCATCTAGTTATCTTATTGTACAATTAACATTAATAACCAATGTGCTCCATCTATCCCTACCTATTAGGTAAAGGGCAGATTCCACTGGTAGAAACCTAAAAGTGAGCAATTTACTGTATTTTGAGAAGCTATTCTGCTCATCATGCCAAAGATCCTCATCAGATCTTCACCAAATTTTTATAAGACCAATATAAAGTTACAGTTAAAGCCCCCTTTTAGTATCCCTTTAATCAAAAATCCCCGACGACTAAAAAAATCTATAAATCCGTTTAACTTGTATACCAAGTATCGTCTAGATCGGTTGAGAAATGCGACCTGTAGAGAGCACAGAAATCCGGACAGCGCGCGGACAGATATACGATACGAACGCATTTTTGCCCTTTAACGGAGAAGCGTCGCACTCGCTCGGTCAAAACGAACGTCTTGAAAGACGTAGCATAATAAGACAGTGCGCCGCGACACTGAAAATTGGAAAAATAACGTTTTTTTAGCCGAAAAGCTTTTTTCGATCGAACAAGCCCATAACAACTAAATGGTAGAGTTTATTCCTCGAGCCGTCCTGGGGCTGCTGTTGTCACCTCATCGCCGAAAGCCGGAATCAGTTATGGTTGGAAGATTGTGCAGACCTTGCAAGGTAACGAAAGTCGTGGCCAAAGAGCATACAAATACTACAGTAGTGGCGGCAAAGCGGGGTAAACACCACGGGGGTAAATAATAAAATCTGGCGGCCGACCTGGCTACGGCCGTTAAATATAATGCGTTTGGCAGAGTGTTTACATTGGCGAGTGAACTTGCTCGTTTTGCTGGAAAACCACTAACAGAAGATGTAAAATCTGGCCACGTTCGTATCAGACACGCATATTAGGGGTCCGTCGCCAGGATCCTAAGCTACCCAATTTTGAAACCGCATTGCAATCGGTCCAGCAGTTTTTACGTGATGTGCTAACAAAGTTGGACTAACTTGGTCAGCTAATATCTCGTTGTAAACTTTAGACCGTGATAATGTTGTTAGTAAATTCGTAGAAATTATGCATCACCTTGTCACGAGGCGGTCCCAGGCTTTGGGTTTGTTCCACTAGCCCAGGGACCAAACCTCAGTGGACAACATAAAAGAACAGGAACAATTAGGAGCACTTGAACAGGAGGAGATGATCATAAACATCGGCTTACGAAGGTATTAATCATATATATTTAAAATCTCCAGTTGTAATATTATATACTTAATTAGGTATTTTATAACATATTATTTTGTGCAATTCGGTTTTGCTAAAATCAATCTCCCAATGTCCGAATGACAGGTTATTTGAACTTAGAATTAATAATGACAAAATATCAAATGGAATGAAAGAATAAAGAGATCAAATGAGTATTATTACGAATGGTCTGTTTCATAATGAACAATATGGCTTCACTAAAGGCCGTTCAACGACAGACGCAGGCACAGGGCTCTTAAAGCATATATTCAATGATTGGGAGGAGTCACAGGACGCAATTGGCGTTTTCTGTGATTTATCCAAAGCATTTGACTGCGTTTGCCACGAAACATTAATTTTTAAATTGAATCATTATGGAGTTAATGGGAAAGCTCCCGATCTTTTATCCTCGTATCTTAGCAATAGAATCCAAAAAGTAGATGTAAATGGTGCGAGGTCATCAGGATCTCTCATTACAATGGGAGTCCCACAGGGTTCAATACTTGGGCCATTCTTGTTCTTGGCTTACATTAACGATCTTCCCTTTTTCATAAAGAACTTATGTGATATTGTTTTGTTTGCAGATGATACTTCTCTAATTTTTAAGATTGACAGAACCTTGAATAATTTTGACGACGTTAACAAGGCAATCGCGCTAGTTCTTAGTTGGTTTACAACTAACAATTTAATGTTATATCCTAAGAAAACTAAATGTATCAAATTTTCACTACCCAATGTCAGAGGGGTTCCTACGAATTCAAGTATTTTAATAAATAGTGAGCTTGTACACCTTGTGCAGTCAACCACATTTTTGGGTATTACTGTAGATTCAAAATTACAGTGGGGTCCTCACATATCGTTGTTAGCTGGTAGATTGAGCTCTGCAGCCTATGCAGTACGTAAAATTAGACAGTTTACCGATATAGCTACTGCAAGATTAGTATATTTTAGTTACTTTCACAGTATTATGTCATATGGCATTTTGCTGTGGGGTAAGGCCGCGGAAATTCAATCAATATTTGTGCTACAGAAGAGAGCAATTCGTTCCATTTACAATATGAAATCCCGAGATTCTCTTAGGGAACGTTTTAAAGAGATCAATATTCTTACAGTGGCTTGTCAATATATATATGAACATATAATATATGTTCGGAAGAATATCAATACCTTTGTTAAAAATAGGGATGTTCATAATTTTAATACTAGAAATAAAAATTAACTAAAAGTGTCTGGATTTCGGTTAAAGAAAGTTAGTGGTTCATATATGGGGAACTGTATACGATTTTTTAATAAGTTACCTGACGGCATTGATCAATTACCAATGCAAAGGTTTAAAACTTTTGTTAAAGTAAATCTCAAAAAAGCGTAAAAAAAGCGTATTACAATGTAAATGATTATATTAATGACAGAAATGCATGGCCTGATGTCTCCAAGCTCCATGACAAAAGTACTTTGTGAGATGTCTCAAACATACCATGAGATCACGTTGTTTTATACAACATAATTATCGAGTTAGAAGTTTTTACCTTATTTTTTCCAGTATGATTGTTTGATGTTTGTGGGATATCTCATTGTCACTTTTACCTTTTATATTTGTAGTTTACATGTTTTGTTATAATTGTGACATTTGAAAAAAACATAAAGAATGAACAAATATGGAAAAAATACATCCCGTAGAGTTTCTTGGTGCTCTCTTCTCTAACGGGCGTATTTCCGAAGCACCGGTAGAGTCAGAAGGGTATTTCCTTTTCCAGTGTGAGATTTAACTCTGTTGGCACATGAAAGGGAAATTTCCTTTTCAAACTCAAAGAATACTTAGTTTATCTAAATTTGGATTGATTTGATCTTTTTATAATATTTTATGTATATCTCTTTGTTCGGGAGATGTTAATTTTGACTTGTAAAAGTGCTATTATTTTTGCCTATTTACAATAAAATACTTTGACTTTGAAAGAGGTTTGACCTCGTTACAACCTGAGATTTAAAAAATAATTGAAACTGTACGAGAACGTATGAGTGAGAGAGGAAACAGACAGAAGAAACTATAAAAGTTCTTGTTTGACTACGGATCCCTTAAAAATGCGGACCACATTTTGTACAAAGCGCAGCAAAGGACTTTTTGCTAATCTGTGCTGTTTTTGCTAATAAGTCTCCCAAACCGTTCCAATATCGTCTGACTGTGCTCACTCGAAGTCTCTTGCAAGCGTCTAGCTAGCTCATCTCATTAAATAATAAATAAATAAATAAATAAATCTTTACGGCGCTAAAGATCATTCATTCATTCAAAAATACTAACGGCGCTGTTGATATATTTATATACTTAGCATAATAATATGTGTGCTTACACTGGCGAGTCAACTGGAATGCTCGTGAAAAAGGACAAACAAAGTAAACTTAGGATCGCAAGCAAAAAAGTCGTCGTCCAAACGCGCAACAAAAACGAGTTAGTCACAAGGGAAATTACACCGTCCGATGGCGGGCCGTGGGCCTCCGCCTGTCCGCGACCACGGGCCGGCTTATGTGTGACGCCCGTCTGACACGCTTGCAGGGCATGCTGGAAAGAAATGCTGAAAAAATCCACAGAATATAAGTTTAAAACAGGTTGGCACTTGTGTGAGTCCGTCTAGATAGTTAAGATAGTGACGTGGTGTAGTGTCTTCAAAGCAGTATTGTGCATGTGCAAACTTAAGTGTGTTCTTATGGAAGCAAACTTTTGCTAGCATAACTATGGGCTGAATAATTATTTGATTTGATTTGGTAGGGGCAGGGGGCATAGTCACCACGCTTGGTGGATTGGTGGCCGCAGTGTAGCAAATATGTGCTCGGAGGACACTGCTGCCCGTCTTCCAGTGTATAATCCCTTAGTCGCCTCTTACGACATCCACGGGAGGATTGGGAGGGGTCTTATTCTAAGCCGAGACCGCCACAGCAAGCGTTCGGGAAATTACGCCATATCTTCTCGTCGCAGATGCCGCAGAGCCTCAAGACGAAAGTTTATAATCAGTGCGTGTTGCCAGTCGCTAACTATTGGTCTCATACAAAAGCTCACAGTTGCGCAGCGTGCAATGGAGAGAGCTATGCTAGGTGTTTCACTACGTGATAGACTCAGAAATGAGGAAATCCGTAGAAGAACGAAAGGTTACCGACATAGCTCTCAGAGTTTGCAAGTTGAAGTAACAAACCGACAACCGCTGGGGAATAAAGGTTCTCGAATGGCGACCACGAACAAGCAAGCGAAGTGTGGGGAGACCTCCCACACGATGCACCGACGACATTGTAGCCATCGCAAGAAGTCGGTGGCTGGAGGTGGCACAAGATCGCTCGTCATGGCACTCTTTGGGGGAGGCCTATGTTCAGCAGTGGACTTCTAAAGGCTGACATGATGATGATGATGATACATCAATTTAGATGTTGTATACCTCAACATCTAAAAGTTCTTTTATGTAGCAGTTCTGGTGACAGAAAAACCTCAGTTTACGCGTGTTTCTTAAATCTCTCAAAAGAGTTTGACCTCGTGTCTTTGAGGTCCTTTGGGAGGAATTAATACAAGGAACTAACTAACCTTATTAACTAAGAGCACTATTTAAATATTGGTACAGTTATCAAGCAAACCAAGATCCCCGCCACGTTTCGTTCACCGCTAGACTTACGTGCCGCTAGCTATAAGTGGTGTGTTGTCGGAGGAGTACCAGCTGAAGTGCGGGGTGAGGCAGGGTGGGTTGACGTCCCCCATGTTGTTCAACTTGTACATGAACGGGCTTATTGATGAACTCAGCAACACTGGCATTGGATGTCACATCGATGGCGTATGAGTTAAATAAGCTACGCGGATGACATGGTGTTGTTGAGCCAATCAATTAAGGGTTTGACAAGACTTAAGTCTATTCGTGAGTCTTATGCGGTGGCCCATAGTCTCAGGTACAATGTAAATAAGAGTGAAATTATGATCTCTAAGGCGCGCCATAAAACTTATACTCTGTCGGAATTCTCTGAGGCGCTGCTCTGACTGTAGTGTCAAAGTGTCAAACTGGGTCACCAAGACAACGTGGATATTGAAAGGGAGCGCAGTGGCCCAATTACAGAACTTGGTTACAATCAGATTCTCAGTATCGATATCACTAATGCCTTGCGATAGAGTCGAAATTGCTATGAAAAAAGTGATAATCCGATTGTAACCAAGTTATGTAATCGGGCCGCAGGTCGTTGTGTGTCCGCTGCTATATGTTAGCCCGCAGGTTTGCAAGTTGTACAGTAAAGTTAAAGGTGTCGCTGTTTAAGGCTTACTGCCAATCCTTTTACACGTGCAGCCTGTGGGTGGACTATACGCGGCGGGTGTACAACGCGTTCAGGGTGGTGTTGAGGCTGCTGCGTTTCTGCAGCGCGTCGGGTGTTTGCGGACGCCATGTATGGAGCGTCCGCATTGATGGTTTTCATGCCATAATCCGAAAGCGGTGCGCATCATTGCTCGGCCGCTGTCGTGGTAGCACCAACACCACCCTGGCCGCATTGGCCTACCGCTAGGATAGCGCTATGTTCGGTCACTGGATAAAAAAAACTTAATGAAAGCCCTAGCTACTATATTTATTAAAAAGTACAGTAGTCGCAGCGGAAGTATGTGTCTCGGAAGTTGTCTGCTAGTCGCTGCGCAAACTGCTATTTTTCAGGCGCAATCCGAATGTTGAAGATGATGGTTGATTGTATAACTGTTCTTCGCATATTCTATCTCTTTCTTACTTTATACTGTTTTATCCCCACAGCAGCACCTACGCAATCGTTCACAGAGCCTAACTTTACAAACATAGATTGGCTGTGACTACTGCAAGTTGACGACAGACTACTGTCTATTATTATAAACCTATTTGTTTTGTAATTATTAATTGAAATCCGATGAGTAGAAGCTGAGCAATTGATAAAAACTTTTTGACGGCTGAATGAATTTTGATCAAATGTTGCTATATTGGTATTTTAGGTGTAGGAATTATTATTGTATTAGAGTACTTTTAACCTAGAAAAATAACAACGCGTGCAAAGCGGCGGGTACAGCTAGTTATCTTACAATTAAGTAGTGGGGGACAAAATGCCACATGGTTATCTATCATTGAAATTGTTTAAGACTGTACGGAACTAGCGGAACTAACTAAAATTACTATATTCAATGTGTTATTTGTCCCATACGGAACTAGAGGGTAAAAAGTCTCACTAGTTCCGTCACGGAACTTCACTCGCGGAACTATTGGGAACAAACGGTATTTTCTAAGTGACCAAGGGCAATTCATTCTTAAAACCTTATATTAATAACTCCATAGGTGGACCATGGGAAAAGATAAAACCCATGGTACACCCATTATCTTGAGGTGGACCACAGAAAGAAAAAAATGCCTTTGGTACAGCCAGGTGAACTAAGGTGGACTATGAAAAATAAAATAAAAAAAAACCCCAGGTACACCCAGAAATCTTGAGGTGGACCACGGGAAGAATAATTGCCCTTGCTACAACCAGGTGAACTACGTAGATGGCGTAGGGCGCGGTTTATTATACGCTTTATATTAGCTTCACTTGTATGTTTGTATGTTTGTAACCGACTCCTTTGGACGCTATTTTGACCCACTTTAAACGGTCAGATTTCATTCAAATTTTGCACACCTGTCAAAGACCGATGACAATGCAATAATTATAAAAAAAAAAAGAAAAAACGCTCTTATAAATAAACCAAACTAAAAAGTAGAAAATAAATAATAGTTAAAAAAACTAAAAAACAAGAAAAAAATAATTTAATTAAAAAAAGCGTGGTGTGCATGGGTCAATAGTTATAAATATTTCATTGACAGATATGAGAAGAAGGATTATCATTTCGATAATATCTTAAAAAGCACCCCACGCTTTTTTTTAAATAAAACTTTTTTTTCTTATTTACACTATTAAAATTTATTTTCTATTTTTTAGTTTAGTTTTCTATATAAAGCGTGTTTTTTTTATTTTTTTAAAACTATTATTTATTTTTACATTTCACTTCTTTGTCATATGAGAGTTTTTTGGACGGCACTCAAGCATTCTCATCTATATATCTATCTATCTTCTATCTATACTATAATAAAACTGTAACTGGGCTAAATCTGTACATTAAATATTTTTTGAAAATTATAATTGAGATAAACTTCAAAATCGATATGGAGTGCAAAAAGGATATGTTTTTATTTTGTGTCTGTCTGTCTGTCTGTCTGTCTGTCTGTCTGTCTGTCTGTCTGTCTCTTTGAACACGCATAACGCAGAAACTGCCCGACGAATTTTGATGCAACTTGGCACAATCATAGCTTATGTTATGGATTAACATTTAGAATACTTTTTATTCCGATAAAAACAATAGTTCCCGCAGGATAAGGGTTGAAAGTTATTTAAAAAAAAACACATATCTCGATGAAAATACCTGACGGATTTTGATGTAACTTGGCACAGTCAAAGTTTATATTATGTGTTAAAATCAATAATACTTTGAATCACGAAAAAATACGGGATTCCTGCGGGATATGAGTCTAAAGTTATGTTAATTTGAAAGGAATAATAATAGCACATCCGTTAATAAAACGGTACCGTAAATTCGGTACTCATACCACAAGTCAGAGTGGTATAGTGGAAGCGGTGTCTGGCCTGCAACCCAGAGGCACATGGAACGAATCCACGCGCTGCTATAAATGTTTTGCCCCAATATTTATAAGCATTTACATATTTTATGCGTTTTTTTACATTTTATTTGTATTTTTAAGGCTTCTGTAATTTCATGAAGTAAACCGTCAAGTTTTGTTTGAAAACAATATATATAATGGGATCTATCCAAAAGAATGGTCCAACTTAGGTGCGGTTTTTTATGTTTGAAAGCTGAGGTAATCGAGATGGTATAGTACGAGTAGATAGCACAATGGAGTATCCTACTTCCTTAACACTCTCTGGTAGGACCTCTACACTTGAGAGCGTAGCATCTGTACTTATAATAAAGCATTAAGAATAAAAAAGACACTACCTACCTACATAATTTACCAGCATCAACAACTCAAGCGAATAAACCAAAGGCATCAAAGTTCTCCCTCCGATTTAACTAGATGGCGCTGATTGACCTTAAAACACGCAAGCATTTCATTCACTGCAGCCAAGGGTCCCGCTAAATTCAAATTTAAAAGGTTTTGCGGATTCGGCTCACACTCTAGCACTAGCACTACCTCCAGGGGCCTAATTCTCTAATTTTAAGACGCCAATTCCACGCTGCCCGCTTGGAATCACGAACAAATTCCACGCAGGTGGTGTGGAATTGGCGGCGTGGAATTCGCGTGGAATTGGCGTGAGTGGTCATACAGAATCCAGGCCCTGCTCTCAAGCCCTTGCGACTGATTTAAAAACTGGGGTACTTGGTATCTTAGGCCTTGCACGCACTTCCTTGCGGTGGAACGCCGTGCGTTTATTCTAGCGTTTATTTCATTTTGTATTATATGCGTTTATTTCATATTTTATTATATGCGTTTATTTCATTGCAATACGTGCACTTTTATGAAATGTCATAGAAGTGCAAGTGTGTTTTAACGCATATTCTGTGAAGTACAGAGTGCCGTACTTCACATAATATGCGTTATAAAAAGGCAAGGCAGTGCCTTATTCCGATGATTAGATGCCGAGCAATCGATAAAAAACTATTTGACGACTGAACGAATTTTGAAGAAATGTAGCATAATATTGTACTTTGTAGGTTTGGTCCTGGTCCTCTGGACCTGAACCAAACCTACACCTGGTCCTCTGGACCTGGACCAAACCTACAACTGGTCTGGTGGTGGTTTGGCTTTTGGTCCTGGAATAAAATGTGTGGGCTACTTTTAAATGAAATGACCAAGCGGGCAAAGCCGCGGGCACAGCTAGTATAACATAAGAAGTGAAATGTAAAAATAAACCTTATTTCAATGATCCAAAATCTCCTCTCCGAGCCGGAGATCGGAAACTTACGAGCAAGGACATCGTCGTAAATGATACTCTAGTATCATTTGATGTACTCAAAATTCCTTCAGGCACTAAATGGTTTTTTATAAGTTGCTCGACTTCTACTCATCAGATAGAGATACCAAGTACACCAGTTTTTAAGTTAAGCTCTAGCAGTGAAAACCGTATCGCAATCAGTCCAGTAGCTTTTACGTGATGCTTGAACAAACAAACAGATAGAAAAACAAGACTTAAAAAAAAATACTTGTTAGTAGCTTATGTACTTACTAGTTATGCACGCACGGCCTTTCCTCTAAATATCTATACTATAATAAAACTGTAACTGGGCTAAATCTGTACATTAAATATTTTTTGAAAATTTTAATTGAGATGAACTTCAAAATCGATATGGAGTGCAAAAAGGTTTATTTTTTATTTTTTGTCTGTCTGTCTGTCTGTCTCTTTGAACCCGCATCACGCAGAAACCACCCGACGGATTTTGATGTAACTTGGCACAATCATAGCTTATGTTATGGATTAACATTTAGAATACTTTTTATCCCGAAAAAAAACAATGGTTCCCGCAGGATAAGGGTCCCTAATAAGGACTTTAATATTTCGGGATGAAAAGTATCCTATGTCCTACCTCGTAGTATGAGCTCAAATCATACCAAGTTTAATTTAAATTCATTCAGTAGTTTTGGCGTGATGCCTAGCCAAGATACAGATAGACAGACAGACAGACAAAAATGAAAAAAAAAACGTTTTTGGCTTCAGTATGGATTACAGAACAGCCTCTAATATTTTTTTATAAATATCTTCAATGTACAGAATTGGACCTGTTACAGTTTTATAATAAGTACTAGCTGTACCCGCGGCATCGCACGCGTGGTCTTTTCTTTAGGTTTAAAGTATCATTATGTGCTTTTGCAGGACCAATATACCAACATATAATCAAAATTTCTTTAGCCGTCAAATATACTTTTATCAATTGCTCGGCTTTTAACTCACCACATTGAGATACCAATTACACCAGTTTTTAAATCAAACCCTAAGCTATCTAACAATGAAAACCACATCACAATCGGTACAGTAGTTTTTACGTGATACGTTAACAAACAAACATACAGATAAAAAGACAGAAAGACACAATTCAAAAAGTTGTTACATTTTTGTTCAATCGCTTTTTTAAGCACCCAAGAGCATTTATTTATATATCTTCTTATTACAGCCTTTTTTGTACCTATTGCTTTATTATAAGTATAGATATAATATGACTGTGTCAATAGGCATCAAAAAACCGTCTAGTAGTTTCAGCGTGATACGTGTTCTTTTTAATAAATTGCAACCCCTATATTGCGGAAACCCTTTAATTTTTCGGGATGAAAGTTATCTAATGTCCTACTTCGTAGTATGAAGTCAAATCATACCAAATTTCATTTGAATTCATTCAGTAGTTTCTGTGCAATGCGCGGTCAAGATACAGACAAACAGACAGACAGACAAAAATAAAAGTAAAACAGTTTTAGCTTCAGTATCGATTATAGAGAACCAACCAAAAATTATTATTGATTACCTAAATATTAACATAACTTTGGACCCATATCCCGCAGAAGCCCTTTAATTTTTCGGGATCTATTTTAACCCATTATATAACTTAAGACTGTGCCAAGTTGCATCAAAACCCGTCCATTAGTTTCAGCGTGGTACGTGTTCTTTTAAATAATTTTCAACCTCTATCCTGCGAGAACCCGTGAATTTTTCGGGATGTAAAGTATCCTATGTCCTACCTCGTAGTATGAACTCAAATCATACCAAGTTTTATTAAAATTCATTCAGAAGTTTCGGCGTGATAACTTGCCAAGATACAGATAGACAGACAGACAGACAGACAAATAAAATGAAAAAAAAATACAGTTTTGGCTACAGTATCGAATATAGAGTACCCTCCAAAAGGAAATTTCAAAATATATTCAATGTACAGAATTGGACCCGTCACAGTTTTATTATAAGTATAGATATATACCTACCACCTTTAAGAAATAAAATAAGTATCGGTACGTTTAAAAAGTTATTCAAATTGAACCTTCTTGCACAACAAACAACCCCTTCCCCATACTCTCCCTACAATCCCTCACTTCCTCCACTCCCCTCTTACTTCCCCCCCACTCCCTACCTTCTGCTCACTTTTCCCCAAACTGTCACTTTGACACAAATTAATTAATTGTTGCATATAATTATTTCGATAAGTAACTGATGATGATGACACCAGAGTCACAAAACGGTGTGACCACGAATCCGTCGCCGTCTTAATAACCTATCAACTCATTAGTACCATCTTCATTGTGACGAGACGACGCAGATATGCTAGAGAAGCACCTTTTGCGTACTTTTATTTATACTGTGGTGCGGTGTCTGTGTCGCTCCTCGCCCTCTCCAGTCGTCTCTCAACTCCCGCGCATGATACATGTCGGTTTATAATTTACACAGTGAAAACCTATTAAAAGGTATTAATATTTATTTCGAGTTTGTATTTGAGTTCACTAGTGGGTGAACATCCCTGCTAGATAGACCTTGGACCTTCTTTTCTTCATTATTTTCATCTTTATTTCCACCAACTCATCTTTGTCACTAGAGCAGTTGTGCAAGCGACCCAATAACACACTCTGCTAGTAGACTGGCAGGGGGGAACGTACAATACACCCCAAGCAAGCCGGAAGTCATGCAGGCCTGAAGATCAGAATTGTCTCTGCTCTGTGGCATTAATAAGAATTTTTGAAATTGAGTTTTGAACATAATAAGATGGATATGGACTATACCTGTTCAAGGGTTTTCAAACATTGCTGTCCTTTCATCCACACCATTATATAAAAGTTAAACGTTGTCTGATTGTTTTTTGTTTGTTTTTTGTTTGTTTGTTGGAACGGAGATAGCTTATACCTTGGAATAAAACATGGGATACTTTTTATCCCGGAAAATTGAAAATTTCCACGGGAAAAATGGAAAATGTGGACTACTCATTGTAAGTAACGGTTGCCATGGAAACGAAATAACAAGTCTGTCAAAAAACATCAACAGCGTTGGTGCCATGCTATACCTACTTTTGCATTGGTTTTTAATATCCTTGAAGAACATTGGATACTTTTTTCGCGATAAACTTGTCCGCGCGGATGAAGTCGCGGGCGGGTAAGCTAGTATCGAATAAGAACAAGAGTAGCTATGAAGACCAGAATTGTCTATGCTCTGTGGCATTATTAAGGATTATTGAAATTGAGTTTCGAGCATAAAAATATGGTTATGGACTATATTTGTTGGATGGTTTTCAAACATTGTTGTCCTTTCATATTATTATAAAATATAGCGTGAATAAAGTTAATAATGCTTCATGTAGAGTACCCACGTTTACCTTTACGACCTAAACAATTTAGTTCACCCGCATAACCATAAAACAATTTGTTGCTAAAATTAAGCATAAGCGTTAACCGTAAAATTAACGTGGTAATTATTACAGCGTCGAATATACCACGTTGTAGGTATGAAACGTTATATTTTAGGGTTATACCCTCTGGGTTACTCCCAAATCGCCGCGTAACGGATAGCCAGAGGTCGTGGATTCGATTCCCGGGGGTAGTAAAGTACAGTCTGAGCCTCGTATGTCCCGTTTGGGAGCGAGGGATTTTTACTGGATAAATATAATTATTACAGGAGGGATGGGCAGAGTCGTATTGTTCTAGTTAAGTGAAAAACATCTAATGTTTCACTGCTTATTATAATTATATACCTGTATACATTATAATATAATCTTACTAATTATTAATATGATTAAGTTTTAATGTAAGGCTGTGATAGAGACCTCAATTTACCAGTCAAATGCCTATACCTACTTATAATAAAGCAGTAGATATATAGCAAAAACTTTGTACACAGAAAACAATTAAAAAATGTATGTCTTGGAGATTTAAAATAAGCTTCCTACTGATCAAGAATCTACCTTTTTTATTTATTTAAATCTTTATGCATAAAAACAGTGTACAGAGGAGGACTTAATGCTATGACAGCATTTTCTGCCAGTCATCCGTCGCTCAAGAAAGATGTGTACAAGCGTGCACTCGAGATATAGACAGTTATAGACAGTAAAATGGAAATATAGATAAATTAATTGTCATGAATTCCTACAAATAAAACTTGTAATAAATCTTAATATACCTTTATCATATACCTTTTTTAATGTTGTCTGTTTGTACTTTATGTTCGTTCATCACGTAAAAACTGCTGGAGCAATTGAGATGCGACTTTCACTGTTGCTTAGTTTAGCTTTTGACTCAAAAACTGGTGTACTTGGTATTTCAATCTGATACCGAGATAGATAGATAGATAGATAGATAGATAGATAATACTTTATTGTACACCAGTTTTCAAAAAATTACAACAAATAGAAACAATCTTATAACTAAAGTACAACGGGCGGACTAATTGCTAAAAGCGATGTCTTCCAGTCAACCTTTGGATCGAAAGAAATAATGGAGAAAAAAGGAGGATAAGGAGATGCTGAGTCATCGATAAATCATGAAATGGTGAAACTTAGAATGGGCTATTACAATGAAATGCTAATACAACATGTCGTGTCTGTGCTGAACCACTCAGGAGTTCCCTAGCCAGGACCCAGCCCTGAGTGCAGAAACCTTATCATGGTAAAACTTAAAACCGACTATCATAATAAAATGCGTACACAAAATTTCGTGTCTGTTGACTGTTGAAAAATTCCTTTATTTTCATTCAGCCGTAATTTTTTTTATCGATTGCTCGGTATCTAATCATCGGATTAAAACCCGGATTCTAAACCCTAAGCTATCCAACAGTGAAAACCGCATGCAATCGGTCCAGTAGTTGCGTGATGCGCGGACAAATATACAGACTAACTAACAAACAAACAGACAGACACATTTTTTTATCAATTCTTGTTCTGTAGCTTATTTTAACTGCCCTAGACCATTTTTTTACATTACCTTCATTGTAAAGACTTATCGTTCTTATTGCTTTATTATAAGTATAGATTGAAAAACTACCATTATTGGGTGTTATGTTAAAACCTAGTAAAGCTATCGCTATAAGCTATCGGGGGGTGAAATATAAACCTATTTCAAAGCAAGCACAAACGACAATAAACTAAAAAAAAATGCACATCGCTGGAGCATTCAATAAATTCTATTTAATATCTTGAAGCCCTTATTCCTTTAGCCAATAAAGCTTAAAGCCTAAATTGTTATTAAAATCCTGAGTTCTGCCCTGCATTACCTTACTGCGAAGAAAGGTCGGCCGGGTGAGACAAGGTGAATTTAACTGATTTATTTGGCTAAATACTTTAAATCAGTATCTGAATGAGATTGCTTTCAATTTTGATTTCGTTAAGTATATCAAGCAACAAGGACATTCATATTACATTCATATTACATATTACATATTCTAACGGAATTTATTTTCTGAACGAGAATGTAACATTTTAAAAATGGTGTCTGTCTGTCTTTATATTCAAAAATCATGTAAAAAGTGCTGGACCGATTGAGATATGGTATTAATTGTTGCATAGTTCAATTTTTGCCTTGAAATCTGGTCTGGAGGGGGGAGGTGAGCAACAAATGGACCGATTTAGATGCGGTTTTTTATATTTTAATGTTGAAGTAAACGAGATGGTTCTTAGCTATAATGGGGGGAGGGTGGAGGGGTGGGTGGTAATGATCGTAGCTCCCAAACGAATGGACCAATTTTGATGCGGTTTTATCTGTTCGAAAGCTGATGTGATCGAGATGGTTCTTAGATCTTTGGGGAGGGGGAGGGTGGAAGGGGGAGGTGAGAAAAGGGGGGTGAAATTCGTAGCTTCCAAACAAATGAACCGATTTGGCTGTGGTTTTTTATGTTTGAAAGCTATGGTAAACGAGACGGTTCATAGCTATAAAGGATGGATGGGGGGGGGGGGGGGGGTGAATAGTAGCTTTCGAACGAATGGACCGATTTAGCTGCGGTTTTTTATATTTCAAATCTGAGGTAATCGAGATGGTTCTTAGTAGGGCATGCAAAACTCGAGTAGTTTAAAAAACCCGGGGGTTTCGAGTTATTAATTTAAAAAACCGGGTTTTTCAAGTTTTACGGGTTTTTCGAGTTTTTCTTTATTTGGGCCTTGAAAGAACTATTATTAGTGTGTGTAAGTAAAGGAAAGGCTGAAAAAAGGTAATTAAAATATGTTTTCCTTTCATGTTCTTATTTTCTAGCTTTACCAAGAGATCAATGAAGTAACATTTGGTATATGTAAAACGAGTATTAATAGTGAAAGTAACATTTGGTACTAGTAATTATCCAAAACTGACTGTCCGTCTTCAAAATAGGAGCACGAATTCTATCGAATTGCAAAAAGGGGTGAGACAGGGAGACATTATTTCTCCGAACTATTCACCTCTATACTGGAAGATATATTCAAGCTTCTGAACTGGAACAGATATGGTGTTAGCTTCAATGGCGAATACATTACTCACCTTTGATTTGCTGATGATATTGTCAATAGTCATCATGGCAGAAACCCCTGGAAGACCTAAGCACAATGCTCAGTGACCTCAATATTGTATCCCAACAGGTGGGTATTACCAGTAAAATGAACAAGGGTAAGATGAACATCAGTTCAAATGGCCATGTCGCACCCGTGCCGGTTTATTTTGGGAACGGTATTATCGAAGCTGTTGATCACTAAACTACACCTCATCGCGTAGTCCAGCTAGCACGGCTAGCGATGCCAGAGCCCGTTTGACCCGACATTATACCGAAGATATCCCGGCCGTCAGCCTATACAAGATCAGATTGGCAATCAAACAGCTTAAGAGCAACAAGGCACCAGGGGAGGATGGAATAACGACAGAGCTACTGAAAGCGGGTGAAACACCGGTACTTAAAATCCTTCAGAAGCTGTTTAACTCCGTCATCCTCGAGGGTACTAAGCCAGAGGCGTAGCACAGGAGCGTAGTGGTGTTGTTCTTTAAGAAAGTTGATAACACCCTCTTGTAGAATTATAGGCCCATGTCGCTGCTGAGCCACGTCTATAAGCTGTTTTCAAAAGTAGTTACAAACCGTCTCGCTCGTTGGTTTGACGACTTTCAGCCTCCCGAACTAGCTGGATTCCGGAAAGGCTTTAGCACCATAGACCACATCCATACGCTGCGGCAGATTATACAGAAGACCGAAGAGTATAATCGGCTACTATGTCTAGCTTTTGTGGACTACGAGAAAGCCTTTAATTCAGTCGAGATCTGGGCAGCACTACAGTCATTACAGCGGTGCCAGATTGAATACCGATGCATCGAAGTGTTGAAGTGTTTGTACAGCAAGGCCAATATGACTGTCCGTCTCCAAGATCGGAGCACGAATTCTATAGAATTGCAAAAAGGGGTGAGACAGGGAGAAGTGATTTCTCCGAAATTGTTCACCTCTGCACTGGAAGATATATTCAAGCTTCCGAACTGGAACGGATATGGTTTAACATGCATGGCGAATACATCACTCACCTTCGATTTGCCGATGATATAGTCATCATGGCAGAAACCCTGGAAGACCTGAGCACAATGCTCGGTGACCTCAGTATTGTTTTCCAACAAGTGGGTCTTAAAATGAACATGGGTAAGACCATCATCATGTCAAATGCCCATGTCGCACCCATGCCGGTTTATGTTGGGAACGATATTATCGAAGCTGTGGATCACTATGTCTACTTGGGTCATACGATCTAACTAGGAAGATCCAACTTCGACAAAGAGGTCAACCGACGAATACAATTCGGATGGACAGCGTTTGGGAAATTGCGCCATATCTTCTAGTCGCAGATACCGCAGAGCCTCAAGACGAAAGTTTATAATCAGTGTGTGTTGCCAGTGATGACATACGGCACTGAGACGTGGTCGCTAACTATTGCTCTCATACATAAGCTCAAAGTCGGGCAACGTGCAATGAAAAGAGCTATGCTTGGTATTTCATTACGTGACAGAATCCGAAATGAGGAAATCCGTAGAAGAAGCAAGGTTATCGACATAGCTCTCAGAGTTTGCAAGTTGAAGTGGCAATAGGCAGGCCATATAGTTCGCAGAACCGACAACCGGTAGGGGATAAAGGTTCTTGAATGGCGACCAGGAACAAGCAAGCGAAGTGTAGGGAAATGATGGACCGACGATATTGTACCCATCGCAGGAAGTTGTTGATGAAGGAGGCACAAGATTGCTCGAAATGGCGCTTTTTGGGGGAGGCCTATGTTCAGCAGTGAACTTCTAAAGGCCGACATGATGATGACGATGATAATAAAACAAATTTCTTCCCCTTTCATAGATAACACATTTAGATTAAGAGAAGGTACATTTCATACACACACAAACACACACACACACGAGATAATCTAAGCAACACCTTATCTATAATTAACTATTAAGTAGCATTTAAACACAAAATGAATAATTATGTGTGTGTTTTTTTAACTGGTAGTTACAATAAAGTGTTTCGTATCGTATCGTAAATCACATGAAATAAGTCTTATTTATTGTTAATACAGTAACTTAAACTAAAAATTAATTCTTATCAAGGACAATCATTAAAAAATAATTAGACTAAGACGATTCCTAATCAAATCAAAGTAGAAATGATGCAAATTTATTATTAAGGTACTCTGTAAAGTTGTAAAGGGACTGTTATAATAAATCTGCAACATTTATACTATTTTATTTAACGTTATGTGACCATATTCAAGTTTTTACTTTGACAGTAAAAACTAACTAGGGTTACAAAATGTTCAATAAAATCCGCCGTTACCAGATGACTCTCGTAGTCTCGTAGCGCTGGCTTGCAGTGCCTCACTCATTCAACGTCAGACCAAAGCCTAACAAGTAACAATATATTACTCCCTAATACCTAATAATGATTATAGATTGTGGTCAGCCTGTCCAATTAATTCGGTCAATAGAGTAGAAATAGGAAAACAGTCAGTTTTTGAGAAGTTTGATTCTTTATTACTGTTCTGGTGGTAGTATTTTACATAGACCATCAAGAATGAAAAAACTCGAAAATCCCGAGTTTTCAATCTTAAAAATCCGAGTTTCAAATCAGTCGGTTATTCGGGTTTTTTGGTTAATCGGTTATCCAGTTTGCATGCCCTAGTTCTTAGCTATAATGGGGGAAAGGGGGAGGAGGGCGGGGGGGAATGAGGGTGAGGATCGGTGCTCCCAAATGAATGGACCTATTTTGATGCTCATATCTTACAGCTCTAGAAGTCGTTTTCCCGAATACAATAGTTCAGGTACCTTACAGCTTTGAAAGACGTTTTCCCAAATACAATAATTCAGGTATATTTACAGCTCTAGTAGACGTTTTCCCGAATACAATAGTTCAGTTATCTAACAGCTCTGGAAGACGTTTTCCCAAATACAATAGTTCATGTATCTTACAGCTCTAGAAGACGTTTTCCCGAATACAATAGTTCAGGTATCTTACAGCTCTAGAAAACGTTTTCCCGAATACTATAAATCAGGTATCTTACAGCTTTAGCAGACGTTTTCCCGAATACAATAGTTCAGATATCTTAGAGCTCTAGAAAACATTTTCCCGGATACAATAGTTCAGGTATCTTACAGCTCTAGAAGGCGTTTTTCCAAATACAATAGTACAGGTATCTTTACAGCTCTAGAAGAGGTTTTCCTGAATACAATAGTTCAGGTATCTTACAGGTCTAGAAGACGTTTTCCCGAATACAATAGTTCAGGTATCTTACAGCTCTAGAAGACGTTTCCCAAATACAATAATTCAGGTATCTTTACAGCTCTAGTAGACGTTTTCCCGAACACAATAGTTCAGTTATCCTACAGGTTTAGAAGACGTTTCCCCTGAATACAATAGTTAAGGTATCTTAGAGCTCTAGAAAACATTTTCCAGGCTACAATAGTTTAGGTATCTTACAGCTCTAGAAAACCTTTTCCTGAATACAATAATTCAGGTATCTTACAGCTCTAGAAGACGTTTTGCCAAATACAATAGT
Source organism: Alsophila aescularia (assembly GCA_946251855.1). Taxonomy (NCBI): domain Eukaryota; kingdom Metazoa; phylum Arthropoda; class Insecta; order Lepidoptera; family Geometridae; genus Alsophila; species Alsophila aescularia. Next base: position 11,617,047 of record OX276373.1, read on the forward strand.
TTAGGTATCTTACAGCTCTAGAAAACGTTTTCCCGAATACGATAGTTCAGGTCTCTTTACAGCTCTAGAAGACATTTTCCCGAGTACAATAATTCAGGTATCTTAAAGCTCTAGAAGACGTTTTCCTGAATACAATAGTTCAGGTATCTTACAGCTCTAGAAGACGTTTTCTCGAATAAAATAGCTCAGGTATCTCACAGCTCTAGAAGACGTTTTCCCGAATACAATAGTTCAATTATATTACAGCTTTAAAAGACGTTTCCCCCGAATACAATAGTTCAGGTATCTTAGAGCTCTAGAAAATAATTTCCTGGATCCAATAGTTCAGATATCTTACAGCTCTAGAAAACGTTTTCCCGAATACAATAGTTCAGGTATCTTACAGCTCTAGAAGACGTTTTCCCGAATACAATAGTTCAGCTATCTTACAGCTCTAGAAGACGTTTTTCCGAATACAATAGTTCAAGTATCTTATAGCTCTAGAAGACGTTTTCCCGAATACAATAGTTTAAGTATCTTAGAGCTCTAGAAAACATTTTCCAGGCTACAATAGTTTAGGTATCTTACAGCTCTAGAAAACCTTTTCCTGAATACAATAATTCAGGTATCTTACAGCTCTAGAAGACGTTTTGCCAAATACAATAGTTCAGGTATCTATACAGCTCTAGAATACGTTTTCCCGAATACAATAGTTCAGGTATCTTACAGCTTTGGAAGACGTTTTCCCAAATACAATAATTCAGGTATATTTACAGCTCTAGTAGACGTTTTCCCGAATACAATAGTTCAGTTATCTTAGAGCTCTTGAAGACGTTTTCCTGAATACAATAGTTTAGGTATCTTACAGCTCTAGAAGACATTTTCTCGAATACAATAGTTCCGGTATCTTACAACTCTAGAAGACGTTTTCCCAAATACAATAGAACAGTTGTTTTACAGCTTTAGAAGACGTTTCCCCGAATACAATAGTTCAAGTATCTTAGAGCTCTAGAAAACATTTTCCCGGATACAATAGTTTAGGTATCTTACAGCACTAAAAAACGTTTTCCCGAATACAATAATTCAGGTACCTTACAGCTCTAGAAGACGTTTTTCCAAATATATTAGTTCAGGTATCTTTACAGCTCTAGAAGTCGTTTTCCCGAATACAATAGTTCAGGTATCTTACAGCTCTGGAAGACGTTTTCCCGAATACAATAGTTCATGTATCTTACAGCTCTAGAAGACGTTTTCCCGAATACAATAGTTCAGGTATCTTACAGCTCTAGAAGACGTTTTCCCGAATACAATAAATCAGGTATCTTACAGCTTTAGCAGACGTTTCCCCGAATACAATAGTTCAGGAATCTTTACAGCTCTAGAAAACGTTTTCCCGAATACAATAGTTCAGGTATCTTTACAGCTCTAGAAGACGTTTTCCCGAATACTATGTTCAGGTATCTTTACAGCTCTAGAAGACGTTTTCCCGAATACAATAGTTCAGGTATCTTAAAGCTCTAGAAGACGTTTTCCTGAATACAATAGTTCAGGTATCTTTACAGCTCTAGAAGACGTTTTCCTGAATACAATAGTTCAGGTATCTTAATGCTCTAGAAGACTTTTCCTGAATACAATAGTTCAGGTATCTTACAGCTCTACAAGATGTTTTCCCGAACACAATAGTTCAGATATCTTACAGCTCTAGAAGACGTTTTCCCGAATACAATAGTTCAGGTATCTTTACAGCTCTAGAAGACGTTTTCACGAATACAATATTTCAGGTATCTTAAAGCCCTATAAAATACATTCATTAATTAATTTAGACCTGCACTTCTTTAATCCCTGATTGTAGACGAAAAACAGATGCCAACAAAGAATTCCAATCCCATTATGATCGATGAAGGGCAAAGTGAACAACATGAGCACAGGATTTCGAACATAAATGCACAATGCAAATGAATGCATAAAGCTTCATTTAATAACATGATGATCGTCATGGTCGGCCGTTGAAGCAGTGGAGAGAACCAAAAGACCGATCGTTGCTGCTTTTCATCAAGTAGGTAGATAAGATAGCGATCAGGTGCAAGTTTATTGGGGACGAAATCCAAGCAAACATTCGCTTTGAATGCAGATTACCCACTGAAAACACACTTTGTGTCAGATAATGTAAGTCAACGCCTACATTAAAATCTTCAACTTAACGAGAGTACCTACTACGAAAACATATTTATTTTCACAACAGTTGAAACAAATTGCCTTTTCATCTAATAAAAACGTTTAAGACAAATTGTTTGTTAGCTAAAAGGTTGTCTGCGCCTCGTCTACGCAAAGACCATAAATTGTAAGAAGATTCGGTACCTACGCCGTCTTTCGTAAGACTTATAGCGTAAGGTCCGCGCACACCTAACGCCCCGTCACCGTAACGGCATTGCCTCACCTCGGGAAAAGCTTGCGGCTTGTTTTCAACTCGCCGCCCGTCTGTCGCATCGTGTTTTTGCTCGTGGTCGTCGCGGCTACGACTCGCGGGCACCCTACTTGCCCCTCGCAGCTTGCTCACCAAGGTGTATTCCCAGTAGTCTTGAGTTGAGTTGTCCCGTGACGACGAGAATAGTGGAATTTGTTTTCCCAAGGTTCAGTGGCAATTAATTAAATACCAACTCCGTTTTTTTTGTCTTGGTACTAAATTAACACTTATACTGGAAATGCGGTATTTATTCGCTTTTTTCTCGAGGACCATTTATTTTTTCCTATTAGTAGAACCAAGAGAGAGACTTATTTTTGTTGGTCCTACTGATGTATTGAATCAAAAGTATACCTACTTTCTGTGTAAATTACGTACCACTGCCATTTTTTGCCGTGGTCCAAAAATATTATAGGACATAGTCGACATATGTGTGATCTTTTTGATCATAATCTATTTTTATTTATGGTCACGCTGGATTGGAAAGGAATATATATCAATAGCGAGAATATTTCACACTTACGATTTGACGATGATATAGTCCTAATGGTGTAGACTTGCAAAGTATGATGACCAACCTAGATGATGCTTCTCGACGCATCGGTCTCGGAATGAACATAGATAAGACCAAGATCATGTTTAACGATCTTATTGACCCGGAACCGATTGTACCTCTTGAAGTTGTCCAACAATATGTTACCTTGGACAAATATTGCAATTAGGTAAGAACAACTTCGAGAAGGAAGCCAACAGAAGAATTCAGCTAGGTTGAGCAGCATTCGGCAAGCTTCGTCAAGTCTTCTGGTGCCTAAAGACAAAAGTCTTCAATCAGAACCGAGTTAACTGATATAGCTCAAAGGATAAGCACGCTGAAAATAACCGATGCATTAGACGAGTTCTCGAGTGGAGACCACGTAGTGTAGGACGCCCTGTGGCCAGGTGGAACGACGACCAGCGAAAGGCAGCCGGAAGAGAATGGATGAGAGGACCTGAAGACCAAGTTCAATGGCGTGCATTAATAGAGGCCTACGTCCAGCAGTGGACAGATATAGGCTGATGATGATTTAGGGTCAAATATTTAATTTATAAGTACCAGGCAAATATAAGCTCTTAAGATATTACCCTAATAAAGTATCCTGAAAGAAATAAAATCACACAAACCAAAAAAATAATTAAAGGAGGATTTAATATATCAATTTGCCTATTTTTAACAAATTATACGTTTATGCGTTTGTGTGTGAGATACACGGGACTCTAGGAAAATTGTTGTTTGTTTTTCGTATGGGGTTGTTCCTCTAGTGTCAGAGTTTATCAGGGCCTTTCATGTCAAAGGACTGCTATTAATCAATAACAATCGGGACTGACACCTGAACGTGGCCTCCGAAGCACGGAACGATGACAAAAGGCACATAACTGAGGTAATTAAAATCCCAGTAGTTTTTGGAAGCTCTGGGAAGAAAAATCCCAGTAGTCTCGTTACGGAACAACCATAGCGGGACTGCTGGGAATACACTAAATCTAGACGTCAACCAGCCGCCCCGCCTATCCGAAAGGGCTGCGTCGCTCTGGCATAGCCGGGTTGACAACTCCGCGATGCCGTGCCAATCTGGTGCAAAGGGATTGGGTGGGCAGTAACCTTAAGATTAAAAAACCATTTATCATGTATTCTATCCAATGAAGTAAATATTGATAAAGATTATCTGAAGAGTTCGACTTGTCAAGTTGTCCTTTACTTTTGTAGGCAATTCTTATCGAATTCTTATTTGGACTTTCATCTCGAGTGGTTAGTCTCCGAACATTCGATTTGAGATCATGTTTCATACGACATCATATATATATATGTTTTGCTACACCTTCGACCACATCATCGCTTTCCATCAGGTGAGATCGTGGTCAAACGATTGCTTAGTCCGTAATAAAAAAATAAGTCAAAAGAAAGTTTTTATTGCTCCGGAATGAGTTTCTTAGTAGTCCTTAGTAGTAGATCCATTTCAAGACGGCAACTGGTAAAAGAAGGTTCTGAGGCCAATGAATCTCTCTAATATTGGAGACCAAGACTCACTTTGGGTCTATAGGTTTTGGTTAGAGGAGAAGTAATAACCAATTCACGTAGGCTCTTACCTACGACATGCTCTATCCATCTGGAAGATTTTGAATAGTGCATGAATTTTGAAATCGATCTAGACATTTTTCAGTTTAATTGAATGGAATATGTCCGTCTGGATGTTTGTTCCATCCAGGACCACTAGTTTGCACATCACGTAGTAACTACTGGACCGATACAAATGCAGTTTTTACTGTTGTTACTTAGGTTTTCACTTAAAAACTGATGTACTTGGTATCTCGATTCGATAAGTATAAGCCGAGCAATCATTAACTTATATTTTTGACGGCTAATAGAATTTTGATCTAGTTTTGGATTTTTCGGTCCTGGAACAACACATCGGATACTATTAACCCAGAGAAATGACCACGCGAACAAAGATGCGAGCACAGCAAGTATCTAAATAAAAAAAAACCTTACAAGGTTTCCTTATTTCATTTTATTGGTATTTAAAGTTCAATAACAGTGGGATCATCCAAGCTAGAAGTGATAATAATAACACATGTTTTAAAAGTTTCATCCTACTGTTTCTTGTAGTAAGTTTTAAATTAGAACTTTTCGTTTTATCGGAACTATTTTGTGACCACCGATACAACCAGTCAGTATATCAGTTATTCTTGAAGACAGACTATGAACTGTTGTAGTTCTCCAAGATCCGTGACGTTCTTAATTTATCGGACTTCTTAATTTAACTGACTTCTAAATTCTGCGTGTGTAATAAAGACGAAGACTTGCCGGTTCGAAGGCTTTTTTTGGAGGAAGTCTTGCAGGTGTTTATCAGAGATGGTGTTTCGGCGAGAGCAACAGAAACTGGTGGGACTGTTGGTATTGCTGTTAGCGGTTCCGGTTCTGCTGGCGGTGCTGTTGGGAGAGCTGTTAGGAGTGCTGTTGGGAGTGCTGTCAGAGGTTCCGGTTCAGCTGGCGGTGCGGTTGGGAGTGCCGTTGGTGGTTCTATTGTGAGTGCTATTGGTGGTTCTTCTGGTGATGCTGTTGGTAGTATTGCCAGCGATTCTGCCGTTGGTGGCTGCGAATGTTGCTCAGATTGTTGGACTAGTTGCTGTCTCCGGCGTTCGACTGGAAGGGAAAAGTAATGTGTATTATCATATCCATAAGTGCCACGTTATCATTGCTGGACATAGGACTTCTCTCATAAAGAGAGAGTGAAGGAGAGGTAAGTATAGATCGAAAGAGCGTTTTGACATCCTCAGTGGTGAGTCCAATACCACTATACAGTTATTTCACTATTTTTTAACGCTCATACAACATATTATGAGCTATCTGCGCCAAGCACTAATAATGTTTCTATTTAGCTATGGGTGTTTTCCTATAAATGTAGCTAAAATAAACTATTTTTAACGCTCATACAACATACCTAGCTCCATTACTAACAAGTTAAGACTTTGTTGATAAAGTACTCTCACTGTAGATATATATGAGTTATCCGCGCCTAGCACTAACAATGTTTCTATTTAGTTATAAATAGTTAATAGTAATATAGTTTGTGTTTTTCTATAAATCGCCCTGTCCGTGGAATAGGGCCACAGTGGCCGTTAGGTCTTTATGTTTTTATTGCATTTTTGGGATCTTATAATGCATATGTATCTATTCACATTGTCAAAAAAAAAATTGACCTTATTTCGATATAAAAAAAATATATTTTTGTTTTACGCAAACAGCCACGTAACAATATTATCCGACGAATACCGTCACTAACGCCAGTGCGTCCGAATTTTTCCGTTGAAAACGGCCACTGTCGCCTCAGCGACTATGTTCCACGCAAATATTTGTGCGGGGAGTCGGGGAAAGAGGTCGTAAGCGCATCGCTGCTTTTACTCAGCGGAAATGCTAGGCGTCGGGCATTGGTCGTGGTCCACCTGCTCAGTTCACTTTCACTTTTCAAGGCGAAATAATTAAACCAATGAAGAGACTTCGTGAACGTGAGAAAACAGATAATTTTTGAACCACAAATTCAGGTCTGACGTCAGCATTAGGTACCTGCTTAGGTAGGAATCTATTCAGACCTACCTATAGGCACACACTGAATAACATCAGATTTCATAATGTACAATTAAATAAAACTCCTAGGTACCAACCTAATCCAGGTACTTCAATCTATGTAAGTGCTTGATAATAAAACACATAGGTACCTACCTAATCTAGGGACTTTATATCCCTTTAAAGCAAGGTATTATCACCATTTTTGAAAAATAGTATACTCTTGTTCCATGCCTAGAGTATTCTGTACAGTTGACAACGGATTTAAAGAAGACCTGAAACTCCTTGAGAATAGGTTTACCTTTAAGAGCTCCAATGTAACTCCGTCTTCACCGGAGGCTTTTCTATTTTATTATCACAGGGCCATCTTCAAGTCTTCCAAGCTGACGTCTGGTAGCTCATCAGTATAGACTTCAAGTCTTCCAAGCTGACGTCTGGTAGCTCATCAGTATAGAGGCGAGTCAACGTGGCTCTTGAATCCTCACAAACAGTCTCTGGCCGAGGAGCTTGCTTGAGTGATGTATTCGCCATTGATCTTAACACCATATCCATTCCAGTTCAGAAGCTTGAATATATCTTCCAGTGCAGAGGTAAACAGTTTCGGAGAAATAACGTCTCCTTGTCTCACCCCTTTTTGCAACTGGATAGAATTAGTGCTGCGATCCTGAAAACGGATAGTCATGGTGGCCTTGCTTTACAAATACTTCAACACTTCGATGTACCGGTATTCAATCGGGCACTGCTGTAATGACTGTAGCACTACCCAGGTCTCGAATGAATCAAAGGCTTTCTCGTAGTCCACAAATGCTAGACATAGTGGCCGATTATACTTTTCGGTCTTCTGTATAATCAACTACGCTCCGGCTCCGATGTGGTCTACGGTGCTAAAGTCTTTCCGGAATCCAGCTTGTTCGGCAGGCTGGAAGTCGTCAAACCTACGAGCGAGACGGTTTGTAACTACTATCGAAAACAGCTTATAGACGTGGCTCAGCAGCGAAATGGGCCTATAATTCTTCAAGAGGGTGTTATCACCTTTCTTAAAGAACAACACCACTACGCTCCTGTGCCACGCTTCTGGCGTAGTACCCTCGAGGATGACGGAGAAAAAAAACAGCCTCTGAAGGACTTTAAGTACCGGTGTTCCATCCACTTTCAGTAGCTCTGTCGTTATTCCGTCCTCCCCTGGTGCCTTGTTGTGCTTAAGCTGTTTAAGAGCCATTCTGATCTCGTATTGGCAAACGTCCGGGATATCTTCGGTATAATGTCGGGTCAAACGGGCTTTTGCATCGCTAGCCATGCTAAGAAGACTACGTAATGAGGTGTATAATTGCCCATAGAACTTTTTGAGCGCACTCAAAATCTCTGACTTCGACGAGACGATGCTGCCACTGTCCATCTTCAGCTTCGTCAACAGGCTTTTCTCATTAGACAGATCTCTTGCAAACACTTTGGAGCCCTTGTTTCGCTCTATTGGGTTCTTAATACAATTAGTATTATAGGAAAGCAAATCATGTCGCATCGACTTGGATATCTGTTTATTAAGCAACCTTTCCAGCTTTACGTTGATATTCAATGAGCCTCTTACCATACGGTGATCACTGCCAGTCTTAACCCTGTTGATCACAGAGACATCATTGAATATATGTCTATTTGTCGTAAAAATGAAACCTAACTCGTGTTTATGACCGCCGGGGTGCAGCCACGTCCATTTCCTGGACGAGCGCTTCTTGATCCATCATAAAAAGTCTCTCCTTCTCCATGAAGTTGGCCAAGAGCTGACCCTTTTGGTTCCGCTGTCCAAATCCAAACTGCCCCACTCTCAGTTCATCGCCATTCCTCATGCCCAGTCGTGCGTTGAAGTCCCCAATTGCCAATGTGAAGTGTGTTGTTAGGGCATGTATGGCATTGGAAATGTCGTCGTACATAGCCTCCACTTCATCGTTCGGATGTTTCGAGTTTGGGGCGTATACCTGTAAGACCTTCAACGCATACCGTTCCGTTATTCTGAGTTTAGGGTATGCCACCCTGCTCGAAACGCTTTGGATCTTTACAATGTTGTTGACGAGAGACTTGTGGACGAGAAACCCGATGCCGTGTTGGGACTGCTGGTCGCCCTCCCGGTAATAGAGTAAGTTGCCGGAATTGAGGATTCTCGTATCCTTTCACTCTCCTCGGACTTCTGATAACCCTATAATACCCCAGCGCAACTCACTTACTACGTCTTCCAGCTCTATCAACTTCTCATCGGCCTCAAGGTGCGTGACTTGTAGGTTGCCGGGTCCAGAGATCATGGGGGTTGGTAGCTAGGTCTCTGCCGGGGGTTCTTAGCACCCCCTGCTCCGCCGTTACCGTGGCTGCTAGCGTTGCCAGGAGTAACGGAGCCGCCGGGGACTGGGAGCCGAATTTGCGTTGTGTGTATAATATGTTTGGGGGGGTTGCCATAGTCACCAAGTTTGGCAGGCGGATTGGTGACCGCAGTGTTACAAATATGTACTCGGAGGACGCTGCTGCCCATCTTCCAGTGTGCATTCCCTTAGTCGTCTCTTACGACATCCACGGGAGGATTGGGAGGGGTCCTAATCTAAGCCGAGACCGCCACGGCACATAAAACTTATTGAAAAATAATATAATATTGTAATATACTTCCGGCTCATATCATATTTTTATGTTCACTCGTGCCATATTGTAAAAAAAAACCTCTGAAATACTTAATATATAGAAATAGTCAATCTTAAGTAAATATTTTGTTGTTTTTGAATATTGTATAGTTTATCTTATATAGTTTTAATCATATTGCAAATTAATATCAATTTATAAGTTATGATGACACGAATAATGATTCAGTATTAACTACATCATTGCTCCTGCATAACTTCGTTTGCTATACTTATGGAGTTTTAATTAAAAGTTACCTTTTAATAAATAATGTTTTACTTTTTTTCCTGAAAATGAATGCGGACTTTTTGCTTTGATAATAAATTATACGGACATAAATCACTCGGCCAAAATAAATCATACGTGTTAACCATTTATAAACCTAATACTTATAAAATATCTGTGTTTTTTAGGAGTAGTTACTTAATAAAATAATTTTTTTCTTGTTGTTTCCTGATAACAACTATCTTATTATGATCTATTTTGTGTGACATGGTCATATGTGCAATGGTAACATGCAAGAGTAACATGTCATATTTTTATTTGTCATTACCAATACAGTATAGTAATATTTTGAGTCGATTGTTTTTTTTCATTGTATGTTTCCGTAACATTTTTCTACCTATAAATTTGGGGTAAAACCTTCAGTAGCCACCTATTTGTTGTACATTATAAACAATATGTACAATCCTAATTTTAACTTTAATATCCCGATTAAAATAAAATACAATGATAATTATTTGATATATATAAAAACTGATGATATTAAATAAAAAAAATATCACTGTATGCTCGTTATAACACCTAATCGTTAAGAATACCATAAAACATACATTCTCTAAGAAATTTAAGAGAAAATTAGAAAAAACCTCCCCCTGAAAACGTGTGGTTTTGCAATAGTGGCTCTTTTCGACGGATAGGGCGAAATGTAGCTTAAATAAACTGTTCTTCTTCTCAAAAAAAAGTTTTGCTAATTTGTGCGTTCAAACCTTTTCCTGCTAATCTGAGCTTATTAACACTTAGTTGTTTGCCCTAAACAGAGACACAGTACATAATGATATAGTCCTGATATACAGGTTGTAGTTTTGTATCCCCGCCATATTTGCAGAGGTAGGTATACTCCACTTACAGAACACGAATCATTAATAAAAGAAGTACAAAAAAAATGAATTAAAAATAAGTAAAAATAGTTTAGAAAAAGCGACATGTGTACGCGATCCTAATTTGAAATCACCCAGTGTGACAAGAGCTTGTGCCCACACACACTAATGAAGCCCTGTTGCGTGTATTGCCTCTTTCACGCACACTACGCGCCCAAGGCTGGCGGCACCCTCAAAGAAAGGCGGCGTGGCGTTTTACAAAGGCGGAACGCACGCGGGTCATTGCCCCGGTCGTTGCCCAAGCAATCAGCTGTTCGATCACTCACAGAGAAATTATAACAATTTCTCTGAGTGTAAATAAGATAACTCCATTTTTTTTACTACGCTGGCAATTCCTAACTAAGCTTATGTCAACTTTGATAATACATTCTCACTTGCAATAAGTTTATTTATACAAACTGATAATTAAAGGTTCGCTATTCATTCTGTGGCGCGGGCTGCGGCGCGCGGCGCGTCTATAGGAGCGCGCACACATACCTACACTACATGTGTGTGTCGTGGGGTTCTACTCCAAAATAAAGTTGGGCCTACTACGATTTATCAATAAAATATTTAATTAAAAATTCCACCTCCAGTTAAATGTAGGAATTATATAGTATTGTTAGTTGATTAAGGTATACCTATTACAATCGACTCTGTGAATATGGCGGGGATGGAAAACTACAACCTGTGTATGTACAGTGACAGAGTGAACATTTACGACGTTTAACGTTTTTTTATACAAAATCTACTATATGCCTAAAGTTCAAACAGCAAGTTTTTAAACCAAAGGCCTTTCCTAATAATTACACCCAATTTGACCAGGTTGTATCACTTTGAAATTATCTCCCGCTCTCCAAATATTACCCTAGAACTCCCAGTAATGCATATTAAACTAGCGACCCGCCCCGGTATCGCAAAGACGTAATTTATAAAAGGTGAAACATGTAGTTCTCGCACACACTTGACCTTCACTCCGCTTCGGGGGACGACGACTCGCTTCGCTCGCTACGTTCTGGTCTCGTAGTCTCCGAAACGGCTAAACCGATTTTGATGGGACTTACACTGGCAGATAGCTGATGTTATAAGGAGCAACTTTTATTTTTGTAGAAGATTGTTTGTACATATTTACGTAGTATTTGTGTCTTTAGTTACACACATATGCTTCGATCGGTCCATTAGTAGTAATAAAACCTTTGATAAATCTCCAGACCCATAAATAACATACGTACTGAACCCTCGCCAAGCCTCCTCAATCCTCTTCTCGAAGATAGTACCAACCAGCAGGAACATGACGACAGCCAGCAACAAGGGCACGTACTTCCACCACCATTCCATGGAAAATGGCTTAGTGGAGGTTTAGAAGACGGAAATACTGCATTTTTTGTATTGTTTTATGTATTACGGTGTTACAGATTTATTTTAGTTTACATTTTTCGTATATACAAAGTACTCTGTGGATTTTTCGGTGCCATCGGGATCTTATTACCACAGACTAGGTAGAGATACTACGTATCTTATTACCACCCAAAGAGTATATAAATACTACGTTACCACCTATTACTTTATATTTTGTGATCGGGATATTGAAATTATTGACACTGAAAGAAGAAATTGATAGTTTTATATACTCTTTCGTTGAAATCACTGTAACTTTCACATTTTAAACGTTTAACCTTTTTTTAGCCGAATACATGTAGCCAAAGAGTTTATAAATACTACGTAAGACATGTAGCTACATGGTAGCTACAGACTAACCAAACAAAGATTTATAAAATTATTATGTGTTAGATATCTTTTAATAGACAAGTAGAGCGATGGTGGCCTAACGGTTCAATAGTGCAATTTAGAATCCAACGATACCAGGTTCAAAACCTACGCTCCGCACCAATGACTTTTCTGCGTTATGTGCGGTTTACCATCGCTCCGTGCTTCGGAGGGCACGTTAAGCTGTCGGTCCCGGCTGTTAATAGCAGTCGTTAAGCCATGTCAGAGGCCATCGGGTGGCTTGACAAACTCTGACACCAGAGGCCAGCACTACCTCATACGACAAACAAACATAGACAAGTATTTTTATATGAATAGGGCAACCCAACTAGCAAAATTATGTATTGTGTTTCCATTTCTTTATCTTTCAATTTAATTACTGGTAATCTGTTTGTAATTTAAATTATAAATTTTATACTGGCAATGTGATAGTACAGGCTTGTAAAATGAATTGATTAACAAGGTTGTAAAAGTGACAGAATATCTCAAATCTACAGGTACAGACTGAAATAAATCTATGGAAAAATGAACTGAGGAACATTAGGCTAGCTAGAAGGGGACGATTGAGTAGTCGGTTTGATTTTCGTCTTGGGTTATTTATGATATACTACGAGAAATATATATATAAATTAGATAATACCATTCTAGTTGGGAAGGCCAGTTATATACTCAAAGAGTTGAAGATATCTATTTAATGTTATGAAATTTATTATTATAGATTGAAACAAGACAAATATTTCCTTTGAAGAAGACCCTCTTTCATATGTAATGACCGCGGATTACATATATGATATATAGATATGTATAGATATATGTATGACATCACCGCGTAGAGATGGCGAAGCCAAAAATGGGAGTTTCGGAAAAAATATGTATTTTGGAAATTAAAGCGATGACATATTGTTATTTTGTTTTATTTAGCTAACATAAACATCAACACAGCTTAGTAGAAAAAGTGAACGGAATATTTTTGTGCAAACCACCAAAAATTGCTAAAATGTACGGCTCAGGGAGGAAAACCTAGTTTTTTTCTTGATCTTTTTTGTTTTGGTTTTTTATCATAGAGTAAATATATCCCAGGAAAGAAACACACAGATTGGATAATAAATGCGGGATTACATTTAAATCGTTTTTAATCGGTAAAAATATAAAACTTAAATAGCTTGTATTATTTTGGCCAAGGGGGATTTTGCGGGTTGAGTTTTTTGAAAGTAACTATTTAAGCTGTTAACTTGTTAATTTTATTTTTTCCTCATTCATGTGTTTTTTCGAGTGTCCATGAGTTATTAATCATTAGGTGTTCTTTAAGTGCACGCACGAGTGCAGTCAAAGGATAAAGATTCTAAAACGTGACTCTTTGTGATATTCTCAATACTCTCCAGGAAATTTCAGTAAGACGTCCATTTTACTAATTCGTGACTTTGACAATTATTGATTGTGACATGACAATTCTTATAATAATAAACTAAATTAAGGTCCAATGAAAAAAAAAGTGTTGTGGAAAGAAAAAAGTGAAGTGTTGTAGTTTTTATTCTCAATGTTGTGTTTCTTCGAGTGTTAATGTGTAGTATTGGTGGAATATTAACTATTATGTGTTCGTTAACGTGCACGCGTGACAACTAAACTTGAAATTGGCGGGATTGCTAGTAGGCCATTGCCTCCGCAGAAGCCATCATAGTACAAACGAAGAAGTAAAATCACGGAAAAATTTACGTTTTACCTTTGCATTTCTTCATCATCATAGACAACTGGTCATTACTCAGTACTTCATCATAGAAGGAGAAGGGAGGGAGAAGGGAAGAGAGGAAGATGCAGACCTTGAAGGGTGTGGAATTCAGAAGCCAACAAACACTCAACTCAATGAAACAGGTTTGTTTCTACCGGTTGGCCGAATAGTTAGTGACCCTGACTGCTACGTTAACCAACGGTCGTGGGTTCGAATCCCGTAAGGCACAATCATTTGTATAATGAGCAAAAATGGTTGTTTCCGTTTCATGGATGTATTTATGTAAATTTATCCGTTGTCTAGTACACATAGTACTAGGTATCCTAGTTCGGGGCTAGGTAATGTGGGTTTCTCATAAAGCTAATTTAAAAAAATTACAATATGACCCAATAGATGGCATCAGCAAACAATAAAGTAATAAAAAGCGAGTAGCCAAATGCCATCAAATCAAGCCAGTCACTGTCACCATCCTCTTTGACTGTCACAGAGTACTATCTGTACGAATGCAAGGTTTCGCAGAGACTTGTCAAATACTTGATTGGTCTAATCCTATACAAGTCAAAAACTTAATTTGTCAAATTATAAACCGATCAAATCCTAAAATAGTCAGATACTAGATTCATCAAATTCATAAATCGTTAAATCCTTAGCTCGTCAAATTAGCTATAAGTCAATCACGCTTTGTACAGGCAAGAATCAAATAAAAATTATAGGTTTTTTTGTGTCAATCCAAAACTCCAAACTGTTCTACTATTTGTTCTACTTAGGTTCTACTATAGAACAGATTGGACGAAAATAAACAAATCTGTGCTACTGAAATTACAATTTGTTCTACTGAGTAGGTAGTAAGACATTAAGTGACAGATGTGACCCGTGTCAATGTGACAGGAGAGGGAGGAGTGGGGGAAGGTGAGTGGGGGAAGGGAAGGGAGTGGGAGGGTGTTAGTGAGGGTAGGAAGTGGAGGAAGCGGGGAAAGAGAGTGGGAGGGTGTTAGTGAGGGTAGGAAGTGGAGGAAGCGGGGGAAGTGAGGAGACCATTTCCCCACTGGGAGTGGGATAATGGTAGCATTGACGCATATAGATATTTAGCAACAGGTTATTTTCTCTTTGAAAATAACGGATGCAGGTTGTGTCCGATTGTAAAATGACTTGACGAATCACGTATTTAACAAATTGAATTGCGTAATTGACAAATTAAGCTTTTGACTTGTGTAGCATTTGACCAACCAAGTATTTGACTAGCCTCTGCGAAACCGAATGCACATATTGTTACCATCACAGACTCTAGTGTTCTGTGACTACGTACGTATTACCATTTTCAGCTTTATGGAAAGTAAGCGTTCCTATTTTAGTGCGAAAGCTACAACACATGGAAGTGGAGCCATTTCCAAACACTTTTTTATTTTATTTACTTTGAAGAGGAATAAACAAATCGTTTTTTTTCCGTTTTGTTTATATAAGATCCGTGTTAGAAATAATAGTCAAATTTCATTCATTATCATTTATCTAAAATGAAAATGATGTTTTTTTTGAAAGACCTTAACATTAACATTAATATTAACTTAGACATTTTGATTTACTAAATAAGCAGCCTCACGTATATCATTTTGTACAACTAACTATTTAGGTAAATCCTAGGTAGGGATAGGTGTAAGGGTGTAAAGCGGTATATAATTTTCTCTTTTGTGTAAAGGTGAGGCCGCGTCTGTTTCTACTCAAAGATTATGAATTACGCTTACTGGGTTTCTACTATGAGAAGACTACGACCGCGTGTCAGATAGAGATTAAAAATCTTCTTCTATGAACTATCTACACTAAAAAAATGTATTCGTTTACTACACAATTGTACCCCGTATACAGGCTGTGCCGTAATGAGTAGATAATCCTGCATGTACTTGTGGAGAGGAGCAAGACAGAATTTTTGCAAAAAATATTGCAAATTGTGGACCTATGTAATTATTTGTAAACTTAGGGAAATTCGTACTTTTGTTCACAAATTTGGGTTTTTCTTTTTGAATGTTAAGTTTGAGCATCTGTGGTGTAAAAAAATATATGAGACCCTGGGTGGCCAAATACTTTAAAAACATGTATACTTCAAGGGATTCTAAACTGGTACTTTTTGTTTTAAAAGTTTTATTTTTATTTTCCTTGTCTGCCTCTCCTCGCTCTACAAGTACTTACCTGCAGGATTATCCACCCATTACGGGCATCCTGTATAATACTTTACTCTTTGATTGTACCCAAAGAGGTTGCTTTACGCTTTCTGGCATAAAAACTCAAACAGGTAAAAATATATTTTGTATTAACTGGACCAAAGAACAAGGAACGAAAAATCTCACCCACTGATGGATTAATATGTGCTGTGATCGCACGGTAAGTTTCAAGATCGCGCAAGTTAGCAGAAGTTGGCAGAAGTGAACAGAAAATATCGAGTCTATTAACCTTGCTAGGATTCCATACGCGCAACACCAAACAAAAACAATCAACGCCGAACAAATCCGGAGGAGCGCACCAAAAACCGGTTATATCCGCCCGTATCCGGATTATACCAACGATTACTAATTGCTACGTGAAAGGCATCGAGAAGTAAAGTACTTAGTTATGATTGAAGGAAATGTATTATAAACTAAGAAGATTAAGCTTAAAAAAAGATTTATAATTAGATAATTTGCTTCAATCGAAATACACTCCTACTAAAAGATACATCGAAATAAGTACTCAAAATCGGTTTAAAGCAACTTATCCGGATAATACAACCGGCTGCTTATTGCTTCGTGATAGGATATTAAACATAAGACAGCAGTAAAATATGGAAAGGCAATTGAAGATTTGCCGTAAAAATGTAAGAACCTTTTAAATTGGTGTAAAATCAATGGCAGAATGAATTTATATGATCGATTCTGAAATCCAAACCTCTTCTTATCAGCTTTCTATACCTAAGAATTACCAGTTATAGCTAGACCTTGATACGGAACCCTAGAATATAAAATAACTATAGTTTACTCAAAAGACATATTTCATAATCATTAGCTAATTGTAGCAGACTGAACTTAATTGGTGAAATTTTGGAGCTGACATTATAAGCTGCATCACGTCGAGCGATTTGGCTTCATGCCAGCTAATCGACTGTTTCCGGATTGATTCTTGGCCGGGACAAGTTTGTTTCCGGTCTAGATCCCGGGGCTATAACCGGGATCTGCCTATAACTGGGATTTGGGCCTGTCCCGCATAGCTGAGTCTGCGGGCAACGTGACTAGTCGGACTAAATAGGGATGTGAAAAGGCAATAAATACCTTATTATATTTTTGGGACATTATATCGTGATTTTGAGCATAGAGTCAATAAGTATAATTTAAAAAATAAAACTAAAAAAAATCTTTTACGGGTTATTTTTTTGTTGTTTTGTAAATTTTAAGTTTTTAAGTTTTCTTCTTTTTTTTTTTCGTTTTTTTTCTTTACTCCTTTGTGTGGAGAGCAGTCGTGGCACACTCGGTTGAAAACCTCTGCCACGCGTAAACGGTGCAGATTTTGATACCATCGCTCAAGAACATCGATGGACATATATCGTGAGGAAATATGTGGTACTTACATTAAATTTACACGCAATGAAATAATATAACAAAAAAATACAGTGTGGTGTACTATGGCCCTTACTCTCTCCCTTTCTCTCTCTGAGAGAATGCCTGTGTCCCAGCGGTGGGAAAGTATGATGAGAAACGATAATGATTATTATATGGAAGTGTGGGCACGTTGCGAAAACAATGAAAATAAAATGAAATGAAATTTTCCACAAAAAAATGAGTTTCATGATGATTTTAAATTAATATTACGTTAGTCCTTATATTTTCCATTAGCTGGCATGTGAAAACATAATCTTAAATTATTTAATTATTTAGATTGGAATCAAACCACATATTAAAACTGCCAGCTATAAAATTTCCCAGAACTTCTAGATGTTATTGAAAATACAAGCAAATCTACGTAAACAAAAAGAAATACCAACCTGCTTGAATGTACATAGGCAAATCTATTAACGTTACAAATTGTAACCATTTATCAATTGTATACGATATACATTGTATTGTTAGTAAAATTAATATTGTAGATATTTACCTTGTCCTTATTGAAACATTCCACCAAAATAATTCAAATTACGAACAGACGCGGCTCAAATAGCATTCCTACCCTAAAACAAAATCCGTTTTCCCCTGCGGCTACGGCTAATTCCCAAATTCCACGCTAATGTGTGTATTTACTGTAACAATGCCTAGGTTATATCAGGTTATATCCTTTTATATCTAGCTAGTTCTCCCGCCTACCCGCAACAAAGCGCGCCATTTCAAGCAAAGGATTTTAATGGCCGCGTATTTTGGCGGATAGCGTCCGAAATGAAATTCATTGTGCCCCCAAAATGAGTCGCCATTGTTCTGCGCAGATAAAACATAGCAGGAAAATTACGGAGGCTCCAAACGATTGTGTCAGTCATTGAATGCTGGTGTTATACAATATTGTCGGGTTTCGGCGCGGTTTTTGCGACGTGCCCGGATGTGGAGTGATACTTTTGGCGGGAGCGTTCGTTATTGGAAGTTTTTCAGACGTCGCTGTACGTTTGTTTGAGAACTGAAGGACTTGGTAGCAGTACTGTAGTGCAATAATTGTGTTTTTGTTTTTAATAGAATCTTATATGTAGGTATATCTAAATTTATATATAAAATGTATATCGAACGAGGTAGTGCCAACCTGTGTTAGAGTTTGTCAGGCCGCCCAAGAGCCTCTTACGTGGTTCAACAACTTCTCCGTAGCATGGAGGTGGCAAATGTTTATAATTGTCTCTCCCGCACGCGATATTTTCGAAATGTGTTTGTTTATTTGATACCAAACAGGGCAGAAAGAAAAAATATATTTTTTATTTACTTCTTTATGTCCTCTAGAGGGCGTCAATTAATTCAATTTAATGTGACGTCACACAGCCTATGCGGACGATGCTCACGCTTCCAACGATACCTCATTTGTTAAATTAGGATGAGTAGTTTAGAAGTTATGAGGGATTAGCTCAACATATACATATACATAACTACCCACATACATACATATATACATACATACATACATACATACATACCGGTTAAAATCATAACCCTTCTTTTTGCTTCACTTAAGTCGGGTAATTATCCCCCAATTCACTCTGGGCAATGGTGTTTATTATGCCCAGACTCTGGCAGAAGATGTTTATCTCTGCAATGGGACCAATTTAGCTATTGATAATTTTAATTATACCAGTAATTTCTCATTAAATTAGTAAAATTATTTCAATCATGGAACTAATTGAGGAGTTCGAGTCGCAAACTAATATGAATTAATTCTTGCACTGATATAATCGTCTGCAAGGTAACACTATAGGTTAAAGACAGTTAATCCTCTTTGTATGTGAATATTATAGTATCAGTAAATTATATAGATAGATAGATTAACTCTTTATTGGACACCACAAGTACAACGAGAAATTATATCTAAAAATAAAGTAGAAAGGAATAACGAAGTTATCAGTTAATAAATTAATAACATACCTACACCATACAATATATAAATGTAATGCAATATACAAAAAATAATAAACATACTTACTAATATCAATAAATATATATATATAAGATCAATAACAGAAATTGAGACGTAGCAGCTCTGCTAGTGCGATAAATAAAACATTTTAACATAATGTTATAATGTTTAGAGACGTTGACGTTTGTTGATCAGTAACTATTATTAAATCTGAGACACTGAAACTATAATAATATCTAAAAAAAAATAAGACACTTTGGAAAATTACCTTTGATAAAGGGAACTTTTCAGTGTATAGCGGTTATCAGGTCAAACTATATTGGTATATAAACTAACGTGAGCGTGATTCATTATATATATATACAATGTGTCTGGTCACCGGTGTCGGAGACTTAAGGGGGGTTAAATATGGGGATTTTTATCGACAAATCACTATCTCGATTTTCTCTTGGCCTCTCCATACTAAAATGGCAGCCATTTTGTTTTTTTTTTACTTCGCAGCTCAGACGCCTACACTGATTTAATCATTGCTATCGATGTAGACGTCTTAGGAAGACGAAAGAGGTATCATTTGAAAGCTAACAATGAAGACAATCAATTTATGATACATTTTATTCAATATCTTTTTCACAAAATAACATAACAATATTAACAAAATAAAAATCGTATTTATTTATTGCATTTTTTTAGTTTTTTAAATTTTTTATGAAAACTAACCTGTCAAGCTATTTTTTTTTAATTGTATTATCATAGTACAAGATATTTCCATTAAAATAAATCTTACATCAAGGTCCTAAGTTAAATATTTTCGAAGCTATGATGGTTTAAATATGACCCTTAAAAACTCTATTAATAGCACACGTCAAAGCTATGATGATTGGGATGGGAAAAGGCAAGAAAAGAACAAAGTAAAACCATTAATTATCATTTATTAATTGAATACCATCTAAACTAGGTACTACAGCCACGATTCAAAATGTCCTCCGTTTTGTTGTAGACAAGCAGTTGCCCTAATTGACACATGTTGTGTAGCTCTTTTTATCATGGCTTTGTCCGCCCTCATTACATCCCCGACTTGTAATATTTTTTCAATTAGTTCTTCTCTTGTGTTGGGCACGTTAACGTACACTTTCTGCTTTATTGTGACCCATAAAAAATAATCTAGGGGTGTCAAATCCGGGGAACGCGGCGGCCAAGCAATCGTCCCACCTCGTCCAATCCATGTTGGATATGTGTTGTTTAAGTAATTTCTCACATTTACCGCAAAGTGTGCCGGAGCTCCATCTAATTGGAGTATCATTCTTGCCCTATACGTCAATGGCAATTCGCTTAATGCGTCTTGATAGTCATTCTGCAGGAATTCCAAAAATCTTGGGCCATTTAATGTAGCGGGCAAAATAAGAGGCCCAATAAGGATATCGTCTATCATTCCAGCCCAAACATTTACCGAAAACTTGTGCTGAAAGCTACTGGGTCTCACTGCATGCGGGTTTTCTTGGAGCCACAGGTGCTCGTTCCAATGATTTGTGTATCCAGATCTTGTAAAAGTTGCTTCATCGGTCCACATAATCCTCTTTAAAAAATTGGGATTGGATCGCGCTTCTCGTAATATCCACGAAGAAAAAACTGTCCTTCGGGCGACGTCAGGTCCAATTAAATCCTGGACTCTTCTAAAATGGAATGGATGCAATCCTTGCCGTTTTAAAATCTGCCAAACTGTCCATTTCGATAGACCGAGTCTAATCGCAATGCGACGGACACTCAGTTGTGGGTCTTGCGTTATTAAATCCAACACCTCTTCTTCCTCTCGCGGAGACACCAAACGAGTACGTTCGTTAGCGGGTCTTCTTATTCCATATTCGGAGAGATTCGAGTGCAATCTGATGAACGTGCGAGCATTCGGCGTAGGTCTATCAGGGAATCTTCTCGCATACTCTCTTACAGCAGCATTCGCGTTCCCGTCGCAAAATCCATACACAAAATGGATGTTGGCCACGTCGCGGCTTGAAAAACGACGCTCTTCCATTTCAGTTAACGAAAGTTAACTAAAATAACAAAACGAGTCCAAAACACAAAGCAGAGGTTAGAAAATAGCAACGCACAGTACTTCGGCAGATAAGAATGTAATCACAACGCTAGGCGAGGGACGACTACCTGTAATTGTATCCTGACCTGAGTAGAGCCGCAATTTTGTCTCATTCACACCCTATACATGTCTCTTTCTAACATGTTGTCAAAGAACAGCTGCCTGTCTTACGACACGCCAATTGAATGTGGGGTCTTGAGTCTATTGTTTGACGTGTGCTATTAATAGAGTTTTTAAGGGTCATATTTAAACCATCATAGCTTCGAAAATATTTAACTTAGGACCTTGATGTAAGATTTATTTTAATGGAAATATCTTGTACTATGATAATAAAATTAAAAAAAAATAGCTTGACAGGTTAGTTTTCATAAAAAATTTAAAAAACTAAAAAAAATGCAATAAGTAAATACGATTTTTATTTTGTTAATATTGTTATGTTATTTTGTGAAAAAGATATTGAATAAAATGTATCATAAATTGATTGTCTTCATTGTTAGCTTTCAAATGATACCTCTTTCGTCTTCCTAAGACTTCTACATCGATAGCAATGATTAAATCAGTGTAGGCGTCTGAGCTGCGAAGTAAAAAAAACAAAATGGCTGCCATTTTAGTATGGAGAGGCCAAGAGAAAATCGAGATAGTGATTTGTCGATAAAAATCCCCATATTTAACCCCCCTTAAGTCTCCGACACTGGTGACCAGACACATTGTATATGTTACGACTGTCACTCACGAGTTATTTCGTCGAAAAATTCGACCGGTGTTCGGACGTTAACGACGTCCATCCTCAGGAGTTTGCGCAGCAAGGGCACGACGCGAACTGCGGTTTGCCGCGCGTGTCGCCCTTTGCGTCAGCGGCGCTGGAGTCGCAGGTGCTGCAGGCCAGCCTAGATGAAAGCACACCTGCGCATGCACCATCATCACTGATGTCGCACAAAGAGTGCAGGGTCCTCACACCACCTGTCGACAGTGTCCACCTCGCGGAGAAACGGCTCACTTTATTACACAGGAAGCTATATTTAGCACCGGTTTCCATGTGGAAGGTATTACCCAGCCGCAGTGTTGAAGTTTGGATGTCGACTAATTTCAATGGCTTCCCGTACTTTCCGTGGCACGAAAAATCTTTCAATCGCTAGTACGGAAGCCATGTCAAATCTCAAGAAATACTTAGTCTCTTCAATCAGGGCGAGCTCAGCAACAGCGGACTTGTCAGTGTCTAAATTCCGTATGCTTCTAATATGTTCCTTCAGCCTCGTCGCAACGTTCCGCCATGTCTCACCAATATAACACCGTCCACAGTCACAAGGAATTGTTCGACAAAATAACTCGTGAGTGACAGTCGTAACATATCTATATATGATTTATCAGGTTCCTCTACACTCTGAAAAGTTACTGTTTGGTGTAGATTTTGGCCGGTGAGATCATCGCTTAACTTCTAGACTTCTTATAGGTTTTCCTGTAATAACAATTTCAGGCTCAGTAGTTTTTAATTTTCTAATAACTCCCCATAAGTGACCCCCATATTCAAAATTCATTTATTTATGTCACACTTCCGTGTTTGGGTCACAAAAAATCATGTGTTTCAAATTAATCGACCCAGTAGATTCAGAGAAAATTGGTTGTTACAGACTGATAGACATTGATCCTCTGGACATTTCCTTTAGACGTAAGGAGCCCTAAAAATTCAGGCGAATTGAGAACCTCCTCCTTTTTAAGAAATTGGAAAAAAAAGAACAGGTTTATTTTTATTAACGAAGAAAATAAGAAATATGTATATTTGCCACTTTACATAACATACAAAAATGAAAATGTGCCCGTTGCGTGTGTACCGTTGCGGTCACATTTTCAAGGGCAGATTTTTTCCATTTGCCATAAAATTTGCTGATTTTTCTGATTTTTTTCTTTCCCCCAAAGCTGGGAACTTTACTATGACTATAATTTATTCTGTGTTACTTCTTCGACTTTTTCGCGAAATGTTTTGTTTCAGAGTTACGAGTACATATAAGCGTTGGGTGTGGAAAAAAAATTGGTCACATCTGATCCACACCCAACACACCAGTCTCCTGCCTTTATCGTTCCCTTCCCTTCCTTCACAACATTTCTTTCAAGTTGTCTGAATTGACAAAAAGTTTACTACATTGAAATCAAAGTAGGTCAAAGTAGTGGAAGTTGAGTCACTGCTTTGCATCTACATCGACGCAAAGTTGCTCGAGGTCTCGAGTTTCAAGTCTTCGAGGCAACTTCCGACTAATTTCGCTCTC
This sequence comes from Alsophila aescularia, assembly GCA_946251855.1. Lineage (NCBI taxonomy): Eukaryota > Metazoa > Arthropoda > Insecta > Lepidoptera > Geometridae > Alsophila > Alsophila aescularia. The sequence goes on from OX276373.1 coordinate 11,640,779, forward strand.
CAACTTGAACTACTTGGATGAACTATGCCGCTTGGAGTCGTGTTGATATGAGGACTTGGCGATTGAACCTATTCAATATTCATGTGGTGATTCAACTTTGAAGTTGATCATTTTTGAACAGGAAGGTTTCTTTGAAAATACAAACTTTTGAGGATTTGAAAGAGTTTTTATTTGTGAGTGGAATGCTCGGTGCTGAATAATATGATTTTAAAAATATCTATATACAATCAGCAAAAGGTAGGACTTATCACCATAAGGGTGCATTAAGTGTGCAGTGACCAGTCGCTACCCCCGCCCATCTTTCTTTTGTGTGCAAAAATACACAAATGGTAAGTTTGGTAAAACATTTCGACAAATTTTAAAGGAACTTAAACGTGCTTCGTGGCCATAGATATGGTTAAAAGTAGGAAGATAAGGTATCAGATCATCGGGCGTAGACCTTATAAATTAAGTACAACTTACACAATTGGCCTTATTTGGCCTTAGTCATAATCGGAGTGGCGTTTTTGTAACACGTGATAGCAGTGACACTCATTCACGCTACCGTCTACGTATGCCTCTTTATCTTTGTTGTATCACATGAAGCACGACGGTGGGAATGTAGCTGTGTGGTTGTGTATAGTCCAAATTTTGTTTACGTGTTATTAAAGCTTGCCATATCTTCCCCCTTTTAATTAGATCTATGTTCGCGGCACCTTTAATGACCAGTTGTTAACATTGTTCTCGGCGCACTTGTAATAAAACTCTATTTCTGTACCTTTTTGCTGCAAACAAAATGGTTTTCAAACTGGTAAGTCCTACCTTGTGCTGATGGTATCTACCTATCAATATTGTAAACCAAACATTATCTTGTTTCTGGCGAATTATCAATGACAGGTAAACTTGGAGCTAAAATCACTTTTAGTAGTTTCAAACAAATATGATGTGTCTTTCTTCGTTTTGAGGGTCCCGTTCACTTTGGTTCTGTATATACAGAAGGCCCAAATCCTGCCAATGTCTGTCTATCTGTTCGTCAATCAATGGAGAGATAAGACGAGCAGGTCGCTCGCGTAAGTCTTCACGACCAACCTGAAATGTCGGCACTGCACTGCGCTGGTCACCCTAAAACATAGTTTCCATGGTATAGGCCCAGTTATTTTGCTGGAAACTTGGCCCTTCAATATGGAACACAGTACCGCTACTGGGCGGTTGAATATCAGGCGAAGGTACTATCCCAGGGCGGACTGTTGCAGAAGCCGCCTCTACCACTTGCTTATTGAAGAGCCATGTTGAAACATTGAGCTCTAGTATATTATAATATCTATCCATACCAATATATAAAAGTGAAACGTTGTCTGTTTGTTTGGGGAAAAGTCTGTCAAATAAATAACTTAAAAGCTAAAAAAAACACGCCTGCCCTGCCAAAAAAGATCTTAAGCCAATAAATTATATACTGTTGGAATGTGCTTATCAGGGCCTTCAATTTGATACCCATATTGTAAAATTCGAAGTTTTTTTCGTCTTTGATAATGGAGCCATAATGACGCAACATAAAATCTTTTAAAAAAAATAGCTTATGAAGGAAAGCCAGTATTTAATAAATAGATTTCCGGAAGTCGTCAGTAAATAATACAGTTGTCTTGTTTGTTAATCTGCACCAAGCTCCTAAAGGGAACCAGAACAATAGTTCGAATCCATACAGGGATGTGCGTCATTATTACTCATTAGTGCAGCGATGGATCATCAATCTTGAGCCTTCACGTTAGCGGAACTAGAATGTAATATTGCGGCCGCGTTGTGGAGTGAACCGGCGGGTTATTGTCTATAAGCGTGTACGAAACTCAAAACTACCTGGAAAAAGACTTTCAAAATATTCGGCCTTAACTTTTACCTGACTACGGCGAAGCAAGGGAAGGGTAAAGAGTTTAACAGTCTATGTATGTACCTATGTACCTATGTATATATCTGGGCAACTCATTTTATCATTTCCAGCAGTTTTTAGACGGGAAGCGATGACCGAGCTCGGATATTTTTTTACATTTTTGAAATGCTCTCAAATGGCCGGTGGTGAGATTTTTGCCTGAATATGGGTTACTTCGCATTAACTAACCCTAATTTACTTAACACAGTGATTTTCAGACGGGAAGTTGTGCTTGGATCATTCTCGTTAGATCCATTTTAAGACTTTTTTGTTTGTCTGCGGGGTTTATGTCTGAAAACCGTGTTTTGGTATCTCAGGGCTACCAGTTAACTACTTTCCGAATATCAGATGAGAATAAAAGTAGCCCATACGTGTTATTCCAGGACCAAAAGTACCTATAAAGTACAATACACTACATATAATATATATTCAAAATTCGTTTAGCGTAAAATAGCTTTTTATCGATTGCTCGGCATCTAATGATCGTATTAAGATAACAAGTACTCCACAGTTTTTAAGTCAAACCCTATGTTATCCAATAGTCAAAAACCGTATCGCAATCGGTCCAATAGTATTTACGTGATGTGTGAACAAACTTACAGACAAACAAAAAACAAACAACAGACACGATTTAAAAAAAAAAACTTGTTCGGTAGCCTATTATTTTAAGTACCCCAGACCATTTTTTGAATTATCTTCATGGTACTGACTTTTTTCGTTCATATTGGTTTATTATAAGTATAGATAGATTTGCTCATTAATCTTGCATGCAACTTAGAGACACGGAAAAATTAAGGCTAACTTACGCTACGCGAGTACGCCAAAAAATGGGAAGAGTAATGAGTTAAACGTATCAATCGATTCGTCTATAGAATGTCATGGGCTATCGTTTACGCGACTACGGTGAAGCAAAGGAAGGGTTATGTGTTCAAACTAAACACCTGGTCCTTATTTCACAAGCGAGGAATCAATCGATTCGTCGCCACCGCAAGTGTCGTAGGCTATTTTTAACCATAGTTGGGTTTTAGTTTTTGAATGTATGTCTCGTTGTTGATTTTATGGAATTCCCATTTTTCAGAAGGTCTTATGACTTCCGGAGAAACTGACGTTTGTGTATTTTAGCCTTGTTTGAACAGACAGCATATGGGTCCTAGTAAATGTCTCCCAATCCTTTCGACACAATAACACATTGCATATTGTACGGCATCCCTCGTTTTTCCACGCCCATTTTCAAAAGAATACCCTCACCCTTCGGCATATTTCCCATATATTTGCAATGTTGTAATTGATGGATGTGGAGTGGTCAAGTGACAAATTGCTGACTGCGCGGACCCCCGTCAAGAGGGTCGTGACTCGAATCCTGAGGGCTCGCGGACGGTATGTTTCTTTAGGTTTTTTGTATGAGAATGTGGTATTTGTAAAAAGTGTTCCCAAGTAGATTTTAATAAGTAAATCTCAGTTCCTGCTTAATCTAAAATTTTCCAAATGTGTTTGTTCTAAAGCTATGTTACGATCACAACTCCTAATCAACAATGCTTATCGTATTGCAGCGTCACTCCGCTTGGGAGCATCGTGCTGTGCTCCTCATCGCTGCCAGTGTGGCTCTGCTGTTGACCGGCTTGGTCACCACGGCTTATCCTGTTGCAGAAGCGCAGGAAAAAATCCTCGCCACTCCAGTCTCCGTCGGGCTTTTACCTCCGCAAACTGTGCTGCTATTTTAGAACCTAATGGCCTCATACGCGACGATGGTAAAAGACCTGATGGAATGACTCTAATAAGCGCGGCTTTTGGTGTGGGACGCTACTTATGTAGACAACCTTGCGCCGTCTCATCTTCAAGGAACTCAAAATAAGGCTGGAGCGGCGGCTAAATCAGCTGAGAGCCTCAAAAGGCGCAAATATAGTACCCTCGACAGCGGATATATATTTGAGCCTTTTGGGGTAGAGACACTAAGGCCGTGGGGACCAGGAGCTCATCAAAAATACAAATATCTATCGGGGCGTCTGGTCGAAGCAACACGTGACCAAAATGCTGGCCGTTACTTTGCCCAAAGACTAAGCATTGCCATACTACGTGGCAATGCTGCCAGCATTTTGGGAACGTTGCCCACTGGCAGCGGATTGTTAGCCTAGTTTTAGTATTACTTTGTTTTAGGTTAGGTTAGTAATTGTATTTTTTAAGTCCTTTGATTTTTGAATAAAACTTTTGACTGACTTATTCAAAACAAATTTTGAACAAAAGCTGTACCGGTTTGCCCGACCTGCGAAACTGACAAGCGAAGCTCGCGAAGCAAAGGTCTTCGCAGGCGACCAGAAGATAAATCTGACCATTGAGAGTTTTATGCATCAATTTAATGTTTTTCTTTTGAAATCTATACTTTTTTATATGGATTTAGTGTTGTGACAGTTTTATATCAAAACCTTATTAAAATTCTTATTGGTGGCTGTAAAGCCTTATCAAAATCATAAACAAGCGGAGCTATACGTCGCAATAGGCCTATTCTTACAAAAGGAAGAATAAGCTCCTGAGAAAACTCCTCCATTACACCTGGCTGACATGATGGTACATGACAGCGCGCCGCCGCGGCCGTAATGTGCTGTACGAATATGTGGATGACAAGATAAGCCTTCTGCCTGTTTCGCCTCAGAAAATCGCTTTTCCTTGCATACTGATTCGTCTTGTCTCTATTTGTTTCCTGTTGAGAGAGCGTTTTTACCCGACTGCACGGAGGGTTATTTAAAATGTAATTGAGTTACGAGACTGTAATTAATGAATTTAATTGAGGTCCTTCACTTGATGGATAGTGCAGTGCCTGCCCATTATAAATGTAATGCCTGAAGAAGTGTAGTAAATCCCCACTAATATGGGCGAAACGTTGTCTGTTTGTTTGTTTGTGGAGTTTCACGAGATAACGGCAGGACGAATTTTGATGAAACTTGGAATGGAGATAGCTTATGCCCTGGAATAACACATAGGATACTTTTCATCTTCATCATCCTTCATGCTCAAACGTCTGAGCGGATTTTGAGGAAATTTGGAATGGAGATAGCTTATATCCTGTATAAGCTATCTCCATTCCAATCAATTACACATATGATACTTTTCATCATCATCATCATCATGCCTCACGCAGGTGAAACCGCGGGGCGCAGCTAGTCCATACCAATATATAAAAGTGAAACGTTGTGTGTTTGTTTTTTTGTTTGCGGAGCTTTCACGCGATAACGGCTGGGCGGATTTTGATAAAATTTAGAATAGAGATAGCTTATACCCTAGAATAAAATATAGGATACTTTTTATCCAGGAAAATAGTAAGTTTCCAAAGGAAAACCGAAAAATGTTAATTACTCGTTGTAAGGAACGGTTACCATGGAAACGAAATAACAAGTCTGTCATAAAACTTCGAGAGCATTGGTGCTATACCTACTTTTGCATTGGTTTTTGATATCCTAGAAGAACATAGGATGCTATTTTTCGCGATAAGCAGTAGTCCGCGCGGACGAAGTCGCGGGCGGAAAAGCTAGTACTTGATCATTCCTGTGGCGTAGTGGTGAAATCGATGGTCCATGCTCATCTGAACACATTTAAAGGGGCACTACGGGTTTGAAAGTGCAGTTTACAGGGAATGTAAGTATGTAACATTAAAATCTTGTTTCTTAAAAGCGACTCAGATTTTCCATCGAATCAGTAACGAAGTCATATTTCGCAAAGAAAGCTACCACATTATATCTCAACGCGGCAGTGCTCCGGTAAACACAGCTTTATTAACAAAGTTAAGACTTGTCGATAGTTTTAAATCGTCGATATTCTGAGAGTAGGAAACTTTCCGTTCGGCGTTTCTTTCTACCTGTTAGGTACTTGGGAAGTTTCTAAGTTTTTTATTGTTTCAGCCTGTAGTAAACCCAAACTTGCCTTTTTTGTGTTGGTGTTGAAGTGGGATGTAACACCTTCTGAATCTGAAGAAAAGCTCACCCATTTACCATTCTTTTTGACATTTCATCATTATCATATCATCATCTTTTTTACTTTATCATTTGTTTTTGTTGTTGTTTTGTTATTAACATAATCCTACTATCCTACTAATTCACCGAGCGAGCGCGAAGCGTCTCCGTTTCAGCTTGAGAAAAAATGCTTTCGTGTGTCCGGCAAATGTCTGGCTGTTCTCATCTACAGGTCGCATTTCTCAACCGATTCTCGTGAAATTTTGTGTGTAAGTTCGAAAATTGTTTTTTTTGTGGATCAGCTTTTCGAAATTTTTCAAAATGTGGGTGGAAATTAATGAAAAAGAAAACGCAAACAGACTCGCGGGTCTACAGCTCACAGGGCCACCAGTATTATAAATAAAAAAGTGAGTGTGTTTGTTTGTTACGTTTTTCGTCTAAACTGCTCAACCGATCATCATGAAATTTTGCACATACGTTTCAGCTTCTGCAAAAATGCTTTCGTATATCCAGCTGTTGTTCTCTACAGGCCTTTCTCAACCGTTTCTCGTGAAATTTTGTGAGCAGGTTCGATCTTTATGTTTTTTTTTGTCGATACAGTTTAACGAAATTTTTCAAAATGGCGGAGGAGTATATGGGGGTTGAAAACGTAAAAAATACATATATCAGCCATTCCAAAAAATATTCAATAATGTCACAAAACTTTTTTGCTACCCTTATTTAAGATGCATAAACTTCAAGGGGTCGGGGGTATGAGGGGAAGAAAAAAATGGAAAAAAACCGCAAAGGACAGACGCGAGGTCTTCAGCTCACAGAGCCTAGTATTATAAATAAAACTGTTTAAGCCACACAAATGATCTTGGCGTGAAGTGTTATTAAGCACGACCTCGATGACACTCAAGAAGAGTGTCATCGAGGTCTGGAAATAACCTACTTCGTTTTAAAGTTGATTATTTGCTCGAAGATGTGAAAAGCAAAATCAGTACATTGTGATATGTTGTAGTAACAAGGTCTATTGAACACGCATCTTAAAGGACAAAACTCGAAGGAAGTAGAACTCCCCCCCACTCAGTTATTATCAGCACAACAGGGGCTCTCGAACCCCACGAGAGCCCTGCAGGCGACTCTAACCCGCCTCGTGTACCGTCTACACTTGAAAACTTGACGCTCGATTGTTATTGGCGTTGTTATTGTTACCTGTTCTGAAAACACCGTTCATATTTGTATGGAAGGCCTGCCTTTGAACGCACAACGTGTTTCTGTTAAAAGTTTTTAACATCAATAATGGAATAAGCATATCGATGAATGACGTCAACTGTGATACTATTTTTAAAAGTGTCTGCACCTGATTGAATTACTACTTCGATGTGTAAAAGTTAAACTAAAACCATAACCGTGTGTTGTGTTGTTCTAAAACAAGCTTGGCTTAATGAGCACGTGTCTTCAAGGACCAAGCTTGATGAAAGTAGCACTACCCCCACCCTTTATTACTCGCACGATATGGGAGGCTCTCGAACCCATCGAGGGGCTTGCAAGCGACTCTTGTAGGTATGCACTTGAAAAGTTGACTTTAGTTTGCTATTGGCGCTGTTATTGTTATGGTCTTTGAGGTTGTTTCGAAATCAAACTGAAACTGGAACAGTTATGTACAATTATAATTATGTTTTTTTTTTTTAAGAGAGTGCAAGGCTAGCAAACTGTACGCCTGCTTGCAATCCGGTGGCAAGTTGGCAAACTGCGATGTTAAATCGACAAAAATAAAAATGTAGGCATTACGAGATCTAATGTATGGTGGTTTCAAATGATTGGCATTATGCTACTGATTACTTGAAAATATTGAAAAGTCAAATAAAGGCTGATAGAAGGCATGGTGCTACGAAAACACTCAAAGAATATTTTCTCTAAAATTCAAATCTCTAGGTCCACCTGTTGAGGCTGTGCATTGTCTGTCAGTCAGTGAGTAACATCACTGTTTATATTTATGTACATAATTTAAAAAAATGGTAGATGCCTAATGCTGAAATACCAATATTCATTATTACTAGGAAATTGCCCGCATTTATCTGTTTTCTTGTAAAGTCATACATTTATGTTATCTATATAATACACTACTGTACAAAAATTTCAACAGAATTGGTTTATCCATTTGGTCATGACAGCGGTAAACATAATGAATTAAAATATAGACAACAACAGGATTTAAAAAAAAATAACTACTGAACTTATTATCATGAAATTCATAGGGCCTGTACCAAAGGGGCAGCCTTTATAATAAAAATGGAATCGTTTAAATCCCAAGTTCAAGTCACCCCTGAAATCTCGGAGAAATCCGTGGACTTACATAAAAATAATACATACGAATAGAATTGAAAACATCCCCCTTTTTATTGAAGTCCATTAAACATTCCTAGGGTAGCCTAAGAATAAGTAAAAAGTAGTTTTACGGGAAATTCCCTGCGGAAAAATAAAAGAAAAATGCAGAGGCAGCTGCAGGGCGCAGGTTAATAATAAATATATCAAAGTCAAAGTCTAATTTATGTTTATACACATGGGATAGGCCCCAAGAGAGCAGTCATGAAAGCTAACTGAAACCACCGACTTCGGATATACAACCATGCGAGAAGAGCCGACAAACACTCGACATACCTGGTATAACTACCTGATGTAACTGGTTCATCGTGTAAACCTATATTTGATCGCAGCCGGATTTCGTTCAAGCAAGATTTTGGTGCGTTTGAGTAAGGAGTAATGTGCAGTTGTCTATGGTCTGTATGGTTAACTGTGTAGGCTAGTTAGCATTCGTCAAGGACGGTAAACACGATATCCACAGAATGGAAGCGGCTTTAGTTGCAGAATACTCCAAAAAGGTCTCGGATAGAATTTTCTGCTTTGCTATAGTGAAAGAATTAGCAAACTGAAATGGCAATAGGCCAGTCACATAAGTCAAAGAACATATAACACATGGGATTGCGAGTTCTTGAGAGGAGACCACGTTTAGGCAAACGTAGTTAGGACGCCCTCCGTCCAGATGGCAGCAATTACATGAGAACAGCCGAAGATCGGGCTCAGTGGTGCGCATTAGGAGAGAGTGAGAGACCTGCTCAGCAGTGGGCTTATGCGGGCTGTTGATGATTAAAATGCTGTAAAGTTCCTTATCAATTAATATTATCAAAGCATATTTTGCATATATTGCCTCAAGAAAAATTTCGATGCGTTCGACAAAGTGGTCCTGATACCAAGGTTCCAACTAAAGGCCGCCTCCGAAGCAAGGTCAGATATAACATCAAAATAAATAATTCGATAAGTTTAAAGCCCACAGACCGACGAAACGGCCTATTACGCCAATGAGCCGTAGATATCAGCAAACATCACGAATTCGATCGTGTTCTGCATGAAATATTATCGGATTATATTTTTACGCACGGACGAGCTCACCCGTTAGCTTTCACGACTTTATATAGCTTTTAGCTGAGATAAAAAAGATGTTTGGGATGTTGATGAGTCTTTTTGTGAGGTCTAAAACAGAAAGGCGTGTGACTTTTATTCTAGGCCGCATTTTCAAGTGCCGCACTCTTCAAGGGCAACAATTTGAATCTCATTTATGATACTCTAGGGAATAAAAAACTGTAATGAGATCTTCATCAGCCGCCAGAACACGTCCACTACGATATAATCCATAGAACACCTTAGTGAGCGATAACATCACCATTTTTGTTACCATCAAAAGGGGGTTTTTCTTTGGTTTTTGTTTGTGCTGTATAAACAAGTAATGGCGCGGTACGGGGATAACGCCTACTCTAGGCGTCGCCGAACAGACCGTGGCGACGCCGCGCCTGTGGCTCGTCGGCTCTTTCCGTCTCAGCTCGGCCATATTCAATATTTACACATCTGCCAGGTGTCCAGAAAAGTTTTTTTTTTTAATTCTTGAGTAGTTGATAAAACACGAGAAATGTTGCTGCCCCTTTCCTGAATTCTTTTTGATGGTTCTCACAGCACCCGCAGGATGAGAGGCACGTAGATATTATAAGCTCGGCCGATACCATGGTGCTTTGCAAAAAATGAGTTTTTCGTGGGGTGAGAAGGCACCTAAAATGCAAAATTGTTGAAAGAAGAATTAAGTAGAAAGGGTGGCTAGCCATCATTTTGAAACGAACGGTCAAAATTTCTGACAAAAGTGTCGGGACACACAGTGCAAAAGACGTGAGCTTAGAACGTTTCTATTTCAAAAGATGTTGTGCATTATCTTAGGAGTGCCGTCTAACGTATGTCGGTAAGTCCTGTGTAAGCTACATGTTCATGAAAGATAAAACTTGGCGCGCTCCAACAACAGTATTAAGTCTCTGATTGACAACCTAAGTCCGTAGCGCAGTTGGTGATGTGCTGAATTCGAAAGCGTGAGGTTTCCGGTTCGATACATGCCCAGTATTTGTGAGACACACACACACACACAGGTCTGGGTCTGGGTGTTTGTGGGATCATGAACAGGTTCTTGATTCCCTAGGTACAGGGAATCCTAGTTAAGGACCATGATATATATATATATATATGTGTATACGCGTCTCCAACTATCAAGCACCTTATTCACTACGCCTGCAAATACGAATACGAACGCTTACAAGTTAACAGTAAGCATAGTTACTATTAGGTACAAGTGTAAGTCATTGCCGGCCACCCCACACGAGCACATAAGCCTTATCCGGGACCAGCTAATCCAAGCCCACCCGCTGTGACCACAATTTAGTAGCAATTTATTTAATTTAGATATAGTAGGTGCTATTGTTGTGTTGTTTGAAGACGGTTTGTTGTGTCTTGGTGCGATAAGTTGGAGCATAAAGGATTGTGTTAATTCATATAACTTTTGTAATACACTCTCGTTCTGTAATTTCTACAGGCAGCTGGTCTCTTTCGGTCGTATAAAAATACTGTTTATGGCCTGAAATTTCTGGTCTTATGAAAATTATAACATATATCGGTACTTTTTTACAAATGTTGTACCTAGTCGTCGAAAAAATACCGAAATTATCGTTACCAAGTAACCTGTATACCAAGTTTCGTCTAGACTACTTTTCAAATAAAAAAATAACCATCGAAATCGGATCTAATAAGGCGGAGATATTCAGTAGCCCTCTTTTTGTAGGAAGTTAATCAAAAATCCCCAAAGACTACATAATACACCAAATTTCGTTTAGATCGGTTGGGAAATACGACATGTAGAGGAGAACAGCCGGACATCCGGAAACACATACGAAATAAAATAAAAAAATGCATTTTTAATTTGTAATGGGTTTATTTAAAATACTCGCATTGTTTGTGTAAAGCACTATACAAGCCTTGGTCCGCAACTGCTGGCCAAACTATGATGGCCTCGAGCTTTGCTTAGCTACGTTCTCGGCCTTCAAGCTTGGCCATCATTGCAGCCCTTGCTGACCGCGCTGTGATGGCCTCGCTTAGCTTAGCTACGGTCTCGGCCACCATCATCACTGCCAGCAACGCAGTCATTACAGACCACGGCAGTAATGTACTATTAGCATAGTATTGTTTCTTTATTAACTATTTCATTGTTTGTTCTATAAATATATTTTAATCCATGAGAAGCATATTGATGTCACAAAGAGGAAGATGTGCATACGTCCTCTCATCTTCATCATCATCAGCCTACATCTGTCCGCTGCTGGACGTAGGTCTCACCTTATTCACGCCACTAAGCGCGGTCTTCAGCTCTTCTCATCTATTCTCCTCCAGCCGCCTTTCGCAGGTCGTCACTCCACCTGGCCACAGGGCGTCCTAAACTACGTTTGACTATATGTGGTCTCCACTTAAGAACTCGTCTACCCCAACGGTTATCGGTTATTCTGGAAATGTGACCAGCCCACTGCCACTTTAACTTGCTTATTTAATGTCGGTCACCTTGGTTCTCAGTCGGATATCTTCATTGCGAATCTTCTCCTTCAGGGAAACTCCAAGCATAGCTCTTTCCATAGCTCGCTGAGTGACCTTAAAAAACAATGGCGAAATTTTATGTGATAAATCTTGCAGTGTCTTGAAATATCATTTCTACAGAACTTAAGTAACTATTTTCTACGTTTTTTTCAGCATAGCATGTAAACTAACAAAAGCCAGGTTAACAAATCAATTAAAAAAAAACATTAAACTGAAAATTAATTTCCTTCCTACAATGTTTTACCGGCCTTACTGCCTGCCCAACGGGTAAAAAAAGATAATACAGTGACTTTCCGGTTCAGATGTCAAAATCGTCAACACAGTATACTTCCCACCCGGTTTTTTAAACCAAAGGAGTTTGAATTAAGCTTACTTCCCCGCCTTTTTTTTCAAACCAAAGGAGGTTAAATTACGCTTACTAGAGTTAAACCTTTTAATAGTAAGCGTAATTCAACCTCTTTGCGTTAAACAGAATAATACTATATTCAAATTGATACGTTAATGTAAAACCTATAAACAAAACATTATAGCAAAGAGAATGCAATGCATTATAGTTAGAGTAAGGTTTTTTTAGGTTATGTTTGTGTAATTAAAGTATTAAGTGTAAAGAATGGTTGCAATATATTTGTAATATATATTATTATATTTTTTTTATAATTGCAATATATTATATATTGAACAACTGTTTCCCTGCAGTGAAACAGCAGCAACATATCTAAACATACTGTTTTATAATCTCGCTAGGCATTATCAGATTGAAAATAATTATTATTCAAAAGCCTAGTCTGTTACAGTAGGTAGGTTATTGAATAGATACAATATCTTTTAACATTATATTTATCACGCATAAGTTCTTAATTGCCTAACTAATTTAGCAGATAAAATAATTAAAATCTCTAAGACTTGGTCCAAAAGTTAACAGTAACATAACCTACAAAACTTTGAAGTTTACCTTTTGAAAAATTAAACATTACAATGGGCGATAAGGCCGCCCATTGTGACACTTCTTCTGCTATTGTTCCTTTATTTTTTGTTGATTTTGTTTGTGGTGTGTGCAATAAAGAATTTATCTATCTATCTATCTATCTATCCTGGTCTCCCCAATAAAAAAAACTTAGACTAACAATCTCAGGAAATGATGCTGAATTAGTAGCGATATTTTTGATCTAAAGACGCCGTGAATTTGAATGACATAAAAAATATGTATGGGATTCGCCATTGTTCTTTGTGGACTAGTGGACTAGCAAACGTCCTCTATTTACATTAAATTATACTTACTACCTACATTTACACAAAACTTATTTTATTTATTCGATGTATAGGTAGTAGTTAAACTGAGTAATAGGTACCTTGTAGTAACAAAGCACATGCTCCAAAAAATAAAAAAGTCGCTAATCATCAGGAACTGGTCATCGTTTACTAAAATATATATTTCATACGCCACAAAAAGCATATTTCAAAAGCTGTAAAAGGTCGAACGTGAAGGATTGTTTACTCGAGGCGAGTGGTTTACCAGTCAAGTCACGTGTGGCTACTGCGGTTCCAAGACTGGTATAAAATAATAGTAACTATGTTTTTCGAAGCGCCTTCAACTGTTATGACGACAATACGATTAAGCAATGCTTTGCAGAGATTTGTGATGAGAAGCTGAAGATGACGTGGTCGACTGAAACGACTGACAACGTCTTTGTTGAGTTGCTATCGTATAGGGTTCATCATCAGCATGAAGATGTCCATTCTTGTCCTTCCTGTGTTTCTGTACTGAAATATGATAAGTTAACCCAGAAAACCCGCAGATTCTAATTTTCTCTAAATTTCATCTTCATTCAGTATTTTATTGTTAAAATTTCCTTATTTTTTTTTTTATTAATACGTTTTTATTTAGAATTTTTGCCATTTTTTTCTTTGATAGTTCAGACTACTGGTACCATCGACGATAAAATATATTTTGAAGAATTCAGTTCATTAATGGCCGACCTGACTCAGTGCTCGCGTACCTATATCTTGCACGCTAACTCGTATCTTGTAAACGAGGCTTTAAAAATATAAAACGGCACCATATTCCTTTGAGAAAATGTCGTCCGGTACCATTAATGAACGTCCAGTGCACTTGTGTACCAAAAATGTTCTTTTGAGGGATTCAATCGGCACGAGTGTCTTTTAAGCTGAAAGTGGAATAAAGGCGCTAAGATGGCGCTTGATGATGGATAAATTGGTTTAAATAGAACAGCGAAATATCAACACGAATGCCATTTTCACACTGGCTGATTGTAAGCGTGCGGGAAGCGGTGCCTCTATAACTAAAATTGTACCTACGTAGATGCTTCTAGCTATACAAAAGGTCAATACCACCAGTCAGTGTTGTGAGTTTCTGCAGTTTTGTAGCTGTGTCTAGACAGCATCACCACACAATTTTACACAATTATGAGTGCGCATTGCACGGTGACGTAGTTTGAGCATTTCACGTCACCTATTGTCACACAAGATGAATAACAATGTTTTATTTAGCCATCCACTAGCCCGAGCTATGAATATACGCACACATGCAAGTGGGCCTAATTATAATTGGTATGCTTTAGCTTGAAGCAACATTTTACACTACGCCGGACTGCCGTTGTCAAGCCCTCAGATTAATGATACTTGTTTACCCCGAAAACGTTTGTCATCGCGCTCTTCGGGCAGGTGGAGCCTGATTCAGGGCAACTACTCAAGGGGAGCGATATTTTGTCGAAATGTGTGTGAAGCATTCGATTGTGGATCGTAAAAAAGAAAATGTAAAAGGAGTTCGGTATAAATATATCAGCAGTAAAGATATGGACTTTTTAACTATTGATTGTATAAGCGAGTGTCTGGATCATATTAGGATTAAAGTTATGTACAGTAGTCGCAGCGGAAGTATGTGTCTCTGACGTTGTCTGCTAGTCGCTGCGCAAACTGCTATTTTGCAGGCGCAATGCCAATGTTGAAGGTGAAGACAGCATTGTATGACTGCGTCGCTTATACAATGCTGTCGCTTACGTTTTTCGCATATTCTATCTTGCTCTTACTTCATGCTGTTTTATCCCCACAGCAGTACCTGTGCAATCGTTCACAGAGCCTAACTTCACAAACATATAGATTGGCTGCGACTACTGTACTTACTTTGTGCACTGGCCCACTGCTGGTTGGTTAAAAATAATGTTTGTGTGTTTGTTAGCAATCAGCGTTGAAACTGCTGAAAAGATACAACGTCATTCGTCGTCCACAGCTTATAGGTAATCATTATCCACGTGGGTGAAACCGCGGGGCGCATCCATAGATTAAAAGTGGGAAGATTAGGTACCAGCTCCTCGAGCCATGATCGCATAAATTAAGTGCAAGTAATATAGTTGGCCTTCTTTAGCCTTAGTCACAATCGGAATGGCGATTCTGTAGCACGTGTTAGCAGTTACTCTCATTTGCGCTTCAGTCTGCTTATAACTCTCTCTCTATCTTTGTTGATGATGCACATGGAGCACGAACGGTGGGGATGTAGTTGTGTGGGCTTACGTGATATTGAAGAGTGTTGTATCTTTCTACTTTTAACCAGACCTATTGGCGCAGCTAGTTTATTATATGGTACATGGTGTATGGTGTATGCTTCAACATACACCGTAGTGACCGTCCAACAATATAACTAGTGTTGTACGATCGTAGGCTGATTAATGATGTTACCACTTCTGATGTGATGTATGCGAGTAGGTACCTACAATAAATAAAATTCAATAATAACTGAGTTCGACGGAATCGACTCGAGGCTTCCGATATCCAATTTCCAAACATCCCTAAAATTCAACAACAAAAAAGTAGGTCAACATGAAAACAACACCAAATAAACATAAAACAACGTAGATCTATCCGCGAATACGTCATCGAAACGCCATTTTAGAAAGCGGAGAAACTGCGGAACCAAGCAGTAGTGCGACTGTGTTCCAGTTTGTTACTTGCTTGTCGTATGAAGTAGTGCTGCTCTCTGGTATCAGAGTTTATCAGGCTGCCAGAGGGCTTCTGACATGGCTTAACGACTGCTATTAATCAATGCCGATAGCTTAACGTGCCCTCAAAATCACGAAGCAATGGAATACTGCACATAACTTGGTGCGGAGCCCAGGACCGATCCCGGTATCAGATGTGCATACAGGTTTAACATGTGATGATGTGACATCCACCAGCACTCACTGGGTTACCTTGGTGGATTATGGACAATTCTCTCTTTGTAACAAGGCCTGTGTAGTGGGCAAGTTTGTACAGTAGTCGCAGCCAAGCTATATGTTTGTGAAGTAAGGTTCTTTGAACAATTGCGCAGGTACAGCTGTGAGAAAAATAGTTATCAAGTAAAAGTATGGAAAATCTGTAGTTATGTTTCAAATTTTGTTCGGTACCATTTCGGTACTATCAAATAGGTCGTTCGTTTTGCAACAAATGGTGAAAATAACTATTATAAACGCTAAATATGATCACATTTGCCGTTCGCTTTGTGCATTTGTGGGCGAAATTAGCGTTCTGAAATGTTTTCGATCAACGTTCGTTTTGCATGTTTAGATGAAATTACAGTTATATTTAACACTAGCTGTACCCGCGGCTTTGCCAGTGTGGTCATTTCATTTAAAAGTAGCCCAAACGTGTTATTCCAGGACCAAAAGTACCTACAAAGTACTACATTTCTTCAGAAAGTACCTACAAAGTACAAAGTACTACATTTCTTCAAAATTCGTTCAGCCGTCAAATAGTTTTTTATCGATTGCTCGGCATTTAGTCATCGGAATAAGGCTAGCGCGCACAGCCTTGCGTTTTTATAACGCATATTCTATGAAGTACGGAGTGTCATAGAAGTGGACGTAATGCGATGAAATAAACGCATATAATACAATATGAAATAAACGCTAGAATAAACGTACCGCGTTCTACCGCAAGGCAGTGCATGCAAGGCCTACGATACCAAGTACCCCAGTATTTAAATAAAACCTTGTAAGGCGTCGTAGTGCGACGGGTGGTAAGGTAACGAATGACATGCAGCGTGCAGATGAAGCGAAGAAAATACGTTGCTCGTATAAGTTACGTATATTCAGAATAGGTTGATCTGTATGTGTATATATATATATAGACAAAGAGTATATAAATACGACGTAAGATTTATAGATATGTGCAGAGTAATTTGATATCAACCGGACAGTAGGCAATTCAACAGACAACTTCCAGTCGCAAGGACTTGAGAGCTGGAGGTCGTGCTGAGGCAAAGCGCTAAAGCTAGTGTGAGCTGAATTCGAAAAGTTTACAGATTTGAATTTAGCGTTACGCTTGGTTGCAGTGAATGAAAAACTTGTGTGTTTTAAGGTCAATCAGCGCTATCTAGTTAAATTGGAGGCAGAACTTTGATTTGTTTGGTTTATGCGCTGGAATTGTTGATGCTGGTAAATTATGTAGTGTTACAACCTTAACACTACATAATGTCTTTTTTGTTCTTATTGATTTATTATAAGTACAGATACTACGTTCTCTAGTGTAGATGTCCTACACTAAAAAGACTTCAGCTTTCAATCATAAACAACCGCACCTAAATCGGACCATTCGTTTGGAAGCTACGATTCTCACTTCCCCCCTTCCCCTCCCCATATAGCTAAGAACCATCTCAATCACATAAGCATTCAAACAAAAAAAAAAACGAAAAACACACACACACACACACACACACGCACACTCACACACACATACAGTGATACACACCCTAAACTTATAACACCCGTCTCTTTATTCAGGGGTTAAAATATGTAAAAATAACGCATAAGATATGTAAATGCTTCAAAATATGGAGCAAAAAAAATTCTAGAAGCGTGTGGTTTCGATCCACGGACTTCTGGATTACAATTCCACGCATGTTACCGCTTGGCCACTTGTTACGTGAAGCAAACAACAAAATTTGGTACCGTTCTTTCAACGGATGTTTAATACTTTAACTTAACATAAACTTTGGATCATTAACCCTTAAAAAATATTTTATTAAGAGTAAAAGTAAAGGAGTAAAAGTATTCTAAATTTTAACAGATAATATAAACTTTGACTATGCCCAGTTACATCAAAATCCGTCCAGAAGTTTTAGCGTGATACGTGTTTTTTTAAATAACTTTCAACCCTTATCCTGCGGGAACCTTTTATTTTTTCGGGATAAAAAGTATTCTAAATGTTAATCTATAACATCAGCTATGATTGTGCCAAGTTGTATCAGAATCCGTCAGGTAGTTTCAGCGTGATGCGTGTTCAAAGAGACAGACAGACAAACAGACAGACAGACAGACAGACAGACAGACAGACAGACAGACAGACAGACAGACAGACAGACAGACAGACAGACAGAAAGACAAAAATTAAAAAAATATAATTTTGGCTTTAGTATTGAATATAGAACGGCCCCTAAAAAAATTACAAAATATCTTCAATTTACAGAATTTGGAACATTATCCCGCAGGAATTCTTTATTTTTTCGGGATAAAATGTATCCTTAATTTTAACCCATCATATAAACTATGACTGTGCCAAGTTGCATTAAAATCCGTCCAGTAGTTTCAGAGTGGTAAGTGTTTTTTGAAATAACTTTCAACCCCTTTCCTGCGGGAACTCTTTTATTTTTCGGGATAAAAAGTAGCATATGTCCTACCTCGTAGTATGAACTCAAATCATACCAAGCTTCATATAAATTTATTCAGTAGTTTCGGTGTGATGCCTAGCCAAGATACAGACAGACAAAAATGAAAAAAAATACAGTTTTGGCTTCAGTATCGAATCTAGAGAAAGGTCCAAAAAGATTGCAAAATATCTTCAATGTACAGAATTGGACCCGTTACAGTTTTATTATAAGTATATAGATAGAATAACTACCTTAAAAGCTAACAAAGCACGCCTGCCTGCCAAAAAAGAGCATTTGCCAACAAATTATATACTGTTGGAATGTGCTTATCAAGGCCTTCATTTTGATACCCATATTGTAAAATTAGAAGAAAAAATATTTTTATCACGTTTGAAAATGGAGCCATACAGCCGCCAAACTGAAGGTTTCCAAAAATAAGTAGCCTATGTTACTCGTGGGGATGTAAGGATTCCAACTATATCCATATGTCTAAATATGTTCAGGCACTTAAAAGTAATGGTGGAATAAAAAAACTCACATACATACATGATTTCATGAATGCTAAAACAATAGACTCTTTTTTTTGGGCAGTCGTGTAAAAATCGACTTTATTCCGTATAATCTAGGTTTGTTTTTCATTCGGTTTGGAAAGGATCGTTAAGGTTTGCTTTGGCAAAAATGGCAAAAGTCTTGAAAAAGTTCAAAGCGAACGGCTTGTTAAAAATTTACATTTCGAAACTGCCCACGCCATCTTGTCATCTCGAACGCAGAGCAAATGAGCCAAAATTTTTGAATGCCTCAAGTTCCGATGACAATACAATATTATGGTGACAGCTGGTCTGATGATGCAGTGTCCCTAGATATTACAAATCCTTGATGTATAATACAAAGACTGGCCTTTGATTGGGCTCATTTCAGTCAGCTCGCCGTTCCGTTAAGTACTAACAAAATAACAGATTTGTATTGAAAGGTATATGATTTAGCAAAAAAAATACTCTTTGTAGATATACCCCACTTTGATTATGTGTAATATTAAGAAAACAATCCTATTTTACCTGCAAAGTTAGCGTTTATTGGACACATTTTTGTGTATAGTATGTGAGCGATCGGCTTTACAGATTTATTATTTATTAGATCGTAACCAAGTTCTGTAATACGGCCACGGGTCTTGTGTTAGATAATCGTCACAGCAGTGAGAAATTGTGAGAAGTCATTTGTAGAAAAAAAAAATGTTTTGGTTAGAATAAACATTATTTTTTAAGGGTGGTTATGCAACCACAATGGTTTCATATGAGTATTTCCATCATTTTACATTACTCTTTTTTTTAAATCGATTAATATCAATTTGAAAAAATCATATTATCAGTTTTTATAAAAGTTCTTGAAAACGGGAATATCGATACATTTCGATGATGGTATGCTCAAGTAGAAATACGGACATGTAAATCTGAGTCTAAGAGTTTGTTATATGCTTTGTTACTTATCTATAGGATAAAATCCCGTATTTTAAGAATATGTTTTTGTTTACCGGTTCTCTATATTTTTAGAACCGGTCGGATTCGGTTCTCCAATATGGTCAGGTTCTGCATTTCCTATTAAAACACAGTAAGCGTGTGGGAGCGCGACGACAATACACATTTATGCGCGAGTGATAGAGATAAGAAGTGTACGGATCACGTACGGTCATTGTACGGTCATTGTACGGATTTATATCTGTATCGCGACCGTGCAAGAGTGAGTCTGCTGGTGAAACATTTTGTCATCGAATGTACGGCACAAAGTAATCGAGATAGATGGTGCGAAAAACGTAAGCGAGTGAGCGAGGCATTTATACAACGCTGTCTTCACCTTCAACATTGGGATTGCGCCTGAATCATACGACTAGTGCTGCACGGTTAGATGTTATTAATCGATTATCGAAAGAATTGAATGCTAGTATTCATTTAATTTATAAGTTGATATCGCTCATTTTTAATGCCTATACCTAAATCTTTCAGCCTTCAGCATCGGTGAAACGGTTAATTGGAAAAACGTGTGAACTTGTGTCGCCTAATGTTGACACTTTAAAGTTCACAAGCGGTTTGAGTGAATCTGAATCAATCTAGAATCTAGATCAGAGATAGAACAGAGTAGAACAGAGAAGAACAGAGGTGAACAGAGTAGAACAGAGTAGAACATAGTAGAACAGAGTAGAACAGAGTAGAACAGAGTAGAACAGAAGAACAGAGGTGAACAGAGGTGAACAGAGTAGAACAGGGTAGAACAGAGTAGAACAGAGTAGAACAGAGTAGAACAGAGTAGAACAGATTAGAACAGAGTAGAACACATTAGAACACATTAGAACACAGTAGAACAGTAGAATAGAGTAGAATTGAAAATGAAAAGATACGAATAGATTCGAGTAGAGTGGAGTAGAGTCGAGTAGAGGCGAGTAGAGTCAAATAGAGTCCATTAGAGTCGAGTAGAGTTGATAAGAGTCGAGTAGAGTCGAGTAGAGTCAAGTAGAGACAAAAAAAGGCGAATAGAGACGAATAGAGTCAAGTAGAGTAGAATCGGATAATAATATATTATAAAGTATTTTAAGTGGATTGGCGGTATAGAAAATTATTGAAAGTAAGGTTCGATTTTTAAAAACTCTTTGCACTCAGATTTCGAATGAAAACAGAATCTTTCCGAGCTTGTGAGGTGAAAAATATATAATTTGATGAAATTATGATCATTTTGATTATTTATTTATCATAATGTAACCTAAAATCGTTGATTTATTCCCAACAAATATTCATTGTTTGTAGTTATAAAAACTAAAAGCGGAGATTTAAAAAAAAAGTAAAGTAAAAAAACACTATTGTGGTAATGTAAAGTAAAAATCACGAGTGTGTAATAAGATGAATTATGAACCTAAATGCGTTGCCATAACAGTCACTTTACGAGCAAGTGTGTTGAAAAGTCATTATACTACATTTCTTCAAAGTTCGTTCAGACGTCAAATGGTTCTTTATCGGTTGCTTGGATTCTACTCATCGGAGTGACATATCAAGTACACTCTTTAAGTCAAACTCTATGCTAAGCAACAGTGAAAACCGCATCGAAATCGGTCCATTTGTTTTTATGCGATGTGCGAACAAATAAACAGAAAGACACGATATAAAAAATAATTGTGTTCCTAATCTGTAGCCTATTTTAAGTACGTACTCTAGACAATTTTTTATTATCTTCATTTTAAAGACTTTTGGTAGGTACTGACTGCTTTATTACAAGTATAGATGTACCTAGATCAATATATGTCTATAAATTATAAGAAAGTATAATGTTGTTAGGTAAATAGTTACTATACGAGTATTGTGTGTATGTGGATTATTCAATTCATGGAAAGCCAAAATTTAAGTCACAATCCACTATCGTAGATATATTCATATCTCATAGACCTAATTTTTTTTTCCCTTACATGATCCCTTTATAGGTTGTAGTGCCCAGGGGGTCCATATAGACCACTTTGGGTATCACTGATCTAGATGTAGGAGAGCGTGCACGTCTTATTAATGTCAAGTGAAATGGTGATCATCTTAGCACTTCAAGTTTTCTGCTCAAAATATTTTATGCAACATATGCCAACTTTTTATACATGTCATATTTTTTACTAACTAAATGTATTGACCCTACATTTACCTAGTTCGTTGAAAAAAGCTTAAAATATTTTATTTAAACTTACATAATACAAAATACGATTACCTATCGATTACAATAGTTCAATTATATCGGTAATTTATTCGATGAATGTTAATTGTATTGTATAAAGAGGCAAGTCGCTAGCGTCCCGCACCTCTCGCTTGCTTCCAATCTGACCCAAAAATAGCAGTTTGCGCAGCGACTTGCAGACAACTTCCGAGACACATACTTTCGCTGCGCCTATTACGTGATAATTGACAAGTATGTTTAATTTTTTAAGCTTCTCTCAAAATTAACTAGATGGCATCACCATTTAAATTAGATCGCGGTGGCTTTATATTAACGATATTTCAGTAGATGTAGATACATGAAATTCAACTGTCTCGCGTTCCGGAAAAGTTAGGTGTTTTCTTGGAGTCATGGCTCGAAACCTTGATACTTGTTAGTTGATGTGTTAAATTCACATAGTCACTCTTAAAGAATCAATATTATTCTTCAACGAGGAAGTTAACATTAGGAATGGAAATACGTGGTAAATATTCCAATTTACCCTCTCTTAGAGTAATATAATTATATACTTTGGATTTTTGTTTTGAAATTTCGATATTTCAGTTTGTTAACCCACGCCGCGCCTTGTTGTTTTTATAAGCGTTAGAGAGTAACTTACATTTTTAGGTTGTCTCAGTTAACTATATGTCGCAGGCAATTTGTAAAACCCGTCAGTTCACAAACGGCATTGTCTTAGACAATTTGTAGAACTCGTCCTTTTACAAAATCTATTTATAAAAAATCGAATACTCGTAGTATATGCAAAATGCCGAAGGCAAATTTATAAAACGCAGTCGCAGGTAATTTGAAGACCTCGTGTGTTTACAAACGGCGTCGTCAAATAGCAGTACGTTAGGAGATTTTGGGTTCAAATGCCCAAAATCTAAACCTAATATCACCATGTTCAACCTAAATTAACTACCAACCTAGTTTTTTAAACGCTATCGCAATTCTATCCAACATGGTATTTTGCAAACAGACAGTTTTTTATAAACAGACAATGCCGTTTTAAAACGACGAGTTCAACAAATTCCCTGCAAACAGACATCGCCGTTTTTAAACTGACATTTCATAAATTGCCTGCGACACCTATACCACTCCAGGCGTTAAGACTACTTTTATATTTTTTTGAAGTGCCCATATCGTAACAATGCGGGAAACATAGACATTGGACGGGAGAAAATCCGTGGCGGGGAACCTAAGGAGCTCATTTCAAATTTTTCAGTTATGTGGCAGAAAGTATATTATAAAGTGGATTTGTACAGATTAGAGCGTTATTTGTGTAATCCAACTATCATCGGACCGCACTATCTATACTTATAATAAAACTGTAACAGGTCTAATTCTGTACATTGAAGATATTATTTAGAAATTTGTTATTGGAGTTTATTATATGTATATTCGATACTGCAGCTAAAACTGTATTTTTTTCTTTTTCGTCCGTATGTCTGTCTGTTTGTCTATCTGTCTGTATCTTGGCCGAGCATCACACCGAAACTACTGAATGATATATACATATCGAAACATGAAGGGTTCCCGCAGGATGGTGGTTGAAAGTTATTTAAAACAAGTACCAGGCTGAAACTACTGGCTAGATTTTGATGCAACTTGGCCCAGTCATAGTTTATATGATGGGTTAAAATAGAGAATACTTTGTATTCCGAAAAAATAAAGGTTCAAAGTTATTTAATTTTGAAGTAATAAATAATATTTTTTTGGAGGGTACTTTATTCTCTATACTGAATCCAAAACTGTATTTATACTTCTGTCTGTCTGTCTGTCTGTCTGTCTGTATTTTGGCCGCGCATCACGCAAAAGCTACTAAACTTGGTTTGATTTGAGTTCATAATACGAAGTAGGACATTATACTTTTCATCCCGAAAAATTAAAGGATTCCCGCAGGATATTGGTTGAAAATTATTAAAATGAATAAATTGTTAATACATTTTTTCCCCAAAATATAGGATTATTGCAGGATAAGGGTCCAAAGTTATGTTAATTTTGAAATAATAAATAATGTTTTTGGAAGGTACTCTATAGTCCATACTAGAGCCAAAACTGTTTTATTTTTAATTTTTGTCTGTATGTCTGTCTGTCTGTATCTTGACTGCGCCGAAAATACTGAATGAATTCAACTGAAACTTGGTATGATTTGAATTCATACAACGAGATAAGACTTTGTATACTTTTCATCTTTCATCTGGAAAAATTAAAGGGTTCCCGCAGGGTATTGGTTGAAAGTTATTTAAAAGGACCCGTATCACGCTGAAACAACTGGACGGATTTTTATGCAACTTGACATAGTCATATCTGATATTTATGATGGGTTAAAATTGAGAATACTTTTATCCCGTCAAAATAAAGGGTTCTTGCGGGATAGGGTTCCAAGTTATGTTAATTTTGAATTATTAAATGTCTATACTTATAATAAAGCTATTAGGACGAAACAGACTCTACAAAGAAGATAATAAAAAAATGGACTATGGTTCTATGGACTATGGACTATGGTGGTACTTAAAATAAGCTACTTTTATTTTTAACAAGTTATTTTTAATCATGTCTTTCTGTCTGTATGTTGTTTGGTCACGTATCAAGTAAAAACACTAGACTGATTACGATGCAGTTAAATAGCTTAGGGCTTAACTTAAAAACTTCTTGGTATCTCAATTAGATGAGTAGAAACCGAGCGACCGATAAAAAAAAATTGCCGGCTGTAGGAATTTTGATCAATTGTTGGTATATTGGTATTTTAGGTCTTGGAAATAGCACATAGAGTACTTTTAACATAGAGAGATGAACACGCGTGCAAAGCCGTGGGTATAGCTAGTAACTTAATAATTTTGTGTGGATTTGCCATCGCTCCGTGTTTCGGAGGCCGTCAGTCCGTTGATGCGGATATGCGGATGAGCCTTTTCAAAATGCAGCACAGCGCGATGAGAATTCAACGCTCCAGAATTCCTACTCTAATAACTTCACATTAAAATAAAATAAAAAAGTTCATCATGAAAACAACGCCGCACAGACATAATGAACATTATGATCTGTCTGTGCGTCACGGGCACATTAGAAGGCGGCGAAACCCCGTGAATAATACGTAAAAAGGTTAAGTGAAACGGCTGGAATCATCCCCGAAGACAGGCCAATTTATGGCCACTTAATATACGGGATGGAGTTACACCGCTAGGAGCGTTTTAATTTAAAGGTTATATTTTTGTGTAAATTTGATGTCTGTGCCATGTTTAAATAACGTGTTGGATCTACAAAATTTTCAGAAGACACTTTTAGGTCTTCCACCGCCCACGGTGACGATGAATACTTCATCAGCCTACATTCATCCATTGCTCGACATAGGCTTCTACATAAGTACTCACATATAATTGCACGCAATTTTGATTTTATTTTGAGTCGGTTGTATTTTTATTCTTTTTATTTCCATTATTGTTAAATATGTATGTTATTTTAAAATATTTTATTTTATTTCACTTGTATGTATGTATGTATGTACGAGTAATGTCCTGTAATTTTGCAATCAATATTTCACTCACTTCCACTGAAGCTATCTGGCTGTGACACACACGTTTGGTTCTCGTGACAATGCACGATTACTTAATTGCCGCCATTTTTAATCCAATATGGCCGACGTTACAAAATGGCGATTTATAATTTCCACAGCAACCCCTATGATATGGGTATCAAATGAAAATGCTTGATGAGCGACATTACATCATCATCATCAGCCCGTGTCAGTCCACTGCTGGACACAGGCCTCTCCCAAAGCAAGCCCCTGAGCCCGATCTAAAGCTCTTCTCTTCCAACTGCTGTCAGCTACTTTGCGTATATCGACGCTCCACCTAGCAGGAGGGCGGCCTACACTACGTTTACCGAGTCACGGTCTCCACTCAAGAACACGTCTATGCCAACGGTTATCAGTCCTTCGACAGATATGACCAGCCCACTGCCACTTCAGCTTACTAATCCTAAGGGCTATATCGATAACTTTGGATCTCTGCCGGATCACCTCATTCCGGATACGATCTTTCAAAGAAACTCCAAGCATAAGCCCTTTCCATAGCCCGCAGAGCATCCTTAAATTGATGGACTAGTCTTGCCGTGGTGTCCACGACTCGGCTCCGTATGTCATTACAGGTAGGACACACTGGTTGAAGACTTTTGTCTTCAAACTTTGCGGTATTGGCGACGAGAAGACTCGATGAAGTTTCGGAAATTCTGCCCAGCCCAGTTGTATTCTTCTGCGGGTCTCTCTCTCTCGAAGTTATTTTTACCTAGTTGCAAAGTTTGCCCCAGAAAAACGTTTCTGCCACAATGACGAGGTCATCCGCGAATCTCAAGTGTGAGATGTACTCACCGTAATGTACATGCCACATCCTTTCCAGTCCAGAGTCTTAAACATATCCTCCAATGCATTTGAAAACAATTTCGGAGGCATAACGTCTCCTTGTCTCACACCTCGATGCAGGGGGATATGCTTAGTCTGCTGGTTCTGTACTTGGACGCTCATTGTTGCGGCGTCATACAGACATCTCAACACTTGGATATACCGCCAGTCGGCTTGGCATCGTTGCAGGGACTCCAAAACAGACCAAGTCTCGAGACATTACATGGCTACTGCATAAAAGCTTTTTTTTTATTATACTTATTTTCACTGTTTTATATTATGTCTGTTTATATTTACTCAGAGCCTGATGTTCGATTCTTCCTATCCAGTTCCTGCTAGCCATTTTTCAAGTAGATGTGATCAGCCCATTGCCACTTGAACTTGCTGATTCTATGAGCTATGTCGATCACCAAATCAAATCAAACTTTTTTTTTATTACTGTCTAGGCGATTGTTTGACCACGATCTCACTTATGGAAAGCGATAATGTGGTCGAAAGTGTAGCACGCTTGCCTAGTAGATACCTATTCATGCTAAATCTTGGGTAGTTTAAATACATATAGTAGTCGCAGCGGAAGTATGTGTCTCGGAAGTTATCTGCTAGTCACTGCGCAAACTGCTATTTTTCAGGCGCTATCCCAATGTTGAAGGTGAAGACAGATACAATACTGCCTCGCTCACTCGCTTGCATTTTTTGCATATTCTATCTCGATCTTACTTGATGCTGTTTTATTCCCACAGCAGTACCTGCGCAATTATTCACAGAGCCTTACTTCACAAACATATAGTACAGCATGTTTTATGCTTTGTTAGCATGCAAATATTCTATAAGTATCTACACAGGGTTTAACTGTTCTCTCTGAAAACATAATTATAAGAGTCTAAAACAAATGAAAAAATATCATGAATTCAAAGTCAAAACATAATTACAATCTAATTTCAATAACATTGTCAAATTTCGAAATAAAAACGTATGACATACCCTTTATGATTACATTTTTTATTAATCAAAAACACATTTATTTGGTAGTAACATTTAAAAGTCAACATTACATGTTAATCATTACATAATTTTAACATTACATGTTAATCATTACATAATTTTAACATTACATGTTAATCATTACATAATTTTAACATTACATGTTAATCATTACATAACATTACATAATTTTAATTAAATTAAATTCATGTTTCGATATTTATTGTCATTAGGATTTTTATTATAAACAATCAAAAACTCTTTTGTGATGCAAACCATACCACTGTCTCATTTCCTCGCAACCGAAGTGAAAAGCAGAGTGAATTAATTTGTTTATGAAACACAGTTTATCCTCTACTTAAATAACGGTAATCGTATCATCAGACATTGGATTTTGTACTTCAGCTACTTCGCTGGCGCTTTATACTCGCTTAGGACAAGCAAAATAACGAATTATATTTAGAAAACAACATTTTTGTTAGATACTTACTTATAATCATTACATTATAATCTACAGTTTTTATTATAATGTAATAGACTTTTGGTATATCTTGTATATTATCAGTCTAATGGTGGCCATACACGCAACGGTATACATGACAGGTTTACCTGTACATTTTATTTTTTGCCCGACGATATGTCTGTGACATTTGCCTGCACAGGTAAACCACAGCGAGGCGCTAGTTCAATTAAACCGTCGTCAGCAGTGGAAACGGTCATGCGCGAGTGAGTGTAACGTAAACTTAGTATCGAATCCTTACTTTATGGAGTGCACCATACTGTTGTGTTAACCCGACGTTATTGAGGCAGGGTTTTAATTATGACCCTGTACGTTTCGTTTATGAAATATATCTCAGCAATAATTCCACACACAGCCATTTGTCTCAGTAGCTGGAGGGCTGGAGGCTGAAGCTAAGGACCAGCCATACCTGTCGTGAACCTCATCTTATTCGTCTGGTGCCCGCACAAGAAGCAACACATGCATAAACCTGCGACCGGATAATTATGACCCGGCTCAACGGCGACGTTACTACTTTCTAATGTTGAGTATTTATGCATTTTACTTACGCCATTTTTTTAGATCATCATCAGCCTATATCTGTCCACTGCTGGACGTAGGCCTTTAATAATGCACGCCACTGAACTCAGTCTTCAGCTCTTCTCATCCATTTTCTTTCAGCCGCTTTTCGCAGGTCGTCACTCCACCTGGCCACAGGGCATCCTACACTGAGTTTGCCTAAACGTGGTCTCCACTCGAGAATTCATCTACCCCACAGGTTATCAGTTCTTCGGGAAACCAGCCCACAGTTTGCTTATCCTTAGAGCTGTGTCGGTTACCTTGGTTCTCTGCCGGATATCTTCATTACGAATCTTGTCCTTCAACAAACTCCAAGCATAGCTCTCTTCATAGCTCGCTGAGCGACCTTAAATTTGTGAACTAGTTTGACCGTGAGTGTCCACATTTCGGCACCGTAGGTCATGACTGGTAGGACGGTTTGATTGAAAACTTTTGTGTTCAGACACTATGGTATTATTTAGGCAAGATAGTACGTATCTAAATTTCAGCATATTTAACAAACTTATGTGCCTGTATTGTATTGTTTCCTTTGTCAAAACCATTGTTCCGACCACTTTTCTCGTGCTTTTCTTTGACTTTTTTGGCCATTAATAACGAAAAAGAGACTTGCCAACGTGATGGCTACATTGTCACCGTCAACATGCTGTGCCGATGCCATGTTTGAAACTAAAACTAGTTGAAAGGTTTGTCTTTACATGTTTGTATCATTTGAGCTTCGATATATTTGATATATGTCAGGTAAACCTGTTATGTATATCTTGGCGAACATAATGCTTCTGTTAAGACTACCGTAGTTTTGGTATTTTCCCGTATGTTATTCCTGCGGCTTCGGTGTGACGCACTCCCCCACATCCAGGTAAAACGTACAAGGTTTCACCGCTCCCAATATTATTATTAATGTCGAAGTCGGAACGTCTTAACGAATATTTAATATCTCCTCGACTGAATTTATGGCCGTCGCCAAATGTATTGTGTCGTCTGGTTTATGGCTGGCCGCGTTTTTTTATCTCCCTGCTTAAATGGTGGGGCTTATTTATAGAGTAGGATTGCGCTTTCGCCTCAAGCTTTTCCGTGAGTTACTTGAAGATTTTTTCATTTGGTGCTCTCGAGGTTGCCGTAAAGAAATTCGATTTTAAGGTAGATTATCTAACTGCATGACCAACCCGAATGAAAGATATAAATGAAACTTGTGGCAATAAATTGCTGTCAGTCTGTCCGTCTGTCACAGGCTTGTAGATAGTTATACTTATTACTACTATTTATTATGTGGCTAAACGCAGCTGTAGCGGGCTACTATTTTAATAAATTCAGCGTAAATGTCCTACAAATATGAATCATTCTCGATAGGGAATGAAACTACACGTATATTTTTTATTCACTTTCGGATATGTAATCAATTATATGTTTTTGTTGTCACTCAAATCTCAAGAATTTCTGAGCCGATTTCGATGAATCTTGTTTTATTTGAAACTAACTGTGCCCGCGGCTTTGCCCGCGTGGTTATTTTACTGGGTTAGAAGTAACCTATGCCATTGAATAAATAATAGTACAAGAACTATGTATTACTCCAGGACCAAATGTATAGATAAAGTACAATATAGTAAGTACATTTTATAAAAAATCGTTCAGCCGTCAAATAGTTTTTCTAGATTTCTCGACTTCTCCTTTCGGATTGAGATATAAAGTCAACCACCAGATTTTAAGTCAAACCTTTAGCTATCCAACAGTGAAAACCGCATTTAAATCGGTCCAATTTGTTTTTCGTGATGTACGAACATATAGATTAGGAGGACAGACAGTTAGTTTTTTTATTATCCTCTTTGTACAGACTTTCTTTTACTTACTGTTTTATTGTATCTAGATATAGATGATAGATCTCCAGTATGATTTTTAATAGGTAATTTCATAAAAAATTGGTTCGGCACTTTTATTTGGTAAATCCATTTGGTTGAAGAGTTTTTTTTTATTCGTAGAATTATAAATGTTTGTATTTAAAAGTGAGAAGATGACAAGATTAATGTACCTTTTGATAATCAGAACTTGAGACCAATTCTAAAGATTATTCCAACAATAACTTAAAGCAAGCGTTGTTTGTGTTCAGAATTTGAGATTGAACTCCGCGCTTTGACCTTTAACTGTATTGATTTAGCGCCGCCTATCGATTGGGGCCTGAACTTGATGATCTTTGTGCTTTAGATTTACTACCGGATATTTACAATGTAACAAATAATGGAAAGGAATTTTGAAATACAATGTTGGTAATGTTCTAATGGAAAAATTTGGATCACGGACGAGATTTAACTCGCGCACATCCATGCGTGTGCGCGGCACATGGCTCTCCGTAAGACGGGTTCAGAAGCTAATCAGAAAATTTGGGTGATGATGCAGTGGTCACGGTGGCCGAATTGGTTAGAGGCTTGTGCCGCGCAGAGGCATGGATGTATGCGGGTTCGAATCTCGTCCGTGATACAAGTTTTTCCAGAAATTATCATATACTAGTTCATTATGTCTGTGCGGCGTTGTTTTCATGATGAACTTTTTTATTTTATTTTAATGTGAAGTTATTAGAGTAGGAATTCTGGAGCGTTGAATTCTCATCGCGCTGTGCTGCATTTTGAAAAGGCTCATCCGCATATCCGCATCAACGGACTGACGGCCTCCGAAACACGGAGCGATGGCAAATCCACACAAAATTATTAAGTTACTAGCTATACCCGCGGCTTCACACGCGTGGTCATTTCTCTAGGTTAAAAGGCTCTATGTGCTATACCAGGACCTAAAATACCAATATACCAACATTTGCTCAAAATTTCTTCAGCCGTCAAAAATATTTTTATCGATTGCTCGGCTTCTACTTATCGGATTAAGATATAAAGTACCCCAGTTTATAAGTCAAAACATAAGCTATCCAACAGTGAAAACCGCATCGCAATCGGTCCAGTAGAAAATCGTAGCCCCCAAACAAGGTGATGTGAACTTAGTTATTTCGGGGTTGGGGAATTGAGGAAAAGGGGGTAAGAAACTATTATAACATATATTTTATGTGTTTCGTAGAGATCTCTACTTTCTTAATCGGTTCTGTATTTTTTTCGTTTGTTCATTACAAACAGAGATACAAAAATTTAAACATACAAAAAACAAATCTCTCCTCTTTATAATAAGTGTGCAAACATACGCGTGAAATCGAAAGCCTCCTTTTTTGTAAGTAAGTTATTATAACTAGTTTAAAAACTCTGGTTTTACTAATAGAAGATTCCTACAAATTTTAAAGGTTAGCTGTAAATTGTGGTCATGTACAAACAGACGAACATACATACATACATACATTCATTAAATGTTATGATAAAATCAAACCTTCCTTTTTTGTAGCCGGGTAAAGACCCACCAGTAGCAACCCTCGGTCTCCGATTGACATTAGACATCAAACTGTCTGTAAAGACTATATAATATGTACCTACTGTGGCCCCGGCCTCTCCCCTCTCCAAAGCCCACTTACACCTAAAATTTGCTATTGCGCAGCGCCTTGCGCCTAACTTCACAGCCGCCATAAAGATTGGTTCCTACTCTACAAAAGTAACGCTTGCTGATAATTAGATGGAAGAAAACTGCCGAAACAAAGCCAATGCACTTAATCCAACGAACACACAAAGGCATGCCACGTTAGAAGAAACTGGTAAATAGCATGCCTTTTAAAAAAATGAATAGTGAAATGAAAAAATAATTTATTGCCACTATCAAACGTAATAAATACATAATAATCCATTATATGACAGATAAATGAAAAAATAATGAGTTATGGTAGAAAAAATAATAAGTCCAGCTACATACATCGAAGACAATAGGGCGATAGGGTATCTTCAGTTTGTGCTGCGTTTACATTTTCATGCGTCCGCAGTCGGATTGAGGTATTTGCCGAAATATGAGCAATGCGGGTTACATTACAACTAGGTTAACATAACATAAAACAGTGAAAAGAAAAACATAAAAATTAAAAAATACCACCGACTCAAAACAAAATCAAGAAGTAGTTCGTATATGCGGAGGGTTATGTGTTTGGGTTGTATGTATGTTTGTTTGTACGTTTCTTAGGCGCGTCCTACAGCCTAAACGGCTTGATGGATTTTGATAAATGAGATATCATTGGATACGACTTGATCACGAGGGTGCTATAGGATATATGAAGTGTCAAGAAAACTAATATGGCAGATCACAGTTGCTATTTTATATTTCTGACAAAAAAATACCAAAATCTTTCGAGTGAGGTATCATAATGAAGGTATTTAAAAAACCATTTCAAAAATATATAATTCTTGTAACTTAACAGTAGCAATTGTCTTTAAAGCTTCTTACATTTATATAAATACTAGCTGCACCCTGCAGTTTTACCCGCGCCCCTGAAGAGCCGTCCATTTCTGCGGGATAAAAAGTAGCCTGTGTATACTAAATTTCATCCAAATCCGTTCAGCCGTGAAGAATTAACAAATACACACACATACACATACACAGTTACATACCTAAACATTTTTCGCCTTTATAATATTAGTGTGATTATTTTTGCGGGCGGTCAGCTCGTATTCAATAATTTTGTACGCAGTCGGGTTTTTTGTATTTACATAATAATTTCACTAGTTCTAACAGTAACAGCATCAAACAAGTAATTTCCTATAACGTCTTTCAGTGTAGTGTTCAATATGTAATACAGCGTGCAGCCTGTGCAGGCTGTGTCGCCCGTGGTCACGACTCACGTCATCGTACGTGACTGCACGCTCGAGTACTAGAGGGAAACAGTACCAAAGCTTTACTTATGCCCACAGCACTGCAGTCCTCATCACTGCTATTGCATACTAGTGGCTCAGAAAACTGTAGACCTCACGCGTCCAAACTTTTTTGCATCAATCTAGCGGTACACAGTAATCAGCCATCTAGTTACCTTATTGTACAACTAACATTAATAACCAAGGTGCTCCATCAATCCCTGCCTAGTGGGTAAAGGGATGATTCCACTGGTAGAAACCTAAAAGTGACAAGTTTACTGCATTTTGAGGAGCTATTCTGCTCATCACGCCGAAGATCCTCATCAGATTTTCACCAAATTTCTATGAGACCAATTTAAAGTTACTAACTTTAAAATAAAAATAAAACCATCGAAATCGGATTTAATAAAGCGGAGATATTCAGTAGCCCCCTTTTTGCTCCTTTTTGGGGGAAGTACCCCTCAAATCAAAAATCACCGACGATTAAATATTTCTTTAAATTTGTTTATCCTGTATACTAAGTTCCGTCTAGATCGGTTGAGAAATGCAACCTGTAGACGAGAACAGCCGGACAGACATCCGGACAGATATCCGGACATACGAAAGAATTTATGCCAAAGCTGAAACAGGAACGCTTCGCTCGCGCTTCGGCGCTCTCACTCGGTCAATTAGGCCTTCTCTCAGTAGAGTTTGTGGTCATAATCTAGTACGGTGGACCAGTGTGGGCTTGTGTACTTGAAGGTATATAACATGCTCTAGAATGTTCCCTCATGAAGTTTACTTCTACTTCGTCTCTTCGTCGTTGGTGTGAGGGCTCGATAGCAGTAACAAACCTTATTGTCTAGTTTACAAGATCCTTGAAGTTGCGTGATAAACGAGAAAGTGAAACATAATTAATGGAATAATTAGGACTATTAAACTTCTAAAGATCCACCGAACCTAACAACTTCTGTACAACCTATCTTACTGCTTGCTAGCTTGTCGTATGAGGTAGTGCTGGCCTCTAGTGTCAGAGTTTATCACGCCTTATGGCATGACTTAACGACAGCTATTAATGAAACACAGAGCGATGGGAAACCACACATAACTTAGAAAAGTCATTAGTCAAAGCCTAGTATACCACTAGGCTATCATCGCTCACTGCTGAGCAAAGGTCTCCCCCATTTTCTTCCACATATCTTTGCTTCCTGCAACCTCAGAAGAAAAGCATCGAAGGGAATGAAAGGCGTTCGTCGTGGTCATTACACCTTCGCTTCTTACGAGTAGCCATTGCGTGACATTCAGCTAACATGCCTGCCCACTCCCATTTTCTACCTCTATGAATCAGCATCTATATAGCATTTTATCCGCTGAAAGGTTCAACAGGGAACAGGGAAGCTTGAATGCTGTCTTCAAGTCTATCACGCGTGGTCACGTGACCTTTCGATCGTGTCGTGAATTGACTGCAAGACTCTTTGACGTGTATTTATGGCTATGTAGGGTTTCCACGTTCCGTATCTTAATATTGTAGCAAAATCACCTTTGGACTTTTTGGCTGGAAGTGAACCGACGCCAAAATATTGAGGTCCTCAAGGTGACCCTCTCAATGGCAAAGACTTAATATTCATAATTCAATAATATGTTAGGTAGTTTATGTAGGAATCTGAATATATAGTTGGATAGATAGATAACTCTATAATTTACACCAAAAATTTACATGAACAAATTAACTGAACTAAAAACTTATGTAGTGTTATTGTACAATGAGCGGTCTTATCGCTAAAACGCGATCTCTTCCAGACAACCTTTGGATGGAGAGGAAATTGACAACATGAAATATGAAGGATGAATACGACAACAGACGACGGTGTTGTATTCATAGGTATCATAAAAATACCTATATAATATATTTATGTATGTATGTACCTGTTTGCCCATTTT
Source organism: Alsophila aescularia (assembly GCA_946251855.1). Taxonomy (NCBI): domain Eukaryota; kingdom Metazoa; phylum Arthropoda; class Insecta; order Lepidoptera; family Geometridae; genus Alsophila; species Alsophila aescularia. The sequence goes on from OX276373.1 coordinate 11,676,043, forward strand.
TTTGTCGTATGATGTGGCCTCTGGTGTCACAGTTTGTCAGGCCACCCAAGGGCCTCGGACATGGCTTAACGACTCTGGCACCGGCAGTGCCTTCCGAAGCTCGGAGCGATGGAAAACCGCAAGTAGTTATTTTGTATAGATTCAGTATCTTTCTACTTAGGGAATAGTGCCAGTTTAATAAAAATCTAATTCCAACAAGAAAAAAAGTTATAAATAAATCAAAAACCCGACTGCGAATAAACTATTGAATAACATTTTAAACAACACACATACATAGTGCATAGCCGTAAGGCGTGGGACGCACGAAGCAAACATATGATTTTTATACAATAACTGAGGAGGGTTATGTGTTTGGGTTTGTATGTATGTTTGTTTGTACGTTTCTTAAGCGCGTCTTGCAGCCTAAACAACTTGTTGGATTTTGATAAATGAGGTATATTAGTCTTGATCACGAGGGTACTTTATGGTATATGAAATGTCAAGAAAACTAATATGGCGGCTTAATGCTGCGATATATTGTATTTCCGACGGAACAAATTTACCAAAACCTATCTAGTGTGGTATCATAATGAAGACCTTTAGAAGACCATTTGCAAAATGTATAATTCTTATAAATAAACAGTAGCAATTGTCTTTTAAGCTTCTTACAAAATTTGCAATTTTAGTTTATTCAAGTTATTGTAAATATACTATAGTCTAATGTTGCAGTATTATTATTTAGTAAAGTAAAATAAGTAAGTAAATAAGAAATATTCAATTTATATAAATACTAACTGCGCCCCGTGGTTTCACCCGCGTCCCTCAGGAACGTTGCATTTTTCCGGGATAAAAAGTAGCTTATGTGTTAATCCAAGGTGTAAACTACCACCGTATCAAATTTCATGCAATTCTGTTCAGCCGTTTAAGCGTGAAGAAGTAACAAACATACACTCGCACACAGACATACGCAAATACACACGCAACGCAGACACACAATCTGACATATATATAAACTTTCGCCTTTATAATATAAGTGTGACTATTTTTGCGAGCGGTCAGCTTGTATCCAATAATTTGGTTCGCAGTCGGGTTTTTGTATTTTATAATAATTTTACTTGTTGCTTTTCAGCTGCGATAGCGGTCGGGTAAAAAGATAATAATGGATTATTAACCGCTACCAGTAAGGTTATGTTTAGCTATTAGTAAATTAATTCTAGAAAACTACTCAAAGTAATTATTACTATCTAATACCTATCTACTATTATTTTCTGAGACCTACTTTATTATATCTAATAACTAGCAATTAGCAAAGTAAAAGCTCATTTGTAGGAACTGAAATTATCATTACCCTGGACTGATAAATCTTGGATTCCCAACATAATTTTCGAGCCAGCAATATTCGCATGGCAACAAAATCTAAATGAAGTCTAGTAATTTTAAGCTCGTAATTTGGTTCGTGAATATTACATCAACTCATGATTACATCGACTTAATTCTTAGGATATAACCGCAGGTAGGTCGGTAGGTACTGTTTCTATATAAATTCGAGAAATTGGAGCTTGAGTTCTATGTCTTTTTTTTGGAAATAATAAAGTAAGTACATCAAGAAGCAACGTAATTACATAAATTATATGATTGGCCACAATTCCAAAGTCGCTCAGCGAGCTGAGGTGATCTGACAGATAACCATAGTAACCGACATAGCTCAAAGAATTGGCGAGCTGAAGTGGCAATATGCTGGTTACTTATCTCGAAGAACCGCTTGGAGTAAACGAGTTCTATAGTGGAGACCGCGTTTATACAAACGGAATGTAGGGCACCGTCCCGCCGCAGCGCCCGCCCGCCCTCCAGGTGGAGTGATGACTTGCGAACAACGGTTAGTAGAGACTGGAAAGTGAACGCCACTGAGTCGGGATCAGTGTCTTTCCAAAAATTTAAGGGGTTTTCTACGTCGTGTAGTGAGAGGATGTTGAATGAATAATAATAACGCATCACGATATCATAGGTGCATAAATAGGATTCCCTGTACCTAGGGAATCGGGAGCTACAAGGACCACAAACACACAGTCTCAAAGCAAATATTTTATGCTGTGGTTCACACAAAATTTCACTTGAGTGTGAGTGTATGTTTAATGATGCGTGAGGGAGTATGAGGGGCTACGAGGGTGTGTGAGGGTATCAGTCTCAGTCTCTGAGTTTCAGTCTCAAGTTTGATTTGTTTTAGTTGTTTAAAAACTGTCAAAGTTCGTGTCAGACACGCATAGGTTTAGGTTTCCGTAGCCAGGAACTGCCCAATTTTGAAAACCGCTTTGCCATTGATTCAGAAGTTTTTACGTGATATGCCAACAAATTTGTTTTTACGGTTGAGTAATGTCTCTAGTTAGGAATTTGTTCAGAGTCGTTGGTCGGCTATATCTCGTAAACTAGTAAATCCTAGATAGCCGTGATAATTTTGTTTGTAATTTGTTCAGAGTTGACGCGGGCTTAAAATGCGATATATTGGTCGGCTATATCTCGTAAACTAGTAAATCCTAGATAGTCGTGTTTTTCTAGTAATTTGTTCAGAGTTGACGCGGGCTTAAAATGCGATATCTTGGTCGGCTATATCTCGTAAACTAGTAAATCCTATATAGCCGTGATAATTTTGTTAGTAATTTGTTCAGAGTTGACGCGGACTTAAAATGCGATATCTTGGTCGGCTTTATCTCGTAAACTAGTAAATCCTATATAGCAGTGATAATTTTGTTAGTAATTTGTTCAGAGTTGACGCGGGCTTAAAATGCGATATCTTGGTTGGCTATATCTCGTAAACTAGTAAATTCTAGATAGCCGTGATAATTTTGTTACTAATTTGTTCAAAGTTGACGCGGGCTTAGAACATGATATCTTGGTCGGCTATATCTCGTAAACTATTAAATCCTAGGTAGCCGTGATAATTTTGTTAGTAATTTTTTCAGAGTTGACGCAGGCTTAAAATATGATATCTTGGTCGGCTATATCTCGTAAACCAGTAAATCCTAGGTAGCCGTGATAATTTTGTTAGTAATTTGTTCAGAGTTGACGTGGGCTTAAAATGCGATATCTTGGTCGGCTATATCTCGTAAACTAGTTAATCCTAGATAGCCGTGATAACTTTACTAGTAAATTCGTAACATGCATAATGCCTAGTTTAAAAAAAGGGTTCTCGGCAACTCAATGTCACTTTAGATAAGACTTCCTGTTTTGACTACGGAACCTAAACAAATACAATGTGCTCTAAAATTGTAACACGCTAAATAGGTTATTTTGGCATTGCAGAGGAACTGAGTCGTCAGTCCCGGTTGCTAAAAAAATAACAGCAGTCGTTGAGCCACTTCAGAGGCCCTTGGGCGGCCTGACAAACTCCGACACAGAGGTTGGCACTAACATTATACAGACATTTTAAAAATTCTAGTGATATACACGTTAGTTTTCATAATAATATAACTGTAGTGATCCAATCATATCATCCAGTAACGTTCAAGAATGATATAGAAATTGTTAAAACGCATCCAATGAAACAATACGCGAAGATTAGCGCCTTTCTTTACACTACTGCTTACGATCATGAAGCCACTTTGGTCGGGTCTGCCGTTACGAATAATACGCTGACTGAGTTAGGTTTTGCCTTTGTTTTTCAAGTGACAAATGGAATGATTGTATCATTTCAATGTTATAAAAATTATAAATACAATAGGCCAACCCTCACATTGGCGTGGTTCAGTCATGCGCTAGTGCATCTTGGTAAAAATTGTGGTCCGATTTTGCACCCTGTGTGTGGGATCAATATCAATCAATTCAATGATCAAATCCTTTCAATACAATTTATTTTATTTAGTCTTGGTCAAAAAAAAAAGGTCTGAGAAGGTCTACAGAATCCTGGCGGCATTGCCACGTTGGATGGCAATGCTCAATTTATGTGCGAAATAAAAGCCAGCATTCTGAACACCCGACGCCTCCACTAATCGCATGGCCAAGTCCCGATAGAGCCCCAAAGCGGCCGGCCCCCACGGACCTATCGTCTCCACCCCAAACGGAGCGAACATGTACACCCGGTCAAGGTGCGCATATTTGCGCCGCTTGAGGTTCTCGGCTTGAGCGGCGGCAGCGCCGGCCCTAACTGATGTTACAGGAAGGTGAGACGGAGCCATTGTGTCTACGCATGTTGCATCCCACACCAATGGCCGCCCCACCTTCCAAGGTATGAGGGTCATGCCGTCGGGTCTTTTGCCGTCGTCTCGCATCAGTCCATTAGGTTCCAGGAATAAATAATTAATAAAAATAAATAAACATATACATACATGCCATTAAATACAAATACACATATTATAATAAAATTAAACAAATATAAATAATAATAATAATATATATAGATTCCAACACATAGATAGATACCTCTAAAATTTAAGGAGATCCTAGTTACAATGACTGAGAAAGATAAAAACTCATAACTAGCTTTTTAAATATTGCAAGTGACGGAGCCTGTCTGATGTTGACAGTTTGTTGAATAGTTTGTTGACCTCTCTGTTAGACATTTCCTTCGCCGTTGGTTGACCTAAATTATGGAGTTAATACTAATATTTGTTGCATATTTGTTTTTTTTTCTATTAAGCTGGTTTCGCAGCGCCAAGCAGTAAATAACAAAAGTCTGTACAATGAAGATAATTAAAATAACAAGTAACATTATTATAAACATACAAAAAACCCGACTGCGAACAAAATTATTGCATATGAGCTGTCCGCCCGCAAAAATAATCATACTAATATTATAAAAGCGAAAGTTTGTACGTATATATGGGGTAAGGGTTTGTGTGTTTGTGTGTGTCCTGAGGGACGCGGGTTAAACTGCGGGGTGCAGCTAGTATTTATATAAATTTTATGTTTCTTTTTTAATAACATATTTTACTGTACTCTAATAGTTGCAATTACAACATTAGACTATAGTATTGACATTAACTTGAATAATCAAAAATAGAAAATTTTGTAAGAAGTAATTTTGTTTTTTTTTTATTTTTGAAGTGGTGTTTTAAAGATCTGTATTTTGATACTTCACTCGATAAGTTTGGTAATTTTTTGTTACGTCGGAAATACAATATATCACAGCTGTAAGCCGCCATATTGGTTTTCTTGACAACCATCAATCCATAATTCCATACCAATATATAAAAGTGAAACGTTGTCTGTTTGTTTGTTTGTTTGGGGAGCTTTGACGCGATAACCGCTGGACGGATTTCGATGAAATTTGGAATGGAGATAGCTTATACCCTAGAATAAAACATAGGATATTTTTTATCCCGGGAAATTCCACGAATTCCGTGGAAGTTTCCACGGGTAAACTAGAACATGTTGAATACTCGCTGTAAGGAACGGTTGCCATGGAAACAAAATAACAGGTGCGTCAAAAATCATCAAGAGCGTTGGTGCCACAGATTAAGTCAACAAGCCACGGAGGCCATAACCAAGAAGTCTAAGTCTACTTTTGCATTGATTTTTAATATCCTAGAAGAACGTAAGTAGGATGCTTTTTTTGCGATAAACTGTAGTCAGCGTGGACGAAGTCGTGGGCGGGTAAGCTAGTACCAATATATAAAAGAGAAACGTTTTCTGTTTGTTTGTTTGTTTGTATGTTTGGGGAGCTTTCACGCGATAATGGCTGGACGGATGTTGATGAAATTTGGAATGGTGGTAGCTTATACCCAGGAATAAAACATAGGATACCTTTTATCCCGAAAAATTGAAAGTTTCCACGGGAAAAATGGAAAATGTTGATTAGTCGCTTTAAGGAATGGTTGCCATGGAAACGAAATAACAAGTCTGTCAAAAAATAACAAGAACATTGGTGCCATACATACTAATGCATTGGTTTTCAATATCCTAGAAAAACATGCTTTTTTTTCGCGATAAACTGTAGTCCGCGCGGACGAAGTCGCGGGCGGGAAAACTAGTTTCATATATTCTATAGCACTTTCGTAATCAAGACGACTCCAATCATACCTCATTTATCAAATCTATCAAGCCGTTTAGGCTATAGGACGCGCCTAAGAAACTTACAAATATACAAACATACATACAACCCAAACACATAACCCTCAGTCGGGTAATAAAAATGGTCTAGGGAACTTAAAATAAACTACCTACTGAACAAAAACTAAGATGGTATCTGTCTGTTCGCCTCGTGGCCGATTGCGATGTGACTTACACTGTTGGATAGCTTAAGTTTTGATTTAAAATTTGGTTTACTTTGTGTCTCAATATGAAGAGAAGAAGCCAAGCAATCGATATAAAACTATTTGATACCTACAGTGTAACCTATTTTATCTAATCTCAGAGATTCAGATTTTTATGCAGCTAGTATTATATTATATTATATATCTCAACTACCAAGTCGAGAACCTGACAAGAACAAGCTACGACCTAGAAAGCCTGGAAATCTCCCCGCAGACCAAACCAGCACCATACAATTTTAATACAATTTTTATGATTTATTACACTTATAAAGTACTTCAGTGGCTCCAACAGTGTAACGTGGAACATTCATAATTGACTTTTTAATTAAGCGTAAAACTTTAAGCAGTGTAAGTTACATCAGGTCTTGATTTAATTTTAATGGTATTTAAAATAGCGTTAATTAAGTCTTAAATTAACAAAGGAAAGTAAGTGAGATTAAGGTAAGCTAGGATGTCTGTAGAGACGTCCTGTAAGACCTTATTCGTAACCTTCTCACCTTCAAGTAGGTATTTCAATTAGACTTAATAAATGGGGGTAATGGTGACACATGTACACGGCCATGATTATTATGCTATGTATAATGTATAGCCACTTGAGCATAACACGCGCCAAAGCAACGTAGCTACTACTGGAATACCGGTTAATACCGCTTTTTCGCTTTTTATGCTCAAGTGGATAAACAAGAGTACTTATTTTTTTATGATATTAGTAGTTAACGTCTCCTTGGTCACGGTCGCGGTGGCCGAATTGGTAAAGGCATGTGATGCGCTGAGGCACGGATGATGCAGGTTCGAGTACCGTCTGTGATCCAAAGGAGATGTTCCTTTTTGTAGCCTGCGCTTACTGCTGTACACCATGTCACAAAACAGCAAAACTATAACAAAATTCAAAGTAGATACACAATTTAACTAATCAGTAACGATTGTATTTATTTATTTGTTATTTATTTTTAACATTGATAATTATTGCAACATAACGCCATAATATGTTATCCGTAGAGAGAGTATGTTTTTTTTTCTTTTCCTCGTTCAAGGATTTGGCGTCACACTTCTCGTGTATTTGCCAGTGTCTGGTTTTTCATTTTCTTGCCAAAAGAGTATGTTATCACATTAAACTGTTAGAAAGAAATGTCATTGTCAAGATCAGCAATTGACAGCATGAAAGCACGCCCATGCTAAAACGGCTGTCAGTAGATTTCATTGTCAAATAAGTGTCAATAAACGTCGTTGTTTTTTGGTAACAGTCGTAGATGGGAGTATGTATTGTACTATCTCCTTCTACGGTAACAGTCATGGCACTACGCTAGGGTTGCATATAAATAAAATGTTTTGCATTTTTTCAGCGCCACTCAGTTTTTTTATGTACGTTTCAATAAATCTTTATAGTTTTTCTATCACTTCTGAAGTTGTATAGCCTATAGCCCAGTTTGTGAACAACTGTTTTATCCTTTAAAAAATATTGGATACTAGCTGCACACACTGAATTAAAAAAAAAACAAGGAAGTAAAAGAACACAAAAAAAAAACTAAATCAAACAGTCGCGGGTTCGAATCCTGGAAGGTGCAATCATTTGTGTGATGAGCAGTAATGTTTGTTTCCGAGTCATGGATATTCGTATTTATGAATGTTTATCTGTTGTCTAGTGCCCTTAGTACAGGGTATCCTAGTTTGGGGCTAGGTAATTGGTGTGGAATTGTCCCGAATATTTTTTTTTTTTTTTTTTTTTTTTATATCCATCTGAGTTTTCATCAGTGAATGAATTTTTAAAATCAGTTACGTAATTTTTTAGTTCCAATTACACACAAACAAACACACATACAAATTGGTGACGCCAAAGTATTTAATATAAATTAATTATTAATATTTTGAATGGTAAAATTCTTATTATCCTTTTTTTCCTGCCCAAAACATGCAAGCATTACCTAATGCAATGGCGAAGGAAATGGTTACTCGGTGCGCCACCTAGCGACGGAATGTATTGTATTTGTGAGCTGTCAAATCAGTTCGCTTTAAGTTTCGTTTCGAATGCGACACGGACTCGCTGCTTGCCGGAAGGCCTATCTTCCAGATTACTCAGTGCCATTGTGGCCTTATAAACTTTATTCTGTGATCGCGCATTCGGGAGTGCTTCGAAGAGTTGGAGACGTTGCTCTGGAGAACCAAGATAGTGCCCCTCGTGCGTGGTGGGTCCGCGCGGTCCTGCCACTGGTCATCTGGACTCCTGCGACTGTGCCCGGTCTTCGCCCCTACTCGAGATATATGCTGCATGTTCCGTCTTTCCTTCCCTCTCTTTTCTTTGATTGTACGAACCATTGCATTAGAAATAAGTTCACGTTTATCGAGGATTTCATAAATATATTTTAGCGCGATCACAAATAAACAAATCTTTTCTCTTTATAACATTATTATAGTATTAGCTGTGCCCGCGGCTTTGCACGCATGGTCATTTAATTTAAAAGTAGCCCATACGTGTTATTTCAAGTCCAAAAGTAGGTACCTATAAAGTACAATATACTACATTTCTTCAAAATTCGTTAAGCTGATAAATAGATTTATCGATAGCTCGGAATCTAATTATCGGATTGAGATTACCAAGTACCCCAGTTTTTAAGTCAAACCCTAAGCTATCCAACAGTGAACACATCGCAATCGGTCCAGTAGTTTTTACGTGATACGAGAACAAACATACAAACAAACAGACATACAGACATACAAGATATATAAAAAAAAACAAGAATAAACACGTTTTAATGAGTTTTGGTATATCTACCTTTTTTACCTGGAATAAACAAATCTTTTCTCTATAACACTTCACATATTTTTATCCCAGAAAAAAGTCCACGTGGGCAAAGTAACGGGCAGCTGATTCTATCTACAGCTAGCCCGTTGGTTCTATCTATAGCTGGTTTCGATCTAACTGATGACCAGCTGGCCAAATGGCTATTGACCCTGGCTGCGAAGTCAACCAACGGAAGCGGGTTCGAATCCTGCAAGGTGCAAGTTCTGATGAGCAGAAACGTTTGTTTTTAAGTCATGAATGTAATATTCGTTTAAATGTATGTTTATCCGTTGTCTGGTATCCAGATTATTTGTTCAGGGTATCCTAGCTTGGAGCTAAGTACTGAATATATTAATATTTATAACTTGTATTTTTTAATGAAACGTATTAGCTATCTTTGTATGAAAATACACAATTCTGGAAGATTTAAATTAAGATTAAAAGAGCATTGGTACGAAATGGAAGATTAAATTCCTTAAAAAAGTTATGTGAACATTAACATCCCCGCTACTAGGTATCAGAAATTAATTTACAGCGCGGTTCTACAGCTAGATTTACATGGCGCAAATGTTATCAAATTGATAGCGGGCTAATATTGACTTTTCATAAATTCACCCGCGAACTGCCGGGATAAAATGGAATTTTTAATCTAAATCTAGAGATGTGCCAGATTTCCGGCCGTTTGGAAGCCGGCCACTTTTTAATTAGCCGGCTTTATAATCGTGACTCAGTGGAATAATCTGGACAAGACCACATGAGTATATTTAATAAATTATAATAGTGAACGATGCGGTAAGAAAAGTATAACCATTAAGATATGTGTTTCGTATAAATTTGACAAATTAGTAGTAATCGTTAAAATTAGTTATACATGAAATAATTCAAATATAGTTCCATAAACTTTTGTAATGTAAAATCATGTTACAATTTCCTAATCATGTTAGTCGAAATCATTATTATTTTAATATCAATTTGTGCGCGGGAACCACTTTAGTCATTCAGACTGAAGTTTTGTTTTGAATGAAACTTGTTACTGTTTCAATACAATACCTTAGGACTTTACGCCGGTTTTTAAAATAGCACTCGTAGTAACAATAATTACGAGAAAGAAAAAACCAGTCAGCATATTCTTAAATTTATTATAAACTAGCTGGGCCCCACTATTTCATCCGTGTGGATTAATGATGATGATGATGATGATGATGATGATGATAAAACAGTGCTCTAAAAAACATACTAAGTACCTTACACAAACTATCTCATTTATAATTTATTTGCCACTCCCGTTCACCACTTTAGGAAAGAAATTTCAAAAACCACTTTACAAAAATAAACGTTATTTTCTTTTACCAGGATATACGCTATCTTAGTACCAAATTTTATCCAAATCCGTTTAGCCTTTTGAGCGTGAAGGAATAACGGACATACACACACACAAACTTTCACCTATATAATATTAGTGTGATAATGTGATGAATCCGGCCAAACTGTTTACCGGATGACCCCATCTCTTCATGAAACGTTTATGAGCATTAAAGCCAAAATTAACTTTTCCCCGCGAATGTTTATCATTGTTATTTTGAGCCACGTTTTTATAGTTGCCAAATATTTTCTCTCGCGAATTAGTCTTTAAGCTTTATTACAATGGACCGACATAAAATTTCCATTTTTCGGGTTCCATTTTGCGTAAATTGCAAACGCTAAAATAGTTATTAAATTCTTATCTGGATATTGTTCAATGTCTCTGTACACATTTAGCCCAATCTTAACTCCTCTGACAGTCCATCAGGGGATATCAACACACAAAGACACAGACACCGACCTCGCCGTCGAGGCCAAAAGTGCCGTAACTAATGAGTTATTATTTGCCTTCGAGTTTCTTGCCGATTCTTCTCGAAGTTGTATAAAAAATCGGTGGTCAGTTATTTAAATCAATCAAAGGGCTCCTAGATATTTTCGCAGGCCCCCTGGATCACTACTAACACTAGCAATCCAGGGATATTTAGTCCGGAACCCGTAATCAAGACGACCGTCCAAGCCGAGGTTCGTACCCCCTGGGTGCTCTTGTGCCAGTCGTCAAAATTTCAACTTTGGCATGCGCCTTATGCGTCATGCATTGCGGCGGAGTGCTCAAGCAAACGTGAAGCTGTAGAGGCCGGTAGAGGCCAACAGTACCTATCATTCCTGTGCACCTTGCGGCTTGGCCCGCGTGGTCATTTAACCGGGGCTAAAAAGTAAAAAAAAACCTTCATGCCTCATGATCTCCACTATTTGTCTGTCAAATTTCATCAAGATCAATACAGCCGCTTAGCCGTCAAAAGTTTACAAACAGACAGAGTTACTACTAACTATTGCCCGTGACTTTATCTATCTGGACTACAGTTTATCGAGATAAAAGTATCCCATTTTCTGCCCCAGGGTTCAAACTATCTCCATACCAAAATTTCATCAAGATTAGTTTAGACGTTTAGTCGTGAAAAGGTAATACATAATGAATATGTATATTAAGTAATTATAGATATGGAACACCAACACGATCTGGGTCAGCGTAAGTGATAATGGCCTATCGTCTCATCTTCATTGAGGAAAGGCTTGTTTCCCAATAGTGGGAACATCATAGGATTGATGACATTCATAACTTCCATAGTTTTATTGACACATTGACATTAGACATATAGTTAATAACTAGCAGTGCCCGCGGCTTCGCACGCGTGGTCATTTCTCCGGGTTAAAAGTACTCTATGTGCTATTCCAACACCTAAAATACCAATATACCAACATTTGATCAAAATTTTAGCTGATTAAAAGATTTTTATCGATTGCTCGGCTTCTACTCATCGGATTGACATACCAATAACACCAGTTTTTAAGTTAAACCCTAAGCTATCCAACAATGAAAACCGCATCGCAATCGGTTTAGCAGTTTTTACATGATCTGCAAACAAACAACCATACATACAGACAGATAGATATGTTTTAAATAAATGTTATATTCTTGTTCAGTAGCTTATTTTAAGTACCCCATACAATTTTTTGTTATCTTCTTTGAATAGGCTTTTTTGTACTTATTGCATTATTAAATGTATAGATATTTATAACTTCAGAATTAACATAACTTTGGACCTCTATCCCGCAGGAACCCTTTATGTGTTCGGGATAAAAGTATGCTCAATTTTAACCTATCATATAAACTATGACTGTGTCAAGTTGCATCAAAATCCGTCTAGTACTTTCAGGGTGATACGTGTTCTTTTAAATAACTTTCAACAAATATCAACCATAATAAAAATTAAGGGTTCCCCTTAATTTTTTCGGGATGATAAGTATCCAATATTATATATTCACGTGAAGACCTTAATAAAAATAATAAATATATTTGGGACAATTCCACACCAATTACCTAGCCCCAAACTAGGATACCCTGTAATATGGGCACTATATAACGGATAAACATACATATATACGAATATCACATCCATGACTCGGAAACAAACATTTCTGCTCATCACACAAATGATTGCACCTAGCAGGATTCGAACCTGCGACCGTTTGATTTCGTTCCCAGGGTCACTAGCCAATAGACCAACCGGCCACTAGCCACTAGCCACTAAATCCACATAAAGACCGGCTGTCATCAATTTTTATTGCTGATTCTTACATTACAGGCACTATAAGTAAGTGTTCCTAATAGAATCAATTAATTGAAAAATTAGAATAAAATTATATAAAATTACTAGTTTTTTCTATCTATAGGTCAGACAGTGATAAAAGTGTCGATTTTTGGACGTTAATATCTAAATAACTGTTTCAGGTATGTTTATGAAATTTGGATTACATATGTACCTTGCAATATATGAGCCAATTTTGACATGTTTATGGGAAACAGTTTTTGAGTTCAGTTTTGGGTCAAAAGTGTCTCCAAATGGTTCGTGTAATATTCTTCGGTACTGCTCGCCATTCTATTAGCTTGAACTTGGCTTGACACGCTATCTAGATGTAATGTATCAAAATTGGACCTGTTACAGTTTTATTATACTACTGTTATAAGTAGGTATAGATAATTTTATATTCAGTTACTTGAAAAGTGTACTTTCAAGGGCAGTAAACATGTCTTGAAAGTTCATTTCACCTTTGGGTGGTAAGTTTAATAAAAAAACACTACATGCGATTTCTTACTTTTTTTTATTTCTACATCCTCAAAAAGTTCACTAACAAGGAGTTTTATAAAATGGGAACTGAGAATTTATAAAATGGTAACTGAGAATTTATAAAATGGGAACTGAGAATTTATAAAATGGGAACTGAGAATTTATAAAATGGTAACTGAGAATTTATAAAATGGGAACTGAGAATTTATAAAATGGGAACTGAGAATTTATAAAATGGGAACTGAGAATTTAGACGAAGAAAAGAAAATAGATGAAAATAAGCAATAAATTTACTAAATGGAATTAATTTTTTATGAACTGTATTGAAATGCTGCAGATTTTAAAATATTATTAAATAAAAAATTGATCAAATTTGAACACAGATTTACAATAAAAAGTACGTATGAGTAAAAGATTCACATTTGAGTGTAACGTTAATGCTGTATCATATTGATTTATTCTGTGTATGTTTAACATTCTCTTTGCCAATTTCCTATCAATTGCTTATATTCGTAGCTACTTGTGCCTTTGTGCTATTTACTAGAACTAGCAGTGTTTTTTTTATTTATTTTATTATGTACTAGGCAATAGTTTGACCACGATCTCATCTAAAAAAAAGCGATGATGTATCAATGTGAGTTTTGTTATAAAAAACATAAATTATGAGTAGTTCAAGTAATTAAATAGATACAAATATGGAGTTAAATCCGCTCGATATTTTTTTTGCGCAAATCGCGTAATTCAATATTTTGTCTACAAAATCTCGAGATAGGTATTTGGCGACTTACGATAATTTCATGTAATAAACAAAGAAGTTCCATGTACTTAAGTACAACTGGAACGACTTCTTCAAAGTAAAAGCGGAGTATGAATTATTTAACTTTGAAAACGAATTTAAAAGAAAAAAGTCATGGAACTTGAGCAGAAGCCAAGGAAATTCTATGTACTTCGTGAGTACATAGAACTTCCTTGATCATGGAAGACACAAAAAAAAACTTAGTCATTCTCGGAGGATGTTTTGTGGCTTATTTCCATGAAATAAGTAGCAAATATAAGCCGTCCCCAAAGTGGTCAGTATCCATATCCATACCAATATATAAAAGTAAAACGTTGTCTGTTTGTTTGTTTGTTAGTTTGGGGAGCTTTCACGTTATAATGGCTGGATGATTTTGATTAAATTTAGAATGGAGATAGCTTAAACCCTGAAATAAAACATAGGATACTCTCTTTATCCTGGAAAATTGTAAGATTCCACGGGAGAACTGGAAATGCTGTTGATGGAAATGAGGAACGGTTGCCATCACATAATGGTCTGTGGTTGCCATGGAAACGAAATAACAAGTCTGTCAAAAAACATCACGAGCATTGGTACAACCTACTTTTGCATTAGTTTTTAATATCCTAGCAGAAAATAGGATGCTTTTTTTCGCGATAAACAGTACCTAGTCTGCGCGTACGAAGTCGCAGGCGTAAAAACTAGTATTAAATAAAATCCTCTAGTCATAGACAACTGCATATTACTACGTACTCTAGACAGAGTCTTGACGAACGTCACAATTATAGCATTTGATCATCACCATTTTGGCGCTGATAGCTTGGCAGTAGTGTGCGTCCACGGAACTTGGCAGTAGTGTGCGTCCACGGAACTAAAGTTGTTGTACTTTTATTTATTCTGTGACTAACGTCAAGAGTTTTCGTTATAATATTTAGCGATCGGTAGCTTCGTTATCTATGTCAAGACTGTAGGCCCAGGTTTGGCATGGCCTTCAAAAAACTCTTTCTTATCTTATGTTGTATTTTTGCATTATTATTACATTGGTAATTTTGTAAAAGTGATATTGTTCTGGCTCAATCGTAATTATTTCATTCTTTCTAGTGGTTGTTTACAAAAGATCATTTATTATATGAAGTCGATTTAATTATTTAGGAAAAATATTTTTATTTCTTGATTTTGAGTGGCCTAAGCAAACATCGGAAAGAATATATGCCAAAGACAATAGTTAAACTCACTTTAGACTCAAGGCGTTGGTAAATAAAAACCAAGGATGAATAATCTACACAAAACAACTGAAAAACTAAAATAACTGAATTAGTTTTAATGTTTGCTTGTTTGTCGTGTCAGGGCCTGTATTCTGTATGACCACTCACGCCAATTCCACGCGAATTCCAAGCCGATTCCACGCTACCTGCGTGGAATCACGAACAAATTTCACGCAGCCGGCGTAGAATTGGCGTGGAATTGCGTCTTAAAATTTGAGAATTAGGCCCCAGGTAGTGCTGGCCTCTGATGACAGAGTTTGTCAAGCCGCCCGAGGGCCTCTGACATGTTTTAACGACTGCTATTAATCATTAACAGCCGGGACCGACAGCTTAACGTGCCCTCCGAAGCACGAAGCGATGGATAACCGCACATAACTCACAAAAGTCATTAGTTTTGATGAAAATTATCTATGATTTCACTGGAATGAAATGGAACTCTTTTTAAAAAAAATGGTTACACATCTCGTAGATATGAGGAAACATTAACACAAAATAAATGGATTTATAAGTTGTAAATAAAGCCTGTTTTTAGAGCAATCTTTTACAAGACACCACCAGTACCACCAATCAAATAGGCCTAAACTCGAAGCTTTTTCATCATTTGATTGTTGGGTAATGGGTTCCTATGACTCCGTCTCCATCATCAGACCCTCGATACCTCATTAGACCAGATAACTTATCAAGACAAACCCAATGAACCCAAACTCAAAGGCGTTCCATCATTTTATTTGTTGAGTTCCTGTGACTACCTTCTGGCTCCATCATCAGGCCCTGGATACCACATAAAACCAGAGAACACATCAAGACAAACCAAATGAGCCCAAACTCGAAGGGTTCCATCATTTTGTTGTTGATTTCTTGTGACCACCGGTTCCGGCTCCATCATCAGAAGCTGGATACCACATAACACCAGAGAACTCATCAAGACAAACCAAATGAGCCCAAACTCGAAAGGGTTCCATCATTTTGTTGTTTAGTAGGAAATTACATAACATGAACAGTTTTCACAATTAACTACTACGGAACCAAAATCTCCCTCCCTATTCCCTCTTACCAATATTTTTGTAAACCAACGATACGAGAGCAACTGATTTACCTCTGATTTATGTATAATAAGAACCACTTCTAATTTCGTTAAGGCGGCTAACGGCCGCGATTCGTTAAGCACAGGTTATAAAGCCGTCCTGCCATATTTATTGCTTGCGACGTGCATACCTTAAACATGAAGAAAGGACGAAATTAAAAACAGGGAAAGACTCTTGTAATATACATTTTTTAAATTACTTATTTGGTCGCGTTTTCTGATTTATTATCTACTGTGTTTATTATAATTGCGTACCTACTACTAGTAATATTTAATCTAGTTAAATTTTTCTTCTATCTCTCCTTCTTCTTTATATTTTATATTCTGTCAATTTCTTACATAATTATACGCCTGCTTTAACCGAACAAGGAGGGTGAGCAGGATTTAGGTAATTGCCTGTTTGTCAAGAGAATAGGGGTGATTGATATTATACTAAAAACTTGTGTTTTAGCTCACTCACAATTTTGCCACTGAAAGCAATAAACACTACGGGGTGGTGTTCATTAGAATTTCAACTTTGGTTGTATTTTGGCTTATTAACGGTTAACTAAATCATATTTGTGATAGTGAACTATTGGCAGTAGTTAAATATTCCCATTTAATTCGTCACTAAACTATTGCCACTTATACAATAAAGAAAACAATCATCATCCTTATTATCCGCCCGTATTCGTCCACTGCTGGATGTAGGCCTCTCCTTGTAAACGCCACTGATCCCGATCGTCGAACCTGATCCGGTCGCTATCAGCCGCCTTTGGCTGGGCGACGGCGGGCGCTCTACGTTTTCCTAAACGCGGTCTCCACAGTCAAAAGTTGTAGGTTCAAAAGAAAACAATGTTTTACCAGCAAAATGACAGGTCTTGGGATTAAAAACAATGTCTATGAAAAGCGCAGTGCAGTGCCACGCAACATTTTGTAACCAAAGTTGGGTTATATTATTATTATTGTTGCTATGGGCTGGCCTGACGCTTATAATTGTTCTGTGCCTAACACTCATAAACTTACCAAGAAACGAGCTACCCGCTTGTTCCATAGAAACAGTATTGGGTTTTGGAAAAAAATAAAGATTCCATAGATTCATATGAAATTCTCCCGCAGAGAACTGTATATATGGCGTGGTACTACTCTCCCTTCAAATGAGCTCTAACACGGCTCATATTATTTCCTGTTGAAATATACCTACTTGTATATTTAATAGCGAGCACGAAATACGTTCGATAGTATGACGGAACGGTAGATTTTTTTTTTGCGACGGAAAAGCGCGACTGAAGAGTTTCGCGTTTTTTTAATGGTATTGGCCTTGCTCACATTTTGTTTGCTGAATAACGACCCAAATAAGGACAACCTGTCTCTCTCTTACATTATATTACATTAAGAATTAAATACACAATTGGCCTTAGGGCATTTCTTTGTTTAAAAAATGCTTACAACTTTTTTGTTCGTTATAAGCAGTAAAAACAATTTAACGAAAAATAACAAAAAAACAAGTTTCATCGATTTCAGCTAAAAAATAAATAATAGTTTAAAAAACTAAAATACACGTTATGTATGGCAGCTCCACGTAAAGTGCTACCCTGCATAATACTTCCGCTGAACCAGTGACCTCAATGCAGACCACGAGACGTTGATGCAACACGCGCTGCTCGGCGGCGCATCTCCCAATTCTGCCACTTCGGTACCTAGCATTGGGCCGGTAGTACACATTACTTTAGGTTAGAATGTAAAATGTAGTTTAAATATATTAATAAACCTAGTTATACCACATTTGGGTTTCTTTGCATCCTCCGGCTGCGGCCTCCGTAATTCACGCTTTATATAGAAAACCAAACTAAAAAATAAAAAATAAATGTTAATAGTGTAAATAAGAAAAAAATAAATTATTTCAAAATAATCGTGGGGTGCATGGGTCAATAGTTATAAATATTTCATTGACAGATATGAGAAGCACCCCACGTTTTTTTTAAATAAAACATTTTTTTCTTATTTACACTATTAATAGTTATTTGTTATGCAAGGCTGCAAAGTGATTTTTTGGCGAGAGTACTTGTATTGAAACAAGAGCATAGCGAGGGTTTCAAAAGTACAAGACGCCAAATAACTTTGCTGCCGTGCGCAACACAAAACTTTTCACCTCACTACAGCGAGGAAAATGCTACGTGCAAGAAAAACAGCTAATATAATATATTAAACTGGTGTTTATAATAATAATAAAAAATGGGCGTCGCGGGATGCCTGGCACATGTGTAAACATATTAGAATAGAGTCGAACAGAATCGAATAGAATAGAATCGAAAAGAGTTGAATAGAATTGAATAGCGGGAACAGAGTAGAACAGAGTAGAACAGAGTAGAACAGAGTAGAACAGAGTAGAACAGAGTAGAACAGAGTAGAACAGAGTAGAACAGAGTAGAACAGAGTAGAACAGAGTAGAACAGAGTAGAACAGAGTAGAACAGAGTAGAACAGAGTAGAACAGAGTAGAACAGAGTAGAACAGAGTAGAACAGAGTAGAACAGAGTAGAACAGAGTAGAACAGAGTAGAACAGAGTAGAACAGAGTAGAACAGAGTAGAACAGAGTAGAACAGAGTAGAACAGAGTAGAACAGAGTAGAACAGGGTAGAAAATTGTATAACACAGTAGAATAGAGTAGAACAAAGTAGAACAGAATTGAAAATGAAGAGACGAATAGAGTCGAGTAGAGTGGAGTAGAGTCGAGTAGAGTCGCATAGAGTAAAGTAGAGTCGTATAGAGTCGAGTAGAGTCGAGTAGAGTCGAGTAGAGTCGAGTAGAACCAATTTGAGTCAAGTATAGTCGATTAGAGTCGAGTAGAGTTGATTAGAGTCGAGTAGAGTCGAGTAGAATCTAGTAGTGTCGAGTAGAGTAGGCAAAGATAGGCGAATAGAGACGAATAGAGTCAAGTAGAGTAGAATCAAATCGGATAATAATATAATATAAATTAGTAATAAAGTATTATCAGTAAATTTGCGGTATAGAAAATTATTGAATAGAAAGGTTCGAATTTTAAAAACTCTTTCCACGCTAGCAGGTAAAATGCAATTTTGCACTCAGATTTCGAATGGCAAACAGAATCTTTCCGAGATTGTGAGGTGAAATAGTTATTTATTATGCATAGCTGCAAAGTGATTTTTTGGCGAGAGTACTTGTATAGAATCCTGAGCGTAGCGAGGGTTTCAAAAGTACGAGACGCCAAATAACTTTGCTGCCGTGCGCAACACAAAACTTTTCACCTCACTACAGCGAGGAAAATGCTAGGTGCAAGAAAAACAGCTAAAATAATATATTAAATTAGTGTTTATAATAATAATAAAAAATGCGCCGTCGCGGGTTGCCTGGCAGATGTGTAAACATAATAGAATAGAGTCGAACAGAATCGAATAGAATAGAATCGAAAAGAGACGAATAGGGTTGAAAGGTGTCAAATAGAGTCAAATTGAAACGAAAAGAGGCGATTATAGTCGAGAAAAGTCAAGTAGAGTCGAGTAAAGTTGAATAGAGTCAAGTAGAGTCTAGTAAAGTAGAAAAGAGTAGAACAGTATAACAATATAATATAAATTAGTAATAAAGTATTTTCAGTGAATTGTCGGTATAGAAAATTATTGAATAGAAAGGTTCGAATTTTAAAAACTCTTTCCACGCTAGCGGGTAAAATGCACTTTTGCACTCAGATTTCGAATGACAAACAGAATCTTTCCGAGCTTGTGAGGTGAAAAATTTATTTTCTATTTTTTAGTTTGATTTCTATATATACGTGTTTTTTAGTTTTATTTTTTTCGAATTATTGCATTGTCATCGGTCTTTGACAGGTGTGCAAAATTTGAATGAAATCTGACCGTTTAAAGTGGGTCAAAATAGCGTCCAAAGGAGTCGGTTACAAACATACAAACATACAAGTGAAGCTAATATAAAGCGTATAAAAACTATTTTCATTAATCTCAAATGCAGTAATACGTTTCAAAACCTCTAGATAGGTTTTTAAGAATAAATCTACCTATATATAGATACCTCTATTATAAAACTTACCATGGATAACCCCTGTTAAAAACTTACCCTTTCCTTGATATTTTCACACTAGTGTGAAATATTATCTGAGGGTTTGTGTGTCTGTGTGGTATATGTCTAGACTTATGCCCATCTGGTCAATATACTCACGTACGCAACCCGAAATCCACCCGCCTCAATATTATCCGTCAACCTCAGCGCGCCACGCAGTATTTCCTGAGGAAAACAATTCCCTCATATGAAATTCCTACCAAATTATTCCGTAAGTGGGATTTAGCTCCTTCGATATGGCAACCGTATTGAGATCACGCGCTCCTGACGTCTTGACGGCCTGTAAAATGTAGCAGGATTGTTAGGATCTTGTGTTTGAGTAGATTAATTGGGTTAAACGCTCAATTATGCTTTGTGTGTTTTCGCACTTTGTTCACGTGTGAAGTCTGGTACAAAGCTATTGTTTGATTAATGTGTTACCTATGTACGTATGCTTAATTCCTACACCATTAAGGTAGTGGTACGACTGGCCTGCAAGACTCCTCCAACAACTTACGTGACGCTCGGTGGGGTGCTTCGAATCAGCACAAGCGAAAGCACTGGTCACAATGAGAGCATTTGATTGTCGCCATTTTGGAGCTGACTGCAGTAGTTTGGCACTAGTGAGCGTCCACGGAACTAAGGGGTTTCTACTATTATTTATTCTGTGACAAGCGTCAGGAGATGAAAAAATGCCAATTTTAGTTCCATAGATGGGGCGCTTAGAATCAGCACAAACGAAAGTACGGCACAACATATCCATAGAGATTAATGAGTAATACAGATTCAGCATTGCTATGTAGGTTTAGCCGGGTTAACAATGTCCATCACTCTCACTAGTACCAGGGTAATTCTCATCGAAGCTCAAACTTGATGGTCACACAGTTATATTTCCTAAACGGTATAAGATAGAAACAGAATTTGTGTATTATAAGATACAACATCTATTAGGCTACAAAAGAAATAAAGCTTGTTATAATAGAAGCAAAACTAATACCAAAAATTAACACGAACGATCAAAAAACAGGACCATTTTTCGTATTCTCATCGTGTCACAACTTCCCGTTGCAGTAAAACATTTAGTTACAGCTTCACCAAATTTCTGTGTATTTGTATGTTACATATACTAAAGTCATTGTACTTAAATACACTTTACACCTAGTATTCTAAGAAACATCATTTCATTATTAGTTTGAACTTAAAACAACTTAAGCGTCGGTCACATGATTGTAGGTACTTTAGATTTGCGTATTATAACGGCTGTCTGTTGAACATAACATCAGCAATCAAACACAGAGTTTGATTCTGTCGAACGTCAGTCGTGTCCCGGCATTGCAGAAGTGAGAGATACGCCTCATCGAGCCGTGAGAAAAATATATGGTAAGTTTATATTTATTCAAAGGAGTAACGGATCACTTGCGTGGACAACATGCATGTGCATTGAATTTTAGCAATTGAAATCAAAGTTAGCTCATCGAAACCCCAAATTGTGCGATATATTTATGTAGTATTTGATTTAACACGTTACACCTAAACTTTGCAGCAATTTATAAAAAAGGGTTATTTTTGTCACATTCGTGGCATTACCTTCGTGGCGTTTTATTCATGAAGGTGATTTTATGCTACGAAAGTGATTTTCTGCATTGTTTTATTTAAAAATATAGCGACTGGTGTGAATGTATTTACAAAATCATGTAGGTGAAAGAAGACAGGTGTTGTAAGAAAGTGTTTTGAATTTAAATTAACGTTGATTTTATCGAGCCAAGGTGGTAAATAGGAACCCTCATAGCCTGGCTACTGTATCTGACTATCCGTATTTTTGTAAGTCTGTCAATCCGTCAGTCCTTCCGTCCGTCCGTCTTCATCTTCTGTCACTCCGTTGATGTTACTATGTAAGTATGTGATAATATTTTATTTCAGAGGGTCTTTTAGAGTAAAAATATAGTCTAAAGTACCTGGTTAATAAAATCACAGTAAAGTTCAAGACTTTCACTGAAATTGTATAGTTTTAACTGACGTAGCATATAAGTATACCTATTTCGTAGGATGACCAAACTTAGGACAGAATTGATAATTTTCTCTTTTGTTTATTGATAATTATGTATTTGCCTGTTTAATTAAGAAAATAAGATTAAGTTGTTATTTCATTATAATTTAGTCGAATAAACAGTAGTAAATTGTGAGAAAATAATGTGTGTAAAATTACTGAGTTACTTTCGTGGACCATCGCATCACTTTCGTGGCATCTAGAAGTTCAAAACCATTATTCTTTCAAACGAAACTTACGATTTGATTAATTTATATACGAATTACTCGTCTTATCAAGCGATACAAGTTTTTTTGCAAAAATAGTTCAAATAAGCAATAAATAAAATTTGACACAAAGGTGACGATGAGAATCGTGGCGATGAGAATAAGCCAGCATTCATGGACGCCGGGAGGAAGGTGCATGGAGTCATTAAATTTAAAATAAACTACTAGAATTGAAAAAAAAAAACTCGTCTTCTCGCGCCTTTTTCTCTTTTTTTCTTTTTCGCGCCGTTCTCACGCGCTCTCAAAAAATCTACTATAAGTATACACAGATCTTTGCGCACGAGACTCCGTATATATCTTACACTTATCTTTTAACATAAACTGTTAAATGCGCTACCAACATTGTACCTATACACAGAATAGAGACGCTTCACAGGTTTCACAAACAGGGCGCTGCCAATGGAATATTTGGAATCTATACCTTCACACAATGCTCATGACGTCAGAGACCTTGGCGTCGGATATTTATTCATTAAAGAATACCTTTACCTAACATTTGCGACTTCACTGTATGAGCTGAACGCGTCGAATGCGTTATCTACCTACTGAAGCTCCATATGTGTATATATAAAACATATCATAAAACTATCGCGAAAACAAAATTCCCATCTATAAAGCAATTCAAACCGTGCAAGATAAACTAATTCAAACAATTTTGCATTTATTCAATTTACAGATAGACCTATCCCTTTGATCCCAACAGGGATGCCTTTGCCATAAAATTGCATTAAAATTTTTGCCTTTGGCATTGTGTGTTTTTTAATCCATCTGTACTGTAATTTGGTTCACTATTTGGACGAAAACAAATACGAGTAACACTGATATTTTACCGTCTGCAGATGGAAAATCAGGTGCGTTCAGGTGTATTTTTAGTTTAGACCAGAACCATATATTTTTTCTTTTTAAAATTTGATCTATTGTGGGAATCATGAATCTTTTGAAGGCTTATCTTTTTAAGACCCCGAGATACCTTGTGGGATGTATACTCCTTCAGTCCAATTAAAGGAATAAATTGGAAGGCATCCCTGTTGGGATCAAAGGGATAGGTCTATCTGTAAATTGAATAAATGCAGCTATCTTCAATAAGCCATTTCTCCAGTGTAATACGAAATCTCTTGTCCGGTAAATTACGTAAGTGTTTCGGAAGTGCAATGGACAGCGATGGAGATCAACCACCAACGCCAGGACTTTTACGAGTTCGTTCCCCGTCCACGACGGCGCAGCGCACGAGCAGCAACGTGTGCCCCCCAAACCCCCTCCTCCCTCCTCGTCTGTGTCGCATGGACCGAAGGTCACCCGGGTCCGCTGCGATCTTGCAGCATAAACTCTTGAGCGTTGGAGTTGGAAGTGCTCTTGACAGTTCAACCTAAAACGTGACTCCATATCCAGTGCCTATCAAGTTATAATTGTCCAAATTTTAAGAGGATTTAAGAGCATATTAAAGTTTTGACAAAAAAAGCAACGAGAATTTGATTTTTGTCGATTATATTCTTAGAAATAGAAAGACCTCTAGAAATTTGAATTACTGGATTACATAGATCGGTCTTTTGTATTTTAAATAGCGGCTTCAAATAATGGAAAAACTCAAAATGCAAACTAATTACATTCAATGTTCAAAAGAAGTTTTTCGTAAAATGCTCGGACATACAACTTTCTATATTACAATTATACTTCATAAAAGTTCAGACTTTTGCCATCACGATAAAATTAAAATACATATATTATTAACGAAATAACTCATCGTATTTTTAAATACTGCATTATATATTTCCTTTCGCCCGCGAAAAGAGCACAGCTTGGTTCACAGTTAGTAGAACCGCGCGAACTTGAAATGTGAGCGGGCCCTTATCACACAAATCTACTACGAGTATGTTTATATTTGACAAAGATCTTCCTTACTCAACTAAATACTTTTTACACGACTGCCCAAAAAAAAGAGTGTAATGTTTTTTGGATTCGTGTATGTTTGTATGTATGTGAGTTCCTTTATTCCACCATAACTTTTAAATGGCTGGACAGATTTAGACGTATGGGGTATCGTTAGAATTCTTACATCACCCCGAGTAACATAGATAGGCTTTTTTTTTGAAATTCAGCTTTTTCAGCTCCATTTTAAATGGGAAATAAATATTTTTTCTTCGTATTTTACTATATGGGTATCAAATTGAAGGCCTTGATAAGCACATTCCAAAAATATATAATTTATTGGCATAAGTTCGTTTTTGGCGTGTTTTTTTAGCTTATTATCTAGGAAAAATACCTTTACAAAAGTACAAAACACCATAGCAACAATGTCTCTCAATAAGAAGTCGGCCGACGCTAGGTTGTTACTGGCTCTTTTAATTTTACTTGACTTACACCACAGAACGAAATAAATATTCATTGAACACCACTTGAAAAATAATATGTAACGCATATTTTAACTCGCTCAAGCTACAGGATTTTGAAAAGCTATTTCGTAATTATATTATTGGACTAATAATATCTGTGAAAGCGCTTACTTAAACGAAACTTAAACGATGACTTTTATGGGCATTCAAGGAACACAAAGGGAAATTTCATTGGTGACAGACAGATTCCGTTATGTTGAAGAAATTATCCAGTGAAGCCTCAGATCGATACAAAAAGGAATCATAAATAATTAAATGAACAAAAAAAAACGACATCAAAAAGATTTATTAAGACCTACTGAGCCAATTTTCATGAAATATATCTCAAGAAGAAGCAAACTTGTTTTATTTGACTTCCATAGGTCTACAACACTAGATCTATCTCTATACATCAAAATCGGTTCAGAAATCCAGGAGACATAAACACATTAAAAACACAAAAATACACTGGCTTTCAAAACTTTTAATGTCTGTCACAAAACTACTGGACCGATTGCGATGCGATTTTCACTGTTGGATAGCTTATTGTTTTTAATTAACAACTGGTTTACTTGGTATCTCAATCCGATGAGTAGGAAGGAGCCAAGCAATTTAATAAAACCTCAATAAATTTTAAAAGTAAGTTTTGAAGGCCAGTGTATGTGCAATTTAGGTATTTTTTTATGTGATCCACCTCAAAAAAAAGAAGGAATTATTAATTATTATTATGAATTTTGCTTTTTAAGAAGTTGGTTTATGAAGCGATTGCGAACGTTAAAAGAAAGTGTCCACTCTCATTGGTGTCAACTCGCAAGAAAATTTCCTCGCAAGGAAATATAAGTACCGGGGCTCGGCTTTCCATGGATTATGCCGCGGCTTTGTCGTCCCTGTTCGGATTTGGAAGATAAAATAATGCATAGAGACTGTTCTGAGAAAGTACCGTAATAGTGTTGATAATGCACTGTTGGAGGCGAGGAGAAAGTTTAATTCCCTTAGATTCCAGTTTTGGCAGAGAAATTTCCTAAATTTTCATATAATTTTTGATTTCAAAAAGGAGGAGAGATTATTATTGCAATTTCGTATATTTATTACACGACTGCCCAAAAAAAGGAGTGTTATGTTTTTAGCATTCATGTATGTTTGTACGTTTGTACGTTTGTATTTATGTGAGTTTCTTTATTCCACCATAACTTTTAAATGCCTGAACAGATTTAGACGTTTGGGGCACCGTTAGAATTCTTACATCCCCCCGAGTAACATATGTAGGTTATATTTTTATGAAAACATTCATTATGGCGGCCGTACGGCATCATTTTCAAATAAGAAAAAGAAAAACTTTGAATTTTACAATATGTGTATCAAATTGAAGGTCTTGATAAGCACATTCCAATAGTATATAATTTATTGGCAAGACAGGCGTATTTTTTTTAGCTTTTAAGACCAGTTTTTGAACCAGTTTGGCTAATTATTTCTTTGTTTGAAAAGCTATATCTTTGAGTTGGGTACATGAATTTTATGAAAATTAGTTCAGTAGTTTTTTAGTAAATCTATTTGAAAACAAAATCTTTGCTGGTTGCAACATTTCTGTCTGTCGTAAACCACTTTATAACTAAGCTACTGCAGAGTTCAGGAATAATCTGCGTTTTCTGTCATAAAATGGATATAAATAAGTAGATATAAATATTTGAGCCTCCCTAGTAATAACACGAAACAAAACGCTGTGAAAGAAAAATAATCCTTTTTGTAGCTCTCATAAAATAACCGTAGGGCCATGTCCTTAGCGTAATCGCAGCGAAATCGCGGGCCACGTATAAAGTTTGCATAAAAATGTTGTGGGCCATAAAGTTCATTGACAAGGTCGCAGCGAATGGCGCGCCATCAGCCCAACTCCTTCCTATTTACCCATTCTTATAGCAGATGGCTCCCAAGCTTTCAGTATTAAAAACATGTAGAAAAAAAAAAGAAAAAATATTTTATTTTGTTGGTTTGTAGCTTTTACCTACATTTTTTACCATTTCTCTTTTTCTTTCCTTTTTTTTTGTCATTGGTGTGTGAGTTACCCTAAAGATTCCAGGGCAGACAAAATACATAGATACATACATACATAAGTAGATACAAGTGAAGTCTAATTAAAGCTATTAACAATATTTCAAATGAAAGTCATATCATTGAGTATTAACAATAAACTTAATTTTTTGATGGAAAAATGTAGATTACTGACGGGACTCGAATCCGCACCAAATGTGCCTCTGCGCGGCATTACCTCTGCACATTCTGACGTCTGATTATTTTAATACGTCTTATGGAGAAGGCAGCGCTTAGACAAAATGTGAATAACTTAAATTAATAACATTTAAAAAAGTTTTTATGCAGTAGCCACGTTATGAAACTTAGAACGGGCCATCACAATTAAATGCGTATACAACTTTTTGTGTCTATGCTGTTAACCGTTGAGGAGTTCCCTAATCAGGAGCCAACCTGGAGTGCAGCCATGTCATGGTAAAACTTTAAACCGTCTAGCATAATAAATGTCTAGCAACACAAAATTTCGTGACAGTGCTGCTGCCGTTGAATAGTTCCTTTAACTGGAGCTGTTCCTGGATGTTGATTCAGGTCATGTTTACCATAAAAATGCCTTGTCATCGAAACTGAACCTACATGCAAAAATTCATCTCCGTAGGATAAGAGATAGTGGTTCTAATTCAGCTTACAAGATGTGACCTAAACAAACATACATATATACATACAAACATTGCAAGTTAAATAAAAGCTTTTAAAAATATAATGGAAACGGTTCTCACGAGGTCTTTTTTTTTGCTGTAACACGTATATGTTAAAGACTAGCTGTGCTTCTGGGTTAAAAGTAACATGTGTACCAAAAATACCTTAGTACAATATACTACATTTCATCAAATTATGTCCATGCGTCAAATATTTTTTTGGCGATTGTTCAGCTTCTACTCATCAGATTGCGATACTAAGTACACAGGTTTTTAAGTAAAAACCTAGCTCTCCAACAGCATTGCAATCGGTTCAGTAGTTTTTAAATGAAGCGCGGAAAATCACACAGACAAACAGACATACACGACTGAAAAAAATATTTAATCTTGTTTAGTAGCTTATTTCAAGTCCCCTAGATCATTTTTTTATAATCTTCTTTGTACAGACTTTTTGTTATTTATTCCTTTATTATAAGTATCGATTATTTTGGTATTTGGTAGGTACTTGGTGGTCGGGCTTCTTTTCCGCAACTAGGCCGATCATCGGCCCCTTTTGCGGGATACGGACGGCGACAGTTAGTTCAGCCACCCGATGTCCCTCAGGAAAGCCAGCAGCTCACAAATTCCGGCGCAGGCTTCCCTCAGGGTATAAGGTATTCCCAGGAACTGTTCACTTTGTAGCGCCACGCTTTCGCACTCCAGGAGTACATGCGTGGCCGTTTCTTCTGCGCCCATGCATCCTTTGCACAACTTTGGGCTGTCTGTAACACCTATTCTGTGAAGATGTTTGTTAATAGGACAATGACCAGTTATAATTCCTACTCCTTGTCGAGTATCTATTATCAATAGTACCTTAAAACTTTGAGCACCACTGTCTCGTGAAACCACAACACTTATCTCGTGTCGGCTCACGACGCACGCCATGCGCCTATTGTTCCCCTAACGCGAGTGTGGCTAGATACCGCCTATTGTACACATTCTGTATAACCTATCTCGTGTACAGCCAGTATAGCCTGATGTCTAAACTGCCTGTTTGCCCTGTAAGGCTGCGAAGATTTTGGTTTAGCGTAACGTTCTTGAGAAAGATACATTATAATGCACGAGACAAAATGTATGTAGTTCCCAACGGAACTCGAAAACAGAATTCCGATCTAATGGATGGTTCCAAATGAAATACCAAATTAGTATTTTTGCTTCTCTACCGATCTTAAGATCCATTGCATCTCAAATAAATATTTGTTTTCACCCGACTACGGTGAGGCAAGGGAAGGGTAATGAGTTTAACAGTCTATGTATGTAAGTGGATGTTCCACCATAGCGTCGCTCCTGTTGGTCCGATTTTGACAATCGATTGCCACTTGGACCATTCATTGCCACCGATCACTCGTTTCGAATTCGCTAAGCTCAGTGAGTATGTGAAATGACGTCATCAAGGCAATGAGCCCTCAACCTCACGGAAACTGTCATTTTACTAGGAAATACAAAACCGGTAATTCAAAATCAGAATTCACAAGGAATTCAGTAGCAATGAGTTTTCGTCAACCGAAGAGCACCCGGTGCGTTCATTGCATTTACTATCTAGCAGTGTTTGGTTAGTGAACATCATTGATAATGCATAGTTACTATGAAACTTATAGTTCTAACACCTACCTAGGTACACTTTGTTTCATGTTTTATCGTGCCATGAAATTGTGTTGTTTTTGTAACAGGTAGGTTTAATGACAAGTATGTATGTGGTATTTCATAGAACCTACCTAACTATTTCAAAGCTAGAGTAGGATTTTAAACCTAAAATAGAAAAATACTTACTGGTTTTAAAATCTATTAGTTTTCTTACAAAGCCTAATTATGTAAAGTTCTACTAACAACGAGGGGTCAATGCAAATATAAGCAAAACAAAATCAAGATAAAGTATTAAATATCATGTAATAATGTTATAATTTTCACATAAATTGAGATTTACACTATCCTATGAGCTCGGAAAGCCGAGATCTATACAATTCTATAAACTGCAGTTCTGTGTGCATCCACCTGAAACAAATGTATCATATTATTAGTACAATCAAGTAGATTCAACATAGTTAGATACTTGTCTATCAAGTCCTAGGCTATAATTATCAACTGTCGAGCTCTCATTTATCCTGTGTTTTTTTTTGTGAATCTACAACGTTACATAAGACTTAGGTAGATACAATACACTTCTATATAAGTACAAAGCAAGAGATTTCATCTAGAAATCATTCTAGATTTCATTTCTAAATCGGAAATATATTTATTTTTTCGTTTTTTGTCGTTACTTTTATTTATTGATTTAATTGTTTTGCATAAAAGTAGTGTACAAGGAATGACATGTTTTCATTCACAGCATTTTGAGTAAAAATGATTGCAAAGATTATTTTTAGTTGAAGTTTAACTTTACCTGAGAAGCACTATAGTCACTATGCCTATAGGAACATGGTATTTTTAAATAGGAAGTCGTAATCATTATTTGAAGTAGGTAAGTACACTATTGCTGAGAAATAATTTCAATGTTTAGATTTTCTTTCAGAGACGTACAATCTACAAAAAGTTTATTGGCATATTATTCGATCACTACAAAACTTACGATGCTAATTAACTTTTAATTATACTTAATATCTACACGGGAATAACATTTTAGATAGATTAAAAGCGAGAGAGAAAAAACAGAAAATAAATTCAGACGATGATTGTTGGAGGGTGATTGCCGCCATTGGTTGCCTGGCACGCCACCCACAGATAATCACTCGAACATAAAACCCGTCAAAATTTGATAGGTCCTATTTCTGGTAGAAGTATTTGTAGACTAGGTTTAGCTTAATTCTATGTTAACGAGCACCCGTCAAGCACCTGCGCTTGACGGGTGCGCGTTAACTGTTTAGTGAATTCCAAAACCTTCACGACCTTCAAGCGCACCCGCAATGGGTGCTCGGTGGCAATCACTCAACCTCACTCCATAGGGAATCAGCCTGCAGTCCTTCTTTGAAGGTTATGTCATAACGTTCTTCTGTGGCTATAGATCTTTCCTCTGAGCATTACGTCACAGCGTAGAGCAAAGAGGTGTGACCTTCATCTCACTCTAGATATCCTTTGATTTTACCTCCAAGCGTTACGTTATTTTATAACGCAAAGGGGTAAAACCTCCTATCTACCTAGTCGTTACGTCACATAACGGTGTAACACCTCCTCTTTCTCCCATTTATGAGAGGTCCATCATTCCTCTCATGCGTTAAGTTGCAATGGATATTTTTGTTATGCAAAAGAAATGCATCCGGATCCTTGTGAACATTAAACAGAGAGATTGTTATAAACCGCATTTCAATGAGAAAAAAATATTAAGCTTATCATGTCTTTACATCCTTCAAATGTATGTTTGTAAGGAAATACCGAAGTTTATTTTAATCAAATAGTGAAATTCATGAAAATTACAATAGACGAAACAAAAATAAGCTTATCCTACCTTCATCAAATTTACACATGTTTGGAAAAAGGCCAAATTCTAGATAAATATCAATTTATAATAAAATTCCTATTTATATAATTTTTGCAAAATGAAACAAAGACGACCTTACTTTGTAAAAAACTTAAATCATTCTTATTTAAAAATGCTATTACTCAGTAGAATAATTTAAATCGGACAAACTATTGACAAATGACTCAATGTTGTGATAAGGCTGAGCCACAGAATAAATAATAGTACAAGGCTGAGCTGATGTTACAAAATAATTAAGCGGAGTGAATGTAATATTATTCTAATTAAAATGAATAAAATTAATATTAAGATCTTATTATATACGATACGATACGATACGAAATACTTTATTGTATACCAAAACAAAGAACAAACAATATCAAAACTTAAATAAGGTAATACAATTTTATATAGATATTAATGAGCTGACTTTCTAGTAAATTATACTAATTAATTTAGGTATAATAAATCCGGGGGCTAAGAAATTTATACTCTTTTAGGCGTAAACTCCGGCAATATTTAATTGATGAGCAGAGGCAGCATGGCAATATTAATATAGACATATCGTTTTTGTGATATATACATACTTATTATTATTATTATTATTATTATTTTTCCTTGAAATTCATTTCTTCTCACTTATTAGTTGCACGTAATAGTAGAGGCTATTTCGCCGCTACCCACATGCGTGGTATTCTTAATAGTCAGCGCTACCCTTACGCAATTTTGTCGACACTTTCTTCGTCAGTTATTTGACACCATTCAGAGACTTCATTATTTGATTCCTTTGTCGTTGCTATATCTTAAATATACTTTTTTATTTATTTATTTATATATGTTTATTTAAATTACTTATATGTAATTATTATTATTATTATTATTATATATATATTTATATTTATAAATGTATTCATATTTAATTTCATTTTTTATACTTATTCTTGTATGTTTACTTTTTCCGCTCCCTCTGGGCTTTAGCTGAAAACCAGCGCTGCGTGCCTTCGGCAAACAACCTAATGCTGAGTTAAGGCCCATTCATCACCACTTTAACTATCTACTTTTACCTTTTCTTTGTTTTCCTTTTCTATTGAACCTACTTAATTATTCTAATTATTTTTATCTTTTATTTTTGTGTGTGTTGAATAAATGTATTTTCTTTTCTTTTTTTTTCTTTTCAATTAATCATAATGTAGAATAATAATTGTAATAATTTAGTGTTAATCGCACTTTCCCTAACAGGGTGCATGTACCTACTAATCCTACTTTTAAGATCTTTATTATCATGTACATGTATGCAATAAATAAATACTTTTCATACTGGTAATTTAAAGGGTCCCCCCGCAGGATAAGGGTATTTTATTTAGTATTCATGTTTTACGGTTTATAGTTACTACCGTAGTTGACCGCTAGCACAAAATAAATAATAGTACAAGGCTCTAGGATACTCAAGGAATATTCGTCCAAATTTCAAATAGGTCCACCGGCTTAGGCTGGGCGTTGTCTGTCAGTCAGTCAGTCAGTCAGTCAGTCAGTCAGTAGGTATGTCACGGTACCGTTTTATAGGCATGGTTAAAATAATGTAATAAAACACATATTTGTATTATTCTGAAAAAGTGAAGGGCATCTATACCTCTAATAAAGCAGTAAGTACCAAAAAATTTGTAAAAGGAAGTAATTAAAAAAAACTAGGGTACTAATAATAAGCTACTAACTACACTACTAATAATAATACATTTTTTTAATTCGCGTCTGTCTGTTAGTCTGTTCATGCATCACATAAAAACTACTGGACCGATTGCGATGCGGTTTTCATTGTTGGATAGTTTAGGGTTTGAATTAAAACTGGTGTACTTATTATCTCAATCCGATGAGTAGAAGCCGAGCAATCGATAAAATCTTTTTGACGGCTGAAGGAATTTTGTTTAGATGTTGGTATATTGGTGTTTAGGTCTTGGAATAGTAATAGAGTTCTTTTAACCTAGAGAAATGGACACGCGGGTGAAGCTGCGGGTACAGCTAGTTTTAAATAAATGTAGATTTTGATCCTGGAATAACACTATTTTCTACTTTAAATTAAATAACCACGTGGGCAAAGCCGCGGGCACAACTAGCACCGTAATAATCGAATAAATCATAAGCCCCATATGTCTTAAATTATTTGCGTATATCCCTAGGTCTGTAGGGAATCGATAAGTACGAAGGCAAAAACGACCGACACGAGACATCCGATCGACGAACACTAGAGCGGCTCGAAGTTCTGTTACAAGTGTAGCTCAAGCCTCAGCCACCACACGGGGATCTCCATACTGCCCTGTTAATTGAATCGAGACGAGACGGGGATAAAAGGTTTTTGTTCGGAAGGGATTTGATTAAGCGGTTCGGTAAGATAGGACCTTTATTTTTAGCTGGTTTGTCGCAAAGCACAAGAGGTACCTGGTTTGTCGCAAAGCACAAGAGGTACAAGAGGTACCTAGAGGTACATACTGTATGCTCTCTTTAAGTTTGTCGTATCTGTATGCTTAATCTGTACATGAAATGGTAGCCCAGCGGTTATTTAGGTCTTCGAAAATTATAAAATAACTAGCTTAATAGCTACAAATACACCCCTGCCCTGCCAAAAAAGAACTTGCCAATAAATTATATACTGTTATTAAATATTATTATTGGAGCTATTGGAGGTTTAGATCAAACATCACTACGAATGTGATTATCAAGGCCTTCAATTTGATACCCATATTGTAAAATTCGAATAAAAAATATTTTTTTCGCTTCTACCGACTGAGACCAAGTGAGAGCCGGCTAGGGTTTGGGAATTCCCGACAATTACAAAGTCCCGGGACACAAGACAGCCTACATTAAAATTCCCGGGACGTCGAGAATTTTAAGACAAAAATAGTTTTTTTTGAGTTTTTAAGTGGATTAGCCTTTTTAGATTTTAATGTGTGATTATGAGAATTAACAATGTTGTGCTTTGGTCATAATCACAACATTGTTAATTCTCATAATCATCTTCTCATCTCACAGATTTGTTTCATAATTAAATAATCTAAATATAAATAATAAAACAGACTTATAAATTATTCTTTTAAATAATCAACTAACACATTAATTAGACTTCTTCGGCGATTTAATGAAATGGGCTTTTAAAAAAATCAGAGTGTCAACAGGTTTGTCCGACGATGTGTTTCTGATTTTTGTAATAATGCCACCGGACAAGGAGAACACTCTCTCGCTATCAACAGATGTCGGTTTAATTGTGTTTAAGGCTTTATACAGTAGTTCCAAACTTTCTGTACGTTTTCCGGTTGCTTCAAACAACTGAAACTCCTTTTTTAAAGTTGCTCTTGATTTTTTTCCAGAATCTAGGGTTCATTTTCTTGGATATTTTTTATTTCTTGTTCCATTTGATTTACAAAAGACTCTTCAGGTTCGTTGTGTACTTGAGAGCTTTTGGTACAAGGTTCAGCGCCCATTATTTCCACATCTGGTGTCCGGATACTAGAGATATTTCGAAAAGCCTACAATACAGTTCTTCCACAAAGCCAATTAGTGCAGTTTTACTAATATTCGAGTTAAAAAAGTCCGTGTTGTGAGACTGTGAGGTGTGGTGGCCAGTGTGCAAATATAATTTCGACAATCATGTCTCGTCTCTAGTCTCGACCCAAAAGTCCCGGGACTCGAGACAACTAAAATTACGAAAAGTCCCGGGACTTCGAGACACGAGACGTCCCGGGACCCAAACCCTAGAGCCGGCACTCCCTTTATAGACTTAAAATACGCACCGCTTTACCCGTCCATTCATTTTAAACTTATGGAAGATCTAACTTTGCAATCCATAGATTGAGTGTGATCCCTGGCCTCACAACGATGACTTTTAATGGGTTATGTGCGTGCTTCAGAGGGCTCGTTAAGCCGCTGGTCCCGATTGGTGACAACTGATGGTAGTCATTAAGCCACGTTAGAGGCCCATGGGCGGCCTGACAAACAGTGACACCAGAGGTTGGCACTATACGTACGACTGATGGTTAGAGCTACATTTGGAATTGTTAAATTTTTAGATGTAAATCTACTTTTTAGCAATATGCTTGTGGCGTGTGGACAGTTACGAGTATGTCAGAAGTAATGTGGAGGGGGAAGAAGCTTAAAAAGATATTCATCCTCTCACATTAAGGCCCCTCCACGTTATACCTCTACATATAATTGACCGAGAGAGCGCAGAGCGCGAGCGATGCGTCTCCGTTTCAGCTTGGGAAAAAATGCTTTCGTATATCCGGATGTCCGTACGGATCTCTCCTTTACAGGTCGCATTTCTCAACCGATCTAGACAAAACTTGGTATACAAGTTAAAAACGTTTTTAGAATTATTTAGTCGTCGGAGATTTTTAAATGGGGGAGTACTTCCCCCAAAAAGAGACAAAAATAGGGCTACTGAATATTTCCGCTTGATTAGATCCGATTTCGATATTTATTTTTTTATTTGAAAGGTAGTAACTTTAAGAACGAAGGTTACCGACATAGCTCTCAGAGTTTGCAAGTTAAAATGGCAATGGGCAGGCCATAAAGTTCGCAGAACCGACAACCGCTAGGGAATAAAGGTTCTCGAATAGCGAACAAGCAAGCGAAGTGTGGGAAGACCCCCCCCCCACACACGATGGACTGACGACATTGTAGCCATCGCAGGAAGTCGATGGATGGAGGTGGCACAGGATCGCTTTTTGGGGGAGGTCTATGTTCACCAGTGAACTTCTAAAGGATGATGATGATGAACTTTAAATTGGTGACATACAAATTTGGTGCAGATCTGATGAGGATATTCGGTGTGATGAGCAGAATAGCTCCTCAAAATGCAGTAAATTTCTCACTTATAGGTTTCTACCAATGAAATTAGCCCTTTACCCACTAGGTAGGGATTGATGGAGCACCTTAGTTATTATGTTAGTTTTGCAATAAGGTAACTAGATGGGCGCTATTGTGCTCCGCTAGATTGTTTGCTAAAAAGTTTGTATGCGCGAGGTCTACAGCTCATAGAGCCACTAGTATTTTAGTTATCGTTAAAACGTGATATAAGCGTAAACGATTCTATGAAAGAAAAGCTGAAAATGATTCGAATCGTGAGGGACGCAATTAAAACTTTATACACGAACCATGGCCCAGACTTTTCTCTCAGTTGCACTTGCGGTAAGGTAGACGGTATCTGCCCTATTTGAAGGATTTGGTATAAGAAAAACTATGAAAGAATCCAATACAGATGTGAGAATCGAATGTGGCATCTATCTATCGTCTACCTATACGTAAAAGTATGTATAGTTTACTTGAAATATGCTACTGAACAAAAGACTATAACATTTTGAATAATCGTGTCTGTCTGTTTGTCTGTTTTTATGTAACTGTTCACGCATCACTTAAAAACTACTAGACTGGTTGCAATGCGGTTTTTACTATTGGATAGCTTAGGGTTTGACTTAAAAACTGGTTTACTTGGTATCTCAATCCGACGAGTAGAAGCCAAGCAATCGATAAAATCTTTTTGACGGCTGAAGAAATTTTGATCTAATGTTGGTATATTGGTATTTTAGGTCCTGGAATAGCATATATGTACAATGAACACGCGTGCGAAGTACAGCTAGTACTTATAATAAAGCGGTAAGTACCAAAAAACTGTACAAAAAACATAATTTATAAAAAATGGTCTAGTACACTAGACCATATTTTTATAGGCTACTTACTGAACAGGGATATAACATTTTTTTAAATCGTGTCTATCTATTTTTTTGTTCACGCATCCCGTAAAAGCTACTGGACTGATTGTGATGCGGCTTTCAATGTTGGATAGCTTAGAGATTGACTTAAAAACTTGGTATCTTAATCCGATGCTTAGATGCGGAGCAATCGATAAAAAACTATTTTACAGGGAATGAATTTTGAAGAAATGTATATTATATTGTACTTTATAGATCTATAGGTCTTTATAGGTTGTACTTTTGGTCCTTAAACGCTGGGCACGCAAAGCCGCGTGCACAGCTAGTATTAACATTTTTTTTTTTGTATTTTTATCTTAAGGGGTGTGGGTTTTAAGCACCCAGTAACTATGCGGCAGGTATCGTTCAGCGCTACATCAACCTCATTAGCGTGAGCGGACCGATGCCACACAGGACATGCAAATTCACCAGCTGAAAATGAGAGAGATAGGCCAGTTGTGCGTAGTACATGAGGTGTGGCTCCCCAGCTGGTAGACGTCAGACGGCGAAGCAAGTTGTTCCTTGAGGCAACCTTATTTTTACTTTCTGTCAGTGAGCTCTATATGTAAGTGCTCGATCTAAAGTTATACCCAGGTACCGTGGGTAATTGCAATGTTCGATGTCGACGCCAGGCCAAGAGAGGCTGAGGGTCTTTTCAGCTTGCCTGTTTCGAAGAGAGAAGACACACGACTGCGTCTTGTTTGGGTTTGGTCGGAGAGTGTTTTTGTTGTAGTAAGAGTCGAGTGTCTCCAGGGCATCCATCAAACTTTCTTCGGCCTCCGCAAAACTGTGCATTTGAGCCGCTAACGCTTGCCTGTCTGTAGTCTTCTGCTTATAAAAAACGGTGAGTATGTAGAGAGCTAGGTTGGTCATTAGTATAGATGCTAAATAATGCCGGCGCTAGTACGCTTCCTTGAGGGAGACCGTTTTTCTGGCAGCGCCATCTACTTTTTGTGTGGTTAAGATCTACTTGGAAGCGCCGGTTATCTCGTCTCTTGATTTGTGCATGACTTTCCTGGCCTAAAGCTTGCTCAAAGATAAGGTCTGGGTCGATTATGGGCATCAAGCGGTTCAATAAAAGCCTTTCGAAAAGTTTGAACGTGTGGCACAGCAAGGATATGGGGCGATAGCTTTTGGGGTCTTTCGGGAATTTGCCAGGCTTTAGCAAAGCAATCACTTTAGCTCTTCTTCAGAGTTTTGGGATTAAAGCATCTTTGAGGCAGACGTTAAACAGAGCTAGGAGCCAAGATACGGCAATTGGTCCAAGATGTTTTATTTGTTCAATAGTTAAATCGTCGAAACCAGCCGCTTTACCTTTACTATAATTAGTTAGTAATATACTTGTATTATTTGAAGCACATTCACCCTAGAGAAGTTTTTTTTCTACACCTTTTCAGTGGTGCTTACCATAGAGACGAGCTTTTTTTTATATTTACCGTATGTGGCCATAATATCTGGTGAGATTGTGGAAAAACGCTGGCAAATCCACATCAATATATAAAAGTGAAACATTGTTTGTTTGGGGAGTTCGCACGTGATAACGGCTGGACGGATTTTGATAAAACTGTTCTTCTTAGGTACTGTACTATATAGAGACCAACATAGGATACTTTTTATCCCGAAAAGTGGTAAGTATCCACGTGAATACTGAAAAATGTCGAAGAGACGGTTGCCGTTGAAAGGAAATGATAACTAGTCTGTCAAAAAATCAAGAGCGTTGGTGCCTAGAAGAACATAGGATGCTTTTTTTCACGATAAAATGATGTTCGCGTGGACGAGGTTGCTGGCGAAAGATGATATATATAAAAAAGTATCTAATACAGACTCGTCACAGAGCACACAACCCGTACAGAACAGACAGTATGTACCAAACAACAGCCTGCGCATTATCGCCGCACATGGGCCCGCTCGCACCATGAAAAATTCATAACCGATGCCATAGAGGGAATTGTGCAGACACGGCACGTACTGCTTTGTGCGGTATCACACTGCAATGATGGAGCAATTTTTGTACGTCCGACTATGATTTTAAAATTAGTTAGATTATTATGTAGCTCTGTAGAATATTGTATTGACACTGAGATTGTGAAAAATAATATAGCACTGTTATAT
Source organism: Alsophila aescularia (assembly GCA_946251855.1). NCBI lineage: Eukaryota > Metazoa > Arthropoda > Insecta > Lepidoptera > Geometridae > Alsophila > Alsophila aescularia. The sequence continues at coordinate 11,715,110 of OX276373.1, forward strand.
TTTTGTTAAGGCATGGTTTTTTATGGGCCTACCTATAAAGTTTTCAACATTGTTGCTATCTAAATGTACACTAATATTATATAGAGGAAATATTTATTTTTTGTATGTTTGTAATGAATAAACTTAAAAAATATTGAACCGATTTTTAAAAATTCTTTCAGTTATAGAAACTACATTATCAGGCAGTTACGTGGGCAATATATTATATAACAAAAAATTGAGATCCCTTCGAAAATGGCACTAATGAAACCCATGGTATCAAAACTTTGCATATAAAAGTCATTATTCGACGTGCGCTGCGAAAACTATTGATGATAGATACATATATGTTTAAAGCACTAATCATTATACACAAAAAACACAAGGCTATAATGTCTAACTATTATAGTCAAGTCATTATGACCGTTTTTTGGTCAAATTATTCAATCAAAACACTGGTATAATCGATTTTTTATTTTATCTTTAGGGAAACTCTGGGCTACTCGAGTGAAGGTGGGGCGAGTCGCTGGTAATGGAGAAAAAGATTTAAACATAAGAATTCAAAGCACTCATTGCCAAATAAGCATACCTAACGCAACATCTAGAAAATTTAAAAATGTAAGACATGTCTATATAAATAAACTTTAAAAAAATGTATGTATTCGTTTCGGGTGTTCAGGTAATTTGTAACCAAAAACTACTAAACTACTATCACTATAATATATCTGGATTAAAAAAAAAACCTAAATCATGTATTTTTTTACTTTCAATTCATACTATAATAAAACTGTAACTGGGCTAAATCTGTACATAAAATATTTTTTGAAAATTATAATTGAGATAAACTTCAAAATCGATATAGAGTGCAAAAAGGTTTTTTTTGTCTGTCTGTCTGTCTGTCTGTCTCTTTGAACACGCATCACACTGAAACGGAACCGAACAGATTTTGATGCAACTTGGCACAATCATAGCTTATGTTATGGATTAACATTTAGAATACTTTTTATCCCGAAAAAATCATGAGTTCCCGAAGGATAGGGGTTGAAAGTTATTTAAAAGAACACATATTACGCTGAAACTACTGGACGGAGTTTGATGTAACTTGGCACAGTCAAAGTATATATTATGTATTATTATTATTCATTCTTTTTATACCCAAAAAATATAGAGTTCCTGCGGGATAGGTATTTAAAGTTATGGTAATTTAAATGTAATATAAATACTATAATAAAACTGTAACTGGGCTAAATCTGTACATTAAATATTTTTTGAAAGTTATAATTGAGATAAACTTCAAAATCGATATAGAGTTTTTTTTTGTCTGTCTGTCTGTCTGTCTGTCTGTCTGTCTGTCTGTCTGTCTGTCTGCCTCTTTGAACACGCATCACGCTGAAACTACCGAACGGATTTTGATGCAACTTGGCACAATCATAGCTTATGTTATGGATTAACATTTAGAATACTTTTTATCCCGAAAAAATCATGAGTTCCCGCAGGATAGGGGTTGAAAGTTATTTAAAAGAACACATATTACGCTGAAACTACTGGACGGAGTTTGATGTAACTTGGCACAGTCAAAGTACATATTATGTATTAAAATTATTGATTCTTTTTATCCACAAAAAAATATAGGGTTCCTGCGGGATAGGTATTCAAAGTTATGGTAATTTAAATGTAATATAAATAAAACATTAAAAGGGTATCATAATTTCGACCCTCTTGTCACTATACTGTCTGGTTTAGCGGGATCATTTCTGCCTGCCAACCCAGACGTGCGTGGATCGAAATCACGCACTTCTTAAAAATGTTTTGTTCCATATTTTTATGCATTTACATATTTTATGCTTTATTTTTACAATTTATTTGTTTTTTTTCCTGAAGTAAACCGTCAAATCTTTACAGCAAAATAGGTCACAATAATTCCAATTAGTATAATTTAGAAAAAACTCAAAAACAGAAAAGAATTCTGAAAGAATTTACTTTGTTTTTTTTTTACTTTGTAAATTTGTTAGTTTTACCTGAAGTGCATGTTTAAAAATAAATAAATTATCATTTATAATTTATATTCCCTCATAAAAAAGCGCCCTCTAGCGGCTGTTTTTATTGGTAACTAAACTGCTTACTGTTTTACATTTTTAACCCCCGAACAAAGAGACTGGTGTTATAAGTTTAGGGTGTGTATCACTGTATGTGGGTGTGTGTGTTTTCGTTTTTTTTTTGGTTGAAAGCTAATGTGATTGAGATGGTCAACAACTCCAGTGCATAAACCAAACAAATCAAAGTTCTGCCTCCAATTTAACTAGATGGCGCTGATTGACCTTAAAACACGCAAGCATTTCATTCACTGCAACTAAGCGTACCGCTAAATTCAAATCTGTTAACTTTTCGAATTCGGCTCACATGACTTTGTTTATTTTGTGTGTGTGAGTGTGTGTGTGTGCGTGTGTGTGTATGTGTATGTGTATGTGTGTGTGAGTGTGTGAGGATGTATGTGCGTGCGATTTAACTGCGTGGTTTTTATATTTGAATGCTGAGGTAACGAGATGGTTCTTAGCTATAATGGGAGGGAGGAGGGGAGATGGGGGTTAGGATCGTTGATCTCAAACAAATGGACCGATTTTGATGCGGTTTTTTATGTTTGAAACTGATGTGATTGGAATGGTTCTTAGCTATATGGGGCGCGAAAAGGGGGGAGTTTCGAGAAAAAGGGGATGAGAATCGTACCTTTCAAACGAATCGACCAATTTAGCTGCGGTTTTTTATGTTTCAAAGCTGAGGTAAACAAGATTTTTATTAGCTATAATTTGGGGAATATGGTGAAATCCATAGCTCCCAAATGAATGGACCAAATTTGATGCAGTTTTTATGTTTTAAAACGGATGTGATCGAGATGATTCATCATGTTTCTTTGCTATATGGTAAGGGGGGGGGAGGATTTGAAAAAGGGGGGGGAGTCGAAAAAAGGGGGGGGGGGAGGGTGAGAATCATATCTTTCAAGCCGAATGGACCAATTTAACTGCGGGTTTTGTTTCAAAGCTGAGGTAAACAAGATGGTTCTTAGCTATAATGGGGCTTTATGCTCGCTACGCTTCGCTTGCGTCTTCGTCTTCTAATCTATCATGACCATGTCGGATCGCCACTGAAGGTTGTTAACACAGGCAGGTAGGTAGGTACCTATATTGGTACTTTTGGTACTGGAATATCTCAAAGGATCATTATATCCCAGAAAAACTACCACTCGAGCAACGCTGCGGGCACAACTATAGGCAATAATAACGTAAAAGTCTGTACAAAGAAGATAATTATAAAAAATTCGACTGAGCTACTGAACAAGAATAAAACATTTTTAAAATTCGTGTCTGTCTGTTTGTTTGTCTGTGTTTGTTCGCGCATAACGTAAAAACTGTTAGGCCGATTGCGATGCAGTTTTCAGTGTTGGATAGCTTAGGGTTTGGCCAAGATCTGAGGTACTTGGTATCGTAATCCAATGATTAGATGCCGAGCAATCGATAAAAACTTTTTAACGGCTGAAGGAAATTTGATCAAATGTTTATTTTAGGTCATGGAATAGCACATAGAGTACTTTTAACCTAGAGAAATTACCACGCGAGCGAAGCCAGCACAGCTAGTTGAGAATAATTTTTATCCCGAAAAAATAATGAATTCTGTAAATTGAAGATATTGTGTAATTTTTTTTGGAGGCCTTTTGTATGCAATACTTAAGCCAAAACGGTATTTTTGAATTTTTTGTCTGTCTGTCTGTCTTTCCGTCTGTCTGTCTGTACCTTGGCAGCGCATCACGCCGAAAATACTCACTAAATACAAATGAAATTTGGTTTGATTTGTGTTCATATTTCTAGGTAGGACATTGGATACTTTTCATCCCGAAAAATTCAAGATTTCCTGCAGGACAGGGGTGGAAAATTATTTTAAAGAACACGTAGCATGCTGAAACTATAAGACGGATGTTGATGCAACTTGGCACAGACATAATAATAATAATATAATATATTCGGGACATTTCCACACCAATAATCTAGCCCCAAACTAGGATACCCTGTGCTATGGGTACTAGATAACGGATAAAAATAAATAGATAAAAATATTACATCCATGACTCGGAAACAAACATTTCTGATCATCACACAAATGATTGCACCTTGCAGATTTGTACCCGCGACCGTTCGATTTCGTACCTGATCTCTAGCCACGAGACCAACCGGTCGTCAACATAGTTTATAAGATAGGTGAAAATTATGGATACTTTTTGATCCAAAAAAATAAAGGTAATGAAGCCTAAACAGTTTGTTTATTTAATTTTGTATGTCTGTCCAGACAGACAGTCTATGTCTATGTCTATGTCTGTCTGTCTGTATCTTGGACGCGCATCACGCCACTGGAACTACTGGATGAATTAAACTGAAACTTGGTATGATTTGAGATCATACTAAGAGGTAGGACCCGAAAAATTAATGGGTTCTCGCAGTATAGGGGTTCAAACTTATTTAAAAGAACACGTACCACGCTAAAACTAATGGACGGGTTTTGATGCAACATGACACCGTCACAGAATTAATAATAGTACACAGTACACATAGTACAAGACACCGTCTTAATTTATATAATGGGTTAAAATTAAGGACACGTTTTATCCCGAAAAATTAAAGGGTTTCTTCGGGATATGGGTCCAAAGTTATGTTATTTAAATAATATTTATTTGGATGGTTCTCAATATTCGATACTGTTTTACTTTTCATTTTTGTCTATCTGTCTGTCTGTCTGTCCGTATCTTGACCGCGCATCGCACAGAAACTACTGAATGAATTCAAATGAAAAAAATAGTAGGACATTGGATACTTTTCATCCCGAAAAATTAAAGGGTTTCTGCAATGTAGGGGTTGAAAGTTATTAGAAAGAACACTTATCACGCTGAAACTACTTTTTTGACGGTTTTTTAATACAAATTGACACAGTTATATATCTATCTACTATACTTACAATAAAGCAATAGGTACGAAAAAGGCTGTAATAAGAAGATAAATAAAACAATTCTCTTGGGTGCTTAAGAAAGGTTTTGAACACGTATATAATTATTTTTTTAATCGTTTCGCTCTGTTTGTTTGTCTATATGTTTGTTTGTTCTCGCATCACGTAAAAACTATTGGCCGATTGCAATGCGATTTTTATTGTTAGATAGCTTTGGGTTTGATTTAAAAACTGGTGTAATTGGTATCTCAATTTGGTGAGTTAGAAGCCGAGCAATTGATAAAAGTATTTTTGACGGCTAAAGAAATTTTGATCAAATGTTGGTATATTGGTCCTGGAATAGCACATTATGGTACTTTGAACCTAAAGAAAAGACAACGCGTGCGAAGCTGCGGGTACAGCTAGTCTTAAATAAATACGGATATAAGGTAGAAAATAAAAAACAAAAGTACTTCTGCCACTTCTATTCCAATTTTAGTTCTTTAACCATCGTACAGTAATATTGTGGGTGCACCGACGTCGTATATAAAACAATGTTCTGGAGCAAATGTGGATTTACAGCGGCGGCCCGGAATCCGTCGTGACAACAAATCTAAGATGCCCTTTAGGTCGGGAGACGCTTGCTCAATTACTTACTGCTCCTCTGGTGACAGCAATTTGATTACTTTTACATTTACACTAATATAATAAACAGGAAAGATTTGATTGTTTGTATGTTTGTTTGTTTGTAATGGATAAACTCAAAAAATACAACAATTTTAAAAATTAGTTAAATTGAAAACATTAAAAAAAACTACTTTTATGCAGTAGCATGATGAAACTTAGAACTGGCTACTACAATTAAATTCACATACAACATTTCGTGCTATGCTGTTAACTGTTAAGGAGCTCCTTAGTCAGGAGCCAACCCGAAGTGCAGCAGCCATAACATGGTAAAACTTCAAACCGGCTATCCTAATAAAATGCTTATAGAAAAGTTCGTGATTATGCTGTTGACTGTTGAAGAATTCTTATATCTGGAGCTGATCCTGGATGTCGATCCAGGACATGCTTACCATAAAAATGTATTGTCATTGGAACAGAACCAACATGCAAAAATTCAAATCCGTAGGATAAAAGAAAGTGGTTCTAATGCAGTTTGCAAGATTTGACCTAAACAAACATACATACATACAAACATTTCAAGATATATAAAAGCTTTTAATTATTTTACTTTTAGAAAGCTACATTAGCAGCGAGTAACATGGGCAGTATTTTATTTTTCTTAAAAATGGATTTCTCTACGAAAATTGCAGTAATGTAACCCCCTTGCAGTAATGTATACCTTTATCAACAATACAGAACGGAATAACATATTGACATGGAAACGAAATAATAACAAGTCTGTGAAGAACGTGAGTAATAATGCAGTTGTCTGTGGTCGAAAAGCACCACGATCGTTGCTGCCAAAGATTTTGAATTACGCTTACTGGCGTTTTTTTTTAGAAGTTACGTTGGGTATATAAATGCTAAAAGTAAGAAAAATACCGCGGAGTAAGCGCGCGGGTAGCGCTGCGGTAGTGCGGCTGAACCAGGGCCAGGCCGGTCGCACTCCGCAACAAGTACAAATATTAAATCTACACTTCGAGGGCGCAATATTCGGGTTAGTTCAGTAGAGTGTCAAGCGTGCGCTCGATGAGTCGCGCGCCATGTGCTTAGCGATAAAGTACCTACTTTCGTAAAGTTATTGACGTAAAGTTATTATTCGTGTTTTAATTATAAGTACCAAGTAGTAACCTAGAAGGTACTGCATAGCATTCGGCTGTTTGAATAGTGATAGAAATGACGACTTTCACTCATTATAAAGCAAGGAATTCAGACAGCTTTATTCATCACAGTGCAATACCTATAGGATATAATCATAATCAACCAACGACACTTATACGTATCTCACTACTACGGCATTCTGAAAACGGGATAGGTAGGTAGTAAAAATGAGGTAGTGGGTCTATTCTGATAAGAATGTCATTGTATGTAATAGAACTATTATAATTTATAGTAATAAGTAATAACATAATACATTATTACTTATTTATTCTGTTACAACATCTAAATCACAGTGTATATCACAGAATAATTAGTACAAGTACCTAGTCATATTATTATCTTAATACAACCCTACCGAGCGAAAAAGGGACAGAGGGATTTTGAAATGGTTAGAGCAATGGAAGTTCTCACGCGTTGTGATACGGTGCATTCTAGCCTGTACGCGATGGGCGAGCGCCTTCTAGGTAAATATAATTGAAAGATCGCAGCGCTGTGCGAGTTAAATTGCACTTTATTGCGTTGTAGCGAGAGTCGCTATGTATTTATATGACTTCACTCAGTTATCCTTCTGTACTTGTCCTATTATTTATTCTGTGCCAGGGCTAGACACTAGTTTTTGACAGACACAAATTATAATCCCGGTCTAGACCATTTAATAATTAATTGCTTTAGTAAAGTTAATTCATTTGTGTATGCAAAAAAGACACTTAGATGATAGATGCAACCATTTAGGCAATTATCATACTAATATTCTGGAGCGTAAATTTTTCTTGGATGATATTTATTTTGAGAACATTATTATGTCAACAAGACATAAGTTATGAAACTAAAACCCGGGTAAAAAATTGCCTAGAACACTCTTGCGACGAAAACGAATTGATTGATGTCTAGCTTGTAAAAATCGGACTAAGTTTTGAGTTTAATACCCTTGATATTCTTCGTCGCAGTCGCGTAAAAAAAATAGTCTATGATACTCTATAAATAAAGATTAATCGTTTGATACCTCGCTTGTCAAAATCGGACCAAGTTTTTAGTTTGAACACATATTACTTCAAAAATAATAGCCCATGGCAATACATACCTGAAGACAAATCGATTGATACCAAGCTTGTATAGGGTCAATAGGGGCGACGCTATAGTGAAACATCCATAAACCCTCATACATACATACATATATAGTCTTTTAAACTCATTACCCTTCCCTTGCTTCGCCGTACTCGGGTAAAAATAAAGCAAACAGTTCAGTTATTATTAAATATTTGTTCTGTTATTATTAGAAAAACTGCGAATTTTAAGTGATGGCTTTGGTGGTGTAGGCTAACAGTGGTGTCGATTCTGAGTGCACCAATTAAAACTAAAACTAGCAGCTCTAAAATAACTTGACAGCTCTAAAATTGTTGCTGTCCCTTTCGTTTCCAAAAGGTTTGAAAGTAACAGCAATAATTTTAGAGCTGTCAAATTTAGTTTTAGGTTTAATTGGTGCACTCAGTTGCTACCTAAAATAAATCGAATATTATAAAGGTGTTAACAAAACTTATTATTATGAAAACTAACGTGGTTTACTTGAGGTGGACGAGTGTCCACCTCAAGTAATCAAATCAGCCTGTAGCTCCCAATCTACATGTGTTGTTATTGAAACCCAGACGTCTGTTATTCGACATGTTATCTGTTAAATCTCTCAGGAATGTCTGTAAGAGTTAACTCCATGTTGTTGGTTTAGTTCCTCGGAGTCTTATAACTGGGTCGGTTGTGTGATCCAGTTGTTTTAAACCTGGGTATCATCAAGATAACATGAAAAAATATATGTTAGTTACAACAGAAATTTTAGAAGTTCTATAATATTTATTGTATAATATTAAGAACGGCATCTTGTGAGGAAGTGGCCCACTGGATGGTCTACTGGATGATCCAAGTAAAATTATTATATAAATACAAAAAACCCGACCATAGAATAAATAATAGACCCGACTACAAATAAAATTATTGAATACGAGCTGACCGCCCGCAAAAATAATCACACTAATATTAGTAAGGTGAAAGTTTGTATGTATGTAAGGGTTGTTGCTACTTCACGCTTAAACGGCTAAACGGATTTTAATTAAATTTAATGTACCTAGTGGTAGCTTATACCCTGGATTAACGCATAGGCTACTTTTAATCTCGGAAAAATGCACGGTTCCGTAGGGACGCGAGTGAAACCGCGGGGCGCAGCTAGTATTTATATAAATTTCCTGTTTCTTATGTTTTTTATTTTTTACTTTTATTTTAATAGTTGCAATTTTAGACTACATTTGCAACATTAGACTAGAACTATAGTATTTACATTAACTTGAATAATCTAAAAATGAAAATTTTGTAAAAAGCTTATAAGGCAATTGCTTCTGATTAGATATAAGAATTATATATTTGTATATAGATATGTTACGACTGTCACTCACGAGTTATTAAATATAATGAATCATGCTCCCGTTAGTTTATATACCAATTTATATATTTGTATGTTATATATTTGTACCTTCATTTTGATACCTCACTCGATAGGTTTTGGTAATTTAGTCTTCCGTTGGAAATACAATATGGCAGCTGTGAGCCGCCATATTAGTTTTCTTGACACTTCATAATATATCCTATAGCACTCTCGTGATAAAGACGAATCCTTCAATTGTGACTAGAATGCTGGCTCATATTTAGGCCAGCGTGGCAGCCATAATTCTGGGCATAATTCCTCCCACCAAAGGGCTGTAAGATTTATAGTTTTGTGTATAGTATAGTATAGTATAGTTAAGTTGTTATTATTATATATCTTTTAATATGAACAACTGTTTTTATATGCTTTTTCCTGTATATCAATAGTTTTCATTGTTACATACAGTAGCTCGCTAGTTTTATTTTGTAGTAATTAATTGAAATGTGTAGTAGCTAGTCAACATATCGGGTCTCTATATGACACCAAATACAAACATTAAACTTGATAGTTCAAGAGTTAGTCTTGCAAGATTTGCACATAACATACTTATGTAACCACCTCACATTTATTACCACGTAAAGTTAAATATACGCTTGTCAACAGTGAGTGTTCTTTTTTCTAGTTAAATGATATCTAAATAACTATAACCAGCCTAGTTTCTGAATTCTTTGGAATCGTAGTAATTTATTTATTTATACATATACAAAATTGTATCAAATTTTAGTGTAGCCTATGTGTTAAACCAGGATATAAGCTATCTTGGTACTAAATTTCATCCAAATTCGTTCAGCCGTTTGAGCGTGAAGGAGTAACAAACATACACACAAACATACAAACTTGCGCATTTATAATATAAGTGTGACATACACAATTGTATCAAATATAAAAATATATATATTCATAATCATCCATTGCGTTACATTGCTTAGAAAAATAAATACAATATAAAATAAAATAAAAACAGCCACGCAGCTTGGCGGGCACGCATAGCCTTAGGGTTCCGTAGTGATTAAAATGCGGGTTTCACAATTGCGTAGCTTAGGGCGCTACCCTTTGTGAAACCCGCATTTTAATCAGTTCAGTAGTTTTTACGTGATACGCTAACAAAGTTGTTTTTGGTTGGATTAAGTCGCTTATGGACTTTGTTCAGAGTTGACTCAAATAAACGTATTGTGCGTTATTTCATTCAATCTTCCTTGCAACAGACTGCGTTTTCAAAGCTCTATAAGGATCGACTTCATTAGATGATACACGAAACTACGCTAACAAAGTTGTTTTTGGTTGGATTAAGTCGCTTATGGACTTTGTTCAGAGTTGACTCAAATAAACGTATTGTGCGTTATTTCATTCAATCTTCCTTGCAACAGACTGCGTTTTCAAAGCTCTATAAGGATCGACTTCATTAGATGATACACGAAACTACGCTAACAAAGTTGTTTTTGGTTGGATTAAGTCGCTTATGGACTTTGTTCAGAGTTGACTCAAATAAACGTATTGTGCGTTATTTCATTCAATCTTCCTTGCAACAGACTGCGTTTTCAAAGCTCTATAAGGATCGACTTCATTAGATGATACACGAAAGACTACTAGGCTCTACGTCAGATAGACAGTAGCGAGTAAATTCCCATTTAGCCTCAAGAGTGCGGGTAACCGCTAAACGTCTGCTAAATTACTTCGCGGTGAAGCTTGCTGCGTCAGACTTACTCGAGGCATCAATAGCTAGCACCTAGTACTAACTGCATAATTATTACAGGAGTAGGTACTAGCTGCGCCCCGCGCGTCTCCGTTTCAGCTTGGGCAAAAATGCTTTTGTAGGTCCGGATGTCAGTCCGAGACACAGAGACGAGGAGAACAGAGATCCGGACGGACAGGCGGACGGCCGCCTGTCCGTCCGGATCTCTGTTCTCCTTTACAGGTTGCATTTCTCAACCGATCTAGACGAAACTTGGTATACAGGTAAAAAAAAGTTTTAGATTTTTTTACTCATTGGTGATTTTTTATTGTATTTTTTTTTATTTTACTTCCCCTAAAAAGGGGAAAAAGGGGGCTACTGAATATCTCCGCCTTATTAGATCCGATTTCGATGGTTATTTTTTTTATTTGAAAGGTAGTAACTATAAGTTGGTCTCATAAAAAACTGGTGAAAATCTGATGAGAGATCCGTCGGTGCGCACGCGGACTGCTCGGTTTGCTCCCACGGCTCAAGCCGTATATCTGCTCAATGCCCTAATTGCGAGTGAACCAGACGTTGACCTTCTTCACAAAATTGTATATGTTCGTAGATTTGTCTATTAAATTCTTAAGGTAATTATTAATTATTTTCTTATCTTGCTTTTCTGTATCTTTTATGTTATTGGCTTGTTACACTCTTTGGCGTTGCTGTAAGTGCAACAAGCATTTGAAATATAAATAAAAAAATACAATAAATAAATGAGGATCTTCGCCGTGATGATCAGAATAGCTCCTCAAACTGCAGTAAATTGCTCACTTTTAGGTTTCTACCAGTGGAATCAGCCCTTTACCCACTAGGTAGGGATTGATGGAGCAGCTTGATTGTTAATGTTAGTTTTACAATAAGGTAACTAAATGGCGCTACTGTGCACCGCTAGATTTTAAGCAAAAATGTTTGTACTCGCGAGGTCTACAGCTCACAGAGACACTAGTAATATTAGTGTGATAGTGTGATTAGTGTGAAGTTTGATTGTATAATACGGGCGAACTGCAAACTCCAACACCAGATGCCAGTAGGTACTACCTTATACGTCGAGCAAGCATTAATATGCTCTGGGTGCAATATTATATTTTGTGTTCCTTTTCCAATAGAATAAAATGAGTAATACGGTGTATTCAATGAATTGTTAATGCATAATTGATAGTATGAACTGGTAACAAAAGTACGAAACTGTTCTGTAGTCAAACAAGAACCCCTTATAGATTCGCTTTGGCGGAGTCGCTGCAAGAGCTGCGACAAATGCTGACTAGCATAATTGATGCCTCACGACGAATTTATTGGTCTGCGCATGAACATAAACAACATAAATGGATGTATTTCAAAACAAGACATAAGTTCAAAAACTAAAACCCGAGTGCAGTCGGGTAAAAAATAGCCTATGACACTCTTGCGATGAAGACGAATCGATTGATACCTCGCTTGTCAAAATCGAACCAAGTTTTTATTTTGAACACATCTTTCCTTTGTTTCGCCGTAGTAGGGTAAAAAAAATGGCCTACGATACTATAAATGAAGACGAATCGATCGACACCTTGGTTGTCAAAATCTGAACAAGTTTTTTTTTTAACCTTTCGTTTGTATACCTGAAGACGAATCGATTGATTCATCGTTTGTCAAAATCGGAGCGATAGGTGCGACGCTATGGTGGAACATTCACATACTCACATACATAGATACATACATACATACATACATAGACTGTTAAACTAATTACACTTCCCTTGCTTCACCGTAGTCGGGTAAAAGAGCTATGATTTTGCTTTACTGACCCATCTCAACGGATCGTACTGTATTATATGAAAAAGCTCCTTGTAGACATGTAGAAACAGCAACGGAAATGCACATAAATAAGTTCAAAAACTAAAACCCTAAAAAATTGCCTAAGACACTCTTGCGATGAAGACGAATCAATTGATACCTCTCTTGTCAAAACTGGACCAAGTTTTTAGTTTGAACACATAACCCTTCCTTTGCTTTGCCGTAGTCGGGTAAAGAAAATCAAAAGTCAAACGTCTATGGCACTCTATAAATGAAGACGAATCGATTGACACCTCGTCTGTCAAAATCGAACGGGCGAAGCTATGGTGGAACATCCACATAACACATAGTCGGGTGAAAAATGTGGATATGGATACTAAAAATTTTAACAAAAACAACGTACATTTTGTTTGTTACTGTACAAACGGTGAGCACCTAAACCTAATTGTGAATCAATTTACTAAAGTTTGCCACATCACAAAATAAACCTAAATCAGTGACTCCAACCCTAACATAATTTAAGGGTGGACCAGACTAACCAATCCCAAAGTTTTCTTTTAAAAGCCTCGGTAATTTCCCTGATAACAGGGGAGGTTTTTTTTATGAATTCCCTTTTTTAATTTACGGGTAATTTACGTCGTCTGAAAGTTTCATTTGTGAGGTTAAATTACTTTAACGATTTGGGCTAACTCCGGCACGGTTAACTAGGGTGGCGAGGAATGGCGAGGAATGACGAGGAATTTGCCGGCCGTTTATTAACAATTTTACATTTTTGTTAATTGCCGAAATGTGTTTCGGCGTTTTGGTAGTCAAACACAGGGAGCTAGATGGTAGCCATTTTTTAAATGAAGGAGTTTTACAAAGGTGGTACCTAATTACCTATACAATGTTCCATTTTTGCATTGTCTTCGATCAAACGGGAGGGCTGATGGTCGAGCGATAATTATACTCTTGCAGTCCAACGACATCGGTTTATATCCTCGCCCGCACTAATTACTTTAAAAAAGTTATATGAAGATTTGCAATCGCTCTTTGTTACGGAGGGTCTGTTAAACCTCGATTCTCTACTAGCACGTAGCGTGTCCAGGAAATAGCGTGGCAGACATGACACAGCACATAATTAGTTTTCACGACTAAACGGTTTAAAATATTCTTGATGCAATTTAACAACAAAATAGTGTGCACAATGAAAAACGACATCTAGTCTTATTTATACTAAAATTACACAACTAATAAAAACTGTAATAAAAACTAATAACTAAAATAATTAATCGCTTAAACCACCATAGAGCGATGGTGGCCTAACGGTTCTATAGTGCAATTTAGAATACAACGATACCGGGTTCAAAACCTAGGCTCCACACCAATGAGTTTTCTGAGTTATGTGCGGGTTTTCCATCGCTCCGTGTTTTGGAGGGCGCGTTAAGCTGTCTCTGTTAAGGTTATTGATTAATAGCAGTCGTTAAGCCATGTCAGAGGCCCTCGGGTGGCTTGACAAACTCTAAAATCAGAGGCCAGCACTACCTCATACGACAAACAAACAAAAACCTGTAGACAAACTGTAGATAATCTACCTTACCTACTTGTACTTGTACTTGTATTCCCTTACAACCTCTTTGTCTCCGTGCGTGTAACAGATTTAGACGTATGTGGTATGGTCAGAATCCTAACATCCCTCCGAGTAACATAGGCTATATATTTTTAATATGGCGGCAGTATGGCTCCATTTTCAAATGTGAAAAAAACTTCGAGTTTTACAATATGAGTAACAAATGGAAGGCCTTGATAAGCACATTCCAACAGTATTTATTTATTGGCTTAAGTTCTTTTTTGACAAGGCAGGCGTGTTTTTTTTATCTTCTAAGCTAGTTTGTTTTACTTTTCCCCAGGAAAAATGTACCTGCGTAAAGCTCGGGGCACAACTAGTCTTCCCTTCTATATTATGATAAAACTGTAACTGAGCCAAACCTGTTTTTTTTTTTGAAAATTTCTATTTGAGATTTACTTCATTATCGATATACTATTTTTTTGTTGAACAAAACATTGCAATCTAATCTTAAAAACAATAAATACGAAAATAATGTGACGTGCTAAAATATTTACACAAACGCAAAATAGAGATTAAAAATGTCAAAAACTAATGGGAACCTATAAATATTCTAATTGATTACCTGTCAAAGGAACATGTAACGTAGACCATAATTTAAAATAATATCAAACAGGACAAAGATACACAAACACAAAGTTAAGTAGGTTTTTGCGTATCTTTCAAAGCCGTGGGAAAGGAACAACAGATTTAAGACAGGAACGCATTAAGGAGAACAAAGTAAATAGCGAATAAATGTTATTTGTAAAAAAACATAAAACATACAGTAGATATTTTAAAACATAATTAATAATTACTGATTATAAAATAATCGTAATAGTTACTTTTAAATAAATGATTATATTGTTCAGAATATTGACTTATATATGTATTATGTACTTTCTAAAATAATATAATCAAAAGTACGATCATCGGACTTATCGCCAACGATACCAGAAAACCTTAGAGTGAAGAAGATAATAGACTAATTATCTTTTGTATAGTATTATAATAAATATTATATCAAACTAACTAACTACCAAAATACTTATAAAACCAAATTAAAATAACAATACATGATATAGTAAACTCTATTTAAAATATCTCTATTATTCATTAAAAATGATCACTTAATGCGACCCTGTATGCCCAACACAAGTCAATATAAAAGGGCAAACCTGGATGACAGAGACTAGTCTAGACTAGTAGTAGTGATAGGTTAGAACGCGACGCGGTCTCCATAATAATTCGCGTTTATTTACTATTAAAATAAAGTGTTAAAGTATATTTTCAACATACGTGTCCAATATGTAAAGCGAATTTAGATGCAGTGTTAAGTGAGAAAGTGGGTGAAGCCGTCCCTATGCCTACATGCAGAAAAATTACAAAGCTAAGTAGAAAACTTGGTGTTGATCGTTTATTCTGGATAAACTCTTATATTCTAGAACACATAACTAAGTATATACTTGGTGTTGGTCGTTTCTTCTGGATAAACTCTCTTATATTTTAAATTATATAGCTAAGTTTAAAACTTGATGTTGGTGATTTCCTGAGTAAACTCAACATATAATTATAACTAGAAGATAGATTCAAATTTGTGATTCCTAGACAGTTTACCTTATTTAAATTATAAATAACAACTGAGTCTATGACCTTTTATATACTCAGCATATACAGTTCTAAACTTAACTGATTTAACCTAAGTATCTAAGCTAAAGGCTATGTTACTTTGTGTATGATGATTTTAAATGAATCGCTAATTAAAATTCAATAACAACTAAGTCTATAATCGATGACTGTTTTATACTCAGGATATACAATTTTCAACTGAACTAATTTAACTAAGAGTATAAATCTTACTGTTGATGGATCTGGACATTGTACCATATTTTAAACTTCAGTCGCTATTAAGTATATAAGCCATAACATTGCTTATATACTAATAGAACTAAAAACTTATGAACTGATTTTATGTAACTATAACTAAATAAATAATTTTCAAGTTGCTTATTTATAAGAAGGACAGATCTAAGAAGAATTGATTATTTATTGAACGAGTGGATTCCATATGTTTTATAGAGTACGGATAACCTGAACTGATTTCGTATATTATTGAAATATAGCAATTGTGAATACTGGGAGGGGAAGTCTAGTGGAAATTGTTGATGATGTTTATATCTATTTATTGATGTGGATCTTATTATAATGTAAATTACAAGTAATACAGTGAAACTCTTATATATTATAAATTGACAACACCTTATATACTACAAGTTTTGACGAAGTGATTATTTGCAAATTTACGGACGATGACACATATTATATTATATTATATTATATTATATTATATTATATTATATTATATTATATTATATTATATTATATTATATTATATTATATTATATTATATTATATTATATTATATTATATTATATTATATTATATTATATTATATTATATTATATTATATTATATTATATTATATTATATTATATTATATTATATTATATTATATTATATTATATTATATTATATTATATTATATTATATTATATTATATTATATTATATTATATTATATTATATTATATTATATTATATTATATTATATTATATTATATTATATTATATTATATTATATTATATTATATTATATTATATTATATTATATTATATTATATTATATTATATTATATTATATTATATTATATTATATTATATTATATTATATTATACAAATGTATACAGATAAATTCTTATGTATTATAAATTGTCAAAACCCTATGACATTATATGAATTGACAAAGTGGTTATTGCTGATTACTGACAATGACATATATATTATATTATGTTAAAGTATTACTTTGTTCGTCTTTGTTGTTCAGATATATTAAAGATTCCTCTTTAATATATCTGAACAACAAAGACGAACAAAGTAATATACCTACCTTTAATGATAAATAAATTGATTGAAATACTATGTTCATATGAGAGACATTACGAATGCATAACCCCCTTTGTTTTGGTACAAAGATGTATAAATACACGTATTTTATAATCAATTACTATGGAGGTAATTGTTATTATTGCATAATTTAATGAAATAGCTGAGAGAAGGGAGATTGTTTCATCCTGAGACACACTAAATAGCCCATGCAAGCATTATATCATATACATATTATCGTGCAAAGCACGCAACGTGGGATTTAAATTAAAGCAACATTTAAAATGCTTGAGAATTCTGAAAGATTTGGTTCTTATTTATGTTAGGAAGAAATTATCTTCCTTATGGACTCTTGGCAGCCTTGTCAATATAAATAATGATTTAACTAGGAAGAAATTATCTTCCTTTGTTACTCTTGGCATCCCAGTTAATAAAAATAATGATTTAACTTCACTCTGAGGAATTACACAAAAGTATGTCCAGCCGCCAGGCTTTGGGATAGACAGTGATACCGAATATTCAGTTTACTGGATATTATAGTAGCCCAGTAATGGCCGTCAAGTGGCCGCACCGAATGGAATCAAGTCTGGTACTTACTTGTTGGGTTGAGAATGGTTCATGAATCTAACCGGAACTGGACATACAGTTCCAAGACAGACAATACCGACAATATCTTGTGAATTTCCCGAAACAGACAAAATATGTCATTACACCAAAACAAATCATAAATAACGCTTTATTTAACCTTCAAGTTTGTCTTTCATATGAATGTTAAATACATCAAATAAAGTTACTCATTTACAAAAAATTAACATTGACCAAGGAAGTGAATTATAAACACTAATAAATATTATGACATGTTTTATACTCAAATACTACAAACCATATTCATATTTCTTAAACCATCTGAAGAAGCTAAATACAAAACTATTACCTTTTATATAAACAACAATTGTTTATTTTACATGTTTTCTCCTTTAAAACAGCTCAACCAAAAATATAACAGAACTACCTTTAACCAAATACGTTAATTTTCAGCAAACTGTTCATTTAACTTAAACGATCACATAAGCCATTTAAATATTAAACTTCTATAAGTAATTATGATTATAACATTTCAATAAACTTCAATTTTATGAGTAATCTAGACGATCACATAAAACTTTACATATATTCTTTAAATCAGCAATTTTAATAGCAGCGTTTCACGGAACTTTACTTCCGTAGTAAAATAGGAATCATTCAATAGCATTTTTAGGTAGGTTAGGCGACTGGAACTTTACAGTCTGTTTCTTTGAACATAAATCTCACTGAAACTTCCAGACGGATTTTGAAGCAATTTGGACAATCATAGCTGATGATATGGTTTAACATTTAGAATACTTTTAATCCCGAATAACTAAAGAGATCCTGCAGGGTAGGGGTTGTAAGTTTTGTAAAAATATTATTTCACTAACCGATATAGTTGGCAAAACGGACGAAATCTTGACAAGAAATGTCATAATAGCAAAACAAAGATACAATTATGATACTTTTTGAAAGATTGGCAACACGGATCAACTCTTATAAAGAAATATCATACAAACAAAGATATATCTAGGTAATTTTTAGGGAAGCGTATCTAAAGAGTCCAAAAGGAGCCCTATTTTTAAAAGCTTTTATTTAACTTGCAATGTTTGTATTAATGTTTGTTTAGGTCAAATCTTCCAAGCTGAATTAGATCCACTTTCTCTTATCCTACACAGTTGAATTATTGCATGTTGGTTCAGTTCCGATGACAGTGCATTTTTATGGTACACGACCTGTATCAACATCCAGGAACAGCTTCAGAAAAAGGAACTCTTAATGGTCAGCAGCACTATCCCGAAAACATGTGTACACATTCTATTATGATAGCTGGTTTAAAGTTTACCATGACATGGCTGTTGCACTTTGGGTCGGGGTTTTTTGAAATCCTCTCATTAAGGGTGAACAGGGCGGCAAAACTGCCACCCGGGCAAACCTGCGGGCGCAATTAGTTGTAAATAAAATGTAACCCAGAGCGGTGTTTATATTACAATTTCGCTGTGAAATTACATCAGGAGTGATTAAGTATCGAAAACACCGCAACTAAAGGTTAATTCATTCAAGCTGTTGGATAGTATTGGCTAATCACGCATTGGTGGAGACTCGTGGGAGTAGTGCTATCTGTTTTATAAAACCTTATGTATCTGTAATTGTACAATACCCGACAATAACTACGGTTAAGGGTATCGCAGACTTCACGCCCCTGGCATCGCCCGGCATCGCTTTGTCTCGGCGCAAGCTAGTGAACTTGTGGCGCGTGGTCAACTTGCCGTAAAGGTCCGGGTTAAAATTAAATATCGATGATGTTTCAGGCTTATTTATGAAAATTTTTCTAAGAAAGTAATGTAATTACATCAAATATTTTTACTGCATGTATTTATACGTAATATAATGCTAAAGCTGAGTTTTTTTCTTGTTTTGATTTGGATAATTTAACTATTTATGTTGATATGTATTAATTTATATATTTATTTTATGTAATATATATATATGTTTTTATGTTATGTCATATATACTTTTTATATAATTAAGTATTTTTAAGTAATTCATAATTATTCTTAATTGTACACCACCGTCTATTTCTGCTTCCTCTGATACTGTCCATCCAAAGGTTGTCTGGAAGAGATCGCTTTAAGCGATAAGACCGCCGATTGTATTACCTTATTTAAGTTTTGATATTGTTTGTTCTTTGTTTTGGTATACAATAAAGTATTTCGTATCGTATCGTATAATTTTTGATAAGTAAATCAAACGTTAAATTCACCTCTCTCGCGCCGTGCAGCTTTTAGTGCTATGTTCGCGCTCAAAGTTAGTCTATAAACAATAAATAAAAAATTGTTTCCAGCACATAAGTAACACGAAATTCTCTTCTTGAATATACGCTGAATAGTTTTTTTCAAAACTTAATATATTTTTTAATGTTGAAGCCACAATATAGTCAATTTTCAAAGTTTTCAAACTAATTATATGTTGATATTAAGTCAGCGTATTAAGGCAATCAATTGAATTTCATGAAGATCAAGTATTAAATGACTGAATTACATGAATAGTATGTATCAACAAGTATATTAAAAATAATTATTACAATACATAAATAATGTATTTTTATATAAAAATCACTGATAAAAATTTTCAGTGACCTCTCAGCCCTCCCTCATCGGTCGAAGCGTTCAGACGCGATAAAATCCGTGTAAATTTTATCGCGATCCTCTCGCTCTAACTGAATAACGAAAGTTGCTCTACTTAATTTGTTTTTGTATATTTTTATAATCTTAAATAGTTGTAGTGTAGGTGACTTGCATGTTAGAATATTTTTCATAGATAACAACGTGTCTTCATGAAAACGATGTTAATTTCGTTTTTAGGATGTATGATTTTGAGCATCAATATCTTGCAAACTTATATAAATATCATCATCATCATCATCCCGAGTCAGTCCACCAGTGGACATAGGCCTCTCCCAAAGCACGCCACTGAGCCTGATCAACAACATTTATGTTTATCGAGTTCAAATCGATTTACTGAAAACCAATGAACTTATTTTCATGGAATGTATACGGGAGACGTACCTAAATTTATAAAAAAGTTTGATTGAAATTGGTTCAGAAATACTGAAGATTATAAACTGGCTCTGTGAGCTGTAGATCTCGCGCGTACAAACTTTTTTGCAAACAATCTAGCAGTGCACAGTAGCGCCATCTAGTTAACTTATTGTAATACTAACATTAATAACCAAGGTGCTCCATCAATTCAAAACAATTCATAATCCTGGAATCAGCCCCTTACCTAGTAGGTAAAGGGCTGATTCCACTGGTAGAAAGCTAAAAGTGAACAATTAACTGTATTTTGTTTTGCTACTCGGCTCATCACGCCGAAAACCCTCATCAGATCTTCTTTAAATTTTTATGTGACCAAGTTAAAGTTACTACCTTTCAACTAAAAAAAAAAACCCATCGAAATCGGATCTAATAAGGCGGAGATATGACATTTTGCCCCTTTTTGGGGGAGGGTACTTCCCCTCAATCAAAAATTTCCAACGACTAAGCAATTTAAAAAAAAACGTTTAACTTGTATACCAAGTTTCGTTTAGATGCTTGTAGGTTGAGAAATGCGACCTGTAGAGGAGAACAGAGATCCGGACATACGAAACCATTTGGCCCAAGCTGGAAAGGAGACCTTCGCTTGCGCTTCGTGCTCGCTCGGTCAACAAAATACAAAAATAAATTCAAAGACTTTCGTTTTGCAGTCGATTAGGAAAAGTTTTAATCTGCGTAAGTGTTTAATCCCCTAGATTTTGTGGTTCTTTGACATTTAATTTCTATATTAGAATATTTTTAGACTTGCAAGAGAAGGAGGTTCTCAAAACGACTGCTTTTTTCCTCAGTGTATCTTCTCTCTTATCTTCAGAAATTCTGAGCCGATTTGAATTACCTTTTCGGTATTATTTTTTATTTCAAGAGATAGGATTTCATAATTCAAATTCAAATTCTAAATTCAATTATTTATTCGTTTGGTTGGTTATACAAGGTGTTAGATGTTATAATTATGTGTCTTAATACATCACCAACTCAGGCATGCAAATGTACATTAATGTTATAAAATAAATTAGGTATATCAAATTAAAATGAACATTAAAACCTTAAAATTAAAATTTACACTTTACGTACGTAATATTACACACATTTATAATATTAATGTTTTTTTTATAATTTTAACCAATATTAATTTGGTTATAATTGTTTAAGTACTTTTTTCAGGATATCTATCCATCCATATCAATATACATAAATAATAGTTTAAAAAAACTGAAAAACACGCTTTATATAGAAAACCAAACTAAAAAATAGAAAATAAATGTTATTAGTGTAAATAAGAACAAAAAAAAAATAAAAAAAAATGTGGAGTGCATGGGTCAATAGTTATAAATATTTCATTGACAGATATGAGAAGAAGAATTATCATTTCGATAATATCATAAAAAGCATCCCACGCTTTTTTTGAAATAAAACATTTTTCCTTATTTACACTAAAATAAAAAAAAAAATTAGTTTGGTTTTCTATACAAAGCGTGTTTTTTAGTTTTTTTAAACTATTATTAATTTTCTATTTTGTTAGTTTGGGTTATTTATAAGAGCGTTTTTTTCTTCTAATTATTGCATTGTCATCGGTCTTTGACAGGTGTGCAAAATTTGAATGAAATCTGACCGTTTAAAGTGGGTCAAAATAGCGTCCAAAGGACAACATACACGCATAAAAACATACAAACATACAAACATACAAGTGAAGCTAATATAAAGCGTATAAAAAGTGAAACGTTGTCTGTTTGTTTGTTGTTTTTTTTTTGCTTGGGGACCTTTCACGTGATAACGGCTGGACGGATTTTGATTAAATTTAGAATGGAGATAGCTTATACCCTGGAATAAAACATAGGATACTTTTTATCCCAGAAAATTGTAAGTTTCCACGGGAAAACTGGAAAATGTTGATTATTCACTGTAAGGAATAGTTGTCATCACAGAATGTTCTGTGGTTGCCATGGAAACGAAATAACAAGTCTATCAAAAATCATCATGAGCATTGGAGCACCTACTTTTGCATTGGCTTTTAATCTTAGAAGAAAATAGGATGGTTTTTGTCGTGATAAGCAGTAGTCCGCGCGTACAAAGTCGCGGGCGGGAAAACTAGACTATAATAAAGCAGATTTATTATTAAAATAAATTATTCTTCTTTACCTTGAGCGAAAGAAAATTCACAAAAAAACTAGAACTTCATCTAAGTTGAGATAAGAACTAACTTCTCTAAAACCTCGAGTCACGCAAGTTACCAGAAGTTTGACCACCATAATAGCTAGGTACACATTTATAAATTGCCCAATATTCCAACAAATATTCGTAGTATTCCTTTTAGAGAGCAGATATTTTCTTTGTCTCTCCCTGCATTGTTTAAAGTAATAAAGTATCAGTGCCGTGATGAATTACCCCAAGATTTCTGGAAAGAGGCACTGCGGAAGACCACCGCAGTAACAAAAATAATTAAAATAATTTATCCAGCTTTTATCGTAACAATTTCTACATTTAAATTAGGGATGTTTTAAAGGGACTTAAAAAATATCCGTAATCATAGTCGTGTCTGTAAAATATTTTATTTTGTCAGTAATTATATTATAAACAAGCTGCGCCCGCGGTTTCACTCGCGTGGACATGATGACACACACACACACACACACACACACACACACGATTTTTTTATTATGATGAAAAATGACCATGCGGATAAAGCTGCGGGGCGTAGCTAGTAAATTTTTGGTTTCGGGGCAGTTGTCCAACTCTTCTGTCCAACTAGTTGGACAACGGGCCTTTACTAGGGGTCGTGGTCCAACATTTTATGAAAAATTATATTGAGTACACCATCATGAGCTTAATCAATTCTTTTGGTACAAGTCTGGAAAATACCTATTGAGAAAATAATCAAAAGTTATCAGAAACTTTCGAATATCCGTTTGAATATGAGATCCGTAACAGTTTTTTTCCTAAATCCGTATCCGTAACACAAACACTACATCGTTAGCAACCCTTATTTAAATAGCAAATTATTTCGTGCAGTGCTATTGTTTCTGTATATAAATCCGCCATTCTGCGAGTCCCGGGGCGGGCGGGAGCGGGTTTTGTTGTCTTATGATTATGAATTTGGGATGCATCCGGTTGCTTTGTGATAGTTGCTTTGACTGTTGGTGTAGAGTGGTCGCAGTGAGAGCGGGTTAAAAAACAATGAAAAGCTAATTTGAAAATGAAAGTTTATTAACTTCGAAGCTGGGTCGTAACTCTGTTACCACCTAGTTATCTTAGATCATAGCCCCTTTTTTGGGTTCCGCAGTCAGACAAGGAACTTTAATAGTTCCGGCTGTCAGTCCGTCTGTCCGTCGTTATGTCACAGCTATTTTATTCAGAACTAGAAACTATGAACACTACAAAGTTGAAATCTGGCATATGTACAGATATTTATAACCGCAACATAAGTGTATATAAAATAATGTAAAATAGTTATTTGTTATGCAAGGCTGCAAAGTGTTTTTTTGGCGAGAGTACTTTTATTGAATCCTGAGCGTAGCGAGGGTTTCAAAAGTACGAGACGCCAAATAACTTTGCTGCCGTGCGCAACACAAAACTTTTCACCTCACTACAGCGAGGAAAATTCTAGGTGCAAGAAAAACAGCTAAAATAATATATTAAATTAGTGTTTATAATAATAATAAAAAATGAGCCGTCGCGGGATTTCTGGCAGATGTGTAAACATAATAGAATAGAGTCGAACAGAATCGAATAGAATAGATTCGAAAAGAGACGAATAGAGTCGAATAGGGTCGAATAGGGTTGAAAAGAGTCAAATAGAGTCAAATTGAAACGAAAAGAGTCGATTAGAGTCGAGAAGAGTCGAGTAGGGAATAATAGAGTCGAGTAGAGTAGAATAGAGTAGAACAGAGTAGAACAGAGTAGAACAGAGTAGAACAGAGTAGAACAGAGTAGAACAGAGTAGAACAGAGTAGAACAGAGTAGAACAGAGTAGAACAGAGTAGAACAGAGTAGAACTGAGTAGAACAGAGTAGAACAGAGTAGAACAGAGTAGAACAACGTAGAACAGAGTAGAACAACGTAGAACAGAGTAGAACAACGTAGAACAGAGTAGAACAGAGTAGAACAGAGTAGAACAGAGTAGAACAGAGTAGAACAGAGTAGAACAGAGTAGAACAGAGTAGAACAGAGTAGAACAGAGTAGAACAGAGTAGAACAGAGTAGAACAGAGTAGAACAGAGTAGAACAGAGTAGAACAGAGTAGAACAGAGTAGAACAGAGTAGAACAGAGTAGAACAGAGTAGAACAGAGTAGAACAGAGTAGAACAGAGTAGAACAGAGTAGAACAGAGTAGAACAGAGTAGAACAGAGTAGAACAGAGTAGAACAGAGTAGAACAGAGTAGAACAGAGTAGAACAGAGTAGAACAGAGTAGAACAGAGTAGAACAGAGTAGAACAGAGTAGAACAGAGTAGAACAGAGTAGAACAGAGTAGAACAGAGTAGAACAGAGTAGAACAGAGTAGAACAGAGTAGAACAGAGTAGAACAGAGTAGAACAGAGTAGAACAGAGTAGAACAGAGTAGAACAGAGTAGAACAGAGTAGAACAGAGTAGAACAGAGTAGAACAGAGTAGAACAGAGTAGAACAGAGTAGAACAGAGTAGAACAGAGTAGAACAGAGTAGAACAGAGTAGAACAGAGTAGAACAGAGTAGAACAGAGTAGAACAGAGTAGAACAGAGTAGAACAGAGTAGAACAGAGTAGAACAGAGTAGAACAGAGTAGAACAGAGTAGAACAGAGTAGAACAGAGTAGAACAGAGTAGAACAGAGTAGAACAGAGTAGAACAGAGTAGAACAGAGTAGAACAGAGTAGAACAGAGTAGAACAGAGTAGAACAGAGTAGAACAGAGTAGAACAGAGTAGAACAGAGTAGAACAGAGTAGAACAGAGTAGAACAGAGTAGAACAGAGTAGAACAGAGTAGAACAGAGTAGAAGAAGAAACTCTTTCCACGCTAGCGGGTAAAATGCACTTTTGCACTCAGATTTCGAATGACAAACAAAATCTTTCCGAGCTTGTGAGGTGATAATATATTTTGGAGTGGGCTAGATTTTAACAAGAGAGATGAGATGGATAATATATTATTTGTTTCCCGCGAGTGGGGTATCGTGGAAAAGGTATTTTAAAATTACAATGTGTTTTTTTGGACAGCTTTTTTTTCTTTTTGGTTCTTTTTATGAAATATTCGGCTAATTCGCGGCTAAAGTGTCAATTTTCCTTGAGTTGCATCCCTCTTAACCATAAAGTGCAATTTAAAAATAAAAATACATTCGCGTTAAAAATTTACTAAAAAAAACACAGCTATCTACGATTTACTAGTTTACGAGCCTACCAAGATAGCACATTTCATGGCCGCGTTAAATCTTAATAATAAACTAATTTCATAGTGAGAGCATAAAATACCAAACGCACATATACCAACAATAAAAAGCTTTTTTGGCGTATTACGTAAAAACCATTGGACCGATTGCAATGTGGTTTTCATGGTTGGGAAGCTCAGGATCCTGGCTTTGGCATTGATGTATATGTTAATAGCTACGAAGAGTATGCGTGTCCGACACGCACTTGGCCAGTTTATTATTGTTTTGTAGTGACGTTGTAATTTTTTAATTTTAATATCGAGATGAGCAGGGCACCGATTCTGTTAGCTATTGAACAGCGATAACGCAAGTCAATCGCTTGAATTATTTTGTGAAATATTCTCATTTACCATTTAAACGTGCTAGAAGCGTAAATATTGAGAAAATTACCGATTTTTTTAATTTTTTTTTGTTCTTTTGTTTTTTTCCAAAAAAAATAGCTTTTATTACTTTTAAATGGTATAATTGATAAAATTTTGCAAAAAAATAAAATAGCGATCGACTCGCGTTATCGCGGTTCAATAGTTAACAGAATTGGGGCCTTGCTCGCTTTCTTAATGGTTGGATGTGCTGTGTTGGTTCTTGAAATACTTATAGCCAGTAATTAAGCTCGAAACATTGCTTTAACAGAAACACATGTTTGGATGACTGGATGATATTACTTGGCGGTTGAATATGCGGAAAAGGTGTGGTATTCCCGAAGCCCCAAGGCGGACTTGAAGAAGAGGCCCTAAGTCACTGCCCTAAATAATAAAACAAAAGTTGTAGTATATTTCCTCAATACTGTTGTAAGATTTTAGATTTAGCAAGTCGTATTGTCACGTCAATCAATTGTCAAAGAACGACGAATCATTAAAATAGAGGACGTTTTACTGAAACTTTTGAAGACATCACGAAGTGCCATCTTTTTTGTTTTTTTTTAATCCTTGCACGTTAATGAACACCTAATCCATACCAATATACAATAGTGAAACGTTGTCTGTTTGTTTATTTGGGGAGCTTTCACACGATAATAACTAGATGGATTTTGATGAAATTTGGAATGAAGATAGCTTATACCCTGGAATAAAACAATGGACACTTTTTATCCCGGAAAATTGTAAGTTTCTACGGGAAAACTGGAAAATGTTAAATACTCGCTATAAGGAACGGTTGCAATGGAAACGAACTAACAAGTCTGTCAAAAAACATCCAGAGCGTTGCTGCTATACCTACTTTTTCATTGGTTTTTAATATCCTAGAAGAAGAATAGTCCGCGCGGATGAAGTCGCGGGCGAAAGCTAGTGGTTAATGTTCCAACAATATTACACATTACCACTAGAAAAAACACAAGCTAGAGGAAAATTTAAAAAAATAACATGACGGCTAGAATCCCTTAAAAAAAACACTTTTATGAAATTCGTGAAATTCAGGTGTTTATTAAAATAATCAGTGAAATGTCACTGTCAGTGTGGCCACCCTTTACTGTTTTTGCCTTAAACTAGGCTCGGTGATTAAATAGTTGGGATTACGACTGATTCACACAACTATTTTGTTTTCTGGTAGGTATGAGTTTTAGGGAAACAGCCTGTGGGGGTAATGTTGGCTAGTTTAGTTTTAATTGCGGTAATATTTTTGTTTTACATATATAAGTAGGATCAAAAATGACTATTTAGCTTGTGTATTAAAATAGTTATTGTTAGTTATTGTTTTTTGGTAATTCCGGGCCAATGTGGTTTCATATTATTTGACAATGTCACATCAATAAGTTTTTATTGCCCGCACCTTTGAGTATGCCCGCACAAACGAACAAACTTTTTTTTTAAATCTATTTTTCTAGTGGATAAAATTTGGACCACGAACGGGACTCGAACCCACAACAACCAAGTCTTTGCATGGCACATTTATTTTGTATTTTTTTGCTATTTATCTTTTTCCTATACTTACTTTATATCCGTCTTACTGGGACTGTAATGGACGATCCGTGATCCAATTTTTTTCCGTTACAAAAAATATTTGATATGTACTCACTGAGCAGGCGTTACTGCTTAGTCATAGAAACATTAAAACAATTGTTATAAAAACCGTATTTTTGGTATCTGTTGTAGACGACGCACGCGCAAGCGGTTGTCAACCCGCTTTTGGACCAAAGCTATATTTCTAAAAACATTCTAGCTAAAAATAACAATTGTCCGTTGTGATAACTGTTTTAAGTAACTGTAATTTATGTTAACAAAAGTAGAGTATTACTTTTTTGACTTGAACGTTTTTTATTAACTCTTCAAAGCCAGATCAGTACTTACCATTAACAACAAAATGCAAACAAAACACGAAACGCTCCATAGAATAAACAAACAGTTTTTGTACAGACATGACATGTTTATGCGAGCCTCGTAATTATATCCATTGTACAAATGCGAAATTGCCTATTCTATTCGAGCTATCAGATTGAACGACAACAGTAGGGTTGTCAAAACATGTCGTGCGTTCAGAATTAATGTTATGTTGATATTATTAGGGTTTAGTCAGCGGCGTTAAAATAGATTTGATTTTGTGTGCTCAAATTTTCAGGTAACGGACTCTTTTGCGAGAGGTCGTCTAGTTCTAGCCTAGAAGTATATAATACCACTTTAATAGATATATGGCTTCCAAGGAGTGAACAAGCATTTACTGTCAGCCAAACAAGCTGTTTGAATCGTCACATATTGGTTTAAATAATTGCAAAATATGTAGCCAAAGATATTGTTCTTGAATACAAGTACCTATCGAAACAAAACTGTTTTCTAATATCCCAAATAAAAGTAACAAGCTAATCTTCTATAGTCTACCTATAAAACAGTACCGTGAAATATTTTCTGACTAACATACATCGCACAGCCTAAACTGGTGTACCTAGAAATTTGAAATGTAGAAGATATATTTCTTGAGTACCTTAGGAGTGCATTATATTTACTTTAGAATCCAAAAAATTCACTGTCAACCCTAAACCTAGACATATGCTATAAATAACAGAACATCCACATATTCCATTTGCGGAGTAGGTACCAAAAAGTGACCGAATTCACAGAGGTCAATGTAGCTAAATTTATTATTTGTTATCCATTTTTTCGTAAAAATTTTCTACCAAAGTAGACTTCAGTCCTGGCGGGCAATTCCTTCTTGTACGATTATAATCTCTATGCCAGACATTATTATATTTTCGACTTTATTAAGCCGCATAAAAAAACTAAACTCGAGCCATAACTTTAGTCGTATTAGAAAAAATAGTTTTTCCCTGCGGCACTCTCAAAGATTATTTTAAAAACATAAGTTGTCTGTCTACCAAATATTTAGAGATTCATTCGACAGACAGTAGAAAACAGATATTATGTCATAGATCTCTTAAAAGCCCCCTTTTAGCTAGATCTATGCATTATGTCGAAAATCTGAGAATTGGCCCCCTGTCTGTGAATGTAATTTACTTATTCAATATACACTAGACCTTCATTTTATAATCCTGAATTTGTCAAAGAAACAGAGTTATGATCAATGTCTACGTTTTTTTCCCATTAGAATAAAATATATTGAAGTTACGCTTAGTAGATGAAAAAAATATGACTTTTTCGTATTGACATCTTGTTTCAAGGTAATATTTATGTTTTTTGATATTTATATAAACTGTTAGTGCTAATTTATTATAGACAATTATGAAACAATGCGCCCCAATCTGATCAATAATAATAATTGTATGAAACTTAACCGAATCGAGATTGAATTGGGTACTGAATAATCATTGGCATTCTGAATCAACTATGGTGGCTCCAGACTATTGTACTACCCATCACTCCAAACGTTCTGTCAAACATCTAATCGATAAGTGCGGCCGTGCTGTGTCTGATTATTGTCTAAAATTATTATGCCTACAAACACTAAAAATTAAAAAAACATGCGTATACGAAGATGGTGGATGTTAAGAACACATAGTAAATGTGGCATACATTTTTAATGAGACGCGAAAAGAAGCACACGACCGTCCAACTAATCGTCCAAGCTTCGATGTGTGGAAAGACGGTTCGAGTGAAATCAAGAACTTTTTCAAATCCATTTGATTTGGTGTCGATTTATCGCCACGATCTCAAGCCAACGAGACCAAACTAGGTACCTAAAAAGTGCACGAACAAACCCCCCTTCCACATATAGAAGGTTGGAGGATCAGTTGGAGTGGAGGGTTGAATGAATGTCTGGAGACACCACAAGCTCAACTCTCAGTGATATTACAATAACATTCGCATTTCGTGCAACCTATGACTTTGTTTTTGATGAGATTTATGGTAGATTGGAACTATAATAATTACATTTTACTAGGGAATTACGCTTCAGATATTTCGAATCGATCGTGTAAAGCTTGCTTGTTAAGAAATTGTATTAAATTTTATTTTATGGTTGAATTGCATTCGAGTCCTCTCATTAGATATTTATTGCAGTTACAAAAACATAAAATTATTTATTTACTAGCAAGTTATATGTACCACAAACCCACCGTTGTTTACCGAAGTCCAATTGCGACATATTTAATCATACAAGTAGGTACTTAGATTGTGAAAGTACCAATTAAGCACTTTTTGTACTTATGTTGTTTTTCTATGAGTAATGCGCAGTAGAGGTACTCTACATGTTGTTTTGATTTAATTGCGCATAGCTGAATAAGCATTTATGTACTTAGATGTTTTTCTCGATAAATTATGAGAAATGTAACTACTTAGTTGTTATTGCAAATGAAGAATGAACTAGAAATCGCCTACGCATTTATAAAAATTATATAAGGAAGTTACTAAGTACAAATTGTCATTATTTTATCTTCGCTTGAATTGTACGGTCAAAAGTAAGACCAATAAAATTAACTTCAAATTTAATTTGTTGTTTATTTTATTAAAATCTCGGCTCCGTCCAATTTGTCTAGCATTTCATTTACTAGTAAACAAATAATTGTAATTACAAATCGGGCGAATGGGAAATATTTTGATTATCATTGTCCAACTAAAATAAAGCTGCACAGTTATGTAACTACGTGTAAAATACATATTAATATAGATACGTACCATAATTATGTAATTAATATATAATTGACTTAAATTTTTATAGAATTGGTTGGCATACTTAACCCTAGATGATAACACAGACTCATGGAAGGATATGGGGTAGACTTTTGCCCAGCAGTGGGACACAAAAGGTTAATAAAAAAAAACAACAAAATATAACTAACTACTAAATGAAACGGTTGGACAACCCACCATGCCATAACATTATATATTTATTATATGCCTACGTGTTAAACAATGACATGTAAATACACTTTATTATTAGCACCAAACTATTAGTACAAATGCCAGTGGTGTTTAATAAGCGAAGGCGGTCGCTGTTGAAGTGGCGATTTGTGCCAAGTTTATTTTTAATCGACTTCAAAAAGGAGGAGATTCGACAATTTGTCTTCAATACTGTTGTTTTTTTTGGAAAATGTTCACTCATTCTCCGGGATTTTTAAACATATTTGGGTAATTCAATTATATTTGAAAGGGTACATTTCCAAAGTAGTTCCATATAAATTACATCAAAATTGGATAAATTTGTTTTTTTGTTGTTGTAAATTTCAAAATGTTTGCTAGCCGCCCAATTACACGTTTATTACAGGGAAAATATATTTATGCAAAAGATTTGAAAATATTTAAAAAAAAAACGTGGTTGAATCTTACGGACTATTCACATTCATATCAAGATTAATTATATGTTAACTTAAAACCAAAGTGACATCGAGTTTAAGATCTACCCACTTTACATAAAGATCATTAGAGATGCTGCTTAGCTTAGGCTAAGTAAGTATTTAATAGATTAATCTTCCCAGACTCTAGATAGAGCTAATATCTAGACATCCATCTAGACTCTAGGTATAGAGCTAATAGTTTGACCTACAGACACCCATGTCAGATTTAAATAGAATGCACGGTATCCACTTTACCCATATAGAGATTCTACAAACTCTACCTAGACACCCAAGTCCACCCACTTTAGAAACAGTTTCCTCATAAGCCAAATAATCACCTAAGGCTCTACTTAGCCTGATTTCTAGATCAATCTACATACTCTACGTAGAGTAGTATCTAGACGTAGAATCCGCTTACGTCAGTTATTGATAGAATACACGGCGCCGCACTTGGTTATTAATAGTGATTTAGGGCTCGGAGCTGCGCTAATCTGATTGAGATGACGTTGCAATGCCAATCACAGAATCACAGGTAATATAGACTCGCATGACATGTTAAGGGATGGCATCCGCTTAGTTCCAAAAGTTGATTGGTTCGCGCGTTATGTGGCCTGAACTATTTTTGCTGTAACAGCGTGCAAATTTAAATAAAATTGTAAAGTCCAGACCAAAAAAAAGAGTCTTCAATGCCAATCAAACAAGTGAAGTATAGCGAATGGCGGCTGCTTATGTGTGCGTGAGTGAATTGTGGTGTTTTGTGGTTGATACACAATTTCATCACAAAACACTGCATTGTTTTTGATTTTTCCTGAGAACTTGACAGAATTAACACGACTAACAAGGTCGAGTGATCTTGCTGCGATGAGACCGCCGATTGGCATAAAATGGTGTAAGTGTGTGTGTGAGGCTTGTGCATACAAGAGGATCGGCATATCTAGGGTGCTTCACTTTCGATTTGGTGGTGTAGGCTTGTGACGATGTCAACATTTTTCATGAAGATAAACAAATCGTTTTCATAAACTATCATTCACTGTATTGTCGACACATGTTCTAAAATTCAAATATGCACCTGTCATTCGGACATTGTCTTGCATTGGCAAAACACTATGTTTTTCTCTATCCTTGTAAAAACTGAGTAACTACGATATATATACCTGCCCATGATACGTTTAATTTCTAAGTCAAGGTTTACGGAACATAGCTGAAATATGTGTATATAATATGCAGTAGACGGAATCTATGCTATGCAACCGTGAAAGTATTTGTATGAAAACTTGCAGCTGCAAATTCTCCGCTGCTCGTTGAAGGAGGAATTGGCACAGAACTTGGTGCTGTTTGGGCAGCTAAGCCAAAAGTCCGTCGACTTCCATACTCTTCTGCTAAGTCCGTCAACTTCTACATCCGCTCACTACCTTCTCTTCCGTGTACCTGGAACTTTAATGTTGTCCGTTGAGCGTCGGTCCCTGGTCTAGTAAAACAACCCCATAGGACAGCCTCACGACAGACTCCATATTTTTAAAAACCATGTTATTCTTGACATTACACTTTATGCAAAAGAAAAAGCAAATTCAAAAAGTTGATTATGTACCTACTTCTTCCATCATCATCTACAGCCTTTATCTTCCTACTGCTAGGTATAGGCCTCTCTTTTACCATACCATTCGCCTCGGTCCTGTGCCAGTCGGATCCAGGTTCGACCCGCGATCTTAAAAATATCGTTGGCCCATCTTGCCGCCGTCCAGACGTACCTACTTAGCAGGTAATAAATAATATCAGTAGTAAGATTTAAATTCACTTAATATAATTATGACAGAATTAGAAATGCACCGCGGCTTTGCCCGCCAAATACTGCCAAATTCAGCTGAATTCTTCTGTTGGCTTCCTTTTCAAAGTCGTTTTTACCTAATTGCAATATTTGTCCAAGGTGAACATATTGATGGACAAATTCAAGATATTGTACACTATTGACTGCAATTGGTTCCGGGTCAATAAGATCGTCAGACATGATCTTGGTCTTATCTATGTTCATTCTGAGACTGATGCGTCGAGAAACATCATCCAGGTTGGTCATCATAGTTTGCAAGTCTTGCATCGACTCCACCATTAGGACGATATCATCGGCAACTTGCAAGTGTGAGATATTTTCGCTATTGATATTAATGCCCATTCCTTACCAACCCAGCATCTTAAATATATCTTCCAGGGCATTAGTGAACAATTTCGGGGACATAACATCCCCCTGTCTCACTCCCCTGCGCCGTTGGATATGTTTTTGGACTGCTGGTTTTGTAATTGGACACTCATAGTCGCGGCGACAAACAGAAATTGAAATTGAAAATCTATACTTATAATAAAACTGTAACGGGTCCAATTCTGTACATTGAAGGTATTTTGAAATTTTTTTTGCAACGTACTCTTGATTCTATACTGAAACCAAAACATTTTTTTTTTCATTTTTGTCTGTCTGTCTGTCTGTCTGTCTGTATCTCGGCTAGGCATCACGCCGAAACTACTGAATGAATTTATGTGAAATTTGGTATGATTTGAGTTCATACTACGAGGTAGGACATAGGCTACTTTTCATCCCGAAAAATGAAAGAGTTCCCGCAGGATTGAGGAATAAAGTTATTTCAAAAAACACTTACCACTCTGAAACTGCTGGACGGATTGAGATGCACATTGGCACAGTTATAGTTTATATGATGGGTAAAAATTCAGGATAATTTTTATCCCAAAAAAATGAAGAGTTCCTGTGAGATAATGTCCCAAATTCTGTAAATTAAAGTTTTTTTTATTCCGTTCTATTTTCAATACTAAAGCCAAAACTGTATTTTTTGAGTTTTGGTCTTCTGTCTGTCTGTCCGTCTGTCTGTCTGTCTGTACCTTGGAAGTACATAACGCCGAAAATACTCAATGAATTCAAATGACATTTGATATAATTTGAGTTCATACTTCGAGGTAGGACATTGGATACTTTTCATCCCGAAAAATTAAAGGGTTCCTGCAGGATAGGCGTTGGAAGTTATTTAAAAGAACACGTATCACGCTGAAACTACTAGACGGATTTTTTTGAAACTTGGCACATTCATAGTTTATATAATGGGTAAAAATTGAAGATACTTCTTATACCGAAAAATAAAGTGTTCCTGCGGGATAATGTCCAAAATTCTGTAAATTGAAGACATGTAATTTTTTTGGAGGCCGTTCTATATTCAATACTAAAACCAACACTATATTTTTTTATTTTAGTCTGTCTGTCTGTCTGTCTGTCCGTCTGTCTGTCTGTACCTTGGCAGCGACCACGCCGAAAATAATCAATGAATTCAAATGAAATTTGATATGATATGAGTTCATACTTCGAAGTAGGACATTGGATAGTTTTCATCCCGAAAAAATTAAGTGTTCCTGCAGAATAGGGGTGGAAAATTAAGAAAACGTAGTACGCTGAAACTATTAGACGGATGTTGATGCAACTTGGCACAGACATAGTTTATAAGATGGGTGAAAATTATGGATACTTTATGTGCCGAAATAAATAAAGGGTTCCTGTGGGATATGGGTCCAAATTCTGTACATTAAAGATATAGTGTTTTGTTTTGGATGTTACTCTATATTCTATTATGAAGCCTCAACTGTATGTTTTTAATTTTTGTCTATATGTCTGTCAGTCTGTATCTTAGCCGCGCATCACGCCGTCGGAACTACTGGATAAATTCAAATGAAACTTGATGTGATTTGAGTTCATACTACGAAGTAGGACATAGGATACTTTACATCTCGAAAAATGTATGGGTTCTCGCAGGATAGGGGTTGAAACTTATTTAAAAGAACACATAGCACGCTGAAACTCATGGACGGGTTTTGATGCAACTTGGCACTGTCTTAAGTTATATGATGAGTTAAAATTTAGGACACGTTTTATCCCGAAAAAGTAAAGGGTTTCTGCGGGATATGGGTCCAAAGTTATGTTAAGTAATAAAAAATATTTTTTGGATGGTTCGATACTGAAGCCAAACTGTTTTACTTTTTAATTTTGTCTGTCTGTTTGTCCGTATCTTGACCGCGCATTGCATACTAAATGAATTCAAATGAAAAAAATGCTCTTGGGTGCTTAGAAAACGTAGTGAACATTTTTTTTTTGTTATTCGTGTTTTTCTTTCTGTTTATCTGTATGTTTGTTTGTTCACGCATCACGTAAAAACTACTGGACCAATTGCAATGCGATTTTCATTGTTAGATAGCTTAGGGTTTGATTTAAATCTGGTGTAATTGGTTTCTAAATCCGGTAAGCCGAGCAATTAATAAAAGTATTTTTGACGGCTAAAGTTTTTTTTTAAAATGTTGTATATTGGTCCTGGAATAGCACATTATGGTACTTTGAACCTAAAGAAAAGACCACGCGTGCGAAGCCGCGGGTACAGCTAGTATATAATATAACTATTAATTAGTAAATTTCTAGACAATATTATATATTACTCATACATATTTTTTAAATAAAGCTTGTAAGTAGTTGTATACAAATACAAATCCATAAATATCATATTTATACACAAGATAAACATCTTTAAATATTTTCATAACCCTGTATAAAATAAAGAGACAAAAAAAAAAAAAAAATTCATATTCGTATGTATGTTATGTATCTATATTATTATGTATATACGAAAATATACAATTTAATAAAAGTGATTAAAATCTCTTCCTCTCATTGTACTTTTTATCCCTAATCCATGTTGTAACCTTATTATTACATTAATTTTGAGACAAAAATAGATATTTATATCTCTAATTAATTCATTATAACGATATATAAGGTCCCAAATACTTAAAAAAACTGTTTGCAAATCTTGTTTGTTGTCTTGTTCTAGTTTTACGGGATCTAGACTATATATTATACATACCAATATATAAAAGTGAAACGTTTTCTGTTTGTTTGTTTGTTGGTTGGGGAGCTTTCACACGACAGCAGCTGGACGGATTTTGATGAAATTTGGAAAAGAGATAGCTTATACCCTGGAATAAAACATAGGTTACTTTTTATCCTGGAAAATAGTACGTTTTCACGGAAAAACTGGTAAATTTTGATTGCTCGCTTTATGGTACGGTTGGCATGGAAACGAAATAACAAGTCTGTCAAAGAACATCAAGAGCGTTGATGCTATATCTACTTTTGCCTTGGTTATCCTAGAAGAACATAAGATGCTTTTTTCGCGCTAAACAGTAGTCCGCGCGGACGAAGTCGCGGGCGGAAAAGCTAGTGTTTTATATTATGTAGATCATCCTAGGGTCGCCCCTATTGGTCCAATTTTTACAAGCAATGTATCAATCGATTCGTCTTTATTTGTAGAGTATCATAGTATATTTTTACCCGACTACGGCGAAGCAAAGCAAGGGTTATGTGTACAACTAAAAACTTGATCCGATTTTGACAAGCAAGGCATCAATCGATTCTTCATCAATGCAAGAGTGTCATAGACAATATTTTATTTTTAGTTTTAGTTTCTGAACTAAGATGTCTTATTTAGAGCTACAAAGCGTTTTGGGAAGAGTTTTTGTATATCTATTTTGGTATCAGACGTCTCTACAAAGATTGATATGGGAAAGTCACATCTATCTATATCTTCTATACTTATAATAAAATGTCTCAGGACTTAAAATTAGCTAAATATTTTTATTTAATCCGGTTTATGTATCTATTTGGATGTTTGTTTGCACATCACGTGAAACTACGTGTATGTGATTTATTGAAATGCTGGTTTTAACTGTTGGATATCTTAAGATTTGACTAAAAATCGGACGAACTTAAAATGTCGATGCAATGCTATGAAGTTGAGAATTCAATAAAAACAAAATTATATGTTGATTAAATGTATTTTGTACTACATACTGTATAGGTACTTTTATCTCAGAAAAATGACCACGCGGGTAATGACGCGGGCTCAACTAGTCTTAGTAAAAAAATAGTGCGTGACATGGGTATATTTGGCGTTTAGAAATCTTGAAGGGTTCAGGACTCCAGGTACCCTACCTTGAGACCTGTGTATGTCATCAATAACTGTCGAAGTGGGCGGACTGTCAGTTTAGGACTCTACCTTCGTAAATTGATCTGTAAAGTTTAGTGATTAGGGTAACCCTATGATCTAGTTGGTAAGTTCTTATGCTACTTTATTTTGTTACCAGACTGCGCAACGCAAAGGCACGCTAATGTGTTTATCAGCCTATGTAGGTATGTCTGTTCCTTTGTGGCACTATATAGTTTGAGAAATGGTCTTAAAACGTTCGTATAATATCTTCAGATAAATAAAAATATAAGTTCAAACTAAAACCCGACTAGGTACGGTCGCGGACTAAAAAGTCAAACAAGAATATTCAAACGTTTTAGATATTTAAAACTTTAGAATGCGGTTTACCTACTTGGTTAAATACTGATAAATTTATATGGCACTTAAACTTTTATATATAGAAAAGTTTTTTGTTTTCCATTTGCCTATGATACATCGTAAAGATTGCCCCTATTAATATACCTACCCTACTAATATTACTTATTAGCCTTGAGTTAGGCTAATAAGTAATTTAATTTTTAAGTTAAAATTAAATTAAATTACTTTTTAAATGTTGCACTTTCTACTACTTCACACTGATATCACTAATACTATATACTACACTAACTCGAACGGTTTAGTTCTTTTGAGTCTTCTATGTCCGTGTGGTCGAGAAGCTGGATAATGGTGGATGATTGCAATGCACTGGAACAGAACTACGTTATTAGAATAAACAAGGCACAATACATTTTAACATTACCTTTAATAATTTTTTATCACTTAAATTTTTCGAAGTAGGTCGAGTAATGTAGTGAGACGCTTCGTTATAGAACTTCGGGACGCTTCGAGTCCTTTGACTCGGGCACAAAAACCGACAACAATCGGAAGTCGCCCGAGGCGAGCCAAGGTTGTACGAAGCGAACCGAAGTGCCCGTCTACACCCTCGTGTTCGCTTAACTTCGATCAACTTTGCGAGTAGTGTAGTGGGCGTTTATCAATTGACCATGTGAGGAGCATGTATTTTCCAAATTTAATCCTTAAACTTGTAGTGATTACCCCTGCGCCATGTTTAGTAATTGCAAATGGGAGTCACTCCCATAAGGCTGGAATGACAATAAAACCTTCCTAAGTAACCTTCTTTGATACTCAAGGAATCATTAATTTTGAATGAAAACACTTTTTTAAGAGAAATAATAATATAATCTCATTTATCTACTTTGTTTATTTAAACACACAAAAGCTCTGCTGAATACAAAATGCATTGCCAATTGCAAGACGTTATCAATTAAAGAAAAAGTTTTGATAAACTAATAGTATTTATTTATATTTGTATTTCTATTAAAAACATTCTATTATAAACGCAGCGTCATAGTGCATACTTTATTAAATTTAATCACAGCATTTTATGTTGATAGGGAGGTGTAATATAATAACTTTATTTGTCAATTTTGTATCTCTAATTTAAGCTATCCTGGTACCAAATTTCATCCAAATCCGTTCAACTGTTATATCTCCAAATACTTAAATGTTTCTGCTCTCCTGGTTCTTAGTTTTTTTTAAATATAATCACACCATTTCATGTTCATGGGGAGATAAGTATACTCACTTTTAATAACTATAATTGTCAATATTGTATCTCCAATTTTTTAAGTTTTTCTGCTCTCCTAGTACTTAGAAATACATTTTTTAAATACAATCACACTACTTATTTAATGTTCATGGGGAGGTATTCTTACTTTTAATAACTTTATTTGGAAATGTCTCCAACTTGAGGTGTTTCTACTCTCCTGGTACATAGAAATGCTTTTTTTAATATAATAATTACACCATTTAATAATATTCATGGGGAGGTAAACTCACTTTAAATAACTTTATTTGTCAATGTCATATCTCCAACTTCTTAAGTGTTTCTGCTCTCCTTGTACTTCTCACTTTTAATAACTTTATTTGTCAATGTCATATCTCAAACTTCTTATGTGTTACTGCTCTTTTTTTCTTAACACACTTAACAACTTAAACACACTATTTGATTCTTTTGTATCTCCAACTTATTAAGTCTTTCTGCTCTCCTGGTACTTAGAAATACTTTTGTTAAATATAATCACACCATTTAATGTTCATAAGGAGGTATACTCACTTTTAATAACTTTATTTTTTACTGTTACATCTCCAACATCCTAAGTGATTCTGTTCTCCTGGTACTTAGCAATACTTTTTTAAATATAATCCACCATTTATTTAATGTTCATGGGGAGGTATACTCACTTTTAATAACTTTATTTGTCAATTTTGTATATCCATCTTCTTAAGTGTTATGCTCTCCTGGTACTTAGAAATACATTTTTTGTTTTGTTTTTTTTTTTCAAATCTAAAAGAAAACGATACTACTTTTTCCCCCTATTTCGGGATAAAAAGTAGCCTTTGTGTTAACCCAAGATATTATAAGCTATCGTGGTACTACATTTCATCCAAATCCGTTCAGCTGTTTGAGCGTGAAGGAGCAGGCGTTTCTGCTCTCCTGGTACTTTGAAATACTTAAAAAAATATAATAACACTATTTAATGTTCATGGGGAGGTATACTCACTTTTAAAAGCTTTATTATATATCCAACTTCAGGTGTTTCTTTTCTCCTGGTACTTAGAAAAACTTTTTTTAATTGTGTGTGTTTGTTGCTCCTTCACACTTGATCGGCTGGACGGATTTGGATAAAATTTGGTATCAGGATAGCTTATATCCTGGATTTACACATAGGCTACTTTTTATCCCGAAATATGAGAATGTCAAAAATAATTATTTATTTTTATTAATTATAAAGTCATCAACAGAGTACAAGCACCTTTCCAGCAAAATATTTCTTAAATTTTGTTGGAAAATGTTCATATTGATTTTCAAAATCTTGGCCGACAATGCACTGCGCTCGTCACCCTGGTTATCAAGCCTATTAATTTCACTGGAAACAGTGCCCTTTAAACCTGAATACAAGAATGTTTGCACACTACTAATTGGCGGTCAAATAAAATATCTGGGAAAAATTTGGTACTTCTCCAGGCAGACTCTTACAGAATAGGTACCACTACGAACACAATATCCATCCATACCAATATATAAAAGTGAAACGTTGTCTGTTTGTTTGTTTATTTATTTATTTGGGGAGCTTTCACGCGATATCGGCTGGACGGATTTTGATGGAATTTGGAATGGATATAGCTTATACCCTAGAATAAAACATGGGATACTTTTTTATCCCTGAATATTGTAAGCTTTCACGGGAAAACTGGAAAATGTTAATTACTCGCTGTAAGGAACGGTTGCCTTGGAAACCAAATAACAAGAGCATTGGTGCTATATCTACATTTGCATTGGTTTTAAATATCCTAGAAGAACATAAGATGTTTTTTTACAACAAAAAAGAGCTTCCTTTTTTTGTTTTTTTTTCAGCGAGGACGAGGTCGCCGGCGGGAAACCTAGTTAATTATATATTATAGATGCTGACCCTACTAGGAAATCAGAAAGTACTACAATACCAAGAAAAGGCACAAAAATCGCCAAAACAAACATCCTAATTTGCTTAAAAATACATAATACGAGTATCTAAACAAACAAGCCCCAAATTATCACCCGACAAAAATCATTTTTCCCCCTAGAAAGGGCCGAGCCGTTGAAATTATAAATCATTCTTGCAAACCTAAACATGTCCGGTTGACAAAAAGGGTGATCCCACGGGATTTATGGCAACCCTGTGGGATTAGCCGACCGTATTGTATGGGGTTTTGTTATGTGTTTGGAAATCATCAACTAAGTAGTATTTTTTTCCAAACTTCATAAATAAATTCATGTAATTTTTCAACTCTCATTCAGGTTACTGTATCCAGCTTTAGTACTTAACTAATTGAAAACCAATGTCTAAGGGTGAAGAAAGTAGAGCACTTCCGCGCAAGATGTTAAAACAAATTTCTCGGTGACATTGGAATGATTCGGATGTTCGGCGTGCATCTTACCGTGAGATGAACGACCTGTTCATCTCGTCATTCAGTCAGTCAATACAGTGTGGACACAAGGCTTGGAAACTGTGTTAAATATTTTAATATTAATAAAGAAAAAAAGAGGGCAATCTACTTCTAATAGAGAGTATGTTTTCCAAAGTACTGTTTCACCCAATATTAATGAAAGTTATGTTACTTTACCAAGACGTAAAAATTATTTGATTGGCATAAATACTTGCTCCTGTAATAGCCAAAATAATACCTTTTAAGGTTATAATAATCTACGAGTGGCTCTGTGAGCTGTATACTTCACGCGTACATACTTTTTTGCAAACAATCCAGCGCTGGATAGTAGCGCCATCTAGTTACCTTATTGTAAAACTAACATTACTTACTATTGGAGATTAATTATGTACTATGGTAGGACATATCCTAAAACACACACATACATGGACATAGACTACATATAGTCTGTGCATTGCTTTTTTGGCTGAGCAACACGTAGAAATAGACAACTTCCCTATCCTTCCGGCAATGGCGTAGTGGTATTAAATACACATCCTAATAATACTTTTATCTCTATTAAACAATATTTCACTGATATTTGGGGCTTTCATTATCAAATTCCATCAGGGTTATGGGTCCAGAGCCCATTTGTCAGTCAGAGTAGGAAAGTGATTTCAAATAAACGTGGTTGAAATCGGCCATTGAAAAAGGTCAAGGGGTAGGATAGGATTATTTTATATTTTTTTGCTAAAAGAAAAGCAAAATAATGGAAATCGGTACGATGTCAGCTCAGCAGTATAAAATAACACTGTTAGAAAATGGTC
This sequence comes from Alsophila aescularia, assembly GCA_946251855.1. Classification (NCBI taxonomy): domain Eukaryota; kingdom Metazoa; phylum Arthropoda; class Insecta; order Lepidoptera; family Geometridae; genus Alsophila; species Alsophila aescularia. Next base: position 11,757,992 of record OX276373.1, read on the forward strand.
ACTTCGCAAATTGGATCTTCAGAATCCAGATGGCGATGGATGAGAAAGGCTGCAGCGCGGTCATAAAAGCAAAACCAGAAACTCCATAAACGACGGAATCCGCACAGCAAGACGCGAAAGCGCGTAACCTAATAATCCAAACATTACCTGAGAAACACCTGGAATATGTCAAAGATGCCAAAACAGCATATGAAATGATAGAATATTTGAAAAAAATATTTGAGTGAAAAAGTACAATATCTATGATTTATCTCAAAAGAAAGCTAATAAATCTGAAATGTAAAAAAAAATGATGTGCTGGAGGAGCATTTTACACAGTTTGTCAAAATTGTCAGAGAACTTGAAGCAAATAACTCAAACATGGAAGACACAGACGGCATTGGAAACATCAAACACAGAATTAACATTAGATTTTGTTAAAAGCAATTTGCTTGACGCTGAACTTAAGGAAAAAGGTTTAACAAAACAATCTACTTCTAATAGAGAGTATGTTTTCCAAAGTACTGTATCTAAAAAAAGCTTTACTTGTGGAGAAGCGAATCATTTTGAGAAGCGAAGCAAGGAATTGCCCAAAGAACACTCAGCGAGGATGCGGAAGAAATTACCAGACACGTAACCATAACAGACGTAACAGTTTTGGTAAAAGACCAAGTGCCAACCTCATGGAAGAAAAGGAAGATAAACAAGTATCATTTGTAGCTACAAAAGCAAGATATGAAGCAAACACTAAATGTGAAATAAAACTTGTGATTCGGGCGCTTCATATCACATGATCAATAAATATTATGAAAAGTATATGACAAATATAGAGCAAAAGAAAAAGGAAGAAAAAATTACAAGTTGCAAATAGCAGCATGATTTCAACAAAAAAGAAACGAAATCTACCGGTAATGTCAAAAGAAGGTTACTCAGTCACTATAGAAGGTTGTCTTATTATGGATAAACTATCACATAACGTTATATCTGTAATGAAACTAAATGAAAAGGGATTAAAAGTCACTTTTGAGAAGAATCATTCCACTATCAGCAATCCAAAGGTCACAATAAGAGGTCAAGGTAAAGGAAAGTTATACACTGTGAAAATGATAATAAATGAAAATAGTTGTTTGGTTGAACAAAGAAAGTTGGTGATTTATGGCATAGAAGAATGGGTCATTTAAATTATGCTGGAATGAAAAACACTATGTTTACCGCTGTCTAATGAAAGATGCTCAGTATACATGGGAGCTAAAGGAGCTCGGTGCTCATTCAACTCGCACCCGATATCCAAAACCAAACAAATAGGTTTAAAACAATTTGATATATTGCTACGGTTATTATCTTATTTTACTTGATAATTTATTTCTTTGATATCTTAACTTTTAAATAAATTAAATCCTGTTTTTGTACTTAATCTATTATTTTATAAATTTGGAAGAGCGAGAACCTCTAACACAGGTATCTCAAAACTTAAAAGAGGGTCTCAAACCATGAAATTTATTTTAGATTAAGTTTACCGAAATAAAATATCTGTATTTGTATTATTTGTATTTATAGGAGGGCCAGTGACACCAAAAACTCAAGAGAACTTTCACAGAAGTACATTTGTGAAAATCAAAATATAAAGCAAATGGATACATAAAAAACCATATTAGAAAAATGAAAAATAATAGAATAAATGTAAAACGAATCAGAACAGATAGAGGAAAGAAATTTCTGAACGAAACATTGTCGATTTTATGGACAAAATAGTATAAAGCAAGAAACAACATGTAGTTACACACCGCAACAGAACGCAGTATGTGAGATAATTAACAGAACACTTAATGATAAAGTAAGAGCGATGTTGCTAGAAACTAATCTACCTAAATATTTATGGGGCGAAGCAATAAGGTGTGCAGCATACACATTAAACAGATCGTCCACAAAAGCGCTAAAAGGAGATATACCAGCCAATATATGGTATGGTAAGTCAAAGCTCGATAACTTGAAAGTCTTTGGATCAACAGCATGGAGTGTAATACTACCTAGATAAAGCAAGCTAGAACCTCGTGCAAAGCAAATGGTCATGATTGGATACTGTGGAGCAGGCTACAGATTATGGGATTCAAAAACTGGACCAGTAAAGTATAAAGACATATCAGAAAGGTAAAAATCACCAAAAAGTAAAGAAGACAGGAAATCAAATGAAACAAAATAGATGAAAAGGTCACCCCCTAAAAGAATGTTTGATGGCGCTGAAAGAGCAGACTCAGAAAAGGAAAATAAAATGAAAATATGAAAAAACGGCAAAGAAAGCCAACTTAGCGTTTTACATGTGATCTATCAAATATAGCATATGCATTAATAACAACAGATCCCACTAGCTACAACGAAGCAGTTGAACAAGGTTGGACGGATGCTATAGAGCAGGAGCTCAAAGCTCACAGAAAGCTAAAAACTTGGAAAGAATGTAATTTACCAGAAGACTGCAAGGCTATTGATACAAAATGGGTATTTATAACTAAACCTGATAGCACAAAGAATGCTAGACTCGTTGCAAAAGGATTACAAGAAGAAACTACTGTAACTGTCTACGCACCAGTCGCTAGTATTCCTACTGTGAGATTATTCTTGAATAAAGCTCTACAAGAAGATTACTATTGATTAGTTGTCTATCAGACAACTAGATATTCCGACAGCTTTTTTGAAAGAAAATTTAAAGACAGACATCTAAATAAAATATCTAATACTTATAATAATATCTAATCTAATATTAATATAATAATAGTTTTCTCTCTATTAAACAGTATTTCACTGATATTTGGTGCTTTCATTATCAAATTCCATTACTTACTAAGGTGCTCCATTAATCCCTACCTAGTAAAGGGCTGATTCTACTGGTAGAAAGCTAAAAGTGAGAAATTTACTGCATTTCGAGGCGCTATTCTGCTCATCACGCCAAAGACCCTCATCAAATTTTCACCAAATTTTTATGAGAAAAACTTTTACTATCTTTCAAATAAAAAAATAACCATTGAAATCAGATTTAATAAGGCGGAGATATTCAGTAGCTCCCTTTTTACCCATTTTTGGGGGAAGTACCCCCTCAATCAAAAATCCTCGAGGACAAAGAAAAAATTAAAAAATCGCTCAACATGTATACCAAGTTTTGTATTGATCGGTTGAGAAATGCGACCTGTAGGGGAGAATAGCCGGACAGACAAAGAAATTTTGCCCAAGCTGAAACAGAGACGCTTCGCTTACGCTTCACGCTCACTCAGTCAATAATATGAAAATTCGTGTCAAATAATGATTGTTTTCTTTATTTTTTCTCTACTGAAAAATATAAACTGTGAACTTTATTATGTAGTGCTTAAATGATAGCCTAGATGATCTTTTCTACCTACTGACACTCCATTTTAAGTTTACTCCATAACAAGTACGTACGATCGAGGTTTTGTAGATGGTCGTACGTGCAGAAACCAGTTGGATGATCCATGATCTCTTCTCGAATCGCAATCTTGACGGATCTTCGTTTTGCTTCAGCAACCTAGTAATCCTAGTCTCGAAATTATATTACAGTTGACCTTTCCAGCGTATATTAAAGAAAAAAGTTCTACAATACCAACAAGATTTTCTAACGACGTTTCCTTCGCCATACGTAATCTTAATTGTACATGCAGGAACCACATGGATTATGACCCATGATGTCGTAACTCGGATCTTTATCTTCTTCTAGCAAACTACTAAAACTAAATTTAAAATAAAAAGTTTATTACAGACCGACCTGGCGTATATTAAAGAAAGAAGCTCTACATTTTTAATTAGGACATGCTTTAGCCCGACTCTTTTTAATATACTTTTGCTAAAAGCTTTTGAGCTCAATTTTGGCATGTCAGAACAAGCTTTTGTATAAAAGGAATGAGTATTTCAAAGTTTGTTTATGTTCAAGTGACATGGAAATAAAATTGAACAAGATTGAGCATTTCATTCAGATACGACGCTTTTTTACGCGACTATGGTGAAGCAAGGGTAGGGTAATGAGATTAACAGTGTTGGTGTGTATGTGTCTGTGTATGTGGGTATGTGGATGTTCCACCATAGTGTCGCTGCTATTGGTCTGAGGTCTGACAAACGAGGGGTCAATCGATTCGTCTTCAGGTAAAAAGTATTATTGGCAATTTTTTACCCGACTACGGCTAAGCAAAGGAAGTGTTATGTGTTCAAACAAAAAACTTAGTGCGATTTTGACAAGTGAGTTGTCAATCGATTCGTCTTCATTTATAAACTTCGGCGAAGCACTGGAAGGGTTGTGTTCAAACTAAAAACTTGGTTCTATTTTGATGCGAGGTATCAACTGATTCGCCTTAATCGCAAGAGTGTCATAGGAAAAAAAGAAAGAAAAAACATTTATTCAACACACAACATTACAAAAACATAAATAAAATATGCTTAGGAGTGTATTGAAAGGGGCTTACAATCAGCAGAAATGCCCAGTGTATCACATTAGACGCTGGGTTTCATATAAACCCCGCGGGTAATGTAAAAAAAGGTGCGAAAAAGAAATACAATATAATATAATATAATATAATATAATATAATATAATATAATATAATATAATATAATATAATATAATATAATATAATATAATATAATATAATATAATATAATATAATATAATATAATATAATATAATATAATATAATATAATATAATATAATATAATATAATATAATATAATATAATATAATATAATATAATATAATATAATATAATATAATATAATATAATGTAATATAATATATATATATATATATATATATATATATGGCTATTTTTCACCCGGGTTTCAGGTTTTATTTTGTAAACTTATGTCTTATTACTTGACTGAGCGGAGGATACTTATAAATACATTATGAGCCTATACAGAGGCATGTATGTATTTATGTCTGTTCGTTTGTGGCACGATATAGACCATACACGTGGACCGATGTTGATGATTATTACGTCACTTGATTTGTCTTAATGTTGCGAGTGCTACTGAAGACATGACATTAATCTAAATTCAATATGGCGACAATTGGACGCCATATTGTGAAAAAGAAAATAACGAATGTGGGGTATCATATTTGAAACTCATCTTTAGGTTTCTCTTATTACCCTGCTGAGCGGAGGGTATTTCGTTTATCAGCCTATGTATGTATGTATGTATGTATGTATGTATGTATGTATGTATGTATGTATGTATGTATGTATGTATGTATGTATGTATGTATGTATGTATGTATGTATGTATGTATGTATGTATGTATGTATGTATGTATGTATCTTTGTGGCACTATATAGACCAAACGCATGGACCGTTTTTTATGATAATTGAGTCAATCGTTTTGTCTTAATCTTGCGAGTGCTACTGAAGATATCACAGTAATCAAAATTCAATATGGCGACAACCAGATGGCATTATAGTGAAAAAGTAAAAAATGAAAGTAGTGTTAAATGGGGTATCATTGAATAGAAAAATCATCCGTAGTAGGTTTATCCCATCATTTTTCAATTCGAAAGATATAAAAAAACTTTATTACATTATTTTATTAGGACATTAGGACCTATAATGATTTAAAGTTGGTTAGCAACCATTCCCACTTAAATTTTTGCCTCTTCTTAGCTTTGTTCGCAGGCCCGTATTAATAAATCGCTCTTGGTTGAGCTCTCAAGTGCGATATCAACTGATCCGCTCTCAAGATTGTGATCAGCATCTTAAGATCGTCGCTGATTAATAAAGTCATTTCAAGAGCATCTCAGATCATGTCGCTTTCAAGCGCCGCATCTCAAGATGCTACGTCAACCAGAACTTGAGAGCAAGATTGAATGAACTACAAATGAACGATTTATTTTCTTTAGTGAAAGTTCGGTTTTTGCTCAAGACAAGCGTAAGGTTAAAATTTATTACTTCGATGTAGTTGAATTAAATTAAATGCGATTATATTAAACGTAATGTTTATTTTCTACATAATTATCATAACCTTACTTTAGTTTTTTTGTAAAAAGGATGTAAGCCATAATATTTGTCCACATAGAGTCGCCTTTAGAGGTCTGATTTTGACAAGCGAGGTATCAATCGATTCGTATTCAGCTATAGTGTCATATGCTACATATATTTAACTGCCTACGGCGAAGCTAAGTAAGGGTTATATGTTCAAACTAAAAACTTGGTCAGATTTATCAATGGTATCAGTAGATTCGTCTACATCGCAAGACTGTCATATGCCATATTTACCCACCGTAGTCTGATTTTAGTTATTAAACTAATGTCTTGTTTAGCCAGTTTTTGTAAATCTCATTACACAGAAATATTAAATTATATATATACTTCTTACTCGTTCAGTTCTTTCACGGGTTTTAGTATTCGAACTTATGTCTAGTTTATTACTTTACCTTACGGGCTGTTTTTTCATCGTTATCCGTAAGAATTTATGCCCAAACTACAGATGAAACAACTAAAATTCAAATGATAAAATTATTGGACATGTAACACAGTCACATCAATTTCTGAGCATGACACAAGTTCATAATGCGAATAATCAACATACAAAATGGACTCGTAATATATTTTACATTCCACTCATACCATTTAGTACATGATAAAATATTTATCATTCGAAAATTTATACTCCACACAAATTAACCCAAACAAAAGGTTTGGTAACAAAAAAGTTCTGGCTATAAATCGTTGCTGGAGTACACGTTCAAAATTTCCCCTGTTTTTTCATATATATCGGCTGTTTTCAGCTTTATTGAAAGAGTTTTTGGAGTGCGCACCCATTTCGATAACGTGCCTTCGTAAATTTTCTATAGCGAGTGCTTCACAACTCGTCTAAATAAGTACAACTATAGGCAAGTATACTCAAGACTCTTGGTTTTTAGGTATATCTATTATGGCAAAGCGCGAAAAAGAAAATAATTGAAATATGTCTATAATTCTAATCAAATCTTTCTAATAAAAAAATGATGTTCGTTGGTCATTGCATCACTTGAGAACGGCTGGACCGATTTGGTTAATTTATTTGTATGATGTTTGTTATAGTCCGAATCAGGATTATAGACAAAGAAAAATGAAAAAGTTGCCCGGAAAATTTGAACATTCGAGAAATACTGAACGTTCTTTTTTATGGGATTTTCGTATGAACTCAAGCTAGATGCTTCTTCGAAATGAACGAATGAACTCTTTAGTTTATTCGTTATAGCGGAGAAGTACGTACGTTGGGTGTCTTTACACCCAACGTTCGTGCTTCTTTCCTCTAACGGGACTCATGTCTCGTCACAGATAAACAAAAAAGTTTCAACCGCTGGATTTCGTACTTTTCATAATACACGCGGGTGAAACCGCGGAGCGCAGCTAGTATTCAATATACATGTACTACATAGCACGTAAAACTGATTACCATTGTGGAAGAAAGGTTCTCGACTAGCGATCACGGACTGGAGAGGACTCAAGGCGATCAAATATTATGTTCGCAGAGGTGGACTGATGTAACTCCATGTCGATGTCAGAGATGGTAAGGAACGCAATGGTCATAACAATATATTAGACATTCTGTAAAGGACTCACAGTTGTATCCCTCTTCATTCCTTGTACAGGTTTATCTTTCCAAGTTCCATGGACATGCTCTATTTGACACTTTCCACCTTTTTAAACGTTTGTTCAGGTAGATTCCTGCCTGTTTGAAGCCTGCACACACAATTTCCCTTTAGCATAATATTTATAGAATACCCCACAGAACCACGCTCGAACAAAGCATTTTCAGTACATTCAAAGGCTAGTTTTTACCACGAAATGCGTTCCAAGCGGTCCATTAATTCTGCGTACCGTTCCACTGCCTTTTTTCTATAAAACGTTTCGTGCAGTCACAGAATGAACGCGCAACGGATGAAATTAATGGCCACCATATGTAGCGCATGATAGATAAAAATACTTTGCACGACTACACTTTTCCCTATAATAATTTCCTATATTTTAGGGAATGAGAGAACACACGTAGTTCGATAAAACTATATTGACACACTACTGAAACAAAAAACATATTTACTTCAAAAACATAATCAAAAAGTATAAAAAATAACTTAAAACAAAAACTAAAACCCGACTACGGTCGGGTAAAAATTATCCTATGACACCCTTGCAATGAAGAATCGATTGATACCTCGCTTATCAAAATTAGGCCAAGTTTTTAATTTGAACACAACACTTACTTTGCTTGCCGTAGTCGGGTAAAAAATAGCCTCTATAAATGAAGACAGATCGATTGACATCTCGCTTGTCAAAATCAAACACTCTATTTAGTTTTGTTCGCAGTCGGGTTTTTAGAACTTTTGATTATGTCTTCTTGTGTACTTTTCGACTATCGTACGATTGAAGCGATCCAAATCTGGGACATAAGGGGAGAAAACAATATAAATAACGCAGCACGTACTTTGTCACGTCCCGCTATTATCCAGCTATGAATACGAAAAGATTTGTAGCATTTTGCTTTGATGTCGAGCGTTTGTTCTGTTCCTTTGTGCGTTGAAAGGGTTGGATTATAATAATGTGATAGTGAGAGTATCAAGACTGGTTCACGCTACGTCGCGGGGTTACGTTACAGGAACTCAGTAGGAGGAAGCTCCTCATGTCTGTAAGAATAACCTTGAGGTTGATCCTACACGTGGCATCTGGGTCAATGGAACTCAAAATTCATACACACTGGGCCGCAATGAAAGTGGGTCGGTTATAAAATATGCGATAACTTTTAAAACCTTTGAGCAATCCTTATAAAATATAACCCTCCTCAGTCTGGTAAAAAACTAACATATTCACATTTAATGTTTGATCGTGCTTCAATATACATATAAAACAAAGTCGCTTCCGCCATCTGTCTGTAACGCTTAATCTTTTAAACTACGCAACGGATTTTTTTCACCATCAGTTAGATTTTTTTTCACGGAAGTTTTATATACTAGCTGTGCCCGCGTAGTCAAAATTCATGGGTTCTCTTGTTCGCAGAACCCTAATTCTTTTCAAAAATAAAAGTAGCCTAAGTTACTCCTTATAACATTAGCTATCTGCCAGTGAAAATTCCGTCAAAATCGGTCCAGCCGTTTCGGAGTTTTTTTTTATTTGTTATAGGATAATACAAGACTTGAACTTAGTGAGAGGGAAGGCAGCGAGCGAAGCGAGCTGCGCCTTACCCCGAAGCGGAGTGAAGGTCGATTGTGTGAGAACTAAATTTTTCACCTTATTTCTTATCTTAGTTTCACCCGTGCGAAGCAGGGGCGGGTCGCTAATAATTGATAAACCTCAAACAAAAAACCAAGCCATCACCAAATGATAATAATTCTTGTTCGTCTCTTAGTATGTGTTTTGTTGTTTTCAAACATTTAAAATGCCTCATCCAGCTCCACAAAGCAAACAACAACATTTCGTCAAGTCTTAAGTCAACAAAGCTCTAAGCAAATATTTAAAAAAGCAATCGAACGCTCGGAGTATCCTAGTAACTCGTGTGCCGAGGCGACCGAGTGTAAGTTACTGTCGGCTACTGCGACGGGGCATATAACGACTTGGTGTTTACAGGTTTTACCTGGCACAGGTACAGGCAAAGTTAAACGACAAAGCGTTTAATGCACTTTAATGTTTACTTCGAATTTTGTAGAACTGCATCGTGAATGGCCAAATTAAACATAATAACAAATGCAGTTTCAGATATTTGGATCTCTCTTGTATAGGGTGTCGCAAAATTCGAGCAAGAAGTAATTTTGAAGAAAACTCAAACAAGTGTTTTATTTTTATAGCTGACGCTGCCCACTGCTAGGCAAAGGCCTCCCCCATTTCCTTCCAAGCATCCCTATCCATGGCCGGGTCAGACCAATCCCGCAAAAACCAATCTTGTTTATTTTCTTAAAATGTACAATAAAGGGTTATGTATGAAACAGCATATCGAGAAAATTGCCTCTAAATCTTTCCTGACAAATACACAGTTTTTGTTGAAATTTTCCATGAAAGTTTTGCATAAACGTGGCTGAATTTTGTTTACACAGCGCTAAATTTACTCTTTCTAGGCACGGACAGTCATGGACTCGTTGGCATGAACCGTAGACTTCAAAAAACCCCAAATAACAAAAGACCAACGACGTTTAAACGTAACATCTGGGCAACTAATCACCGAAAGGGCACCAGGAAATGTCCCATGCATTTGAATTCTGCATTGTGGCACCGTCTTGTTGAAACCACTATCATCCGCATATATCTTGCAATGTAGGCTCAAAATACTGGATTATTATATTAACAAAATTCAGACACATTTCTGAAAACATTTTTGGAAAATTTAAACAAGAGTTTAAATTGGAATTGAACTTGTATTGAAATGACCGATTTAGTAGAAAGACTGTGGAGGCTATTGACCCGGTATGCTATTCCATACATAACCCTATATTTTATAAATCTATAAAAAATATAAAACGTTTAAGTATAAATCCGGGTTATCTATCAAAATTATTTCTTGTGTGAATTATGGAACTTAGGTACTTTATGTATTTCCCTTGCTCTTCTACAATCATTCTTTCAATAATCAGAATTTTGACGTAATACATGCGCGTTATAACTTTCTAAAAGTAATCTTTTTGAATCGGTTAAGATAGAATATAATATCTAATAATTTTCTAAACTAAAAATTTGAATCACACCCCGAAATTCGAACCCGCATCATTCCGTGCCTCTGCGTGGCACATGCCTTTACCAATTTCGGCTACCGTGACAGGTACATGCTTCAAAACTTTCGCTAAGTTTGTAAATCCGTCTTATGGGGACGGTAACGCCATCTATTGGCAGTATTCTGAACTGACCAACCAAATTATTAGATACGTTCTCGCTAAGCAGGAGCTATGCTACCACATAAAAAACATTAGAATATAATATTATGTAAACAGAAACACCTTCCAAGTTTTTAGTTTCTATCTTTGCTGCTTTCAAAGTTATTCTATTGCAAAGTATATTGATAGAATACAAATACGCATATAAGTTAACGATAAGATTCTTTCAGTAGACTTAAAAGAAGCTTATGATAGGTCTAATGGTCTAAAAAGTAATGGGTCTATTAGGATAAAATCTAAAAACTAGTCTTCCTACTTCTCCTTACAAATAGAACTAACGTATAACAAACTTACCTATCTTTTAGAACTTTGAAGAACTTCTATGTAAGTAGTTTAGCTTCTTAAGTTCAGTATGTGACAGAAGTTTCATCTCTCTAGTTTCTAGCCCTGTCGTTGCCGAAGTTAGGTTTTTAGTACCACTACATTTTCTTTTATTTTTGCTGATCGTCATCTTACCTATAGGTATTTATGTAATGGGGTACATGAGAAAAAACAACGATTCCTTGCATTAATAGTAACAAGCTTTGGTTCCGATAAAATTAATGTATGCCTTCAATAAAGGATTAACACTTTTATTCGAAAAAAATGCCTAAAATACACTAAACTAACAAATAACACTAAATCTCTTTTGAACTCGACTGTACATACTTATCACTTATCACTGAACCAGCAGTATAGTACTGATATTCGCTTCAAATCACTTCGATCGCACTCGTAATTTAGCCGAGATAAGACTGTCTCACTCAGCCGATGCGCGCCATATTTAAGCCCCGATGCACGAGTCCCGTGCTTTCTGAGAAGTTCTTGTAGGTACTAGCACAGTGCGTCATCCAGTACCTGAACGTACCAGATCGACTGGCTGACACTAGTGGCACCTCTAGTACCTCTACCTCTAGAGTAGCTCCTATGTACAAGTAATACTACCCGCCAGTAGATGGCGTTACATGTTCAGTAGCCGTTTATGTAAAAGTTATTCTACTAGTCAATAGATATATAGCGTTGTAGGTATCGACTGGCGTAACACTGCCCTCTCCTAAGACGAATGCTCGTCCCGAGCAGTGTTAGTCCCGTAAATTTGTCCAGTACCTGAATATTCCAGATTGACCGGCGTAACGTCACTCTACTTGCGCCATCTAGTATAGAGTTGCTAACTAGCTCCTAAAGTTATGCTACTCGCCAGTAGATGGAATTGCATGTTCGATAGGCATCTATGCAAAAGTTATTGTATAAGACGATAGATGGTGTTTTAGGTATCGATCGGCATAACAATAGATTACATAGGTTGCCATAGCATCTATGGTCGTTTTGGCGCGATTCAATTTAATAATAATAACTAGCAAAGGTGCAAAACAACTCGTTTCTTCACAATTTTTTTAGTCCTATATACCCTATCGATTACCTAGTATACGAAAATAAATCATGTACCTACCCTATTTTTTGTTAATCTTGATAATATGTTGTGCACAATATAGGTACATCTTTATTTTCTTTCTTTCCTCTTTCACACAAGCTCCGTTTTAAACGTGTTACTATACAAAAACTAAATTACAAACGCATCATAACCTGTGTCACAACCCTCGCCTTTTCAAGGGCGCGGCGATCAAAGAGGCTCTATACATATAGGTATTATGTTCGGGAAAACACTCATTTCCTACAAGAAAACCGGGTGAATCCCGGAGGCCAAGTATGGCTTTTAAATAGTGACCTGATGGGATAGGGCTCTGATAAGATAGGCGCTTTCTCTTAAAATGGCGGCTTAAACGCACCCAAACAATTCCACATTTAAAACTCGTCATAAAACCTCAGTCCATATACCGGGTATCCGTTAGCCGCTCGAAGGATCCGACGACATCCATTGACAGCCGTAAATTTTATCTTCGATACCGTTCCGCTTTTGTGGAGGGCTCGTAAAAGGGTTTTATTGGCCCTCAGCTCGTAGGTGTTGGGGTGTTAGGGATTTTACAGTTTAGTTAACTATTTGACGCGACTGTGGGGAGTCGTATGCCATTTGGAGGCATAATGTGATTAAAATCTACGGTAAGCTACTAATATTTAAATCTAATTTGTTTACAGGGCTCGTAATAAAGGCCTGGATAAACAGGAAGCGTATCTAGCGTGTGTCAAAGCGTAATTAGCGTCACACACTAAGTCCGCGCTTTAGCGCTGCGTTGTTTTATGTTTTTTTACTATCCCGGCCGCACATTGTAAGCAAGAAGCAAGTGTGTCAGAAAGGCACTCGCGTGGGAAGGCACTCTGTGCATACATTTTGTACTAGACCCCAGAAACCTTAAGAAATTTGCCAGACCGATCACACACGAACTAGATATTAGAATTAAACACATATTCTCTGCTAATAAGAGCTACTTTGAAGTAACGCAATTTTTATTATGTGAACTTTCTTATAATGTGCGCCTGGCCTTCAAGTGAAACATGTCAAACAGTAGAACGCGCCGCTTTGCCGCGACGTCAGGACGCAGCGTTGTAAGTTTTAAGTACCGGTTGGTCTCGTGGCTAGTGATCCTAGGTACGTAATCAAACGGTTGTAGGTTCGAATCCTGCAAGGTGCAATCATTTGTGTGATGAGCAGAAATGTTTGTTTCCGAGTCATGGATGTTATAATATTCGTATCTATTATGTTTATCCGTTATCTAGTGCCCATAGTACAGGGTATCCTAGTTTGGGGCTAGGTAATTGGTGTGGAATTGTTCCGAATATATTAATTTATTATATCCTTATAATATCTCCGGATTTTTTATCTAATTTTCTTTTTTAGACCACACCTTGGTATAGACCATATTATTCTCTAGATTTAATGAAAAGCGGTATAGTAATTTTTTAGTAAATCTATTGGGAGTTGGTGTTATGGTTCGTATATAAACATTTTTATGAACGTTTTGATTTGATTTTACCACTTACTTATTTTTATCCTATAACAATTTTTATCTTAAGATTTTGATCAGTGATCTATACATACGAGTAAATAAGGTATTCCGTATTTATTTATCTACTAGATTAGATATTAAAAACCAATGCAATAATAGGTCTATTACCAATGCTCTTGATGTTTTTAGACAGACTTGTTATTTCCTTTCCATGGCAACCACAGACTATTCTGTGATGGCAACCGTTCCTTACAGTGATTAATCAACATTTTCCAATTTCCGGGATAAAAGTATCCTATGTTTTATTCCAGGGTTTAAGCTATCTCCATTCTAAATTTCATCAAAATCCGTCCAACCGTTATCGCGTGAAGGCTCCCCAAACAAACAAACAAATAGAAAACTTTTCACTTTTATATATTGGTATGGATGTAAAGTCTATGGATTTGCATAATTCCTAATTAATATTCATGACACAATTTTCTGAATTACATGCAACTCCAATTACCGAAGGCCACACCATGCGCTTACAACAAGCATCATAAATCAATCAATAATTAATTAAATACAAGAAACATTAATATACATATAATATAAATTAATCACATTATAATGTACCCATGTAGGCCTCACATTGATGTGACACACACACAGGCGCACCCCAACATACACACACACATAGGTACATCCTTCCAAATTAACATAAAATTATAACAAAAAATCAATAAGTATATAGGTAATAATGTTGAGGATTTATTTATTTATATCACAAAAACCACAGCTCTTGATGCAACTTAAATATAACTTATGATAATACAAAAAGCCAAAAACAGTTTTACATTTTACGAGTTAATTAAATTTCGAAGGTACTGTCACTAATAATTCCAACATAAATACTATATATATATATATATATTTTGTCACGAGGCGGTCCCAGGGTTTGGGTTGCTCCCACTAGCCCAGGAGCCAAACCTCAGTGACACAGAATTACAGGAACTATTGGAAGCACAGGAACAGGAGGAGATGATCAGACTTTTGTACTTTGACGATGCGGATTAAAATAACCTCTTATGTAGGTATTATCGTTTATATATTTACAAGTGTAATTCAACTGGTTATTTATGTATTTTATATCACATTTCCCTTTTGATCCAAAAATCAATGTAAAAAAATGACAGGATATTTGTATTTAGAATGAATAATGGCCAACTATCAAAAATAAAAGTAATGGATTATGAAAGAATTAAGAGATCAAAAGAGTATTATTATGAAAGAGGTTTTGACCTCGTCACAATACCCCGCCTCCCCGGAGTTTTTTTTTGTAGTAAGGTTTATTTAATAAAAAAGAGAAAAAAATATAATATGCTAAGGACAAAAAAAGTTATAATAGTAGAAGTTAATAATAAAAATATATATAATAAGGGTAATATGGTTAAAATAGTAAAATAATTAATTAAAATAATGGAAATGCTGAGAAGTCTTTTTAATTTTTAGGTGAAAATGTTTATTAACAATGTCAATATACAATTGATTGGATTCCTAGATGCATTCAAATTCATACATCATACATTCATTCATCATCATTCATAGTCTTATTCCCATTCCTTGGAAATAAAACTCATAAGAAAGAGGAACCTTAAATATTAATAAGGTCACTCGTGGAACCAATTCAGTGTAGTGTAGGCCTATTTATACAGTCACTATCCGCTGATCAGGGTGATTATGTGAGTGTATGTGTGTATGTGTATGTGTGGTGTGTGATGTGTAAATGTATGTTTGTGTATATTTATATACAATTAGTTTGCCAAAATGGCTATACATACCTTAGGGTACGACGTGCCTGTAGCACGTGTATGTACATAATAAACGTTGTGTTAGAACGTTAAAATAGTATGAGTAAGGTAGGTAGGTAATAGCATATTAACTATAAAATAATACTGGTTTTATGACCTAGGCTTGGTTTATAGAGTAATCACATTTGCCGCTCTTTTCAGTGTTGGAAGTTTTGTGTGTAGGTGTAGTAAATAATAATATATAGAACTTGTTTTCGCTTTAAACTGAACATTATGTTTGTAAAATATAAAAAAATACATAGCTAACAAGTAGGGTATTAGCTACTATTAGTACCAAATAATTAAAGTATGTAGTAAGTAAAATAGCACTGAAAAGCAATACGAAGGGACTTGAAGTCAATATTCATAATTAATCCGAAAAGTTCATGAAGTGAATAAAAAAAAATTGGCTAAAAATGTGGACATTACTCCGTAAAGGGAAATTATATTAAAATTACATTATTTACAACTTAAATACAAGGTTATTTGTAAGTAGGGAACCTACAATGGTCATAAGTAGGTATTTAAATATATGGTAAGGTACAGGAATATGAAAGCAATGTAACTTTCATAGTACATAATTATAATAAAGTATGTAAGTAGACAAGTGATGGTTAAGGTTAAGACGTACGTGGTATAGGTTTAACATGGTATATCTTTGACATGCCAACGGCCTAAGGGATTACCAGATAAATCACTGAGGTCGTAAATTAGTGGTGAAATTTTAGCTGCTATGATGCATTTTACAAATTTAGGAGCTAATTTAGCTGAAAAATACTTGCCTGCTGAACTTATGGGATAATTACGTTTCCATATAATGTCGCCTTGGTTAAATTCAAGGTTTTGATGATGTTTATTATAATATTTAGCGTTAGATTCATGAGCGCGAAATAAACGTGCTTGTACTTCAGCAAATAAAGGGCTTAACTGTCATATGTTGTCAGCGTACTCATCGCGTGGAGCAAAAATCAATTCTTCAGTTAGATCCGAAGCATTATATACAGAACCACACGTTACAAGTTCGCAACCAAATACTAAGAAAGCTGGTGTGAACTTAGTAGTTTCATTAATAGCTGAATTTATGGCAAATTGGATTTGATTTAAATATAAATCCCAAGTACGATGGGCATTATCAACAAAAGAAGCAACTGCTGTTATAATTGTTTTGTTGTAACGTTCAACAGTATTGACTTGCGGACAGTAACGGGGGGTGTAATTAATTTTTGGTATGTTGTAAAATTGAAATAAATCCTGGAGTTCATGACTAATTAGTTGAGGGCCATTATCTAGGATTATGGTCTCTGGAATACCATAAACCATAAAAACTAAGTTCTCAAGTATATGTTTGATTACAGAAGAGGTAGCTCGCTTCATGGGGAATATAAGACAATATTTGGAAAACAACATGTGACTACAAAAATAAATCTATTAAGTTTACGTGTCATTGGAAGTGGACCAACAATATCAATAGATATGCATTGGAAAGGACGAGAACAGTTCTTAGGTTTACCCATCAGACCAATGGCATTGCTCCAAGTCCAAAAGCGGATGCGTCGCAATGAACAGCAAAGGGTTTAGAAAAGTCAGGGCAAGTTAGAATAGGAGTTGATATTAAAGCTTGTTTGATTTTATTAAAAGCTTTATCAGCTTCAGAAGTCCACTTGAAAGCGGGAGCTTTCTTACTGGTAGACGTAAGTTTAGTGAAGGGAGCAGCTAATGTGCTAAGATTGGGTACGAAGCGACTATACCAACTAGCTGTACCGAGAAACTGTTTCACTTCGCGAGCAGACCTGGGTGCTGGTATTTCTAAGATTACTTTGACTTTATCAGGGTCTGTGAGGAGACCTTGATCATCAATTACGTAGCCTAGGTATTTAAGTTCATTTCGGAAAAATGCACATTTTGGAAAATTTACTGTTATACCTGCTTTTGAAAGTTTTGCATGTAATTTGTTAAGTAAACATACGTGTTCCTCGTACGTTTTTGTGGCTATTATTATATCATCTAAATAATAAAAAAGAGAGTCGTTATTAGACTTTTCAGAAAGAAGATTATCAATGAATCTTTGTTGCGTAGCTGGTGCGTTAGTAAGACCAAAAGGCATTTTAGGCCTTTTGGTCTTACTAACGCACCAGCTACCTTAAATTAAAAAGATCCACAACCTGGAATGTGAAAAGCAGTCTTAGGTCTGTCTTCTAAACATAAAGGCACTTCCCAAAAAGCTTTAGCAATGTCAATTGAACTCAGATATTTAGAATCTTTAAGGTTATTTATAATGTCTGATATGAATGGTAATTTATAAGCATCTTTTCTAGTTATGTCGTTAAGCTTACGACTGTCGACGCAAAATCTCCAAGTACCATCTTTCTTAGGGGTAATAATTACAAGATTTAGCCATGGGCTTTCACAAGACTCTATATCATCAAGTTCTAGCATTTTATCAACTTCTGCTCGAAGAGCTTTCTGTTTTTCAGGGGATAATCGATAGCAACGTTGACGAATAGGTGGGTGGTCACCTGTATCAATACAGTGTTCAATAAGGTTTGTTCTTCCTAAAGGAAGTACGTCGGTAGAAATATTACGAAATAGTTCTACGACTGCATTAGCAAGAATCAATTGTGTATCTGTAAGTCTGTCATAAGACTGTAAGTAAGTATCATTATTATTGATGATAAACATGGGAGTATCTGAACTCTTGAGCATACTGACCGTATTAAGTATGTCTGGAGCCAGATTAAAAGTTTTCCAGAAGTCGATACCTAATATGAAAGGTGGAGTAACAGCGGGTATTACATGGGCAGTAATTATAGCAAACTTATTGTTAAATAAAGTTGGAAGCTTAATAATACCAATTGAATTGATTGTTTGACCATTAGCAACAGAACCTTTGATAATTTGGTCACGTTGTAGTTCCAAACCATGTTCAAGTAATAATTTATGTGAGTTATTACCTAAAATTGTAATAGCACTGCCAC
Organism: Alsophila aescularia; assembly: GCA_946251855.1. Taxonomy (NCBI): domain Eukaryota; kingdom Metazoa; phylum Arthropoda; class Insecta; order Lepidoptera; family Geometridae; genus Alsophila; species Alsophila aescularia. The sequence continues at coordinate 11,776,545 of OX276373.1, forward strand.
TATCCAGCAAACCGTTAAGGGTTAAATTCCCAACATTTACTCTAAGGTATGGTTACGTTCAGTGTCCGATGTATTATCAAAGAGGAGCGTAGAAACGTTGTATGTTTTGAAAAATATTGAAATAGTTTTAAGCCAATTGTTCCAATCATTTTGATCAAAGTTATTGTTAGTATTACAATTTTATGTTTCTAGTTTCTCACTAATTAGTTTTTGTTTTATTTTTTTTAAAACATAGCAATTGGTAAAAATTACGTCTTTTTACCGCAACGAAAACAAACTTTATGTCTGTAGGGACATTGACATAAAGCATGACTGTCGTTTCGACAGCGAGGGCAAAATATAGGTAGTGCAGGTTTCTTAGAATCTGCAGCAATTGAATGTACAGGGTAAGGTTGAGGATAAGGGTGTGTTTGAACAAGTGGTTGTTGCAAGGTATTGTACGGATAATGTGGTATGTTAGGTGTAGCAGTGACTTTGTGTTGGGTATTAGAAGTCGATGGCTTCGCTAAGTCTTGTAATGTAGAAGGAGTATCAGAGTTGTACATTTCAATGCAACTTTCGTACCATTTGCACGATTTCAATAATGTTGCGACCGAGTCGAGATCGTCTGGTGATAACCTTTGACCGAATTCGGGTCGCAAGTTACGCCTAAGAATATCAATCTTGGCTTTTTCTGAAATAGGCTCACGTAATTTCGCAAATAATGATTCTAATTCGGTAAAATCACAAATCACACGCTCATTTGTTTTTTGTTTGCGAGCATCTATGATTTTACGCAGTTTAAAGTCGTAGTCTGTAATTTCAAATTCTTTTAGTAATGTAATTTTGAAAGATTCCCAATCCGAGATTGTTTGTTTGTGAGCTCGAAACCAATCCAAAGGAGTTTTAAAAGGAGCTTTAAGAATGTCGTATATATGGTTGTATAGTTCAGTATGTGAAATATTTCGAGCAACTGCGAATTCCTCTACTTTTTCAATAAAATCTTTTGGGCAACTATCCCCCTTGTAAATAAATCGTTTAATTTCGTTACTTGATGTGTTGATCGAAATATTTTGTAGCTTTTGTGTCAGTAGGTCAAAATATGGTAATTGAGTTTGTTGTTCTGGAAAATGATCGTGTGTATTTTCTGTAGAAGAGCAGCTAGGATTTTCTAATGTTTCGAAACATTTTTGTAAATCGAAGAAACTTTCTGAAACATTTTTAAATGTTTCTAGTTGTACCGTCGTAAGTTCGGTGGTAATATCCATGTTATTTAATCTATTTTTAACATGCAGAATATAGGACGCATTCTTCTCCTTTCGTACCGGGTAAGCTATTAAACGTGCAGAAATAATGGTTAGACATTTTTGAATTTCGGCTATATCCTGTTCAAATTTATACGGACTCTGAAAATCTTGTGTATTCGAGCTAAAAAAAAAATTATGAATAAAATTATGTGTTTACTCTGTAACGACTACGTTAAGTGCGATAGCAACGCTTTAAAAATATACAAAAAAAAATAGCGTTATACTATGTAACTACGCGTTAACGCGTCACGCATAATAACGCGTCAAAGTTTAGAGTAATTCGGAACTAGGTAGGCCGATAGTAAAATTCGGAACAAAGTACGTATTAATGAAAATGTCTTACTTACATGAATGACTGGAATGCAAATATAAAATACACTTGAGTATAAAAAAACTGTTCAGGGTTTGCCAAATAATCCAATCCAAATTTAAATCAAGATGGCCTAGTGCCTTTTAGAATTTTGTGGAACGACTTAAAAATTGAACACTGATTAACAAATTAAAACACACTGATTAAAAAAACACGGAGAAATCAGGAACTTGTAGGCAGGTTGAGCAGGGCTGGGTACGGGACGTTGAGGGCGCCAGTGTCACGAGGCGGTCCCAGGGTTTGGGTTGCTCCCACTAGCCCAGGACCCAAACCTCAGTGACACAGAATTACAGGAACTATTGGAAGCACAGGAACAGGAGGAGATGATCAGACTTTTGTACTTTGAAGATGCGGATTAAAATAACCTCTTATGTAGGTATTATCGTTTATATATTTACAAGTGTAATTCAACTGGTTATTTATGTATTTTATATCACATTTCCCTTTTGATCCAAAAATCAATGTAAAAAAATGACAGGATATTTGTATTTAGAATGAATAATGGTCAACTATCAAAATGAAAAGAAATGGATTATGAAAGAATTAAGAGATCAAAAGAGTATTATTATGAAAGACGTTTTGACCTCGTCACAATATATATGTGTATATATAAAATTACATGGCATATTATTTTATAGATAATTAATAAATAAATATTCTGTAGTCTTTTCTAGTCCAAATAACATAAGTTCATTATTTTAAATCCTTTTCTACTCAAACTTTTCTAGCTCACTGTCTCCAGCAATCAGTATGGGGCTCATGTCAGACGGAAATTAAAAAAGTTCAAAGTCAAAAGTTTCACAGTCGTTTGTCGTTTTCTCCATTTATCGTCGCTATTTTAAGAATATTTTTGGGACAGAAATTAGAGCATTCTCCTTTTGTTTTGTGATTTTTGTTTTGAGCAAGCGTTTACCATGAAACGATAATTTTGCTCATTTTGCTATTATTTATTCTGCGGTATAGTAATTTTGGTTAATCTTAAGTGGTCTGAATGAGATCGCTCTTTTGTCAAATTATTGTTTTGGTATGAAATAGAGTGATGCCGGGTTTTACCGAGTGACCAAATTTTATTGAATTCTATTATTACTTGAACTATAGAAATACAATTAAGCGTTGACCTTTATTAAATGCAAGCTGTACCCGTGACTTCGACGATAATTTGTCAAGTTTAAAAGTACCTACTATATTTTATGTGCTATTCCAGGACCTAATAAAAACAATATATCAACATTTGATCAAAATTTCTTCAGCCGTCAAAAATTACTTTTCTGAATTATGTGCGGTTTTCCATCGCTCCGAGCTTCGGAACGCACGTTAAGCTGTCGGTCCCGGCTGTTATTGATTAATAATAGCAGTTGTTAAGCCATGTCAGAGGCCCTCGGGTGGCTTGACATACTTTGACTTCAGGACCAGCACTACCTCATACGACAAACAAACAAACAATTACGAACTAACCAACCAAACACGGCTAATATAGATTAACTTCGTGTCTGAGAGATAACGCATCCCAAATCTATATTTTATTATTTTATGATTTCTAAAAAACATAAAAGCAATATTATCTATATCTATAAAACAGTACAGTGTCATACCTACTGACTGACAGGCAACGCTCAGTCTAGGCCGATAGACATAGAGATATGAAATTGGGGGGAAATTTCTTGATTATCCCTAAGGTGCAATAGGATGATTTTTTTTAAATTCTATCGCTTAGTGGAAAAGCTTGCACGTGGGTGAAGCTGCGGGTCGCAGCTAGTTAACGATATAATTTAGCTCAAACTACTCCGTCTAAGCTTATTACGCCTATTATACTACATCTGGCAATATTTTCATACAAATGTATGTTTTTACTAAGACTGCTATAACGCATAACGACACGGTGTACATGCATAACAGTCGCAAAGATCTGGATCAGGTGAATCAGGTGGAACTTTAAGCTTACAGTTCAATCTTTTTATTTTATTTAACTGTATTAGATGTTATTTAATATTTATCATCATTTCATGCTAGCAAAGATCATTTACCTGAAATCGACGAAATGTCGCATTTTACTGTTCTGGTTTATCATATTTATTTATTTTGAGGATAAAATACAAAAATTTCATAACATTAGTAACGAAAATTGCAAATTCATAAGCAGGTATTTTTAACAGGTGATTCTTTGAACCAATATCACGATATAGCTGAAGGAGCATGCAGTTATACAAAAAAAACGGAAGATGGCGCACATTTGAGTGTTAAGATTGTTGCGTGTTTGTCATTGTTTGTGTCATAGGAGTCAAGCGTGTTATGTACATACAGTAGTTTAGTATCAAACATATAGATAGACAAACTCACTTCCATATTTATTATTGATAAAAGAATGCCTATCAACCTCACTCAGTGAAAGATGGTCCCTAAAAATACGTATGGTCCCTAATAAAGCCGACCTACCTACCTGTTTTGGAACGCTTCATAAATACCTAGGAAGTTATAGTAACTACCTACAGTTTATTAAAGTTCAAGCTTTGGAGTGAAGTTATTTATGCTTTAGTTACATAGTCACCTATCAAAAAGAAATTGTAAACAATCCCATCCACACCAATATATAAAAGGGAAAAGTTGTCTGTTTGTTTGTTTGGGGAGCTTTAACGCCAAAACGGCTGATCAGATTTTGATGAAAATTTGCAAACAGGTACTGTACATAGGATATTTTATCCCAGAAATGGTACGTTTCCACGGGAAAACTGGAGAATGACGATTACTGGCTGTAAGGAACGGTTGCCATGGAAAAAACAAAATAAAATGTCTGTCAAAAAGCATACCAACGCTCAGGAACATAGGATAGTTTTTTTTCGGGATATACTGCACGAAATCGCCGGCGAAAGCTAGTACTATTTTAAATGCGAAAGTGAGGTTGATTGTTTGCTTCGCTTTCACGCTCAAACGCTGAACGGATTTTTATGAAATTTGGAATAATGATTGCTAATACCCTGGAATAACACATAGGATACATTCATCATCATCATCATCATCACTCACGCGGATGGAACGGATTTTGATGAAATTTGGAATGGAAATTGCTAATACCCTGGAATTATTAATAATTAGAATAAGAATAAGTTTTTTTTTTTAAAATCCGTTCCACCCGCGTGAGTGATGATGAAAAGTATACTTTTTGTTATTCCAGGGCATAAGCTAACACTATTCCAAAATTCATCAAAATCCGTTCCACCCGCGTGAGGGATGATGATGATAAAAGTATCCTACATGTTATTCCAGGGTATAAGCTATCTCCATTCCAATATTCATCAAAATCCGTTCCACCCGCGTGAGTGATGATGATGATGATGATGATAAGTGTCCTATGCGTTATTCCATGGTATAAGCTATCTCCATTCCAATATTCATCAAAATCCGTTCCACCTGCGTGAGTGATGATGATGATGATGATGATAAGTGTCCTATGCGTTATTCCATGGTATAAGCTATCTCCATTCCAATATTCATCAAAATCCGTTCCACCTGCGTGAGTGATGATGATGATGATGATGATAAGTGTCCTATGCGTTATTCCATGGTATAAGCTATCTCCATTCCAATATTCATCAAAATCCGTTCCACCTGCGTGAGTGATGATGATGATGATGATGATAAGTGTCCTATGCGTTATTCCATGGTATAAGCTATCTCCATTCCAATATTCATCAAAATCCGTTCCACCTGCGTGAGTGATGATGATGATGATGATGATAAGTGTCCTATGCGTTATTCCATGGTATAAGCTATCTCCATTCCAAAGTTCATAAAAATCCGTTCCGCCCGCGTGAGTGATGATGATGTATCCTATGTGTTATTCCAGGGTACAAACTAACACTATTAAAAAATTCATCAAAATCCGTTCCACCTGCGTGATTGATGATGAAAGTATCCTACATGTTATTCCAGGGTATTAGCTATCTCTATTCCAAAATTCATCAAAATTCGTTCAGCCGTTTGGGCTTGAAAGCGTAACAAACAAACACAAATAAAAAATTATATAACCTTCCGACTCCCCACGCCCCATTATAGCTATGAAGCATCTCGATCACATCAGTTTTCAAACATAAAAACCGCATCAAAATCGGTCCATTAATTGGTAGCTGCAATGCCACAGATAGACAAACACACACACACACACACACACACACACACACACACACATAGTGATACACACCCTAAAATTATAACACCCGTCTCTTTGTTCGGGGGTTAATAAACTAACTCACTTTTGCTTTATAACATTAGTAGGCTAGGATGCTGGCCACATCTTCATCTAATTAAATTGTTTTTATTTATCAATTTTACTGAGGCAAATTCTAGTTATCTAGAGTATTCTAAAAAACCCAAAAAGTGTTAACAGAATCGAACCTAGGGTAGATGTCCTCACCATTGACCCGTGGCATCATTGGATAAAAACAGCGATATTTTCATTCACTCGCTAGTCGACTTACGCTCCATCACATCCATCTCACGCAATACATACCTTTACACACACACAATGAAGTTTTAGTTTCCAATTGTTCGATAGATGGCACTAGGTATATCACACTTCAGCTAGTCTAATAACGCCATCTAACATATTAACGCTAACTACTAGGTACCGGCGACGATAATAAGTTTTACGTGAGCTTTGTACTAATGTATGACGTTAGCAATCTATCTTTTCTATGATACAACTTTACGACAATATTAATTTGTTGTGCAATTATGGGATGGCGCAAGTTAGATTAGTTGTCTGTGACATTAATTTCATCAGATCCCCTGGCCAAGCCTCAAAAACAATATTGCAATTTTATGTTCCGTGTGTAAAAGTCGAAAAAATATTTTTATACCCAAATATCTCCGAAAGTATATCACTTAGGCAGTTTTTTATACACTTTTTTTTTTTTCAAATTTGCGGTTGTTTAGTTATTACTTAAAGTTCTCACGAGTGAAAAGTCATGCCGTGGAACTTATTTTTGGTTCTTGAGCTATTTGTGCACCTTAAAAGAACAGGAAGGCATTTTTGCTGCGAATTTCAAAGAATATGTGGTAAAGTACACGCACGTGTTACACCAACGCAACTCCGATTACGACTGTTGCCAATTGTGTGCGTTGCACCTAAATACGCGGTCCACGCTGAGTAGTTGGTCACTAAACCTTCCTTTCTTTAATAATGCTTAAAAGTATTAAAATTCAATAAACTGGTTAACGATACCGAATGCACGATAAACTTGGCGTCCATAGTAGATGAGAAGCAGAAGAATGATTGCCACATTACTTACTTTTCGAGTCGATGCAAAACCCGTTTAAATTTTATCTGACCAAAATTCCGCCTCCCGTATTGCAGAATCGCTGGCCTTGTACAGGTCTTCATGGGAAAATGAGGGGCATTTAGTTAGGTGAGCCATGGTTTGAATGACCACATTGACACGATTATATATTTTTAGCTTGCTGTTACATCTGCCTAAAGATCTCACTCTCATCTCATTCTACCGCGACCTTTTTGTAGTAGTTGGCCAACAAAGCTTTACAATCAACATAGCAAAATGTCAAGTAGAACTGCCTCACTGTAATACAATTTATGCAAATTTTTATGATATAAGGCTGACAAATATTAATTTGTAACCGAATAAGTTATGTTGGGGAAATTATGCCATATTTTCTCGTCACATATACCGCAGTGCCTCAAGACGAAAGTTTATAATCAGTGCGTGTTGCCAGTGATGACATACGGCACTGAGACGTGGTCGCTAACTATTGGTCTCACACACAAGCTCATAGTCGCGCAGCGTGCAATGGAGAGAGCTATGCTCGGAATTTCACTACGTGATAAGATTTGTAACGAGAAAATCCGTAGAAAACCCAAGGTTATCGACATAGCTCTCAGAATTTGCAAGTTGATGTGGCAATGGGCAGGCTATATAGTCCGCAGAGCCGACAACCGTTGGAGAATAAAGGCTCTCGAATGGTAACCATGAACAAGCAAGCGAATTGTAGCGAGACCCCCCACTTGTTGGACGGACGACATTGCAGGCATCGCAGGGAGTCGGTGGACGGAGGCGGCACAAGACCGTTCGTCGGGGCGCTCTTTGGGGGAGGCCTATATTCAGCAGCGGACTTCAAAAGGCTAAAATGATAATGAACCGAATAAGTTAAATTTGTTATGAAAACTACAGTGGTTTATTATGATATATAACACTTTATTGCACCAAAAGAGACACAATTAAGAAAGAACCTTAAAAATTAGTACAATTGGTAGCCTTATCGCTCAGCAGCGATCTCTTTCAGGCAATTGTACACTAAATTGAGACACATGGCTATATAACAGAAAGAAGACTTTTAGTAAAATACTAGAAAAAGATAACAAACAAATATAACATAAATTAATTTTAACAAAATATAAATGTCAAGATAATACTAATAAATATTATGTAAAAAGCAAATACTACAAAACATATAAACATTATAATAAACTAGTAAATATTTTATGGTAGGTACATTGTTCAGAATTACTTTTTTGGAGGAGATACACGATAAAATTGTAATACAGTCCTATTACAATTTTATTGTGTATTCACCTTTTCGGTCATAGGTTGCTGGTTATATTAACCAACAGCAATAACTTATTCGTGGTTCAGGAGCTTTGAAGATTCAACAAATGATACTACTACGACGAGTATAACGAACTGACTGTGTATATTTACAATAAAATATTTTTCCAAAACTTGAGCCAAAACAGTATCGCTTTTTCGAAATTACAAACGAAATAATAGTGCATAAATACAACATAAGATAAGAAAGAGTTTTTTGAAGGTGGTGCCAAATCCAGGCATCATTTAAATCTTATATCTTTACAAAATTAATACATAGCTATCTACGTACGAAGTAATATGCAGTTGTTTATGACGCACCCTCATAAAAAACACGAAACGCAGAAGAGTTATTTTACTTCCTTAAATTACACGTAAAATCTACCTGCTTACTCTAGGTGTGCTATTATTTAATGTTATTCTAGTTTTATACAAAATAACTGGCAAGCGAAAAAAGAAGCCTCGTAGCCGAAGTGCTGACGCGTCGGTCGGTCGGTCGGTCGCGATCGCGTTGCTCTGACCGGCGATTCCCAATGACTAATTACATATTCGCAGTCACGTGATCTATGATCGCGGGGTCATGTGGGAGGCGGACAGGCTCGCTGTGCTCAACATACATCATAATTATACATGCTGTATTAATAGTTACAGCCACAAGTAATTACAAAGACAAAATAATAATAATTATAGTCGGAATAATTCAACAGATATATGTGAGTAGCTCCCGTTTCTTCTAAAATTATCTTTGATATAAAATTGTGCTATAAAGGACGACCCTATTAAGGACTTTCCATAATCATTATAAATTATTTTTATAACAGTTTTTTTTTCACACAATATCGCGTATGATAAAACGTGCGATCTTAGATACTGTTTTCACCAATTAGTACTCAGTGGTTACGGCGCAGAGCGGCGATTACGCCCGAATCTTATTGCGCAGAATATCGTCGGGAAAAAGATTAAGTGCGGTGCGGTGTTCGCGCGCCGGGGTGCGGTCCCGTGATACCTAGGTTATATACTGTGTACCTACACTGCCACCTTCTTAGGGCGTGGACGTAACAAGCAAATAATTTGCGGGTGACGGTCGGCTGGCAGACTCTGAACTGAAAATTGGAGCCAAGCTAACTCAGCGTATTTCGTTGTGGAGTGAGCGGCCGAGTGGATCAATGCTTCCGTTGCAAATCAGCCGCTGACTGATTGAGTCAGCGATCAAAACGCCACAAGTACGCGTTGTCACGCTCTAATAAATAAAAATACGTTGTTATACTGATTGCGTGGTGCCTTCGTATTTTTACAATAAGAGTACAACTGTGATGGGCAGGCATGGCGCTTGCTATTCAGGCTATTCACATGTAACTTTTTTTATCACGCAGTACCAGTAGTACAAAAGAAAATCTCTTAATGTTAAGGAACTTAATTTGAAAACTAATCCTAACCTAAATAAACTTGCTTGGTCTTATTTTTCTTTTGTACAGCGAACATTTAAACTTTTTTTCATATATTTTTTTAGCTTTTATCTTCTTTCCATCCTAAGTTTGTCTGGAATATCTCGCTATGAGCGATATGACCGCCCATTGTACCTATTGTTTATGTTATTTCTATTTTTGTAATTTTTTTTTAACTGTGTTTCATTAAAAGCAACAGAAAATCATGGAAAGAGGAAAGGGAGGCCGTTGCCCAGCAGTGGGACGATTCAGGCTGATATAATAATATAATAATGTGTCAATAAAGTGTTATTGTATTGTGTTTTTTATTAAAATTTAATTAATAATTATTTAGAAAAAAAAAAAAAAAAGCCGGCTTCGAATATGTTAATTAGGATCCGTCAAAAGTATTTTTTAGAATTCACCCCTTATGAACGTAATTTCCTTTGTTGCACCTCTAAAATATCTAAGGAATATTTCCTCAAAATTTCGAGTCCCTGGGTCCCAATTGTGCGTTGTTTGTCTGTCTTCAGTCAGTAGGTATGTCACGGTACTCTTTATAGGTGTACATTAGAAGATTTTAAGATTAACTGTGGACGAGTGCGTTTTTGGAGTTTTGGGCTATTTTAATTATTTTAAAATGTACGTAGTGTTAAGCGGAGGTCCCGTGGTAGAGTACTCTCAGGTGTACCCGAATAGCCCCCATAATATGTTTCACGATTTTTTATATTTTCGGAGTTATTCCATATTTTTTTCCACATAATTCCAGTTTTCGGCACAAACTTAGTAATTTTGACCGAACTAACAATAGTATACAGTTGTTTTTTTTCAGTGATCCTTTTATGAGACATCAAAACCGAATTAAAAAAACAATCCCCATCTACCTCCACCCAACCCGACCCATCCCCACCGAGCCCCACCCATGAATCCTTGACGGTCCCCACCCATCCTCACCACCAAACCCACCTACCAAACCCATCTCCACCCAACTGCACCTATCTCTACACATCTCTACCAACCCCCAACCATCCCTATCAATCTCCATACATCCAAATCCAACCTCGCCCCACTATATCGGTTCTATGAAAATGTCGACTTTTCCACTTTTGAAGTCACTTTATGCTGTGTTGCCATAAGTTTAGGCCAATTAAGTGTAAGGTCTTTTATTGCCAGTCAATTGTTTTTTTTTTAAGATAAGTACCAATAAAACTATTCCCATTTTTTTATTTTAGGGCCCTCCAATCTTGGAAGGGATATTTTGCTCTCAAAAAATTTGAAGTTATTAATTTATGTTTTTATTGTTTTTTAATAATTTGAATTTGGTTTTGATGTTTTATAAAAGGTTCACTACTGGACTACCAAAATTCCAAAAATCAACTGAATACTATTGTTAGTTTGGTCAAAATTACTAAGTTGGTGTCGAAATCTGGAATTATTTCGGGTGTGCCTGGGAGTGATCTACCTTGGGACCTCCACTTGTCAGTACTTCCTGGGAAACTCTTTAGAATGATTAAAAGGTTTGCCATAAACAAAAACTGTATTTGAGGAAGGTAATTGAAAAAAAAAGAAAGAAAAATGTCTCGTATATCCCGTACGGAATACCGATAGTCGACAGGTTTTAAAAAACGCGCTTCTTTAAACTTTTCTGGAGGTATTAGGTAACACTGTACTCTTTCGCTTAGTTTATAGATTTTTATAGCTCTCCAGTACCCTAGTATGTAGCTCTCCAGTAATGTACAATTAATGCTCAGATACGATGCCGGCAAATTAGATTGGAACATAGACTGCGCTATACAAAGCTTATACTAGTATATAACTACTAGTGGAGTGCTAGCTAAATGCGGTCTGAGTGGATGGATTTGATTTTGTGATTAAACCTACATTATAAGAACTTTTTACATGGCTTTGGTGAAGATTTATATGAATAAAAATATAATCCTTTAGATTAATATACTTTAGGTTTACTACAAAAACTATTTAACCAATTTTGATGAAATTTATATACTCATTTCAACTAAATATGGATCATTAAAATGGATTCAGATATCCCAGAGCGAGAGCAAACAAGCATACCAACCAATAAAAATATACTTCCGAATTTGGAACCTCCTCCTTTTGGAAGTCAATTAATAAAGAAATGATGTATGTTGATAATAATGTATGTATGTGTATGTAAGTGTATCTAATTATGTTATACATATGGGTGTCCGTTTTTGTGGGTGAGGATGAATGTGTGTGTGTGTTTAGAGGGTGTGCGTGGGTGTGTAGATAAGGTTGATAATGAAAATTGTAATATTTATTCTCATAGAAGAATTACATGTAAATTTAAAACATATTAATAAATAATTAAACATTATATGCATCCCTCTAGAATTAATATTCTAGAGGGATGAATATAATGTCTGGATGGATGGCGCCCATCAGACTAAATAACTACCCTGCTTAACTGAACACAAATAGTACTCTTGATGTACCTGTATTACCTAATCTTATCATTAAAAAACCTGTTAAAATAAAAACAGAAGCCCTCGAAATACTTTCGTTCATCACTGTTTGCTTAAAAAAGGCTTAGCAAGCGGAGTTCCTTCTAATTACTGAAATAAAAAAACGTTGCTGTTTCGGCGTCTAATCAAGCGATCGCTGACGTCAGGAAGGGGAGGTGCGGTTTTGCGGCACAAGAACTGTTAGTTTTTTTCTTGAATTAAAATTATTTTACACTTTTATTTTTATGCCAATGAAATTTATTATTGAAGTTAAGAATTATTACTTCACTAGTTGTGCCCGCGGCTTTGTCTGCGTGGTTGTTTTATTCAAAAGTAGCCCATACGTGTTATTCCAGGACCAAAAACTACATTTCTTTTCTTTTTTTTCTCGGCATCTTATCATCGGGTTAAGATATCAAGTACCCAAGTTTTTAAGTTAAGCTCCAAGCTATCCAACAGTGAAAACGGCATTGCAATCGGTCTAGTAGTTTTTACGTGATGCGCGAACAAACATACAGACAAACAAACAGAAAGGATTTAAAAAAGTGTTATATTCTGTTTCAGTAGCTTATTTTACGTACTCTAGACCATTTTTTTATTATCTTCTTTGTACAGACTTGTTCTTTCTTATTGCTTTATTATCAGTATAAGATTTCCAATTCTTAACTTCAACAACATATACAACTGGCTATAAAACTAAAAATTGTTAAAAAAAACCCGCAAGTATTAAAACAAACAATAATGCTTATAAAAATAACTACATTAATAAAATTATCTATAATGAGTAAGTATTACAAAAAAAAACATGAATGACATATAATAATAATAATTAATAAATGACTAACAAACAACCAGCAGACAATTTTAAAACAAAAGCAGCATGAACACGAAAGCTCATAATTAACATCAAAATTATGAAAACGTCTTACAGTGAGGTCATATTAATTAGCTCATCAAAACTGTAAGGCAACTGTTACCTTACTTAGGGAAGCCACTTTATCTCCAGGCTCGTAAGCCGTTCATGCATATTCACAGTAAGCCGACAGTTTTAATAAGGGCGCCATTTTGCCCCACTATCCTTTACCGGGAAGCGATATCGATCTGGGGGCAAAAATGATTAGGGGTGTTGGCACGGACGAGTGAATCGATAGAAGGTGAATCGATGTACAGTCGTGTTTTTTTTTAAATTGCTTCTATATTTTTGAAATTCAATACAATAAATACTAGAGGCTCTGTGAGCTGTAGACCTCGCGAGTCTGTCTTTGCATAGCTTAAAACAGAATAAATGTTCCCATTAAAACAAAAAACTGAGAGACATTTGTTAATATGGGCGCTACCGTCGTTATGTCAAAAGCTTCTTCAATCCATTAATGTTATGTTCATTATTCCTCATGATAATTGGTTTATTTTGTATGATTATTTTCGGCATCAAAAGGTCCAATAGTAAAGTCCAATAGTCCAATAGTAAACTGTAAAATTTACTCACAATGTATTGTCTTCTTTTATTTAGAACCCTATTGATAACCGATTAAAGTTTTTTTTTTGTTAAGCGGTGTCGTGGCCTAGATGATTGATAAGTTATGGGAATAGACGCGGTAACGTCGTGGTATCAAGTGAATTATTCTATAACCACAGGCTTCTAATATACAGTAGCTGACAAAACATTCGGTATCAAACAGAGTAGCAAGTAAACATACATATATGCTTAGCTGAACCTGGAAAGCATTAAGGATGATTCTTTGTTCCTTGTAGATAACCGAGATAAGAGAACTGGTAGTCTGTCAAATTTTATTTCCACCAGAATAACTAGTTCATTGGATAATCAGACGAACGGCGATGGGTCACCGCTATATGAATATTCCACGTACACGCATGAAGCGTTTTGCTTCCACATTTATCATGCGTACCGCTAAGGAGTGGAACTCCTTGCCTGAGTCTGTGTTTCCCGATAGTTCTTTATCCTGTAAATAAATAAACAGATTGATATAATGATCAGATTTTCTACGTCGCCAAAAATGTATAGGTACTTACTGAAATGTATAATAATATTTGTGACGAAGGAAAATTTATTTCCATAAGAAAACATTATTTAACAACTAAACTTAAATAATAAATTACCTAGTTGTTGTGAAAAAAAAAACCAAGCTAGGCCATGTCAGACACCAGTGCTAACCTTTATGAGATGGGATGGTTACTACCTGCACTAATTTACTTACTTGTGCAGCAAGAGGCAATTCATTAAACAAAGTAGGAATTGCTCCAGGATGAAGTCTTGTACAAAAAGTACTGGAATAAAGCAGGTGATCTTTAAAATGCTTTGATCATAGCACACTATCCAAACTGGGTTTGCAATCTTGGCGTTTCATGTTTTCTACTCAGGCTTTTCTAGTACTTTAATTCGTTGGAAATCTGGAACAAACATTATTTTCTTTAAGTAGGTAAAAATATATAATTAATAATATAATTACCCAATCAAAAGTACAGATGAGAAATGTGAGGTGCGTTCTTAATATAAGTATTATATAAAATATATGAAGACTACATACTGAAAAAGGTCCTAAATTATGTAGGTAACTAGATACCTACCTAATAAATTACTAAATAAACTGAAAAAAAAAAAACGCTAGGTACCCAGCTAAATTTTGTTTAGTAAGTACATCTACATATTTCTAATTCTAGATGGGGGCGGTAAGGCCTGTACTGACGTTGCTTGGGATGTTTTGTGCATTTCCCCTGACAGCTCTCGCTGACAGCTGTTCCAGTGATGCAAATTTAACTGGTACCAGCAGCAGGTACCTATGTACCAAAGACCTAGGTAATAGTGAATTCTGCGTAATGTACCTATAAAATTAATTGCATATTTTGATTGCTGTAGTGGCCTATTCAATGTAGATTTTTCGGGTAGGTAGGTAGGTACCTATTTATTTTATTTGAGGTTAAGGTTAGACCGTTTGATTAATACAGGAAAAATAATAATAATTTTAGTTGTTTTTTTTCGATTTTTCGTTTTTTTTTATGCACGCCTTTATTTCTTCTCATGCGGATATGCGGATGACTGGTAGAAAATGATTTAGTATTAAGTCCTCCTTTTGTACTTTATTTATAAAGTATTAAATATAATATATAAAATAAAACAATGAATGCAATGTACTATTCATCTTCATTGTCAAACAAATCCGTCTGAATCCATTCCCTGTTCAAAATAAAAAACCAAAAAAAAAAAATACAATCCGATGGATGTTTTGTTATGGGAAGCATTTTCACACCGGTACTCACTGAACTTAACCATTTTGATTTATATTCTTGTAAGATTTCTCGAAAAATATGTTTGTTTTTGTTTCGACATGAATCTGACAACCGTAGACGTGCCACCATATTGATGAGATCAACATGGCGGCGCGGCTACGCATCGGCTTTTTGTTTATGTGTGAGACAGTGTTGCAACAGGTAAATGAACGAGAAACAATTAATGACGCGTCGCTGGGCGAAAAAGGGATAAAATATCATGTTTATAAGTTATATATACTACAAGTAGCGATTATTGTTCGGTCTGCTACTGTATATTAGAAGTCTGTGTCTATAACACCTTTTTCCTTTCCATAATTATACGAGGTCTATCGCCTAGGTCATCCATGGGTCCCATTTTGTCCCTATCCTTTAGGAGGGCTGATACTGAT
Organism: Alsophila aescularia; assembly: GCA_946251855.1. Lineage (NCBI taxonomy): Eukaryota > Metazoa > Arthropoda > Insecta > Lepidoptera > Geometridae > Alsophila > Alsophila aescularia. The sequence goes on from OX276373.1 coordinate 11,792,378, forward strand.
CTATGCTTTGGAACAAAAATGAAGAGGGGAAGTGGGCGGAGGGGATTGTTTTGGCCCCGTGCCCTTTGTCAGGTGTATTGAGATGTGGTTGGAAGGAAATAAGGGTAGTGGAGAGCCTCTTGTTAGAAAGTGTTACAGCCTTCTAAACCGGTGACGGATTCTAATAAATGGCAGGAATTTACATGGAAGAGATAATGAGTTCTAACAACAGCGGTGCAACTATAGCTGATTTCCAATTCTATAGGATCTATTAGAACAGATCACAATTGTGATCGTGGTCTGAAACGAACCTCACAACACTCCACATTAGGTATATGATAGCTTGAATAAGCTGTATTGGTATTTATGGTGAAGCAGTTTACCGGAAAAATCTACATGACGTTGGTTTCAGATGTATGTATGTATATTGGATAAGGTACGTAGTGCCGAACTCTAGGCCTAACAGAGTTTGTCAGGCCGCCAAAGAAACCGACTTTGTCGTGCCCTCTGAAGCGCGAAAAACATTTTCTATTAAAATATACTGTTTTTCCAAAACTTTGACCTGTAAATGAACAAACCAAATACATTATATTAACAACATGGTTGTAATTTCAATGAATTGTTTTAGAAATCAATTTTAGTTTGAGTGTAATTAATTGAAATCCATCACGTCAGTATGTACGTGATTGTCTATGAATATGTTGTGAATTTACCGTTGATAAGCTGAAAGCATACGTTTGGTATGCGATCTACAGGCGGATGCCTAGCATGGCGCGCTACATAACTTGTGTTATATGTGCTCCTTGGTGAGCGGCCACGTTTAGGCACCATATATCAAAACAGCCATGAACGAAAACACTGTCATATTTATTTATAGGACTCCAGATGCTATAAACTTATTTACACATTTTATAGTATTATTTCGTGAAACATAGAGTTTTTTTGCTAATCCAGTGAATGACAGGTTAATATTTGAATTCTAGAATAAACTATGGACAAACTATCAAATGAGATTTTATAATGTTGTTGAAAGAGGAAGACATCGTCATAACCTCTAAGGGGCGATTACATTAGGCCTTCGTGACTTAAGGTTTGTCATAACCTTGGTCTTGGACCTGTACATCCTTAAACCAACGCTCGCAGACGCTTCGTGCAACTCAGTCAGCATGAGTTGGAGATCAGCAACGGTCTCAGCTGCCAAGATGAGGTCGTCAGCGAACCTCAGGTTCAATACATTAAAAAAAAAAAAAAAACATAGATAGTAGTCACACCAAGCAGTGTGACCACAAGTAAAAATAATTCCTCGTGGTCACCAGTAAGACAAAACGGTGTGACCACGAGTCCGTCGCCTATCATTATAGGGTATCTATATAGATCCTCAAGATAAGCTAGATCAATGTATCGAAATAGCCAGGAATCTTGCGAATTGCGAATCGTTATGAGCGTGGGTACTAACTATCGGCTGTGGCTTATACTATAGTTAAACGGCTTGCTCGTTTCGTTTTACAGTTGAGTAATAAATTATAAAACAGCAAGGTTCGAATCCATTGAAATATATTTCCGATATAAATGACTAGCTGATGCCCGCGGCTACGCACGCGTGGGCATTTTAATATTTAGCCTGTGACACTCACAAATAACGTGGCTTTCTATTGGTAAAAGAATTTTCAAAATCGGTTTGGTAGATCCAGAGATTACCCCCCTACAACCTGACAAACTCATGTCACTTTACCTCTTTATATTATTAATTAGTAGACTGTCCATAACTTTTGGAGATATTTCGAGCAGAAATCACAGATAGTGGGGAAAAAATGGGCAATTTACACAAAAACTTTTTTGGTTTCGGTCGATCCTGTTTCTTATAAGGATCAAAAGCCTCTACCGAACCAACTGAGGTTAGTACTCAAAAAGTTAGAAATTTCTAAAAACTTTTGTTAAAACCTTTTTTATAGTATTTTAATTACTTGCGGATTTTATTCAATGATTTTTAGCTCTGATTTTATTCCGGTAAACTGGTTACTCTCTTAAAATTACCTTAACGCTTCTATTTTTTTTTTATTAATAGTGGTTCATCAACATGAAATCAGAAAAAATACACATAATTTTCTTTTCTTTTTGAGATGTTCCTTTAAATATAAGACTTTTTTTTACTTAGATTGTATTAGATTTCTATTCATATGAAGTAGTCTGGGGTCTGGACAGACTGTAATTTAAGTTATGATTGTAGCAAGCGGATGCGCGGCGTTTTTCTCACTTGCTTTCTACTATAGTCTCGTACACTTATAGCAACCGTTTTGAAAAAAACAGTTTGAGTCACGCGAAATCAGCTTCCAAAATTCAAAAGTCAGGCGACGTCAATGAAATCTTATAAAATACTAGCTGAGCCCGCAGCTTTGCCCTTGTAGTCATGTCTCTAGATTAAAAATACCTACTCTATGTGCTATTCCAATACCTAAAATACCAATAAACCAACATTTGATCAAAATTCCTTGAACCGTAAAAAGGTTTTTTTATCGATTGCTCGGCTTCTACTCACCACATACCCTAGTTTTTAAGTCAAACCTTAAGCTATCCAACAGGGAAAACTGTATCGCAATCGGTTCAGTATTTTTTACGTGATGCGTGAACAAACATACACACAAACAAACAAAAAACCACGATAAAAAGTTTGTTATATTCTTATTCAGTAGCTTATATCACCGCTTTTTAACACTCAAGTGTTAAAGTACCCTATACAGTCTCTTTTAAATTATCTTCTTTGTACAGACTTTTTCGTACTTAATGCTTTATAATTATAAGTATAGATATTTTGTTTCTACTTACCTGCGTGGAAAATGATAAAAACTATGCTGTATGTTATTCCATGACCTAAAGCATATCACCAAGTTCCATATAAAACCGTTACAGAGCTGAGTGGCAACAAATCTGCCTACTTACTCGTACATACAGAATTTCGCATTAACATTAGTAGAAGTTCAATATTGTGATGTCAGTATACAATCACCATCCCAAGTGAAGCCTCGTAGGCATAAAGATCTGGTGCCAAATCATCATATAACGCACATTGTGCCATTCCACACTAAACCAGCAAACGAGCCATTCCACACTAAGGAGACACTTGCATCAGCTGGAACCTCTAACTTTAAAATAAACTACTATTCTACACTCAATTTTGTTACTATTGCTCCACTTATGAATGCGACCATAGTCGTGAATACATTGGACGCACTTATCCGCATAGTTGTTAACCGTTGAATAAATAGTACAAATAATGTGTCTAACCACATTTATCTCACTCGAACACTCCACTGGCTACTGTAACTGCAATAACAAACAACTTAGGACATTAGAACCTACTTAAAATGAGGTAGAGCTGAACTCTAGCTTCAGAGTTTGTCAGGAAGCTCAAGGGCTTCTGACGTGACTTAACAGTTAGCGAAATGACGTGACGCAATTTCTGCTATCGTAGAAGGGCTCAATGTGCTCTCTGAAGCAAGGAGCGATGGGAAATCCAGACGTAAAAGTCTTTTGGTGATGATGTGAGTTAATTGTGTAGTTTGCAGTAGATATAATAACTTTAAAGTACAGTTTCAGTTGTTTCCGAAAGACTTTCAAATATTTTTTATTAGATACTATCTACTGACTGACTGACTGGCAGCCAACGCACTAAGTTGGTGGAACTAGAGATTTGAAATTTATAGCAAATATTCCTTAAGCATCCTGGAGGTGCTAAGAAAGGTTTTTTTTCATTCCATCCCTAAGAGGGTGAACGCTGGTAGCAAATGTTGCACGCGGGCAAAGCTGCGGGGCGTAGTTGGAAAATGTTAAAATGCATCAACAAAGTCGACGTGAACAAAATGCTGCAAACAGAATCTCATAGGTTATAAAACAAATATTACTTAAATGATAATTACTTAAATGGACGTACCCAGAGGACCAAAGTTGGCGATTATACAAGTGAAGAGAAAGAAATAAGTTATGGTGTTCCCCAAGGTAGCGTGTTGGGCCCAAGCTTATTCCTAATTTACGTCAACGATCTATGTAATCTAAAGTTAAAGCAGTGTAAAATATTTTCATATGCAGACAACACTGCACTTATTTTTGTCGGTAATAGTTGGGAAGAGGCTCGTGCACATGCTGAAGAAGCTCTTAGAACAGTGACTGAATGGTTGCGTGAAAATTTGCTCTCCCTTAATGTAGATATAACCAATTTCATCACATTTACAAATGCAAGAGGCCGCACACCTATCATTGAAATTAGAGTACATTTGAATTGTGCAGCAGGAAGCTGCAGCTGCCCAATGTTTGCCATATATTAAGTACCTTGGAATAATTATAGACAGAAGACTGACTTGGACTACTCATATTGAGACTCTAAGCAAAAGAGTTAGGAAACTTATATATGTTTTTAAAAATGTGCGTGACGTAGCTGACCGAACGTTGATATTCTATGTGTAATAACGCACTTTGCAGATCAATCCTAACTTATTGTAACACATCGTAGGGTGGCGCATGCGGTACCTATATGTTAAAGTTAGAACGTGCTCAACGTGCAGTACTAAAAGTAGCAACTTTTAGGCCATTCAGGTTTCCAACCGTAGAACTTTACAAAGATTGTGGAGTATTGACTGTTCGAAAATTATATATAAAAAACCTTATTCTATTCCAACACAGAAAGGGGCCTAATTCTCTTATTTTAAGACGCCAATTCCACGCCAATTCCATGCTGCCTGCGTGGAATTTGTTCGTGATTCCACGCAGGCAGCGTGGAATTCGCGTGGAATTGGCGTGAGTGGTCTTACATAATCCAGGCCCACATTAATGCAATAGAACTAAAATCAAAATTAAAAAACAGAAAGAACAGAGTTTTCTGCAGACCAAAATTTAACACGAAACTAGCCAAACGTCATCAGTCTTTTCTCGGCCCTTATTTGTATAATAACGCATGTAAATCAATAAATAATCTAGCATCAATTAATATCAGAGATGCGAAACTAGCCCTGACAATTGGCTGAAAAACCCTAACCATGACGAAACCGAATTATTACTGAAGGTATTGGTATGATCGTCAGAAATATACTTATAAATCAATCACGCATACTCAAACAAAACCCCCCCTACACACACACACACACACACACACACACACACTCACACACACACACACACACACACACACACACACATACACACTCTCATACTCAAACAAGCGCTAGTATGATTAGAAGAGAAATGTTGTAAGTACTCACCTTAATTTAACTTGCCGTTGAAACTTGTATATTGTATTGTTTCAGAAGAAATGGTTGTTTATTTATTTTAGCTATATTGTACATTTGAAGGGTATGCAGACCTACACAAGAAATTATTCTTAGTGTAGGTTCTGCACGTCACTATAACGCACACAAGCCATTTAAGTAAGAAGTACTTCTGAATTTATTATAAAGTAGCTGTACCCGCGGCTTCGCACGCGTGTTCTTTTCTTTAGGTTCAAAGTACTATAATGTGCTATTTCAGGACCAATATACCAACATTTTAACAAAATTTGTTCAGCCGTCATAAATACTTTATCAATTGCTCGGCTTCTAACTCACCGGATTGAGATACCAATTACACCAGATTTAAATCAAACCCTAAGCTATCTAACAATGAAAACCGCATTGCAATTGGTCCAGTAGTTTTTACGTGATACGTGAACAAACAAACATACAGACAAACTGAAAGAAAGACACGATTAACATAAAAATAATTGTTTAATACCTTTTTTAAGCACCTAAGAGCATTTTTTTCATTTGAATTCATTTAGTAGTTTGGGTGCGATACGCGGTCAAGATACGGACAAACAGACAGACAAAATAAAAAAGTAAAACAGTTTGGCTTCATTATCAAATATAGAGAACCATCCAAAAAATATTAACATAGTTTGGACCCATATCCCGCAGAAACCCCTTTACTTTTTCGGGATAAAACGTGTCCTCAATTTTAACCCATCATATAACTTAAGACAGTGCCAAGTTGCCTCAAAACCCGTTCATTCCTTTCAGCGTGGTTCAGCGTACTACAGTTCTTTTAAATAAGTTTCAACCCCTAAATAATAACCCATACATTTTTCGATATGTAAGTATCTTATGTCCTACCTCGTAGTACGAACTCAAATCATACCAAGTTCATTTTGAATTCATCCAGTAGTTCCGGCGGCGTCATGCGCGGCTAAGATACAGACTGACAGACATACAGACAAAAATGAAAAAACATACAGTTTAGGCTTCATAGTCGAATATAGAGTAACTTCCAAAAAAAAAACACTATATCTTTAATGTAAATAATTTGGACCCATATCCCACAGGAACCCTTTATTTTTCGTGACAGAATGTATACATAATTTTCACCTATCTTATAAACTATGTCTGTGCCAAGTTGCATCAACATCCGTCCAATAGTTTCAGCGTGCTAAGTGTTCTTTTAAATAATTTTTCAGCCCTATCTTGCAAGAACACTTAATTTTTTCGGGATGAAAAGTATCCAATGTCCTACCTCGAAGTGTGAACTCAAATCATACCTAATTTCATTTGAATTCATTAAGTATTTTCAGCGTAGTGCGCTGCCAAGGTACAGACAGACAGACAGACAGACAGACAGACAAAAATTAAAAAATACAGTGATGGGTTAAGTATTGAATATAGAAGTGCCTCCAAAAAAAATAACATAATATCTTCAATTTACAGAATTTTGGACATTATCCCGAAAGAAAACTTTATTTTTCGGGATAAAATGTATCCTCAATTTTTACCCATTGTATAAACTATGACTGTGCCAAGTTTCAACAAAATCCGTCAAGTAGTCTCAGCGTGATACGTTTTCTTTTAAATAACTTTCAACGCCTATCCTGCACGAACCCTTTATTTTTTCGGGATGAAAAGTATCCTATGTCCTACCTCGAGGTATGAACTCAAATCATACCAAATTTCATTTGAATTCATTGAGTATTTTCGGCGTAATGCACTTCCAAGGTACAGATAGACAGACGGACAGACAGACAAACATTAAAAACATGTAATTTAATAATGTATTCTAGCAAATAAATAAATGATTGATTGATTGATTGATTGATTGATTGAAAAAATACAGTTTTGGCTTTAGTATTTAATTTATAACGGCCCCAAAAAAAAATTACAAAATATCTTTAATTTACAGAATTTGGGACATTATCCCGCAGGAACTCTTTATTTTTTCGGAATAAAAAGTATCCTCAATTTTAAGCCATATAAACTATGACTGTGCGAAGTTGCATCAAAATCCGTTCAGTAGTTTAAGAGTGATAAGTGTTTTTTGAAATAACTTTCAACCCCAATCCTGCGGGAACCCTTTCATTTTTCGGGATGAAAAGTAGCCTATGTCCTACCGCGTAGTATGAACTCAAATCATACCAAGTTTCATTCAAATTCATTCAGTACTTTCGGCGTGATGCCTAGCCAAGATACAGACAGACAGATAGACAGACAAAAATGAAAAAAAATACAGTTTTGGCTTCAGTATCGAATTCAAGAGATTCTAGATTTTTATCTAGAGTTAGGTAAAAAAAAATATTCAAAATATCTTCAATGTACAGAATTGGACCCGTTACAGTTTTATTATAGATTGTACATGTATTTTTGAGAAATAAATAATTATTATTGTTATTATTATTATTATTATTAATATGACAAGCAACAATCAGTTCATACCTATCTAAGAATTAGGCGAACTACAGATCCATGATGGGTTTTGGTGTGTTCTCCAGGCTCAGCACTTACACATGATTGTGGCTTTGTTTATGCTTTATATAAGTTACAAACGATGACATATCCATTTCTTTTTTGGGTGTGCTTATCATGTCACCATGCTTAGCAAAAGATCGAATGCCACCTATCAAAATGTTTTGATCATCAGAAAGGAATAAATCATCTAATTGTTATAATTTTCGTCTTTGGCAGCCCCTGTACCTTTTACCCGACTACGGAGAAGCGAAGGGCAAAGGGTCATAAGCTTAACAGTCTATGAATGTATGTGGATGTTCTACCACAGCGCCACCCCTATTGGTACGATTTTGACAATAGGTAACAATCGACTCGTCTTCATGTAGGTATAGAGTGTCATAGGCAATGTTTTACCTTTTGACCTTATGTGTAGTACTATTATTTATTCTGTGCTAATGTTTTGTGTTACAAATATGTTAAGGTTCACAGTTATCCTAGCTGCAGCTCGCCGTCCTCTGTTTTTCCATTACCCGTTAAAGGGAAATGCTATTTTATTCGCTGAGCGGGCGATGCGCACTTATCCTTAAAGACTGATGTGGACACTTTGCCCCGGCTTACCCAGTGACGGGGCAGGGGTAACCTTTACCTCTCGAAAGATTTAAAACTAGCCTTTTTGGGAGACAGGTTTCACAATATTTATGCAAGTTGTTGAAAACTGATGTATTGACTCCGCCCGGAACTGGGATCGTTTACTGCTCGGAGATGATTTAATTAAACTATCTTCAACTACCGACGACATTGTAGCCATCGCAGGAAGTCGGTGGATGGAGGTGGCTCAAGATCGCTCGTCATGGCGCTCTTTGGGGGAGGCTTATGTTCAGCAGTGGACTTCTAAAGGCTGACATGATGATGATGATGATGATCTTCATAGTTTTCTGCGAAGCATTTTGAAAGACAATGTTGTGTAAACTTTATTGACCGAGTGAAGCGCAAGCGAAGCGTCTCCGCTCCGCGAATCTGAAAGCTTGGGCAAAAATGCTTTCGTGCGTCCGGCGGATGTCCGGCTGTTCTCCTCTACAGGTCGCATTTCTCAACAGATTTTCGTGAAATTTTGTGAGCAGGCTCGATAATTATATGTTTTTTGGGGCTTGGAAACGGAAAATAAACATTACAGCCATTTCAAAAAATGTTCAAAAATATTATGACGCATAAACTTCAAGGGCTCAGAGGTAAGTGGGAGAAAATAATGAAAATAAAACCGGTAATTTCCTGTGTCACATCAATTCGAAGAAAGTTTTGATATAACGGTGGTAACGCCCATATTAACAAATGTATCTCAGTTTTTTTTTAAAGTGCTCTTTTATGTGAACATTTATTCAGTTTAAAGCTATGCAAAAACAGTCTCGCGAGGTCTACAGCTCACAGAGCCACTAGTTTAATTATGTATTTGTTCGTAGAATGGCCAAGAGCTTAATTAATATAGCTAAAAGTCTTCCCGTTTAGTAACATCGTGATATAAAAGCGTGTGCATACATAATTAAAATCAAATGAGTAAAATCTAAGCAAATATCTAAGTAATTGTACAACTTCTTATCTACTAAGCTATAAGAGCAAATTAAGTACGTACTTAGTTACTAAGCAAAGTAAAGAAAGTATTGTTCGGCATCCGCGTCGCCGAGTTCACGCCCATCTACTTTCATGGATTGTTAAATCAAGTTAATGCTTCATCGGATCTTCGGCTCTTTTCATTTAATTCCTACCAGCTACTTTGCTTAGGCCGTCGCTCCATCTGGCCGGAGAGCGTCCTACACTACTTTTGCTAATACGTGGTCTTCACTCGTAAACTCGCCTGCCCCATCTGTTATCGGTTCTTCGACAAAAGCGACCGGCCTATTGCCACTTCAGTTTGTTAATTCTACGAGCTTGCCTGCTTGTCGCATGAGGTAGTGCTGTCCTCTGGTGTCAGAGTTTGTCGACCCTAGGACCTCTGAGATGGGTTTACGACTGGTATCAATCAATAATAGCCGAGATTGACAACTTAACTTACCCTCCACACACAAATGCACGAAGCACAAATGTTGAAGCAAGGAACGATGGAAATCAGCACCTAACTCAGAAAAGTCATAGGAGCGGTGGCGAGGATCGTACCCAGTATTGTTGGATTCAAATGAACACACGTAATCCCTTCAGTTTTACCCCCGGCTAACATCGCCCTGCATTGAATGAGCTATGTCGATGACTTTCGTTCTATTGCAAATCGTAGATCGAGACATCTTAGTTGTTTTATGATGCATTTTAAAAATAATCATGAAGACGAATTAGCTACTTCCCTAATTATTTACTTAGTGAGGAAATTCTGAGATTTTCGGACATAAGGAGGATTATAGGAATAGGGTGAAAAGTATTATAGAACAATTAAATCATCAAAGTAGAGGAAAAATACTGAAGCCTTGATAAAACCGAACTTAATTAAACCGAGGCCTATGTTACTCAGATTTCGGGATGATGGATTCTAACGATATCCTTCCAAATCTGTTCAGGTATTTAAAAGTTATAGTGGAATAAAAAAACTCACATACATACACAAGAATCCTGAAAACATTACACTCCATTTTTGGCCAGTTATGTAAAAAGGAACAAAAACGTTACAGCGCTATAAAGTACTAATATAAACAACAAAACGCTATCTATTTAAAACTACACAACTGCTGTCAATTTTAAGAATCTGTCCTTGAGAAAAATCGACCAGGTAAGGTGTATATTAGGTAAACCCACGTTTTACTTCAAAATAATTCCTTCGAAACTTGTTAAGTAATAACATTACGTTTCTATTCCTAAAAATAACAAATGTATGCTACGTGCCCAGCCAGATTGTTTGCGCCGAAATCACACAAATGAAAATTTAATAACAATAGCGACCTCTATAATAGAATTACAGATATCCGTGAGCACGGCGATGCTACATTTTTAACACAGACTTGTTTTCTTTGGCACAGCTAAATTATGTATTTGCTTCGTAAAGCTGCGAAAAACATCATTCGATTTGATATGGCATATGTTTAGGCCATTGAGTGAAGTATCGAGCAGGTCGCTCGCCTGATGGTAAACTCCACACCTGCCACTAGCAGCTGCAGTACCATCCAAAACTTTGGTAGGAAAATCTGGCGCATCACTGCACTGCGCTTGTCACCCTGAGACATTGGTTGTTAATTCTCATTACCCAGTAATTTCGCTGGAGACATTGTCCTTCAAACCAAAATGTGTACACACTACTGCTTGGCGGTTGAATATCTGACAAAGAAGTGGTACTTGCCAGGTGGACTCTTAGAAACCACTACAAAATCAATGTCTTGAGAATTTTTGTCGCTACTATAATGTATATAATGATTTAGAAAAAACGTTAATGAGTTTTCATGAAGAAATGACTTCATTAACAGCCTGTCTCTATGGATTGCTGGGCTAATCCTTTCCAAAAGCACGCCGTTGAGCCCGATCTTTGGCTCTATGTTATGTCCCAATATTGGGCAAAGGCCTAGGGGCTAAGTAACATAATATAATTCCAGTTTCCTAACGTTTCGAAGCTCTATGTTGCGAGTGGGTACTATTATATATCTAGACTTTGTACCTTTCTTGAAACTGAGTGGGATCTTAACCCTCCGGTCCGGAGATAAACCCAGCAAAAATTACTATAGTACAATACCGCCCTAAAATACAACGTGCTGTACCAAAATATTATCAAACTAATTATTTTTCGTTCCTTGAGTTTTTTCATATTCAAATGTAGAACGATCATAATGAGCCGTAATCATTTTTTAAGTCTGTATAATTTTTAAACAGCTAAGTGATTTCTGATACTAAATTCAATACTATAACTTTTTCAAATCAAAACTGGGGCAAATTCAAATCTTAAAGCACATAATACTAAGCAGTTGCCATTTGAACAATAAATTGTAAAAGCACTTGGCAACAACCACTCAAAACAAATTAACGGTCCAAAAACAATTTTAGGGCATAACGCCATCAACTACGCCGGCATTACGAGAAAGAAAGAAGTCGGGAGGGTGAGTCGGGTTAGGAACGAGGGTTCCATATCTTTCTTTAAGCTTCAACTATAAATATTTTCACGCCTCAAGTCCAGATTTTTACCAGCGCCAAACTTATCTACCATCTTTTCATGTTTTAGAGATTTTAAATAGTTTATCTACACTCATATCGTAAAATACGGAATATGAACTCAAAAATGGTGGCATAATGAACTGTTTTTTGAACAAAAATGTTATAATTTATTTATTTTTCCCATAAAGCACCGATTTGGCTCCGCACTTCGAGGGTTTTCGCCATTTATTATGTGTGGACCGCATTCGACCGTATGAGACTAGTATGCACGTTAATTCGCTGTGGACTGGATTTTGGCGCCATAATTTACATTACATTAGTACCTAACCAAATTAATGTGTTTTTTGGTGATCAAATCTTTAATCCTAAATAAAAATGTGACAAAGATATGTTATACATGTGAAAACAGTGTTCTTGAGGAGAATTTGACACCACTCACTCTCGTGTTTTGATTCCCCTCATTATTCAACCGTTTCATAAATGAAATGTTGGTTTATGTAGCGTTAACTGCATCATTGTTAAGTTTCTATACAATAAAATCGTTCACATTAAACATTTTTTATATATAATTTTATACAAATAAACATTTATTCATATCATATTGAAGTTTTTAATTTAAAATCTGAAATACATATTTTGTATCGCAATGAGATGACAGAAGCCGATTAACCTATGAAAAACTATTTGAAGGTTGAACAATATTTAATAGTTTTTTAAAGCTTATCTTACACTTGAGATACTTTTAATTACCTATACCCAAACTAGGATACCCTGTACTAAGGGCACTAGATCCATCCATGACTCGGAAACACACATTTCTGCTCACCACACAAATGATTGCATTCTGCAGGATTCGAACCAACGACCGTTTGATTTCGGTCTCTAGCCACTAGACCAACCAGTAATATATGCATACAAGCAAAGCCACGAAGCACAGTTAGCTTCAAATAAAAAAAACTACAAACTATCAAATTGTTACTTGATAACTTATGATCCGTTAACCCTAAAGTTTTTTTTTCGTTTGTACCACGGATTTCTAAAAATAAAGTAAACATGGCGCCCCCTGGTGGCAGGAAATGAAAAGCTCGCGGCGTCGAGACCGCTGTGTAAGTGGAGTGTACAGTACTAACAAACTGCTTTGTTAGAATGCGGTTCTGCCATGATGAGGAACTGAGTATGTGACCATCTTTATTTATGACTTAAGAACGGAAGACGCGTAGACGTTCTTAATTCGACTTTTTTTTTACCCGAATACATGGAGCGTCTCTCCTATTTGTCCGACATTGACAAACAAGGTGTCAATCGATTAATCTTCAGGTATATAGACATTTCTTACTGTCGTTGTTAGGTATAGATTGTCATAGGAAGGTGTTGTCCCGAATATATATATAGGTGTTTTTTTTAAATGACTGCTGGGTAGCTTATGAAGAATATGTGTTCATTACAACTTGGTCTGATTTTGAAAGCGAGGTATAAATCGATTAGTTAAAGTGTAAGTGTAGTAAGTGTCACAGTATTACTTTTTACCCGGTTACGGGGAAGCAAAGGCAGGTTTATGTGTTCAAACTTAAAACTTAGTCCGATTTTGACAAGCGAGGTACCAATCCATTTGTCTTCATCGCAATAATAATTGTCATAGGCTATTTTTTACCCGACCGTAGTTGGGTTTTAGTTTTTGTACTTATATTTTGTTTGTCGGTATGTTACATTATTTTTCTGGGATTTCTGAACCTATGTGAATGATTCATTTTTATTTGAATTAGCGTAGAGATTTAGATAGTTTGGATACAATCTCATCAGGTGCGCCAAAGATACACCTTTGGCTTCACAGTGGAAACTAGAAACCTATTCACTCTTATTAACTTGAACACATTTAGGTTATATTTTACCGAAAACACTGACGAAGGCAAGGCATTCCACTCCTTTTCAGTTTTTCTAATGAATGAAGAAGCGTGTCGCTGCCTCATTCTCCCTAGATCTCCATCTGATTTATATAAGAAGTAGGTAGTTGTATTCTGTATCAATTAATAATATACTAGCTGTGTCCATGACTATGCCCGCGTGGTCATTTCATTTAAAAATAGCCCATACGTGTCATTCCGGGAAAAGTACAAATGCTACATTTCTTCAAAATTTGTTCAGCCTTCAAACAGTTTTTTATCGATTGATTGACATCTAATCATCAGATTAATATATCAAGTACGGCAGTTTTTAAGTCAAAACCTAAGCTATTCAACAATGAAAACCACATTGCGATCGGTCCTGTAGTTTTTACATGATGCATGAACAAACATATAGAAAAACAAACAAACAGGCAGACACGATTTCTAAAAATATTTCCATTCTTTTTTGAAATTTTCTCATTTGTACAGACTTTTTCATTTTTATTGCTTTACTAGCTTTAGCCCACGACTTCGTACGCACAGACCACAGTATTTCGCGACATCATATGTTCATCTAAGATATTAAAAACCAATGCAAAATTATAGCACCAACGCTCTTGATGCTTTTGACGATGAAACGCATGTCATTCCGTTCCTTACAGCGAGTAATATAGAGATTTTCCAGTTTTCCCGTGGAAACTTTCCATTTTCCGGTATAAAAAGTATCCAATGTTGGTCTTTATATTGTACAGTACCTATTTAAAAAGTTTCATCAAAATCAGAACAGATGTTTTGGCTTTAAAACTCCCCAAACAAACAAACAGACAACGTTTCACTTTTATATATTGGTGTGGATTATAAGTATATTATACATATAGATAGATTTGTTGTCCAAATCCAAAAACCATGATAAATTGTAAACTAGGTAGTACAACAAACTGTCGGCCGAGATCTACGCAGCCATCAATTTGCATTCAATTAACAAAATAAATGGATTCATATTATTTATGGAAAACATTTGGAATTTTTGTAATATTCCACATTCAATGTCTGGATGAATAAATCAGTAATTAAATAGTGCTTACAATACTTTGGTGATCAGTTTGCAAATATTTTGGTGGAAATAAGAAAGCAATGATAAAGATCTACTACGACGACATGGCCTGACCATCTTGTTTTTGTTGACAAAGCACAAGAAACCTTTTTCTGTAACGTTCAATCCATAATTTTCGACTACATTTTCTAGAGCTCTTCACTTCAAAACCATTTTGATAAGCTTTACTTGTTTCTACCATTTCCACATGGCTACTTTTTTTTATCTTTTTATTTCTCTTTAGGTTAATCCATACAAAAAATGATTATCATGGTAGTCTTTCTCAATCCTTTTAGATCATTAAATTTTTTCGTTTTTAACACTCGAATGTGAAATGTGAGGTATATTATAAGTTGGGTGTGTATGCGTGTTTCTGTCTGTGGCATCGTAGCTCCCAAACGAATGGACCGATTTAGATGCAGTATTTCTGTTTGATATCTCATGATTGAGACGGTTTTTAGCTATAATAGGGGAGGGCAAGAAGGGGGGACGGGAACGTAGCTCCCAAACGAATGGACCTATTTTGATGCGTTTTTTTTGTTTGAAAGCTAATGACTGTGATCGAGATGGTTATAATTAGAGGCTATGATTGGGGAGTGGCAGGTTCGGGGTTTATATAATTATTTTACTTGTGCAGTATGTTTGTATAACTAACTAAAGATTTCTATAGAATAGCTAGAAGTTTTTAACCTAGGAACAATAGTCCCGCGTCGTGGTAGCTAGCAATTTGCGAAGATGGGCTGGGTTTCTATTCTATATGTATTTGTAGTAGTATACCTAGTAGTACCTTTACAAGTAGTAATGATGCATTTTAGTGTATGCTGAGTTGGGGCCGGCTTATGGTTTAAAACCATATTTACATACTATTTTTTTTAATGTTTTTACATTGTGTATCTGTTTTTTGCCATACATAAAGCTTTGTCTGTGTCTATTGTATAAAAATTAACATAAGCTACTTTCTTGCATAATATTTTATCAAAATCGATCCAGCAGTTCGGTCGGGAAGGACACTAAGCAAACAAACATATAACCTTTCCATCACCGTACAACTAGACGTTCAGCAAAGCGCCACGCTTTTATGGTTGAAATACCTCGCACAAGAACGAAGTGTTACGCTTCTTCATTTATTATAAGAACTGCAAAGGAGTGGAATGCCCTGCCCTCGTCAGTGTTTCCAGTAAATTATAACCCAGGTGTGTCAAGTCAAGAGTGAATAGGTATTTACTAGGCTAGCGTGCTACACTTTCGACCACATAATCGCTTTCCATCAGGTGAGCTCTTGGTCAAAAGATTGCCAGTAATAAAAAAAACTCTGTCTTTTAATAAAATTGCTTCTACTAATAAGTGGAGGTGCGAGGAAGGCTCGTTCATAATAATTACACACAATTATTATAATTTTTAGAAAAATAAATTGTCACATACAACGTTATTCAACGAAACAGTAAAGGCAAAGGCAAAATTGCTCGTCGATTGCGATAAACGACCTTTACTGTGAGCTAAGACGTTTCTAATAACACGATAAATATTGGTAGCCATGTGGAAATGGTAGAAACAAGTAACGCTTATCAAAATGGTTTTGAAGCATGCTATGCTCTATCACGTTCGAAAACTCCGAAACCGATTCTACAACAAACATTCACGAAGTTTGGCTCAACGTTATCCTTGAAGAAACATACATACAAACGCCGAGCCATCCACCTTGATTTGGAGATCTCAATTTCCTTGTTCAAATAAAGGAACAATGAAGACTGTGTTTCAACAACACCTAGAACAACTAGAAACGAAATACTTATTAGTTCCTTTATAATATGTACAAAATAGATATTCTACGGTAACTTTAAGGTAAGGGTCTACTTAAAGAGGTCAAGTTCTTTCTAAGCTCAGATAAGAAGAAAAAGATTTTTAAGTATCTATATTATACACTAGCTTTCCCGCCCGCGACTTCGTCCGCGCGGACTACGGTTTATCACGAAAAAAGCACCCTATGTTCTTCTATGATATTTAAAACCAATGCAAAAGTAAGTCATCAACGCTCTTTATGTTTATTGACAGACTTGTTATTTCGTTTCCATGGAATACAGCGAGTAATCAACATTTCCCAGTTTTTCCGTAGAAATTTACAATTTCCCGGGATAAAAAGTATTCTATCTTTTATTCCATATCTCATCAAAATCCGTCCAGCTGTTATCGCCTGAAAGCTTCCCAAACAAACAAACAAATAGACAACGTTTCACTTTAATATATTGATATTAATACGAATGTATATATATCAATATATTAAATTTTTTCATTTCATAACAAGAAAATGTTTACAATTTGCTTACTAGTACCGGTAAACCTAGAAAGGTTTGCCTTGAAACTGGAGTCCTCTTACAACCAACAAAATATAAATACTACTTTTAACAATCAGCATCATCATCATCATCAGCCTATATCTGTCCACTGCTGGACGTAGGCCTCTCCTAATGCACGCCACTGAGTTCGGTCTTCAGCTCCCCTCATCCATTCTCTTCCGGCCGCCTTACGCAGGTCGTCACTCCACCTGGACACAGGGAGTCCTAGACTACGTTCGCTTAAACGTAGTCTTCATTCGAGAACTTGTCTTCCATAATAGTTATCGGTTCTTCGGGAAATGTGACCTGCCCACTGCCACTTTAGCTTGCTTATCCTTTGAGATATGTCGGTTTCCTTGTTTCTCCGTCGGATTAACGGTACTCCGTTTTTCTTCATAAGCAATCTTGTGTTTCAGAAAAACTCCAAGCATAGCTCTTCGCGATGTGCCTTCACTGACATTGATATTATCGCTTAAATCAGCACCCACTTTTACCTGATAGCTACGATTACATAAGCAGTCTTTACACAAGTTTAGTAGGTTAGCTCTTACGCCGATGTTGTCCAGTTTCCTGATCAATAAGTCATGCCTCAAGGTGTCATAAACCTTACTATAGTCAATGAAGACTAATATAGTACATGTATCTTTTCGTTCAAGCATGAGCTGATGTCATCAGTGAACCTTGACAAGAGTAGTGTCATACTTTTATTAGGCTGAAAGCCATACTGCGTAATAGATAAAACACTATGCGCTTGATAAAAATCTTGTATCATTCCACAAGTATATTTTTCTACTATTTTATCAACAACTGGAAGTATAGTAATAGATTGATATTTACTATAATCCTGTATACTACCATCTTTATGAATAGGTCTTTCAATGGTATGTTCCAGTAGAAAAATGCATTTATAAGTCGTGTAAAAATGCATTTATATTAACGATTCATACTGTCATTTTTTTACATTCACAAATCTAATTCCGTCAGCTTCTGGAGCTTTGCGTTTGTTTATATTATTTAAGATACTACGGATTTTAGAACTAGTAGCTGGTTTGTATAAAATTGTCTTGTCTACTGGCGTCTCATATTCATTTTCATTTCGTAGCTTGACTTTACAAGTGGGAATAATAGATTTTACGTTACTTTGAATTTGAACATCAAATTTACTTGCTATTTTTTTATTTGAGCCTTCAACATGAAAGTTTTTTCAATATATACTATCAATTGAATTATTTATTTTCCATGACATTGTATTTATTAGTTTCTATAACATTTTTGGGTCACCCCAGTGTTGGCTTATTTAATTTTTATTCGTCCTTTGAAATATCAAACTTTTCAACTACACCGTTGACCAGTGCTGGTAAATCAAGATCGTTTGAGTCTGGAATACCTGTAATTTAAACATGAGTGGATACTGATAGCTGTTCCATCTCACGAAAGTGTTGCTCTAATGCTTCTTACTTTTGTTTCTAGGTATGCATTCTTGTAAACGAGCTGCCACTGTTTTTTTTCTAAATCTCTAAATTTTCCCGTACAAGCCTCGATGGACTCAGTGAAATCATCCACCTTTCCACTGCTATATTGAACAGCTTTAGTAAGTGACTGCATTTCCTGTGTTACGATGCTGTTTACCAATTTTCTTATATCTGATAGTAGTTTTTTGACGTCCATAGAAGGGCCTGTTATGTTGATATCTTCGTCTTCCTCGTAATCAGCGAAGAGTCACAATAGATTTCCTTCGAGCTGAATTTTAGTTGCAATCATTACAGGTCCACTCCTGTTTTTCAGCGGCTTTAAGTACTGATAACTGTTAAACACTCAATCCCAAACACAGAGTAGAGGCATGTACCACTTTCTGACAACGGTTACATTCCAAAACAGGGTTCTTTTTGGTAATTAACATAATTCAATTATTACACTTTGCCATAGTAAGGGTAGGTATCGCGAAAAATATATTAAATTAAGTAACAAATCACACGTTGTTACTTGATGGCGTTCGACCGAGGACTGAATGTATGTTTGTAGGAGGGAATTCTGACAATTCTTTCACTAATAGAAGGCTATACTATTCCAATTCTATTTCCTGTGAGGGTCATATGTTGACAATTACACCTTAATGCCTGTGTTTTTTATTTAAGTACATATGTTTTTGCAATAAATAAATTGAAATTGAAATAGACATAGGCTACCTTTTCCCTCGGGCAAATACAAAGATTCCGGCAAGCAACTGGCTATGAATCGAACTCACTCCCTTCATCCATATACACATACAAAAGGTCGTGCAAATTATGGTTGTGTAGATCACGGAGACAGTATATTTTATTACGGCAAAGGAACAGACTCTCTTAGTATTCCTTACGTTCTTCCTCAGATTAGCCGCTTTTAGAGTCTTGAGTCATCACAAGCCAAGCCATTCTACCCACTTATCAGCCAAGAAGCACGGAGGCTAAAGCACATTTCTCTTGGAATTAAGGTGAAGACGCACGACAAAGGTAGTTAAAATAAATCGGGGTGCCTCAAGGCTCTTACCTAGTTAGCAGATTTAAATAATTTCAGTCTAAGACAAGCTTACGAATTATATAAATGCGAGAGCAGTATCACAACTTTGAAGGCATGGAAAATGTTCTAATGCACTTTCAAAAGCGCTTTCTTGAAACGTCTGTGCGTGGCTGACTATTAAAAAAACCGTAACAAACAATAATACTGTTCTAAGTTAAGCGCAGTTTTCCATAACTTCTTGCTTTGGAGGGCACGTTAAGCTGTCAGTCTCGGCTGTTATTGATTAGTAGCAGTCGATAAGCAATGTCAGAAGGCCCTCGGGCGGCCTCACAAGCTTCGGCACAAAGGCCAGCACTATCTCATACGACATGCAAGCAAGAAATAAGAAAGTGTCTTCTTCTTCTTATAGCGTGTCAATAAAATAATTAAGGTATTGGTAAATTACCATAGTGTGACTTTGCTGGTAAGTACCAGTAAAGTTCCACATAAAATAGAAAATAATAACGTAGATGCTGTACCAATTTTCGTGGTTTAAAACATGTTTACAAACGTATTCTTACAAAATTAGAGATGGTTTTAGTGTTCATTACCGACCGGTTGGTCTCGTGGCTAGAGATCCTGGGTACGAAATCGTACGGTCGCGGGTTCGAATCCTGCAAGGTGCAATCATTTGTGTGATGAGCAGAAATGTTTGTTTCCGAGTCATGGATGTAATATTCTTATCTATGTATGTTTATCCGTTATCTAGTGCCCATAGCACAGGGTATCCTAGTTTGGGGCTAGATAATTGGTGTGGAAATGTCCCGAATATATTATTATTATTATTATTATTAACAAAATCAAATTAGCTCTATTTCTGATTCATTATTTCAAAACTAAATGCATAGGTGAAGCTACTGGCTTTTTTTTTGTTTCAATCTAACGTGTAGTTTTTGAATGAAAATGAAACTAAGTTTGTATGAAAAAATAAATGTTATCTATGTATCTATCTATACTAATAAAAAAAGAGTACGAAAAAGTCTGTACAAAGAAGATAATTTAGAAGAAAAGGTTTATGGTATTTAAAATAATACTGAACAAGAAAATATAATTTTTTAAACGTGTCTGTCTGTTTGTTTGTCTGTATATTTGTTCACGTATCACGTTAAAACTACAAGAACGATTGCAATGCGGTTTTCACTGTTAGATATTTAGGGTTTGACTTAAAAACTTGTTATCTCAATCTTTTGCAGGCGTAGGTGCGGGGTCCCAGTTGAGAGATAATGAGACTTCTTCGAGCACAGGACGTACGTTCAGGAGTCATATGAAGAGAAACGCAGTTCGGTGACACTTTAAAGATGGTTTATTGTTTTTAACAATAAAAAATACAACACGAATTATATTAGAATTTATAGCCCGGTTACGGAGTTTGGCTATCGGAGCCCTGATAAACTGTGGTTTGATGTACTGAATGCCTACGTTATGGTCACTTGTAGGAGAGCTTTTTGTCTTCAACAGCTACTGCGAATGGGAACTTGACGAATGCACGAATATTCTTTTCTTTTTTTTTTTAGAAAGGATATGTGCTGTTGTTTTATAACTGACATCTACAGCGTCACCGGACGGTGGGACGGGCGCAAAAGCGCTCCGCCGCAATGCGTGACGCAGAAGGCGCACGCCAAAGTAAAGTTTGTGGCCACTTGCTCAAGGGCACCCAGGGGGTACGAACCTCGGCTTGGACAGTTGCCATTGATTACTTGGGGAGTATCGAACTAAACACCCCTTGATCTCTACTGTTAGGTAGTGATCGAGGGGGCCCTGATGAAATGGCTGGAGCCCTTTAAATGAATTGCATAACTGACCACCGATTCGGAATACACCTTCGAGAAGAATCGGCAAGAAACTCGAAGGCGAATAAAGTCGACATTAATTACGGGACCTTCGACCTCGCATCTGGCGAGGTCGGTATCTGTGTCTAATTGTGTTGAAAGATGGTGAAGATGTCGGAGTGGGCGAATCAATCGCTGCCTGCACTGCGGCAGCGATTTCATCGTCCGGATCGCTCAAGATGTCTCTAGGGCGTCTACGAAGGGGCCGTGCGTCTGTTGTCGCGTCTGTCGTGTAGTCAGAGGCTCAGGGGGTTGGGGTGATGGGGTGGCGCGTCAAAGTAGCGGCGAGAGGCATTTTTCATATATTGAACTATCGAGGGAAGCTCGAGATCACTGTGCAGGTCGATGTTCCTCTGCGAACGAATTTATTTTGTAAAATCTGAAGTTTCTCTAGGGAGATGCGGGAGGCGTGAGCAAATGCTACGGACGAGAATGTCATTGTCGGTCGGACGCAGGTTTTGTAGAGTGTCAACTTATTTCTAAGAGACATTTTACTGTGCCTGCCTAGAAGTAACGCGAGGCGGTATAGGTAGAATGCCGCCCTTTTGTGGACGGCGTGGATGTGATCATTGAAGTTGAGTCGATAGTCAAGGGTGACTCCTAAGTATTTAACTGGCTATTCCCACGGTATGGGTCGGTCGTTGATCGTGACTTGTTTAGTTGGGAAATAGCGTTTAACCCCGTGAGTGAAACGCATCGCTACGCTCTTCTCGGGATTAATCGTTATTCGCCACTTACGGAACCATCCATCGAGCGCTCGGAGCGTTCGTTGGCTGTCTTTTTGTAGAATAGTTGGATTCCATCCGGTGGTATAAATCGCGGTGTCGTCCGCAAAGAGAGCGATCTCTACTTTGGGGATGCGGGGGAAATCGCTTGTGTAAAGCGTGAACAGAAGTGGAGACAGCACGGAGCCCTGAGGGACTCCGGCTCTGATGGGGTGGGGGGATGATCGGTTGCCCTTGACACGATAGCGGAAGCTCCGGCTGGTGAGGTAGTCTTGTACTATGAGCACAAGACGATCTGGCAACCCGAGCTGATACAGATTGTATATCAGCCCGGCGTGCCAGACCTTGTCAAAAGCCTTCGCCACGTCTAGGAAGACGGCCATCGTGGTTTGGGGTTTTGGTTACCTATTGAATCCCTTAAGGATGTGTTCCGTGATGCAGTGCACTTGCTGAGGGCAAGAATGTCTCGCTCTAAAGCCGAACTACTCATCCGGTATGAGTTTTTTGATTTTTGCGATGGATCGGAGTCGATTCAGAAGGATTCGCTCGTAGATCTTCCCCAGAGAGCTGAGGAGACTGATAGGACGGTAGCTGGAAGGCTCGGATGCCTTTTTGCCTGGTTTGTGAATGCCGATGACGTCGGCACTCTTCCAAGCGTCGGGGAAGGAACAATTGCTTAAGGCTGCATTGAAGATGCTGACTAAGAGATAAACTAACGGGACAACGAATATTCTAAGAAGTATGGGCTTTTATAGTTTACCCGAAACAAGCGAAGCTCTCCTATTGGGCGATTTATTCTACTTAATTCATTACATACGTTTGCCCCTTTGTTCTCGATCCTAATTTTCCCACGCTCAAAAACAGGCATAAAAAGTTGTCCCATAAGTTCGCTAATGTCGTACCTCGAATCTTCACCACGAAGAAAGCCTAATTTTTATGGCTTTGCTACGAGTGCGAGGTGAAATTCCGATCTTGTGATCTCCTCGCACCCATACGAAGACGGTACCCAAACTTTAGGCATGTGCCTAAAAGTTTGTCCATTTTAGAGACATTCCTATGTGTGACTCATCAAAAGTCAACACACTTGACTGATTTTAGAAACGTTTCTCCCAGTGAGCTTCCTCTCGCTTTTACTATCTATGTTTTATTGATTTCTAAATGATACCTTGTTAATTTAACATTTAGGCTGGCTCAGGATCGCTTTGCTTGCAAATCAGTACCTTTTACAGAGCGCGGCTTTCCTGAGCCAACTTGTACCAGAAAACCCATGCATCCACAGAGAGTTTTAGTGTGGCTGCATGTTCATAACTATTTCCTAAAGAGGTACCCATTTAGATTTCACACGTGATGGCACGTAGATTCTACACTACGTTTTCCTATTTCCTAAGCCTATACAAAATAATATTTATCTCGCTTATGCGTTAACTTACTTACATGCTGACTAGCGCAAAGTGTTTGTAACACCTAGGCCTATTTTACAGTGTTCCTTTTTTCTACCTACTTACTCGCATGCACTTATAATTTACTGTTGCGCTCGTTAACATAATTGTTGTGCTCGTTTACATTGAAAGACCGTGTCTGGCTAGGTAACGGTCCTCCTTCCGACCTTCCGTCCGACATGAATTTACGCTTTGAACTGCAGAAGCCTAAGCTAGTAAAGACCTAGAGAGAGTGGCCAGCAGTTCACTATATACCTAGGTCACAACGTAACGGTATATTATCTTCGCCGGATACAAAGCAGTATCCAAAAGTACAAAGCAGCCCCTCAACTGCGTCTTCGTCTTCGTCTGTCGCTTCGTACACAAAATAGTCCTGCGCGCCCACTGCTGTCTGTAAATAATAAGCCCGTAAACGATAGTCGTCTTCACTAAATATTTTCTGAATCCTGGGAACAAACAAGTCTCTCACCTGCACCGATCCGAATCACGTGCAACTATGTGTACCGAACTAAATCACTGTCCATTTAGGAATCCCCACGGCAGACCCTCCTTTCGTATTTATATGGGTTCTGCCTTTTATGAACGAGAAGCACACTGCAGCCAGGATATCAACTTCCAGCTTCCAGAAGCTTCTGGAAACAACACGCACCCCTACACCGCATTTTGGCCCTTCACGGCCTTGCTTGTCGGGTCGTAGTCCTCCAGCGATCTCGTCAAATTCCATTTAACTTAACTTCCGTCGCGGTAATCTGCCCTCCGATCTCAATTCCATATAGAAAAAAAACCAAGAGACTAGAAATTTCTTTACTATCTACTCAACTTGTCAAATGTTCCACAGTGTGGCCATCGAAGCGATTTGGGCGGCGGCAGCGGCGTGATCTGGAACTAAAACTATTTCCGACATATGAATCGCTGCCCCCTGAATTCCTGATTTGTATGCAAACTTAAAGATACGGCTTATGCCGAATTTTCCAAATATCATACCCTTAATTCGAAGCTGTTCCGGGCCTGAAAATAATCCTGAAACGTTTATTACAAGGGTATCCCCAAAAGTTGCGCTACTCGCCTCAGAGGTTTTAGCATCGCCTTTACCTAGCTTTCAAGTGCATGCCCCTTGACACTAGCTATCGCCTGTGTGGATTTCCATTTCAACTATTTTGAGAAGTGAAATGAAAACTTTGCCTTTCCACTTGCGTAGGCAGATTTCACCATTTCCCAAGAATTTTAGGAAGGCAAAATTATCACTCTGTCATAATATGAAACTATCGGCTGTTGACTGTCAGCTTGGCCTCTGCTAGGAGGGTATAGAGGACGGTGCACTCCTTGAGGGCGAAGCGTAGGGCGTTCTTCACGGAGTGCATTAGCCTCTCCCAGCAGCCTCCCATGTGCGGCGCAGCTGGCGGGTTAAAGTGCCAGCTGATCCCTTTGGCGATGCCCTTGTTCCTCAGTCGGTCGTAGTCAGATCTCTGAGCGCCTCTCAGAGCTCTGAGACAGCCCCGACGAACTGGCTGCCCTCTGCGCGCGAGGAGGCACCACAGGGCCAGGACGGTGGAGTCGGCACTCAATGAGGCGGCCAACTCAAGGTGGATGGTTCATGTAAACAACATGCCCCAGGTTTTCTCCGGCGCCGTCCAATGGTGACTTCCATCGGGCCGAAGTAGTCCACTCCACAGTGGATGAAGGTTCATCATCCACTCTCCAAGCGCCCAGGCGGTAGGTCGCCCATCTTAAGCACCCTGGGCAGCGCACGGTGTATTCGGCAGAGCTGGCAGGTCGCAAGTACGGTTCCGACCGTCGACCGCAGTTGCGCCACCCAGCACCACTCGCGCATGTTGTTGACGACGGTCTCATGGTTAGTGGAGCGCTATGGTGTGGTGGTGGTGCACGAGCTTTCGCGTTAAAGGGTGACGCTCGTCAAGAATGACGGGGTGCCGCGCCTCGAAGCTGAGCTCATTGCACGCCTTCAATCTTCCCCGTACACGCAGCAGCCCATCAGTGTAGAGCATCAGGTCAAGCGCCTTCAGAGGGCTAGACGCGCCCAGTGCTTTATGACCGTCGCGAAGCTGTCAACCTGCGCGAACCGCAGCAGGCAGAGCTTGGCGTTGTGTAAATCTTCAGTGCGCAGCTCCGTAGTAGAGCGGTGCTTGCAGCTCCAGTCGATGAAGACTAGTGCGTGTGCCAAGGCGCGCAGAGGGCGCGTCCATGTAGAGAAGCGCGCGTAGTCCATCAGAGGAAAGCTAGGCGTCGCCAGTACGTTAACGCGCTGTACTCGTTCCAAATTGTCCTCTGGCACGTTGATGTCATTGCACATCGGCCACTGCGCCTGCGGATTACGAAGAAAACAGGGACCAGAAATATGTTCAAAATAATATTTATCTCGCTTATGCGTTAACTTGCTTACATGCTGAATAGCGCAAAGTGTTTGTAACATCTAGGCCTATTTTACTGTGTTTCTATTTTCTACCTACTTACTCGCATGTACTTATAATTTACCGTTGCGCTCGTTAACATAATTGTTGGACTCGTAAACAAAATCCGATGAATAGAAGAAATAGAGCAATTGGTAAAAACTTTTTGACGGCTGAAAGAATTTTGATCAAATGTTGGTATAATTATTGGTATTTTAGATTTTTAAGTATGGGAATAGCACATTAAGTACTTTTAACCCAGAGAAATGACCACGAGTGTGAAGCCACGGGCACGGCTACTATTAGAATAATTTCTTAGGATAGTTCTACATCAGTAGTATAAGCTTGCTAACCTCTTTTATTCCACCTTGTTTTACTAGTAGTTTGATGATCTAACTGTTCCCGATGTAACAAGTTAAGCTACTGCTTACTTCGTATACTGAAGTGTGACGAAATGGTACTGCTGACTTCACAAAATATTAGTGTAACGAGAATAAAGTTAAAATACTAGAAATATAGCACACGAAGATTGTTTTTTTATACAATTGCGTTTCTTAGTTACCTTTCAACGTCTTGGACAATATACAAGTGAACTTTTTCGAGTTTAGATGAGTATTTTTTCTAAACATTAAATACATTTCTCTTGAAATATTTACATTATGTTTTGATCCAGAATTATCTAAGCTTTGAAATTTTTACATAAAAAGTGTATACCGAACGTAACATTAAGTACCGGGGTGGTGTATTCCTCACAGCTTGACGAACAAAGTTAGTTTTACGACTTTTGAGATTTCGATGTTTTTCTTTCACGTATTTGCTTATAGAGATTGCTCTTGTACTTGAAACCCTAGTAGCACAGAATAAATTATAGTTCTACCTAGCAGTCAGCTGGGAAAAAAACAATACCGCTCTTGACCTTGAATTAGTGCTACAGTGCCACCAACTTATCTATGAACAGAATGGTGGAGTGAATGTTCCACTCAATCGATAAGTAGACCAATCAAAAAACAGAAAATTACAGAAAATGTGATGTTGATTTTTTTTGTGCCTCATTCTTGGCGGCTATAGTTCATTTTTTAGCTATTTTACAGATAAGTTGGTCGTTGGTTGTAGTCTGTTTGACAACCAGTGGTCAGTCGAAAGTGAAATAAAAAAAATAAACTTCAAATAGATTTTTCTCTATTATATTGTAAAAATTGAATCTTTTCTTCCACGAGTCAGGAGAAAACGGGACGAAGTGAAGCGGTTCAAATAACGCGGGAAATTACTTGAACAGGGTAGAGCCCAAGCCTCACAGAGACAAGTTCACATTCTGTACACTCTCTGTACAAACGTCCGACGACCCACGAGATTTGGATCGTTGTATCTACGAGGATGAGATCATAGAGCCCGTGGTTGAAGAGTGGAGAGCATTTGGGCGACAGGCAGCGGGCCTACAGTTGCTCGAGGCTTTTGCAGTTCCTTGAACGTGACCGGAGAGGTTATACGACCGCAAAGGGGAGTATAGGGTGTACCAGACTTCGCCGGATGGCAGCCGAACACCGTCACAGCTACGCCAAGCACGTCCCCCGCGGCAGACTCGTGACAGTCCGACCAAATTGAAGTGCCATAATATTTTATTTAGATTAGTGTTCAGTTTCAAGGTGTTACTTATAATTGACGTTACTTAATCTTCAGCTATAATGTAAAAGAGTGCTGAGAGACAATAGGCTGGCTTGACCCACATCTGCTCGGACTGGTGAACAATCTCCATTCAACGGGGTATTTCCACCAGCGCACAAGCGAAGAGAGGCCTAGCAAACTGAACCCGCAGATGGAGCAGTATCTATGTACATACTTACTTTTTGTGTAATGTGATATCAAACATAACAAGTAAAACTTAAAAAAGTCAAAAATCAAAAAAAAAAGTCGCAAAACTTTTAATTTTTACTTTTGTGTGGGAATTTTAATTACTATGTACTCAACCAATGTACACGTAAACGAATTTACCATGCGTGATCTAAACAAACCTGCTACGTACATAGAAAGCTGTTGAGTGACACGTTCTATAATATCATCTCCTTGTTTTTTTTAATTTTCTGCTTTTTAAGTCTCCTTAATAAAAGGCATCTTCTTTCTTTTAGCGTGTAACTTATGGAGTTATGACTAGGTCGACATAGTTTCGAGTATTTAAAAATTTAACAAAATCTACTCACAATTTTTTTCGATCCCCGGGCTGATTTACAATAATAAGAGTACCAGTACAAAGCAGCATAAAAACCGAGGTTTTCTAATTTGCTCATCATTCTAAACAATATTTTCCACAAAACTGCAAAGTTTTTCAGATCTATAATGTATATAGTATATAAAGTATATATAGTAGTATAGTATATAATAAAGCAGTAACAAAAAGTCCGTACAATAAAAATAATTTAAAAGAAATGCTCTGACTTATAATAAACTACTGAACAAGTATATAACAATTTCTTAAATGGTGTCTATCTGTCTGTCTGTTTTGTCTAGATGTCTGTTCGCAAATCACGTAAGAACTACTGAACTGATTGGAATGCGTTTTTCACTGATGGATAGCTTAAGTTTTGACCTAAAATCTGGGTACTTGGCATCTCAATCCGATAAGCAGAAGCCGAACAATCGATAAAAAACAAGAAGGCAACGTGACATTTTGTTATATCGTACCTTCGATTATAAACATATCATCCATACCAATATATAAAAGTGAAACGTTGTCTGTTTTTTGTTTGTTTGTTTGTTTGGAGAGCTTTCACGCCATAACGGCTGGACAGATTTTGATGAAATTTGGAATGGAGATAGCTTGAAATAAAGAATAAAACTTGGGATAGGACTTTAGTACTTTTTATCCCGGAAAATTGTAAGTTTTTACGGGAAAACGGTAATATGTTGATACTCGCTGTAAGGAACGGTTACCATGGAAACAAAATAACAAGTTTGTCAAAAATGTTCAAGAGCATTGGTGCTGTTCCTACATTTGCATTGGTTTTTAATATCATAGAAGAACATAGGATGGTTTTTTTCGCAATAAATTGTATTCCGCGCGGACGTAGTCGCGGGCGGGAAAGCTAATACTTTATATCCTGTATAATTATATAATTTTTATCCTGGAATAACACACAGGATACTTTAACCTAAAGAAATCATCACAAATAGTTAAGTATAAGGTATATAAATATTATTATTTAATTGAGAATAAAATAACAATTGTTGGCTTGTTTGATATATTTACTCATGTGGTTTACGAAGCCAACATATGTTTTAGTTAGTAGAATTGTTATAAGATAGCGTCAGTGTTTCTAAACTGGAGACAGACATAAATTACCAGACGCCTGCATATCGTCTGACGTGAGCTTCCACGTTAGCGGCGGCCATAGCGGTGTACCCGTATTGCGTGGCTGGGTTCCATCCGACGTTGGCGGGGATTCCAGAATCATGGTTGCTGCTATGCAGTACATTGTTGAAGTTGAATAGGGCACCACCTTGGGCAGTGCCGGCAGCCCAGGCCCAGGCGCGTGGAGTGTTTATGAATGCGTTTCTCTCGGCGTAGATCTTAGCTTGTACTCCGACACCGATACCGTAGCTGCGGATATCGGTGTATAAGTTGTTCAGGACGTGCACTTCTCCAAACCTGACCCTAGGGTTACGCTGGGTGACGCCTCTGTACCAGTTGAGATAGAAAGTGACCTTCAGTCTGCCATTGTCAGCGACAACGTTGTCGCCGTTACCGACCAACGTGACAAAATTGTGGTTCCTGAATATATTGTTGGAGATTGAGACCCAGTTAGAGCCCCGCACGATATCAATCAAACCGTCATGGCGCCTCCGATCGTCGGGATTTGTGGCCGAGTTCCAGGGGTCATCGGCAAACTCGCAGTGGTCAACCCACACGTGTTCACTGTTCCGTATCTCGATGGCGTCGACATGGGAAAATGGCCCTGCAATCTGGTTGGTAATAAAACCGTTGCCGTCAGGCTGCTCGCCGGGGGCGTACGAAAGGGCGTTGTGGAACTTGATATTCTGGATGATGACCTGATTGCCCGCATTGAGCGAAAAACCTCCTCCGCTAATCTCGGCATTGCTGTCACCTCCGATGATGGTCTTCCAGTGGCCTACCCTTAGAGAGACACCGGGGGATCCAGTGAACAATGCGGTGAGGTCGATGCGGCCGCGGACGTAGATGATCCGAGGGTCGTTACCGGTGACGGCATCCCTTAATGCAAAGGCGTCCCAGACGGTCCAGACAGCGCCACCTACTCCTCCACGGGTGCCGCCGCTGACGGTGGCCCAGCCGGCCTGTCCATGCGGTATGTTGCGGGTGGTGTTGACGACTGAAGCGTCGGGGATGGCATCAGCACCGGTGCCGAACTCAATCGGCACGCTTGAAACCGTAAGGAGCACGGAGGACAAAGCAATGAAGTACTTCATGGTGAAGTATTCCTTCAAATCACTGCATAAACTGCCGATTTCCCGTTTATATATAGTAGATTAGTTATTTTCATACCGATAAAAACGGATAAATTGGGAAGATAAAGTAATTTAGAAGATAACGTTATCCAACATTCTATAATACGCAAAGAAGTAGCAACTTTGTTTACATTCACAGCCAGAAAGTATTGTTTACGTTATTTGTGCGGAAATGGAGATGCCCGCTTTTTATAAACATTAACTGAAAAAAATGAATGATATGCGTGTGTCAGGTCTTAAGTGTGTCTGTCACCTAGGTCCTAAACAGGTCATCCGATTAAACCGATCTGTCCGATTACGTTCATTTAGAGGAGCATATTGTTAACTAAAATTAAATAATGTTTATTTACTAAACGTGTCATGGCAAAAAAAACTTATAATGTAAATAAATCAAATCAATAATTCAGATAAATTATCTAATATTAATTACGCCTGCCCGGCAAGGTGGCGTGACGACTTGCGAAAAACAGCTGGCAGAAGCTCGGGCTCAGTGGCGTTCACTAGAAGATATCCAGCAGTGGATGAATATAGGTTGATGACGATGATGATGTTACACTTTGAGTTTGAACTGGTTTTACATTTTACGGTTATACGATACAAAAGAAGGTTATTTCGCTTCCCAAAAGACAACGAACGGGGTTTATTTTCTAACCTAGCATAGAAGTATTATTCATCACCCGCCAAGTCTCTCTGAAACCCAGCGTCCATTGGCCAGCACTGGTCGTTTTTGCATATCACTGATCCTTTTTTGCAACAAACGCGTCACATGCCATGTAAGTACATGCTATTTTGTATTGTAACTTTTAAACTTTCACGATTCGAACACATAGTTTTTACCGGTTTTAAACGGGACTTAATCGCGCTGAAAACTTAATATTTATTTACCTCGACGTTTCGATCAAGTTGCATTGATCGTGGTCACGAGAAGAATTGTATTGTTACTCTTTTTTGAACATTTCATTTTCTGATGTTGTGATGTGCATGTTAAGTTTAACGTGCGATGTTTCTGTTCTCAAGCATATTTTTAATCCTGATCATTGATCAAATACTTCCCTTATTTTACTTATTTTGATATTCTAGAGTCGTGACTTAAAATCTTGCTTTTTGTTCATGTGGTCATATTTTCCGTTTATCTAAACTCTAAACGTAGGGACTCATTCGTGTCATGAGACCATGATAGATCAGCAGTCTGAAGTTTTGTGGAGTAACTAAGCTTAATACTCTCTAGCAGCAGCAATCATGGAGGTATGACAAGGACGATATAGTTTGCAGTATTCAAAAATATATCAATATTTACTGCAATACATTTTTAGTGCCTTGTTGAAAGTAGAAAAGGAGACTATGACAAAATAGGCTCAAGCGAAACATTTACCAGCTGATTTAACTCAAATGCACTATTTAGAGTAGCGTCCATATCCTTATGATGGTAAACAATCTAGATATAACTTAGTCGATTTTGTTATTTTGTTAGATTTCCATAATAAATGACACTACAATAATTAAAATAAAAGTATGTACCAGAACATGAGTGGAAGAAATTTGTTTTCTTTTCCTAAATATCAATTTTCTGACAATTAACGAATTATTAAGGTAATAGGCATAAATTATATGACCGGTTGGTCTCGTGGCTAGTGATCCTAGGTACGTAATCAAACTGTCGCAGGATTGAATCCTGCAAGGTGCAATCAATTTGTGTGATGAGCAGAAATGATTGTTTCCGAGTCATGGTTGTTATCATATTTGTATCTATGTATGTTTATCCGTTATCTAGTACCCATAGTACAGGGTATCCTAGTTTGGGGCTAGGTAGTTGGTGTGGAATTGTCCCGAACATATTATATTATTATTATATAAAATATGAGTTATGAATAAATACCAGTGTTTGCTTACTTGATACATTTATTCATGTGGTTTACGAAGCGCATTAAAATTAGTTAGCAAAATCACTGTAAGATAACGTCGTTGTATAAAAAATTGGAGGTAGCCGTTAATTCCGGATACCGGCCCATCTTCTGACCTGATTTTCCACGGCTGAGGCGGCTATAGCGGTGTACCCGTATTGCTGGGCTGGGTTCCATCCAACGTTGCCGGGGATGCCAGAATCGTGGTTGCTGCCTGACAGCAAGTTGTTGAAGTTGAATAGAGCTCCGCCTTGGGCAACGCCGGAGGCCCAGCCCCAGGCGCGGCGAGAGTTTATGAATGAGTTCCTCTCGGCGTAGATCTTAGCGTGGACTCCGACACCGATACCGTAGCTGCGGATATCGGTATACAAGTTGTTCAGGACGTGCACTTGTCCAAACCTGACCCTAGGGTTTCGCTGGGTAACGCCCCTGTACCAGTTGAGATAGAAAGTGACCCTTAGTCTGCCGTTGTCATTTACCACGTTGTCACCGTTTCCGACCAAAGTGACAAAATTGTGATTCCTGAATATATTGTTCGAGATTGAGACCCAGTTGGAGCCCTGCACGATGTCAATCAGACCGTCGTGGCGCCTCTGATTGTCGCCAGTATTGGCTGAGTTCCAGGGGTCATCGGCAAACTCGCAGTGGTCAACCCATACGTGTACACTGTTTCGTATCTCGATGGCGTCGATTTGGGAAAATGGTCCTGATACCTGGTTGGCGATAAAACCGTTGCCGTTGGGCCGCTCACCGGGGGCATACGAAAGGGCGTTGTGGAACTTGATGTTCTGAAAGATGACCTGGAAGCCCCCATTGACCTGCAGACCTCCTCCGGAAATCTCGGCATTGCGGTCGCCACCGATGATGGTCTTCCAGTTGCCTACCCTTAGCGAGACACCAGGGGATGCGATGAACAATCTGGTTAAGTCGATGCGGCCGCGGACGTAGATGATCCGAGCGTTGTTACCGGTGACGGCATCCCTTAACGCAAAGGCGTCCCAAACAGTCCAGACAGCACCGCCTGCTCCTCCACGGGTGCCGCCGCTGACGGTGGCCCAGCCAGCTTGGCCAAACGGTAAGTTGCGGGTGGAGTTAAGAACTGAGGCGTCGGGGATGGCATCGAGGCCTGTACCGAACTCAATCGGCACGCCAGAAACCGTAAGGAGCACGGCGGATAAAGCAATGAAGTACTTCATGGTGAAGTATTTCTTCAACTTGTTGCATAAACTGTCGACTACCCCTTTATATATGGTATAATTGTTGTAACTGATAAAGATCGAAGTGTTGTGAAGATTAAGTAATTTAAAAGATAACCTGACATAATGCTAAATTCTTTAATACACAAAGAAATGTAACTTTTGTGTACAGCCACAGTCAGAAAGTATTTAATTGCTTACGATATTTGTGTGGAAAATGAAGATGCCTGCTTTTTACCTGACTACGGCGAAGCAAGGGTATGAGTTTAACAGTCTATGTATATATGTATGTATATGTATGTGGGTATGTGGATGTTCCACCACATTTGTCCGATTTTGACAAGCGAGGTGTCAATCGAAACGTCTTCAGGTATAGAGTTTCAGAGTTATTTAATTTTTGAACTTATATCTCGTTTACCTTTGACCATTGAATTTACATATAGTACTACTTCGACTGATAAAACGAGTGATATGCTTTTATCCGTTTTATTTATGTGTGTGTCCTTACAAGCACAGCACACAGATGATCCTGGACTATATGTGTAGTGCGGTACAACTAGACCAAACTACAAGACAAAATAGGCAGTACGAAAAACAAATATGATCATACGAAGTCTATTCAATCAACCTTCTAGCTGTACCTTTGTTGTCTTTGTTCGCGTAGTAATTTCTCTAGGTTTAAAGTACTCTATTACTATTCCAAGACCTAAAATATCAATATGCCGACATTTGTGGTGGTAGGCCTCTTACAAGAGTCCGCCTGGGGAAGTACCACACCTTTGTCAGATATTCAACCGCCAAGCAGTAGTGTGTAAACATTTCTGTGTTTCGGTTATAAGGGCAATGTTTCCAGCGAAATTACTGGGCAATGAGACTTAACAACACTCACTCACTCAACTGGTGGGTGGCACTCAACTGTTATGGACAGACGTGACGCTTACCATCAAGTGAGTGACCTGCCCGTCTCGTCATTCAACGAAATAAAAAAAACAACAAAAAATTTGATCAATTTCTTCAGCCGTCAAAAAGTTTTTATCGATTTCTCGGCTTCTACTCATCGGATTGAGATACAGTACACCAGTTTATAAGTCTAAACCTAAGCTATCCAACAGTTACAATCGCATCGCAATCGGTCCAGTTGTTTTAAAGTGATATGCGATCAAACAAATAAACAGGCAGACATGATTAAAAAACATGTTAAATTCTTGTTCAGTAGCTTATTTTACGTTCCCTAGACCACTTTTTTATTATCTTCTTGTACAGCCATTTTTTGTACGTATTTTTTTATTATTTGTATATATTTTTCTGTCTTTGATCTGTTTCTGCAAATGTTTGCAAAACTCACAAGCGTTTTATAGTAAGTAGTTGATAGTTTTTAAAGTCAACATTTAACGTCTATTCAAGGAGATAAATCTCATCCACGCCTATTTATAAAAGTGAAACGTTGTCTGTCAAAGTATGCTGACCAACCTAGATGATGCTTCTGGATGGATCAGTCTCGGAATGAACAGAGATAAGACCAAGATCATGTTCAACGATCTTATTGACCCGGAACCGATTGCAGTTAATGGTGTGCCTCTTGAAGCTGTCCAACAATATGTTTACCTTGGGCAAATATTGCAATTGGGTAAGAACAACTTTGAGAATGAAGCCAACAGAAGAATCCAGCTGGGTTGGGCAGCATTTGGCAAGCTTCGCCAAGTCTTCTCGTCGTCCATACCACAGTGCCTGAAGACAAAGGTCTTCAATCAGGGAGTCCTACCTGTCATGACCTACGGTGCCGAAACGTGGACACTCACGGTCAAACTAGTCCACAAATTTAAGGTCGCTCAGTGAGCTATGGAGAGAGCTTTGCTTGGAGTTTCTCTGAAGGACAAGATTCGTAACGAAGATATCCGACGGAGAACCAAAGTAACCGACATAGCTCAAAGGATAAGCAAGCTAAAGTGGCAGTGGGCTGGTCACATTTCCCGAAGAACCGATAACCGTTAGGGTAGATGAGTTCAGGAGTGGAGACTACGTTTAGGCAAACGTAGTGTAGGACGCCCTGTGGCCAGGTGGAGTGACGACCTGCGAAAAGCGGCTGGCAGAAAATGGATGAGGAGAACTGAAGACCGAGCTCAGAGGCGTGCATTAGGAGAGGCCTACGTCCAGCAGTGGACAGATATAGGCTGATGATGTTGTCTGTTTGTTTGCTTGGGGAGTTTTAACGCCAAAACGGCTGATCTGGTTTTAATGAAACTTCGTAAATAGGTACTGTACATTTTAGAAACCAACATGAGATACTTTTTATCCCGGAAAACGGTAAGATTCTACGGGAAAACTGAAAAATTTCGATTACTCGCTGTAAGGAACATATGCGATGGAAACGAAATAATAACAAGTCTATCAACTCTACGCATCTTTTATCACCCCCAGGATCTATCTGAAACCCAGCGTTCATGGGCTAGCACTGGATATTTTTGACCCTTTTGATATTCATGCTAATTCCGCTTGTTTCATTATTTTATTTTCTGATGTGTATTGAGGAAGGGTTTCACAGAGTACCTTAACGTCTGGAGAAAGACCAGTGTGACTGTACATGGTAACGCTTGGTTTGAAGTGCATGCAAGCAAACGCACAAATAAAGACACGAACGCGCAAGAAGCCCAGCCTACCTAGGGGTTCGCAGCATGCACACATCTAGTCACAATGTGTTTGAATCTGCTTTTCCCGTGTCGGTCATTTTAGCCTTGAAGAAAAATGACGAAAGAACCTCTTGAACAGTGTCTGTAATAGATGTAAGAAGCCAATGATGAATGTGCACTGAAGACGACGTTTAGGAAAACGTAGTGTAGGAGGCCTAGTGGCCAGGTGGAGCGACGATTTGGGAAAAGCGGCTGGAAGAAATTGGATGAGGAGAGCTGCAGACCGAGTTCAGTGGCGTGCATTAGGAGAGACCTCCATCCAGCAGTGGACAGATAATAGGCTGATGATGATGATGATTGTAGGTAGATTTCTTCCCTTATTTTACTTGCTTAGATATATTAATGTCACCCGTTAAAATCTTGCTTTGTGTTCATGAGGTCTTCTGACGGTCACCATATTTGCTGTTTTTCTAAACGCTATCCGTAGGAACTCTCATGTAGGTAGGTCATGAGGCCTCAGACTACCCTCTAGATTAGAGTAGGATGATTTAAGCCTCATATTTATTTAGCGACAAATGTTCCGCGACAGATGTCGCACGAAGTCAAGCGTCATCGAGGGACATCTTGCGTCGCGACATTTTTCGTCCAAAAGAGCACAGGGCAAGATTTCCCGCAACGTCAATCGATATCGCCCGATGTCACAAGACATGTCGTGCAACTTGTGTCGTGGAACATTTATAGTGATTACGAGGCCTTAAAATGTGCTCATGCTCCGAAATCCACAAAACGTGTCAACTCCGAACCGGGTCCGAATACTTAGGTGGGCTATGTACGGGGCGTACGTAGTGTGCCCCTGAACTAGCACTTGGTCGTTGTTCTAGAACTACGACTAAGTGCTAGGTCTGTTAAAAAGATCCTCCATTTATGTGTTGATACGAAGGATGGTTTTCATATCTCAAAGTCAGATCATTCCTAGTCCTCAACACGTCATCGCATGGATGATGGTTTCATAAGATGCAATTCACCCAGCATAATATGCTTTGGGTAATCATCTACATGCTGCGAACTACGCGGAACTAAAACATTGCGTTTGTTTGTTTGTCGGCACTTTCCGCCTCAGCTCGGCAATATTCAATGTTTTACATCTGCCAGGCGTCCCGCGTCGGCTCTTTTTTTTTACATGAGGCTGTGCTGGCCTCTTGTATCAGAGTTCGTCAGGCCACCTGAGGTCCTTTGACATGGCATAACGACTGTTATCAATCAATAACAGCCGGGACCGACAGTTTAACGTTCCCTCCAAAGCACAGAGTGATGAAAATCCGCACAAAGCGTGGATTAATCATTGGTACAGAGCCGAGGACCGAATCAGGTATTGTTAAATTCTTACGCGCATTTATAGACCTCTCGGCTGCCATCGCTCCATTAAACAATAACTAATTGTAACTACACACATACTAACAAGACATAAGTTCAAAAATTAAAAACTACGGTCGGGTAAAAAATTGTCTATGAACACTTTTGCGATTAAGGCGAATCGATTGGTGAGTTTTTAATTTGAACACAGAACCCTTTCTTTGCTTCGCCGTAGTCGGGTAAAAACAGCCTATGACATTATATATATGAAGACAAAATCGGACCAATAGGGGCGTGGAACATCCACATATTAATATACATACATACATACATACATACATACATACATACATACATAGACTGTTAAACTGACGAAATAATGAATCGTCATAGACGGGTAAAAGTTAGCCTTTTAATAGTGAATTTCGTTTAAAATCAATACTCTATTTGCTGGCATATCATAGGAACATATAAATTTCATATAATTATATAAGTATTACAAAAACTTTTCTCATTGATTATACCTACTTGCGGATTGTTATTGTGCATTTATTTCAAGGACGTCTTGTGATAAAAGCAGACAGTTGGTTCTATTCGCAAAATAATAAACATCATACTGATAAAAATGTTGTAGGGTGCGGTCGTGCAGTAATGCTACCGCTGGGTGCAAAAAAAATATAACTGGTAAAAATAATTTACAATAAATTGCTGATTGAGTTTGAGTATGCATTAACCCAACCTCGGTATTTGAAATAAATTAAAATATTCGTCTTTTATATAATACATTTTAAAAAAACTTCATATCACAAAATATTATCTTTTGTAAACTACCACTAAAAAGAATAAAATAATTATAATTCAACACTTTGATCTTTGACAATGATGGAATCCCTTCGAGTTTAGGCTCATTTGGTTTGTCTTGATGAGTTCTCTGGGTTTATGTGGTATCCAGGGTCTGATGATAAAGCCAGAAGGTAGTCACAGGAACTCGAAAAAAAAAAAAGATGGAACCTTGTCGTGTTTGGGCTCATTTGTTTTGTCTTGATGAGTTCTCTGGGTTTATGTAGGATCCAGGGTGTAATAATGGAGCCGGAAGGTAACCACAAGAACTTAACAATCAAATTATGGAATCCCTTCGAGTTTGGACTCAATTTT
Source organism: Alsophila aescularia (assembly GCA_946251855.1). Classification (NCBI taxonomy): domain Eukaryota; kingdom Metazoa; phylum Arthropoda; class Insecta; order Lepidoptera; family Geometridae; genus Alsophila; species Alsophila aescularia. Next base: position 11,831,159 of record OX276373.1, read on the forward strand.
TTTGTGTATTCATGAGATCTCTGGTCTAATATGATATCCAAGGTCTGATGATGGATCTGAAATCAGTCTTGTGAAGCCTCAAGTCTTGCGCGAAGAGCTGCACTGGTATCTTGTTTTAATTCCTTCTTTTTATTATTATGTTTGTAGTGCTATCTGTTTTTATTTAATTTATAATTAATTCATTAATTATGCATGCTTATTTTTGTATTAACTATCTGTAACAAGTACTGTACACAATTAATAGTAGATTAGTAGCCAAGGGCTGTAAGGCATCAATTGCAGCCCGAGATATTTAGGCGCACGAGCGCAGCGAGGGCGCCTATATTTCGAGGGTGCAATTGATGCTTACACCCGAGCTAACTACTCTGCTTTACATCTCGATTGTGAGGTAAGTAGAAAAAAAACCGGCATTACAAGAATAAAACATTTTATTAGTTAAAATTTATAGTGAAATGAGAACAATTTTCAAAATTTTAGGGACAGGTGTTTTTTGGTACAAAATCTGACGGGATGAAGCTTTCTTCAGCAGAAGTTGATGGTTGCGGATCATCTCTTGAGAAAGATGTTTCATTTTTTGAAAGCTGAATAGTTTCCGTTATTTGGTTTGTAATTTTACTTTTATTTTGTATGGAATCTTCGATGTAACCTTCAGCCACCTTGCTGGATTTCCACCCACCGTGCCTTTTTATAGTGGTTAAGTTAGCCCCAGCATCGGCTAAAAGTGTAGCCGATGTTCTCCGGAAGCAATGACCTGTGTACAATTCCGGGTTATCTAACTTTAAATAACTTGCGATTTGCTTCGGCATACTTCTGATGGTATTTTTTCCAATAACTTGTTTGTAGCATTTGCCTTGGTGGTACTTCAAAAAAAATCGGTTGGTGTTTACATTTTCAGGCCGAAGATTTCTGTATTTTTGTATGAATTCAGAGAATTCTTGAGGAACTACAAATGTTCGGTCAATTTTAGTTTTTGTGTTCGGTAGTTTAATTACTAACAACTGACCCTGTTGTTCTATGTTCTCTATTGTTATATTTGTAATAATACCTCGGCATGCGCCAGTTATACCGAAGATAAGAACCACCTAAAACAAGCGAAATATAAAAATAAGTAAGTATGTTTTATAGGATTGTAAGAATTTAAAAGATAAATGATGAAGTATTACCATTATGTGATTTGTTATTTTACGTACCTTAACAGCTAAATATATGTCATCAGGGGCTTCATTTATGAATGTTTTCACGTCTTGCGCTGTAAAAATCTTTGACTTTTTGCTTTTGTGCCCAGCTGATTGTATTTTTAGAAAACTGGATAATTTTGAAAAGTTCTTGATATTGATGTCGTGTTTAGTACTCATAGTTGCTTTTAACATTGTATAAATGCACCACAAACTAGAGGCTGCAGCTTTTTTGATAGCTCACTAAAGTATGTTAAGAATACAGTCTCAGATAAAGACTTTACTCGTTTTTCTTTTCGCCACTTCATGAACTCGTCGTAAGTTTCAAATATCTCTCTTTAGAACTTTCAGGCAAAATATTGTTAATTGCTGATTCAGCTTCCATTTTCATTGAATCGGGAGTGCAGCTTATATCTTCATCACTTGCAGAACTCATGTTTTTTTCCTAATTAGCACGTAATTATAAAAAAAACCCAAAAACAAACAATATTTAAAGTAAAAGTTTTCTATTCCCGCCTTTTTTCATCTTTTTTTTTTTTTTTTTCTAAAACGAAATTGAGGCTCGCCGTTCGATATTTAAAATTGATGACTATTATACTCATACGAAGATAAGGCTGAATAGCGAAGCGACCTCTTTTGTCATTGGGCTGAATGCATGATGTCTATTGCCAGTATGATGGTTAGATGTACGCGAACTTTTTTTTTAATTACTTACCGCCCTAGGGCTTTTCTAGCTACATTATTACCCTAAAGCGCTAATTGATCATCAACAAGCCCCATTTGGGGGTAATAAGGACCTACTTACCGGATATGAGAGATGTAAAATTTATATAAATGCCCCCGAACTCTATGGCTAAGAAGCATCATATTAGCTTTCAAACATAAAACCGCAACAAAATTCGGTCCATTCGTTTCGAAAATACGATGAGACATAAACACACCCTAAACTTATAACACCCCTCTATTTTTGAAGTTTGGGGGTTGAAAATTATACTATATCGAAGACTAGGTCAATAATAAACATTTGAATAACGTTGTATGCCGGCTGTTCCTTAAAGGAACTTCTTTTTCTTATTACTACTTACGTAAAAACTACTAGACTATTTGAAATGCAATTTTCCCTATTGGGTAACATTTGGGGTCAGCTCTGAAATCAGCAAAAAGACGAATAGCAAAACGTCGAGACCGACGTAATGAAACAACTTTATGCAAACCAAAAATACAGTGGAAAGAAAAGTATATTACCTAAACAAATAACCGGACAGAACTTTCAGAAATGGCATGGTATCCTTTGAAAAAAAACATGAACTACCGCATGAAAATAACTTGTTGCATCGCTGTTCTCGTTATGTGCAGATAGATCATTTATTTTTTTAATAACTTTATTTTCATTTTATTAAACTAAACAAATAACCAAAGACTTTTTTAAATTAAGTTTTATATATTGAGATATATTGATATCTTGATATATTGATATAATTTTGAGCTTTTCTATTGAGAAAAGCTCGCGTTTACACACAAAACTAAATAGCATTAGTAGTTTCATCACAGTTCGCTGTAGCAAAGGATCATATCGTACACCTTTCCCTTAATGTAAACATTTTGAAAATACTTGTTTTCTGGAAAGCTTGAAAAGGCATAAAAGTTATGCACCTATTTTATGTAGTTGTATATTAATTAGGTAATAGTTAGTTCAGCTTTCCCACGTCAATGGGACAAGTTATAAACAGAATAACAAGACAAACACGTAAACATAACCTACAAGCGACGGCACTTGCAAGAGGTAAGTTATTGAGTGAAAACGTTTGATTGTTTGGGGAGCTTTCACGCAATAACGGCTGGACGGATTTTGATGAAATTTAGAATGGGGATAGCTTATACCCTGGAATAAAACAAAGGATACTTTTATCCAAGAAAATTTTAAGTTCTCACGGGACAACTGGAAAATTTTGATTACTCGCAGTAAGTACCGATTGCCATGGTAACGAAATAAGAAGTCTGTCAAATAACATCAGGAGCATTGGTGCTATACCTACTTTTACATTGGTTTTTAATATCCTAGTAGAACATACTGTTTAAGATTATAAATATATTCTGTGCTTATTTTTATCTGTATCTAACATTCATTCTTATTACTTGTCACTCATTCTCATCTGCTTCCTATTGCCATCTTGCTATATGTGTGTCGCCTATGTAAATCCTTTAATCATTAAAATCATAAATTAAACCAGCGCCAATCAGTTATTTTATTACCAATCGTCAACATTTGGTCCTTCGAGCCGGATTAGAATCAAAAATACAAGTGATTTGCATATATATTTTCAAACGCGCAACAGCGCATGGAGTGCATATATTATGGCGTATCAAAATCAACGCAACAGCGCATCATAAGTTCAACAGAACAATCAAAACTTACGCAACAGCGAATCAAGAGTTCAACAGAACGATCTACGTTTTCAGCAATCCCTTTCAGCATTCCTCATTACAATGACGGAAACGTTGGAAAAACTGGTCAACAGACGAAGCAACTTCAAAGGTCGTATGACGCGTATTTACAACTTCGTGGACATCCCAGACAATGGTGATAAAACATACGAGCTACAAATCCGACAGGCGGAACTTGTCGAGTTGTTCAAAAAATACAACGCAGTACAGGACGACATTGAAATGGCCGACAGCGATGCAAAGTCTGAGCGCAATCAAGAAGAAAGAGCTTCAACAGAAGATAAATATTATGAATATCAAGCACGAATCGCCGAGCTGATAAAGCAGCACGAACAACATCAAATCGATGCTTCCTTTCAGCCTTTTCACCGCCAATCTATGACGATCAAACCTAATATCAGAATTCCCGATTTACAGATTCCTCAATTTCACGGAAATATAAATGAATGGTCAAATTTTAAGGCATTATTTGATGGAGTGATCGACTCAAATGATCAACTGACACCCACTTCAAAAACTTCAATATCTCAAGTCCCTGCTACGAGGAGATGCTGCCGGACTCATCAACTCAATTGCAATCTCCGGAGACAATTACGAACGAGCTATAGAAATTCTCACGAAGAGGTATGAAAATAAGCTAATAAATGTCAACTTTTACATCAGAAACATAATGTCAGTTCTAAGCATTAGCAGAAACAATGTTAAAGATTTCCTTGTAACACTTCAACAAAGCTTAGATTCCTTAAAATCACTTAAAATACCAGTAGATTCCTGGGATTTATTGTTAATGTACATAATTGTTCAAAAATTAGATCAGTCTCTTAGATCTGCCTGGGAACTGAGCCGAAATTGTGATAATTTGCCTAAACTTATAGAGCTAATTGACTTCCTATCTAAACGCTCAAATGCCTATGAGCTAATGTATACTTGTTGTCTACATGCTAATGTATGTAGACAACAAGCCAGCTAATAAGTCATATAACATGACATGCCTACTCGTGTATCCATCCATGTAGGTACTGTTACCAACAGCTGTGTTTTGTGTAATATGTCTCATGAGTTATTCAAATGTCCTTCATTTTTAGAACTGAGTCCTCTGCAAAGGAATGAATTAGTCAAGTCCAGAAAATTGTGCTAAATTGCCTCAAACCTTACAAATTTCAACATAAGTGCTCAAAAAATTCCTGTTTTATATGTCGGAAAAAACATCATTCAGTTATCCATATCGACAACCCTACCGTACCCTCTATTTCTGTTACTAACACTACAGCTATAAAGATAAGAATCTTCATAAAACTCAGGTGAGTAGTTCAGTGCTAGTCTCAAGTCAGGAAAACCAATGTAATGTTTCTAACAAAGTATCTAACTTAGATTCGCGAGCCTCAGTGCTACTCTTATACGCAAACCAATCAGAGGTTTATTTATCTACTGCTATTATCAAAATACAAAATAATGAAGGAGAATGGACAACGTATCGTGCACTGCTAGACAGTGGCAGTCAGGTATGTCTCATCACAAATGAATTAGCTGCGAAGCTACAGCTTCCACAGCTTCAGCAACTATCACAACAAACTAAATATATTATTCATGGTATAGGAAACACACCTACACATTCATCAAACTCGACAACAGTCAATATAGCATCACGCTTCAATGATTATACAACAGTATTAACTTGCATCACTACTGATCAAATCTCTGCAAGATTACCACAAACATACATACACTTTGACAACTTCTAAGTGCCCAAAGATTGCAAATTAGCAGATCCATTATTTAATGTCCCCAAACATGTTGATTTACTAATTGGTGGCCAGTTATTCTCTCTCTGTTCTCTGTTATTCTCTCTCTGCTTTGGTATTCAACGGGTCAAGCTTGTCTTCCAGTGGAATATCTTTGAATCAGGTATTGCATGAAGGTCCCAATATTTACACAGATATCATTAATATTATCCTCAGACTGAGAACTTTCAAGTTTGTATTATCTTGTGACATAATCAAAATGTTCAGAAACATTCACGTAACTGATGAACATTGCTATTTACAGTGCATATTATGGAGAAAAACAACTAATGACGAACTGCGTATCATTTGTTTGAACACAGTCACATATGGAACTAGATGTGCTGCATATCTAGCCTTTAGGACATTACTTGAACTTGCTAAACAAGATGGACATCATTATCCACTAGCTGCAAAATGCATCAAATACCAAACATTCATGGACGATGTTCACTGCGGTACAAATACCCTACCAGAAGCAATAGAACTTTGCGATCAATTAATTGCATTATTTAAAAGAGGTGGATTTCAACTACATAAATGGACCATCCTGAAATCCTACAAAATGTGATAAAGAAAAAAGATGATTTTTCACCTAACAGCTTGATCATCGGTGATGAAACAAGCTCACTTGGTCTCAAATGGGACCCAGTGAAAGATTTTTTCAAAACTAACATCCCTAGTCCTCAAAAATGTACAAATTTCACAAAAAGAAATGTCCTATCAAAAATTGCCAAGTTATTTGATGCTGTAGGATATTTATCAGTGGTAAATATCACAGCAAAACTTTCATGCAACAGCTTTGGAAAGAGAAATTAGAATGGGACGCATCTTTACCTAATTACTTACTCACCCAATGGTTACCATTTTACAGCAGTCTTCAACTATTATGTAACTTAACAATACCTAGATACACCTTCTCAGACATACCACACAAGGTCCACTTGGTTGGATTTAGCGATTCTAGTTCTGTAGCGTATGGATCATGTATCTATATTGTAGGAGAGTATTTAAATCAAATTCCAACATCTCATTTGATAATTAGTAAAAGCAGGGTAGCTCCGTTGAAAAGGGTGACAATACCTCGCCTTGAACTTTGTGCATCAGTACTGCTATCTATCCTGATAAATAAAATTAAAACCGCTTTGGAAGTAGTAATTACAATTAATTCTGTGCATCTGTACACAGATTCTACCATTGTTTTACATTGGTTAAGGTCTCCTCACAAAAAATGGGAAATCTATGTAGCCAACAGGATATTACAAATATTACAAAACACTGACTCAGACTCCTGGAATCATGTCAGAACACATGAGAATCCCGCAGATCTCATCACACGAGGTGTACATCCCAAAGAGTTAAAAAACCTCACACTCTGGTGGAACGGCCCTACCTGGTTATTATCACACCCAGATGAATGGCCTCACAATAATAATTTTTCAGAAATTGAAGTAGAGTCCTTTCATACACACAACACTCTAGAAGTAAGTTCACATACGGCAAATATATTTACAGAAAATTACAACAATGAAGATGTAAAATATTTCATGAACATATTTCAAAGATTTTCAAGTTTACAAAAGCTTCAAAGCACTATGGCACTATGTTATAGATTTTGTCAAGCTCTAAAGAGCCCAAGCACAAAGATTACTGGTCCACCTGAAGAGCTAAAAGCCAGTCATAATCTCATAATAAGAATTATTCAAGCCTTTCACTTCAAAAAGAGTTGATAGAAATGAAGTTGAACAAAACAACATACACATACTCATCAAGTCCTCTTAAAAGGTTATCTCCTTTTATAGATAGCGACAATATTATCAGGGTTGGTGTCAGAATCAAACATGCTCACATTCAATACAACCAAAAATATCCAATTATATTACCTAACAAGAATCATATCACATCTCTCATCATACAAAAGTTTCACTTACAACTCTTTCATTCAGGCGTCCAGAACACCATTTCTAACCTGAGACTAGCCTACTGGCCTATTCACGCAAGAGTAGAAGTGAAAAAAGTAGTTTACAAATGCATAGTATGTACCAGGTATCGTGGTCAAGCCTGTAAGCAAAAAATGTCTAACTTACTGTTTCATAGAGTCAATGCTTTTCTTCATGTAGGTTTGGATTTTGGTGGTCCTATCTTTATCAAATCTTCAACCCTTCGCAATGCAAAATATACAAAAAGCTATATTTGTTTATTCATATGTTTAGCCACAAGAGCTATACACCTCGAATTAGCTTCAGATTTATCAACAGATTCTTTCGTAGCTTGTCTCAAAAGGTTCTGCGCTAGACGTGGAATTTGCAGATCCATCAAATCTGACAATGCAAGCAATTTTCACGGATCGTGTAATTTATTACATGAACAGTCTTTTCAAAAATGAGACATCTTACAGCAAAATAATTGACTATACAAATAGTTTCTGCATAGAATGGAAATTTACAGTTCCATCAGTTGCCACATGAGTGGAATCTACGAGGCTGGCATTAAACAAGCAAAATTATTACTTAAAAAGAAACTAGGAAATTGTAGAATGTGACTTACAAACAATTGTATACTATCTTATGTCAAATTGAGTCTATTTTGAACTCCAGGCCAATATCAGCAATTTCAGATATTATTGATGACCTAAATTATCTAAGTCCCGGACATTTCATAATAGGATCTACCCTTTTAGATATTCCAGAACCAAGCCTTATCAAAATTTCAGAAAATAAACTTAGTATTTGGCAAAGAATAACTTCAATTAAACAGCAATTTTGGAAAGAATGGTATAACAAATACCTATCTGAAATTCAAAATAGACCAAAATGGTTAAATATTTCTCCTAATCTAGAAATAAGAAATTTAGTAATTCTCAAAGATCAAAACACTCCTCCGGCATGTTGGCCTATGGGGAGAATTATTCAAATTCATAAATCAAAAGACGACCAACTAACCCGGTCTGTCCTTATCAAAACTGCAAAGGGTGAATACATGCGCCCTATTCATAAATTAGTCTTACTACCTCTCAGTAATTCTGTGTAATTTTGCTACTTACTAATCTATGCCTTACTGTGTCCCACTGCAGGACAGAGGCTATTTTTCAAACACTATTACCTACCTTGTAATCTACAATTTTTTATTACTAAATTACAAGCCTACTGTAGCCACTGCATGGCAAAGGCTACTATTTTAACTTACCTAGTAAATATTGACCTGCTTGTACTTATTTTCCTAAAATGTAACTTTGTAAAGTAAAACTAGATTACAGAAGTAAAAAACAATGTTATCGACTAGAATAATATTTAATTTATAAGTTTTACATCACATATTTATAAAACTGTTGTACCTAAAACATTATATTGCTTTATCGTAGGTACATAATTAATATTTAGTTCATTTATATTATCACATTTTCACTGTAAAGACACACATGGTAATTTCACTGAAATATTGTCCAATTCATAACAGCATCACGTATCGACACTTATTATTATATAGAAGCACTCAAGTCTTTTAAAATAGTCTCATTTTTAATATTTTAAGTTTGTGTCGCTATGTTTATTTTATTTGTAAAACCGAATTCAATCAATAATATTTTCTAATTTTCTATCCTAACGAGTAAGAAGACTGACTGACAGCAACAAACATGACAACTGACTTGACATGACGTTGACAGTATCTTTAGAGTTGCCATACTAAAATTTTGTTTTGTATTCTGGCCAAAGAGGTAGAATTATGCCCAATTAGATAGACTCTTGATTCAGACTTCGTCAGCGCGGGGGTATATGTTTAAGATTATAAATATATTCTGTGCTTATTTTATCTGTATCTAACATTCATTCTTATTACTTTACTTGTCACTCATTCTCATCTGCTTCCTATTGCCATCTTGCTATATGTGTGTCGCCTATGTAAATCCTTTAATCATTAAAATCATAAACTAAACCAGCGCCAATCTGTTATTTTATTACCAATCGTCAACACATACAAGTAGGATGCTATTTTCGCGATAAACTATAGTCCGCGCGGATTAAGTCGCAGGCGGGAAAGCTAGCAGTGAATATAAAAGAGTTATTGAATTTAATAGAAGACTTTTGAGCAATCGTGAGCATTTTGAGTAGTGCTACCAGTGCTGACTGATATTTTACAGCACAGAACTGAAAGGGCTATTCCTTTTCTAGAATGAAAAAGTACATTCTACGGTGCTACTTAGGTTCATAATTTAATCTGAGTTGATGTTCTATTCCTGAATTTTCTGCTTCATTACGTTGCCTTCCTTCAAAACATAGGTACTTTACGCAATGGCAATGCTGCTATAATTTTTTTCCTTTGCTTCACAAAACATATTATTTATTAGAGTATTTGACTGCATTTAGAAGGATTCAGAAAAATATTGAAATGCCTACCTAAAATGACAATTGGTATGCACACAATACAACGGAAGAGACACAGACTCGCCGCAAGTCAAGACATTTTAGTCAGCGTGACCATAAAATCTAGTTTCTCTAAATCCTAATGTAGAAAAATAAGCAAATATCATCATAATATTATATATATATAGTTAATATTTTATTAAATTGCGTTGTAAAGATGTAAAATAGGGTATCTAAGCTATCACGAGTATGAATTACCTACTGTGTATGTTGTTTGTTATTTAACAGGTTGAGGAATCAATGGTAGCGATTCGGACAAAACTAAACTAAACTTATTTTTTTCAAATGTAATTTAAACCTTGTTGGCTTCGTAACAAGGTATTTTTGCCCCTGGCATCTTACCCTCACTCACTACTATCACTAAAGCCTGTCAGCGTAAAATCAACTTTGTTTCCAAGCGGTGAGAGTCCCGATTTGTCCAAATGCTGTCTCAGAACGTGTCCGAATTTATGCAAACGCTGTTAGCATGCTGCTGTGCATGCTGCTGTGTGCATAACATGCTGTGTTAAAAACCTGTTTTAATTACGTTATTTTAAGCAGTGCATCTTAAATTAAAATTAAGTCTAGTTTAGTTTATGGAGTGAACAACCAAATCGCTGCCATTATCTCTTTACGTTACCTTACTTATTTCGACTTCATTTTTTTTGGATACAAATCTTTGTCAGGTTTTGCAGAGGATTATTACGTTTATCGTAATTGATCATCATGATTTACCTTAAGTTTTCATCGAATCAACGTTAATTAGTTTTTAATCGGGCTAAAATCTGGCAGAATGTTGTCAGCAGATATTTATAATGAGCTTTCGCCCGCGACTTCATTCGCACGCGCGTATATCGTGAAAAAAGCATCCTATATTCTTCCAGAATATTAAAGAACACCTTTTCCGTGGAAACATACCATTTCCGGGATAAAAAGTATCCTATGTTTTTTTCCTGGGAATAAGCTATCTCCATTTCAATTTGCATCATAATTCGTCCTGCCGTTATCGCGTTAAAACTCCCCAAGCATACAAACAAACAGACAACTGCATTTTTTACACGACTGCCCAAAACAAGGCAGACTGAGATGTGTAATGTTTTTAGGATTCATGTTTGTATGTATGTGAGTTTCTATATTCCACCATAACTTTTAAATGCCTGAACAGATTTAGACGTATGATATCGTTAGAATTCTTACATCCCCCCGAGTAACATAGGATATATTTTTTGAAAAAGAACTGTATGGCGGCAGTATGGCTCCATTTTCAATTGCAAAGAAAAACTTGGAATTTTACAATATGGATATCAAATTGAAGGCCTTGATAAGCACATTCCAATACCGTATAATTTATTGGCATAAGTTCATTTTTGGCAGGGTAGGCGTGTTTTTATAGCTTTATAGCTAGTTATTATATATATTGGTGTAGACTAGCTGCGGCTCACGGCGTGGATGATAATTATTGTTAAAAGTGTCTTGTGTTCAGGGTATAAGCTATCTCCATACAAATTTTCATCAAAATCCGTTTAGCCGTTTCAGCGTGAAGAAGTAACAAACATACAAACACTCACACAAAAACACGCTCCGAGTACATTTAAATAAAAACTCCACAATTTGTTTTACTTTCTCCTGGTACATTTCAATATAAATTCAAAATGCGTTTTAAACCGTACAATATTGAACACATATTTTTTTATTCAAATTTGTCGAGCTTTAGTACGAGTATATAATGTATAAATAATGTATATACGCGTAAATTCCGTCGAGCCTTTCTCGTGTTTTTGCGAGACTAATGCACGGCAATTGTTTTTACACGACTGAAAATAGGGCTTTGTGTTTGGATTAATGTATGTTTGTTTGTTTCAATCATACAAACATTAAGTTTTAAGGTACTTTTCCTCCACCGACCGCCTATAAGTTCCAACCTGTATACTCTACAGAATATGTAGCCAAAACTTACGCATATTGGAGTTATCTTTTTTATGGATTCATTTCTCGTACCTACTCAATGATTGGTATTCAAACAATTATTTTGTACTTATAACCAAAATTACATAAAAATAAAATATATACACATATTTGGATAAATGCGGTACAAAACTAAATTCCACGTGAATGTCGGCATATTGTGATATCTAACTAAATAAATAACATGTATCAAAATTTCGCTCTGGTACTTTTAAAATTAAGCTTAAGAACGAAAATAATTAAATAAAGTTTACATCAACTAAGTACTACTCTAATTAATAATACTGAAGCATGCCTTTTACATTCCTACAATGTTGTATTGAAAGGAAAATAACATAAGTTATCATTAAAAAATAAATTAAGCATTAGTAAGATTTCTCACCGTTACTACTTGTACTATTATTTATTCTGTACCGTTACATAATTTTTACCCGACTGCTCGGAGGATTATACGTAATTGTATGTAGTTAGGTTGTAGTACGAGTATGTTTGTTTGTTTGTACGTTGCTTAGGCGCGTCCTACAGCCTAAACGGCTTGATGGATTTTAATAAATGAGGTATCATTGGATTTGTCTTGATTAGTGTTATAAGATATGAAGTGTCAAGAAAACTAATATGGCTGCTCACAGCTGACATATTGTATTTCCGACGGAACAAAAAATTACTATAACCTATCGAGTGAGGTATAATGAAGGTCTTTAAGAGACCTTTTAAAAATTATATAATTCTTGTTGCTAAACAGTAGCAATTGTCTATTAGGCTTACAACATTTTCAATTTTAGATTATTCAAGTTAATGTGCATACTATAGTCTAATGTTGTGCAACTATTAAAGTAAAGTAAAAAATAAAAAAAGGAACATTAAATTTATATCATTACTTACTGCACACCGTGGTGTCACCCGCATACCTCCCGAACAGTGCATTTTTACAGGATAAATGGCCTATGTGCTAATCCAGCGTATAAGCTATTTTAACACAGGGTATTAGCTACCTCCATATCAAATTTAATCCAAATCTGTTCAGCCGTTTAACCGTGTAAGTAACAAACATACCCTTACTTATTTATTCTGTGCCCTTACATACATACAAACTTGCCCATAATAATATTAGTGCAATTATTTTAGCGGGCGATCAGCCCGTATTCAATAATATATATATATATATATAGATTGAAGATAAAAGATAAATAGATAGATTAAAGATAGATTGTCTCTGAATATTGATCATTTATTACCATATGTTCCAAGAATTTAATCTAATAATGTTCAACTACAAATGCATCATCCGTCTGTCAGTGCAAACCTATTTAGCCAATCTATATTGATAATAATTCATTTAATCGGCTTAAAATACATTGGAGACAGATCACATTGATTGGTTTTTATCAATGTGAATAGTTATGATTAGGGAAATATTGAAATTACGTGAGTAAATTTACCTTATTTATAAAAAATGTATCTAATTAAAGGAAATGGTGCTTGCTTGCAGTACGAGGCAGTGCTGGCCTCTGGTGTCTGAGTTGTTAGGCCGTCCGAGGGCCTCTGACATGACTGCCCGAAACACAGACAAACAGAGCTCCCAAATTTTTCGTCATAAATGACGGTTTGTGCGGTGAAAGGGTGTCAGAACCAATCAGCAAAGGACAAGAAAGATACTAATATCGGTTATCATGCGTAAGTACAACACTACAGCCTATTTCTTGAGTAATTAATTAAACATTACAGAAATATAAATCGTAGTTTTGACTGACGCCATAATGGTTACGTGTTGCTAGGTTTTGAAAATAAAACTTTGCCATTATTAGGGTTTTGTTGATAAGTGTTAATTATGAATTGAGTTTTGTTATAACATTAATGGTTTAATGTTGATCGGTCACGAAAAACAAATTTTTCGTTTGTCGTTGATTTTTGTTGTTTATCCACACTAATATATAAAAGTGAAATCGTTTGTTTGATTGGGAAGTTTTAACGCAATAACGGCTGGACTGATTTTGATGAAATTTGGCATGAAGATAGCTTATAACAAAATGTATTTTATAAATTTCATCAGCTGCGCTCCGCGGTTTCACCCATGTAAGGGGATACGATAAAAAGTATCCCTTGTGTTATTCCAGGGTTATCTCCATTCCAATTTTCATCAAAATCCGTTTCTGCCGTTTGAGAGTGAAGTATGATGATGTGTTATTCTTCCTGTGTGTTATTCTAAAGTATAAGCTATCTCTATTCCAAATTTCATTAAAATCCGATCAGCTGTTTGAGGGTGAAGTATGATGATGATGATGATGATGAAAAGTATCCTATGTTTTATTCCAGGGTATAAGCTATCTCCATTCTAAATTTTATCAAAATCCGTCCAGCCGTTATCGCGTGAAAGCTCCCCAAACAAACAAACAAACAGACAACGTTTCACTTTTATATATTGGTATGGATAGTATCGCCTTAAAAAAAGAACACAAAAAAGGCATTCAAATAAAATGGGAAATATTATACTAACCCATTTTTTGTAGTGGTAGACGTTTTCTGCAAGAGTCTGCCTGGGGAAGTACCACACCTTTGCCTGATATTCAGACCGCCAAGCAGTAGTAAGCAAACATTACTGTATTTCGGTTTGAAAGGTAATGTTTTCCATGTTATCATAGTCACTCAAAGGAATATAAAAAATAGTAGTCACCGAGTAGTTTTTATAGGATCTTAGATATGGCTCTTACGGCCCCCCGGCCCCAGCTTTTCGACACCAAAACGTTCGGTTATGGAGAGGAAATCACAGGGGGCAAATGCTAATTAACTTTTTGGAAAAAGAGGGGTTATTTTTCATAGATTCATTCTTTAAAAAGCAGAATAATCAATTATAACATATATTACAGGTAAATGATTGATTACAAAAAGCTAAAAAAAATGTTATATACAAATACTACACTTTATTGCACACCAAAAAATAATACAAATAAAGATACAACTTATAAATTAAAGAGTACAATTGGCGGTCTTATCTCTAAAGAGCGATGTCTTCCAGACAACCTTATATACCTACATGTAAAATAATTATTAATTATCAATTTCAAACAATAAATGAATTGTTAACGAACTAATAATATATCGGGTAAACTCCCTTACATCGTAGAATGCCTGCTCAATCAGCCATGCTTTAATTTTAGTTTTAAAGGATCCTAAGGTAGGCGCATTTTTGACCTGCTCACGGTAGGTGGTTGTAAATAGACAGCCCAGGACCTGAGTGAGCCAGTTGAATTTGGCAAGACTGTGAGTGACCGACGCCATCTTACCCGCACGTATGATTTTCTCCGCGCGTCCTAATGCCGGCCTTGCATTAGCTGTTTAAAATTCATCCCGCACCACCTTGCTAAGCAGTGATGTGGTACTACTGCAATGTAAGATTGAGGAATATTTATAGAAACAGTCCAAAATAACAGTTAAGGAGGTATTTAAAAAGAACAGATTGGAACTCTTACGGTAAAACAAACTAAACAATTATTTTATAGAAATGGTTAAAACATTTTTCCCGCTGCTCTTTTTTGTGACGATATCTGAAAGTGATATCACCTGTTTCAATTTTTAACAGAATACAATTTTTGTCTAGGTAAGTAGGTCCAATACTGCACCATGTGATTTCTTATTTTATTTAAGTAGATATGTTTCTAAGCTCACATTGAGCGACTGAGTGCGAAAGACGGAGATCCAAAGAAGAACCAAGGTGAAAGACATTAGTACATAAACCTCAAGTGGCGATGAGAAGGACTCATAGCAAGATGCATTGATGGCAGGTGAAGTAGGTCACTGATAGATTGGTGGCCCCGCGTGGAAA
Organism: Alsophila aescularia; assembly: GCA_946251855.1. Lineage (NCBI taxonomy): Eukaryota > Metazoa > Arthropoda > Insecta > Lepidoptera > Geometridae > Alsophila > Alsophila aescularia. The sequence continues at coordinate 11,846,745 of OX276373.1, forward strand.
ATCGCAGCCGTACAAGACCAGTGCAACAACGAGGGGTCGAGCTAAATTTGATATGACCTTAGCAAAGATTGGCTGAAGGCAGAGATGATAGTGTCAGAGGGAGAAGGTTTATGCCCTGCATTTGAAGCTGACATTGATGATGATGATGATGATAGTAATTATCATAGCAACATCATCTATATAATATAACTACAACAAATTGAGTTTAATTTCATCATTGTCATAATCATCCTGGGGCCTGCTCACCATCTGTTCACCTATGAGGCTGTTGCTTGTCTCACTCACTCAATTATTTCTTTCAAGGTTGACTGGAAGAGGTTTTATCGCTTTTATCGATAAGTCCATTTTACTTTAGTTATAAGATTGTTCCTATTTGTAGTTTTTTTTTGGAAACTGGTGTACAATAAAGTATTATCTATCTATCTATCTATCTTGTCCGACACAAAGTCCATAATAACATGTTGTTAGATAAAATAACTAATATTACACAATAATAAGATAGTGTACAAGTATCTTTAGACACCAAGTATGTGGCAGTGGCAATGTGAAGAAAACATGGTCCGACTTGATTCGACCTTGGTGATGCCACAGGGCTGTTTCAGACGAACGGCACAATGCCGTCGACAGAGTAGCTGCGAGTTGGTAGGCAAACCGTGGACTTTTCGCGTGTCTGGAAATATTTTAAAACTAGCGACCCGCCCGCGACGTTGTATGAGTGGGCCACAATTTATCGCGAAAAGAGCATCCTGTGTCATCTAGGTTATTGAAAAACAATGGAAAAGTAAACCACCTACGTATTGTATTCTCTTTGCCACCAACGCTCTTTATGCTTTTTGACAGACCTTTTTATTATTTTGTTTCCATGACAACCGTTCCTTACAGCAAGTATTCGAAATTTTCCAGTTTTCCCATAGAAAATTACTATTTTTCGGGATAAAAAGTATTATATGTGTTACTCCAGGGTATAAAGCTATCTCCATTCCAAATTTCATCAAAATCCATTGCGTTAAAACTCGCCAAATAAACAAACAAACGTTTTCACTTTTATATATATGTGTGTGTGGATAGCGAACGACACCGTAGTGACTAGCGACCCGTTACTTAGCTCGTGTAAGTCTAGATTTTTTCTAAATATTTATATGAATAAAAAGTATGTGCACCGCCTGTATCTCACCAACACTCCAGCGTTGTTGCACTATGATACCATAGAATAACTAAAAGTAGGTACGAAGATGTTGCAATTTCCTCAGAGAGCACATCGGACCAACGCATATATATTAAAACATTACAACATTTTAATAAGGCTCTCAACCATCTGCCTCAAATCACTACTCGAGTATTTCGGACTATTACAAGGAAGAACCTTGAAAAAACCTTGAGAAACTTATAGTTGCTGGAAAATAGACGGCATAGGACCAGGGAGCCGCAGCCCGATGCGATAATAAAGTGATGTTGCTATGATAAGTACGTGTTGGACACGCATAGACTTAGGTTTCCGTGGCCAAGACCCTAAGCTACCTATTAGTGAAAACATTGCAATCGTTTCTGTAGTTATTACATGAGTAGTGTTTACATTATACGCCAACAAAGTTTTTTTTTACGCTGGGATTACAACATTATTGTAGCATATAGGTGTGTTGCATATAGATGCACCCTTACAATCTACTAGTCAAGCATTTAACTTATACTATATTTATACTCATCATCAGCCTATATCTGTTCACTGCTGGACGTAGGCGTCTCCTAAAGCAAGTCACTGAGTCGGTCTTCAGCTTTCCTCATCCATTTTCTTCCAGCCACATTTTCTTCCAGACACTTTACGCAGGTCGTCACTCCACCTGGCCACAGTGCGTCCTATACTACGTTTGCCTAAACGTGGTCTCCACACGAGAACTCGTCTAACCCGACGGTTATCGGTTTTTCGGGAAATGTGACCAGCCCACTGCCACTTCAGTTTGCTTATCCTTTCAGCTATGTCGGTTACCTTGGTTATCCGTCGGATATTTTCATTACGAATCTTGTCCTTCAGAGAAACTCCAAGCAAAGCATAGCTCGCTGAGTGACCTTAAATTTGTGGACTAGTTTGACCGTGAGTGTCCACATTTTGGCACCGTATGTCATGACTGATTGAAAACTTTTGTCTTCAGGCACTGTGGTATGGGCCTTTCTATTCTTAAGTTGTTTGAGCGCCATCTCAATCGCGTCTAGGCTGACGTTCTGGCAGCTCGTCAGTTTAGTGGCGGTTCAGTATTGCGTGGGAATTCGGTCATATTGGTCTTCAATCTCAGAAAGGATCACTGGCTTAGAGACGACTGTTGTGCCAATATTTGGTCTTGAGCTTCGTCAGATGGGATCTACTCAATTGCTGGGTAATCAATTCCCCCGATTTTGCTCAATTGCCTTTTCTATTTGGCGTGTATTTGAAGATTCGAGGTCACATCGCTCCAGCTTTATAAAGTACTTTAATTTTCATTAGAATTAAATCAATACGTAACTTTACATACTATAAACGAATATTTTAATTGATATTAATATAACTCGTTACAAGACATCCCTGAATATGTGCTTATTGTCCGTCATGATGAAATCGATCTCATTTTTAGTCACACCATCGGAACTTTGCTAAGTCATCATCATCACATCCTCTGTGGTTGCTTTTTGAAGAAATAGTTCATCAAAAAGAACCCCTCTTTTTCTAAAAAGTGAACTAGCATTTACCCCCTGTGTTTCCTGCGACAACTTCTCCATCAGAAAAAATACTGGGACTGAAAAAATGGGTGAAATATTCACATGAATATATAAATGTGAAACGTTGAATCTTTGTTTGTTTGGTTTTTTTGCTTGGGGATTTCTAATGCCAAAGCAGCCGATCCAAATAGATGAATCTTTGCAAATAAATTCTGTACAATATAGAGACCAACATAGAATATTTTTTATTCTAGAAAATGATAAGTTTCCAGGGGAAACTGGAAAATGTAGATTACTCGCTGTAAAAAACAATTGCCATGGAAACGCAAAAATAACAAGTCTGTCAAAAAAAAACAAGAGCGTTCGTTGATGCTAGACTTTTGCGTTGGTTTTTAATATCCTAGATGAACATAGGATGCTTTTTTCACGATAAACTGTAGTCCGCGTTGACGAAGTCACGGGCAGAAGCTAGTACATTATATTATTAGCAACCAGATGCGGGTTTATTAAAAAGTATACACGATCACACACAATCCGAAGATCCTTATCAAATCTTCACCAATTTTTTATGAGACTAACATTAAAGTTCTATCTTTGAAATAAAAAAGAACCATCGAAATTGGATCATATAAGAAGAAGATATACATTAGCTCCTTTTTTGCTCTTTTTTGAGGGAAGTAAATCAAAAATGCTAAATATTTTAAATAATTCTAAAATCTCATCAAACCTGTATTCTAAGTTTCATCTAGATCGATTGAGAAATGCGACCTGTTGAGGAGAACAGAGATCCGGACTTTTTTTTTTAGAAAGGATATGTGCTGTTGGTCTATAACTGACCTCTACAGGTCACCGGACGGTAGAGATCCGAACAGACATACGAAGGCATTTTTATACCCAAGCTGAAACAATGTTTCGCTTGCACTTTGCGCTCGCTCAGTCAATTATACTTCACTAAACAAATTTATTACACATGAAATACTTTTAGAAATTAAATAAGGGGAATTATGGAACGCAATTGAGAGATAATTGAACACCTTTGACTGCCGACGGAATAGTGGCGTTTCACTCTCGCCATCATTTCATGCCATCTCACCACCAGCTGCTAGGTTCCGCCTCTTAGCGTGATATTCCTACCTATATATTATATCAAATTTAATTTAAATCCGTACTCTACTTTCAACAAATACCTAACGTTTCTTCATATAAACTTTGCCATCCCCGTTCACCGCTTTAAAGATGAATTTTCAAATATTATTAAACAAGTGTTTTTATAATCGACTTCACAAAAAGAGACCGTATATGTTTTTTTTATGTATGTACACCGATTTATTTGCATACCAAAAAAAGACATTGTTTGAAACCTTTGTTTTTATACTCTCTAAGTGATTTCATATAAATTTTATCAAAATTGGTTCAGTAGTTGTTCGACAATAAATTGTGTTTTTTTAGTAAATCCATTTGATTTTGTGTTTATATTGCCTCTTTAAGATTTCTAAACCGATTTGGATTTTTGATTTTGTTGTTGTTATATTCAAAAGAGTAAACTTTCAGTGTAGTCCCATATGAACTTCATCAAAATTGGTTCAGTTCTTTTAATTAGAAAATCTATTTGTTTTATAGTTTGTTCTATTATATATAAGGATTTCTGAACCGAATTAGATGATGGTTTTTACTTGAGAAACAAGACTTCCAGTATAGTAATGTTTAAATTGAATCAAAATTAGATTAGTAATTTTAGTTATTAGTTAATCCAATTGAAGTCGATTTTTTTGTACCACAGTTTTTTGTGCAGCACTTGTTTAAGACTATATTTACAAAGTGTAATCATCATAATTTAATAATATAAAAGCGGTTGGTGCTTTGTCTAGGTGCATGGCCATTTGTTTGTCGTGAAACGTATACGCCACGTACAAATCGTGAGTTATACCGAATTAAAGATCACAAAAACATATGTTTTTCTGATTATCCTCTGTGCGTCCTGCCACGTTAAACTCCGTCTTTTGACAAACAATATATATTCGGTACATCATAGAGCTGAGCTGAATACACCTCTTGGATACTCAGAGAATATATCCTCCAAATTTCAAATCTCTAGATCCACCGGTTTAGACTCTGCGTTGTCTGTCAGTCAGTAAGTCAGTAATCAGGTACATCACGTTTCTGTTTTATAGGTTTACTAGTGACTCGCCCCGGCTTTACACGGTAAGCGCTCACACCGCGGAATTTTCTCACTTTTAGCATTTATATGTTGTAATTTCTAAAAAACCCAGCAATGAGTATAATTCAAAATCATTTGCAGTGGTGAGTTTGAACGAAAGACTATTGCCTACTCACGTACTTGACAGACTTGTTATTATTTATTTTCCACGGCAACATGTCATTACGTTCCTTGTACAGCGAGTAATCATCATTTTTGCATAGTTTTGATACCTTGAGTTACTTTATTGCAATTTTCGTAGGGATCTCTAATTTTTTGAATGATAAAATATTGCCCATGTTACTCGCTTGTAATGAAGCATTTTATAAATGCAAGAATTTTTTAAATCAGTTTAGGATATTTAGAGTTTATACATTAAAACCAACAAACAAACATACAAGCAATCAAATTTTTCGTCTTTAAAATATATGTGTTGTAGTTAGTGTAGAAAGTGTAGAAAGTATAGAAAGTGTAGAAGAATATGTAGCTTATTATTGTTTATCTTTACATAAGTTAACATTCTATTGCCGTCACCCCAACTGATGCTGATTGCAATTGACATCAATAAGTGCCGTTCGTCTGCAAGGTTTTGTAGGTTTTCTTAGCAAAATATTTAAAAATAACCATTTATTTGTGCTATTTGAAAATTGTGATTTAATGTAATGTGATAAGTTATTTTTTTGAATGACAAATGACGGTATTTTATTTGAGAAAGTGGATGCGAATATTTTCGAAAATTTGATTTCACCTAATTTGGTATGAAATGATCGATAATAAACTGTATAACCATAGTATATGATTTATTTTTCCATGTGTTCTTTTTATGTGTCGATGACGTTGAGCCAATTATACCAAATAAGACCGCCCATAAGGTTTCATTTGGTATGATTGGCTCAAAACTATAAGAAAGACGGAGCGTCACGGCCAGTAAGCGTAATTCAAAATATTTGAAGGCGGAGCTTGATGACATAAAATGGGCGTTTACTTACTTATGTCATAGTATTGACGTAGGTAAGTTTTCCACATTTTTCATTGCTCGATTTATTAAATGTCTTTCACAAGCTACTAGTATTAATAGCGCAATGGAACAGTAGATTATAAAATATCGGTGTCAATTTGAATTATGTAACCTAAACATTACTCCCCTCGTGCTAATAATTTCTTGAACGTATTTAAGAAAAAAGTCGATGTACATCTGACAATCGGCTAACTGCAACCTAGTTTTTGGCAATTTTGTGCTATTAAAAGATATGCTTTGATAATATACTGATAAGATCTATTTTTTAATGAGAAATATCAGTAAGTGCGGCTAAGAAAATCGATCTAAAATTTCATAATTTGGATTTTACTTTTTGTGGTGTTAAACAATTGAGAATAAACTGTATTACCATAGTATAGGATTTATTTTTCTTTCTGATTTTTAAACGTCAAACCTAGGAAGGAACTTAGCAAATACGTGCAGTTTCAAGGCTTTCTTTTTATAATGACTCACATAAAATAGGTCTAGATATCGCGTGATGTATATGATACATGTTGTTGATGCTTACGCAATTTTCAATAAACTAACGTAAACATTGCGCACCTCGTGCTGATAATTTTATGAACGGATTAAACAAAAAGAACAATGCATGCCGAAGAAATTGCTAAATTCGACCTAAAAATTATTGCTTTTGTGCTATTTTTGTAATATGCTTTGCTAATATACTAATAAGATCTATTTTCTAATGGGAAATATCAGTAAGTGCGGCTTAGAAAATCGATCTAAAATTTTTCAAATTTTCTCAGATTTTATTTCACTAAATGAGTTATCAAATAATTGACAATAAACTGTATTACCACGAGATAAAATTTATTTTTCTATTTATCAAAAATATGTAGAAACTTAGTGCAAAACAAGCCAAATAAGTCAGATGGAATATTATACCATATTGCAACGTATTAAAATTTATTTTCAATCCGCATACCTCGCGATTGCTAAGAGGTATTTACATGAGTTTTTAAATTAAAAACGTATTCTTGCATCTGCCTTTCACCTATTAATTAGGTTCAGATGTACCACATCAATAGCGAATGTCAAGGAGTAAGCGAGCTGATTTTTCTTAGGTGTGAGGAGGCCTTTAATGTTGCGAGGTTTTGCCTCACATACATTGCAATTTGCATGATAATGATGCAATGCAATTTTTGTCATTCTTTCATTATGTATTTGTGACTTGTTCTTATTTTTATATAATGTATTTGTTATACTGTCCGTTTATCCGTACCGTGACGTTACCGAATGTAACAGTATGTACAGTGGAAGACCAGCGCTGGTCGTTTTAAGACCAGCAGAGCTGGGGCCACTTTGCAAATAGTTACATTTAGACGTACTTTAGTGTTAAGGTTATTTTTTAATTTATGTCAGTTCTACATGTTATTTTTTTGCAAATAAATTGTTTTTATTCTTCTGCTTTCTTCAATGATGTGCAGAAAGGTTTCACCAACGTCACCCGCGACCCCTCACGATCGCCCTCACAGCACGTTTCTGCTTGCGGAAGACCCGTCCACTGTCGGCGGCGCGCCCCCACATATCCGCACCATACTGTAGAAGAGAATGTACATCGCAAAATAGCAAGTGAGTACGATGTCAACAGATACCACACGAGAAAACCTACCCAACGCATACCTCGCGCTGCCCAATTTAGCGCACAGTTTGTCGATGTGAGTAGTCCAAGTTAAACCATGGTCTATTTGGAATCCTAGGAAGGTGGTTGATTGCACTTGCTCAATAGGTGTCACACCGATTAATACTCAGAGGCCTCGGACCTGACAACCTGAGATGGATTTGTTCAGACGTCAAATCGTTTTTTATCGATTGCTCGGCTTCTACTCATCGAATTGAGATACCGAGTACACCAGTTTTTAAGTCAAATCCTAAGCTACCCAGCTATCTAAAAGTGAAAACTGTATTGCAAAAGCTAAGTAAGTAAGCTAAGTAGTTTTTACCTCATGTGCGAACAAACAGACAGATAGAAACCATTTTTTTAAAACGATTATTGTTCAGTAGCTTATTTTAAGTCACCTATTTTTTTATTACCTTCATTTTATGCACTTATTGTTCCTTTTTGCTTTATTATAAGCACTAGCTGCGCCTGCGGCTTTGCACGCGTGGTAATTTATCTCGGTTAAAAGTTACCTATGTGGTATTCCAGGACCAAAGGTTCAATAAGTTAAATTAGAAAACATATAAATAAGTTATTAAAATATAATATGTAGTAGCCGTGTCATGGTGAAACATATAACTATCAAAAATAAATGCATATACAACATATCGTGTCTGTGATGTTAACCGTTGAGGAGTTCCCTAGCTAGGACCCAACACTGAGTGCAGCAGCAATGTCACGGTAAAACTTAAAACCGGCTATCATAATAAAATGCTGACAAAAAAACGTGTCTTTGCTATTGACCATTGAAGAGTTTCTATATGTGGAGACCATGACATGGTAAAATTTAAAACTGGCTGTCATAATAAAATGCGTACACAATATTTCGTGTCTGCGCTGTTAACCGTTAAAGAGTTCGTTTATCTGGAGCTAATCCTGGATGTCCATTCAGGTTATGCTGACCATAAAAATGCATTGTTATTGGAACTGAACCAACATGTGAAAATTCAACTCAATATTAAGAAAAGTGGTTTTAATTCAGCTTGCAAGATAAAACCTAAACAAACATGCAAACATACTTTGCAAATTTAATAAAACCATGCTAGGGTGAAACTTAGAACGGGCTATCTCAATCAAATGTTGTACAACATTTTGTGTCTGTGCTGTTAACCGTTGAGGAGTTCACTAGCTAGGACCAAACCCTGAGTGCAGCAACGATGTCATGGTAAAACTTAAAACCGGCTATCATAATAAAATGTTCACACAAAATTTCGGGTCTTTGCTTTTGACCATAGAAGAGTCTCTTTATCTGGAGCAAATCCTGGATGTCGATTCAAGTCACGTAAAATACCATAAAAATACATTGTCATCGGAACTGAACTAGCATGTAAAAATTCAACTCCTAATCAAACATCCATACATTGCAAATTTAGAATATCAAACGTTTTCAGCCGTCAGATAGTTTTTTATCGATTGCTCAGCTCCTAATTATCGGATTGAAATACACCGTTTTCAAGTCAACCCTCCAAACCCCACGCCTTACGTCTAGTCGCCACACGATGGAAGTGTGAGAAATTCAATTACATAATTCCAACACACACCCGCCGAAATGCATACGATAAAACACCGAGAGGCCAGCAACTCCGTGTCACTCAAGGCAGTGTTGACTATATTTACGTCAAAGGTTGACTATCAATATCTGTGACGCAATTAATATATGTCAATAAATATAAATCAATACGTGTGGTCTACACAACGGGACGCCGCACAAGGGTGCTAAAATATAAGTTTCATATAAATTGGTTTATTAGTTTTCAGTAAATCTATTTGAAGTAGGTTCTTTTTTAGTTTTCTTTTGCCAAGTATTATCGCTAATCTGCTATTCAAAACAGATCGTTGAAACTGTTCAAAGCAACATATACGCGGCGGCGGCGGCTTCCAATGTTGGTAGTGCCACGCGCGCGAGCCAACCTCCTACGGGAAATGCATTTTACGCGTGCACTTCGCGTATTCAATGTAATTGCGGTGTAGCTATAAATTGTAAATAAATAAATAAATAAAATTTGGAGGTTGCGATATTCAAATAATAAAGAAGTCCGTTAACAAGGCATAAGTTCAAAAACCAAAACTATTTCTACCCTCCCGTAGTCGTAAATGCCTATGACACGATGCGCTGAAGACGAATCGATTGATATCTCGCCTGTCAAAATGGGACCAAGTTTTTAGTTTTAACCCTTCCTTAAAAAAACAATAGGGGAGACGCTATGTTGGAACATCCACATACATAAATTAGACTGTTAAACTCTTACCCAGCCCTTGCTTCGCCGTACTCGGGTAAACAAAGAACGCGTTGAAGTGAGAAGCACCTCTTTTTTTTTAGTCTGCTCGAGACTTCACTTTACAAGCAATAACATAATGTTATCTCTGATATGGACAACAAAAGCTGATGTAATTTTAATAGCACAGAAAACTGCCAGTTGTTATAACTGTTACTGTCACACACTGAGCCTGCAGCAGCCAACTAAATAAATATATTCGGGACATTTCCACACCAATTACCTAGCCCCAAACTAGGATACCCTGTACTATGGGCACTAGATAACGGATAAACATACATAGATAAGAATATTACATCCATGACTCGGAAACCAACATTTCTGCTTATCACATAAATGATTGCACCTTACAGGATTCGAACCCGCGACCGTTTGATTTCGTACCTAGCGAGCTCGCACCAAGGGGCAGGGTGCTAGCTTCAACGAAGTGGTTATTTGCCTTTTTATAGGAACTCGAGGCTAACAGGCCGTCCGATTTGTCTGTGGACATCTCACCGTTCCTATCCAATTTTCTTTTTTTTATACATTTTTTGAAGGAGGATCTGGCTCAGAACTAAGTGTTGTTTGCGCACTAGTTCTTTTCTTGTTCCCGTACAATATTGTTGTAATACACCCTCGGGAGACCGCCTCGCAAGTCACGACACTGGCGCGCAATGTGGGGGCAAAAATCAATTCTTCTGTTAGATCCGAAGCATTATATACAGAACCACACGTAGGTAGGTAGGATCGCGACCAAATACTGAGAAAGCTGGTGTGTTAACAGTGTGGCAGTTACAAAAAAATTGAGGATAAGTTTCGTCCAGAAAAATAAAAGGGTTCCTGCAGGATAGTGGTGGAAAATTATTTAAAAGAACACGTAACATGCTAAAACGATTGGACGGATGTTGATGCAACTTGGCACAGACATAGTTTATAAGATGGGTGAAAATTATGGATACTTTTTGTCCCGAAAAAATAAAGGGTTCCTGCGGGATATGGGTCTAAACTCTGTACATTAAAGATAATGTCTTTTTTTGGAATTAATTTTATGTTCGCTAATGAAGCCTAAACTGTATATGTTTTCATTTCTGTCTGTATGTATTTCTGTCTGTATCTTGGACGCGCATCACGCCACCGTAACTACTGGATGAATTAAAATGAAACTTCGTATGATTTGAGTTCATATTTCGAGGTAGGACATAGGATACTTTACATCCCGAAAAATTAATGGGTTCTCGCAGGATAGGGGTTGAAACTTATTTAAAAGAACACGTACCACGCTGAAACTAATGGATTGGTTTTGATGCAACTTGATTGATTGATTGATTGATTGATTGGCACCGTCTTAATTTAGATGATGGTTTAAAATTGAGGACACGTTTTATCCCAAAGAAATAAGGGCTTCTGCGGGATATGGGTCAAAAGTTATGTTAATATTTAAATAATAAACAATATTTTTGGATGGTTCTTTATATACGATACTGAAGCCAAAACTGTTATACTTTTTATTTTTGTCTGTCTGTTTGTCTGTTTGTTCATATCTTGACCGCGCAACGTACAGAAACTACTGAATGAATTTAAATGTAACTTGGTATGATTTGAGTTCATACTACGAGGTAGGACATTGGATACTTTTCATCCCGAAAAATTAATGGGTTTCCGCAATATAGGGGTTGAAAGTTATTAAAAAGAACACCGTATCACGCTGAAACTACTAGACGGTTTTTTAATGCAAATTGACACAGTCATATATAAAGTAATTTAAAAGATAAAGTGATGCAACATTCTGTTGGTTTCCTTCTCAAAATTGTTCCTACCTAATTGCAATATTTTACCACGGTAAACATATTGTTGGACCACTTCAAGAGGTACACCATCGACTGCAATCGGTTCCGGGTCATCAAGATCATTAAACATGATCTTGGTCTTATCTATGTTCTTTCAGAGACTGATACGTCTGATTACGTCGAGAAGCATCACCTTGATTGGTCAGCATACTTTGCATGTCTTGCAACAACTCCGCCATAAGGACGATATCATCGGTAAATCGTAAGTGTTAGATGTTCTCGCCATTGATATTAATGCCCATACCTTTCCAATTTTGAATCTTAAAAATTTACCGGTTATTAGTGAACAATTTTGGGGATATAATATCCCCTTGTCTCACTCGCCTGCTTAGTTGAATATGTTGAGACTGCTGGTTTTGTACTTAGGCACTTATGGTTGCGGCGTCACAAAGACATCTCAGCACTTTGATACACCGCCAGTCCAAACGATGCAAAGACTTCAGCACTGCCTAGGATTCAAGAGAATCAAAAGCCTTATCATAGTTCACAAAAATAAGACACAAGGGCTATATTTTATACTGTTCTGACTTCTGTATAAGGTGCCAATTCTCCCGTGAAACCCGGCCTGCTCAGGAGGCTAAAATTTGTCGTCTTCTTGCGAAATGATTTGGGATGACCCTCGAAAAAAACTTATAGACGTGGATTTTGTACCCTTTTTTAAAGAGAAGAACTACCAAACTCCTGCTCCATGCCTCTGGAGTTCTCCCACCATTGAGAACGGTACCTAATACCCTTGAAGCTCCTGTAGTACAGGTTTTCCCCTAGCTTTCAAGAGTTCCGAACATATTCCGTCTTCTCCGAGGGCCTTCGCATTTTTAAGTTGTTTAAGCGCCATCTCAATCTCGTCTAGGCTGACGTCGGGCAGAGTGTAGAGGCGAATCAGTGTTGCGCGGGTGTCCTCTATGCTGGGTTCAGGTTCTAGAATAATGCGCGTCATTTAATCGGCTGTAAAAAACTTCGATCTCAGAAAGGATCTCCGGCTTAGGTACGACGTTCTATTTTTGGTTTTGATAGCTTCGTCAGATGGGATCTACTCAATTGCTGGGTGAAGACTTTGACTCTTTTGATTTTAAAAATAGAACAATTTTCTTGTTAAATAGCTTATTTTAAGTACTGGGGTACCATGTTTTCCTAATTATCTTCATTGTACAAACTTCTTCGTTCTTATTGCTTTATTATAAGTAAAGAAGATAGATAGATGTCATTCAGATTTTCGTTTTAAGGTGCGCGGTGAACATTTATTCAATTTTAAGCTATGCAAAGGCAGACTCGCGTGGTCTACAGCTCACAGAGCCACTAGTATATTTTATTTTATTTTTATATTTTTCCACTTATCATTTGTCTGACTTATCTACAGTTTGGGGGAAGTAACCTACACATTTTTTCTTCGTACATTTTAAATACGGATTTCTGCAAAGTAAAAACTTTTTATTTAACCGACACACGTGAGTGGCTATAAATGGTGTGCTTCATATCTCAATCAAATGAGGAGAAACCGAGCAATCGTTAAAAATATTTATGATGGCTGAAGGAATTTTGATCTAATTTGGAATATTAGTTTTTTAGGTTTCTTTGACCTAGAGGAATGGATGACCACGCGGGCAATTCTGCAGGGGAGTTAGTTACATAAACCCATATTTATAAGGATTTCCAAACTAGCAACTGGTTTAGCGCGCGACACGTGACAGGTTAGTCAAAATATAAGCTATCCAACAGGTAATACGGGCTTTCAATCGGTCCAGAAATTTGACGTGATGAGCGAACAAACATCCAGACAGACAGAAAAACAAGATACGAGTATTTAAAACGTTTTGTTCTTGTTATGTACTTCATTGTAAGTCATCGAGACGACTTTTAGAGTTCCGTACCTCAAAAGTAAAAATGGAACCTTCTTACATTAACTATCCAGCTAAAAACTTCTCAATCCGATTGCTTAAGAAAATTATTCATATTGTCTGAGAAGTTTGCAGAGCGATTTGATTAAAATTTAATGTAGCTCGCAAGTGTGCCTTGTTCAGACGAACCTTGATTAAGTTTTGATTGGTTTTGCATGATCTCCAACTTTGGGCGTTACTCGTTGGGTTTTATCGGTTTCCTTCATATTATTTTGCGTAATGTTTTCTCGTGACATTTTTTTCACCAGAAATCAGTGCGCCATGTAATAATAATATTTGGAGAGAAATTTGCATGGATATTACACACAATACTTAAATAATTATATTAACAAAAAACTAGCTGTATGATCAAGAATCGATACACACTAATCCATATCAATATATAAAAGTGAAACGTTGTCTGTTTGTTTGTTTGTTTGGGGAGCTTTCACGTAATAACGGCTCAATGGATTTAGATGAAATTTGGAATAGAGATAGCTTATACCCTAGAAAACAACAAAGGACTTACACATACATATACACAAATACTCAAATACTCAAATACTGGATTAGTCGCTTTAAAAAACGGTTACCATGGAAATTAAATAACAAGTCTGTTATAAAACTTCAAGAGCATTGGTGCTACACCTACTTTTGCTTTGGTTTATCTTAAAATAACATAGGTTGCTTTTTTTCGCGATACTTAAGCAGTAGTCCGCGCGGACGAAGTCGCGGGCGGGAAAGCTAGTACTCAATAAATATACTGAGCCTAGTTTTTACCCACGACTAAAATATCCAATATCCTTCCCCAGGGCTCAAACTATCTCCATGCCCTTCAAGATCGGATTAGCCTAACAGGGATAGCGACAAAATAGCGAATGTGACGAATGATTATCGCATCCGTGTAGTCGTAAAAAGGTAATAACCAGTCAGAGGGAAAGAGTTACTTTCGCTTTAGAGTAAACACTGCCCTGATAGGATCACTCGTGTGTCTGTGTGTCCGTCTGTCACAGCCAATTTGCTCCGAATATAGTGGACCGATTAAGTTGGACTTTGTACACATGAATTTCTGTGACCCAAACATGGACGGACGGGTGTAACGTAACTATATGAATTTTGAATATGGGGGTCACTTTTGGGGGAAAATTAGTAGCTTAAAAATGGAACATTAGCAAACTGTACCGTGTGACATATCAAATGAAAGGGCTTGTTGTGAGTTGTGGTGTGGGTGGTGCATCGACTTACACACTTCCATCAAGGTGTGACTTTCTAGTCACACCTTCCCCAGTGTGTGGGGAATGGGGAATTCAATGGTGTAATTCCGCCACACACTAGCCGAAATGCATGTGATAAAACACCAAGAAGCTAGCAACTTCAGGTCGCTCAAAGCTCAATATAAGGGTAATTCTCATCGAAGCTCAATTTTGATGTTTACACAGTTATATTTCCTTAACGGTATAAGAATTTACAAATTGGAGGATTAAACATTTATTAGGAATAGAAGCAAAAATTAACATGAATGGTCAAAAACGGGGCCATTTTTCGTATTCTCATCGAGTCACCTCACCAAATTTTAGTGTATTTGTATGTTACTTATACTAAAGTCATCGTAAATAAATACACTTTACACCCAATAGTCTAAGAAAAAACTTTTGATACTAATTTTGTATTTAAAACTACATATGCGTCGGTCACACGATTTTAGATACTTTAGATTTGCATAGTATAACGGCTGGCAGTTGAACACAACATCAGCAATCAAACACAGAGTTCGATTTAGTCGGACGTCAGTCGTGTTCCGGCATTACAGAAGTGAGATAAGCTGCTCATCGTGCAGTGAGTTTTTTTTTATTGGTACGTTTATATTTATTCATAGGTGTACCGATCACTTGCATGGACAAAATTTTTGGGCAATGTATTTTAGCAATTGAAATTTAATTGATTTAAAACGTTACACCAGAACTTTGCACCAATTTATAAATAAATAATAGTTTAAAAAACTAAAAAAACACGCTTTATATAGAAAACCAAACGAAAAAATAGAAAATAAATTTTAATAATTTTGAATTAAGAATAGTGTAAAAAATTCTAATAAATATAAATGAATAATAGTGTAAATAAGAAAAAAAGTTTTATTTCAAAAAATCGTGGGGTGCATGGGTCAATGGTTATAAATATTTCATTGACAGATATGAGAAGAAGGATTATCATTTCGATACTATGTTAAAAAGCACCCCACGCTTTTTTTTAAATGAAACTTTTTTTTCTTATATACACTATTATTCATTTATATTTATTAGATTTTTTTACACTATTCTGAATTATTTTCTACTTTTTAGTTTGGTTTATTTATAAGAGCGTTTTTTTTTGTTTTTTTTTTCGAATTATTGCATTGTCATCGGTCTTTGACAGGTGTGCAAAATTTGAATGAAATCTGACCGTTTAAAGTGGGTCAAAATAGGGTCAAAAGGAGTCGGTTACAAACATACAAACATAGAAGTTAAGCTAATATAAAGCGTATAAAAAGGGATATATTCGTCACCTTCGTGGCATAACCTTCGTGCCGTTTTATCCATGAAGATGATTTTATGCCAAGAAAGTGATTATTTGCACATTTTAATTCAGAATATTAGCGACTGGTAGTATATTTACAAACTTTTCAAAGACTAATTTGCTTTTTAGTTAAGAACAACTTCATATTACGACGAATTATGCTTTTTTTTGTCTCTGTAGACTGATTATTCTAAGTTTAGATAGATACATCATTTCAGTTTATTGTTACTACATATTAAAAACAAAAAACAAAAAAAAAACACATAATTACATAAGTATGTGATAATATTTTATTTTAGAGTAAAAATATACTCTGAAATATAAGTACCTGGTTAATAAAATCACAGTAATGTTCCTATTTGTCACCTACATTAATAATGTTCATAATAAAAACCTTTCACTAAAACTGTGTAGTTTTAATTGACTTCGCCTATCAGTATACCTATTTCGTTGATGACCAAACTAAGGACCGAACTGATAATAAATTATCTCTTTTGATTACTTTTGATACCTATCATATATTTGCCTGTTTCATTGAGAAAAATGATTAAGTTGTTATTTCATGAATATTTAGTCTCTTAAACAGTAGTAAACTGTGAGAAAATAAGGTCTGTAAAGTTACAGAGTCACTTTCGTGGATCATCGCATCACTTTCGTGGCATATAGAACTTCAAACCATTATTCTTCCAAACAAGACTCACGATTCGATTAATTTACATATGAATTTACCAGGCGCTATAAGTTTTTTTACTAAAATAGTTCAAATAAGCAAAAAATAAAATTTGCAACGAAGGTGACGATGAGAATCGGGGCGATGAGAATTAGCCATAAATTGTTGACTATCAATATCTGTGACGCTTAGAGGCGTGACGTCAGCGCGACCGTCCGGAATTGATTGCGTCTCTAGAGTCAGCTGTCAGTCCACTGAATCATTATTTGTAGCTTAGTATTGAGAGATGCTGATGTTGGAGGATAATGTTGAAAATGGATACTGCTTGCTGTTTCGAACTGTGTCTTTTTTATGTCGATATAATTTCGGTGTAGGTATAATAAGTAGTTTTCAGTTAGTTTTGGTTTTCCAACTTGACGGTTACCTGCTCCTACCTGCTGTATGTACATTCGCCTTGTTTGGCGAAGGACTCGTGGTCACATCGTTGTTCAGTTTCATTGTAGCATTATAATAGAAAACATACGCCACCGCGTATAGATGTTTTGATCAAGTTCTATGATCTGATTGGATAAGCAGATTAACAATAATACTAGGCAAACGAATATTAAAAATCTACTTCTTCAAACGAACCCACACACCAAACCACACGATGAAACCCCCCACACGATGGACCGACGACATTGTAGCCATCGCAGGAAGTCGGTGGATGGAGGTGGCACAAGATCGCTCGTCATGGCGCTCTTTCGGGGAAGCCTATGTTCAGCAGTGGACTTCTCAAGGCTGACATGATGATGATGATGATGATGATGATGACTACTTCAAATGGATTTACTGAAAATTACTGAACCAATTCTATGAAACTTATATAATGGGAGGATCCTGGAAATTTATCTTTATATTCGAATAAAATTAAATCACACAAATCTACCAAAGACTTCGGCAAATTTTCCCACAAGCCTTCGGAGAATGCAGCGTAGATATAAGTTCAATAACTAAAACCCGACTACGGTCGGGTAGCCTATGACACTCTTGCAATGAAGACGAATCGATTGATACCTCGCTTTTCAAAATCGGTCCAAGTTTTTTTAGTGTGAACACGTAACGCACATCCCTTGCTTTGGCGTAGTCAGGTAAAAGGAAAGCGTCGAAGTGAGAAGCTCTTTTTTTGAAGTCGGTATGATTTTGTGATTCAGAATTTCGAGTAGCAATTCAATGAAATTGGCGTGAAATCAATAAAATATCGCTAATTATTTTTAAATTGTTATCGTTTGACATACAAACGCTAATTCATTCAAGTTAATTTTGAGACTTCGCTATACAAGGAATACCATAATGTTGTCCCTGAAATAGACAAAAAAAGCGAATGTAGCCTTATTAGCACAGAAAACTGCCAGATAGTATACTCGTAACAGAACTGTCACACACCGAGCCTGCAGCGGCCAACTAGCGGGCTTGAACTAATTCAATGTTGCTTGCACGCGGCAGGGACATTGTGACAGGGTGTTAGCTTCAACGAAGTCGTTATTTGCCTTTTTTATGGGAATTTGTGGCTAACAGGCCTTCCGATTTGCCTGTGGACATCTGTCACACCAGAAATATCGGTAATGTAGTTCCAATCCAGTTTTGTATTGTATTTTTTTTTATCTGGATTTGAAATCGCAGGGGAAAAAATAAATGAATTCATGTTTTTAAAGACAATAATAAAATAAACTATAGATCCGTTTTTAACTTATACGAACACCCGCACGATAAAGGAAGTAATGGAGGACTTACTTGGTGATTGGGCTTTTCTCCGCAACTTGGCCGATAATCGACCCCTTTTGCGTGATTCGGGTGGCGACCACTAATTTAGCCACTCTATGTCCTTCAAGAAGGCTAGCAGCTCACGTATCCGGCACAGGCTTCCCTCAGTTTTGAAGTTGTTCCTAGGAATTGCTGCCATTGTAGCACCACGCTACAAAGCTCTCCAAGAGCACATGCGTGGCCGTTTCATTCTTTTTAGTAATGGAGGCTACAGAAATCTTATAATCATCTACAGGAGCCCTGATATGGGCTGTTTAGTTTTTATGTGCGTTGCTTTCACCATACTTATATTAGTGATTCTGTGGCCATAATTTTTACGTTACGCCTCCGGTACACTTAGTATTTTTATACTCTTTGTCAGGTACGACAAAACATCCAAAAGTAAGAGAGAGAGAGAGAGATTGAGTATAAACAAGACATAAGTTACGAAAACTAAAACCCTACTACGGTCGGGTAAAAAATAGCCTTTGACACTCTTGCAATGAAGATGAATCGATTGTCAAATCATCATGTCAATCATCGCGTGTCAAAATCGGATCAAGTTCGGAAAATGACTTCTTTTTTTTAGTTTGAACTCATAACCCTTTCTTAGCTTCGCTGTAATTGGATAAAAAAATAGCTTATAGCACGTTATAAATGAAGACTAACCGATTGATAGTTCGCTTGTCAAAATCAGACCAAGTTTTTAGTATGAACACAACCCTCCCTTTGCTTCGCCCTAGTCGGGTAAAAAATGCCTATGACACACTATACCTGAAGACGAATCGATTGATACCTCGCTTGTCAAAATCGGACCAATAGGAGCGACGCTATGGTAAAACATACTGTTCAGTATATATACAGTGTTTGGTATATATACATACGGTTCAGTTCATTACCTTTCCCTTGCTTTGCCTTAAAAAATACCGAATATATCGAAATAAGGGCGAATTAGAACAGACACAAATTACTATCTTATATTTGTATTTATCACCACCACAATTGTAGTGAAAGGTCCTTAAGATATGGACAAACTTGACAACAGGCCGCACTATACTTCTTTATAAAATTGCTGGGAATATTGGCCCAAAAGCTTCCTAGAAACTGCTTAAACTATGGTACTGTTCAACGTTGTTATCCCTATAGCGACAGGGTCGCCCCTGTCAGACCGGATCGGGCCCGTCCATCGGTCAGTCGTGATAGACATCCATCACGATTAGCAGGATTGACGCGCTGACGGGGATCCTCCGCGCTTGGACATGTTTGTTGATAAAATCACTTTTAAAGCTCATTTTAAGTTTGCTGATAAAGCTGTCGACTATGCTTGTTTATGCAGGCTCAAAATCTATTAATAAAGTATTATCAATAATATCAAGGTGCAGATGAACTACGTGTTGTAGCGCGAGCCGAGCCGAGTTGTGCCTACAGTCTTGGCTCTTCCTTATCCGGACGAGAGCCTACTATGCTACACGGCGCATTGGAACTTAGTATGCTAAGTAAAACGACACGTGCTAAAACAAGCCATGCCAAGCCAGGCTTGTTATGGCTGAGCTCGCGGTGCGCCGCATGCGCCGAGCCCGGCCCGACTCGCGTTTTCACGCGTCTCTAATCTGCATCTGCATAGTTAAACCACAGTAAACTCTAACAGTGTATACCAAAAACAATTACTCAGTTATATCCGCGTCTCAGAGGCTCTCTAATGGATCCAAGAACAGACAACCGACTCTGGGGACGTAATCAACTCCAGCCGCGACGGTTTGAAGGAAAAGTGGGTTATGTCAATACAACGAAAATTTCGTCTACGGTTGATACTTATTGCTATACCTAACGTTACTTGCAAATGATGAAACGTCCTTTTTGGTACGGGATCACTCGGGTGTATGGAATGAGTAATGAAAATAAACATTACTCGTTTTATGGTTTTATGGCCAAAGGGTCAAACAATTTTTTTACCCGTTTATGAGTAGTGAAAATTATCTAGTTTTTATATATATTATATTTATATATACTCTGTATTTACATAAAAAATACTAAAAACGTATCAATTTATTGATAGACTAGCTGTACCCATGGCTTTGCCCGCTTGTTCATTTCATTTATAAATAGCCCATACGTGTTATTCCAGGACCCTAAGTACATATAAAGTACAATATAACATTTTTTCAAAATTCGTTCAGCCGTCAAATAGTTTTTTATTGATTGCTCGGTATCTAATCATCGGATTAAGATACCAAGTACCCCAGTTTTTAAGTCAAACCCTAAGCTATCCAACAGTGTCCTAAGCTATCAAACCGCATTGCAATCGGTTTAGTAACTTTTACGTGATGCGCGAAAAAACATCCAGACAAACAAATTTATAAACAGACAAACAGAACGACACTATTTTTTTTATCTATTCTTGTCCAGTAGCTTATTTTAAGTACCCTGGACCATTTATTTGAATTATCTTCATTGTACAGACTTTTTCGTTCATATTGCTTTATCATAAGCAATATGAAAAAATATAGGTAGACAGTATAGATTTACAAAGTAATATTTTGCAGTTCATGAAATTAGACTTACGGCTATGGAAATAAGGTCTTGGATGTTTGGATCCATGAATATGGGCACGTTTCATGTTTGTACTAGTTAGTTGTATTCTGTAATAGTTACTCAAAACAAGCACTTTCCAAAAAATGAATGATGTCTTTCGCACTTGACTGGCAGCCCCTCTTCACTTGACTGGCAGCCCCTCTTCACTTGACTGGCAGCCCCTCTTCACTTGACTGGCAGCCCCTCTTCAACTCAGTTAGGTTTTCGAACAATACCAATTCGTAGGTATAGACTATACAAAACACCAACTACCAATCTATGGCTCAGCCTCCGCGGGTGCCCTTTGCATTTTTAACGAACGCCTCTCTCGTTCAAATTGGAAAAGAAACTACGTAACATAAATTCTGACGAGATTTCACCTTTTTTTCAACATAAAAGAAAACTGTTTGGGTACAGTAGTCCTAAAATTAAAAAGGAACCTTAACATTGTTTGTATACTTACTAGCAACTTCGTCCGCGCGGACTAAAATTTATCGCGAAAAACAAACTTCCTGTGTTCTTCTAGGATATTAAAAAAACAATGCAAAATATATTACCAACGCTATTGATGCTTTTGAAGATGCAACTCATGTTATTCCGTTCCTTACAGCACGGTCAAAGTAGCTAGCATACACCTAGATAAAAAGATGTATGAGCTGGCTACGGAAGACAATGCTTTAGAGGATCTCTCGTGTGCCCATAACATTTACAATATTTTTACCAATAGTGCGAAAAACAAGACGGGGTTTGGTTGTGGTTTCTACTCTCCAGAGCTAGGAATCGCACAATCAGTATTTCAGGCAGAAGCTATGGGACTACTGGTAGCGGCAAGAGCAATATCTACGCTCGAAGCACCTTTCATTACAGATAGTGCAGCCTTCATCTATGCACTAAGGAAACCTATAACTAGGTCGAGGATTTTATCAGAATGTCATGAGACCCTTACTTATCTGAAAGGTATAAAATTAAAGTCAAATGGACGAAAAGCCACGGCTCATGTCCAGGAAATACCAAAGCAGTCATGCTCGCCAAGGAAGAAGCTAAGAAACATATTGGAGAAGATGCGGTAAAGCTCTGTAAACCCACCGCAATGGAAGTAAGAAAACTACTAGTTCAATACACAGAGAGGGAACATAAAAATTGGTGGAACAAGAAAACGGATTGCAGAAATGCAGGAGTTATGTTTCAATCCCTTAACGGGAAAATCACTAACAATCTGCAATCACTAACAATCTGCTAAGGCTGACTAGGCAAGACCTTCGTCTCATGGTAGGTCTTATCACGGGTCATTGGAACCTAAACTACCACCTGCATAAAACTGGACCCACAGACAGTCCTCTTTGCCGTGGATGTATCCAGGAGGAGGAGACTGTGGAGCATGTGCTTTGGCTTTGTGCAGCCACGGAAGAGATAAGACTAAAAACTGGAGTTTTACAACAGGGAAAAGTGGATTCACAGGCTCAACGAAATTCAAACTCTGATATATAAATTAACACCAACTACAGCGACATCACTGGAACAGCTGTGCCAGCGACCTAAAGCCGTGCAACGGTACATAAAGGAGCTTAGGTGGCTTGGGTAGAGGCTGGCAGGGGGAATGCACAATACACCCCAAGCGGGACGTCAGTGCAGGCCTTACCGCCCCCATCTCAAATAAGAATAAGAATATCAACAACGCTATATTCAACCGCCATGCAGTAGTGTGTAAACGTTTCTGTGTTTCGGTTTGAAGAGCAATGTTTCCACCGAAATTACTGGGCAATGAGACTTAACAACCAAGGTCTCAGGGTGACGAGCCCAGTGCAGTGACGCGCAAGACTTTGCAACCAAAGTTATGGGTTGCACTGCAACTGTTATGGACAGACGTGACGCTTACCATCAGGCGAGCGACCTGCCTGTCTCGTCATTCACCGAAGAAAATATTATTATTTGGTCCTGGAATATCACATTCCAAGAAATTGGCCACACAGGCAAAGTCACGGGCACAGCTAGTTTACAATAACTGACATATATTTAGCAGAAAGTATTGTACAGTTGTAAAAACAACTTAATTATCTAGCTTAAAAGCTAAAAAAAAACGCCTGCCGTGCCAAAAATTAACTTATGCCAATAAATTATATAGGTACTGTT
The DNA here is from genome assembly GCA_946251855.1 of Alsophila aescularia. Classification (NCBI taxonomy): domain Eukaryota; kingdom Metazoa; phylum Arthropoda; class Insecta; order Lepidoptera; family Geometridae; genus Alsophila; species Alsophila aescularia. The sequence continues at coordinate 11,870,011 of OX276373.1, forward strand.
GGAATGTGCTTATCAAGACCATCAATTTGATACTCATATCGCAAAATTCAAATATTTTTTTCGCATTTTAAAAGGATTTTAAAACTGATGTTTTTGAATAGAAATTTTTGATAATATTCTACAGTTAGGTATCAAGATTCACTTGAACTTTATGTAATTCTACAGTTAGGTATCAAGATTCACTTGAACTTTATGTAATTCTACAGTTAGGTATCAAGATTCACTTGAACTTTATGTAATTCTACAGTTAGGTATCAAGATTCACTTGAACTTTATGTAATTCTACAGTTAGGTATCAAGATTCACTTGAACTTTATGTAATTTTGTTTATTACACCAGCGTGGATTATGATGATGGATGATGATGATGATATTGAAAAGTAGCCTATGTATTAATCCAAGATATAAGCTATCCTGGTAACAAATTTCATTCAAATCCGTTCAGCCGATTGAGAGTGAAGGAGTGATATAGATTCCACTAATCGTTTTTTTAATTTATTTATTTATTTAATCATTAATGTGCTGTCAGTCCTAATGTACGGAGTTCTGCATCGCGTATACGAAGTTTTCTGCTTCCCAGAGTATTCTTTAAACTCTAAGCTCTGATTGGCGTGTTTACGAGAGTGGGTTTCACAGTACACTTCTCTGATTTATAATATTAGTGTGATGTGATAAATATGTTTTGATTTTGGAGCCGCTCAAATACTCCGTGCGATAATATATTTTTTATTATTGAAATATTATGGACTAGCTGATGCCCGCGGCTTCACACGCGTGGTCATTTCTTTAGGTTTTAAGTACTCAATGTGCTATACCAGGACCTAAAAAACCAATATACCAACATTTGATCATAATTTCTTCAGTCGTCAAAAATATTTTTATAGATTGTTCAGCTTCTTCTCATTGGATTGTGATACCTAGTACCCCTGTTTTTAAGTCTAACCCTACGTTATCCAACAGTGAAAACCGCATTGAAATCGGTCTAGTAGTTTTTATGTGATGCGCGAACAAACATACAGACAAACTAACTAACAAACAAACAAACAAATAAACAGACAGACACGATTAAAAAAATGTTATATTCTTGTTCAGTAGCTTATTTTAAGTACACTAGACTATTTTTGTTAATTATCTTCATGGTACAGACTTTTTCATTCCTATTGCTTTATTATAAGTATAGATTAGTTCAATTTAGATAGGGGTAAGTAAGGTTACGTCATTTGTTAAATTATTTATTCACAACGTAGAATATTGTACCCACAGATACGCGCAAATTGTACGAAGAAAAAATTAGCAACAGACCCCAAATTTTTGATGTGTAACATCTTTCCGCTCGCTTTCCTGCAATCAATGGGAGTGATTTCGAGATAAGCGTAACCAATGTGTAACTGGAAACGATTAACCAATGTGTAAGCGGAAGTGTGTAACCAGAAATGTGTTACCGGACTTGTGTAACAGGAAACCGGGGAAGCGCACGCTATTTGATTTACATTTTGCAATCTACGGGAGTGAATTCGTGAAAAGCGTAACAATGTGTACGAGTGTAACCTTAAGCCTTCTCCGGCTTCCTAGCGCGCGCTATTTGATTTGATCAATGAGTTCGTGCGGTCCTAAAAAGCTAGAAGCCATCACATAAAATGTTTATAGAGCAAAATGTAAACACTTCAGTCGGGAATAGAACTCCGGTACTTCAGACTAGCAGCCGAGCGTTTGCAAGCTGACCTTTCCCGACATGTGGTTTTCTGAAGATAAGTAAAATCAGATGAAGTAGTTGCAGATTCACAGTTGACCAATGAGCGCGCGCGGTGCTAGAGTATGTTAATGTTGCTTATTACCAAGGTGAGATGTCAGATGTTACACATCATATGCGACAACTGCAAGGCTTGCTCGTTTTTTTTATTCCATTAAGTGAGGAGTCGAGCAGGTTGCGCGCCTGATAGTAAATGTTACGCCTGCCCATATCATTCTATTGCTTTAATATAAGTATAGATGAAGACTGTGTCTATAAATGTTGACATGTATAAAGGACATCTACGGCTTGCCACAGGACTCTCGCGGCCCTTTTAGAACTGACTCTTCATCATTTGTTTTATTTTTCACTGTGTAAAGTTTGTCTAATAAAAAGTTTAATTTGTTAAATAAAATGCCCGCCCCAGGGCCCTAACAAAAGGTTTTCGGGCTTACAAGTTACTTGTAGTTGCTTGACTTCTAATTAGATCCGTAAATAAATAGTTACAGTATTTGGACATCATTAGTGTAATTAATTTGGAAATCATTAGTATAATAATTAATCTAGACGAAGGTTATTCGGGTAGTTAATTGACCTTGTCGAATTATTTAATTTTAATTAGCAAATATTAATTATCGTAAAACCAAATCTAGACAACTTAATACGTCTTCTGACATTCTGTAGGCAAATGACAGGAGAAGAGGCGAGGAAGAGATATTGATGTTGAACATGTCCATGATTGTCCAAGCTACTAATTACTACATACAGAATTTGGAAAAACTATGCTATTACAGTCTTATATGTAGCCTAAAATGTTCTAGTACACTACCAGTTGGCATCGTAATCAAGATCACAGAATAAATAATAGTAGCTAACATGCTGGCGGCAGTGCTCCGCTGAATTGCAATTCTAATTCGATGGGTCAAATAATTGTTAGAATTTTGGACTAAGCGTCCAGATAGATATTTGAAAATACAATGAGCTCCCGGCCCCCACGGTCACAACACCAAACAGTTCAAATTTATGTAACTACTCGTTTTCCCGCCCGCGTCTTCGTCCGCGCGGACTACCGTGTGTCGCTAAAAAAGCATCCCATGTTCTTCTAGGATATTAAAAACTAATGCAAAAGTAGGTATAACACCATATACATATATATTTTAATTCTATGTATAGCACCAATGTTCTTGATGTTTATTTAGTCCATTTTTACTGCGAGTAATCAACATTTTTCTAGTTTTCCCAAGGAATCTTAGAATTTTCCGGGACAAAAAGGATTCAATGTTTTATTCCAGGGTACAAGCTATCTCTATACAAAATTTCATCAAAATCCGTTCAGTGAAAGCTCCCCAAACAAACAAACAAATAGACAATGTTTCACTTTTATATAATAAATGGATTACCAAGGTAACAATAATTTCTACCTATTTGTCACATCGCGTCATTTAGTCACACAATAAATAATATTACAAGGTTTAGTTCAATAAAATATATTATGTAAATCCTGGGCTTTCATCGAACAATGATTGACATACTACAAATAAGGCAAAAGCATACTATTTATAAACCGTTTTATTCCTCTCAAAACGCTGTTCTCCAGGCCAATAGTTTTCCAATATAAATAAAAGTTTGGCGTACGTCTGAAGCTAAGCGAGAACGGACAGAATTCGAGACTATTGCGTCTAAACTTTCCGATTGGAATAATTTTGAATACATAGGCAGTGTCATTGTAAAGCAGAAGGGATACTTAAAACCTGCTATATTCATCCACTGTTCGACATAGGCCTACTGAACGCAACTGAGCCCGATCGTCGGCTCTTCTTATCCAGTCCCGCAGCCAGCCGTTTTTCGAATGTCAGCACTCTACCTGCAGACCTAGCATGGGGTTGGACAATTTATCTTTCCGCTGTTTATATCCACTTCTTACTTGTGAGAAAGACCCCCCCCCCCCATGCTAGGCCTGCCTACATTTGCATCACCGGTATAAGTACCTACATAATATTGCTTAATTCAGGAGAACGAGATGATTAAGCGCCAATTGATTTTACTCTCGTTGCTGATGAAACGACAGACATGAAAAAAAACCCGGTGATACAGGTGTAACGTATTGTCATTGGTCGCTCGAGTTGGGATTCTGTGGAAACTTCCCTGTGACGACGTCACGAAACAAATAAAACAACGAAAACATACTTTTATACTCGAGTAAGCACTTTGTGATTGAGAATTGAAAAAGATGTAAGTGTTATCATTATTGAATAAAAAAAACTTTGCAAACAATATATACTCGTAACCTGTGATACTCTTGCGATGAAGACGATTGATACCTTGCTTGTCAAAATCGGACTAAGTTTTTAGTTTGAACACATAACCCTTCAGTCGCTTCGCCGTAGTCGGCTAAAAATAACTTATGACACTATACCTGAAGACGAATCGCTTTATTCCTCGCCTAAAATCGGACCAATAGGGGCGACGCTATGGTGGAACATCCGCATATATACTCGTACATACATATATAGACTATTAAATTCAGTACCCTAATTTAGACGTAATCGGTTAAAAATATGACAGATTTGGCCCAAGTTATTGTCTTAATGATCTGCACTACAGATAAAGAAACCCTAAATGTGGGCTGCTCGGATTTGTTATTGTTCATATTTTTGGACCGATTGCAATGTGGTTTTCACTGTTGGATAGCTTAAGTTTCGGATTAAAAACTAGGCTATTTATATGGTATGATTAGAAGCCGAGCAATCGATAAAAAACTATCTGACGGCTGAACCAAATTTGGTATAGGTATTTTACTTTATATATGGTGCTGGAATAACACGTAGGCTACTTTTACCAAGATAAATTACCACGAGGGCAAAGCCGCGGGCGCAGCTAGCTATTTAATTAAGCTATTAAAGCATATCGTCAATCAACTAGGCATATTCACATCATCAACCAAATTCAATCCACCTCCGTCAAAGAAAAACAATCAAGATATTAAGAAGGGTCACATTGTTAGGCAAACATACCTATCCCTGATCTCCGATAGTTTGCCTACCGAGCCCTAACAAGCTCTTGTTATTATTGGAAAGTGAACCCAAACTTTTGTTAGCGTAATTAAGTGTAGGAAAAAATTGGGATACGCAAGTCAGGGGTTTTTGCAGGGCTGTGCGCATGCGTGGTGCAGAGATGATGGAGCGCGGTGTATGTGAAAGAAGGCAGCGGGACAGGTAGCAGAAGAGGAACCTATTCAAGTTTTAGACTAAATTATTATCATTGTTATATAATTTATTTCATACAAACTAAAAACGATTGGTTGACCCTTCTAAATTGAAATACACTCATAGTGCCTATATAGGACATACAATGTGTCTTGAAGCTGGACTCGGAGACTTTAACAGTGTGTTAGAAACTTGTTTTTTTTTGAGATAAAAGGAATACAAATTGGTGATACACATGAAATTGCAGTTGCCCATTTCCTAAATTCTGATAAAGGTGTGATGGTTATATTATGCCGGACCACACACGGCCAATACACCAATGTATAGCTTCAAAATACATAAAGATTAAAAAAAATGTCTTTCAGTTAGCTCTTGTCTCAAGTTTATTAAAATAAGTTATTATTACCATAAAAAAGCTTAAAATTAACATGGTCAGATACAATATAAGTATAAACATTAGAAACGGGATATTTATAGAGTGTCGTGCGTAATAAACGAGTGAGAAAGAGGCTAGACCATATTGTCTACTCGTAAAAACTGCAATTATCAGAAATAATGGTGCTTGCAACAGTGCGGAAATATCGGAACTCATTAAAAATAGTATCCATGGTAAATTTAACGTTCTAATGTTTATACCTCAAGTATATAAAGTTACCTATGCCTTAACCCACACGTCGAGGGTGATTGGACCGTGCGGGTTCAGGCGGGGTAAGGACGCAGATATTAATAGTTATTGAAACCATAACAATTAACACCACCCTCGGTAAATATGCAAACTACTTTAAGTTAAATTAATAGGTAGGTATATAGGTCACATCGGTATTTCATCTTAGATCCATCTCAGCAGACTAATTTTAGAATTTAGATCAGATAAAAAAAGAAAAAATAACGTTCATTGGGATTACTAATTATAATGCGGTTACCCAACATTCACTTTCATGATTTTTCAATCGTTAAGTTGCAATTTACTAATTATAAAAATATGTATTGATTGATAATCCTGATTTCAAATGTGATCAAAATTCCGTACTTAATAGACCTTAGAAAACTACATGACACAAATATCGACAAAAAAACCCATAAGTTTTGCTTTTATGGGCTTTTATTTTATTCGTGCTTAGGTATGCCTCTATAGTCCAAAGCTACACCTGCAAATCCGTCAAGCCGTCGGTCCCGGTGGCTAATAAAAGAAAAGCATTTGTTAAGACACGTCAGAGGCTCTTGGGAAGACTGACAAAGTCAGACACCAGAGGTTGCCTCTAACCCATTTGCCATACTAACTACAACTAGGAAAGTACGTACACGACACCTGAGGCCGAAGGATTTTTCATCAGCCTATAGTAGTCCACTGCTAAATATAGGCCTCTCCTAATGAACGCCACTAAGCCCGATTTTCAAGTCTAAGCTGTCTGTCATAAGTCGTTTCTCTATCTGGCCGATGGGCATCCCGCACTACGTTTGCTGACATTGTCTCCATTCTAGAACTCTTTTTCCCTAATGTTGTCGGTTCTGCAGAGATGTGAGATGTGTGTGGGCTATGTCAGTTACCTTGGTTCTCATGTGGATCACCTCTTTCCGGTTAATGTCCTTCAGAGATACTTTAAGTATAGCCTCTCATCATAGCTTGCTGAGCGACTATAAACTTATAAAACAGTCTCACCGTGAGAGACGAGTGTCTTCCAGTCAACGCTATTTACGAAACGACAGTTTCCAAATGTTGTATGAATAAATAAATTCAAGATTTGCCTTAAATCTCTGGAAAAAAGCATATAAAAAAACAAAATACCTGACTGTGAACAAAACTACTAACAAGACATCATCTAAAGTGCTAAAAACCCGTCTGCGAACAAAACTAATAAGAAGAGGCTAATAAAAAAATAGGTGAGAATGGTAGCTAACCATCTTTAAATCTTATAAATCCTAAATAGTGATTCGAAAAGAAAATGATACGTGAAAACTAAAGATATTCAACGATACACATAGTACGTCGACTGTATACATATTTTTTTCAAATTTTGATTACTGTCATGTTTTTAATAGAACTCGTAAGAGACAAATCGATTGACGTAAGAATCATCGAAATTGGCCCACGCGTAGAGTGCCACAAATGAACAAATATACGTACATACATACATACATACATACATACATACATACATACATACATACATACATACATACATACATACATAGATACATACATACATACATACATACATACATACACACACACATAAATACATATGCTGATAAACACTTTACCCTCGACGCAGTCGGCTAAAATTTGCTTTTTATGATTAGTTTTCATAATTAACTTCTATGGCACCTTACCGTATGCATAACTGAACTCGTACCTTAGCGATAAATGTGTATTTTTTTAAATATATACGATGTTAAATTTAGTCCTTGAAAATAAAGATCCTCTGTATTCTGAACCCGGTAGTAGAGCCGTTTAACTTACATGAGTGCTTTTTTATGGCCTTTAAGAATAAAAGTTAATAAAATAAATTGACATTGTTAATTCAATTGGGAAGTTATAGGGTTTCTTTCAGACCTCTGTCTTCTTGAACTCTTCCTGAAACTCGTTATAAAAAGTATAAAAGAGGTTTAAAGTAAGTACGGTAGAAGGTGCTACAGAAGTTTTGAATTTGTATTTTAAAAGTCAACTAGTAAAAACAATTATTTGTCTATTAAACGATCTGGATGACTGTTAGATAATGCTTTGTACTCTATGTACACTATTTTGTGCAAAACAATTAATGAAAAAGAAACTTGAAAGTGTGTGTTAAAAAATAATCAAAGTATTGCAATTTTATGTTTTTGGTGGATCTCAGACGGCATCGCCTGCTACCGCGCGGTGCGTGGTTTGGAGAAGCACTCTACCAATCCGCGTGGAACAAAATTGCACCAGGTGCTCTGCTTGCACTGCAGTTTAGATTTTGAAAGCGCCATCGCAAGCGCGTATATCCGTGAGATGTGCCTCGCGAACGAGTGGTTCACCGCGTGGACAGGCGGAGCAGCATCGCAATACACTGTCTACAGCGTAGTCCGACAGCTAAGTGATCCGCTTGACTGCGCGCGGATCACTTAGATGTGCGAGGTGTACCTAGGCTGTGGAAAGTGCCGTGTGACATGCACCGATTATATAACCAATATAAACTTGTTCATTGAACAAAATTGCTTTATAAAATAAAAAAAACTTCTAAAACCAGAACACCCGCCGCTGGGCTGATTTCATTCCAAAAACATTTTGGATTCTATACAAAACTAAAACAACTTCGCCAACACAAATGATTTTACCCAAAGTAGTTAAAATCTTGTTGCCTAGATACACTTTAACTTCTGAATAATAAATTGCCTAAATATAATTTTACAGGCAAACAAGTTTTATTGAAATTTCAAAGAAACAAAATATAATAATAGAAATTCACGAGGCGTTTTCTTGCGCGCCTACGGGTGAGGTTGGGCGGGGGTGTACTACGCTAGTCGAAGCTCGAGAGTAGCCTGTAGCGCACGCTACGTCGTAGCGCCTCTACGTTAGGATATTTTACAGATGTCAAGCACGTATGTTACCCTGTGACCTGTGACAGATTTGTTATATATACTTGTGTGTGTGTGAAACATATAATATACAAGGATAGTGTTGTGGTAGTGAAGTGGTGAAAAGTGAGCGGATGATATCTCGTTTGAAGGTAAATAAGAAATCTTTCTGTTGGTACATAGGATCGAAAATTTATTCAGTTACTTGGAAGTGAATTTCTGGATCAATAGAGATGTAATTGATTGAGTTATCCTTAAAACGTCGTCTTAGATTTTTGGCGGTCTTTTTTCCTACCAGCCAGTCGTTTTAGTCTATATACTGACGATATAATGCATATAATACAAGCAATGTAAAAGGAAATGGGCATATTGGGTATTGTATTGTACTATTGACTTAGGATCGCGTCTTTGAAGGCTTTAATATAGGACATCCTGTCGAGTAACGAATTTATGTGATTATCGGGTTCATTATTAATTCGTATATTAATCATATACTAAAAGACATGTTGATGGTAATATTAGACAAATTCCTAAGAATTTTACAATGGAAGGAAACTAATTTCTTCGTATTTATAATGGTGATCATTACGAAGTCTCCACAAAAAATAAAACCTCTTTTTTCTAATTTACTCGTAGCCCGCTGGAGTTCAGTGGGCTGGAATGTATTTTTGATGACATTAATTAAAAACGTTGCATATATTATAACTATTATACAATATGATTCAAATATAAAAATAAAGTACTTGAAAAACATAACTACTTAACTATAATACAATTTGTTACAAATGCACTTATATTTATAACTTAACTATATTATAGTTACACAAATAGCCTCGTACACTTTTTTGAACATAAAATACTATAGACAACGTATAACGTATAACGTATAACGTTATTATATGTATCATCAATAGTTTTCACTGCGCCCGCCAAACAATGACTTTATAGGCAAATATTTGATACCTTGGTTTACATTATTGCAATTTTCGTTGGAATCCCTAATTAAAAAAAAGTACAGCCTTGGTACTCGTCCATATTGTGGCTTCTTGTAATTGAAAGAGTTTTTAAAATTGTTAAAGTATTTATTGAGTTTATCCATTACAAACAAAAAGCAAATCTTTCATTTTATAATATTAGTATAGAATTAGTTTTTTTTTTATTGCCACCATACAATAATAGAGAATGGCCCAAGAGGTATTTGTACCGCGGTTCCAGTCGTCCAATAGCGTTTTTTAAATAGTCGTCTGAGATCACAAACCAAATTGCACATCGTTTTCCACCAAGTGAGATCGTGGTCAAACGATTGCCTAGGCGATATAAGCTATTACGAAGATTGACACACAAGGATATAAATTGAAATATATTAAAGCACAATTGGCGCTTTCAGAAAACCTTAGACTCTGAGTAGGCTCGTGCGAGACTTATAAGTAACTATTTATATAAGTACTTATATCGAATGTTGAAACAATAACGAAAAAGTTGAAATAATAATGGATTATTTTGGGAATGTACGGTAGAATGAAGGTGTTCTGATTGATTTGATTCTCCAATTTGGGTGTCAATTTGGTTTTAACCCAACGCATCACCCGTGCTGTCTAACGGAACGTTCGGACGAACGGGCCGAGTTGTACGAGTGCAACGCTGCGTTTGATTGTATAGAACTGGAGCATACAGATGCCATTTTCGATCAGTTATGCTAAAGTGTGCCTAGGGCACTGATCTCTATAGATAGGCTCTGCCGTACTTTCGTTTGTGCCGATTCAAAGCGCCCTATTGAGCGTCCAATAGTACAAATACGTTAGTTCCGTGGACGATCACTACTGCCAAACTACTGCTATCAGCGCCAACAGCGCCAAAATGGCGATAATCAAATGCGCTAATCGCGACGTTCGTCAACAGCCTGTCTAGAGTACTAGTAATGTGCAGTTGTCTATGACCTAGGGCCAATGTTACACATATGCATATTGATAGCTTCATACATTTTTATCGGTCAGAGATGCCCGGTTTGGTTGATGAACGGTCGGTTCAGTGGTTAATCACCCTAACGACGAAGTCAATTGTCGAGAGTTTGAATCCCGAAAGGTTCAAGCGTTTGTTTGATGAGTAGAATTTTTTTATTTCCTATTTATGGATGTATTTATTCGTCTTTATGTAAATTTATCTTAATCTATGTTCCAAGTATATTTCGGTAATTATTCTTGTTTAATACAACATATTATGGTCAAGAGTTACTTTGTCCAGAAGCCTCGATAAGTATTTATGTAATCGGTGGGCTTTTGGCGTTCCTAGTGTCTCGACCCCAAAAAGTAGAGTTATTCAATATCAGACTTAAAATATGAGTCCAAATTACCAACAAAATATAATCCACACTAATATATAAAGCAGACAAAGTCTCGGGCAAAAACTAGTACATTTTTAAAAATGAAAGCTTAATTCCTTAGCTTAAGTTCGACTTAAAACGCTTGGAGTTCGGTTCTGGAGCGAAGCTTAGAGCGATTAAACTCGCTTGAGCGTAACTGAAATACTTAATTGCTTTGTATTCAAGGGCTGAACTTACTTTATAAGTGTTAGTAATATTACATTCATTGTTATCTTTTCGATCTTTTCTACTTTGGTGAAGTTAATTCGCAGATATTGGTTTCTAATATGATATTGTATTCATAATCAGGCTATTCAACCTTTTCGAAATTCTTGCCGATTTTTCTTGTGTATGTATTCCGGATTCCGTGATAGTCATGTAAGTTCCATGAGTCCAATGAGTCACGTGAATATACATATGAAATTTAAATGATAAGGACGAGAAGTGCTTTGTTGATTCGTATACGTTTTACTTATGGATGTAGTATTCGTGTCTATGTATGTTTATCCGTTATCTAGTGCCCATAGTACAGGGTTCCTAGTTTGGGGCTAGGTCATTGGTGTGAATTGTCCCGAATATATTATTATTTCTTATAAGCAACAACGTTCACCTAATGAGTAACAAGCACAAATTAAAAAAAATATATAACCCCCGACCCCAAGGTCCTCCAATTTACCACCAAGTTTGCCTTACCTTATTCGTCTAGACTAGAAAATAACAGATTTTCGCAGAATTCGAGTTGCTAACTTTTAAACATCGGGAAAATACAAAAATTGTGTGCTTGCTATGAATTCCATATTAGTTAATGAAAAGAATAATGGATATGCGTAGAAATTATCGCATTAATAAAGGAGTGCAAGCCAGCATATTATTGTAATATGCCATTCTATTTTGTACTGCGTAATTAATTACTGTGATGAAATTATTGAGAAATACAAAAGCATGGTGAAGCAAAAAATCATCCATTCATATCATTTGCTAAATAATAAGTGCTGGCTTGTCTTATTGCTGATGCTAATGTGTGGTGAAGGTTGCAAACAAAATCTCAAACAAATGAGTAATGTCGGTACAGTCATACGAGTTTAATAGATAGGCACTTTGTCATTAGTAACTTGTGAAAGAAGATCGACTTTTTATTGTCCCCAATACAATGAAACTAAGCACTTGTTGCTTACCGAGTCGATTTTTTTGTGCAGCTATCGTGCTACTATAAACGTTTTCTAAAGCCAACTTGTAAACGATTGCTTCTCATTTGTCATAAAGCAGCTTAGTATTAAACGATAAGTACTAACGACAAGCGCTAAGCTCGCATAAACTACCTAGTTTATGCGAGTTTAGCGCTTGTCATTTTGTATAAAGCATGCAAAAAGCATTAAATTCCTGTTAGCTCTCATTGATTTATTTCCCCACAAGTTGTTTGAATTGATGTCGTGCTCAAGCTACTAAGGTTTCATAATAATGTCTAATCAAAACATTTAAAAAAAACACTATATTATTCGAAAATATTTGTCATCGTCCAGCAAAATGAAAAATTGAATTGAATGGAAACATCATAAATAACGGGCCGGAAAATTACGGGAAAATCTAAACGTCAGACATATTTTGCAAATTAAAAAAATATATTCTAACAATTTATAGCCTCAGGAGAATGCCGATAAAAATGTTTTCGGAGGTTCAGGAAAGAATTAAAGGCGAAGGCACAGTACATTACTAGTAGGACCATGGACTATAATAGTAATATATTCAATGTATACCAACCTATAGAAACAATTTTTTTATTTAAGTTTGGTTAATCCTGGTTTGACCAGTATCTCCATGATGTTTAAGCCAGTTATGCGGCTGCCTAGAAGGTTAAGTTGAACCATAGTGACAAACGACCCGAATTGTTTTTTCCGAGGTGCAAAGAACAAAAATCCAGCCAGATTCCTCACTATCTATACACTGTGGCGAGGTATGGCAAGTAAGCACTTAGCTCTACTGAATTATAAATGGCAGAGCCCTTGATTCGCAATTCGGAGACATCCCTGGGGCATTCCTGAATAATCTGGACTGTCGCGGATCGCCTATATTTTTCTCTTACTAGGCCTCGAGGATTTGAAGCCGCTTTGAGATGCTTAAGAAAGGACAAGGATTTTTTTAAATCGCTTATTTATAAAATACGTAAATAGCGAGTTTATTAATAAGTCCTACAGATAATAATGTGGCAATTTTATTACGATTCGCCAGAGTCAAGTGAGGCCCTTGTGCAGCTTGACAAACTCTGACACCAGAGCCAGCACTACCTAATACGACAAACAAACAAACAGTAGGAAAGTGGGTGGCTACGGAATGGCTAGCAGGATTTTAATATACTCTTAGATTTTTGTATACTAGCATGTTATTAGTTGTTTGTTTGTTTGTCGTATGAGATAGTGCTGGCATCTGATGTCAGAGATTGTCAGGCTGCCAAAGGGTCTCGGCTTCAGACTGATATGAATCGATAACAGCCGGAACCGACAGCTGAAGCCGTGCCCTCCGAAGCATGGAGCGATGATAACTTAGAAAACTCATTAGTGCCGAGCTTAGGATCGAACCCGGTATCGTTGGATTCTAAGTTGCACGATTGAACTGTTAGGCTACCATCGCTCTATTAGTTATCATTATATCTGCTATTAGTTATTACTTATCTCTTCATCATCTTCATCATCATCATCATCATCAGCCTGTATCCGTCCACTGCTGGACGTAAACCCCTCCCAAATGAACACCACAGAGTCCAGTCTTCGGCTCTTTTTATCCAGTTTTTGCCAGCCACCTTTCGCAGGTCGGCACTCCACCACTGCCAAGCCGTGGTCTCCATTCAAGAAACCTACTTACTAAGATTACTTATTGAAGCAAGAGTTATTTATAAATTTAGCTATTCATCATCATCATGTCAGCCTTCAGGAGTCCACTGCTGAACATAGGTCTCCCCCAAAAAAGAGGAAGTTTGCCATAGTCACCACGCTTGGCAGGCGGATTGGTGACCGCAGTGTAACAAATATGTACTCGGAGGACGCTGCTGCCCATATTTCGGTATTCTTATTCGCCTCTTACGACATCCACGGGAGGGTTGGGAGGGGTCTTATTCTAAGCCGAGACCACCACGGCTAAATTTAGCTATTAGTTTCCCTATAATAACAATAAAGAATTAAATTATCTATCCCCAACCTACGATGAATTAAAAAGAAATAAGGCAAAAAAATACTTAATCCAGAAAAATAAACGTAGTGCAGCTGCCATTTTAAAAGCTTTTATTTAACTTACAGTGTTTCTATGTATGTTAGTTTGTTTAGGTCAAATCTTGCTCGCTGAGTTAGAATAACTTCCTCTTATTCTACGCAGTTGAATTTTTAAATGTCGGTTAAGTTCCAATGATAATGCATGTTTATCCAGGATTAGCTCCAGGTAAAGAACTCTTGAACAGTCAACAGCACAGACACGAAATTTTGTAAATGCATTTATTGTGATAGCCGATATAAAATTTATCATGATATCGTTGGTGCACTCAGGGTTTGGTCCTGACTAGGGAATTCCTCAACGGTTAATAGCATAGATCCGAAATGTTGTATATGCCTTAAATTGTGATAGCCCGTTGTAATAGCTTTTTAAAATGTTTGTATTTACTCATTTATATAACCCATTTAAACTTTCGCGCGAGTGACAAGATGAGCCATGAGGCTATATAAACGTACCCTTACACGTGGTCCGACCATTTAATTATTTTTGTTGATAACAAAAATATTATATTTGTGTATTTCTGACCAAAGACTACCTGAGTACATTTTGGTTGTAATTCAATGCATTTGGCATATAAAATGTTCCTTAGCATAGACAACTTTGCTTGCTTGTCTTTGTCACATCCGTATAGAATAAAAACAACTTCCCGGCTAAATCTTGCTGAACTTCCTGCCGCTAGATTTAGATTAATAACCTTAAAAAAAAAAAATATAACTACAATTTATAGATGGGCTTACTACTTTTACTCAAATTTACAGGAAATTCACACCTTATCATTTTTAACAACTTTGAAAGGAACACAGTCGCAAATTAACTTTATTTGAAAAAGAGCGCTAGTGCAAATATCGGAAAATCTCGTAAGATCCTATTTCGGGCACGCATAGACGGTCAATTTGCATTTTCTTTTCCGCTAATTATCATCATCATCATCAGCCTGTATCTGTCCACTGCTGGACATAGGCCACTCCTAATACCGTTAATTATATGAATACACATAACTAATGAAACCTAGATACAATTAGACAACGCCCAGAAACAACTCAAAGAGTAATGGGAGTGAGGCTGTTCTGATTTCCGAGACAAGGGCCTTGTTTTTCTTCTGTTTCTCTTTGTAATTTCACGGGTAATGATTCCAGAACTTGTTTACGAAGTTTCATTAACGTTTTGTGGCAATAATACTCGTTACAGACTACGTGATTATGTGCAAACACGTTGATAGCGATACGCTAAGGCTGAGGTTACACGATGATCACGATTATGATGATGATAAATTACGATCAGAGTTAACTGACCTAGAATCGTGATTCTTAGTAAACGATAACGTACGTAGAAAATATGATACAGATCACGTACCTAGACAAAGAATGCACGCAAGATCTTAATTTGAAGACAATATAGTGTCTATATTCACTCATAGATCGAAATCAAACAGTATTTTGTCGTTTTGATCAAATGATGATGCAAAATTACGACCAGAGTTAACTGACCTAGAATCGTGATTCTTGGTAAAGGATAACTTACGTAGAATATATGATACAGATCACGCACCTAAACAAAGAACGCAAGAAAGATCTTAATTTGAAAACAATATACCCACTGTTTGTTCACGCATAGATTGAAATCAAATAATTTAACCGACAGTGGTCACGAGATGATTTGAAGAGAAAGAAAAGTACTATTGCAAGCTAATCTGGGTTTTCTGTTTTTTATCGTTTTTTGCCAATACCAAAGACGAAAGATTGTATTTATTACTAGCTGTACCCGCGCTTTTGCACGTGTGGTCATTTCTCCAGGTTTAAAGTGCTTTAAGTGCTATTCCAAGACCTAAATACCAATTACCAACATTTGATCAAAATTTTTTCAGCTGTCAAAATGTTTTTTATCGATTGCTCGGCTTCTACTCATCAGATTAAGTTAAACTTAATGCTTTCCGAAAGTGAAAACTGCATTGCAATCGGTCCAATAGTTTTTAAGTGATGCGCAAACAAACATACAGATAAACAAACAAACAAACAAACAGAGAGATATGTTTTTTTAAATATTATATTCTTGTTGAGTTGCTTATTTCAAGGACCCTGGACCCTTTCTTTTTAATTTAACTTCTTTTTCTTTTTACAGACTTTTTCGTTCATATTACTTTATAATAAGTAAAGATTCAACAGAAATAAAATACAAAATTCAGATGACCAGAAAGTAGAAATAATCTACTGTTATAAAGTCTTTTGTGCTATTTCACAGAACGCTAGAAAGTTATCCTCCCCATAGAGTAAGTAGAATAATAAATAAAATAATTAGTATAATTAGTATTCTAATTTGTTTATTAATTAAAATAAATAAATAAATTAGAATTCAATGTTCCTCTCTTATCTTGATACAAACCTCTATAGCAAAACTATAGTTATTTTTTGTACAATAATATTATAGCGATAACAGCTTATGAATTTATTAATTGTGGCCGCCCGGCACAATCTCTTTAATATGTGTGATTTGCAATACAACAACACTGGGTTTGATCCTCGGTCCGCTCCAATGACATTAAATAAGCTAGGCGAGGATTGGCCATCGCACCGTGCTTTGAAGGGCACGATCTATCCCGGATCCTAATTGATAGTCCTTATAGCACTTGGGCGTCGTGACAAACTCTGACACCAGAGCTCAGCAACACCTCAAAATGACCTACTTATCGTAGCTAGCATGTTAATTGCATATATTAATACCATGTTAATTGCGTATAACACGTTCCAAAAGCCGCCAGCTGCAATGTAATTTTAGTTTTGCAACTAATTACGCATCACGGGAACATGTCCAATTATCTAGTTTAATTGTACAAATCAAACAATGTCAACTATTTCGTTTAACACAAAGTTATTTGAATTAGTTTTGGTATATTTATTGGTTTCAGTTATTTGAAATATGTGTTAATTAAAACTAAGGTGAACCTATAACGATTACGTGTTATAAAAATGTTATGCTGTTCGTTGGTAAGCGCATCGCTTAAGAACGGCTGGACCGATTTAGCTACTTTTTAATTTAAAATATTTGTAATATAATAAGGTTTTCATCGAAAAATGTATAAATTTAGGAAAACTGAAATTCCTTTTTTCTATGGGATTTTAGTATGAACTGAAGCTAGATCCGGATGCTTCGTTCGAAATTCAAGAATTAATAAAGAACGCCTGATGGTTATGCTTCTCTCCTTTAGCCGGCCTCATGGCAAATAGTTTCGAACAATTGATATTCGTACATACCTAAGTTCGGTCTTAAAAAAAATTCAACGCAGAAAGGTTTTTTTTTTATGGTAGATACTTTAGGTCCTGGAATAACACTTAGGATACTTTCATCATCATCACAACGGTTAAAACCACGGAGAGCAGCTAGTTTACAAATAAAGCACAGATTAGGTCGCTGTCTGTACGTAAGGGGCTCAAAAAGCTGGCTTCATTACTTCGTTGAATAGCAAGACTAATCCGTTGTCCGAACTAGGCGCCAGATCTTTGATTACGTTTTATATGTTAAGAAGGTTGTATAAGTTCGCAGAAATTCAACTTTAACATTTTTTTATGAACTTAGTTTCGTATTTATTCAACAAGACATAAGATCAAAAACTAAAACTCGACTACGGTCGGGTAAAAAATTGTCTATGACAGTCTTGCGATGAAGACGAATCGATTGATAACTCGCTTGTCAAAGTCGGACCAATGGGAGTTACGCTTTGGTGGAACATCCACATACTTACAAAATACATAATTTACCAATAAAGATCTGTATCTGTATCTGTACATACATAAACAGACAGTTAAACTCATTACCCTTCTCTTGCTTCACCGTAGTCAAGAAATAAACCCAGATTGAAACCAAACTTTGTGGGTATAGGCTGACTGAGCTTTACTTTATCAACGCATATTATAATGCTTGGAAATCTGTTTACAATGGACACAAGTACGAGTGACAAGTGCGAGAGACAAGTGCAAGTGACATGTGCCAGTGACATCTGCAAGTGACATGTGCGAGTGACAAGTGCGAGAGAAAGTAGTATTGGCAAGCACTTAGCTCGTGTAAACCAGGCATCAACAAAATACAACATAGAAAATATTTTCCAGCGAATGCGTCCCTGAATGTCTCTTCAAACACTTTCTATTGTACTTCTGATTCCAGCCTAATTTGCCAACGCTTATCTGCGCTCATGAAATTGGGTCTATTTATGTCCTAGGGCATAGCCTAAACAATGGTCGAGACTGAGAGAAACGGCTTGCACACCGTTTCGCCATTTCGCCGACATCTCGCCATTTCGCCCACATTTTGCGGTAATGTGTTATTGCATTTGACGTGAGATATCGTGTGCGAGGTTTATTTGTGCTCTGTCAAGCCTACGGAATTAGTTTTGATGTTAGCGGCTCGCGTTTTTGGCCAGGGCGTAAATTAGTTTAGTCAGATGGGAGAGCATTTTTGAATCAGACTTTCTCTTTGTATTAGAATTGGGATTATGATGTTGTTGTAATTTTGGTCAAGTTTGCATGGGTAGATGGAAATGATTAATAACTTATGTCACATTTATTTGTTTATTCATTTATTTATTCATTTAATAATGCCAACATGTAGACAGACAGTTGTTACAAAATGTCTTATTAGTAACTAACACATGTGTCCTGTCAGGGCACTGAACACTTAGTATAATTAAACAAAATTACTCTTCAATTAATATTCCCTACTTTATGTCAGTTTTAAATACTATGTCGATTCTTAACTTATTTTCAATTTCATATTAGTCATATAATAATTAATTACTAGTATTATTTTTAGTCTTCATAACGTTATCATTTTTTGCCATTCATTATCATCTAACAAACTCCTCGAGTGAATAATAGCAGGTGGCATCTCAGGGTGGAATCGCGCATGATTTTACAAACCAAAGATCATCTGTTATTGTGATTGTTATAATAAGGCTAGGAGTGTCGCTTACCATCAGACAAACGACCTGTTCGTACAAATAAAGTGAAAAAAAGTTTTCCTGAAGAAATAGCTTTTAGCAATAAGACCACACATTTTCCTATTTCCCAGTGTCTGTTTTCTTTGTGTCAATAAAGAGTTAGTCTATCTGTGTATCCGTCGAGTTACTCTCCCTGCTATATCTGTCCCGAAGAGTTACGCGACGTTAAACACTGTCCATTAACAGATTGCTTCGCCGTCAAGGCTTTAGCAATCTGTCCGCTGATGGAGCGTAGTTCTGATCTTCAAAGGGGATTGTAAAATGGGGCTATCGATTAGACAGTACTTACATTAAGGTTTAAATTTGGTATTTTTTTTTAATATCTTTTATACTAAAAACAGTTACAGTTTACAGTTGCAGTTACACTTTCTGCAACAAATACATATCATTTCATTTATTAACATTGAGTAGAAACTATTGTTTTTTTGCAATAAAGCTTCATGTATACATTTTGTTATACAATTTAGTTAGTAATAATCTATCGTTTGTTTCATTAAGATCTAGTTATCACAGTACATAATTATGGGTAAACTTAAACAAACTTTAAATAGATTTATTATTCAAATACTAGTTATATATAGTAAGTTAATTAATTAAATGGGACTAATATCGTTATTTTATTTACTTCGAGGTTTCTATCAGGTTGCATTGATCGTGGTCACAAGACTGAAGTAGCGGGTGTCAGCGTCAAGAAGGGCGAGCGTTGTCTCCAACTACCCGCATTTAGTTTTGTAATAACAGTGAGTTTGAATCACGAAGTTTAAAAAATACAAGTACTACAAGTTTTTTTTTAATATAACGTCAAATGACGTGAAGATATTGAACTGATGAATTGATTTGACGTTATATTTCAATCAAGACAAGTTTTATTTTTTTTACTAGTAGGTTGCCTATAAATACTTTATTATTATTTTTTTGATCTTCTGCGTTATACCAAAATTAAATTAATACCAAAATGAATTCTTAACAACCTACAAAAAAACGGACGTCTCTCTAATCCAGTCAGCCTTTCACAGTTAGGCCTGAAAGGTACATAAATAAATCCCAAACAAATTTTTAGGCGGGGCATAGTTTGGGCAACTAATAAATTAATAGTTCGTCCGTAACGAGCCTTCGGGGAGGCATTCCATGAGCTAAAACTTTGGATCATTTGCATAACGTGGTTAGGCTTTCGTTAGTTAGGATTATATTCATTGTGTCCTCAATATAGTAGATATAAAAAAAAAATGCCCGTCGGTTTATTTCCTTTCCTCAAATGCAGACTGTTTGTACAGCTAACCTATTAATCATTCTATATTCCAAAAATCAGTTCAATATCTTCTAGTTATGTGCGGTTTTCCATCGTTACGTGCTTCTGAGGGCACGTTAAGCTGTCGGTCCTGGCTGTTATTTTGTTTAATAGTCGTTAAGCCATGTCAAAGCCCTCGGGCGGCTTGACAAACTCTGACATCAGAGGCAAGCACTACCTCATACGACAAACAAACAAACAAACATTCCAAATATAAAAATAACAACGCCAAATATGCATTTGTTGACAGGCAAGCAGAAATCAGTATCATTCCCTTTCAGAATATTCTTGCTTGCTTGTCGTGGTGCTGGCGTCTGGTGTCGGAGATTGACAAGCCGCCCGAGAGCCTCTAATATGGCTTACTGACTGCTATAATATAAACAACAGCCGGGACCGAGAGAATAACATGTCTTACGAAGCACAGCACCTTGGAAATCCCCACATAACGAGAAGTTATTGAGCCGAAGACCGAGCCCGCGAAGGTGTTTGGTTTCTAACGCGCACTAGTTATACCGCTTGGCTACGTTCGCTTTTGTCTAGTCCTTCAGTATCATTCTAGGTTTAGCAATACTATTTTTGACTCTTTATTACTATCCAGGTGAGATATAATCAGACCTAGCCTTTCATTACTAATATTCTAGATGCGAAAGTCTGAATGAATCTTTAATATAGGTAGGTCTTAAATTAGATGAAATTATTTTACGTACGAGTATACGAAACACGGACACTAAAATAGTGCTAAGGATACTTTTAATGACAATCTACATAAATAATCATTATCATCATTCACAGCTTACCATCAGTGTCCAATGTTCACTTGGACAGGCCAGCAGGATGCAGTGAGCAAGAATATCATTTATTAATACTTTTTTTACTGCTCGTCTGAACCACCACCAAACCACCGCAATCCCCATATAAAGTGAACTCGACTGTTTCCAAAACATATTTTTGTTAATTAATATTTTTACATAGAGTACAATTACCTAAATATTTATTTTGAACTAATACCACACCAAGAGAAAATAATTTCTATGGACCGAACAAAACCAGCGTTAATAACACGGCTGTTCTAGCCGCCTGATACAAACCAACAAAATTATTGTCTACAAAAGCGATCTATCCGTATGTAGATATATCATATCACAGAACAAAAACTATACTCTCTAGCGAATGGGTGTGTATTCTTAAAATAGGTACATTACAATATACTATGACAATATGGAGCTGTAGTTGTCAGGACGAGCTTGAGGCTCAAGACGTTTTATTTATTGTATTGGAAAAGTATACCTGCCTTACCTATCGCTTTAGTGCCAACTTCGTAGGTAAGTAGATAGTGATGGACGTAAGTGGTGGAACAGTGGAAAGATTTCTGTCAAAGTCTGTCAATAGGTAAGGCATAATTACTGGGTATATGAGATTGAAAACTAAAAATATATATAAACTAGCTTTCCCGCCCGCGACTTCGTCCGCGCGGACTACTGTTAATCGCGAAAAAAGCATCTTATGTTCTGCTAGGATATTAAAAACCAATGCAAAAGTAGGTATAGCTTAAAGTTTTTTGACAAACTTGTTATTTCGTTTCCAAGGCAACCGTTCCTTACAGCGAGTAATCAACATTTTCCCGTTTTCCCGCGGAAACTTACAATTTTCCGGGAAAAAAGTATTTTCATCAAAATCCGTCCAGCCATTATCGCGTGAAAGCTCCCCGAACAATAAAACTAAATGACAACGTTTCACTTATATATACTGGTATGGATTTTATCACAATTAGGTACCTACTTAACTTGTTAACTAATGCTATTTTAGTTGGTTGTTTTTGTTGAAATATAGCATGACTAGCTGTGCCTGCGGCTTTGCCCGCGTTACGTAAGTATTATTCCAGGACCATTAAGTTAATTATTATTACTTTCATCATGCTTTGCTGTCAAATTGATTTTATCGAATGCTCGACTTCTACTCATCGGAATTGAGTAACAAAGTACACAAGATTTTAAGAGAAAACCTAAGCTATCCATCAAAGAAAGCCCCATTACAATCGGTCTAGTAATGATGTGCAAACAGAAAAACAGACAGACACGATTTTTAAAAACGTTAGATTATTGTACATTCGCTTATTTTAAGTACCTTTGAGCATTTTTTTACCGTCTTCATTGCACAGACTTTTTGCTTTATAATTTATTTATTTAAATTCACCAACGAACAATTCACGTATTGTCCATACCGCGCGTTCTTATTCCTGACTAACTGTGCCAGCGGTTTTGCCCGCGTGGCGTTTTCATTTAAAAGTAGCCCATACGTGTTATTCCAGGACCAAAAGTACCTATAAAGTACAATATACTATATTTCTTAAAAATTATTCAGCCGTCAAATAGTTTTTATCGACCATGCAAGTACCTACCCCATTTTGTAAGTCAACCCCTAAGCTATCCAACAGTGAAAACCGCATTGCAATCGGTCCAGTAGTTTTCACGTGATACGCGAACAAACATACAGGCCAACAGACAAACAGAGACAAGATTTGAAAAAAAAAAAAAAACTTGTACTCATTTATAGTAATTTAGTTTTTTTTAAATTATCTTCTTTGTACAAATTTTTGACTTATTTTTATTTTATGTATAGATAGATAGATCATCATATCAGCCTTTAGAAGTCCACTGCTGAACATAGGCCTCCCCCAAAGAGCGCCATGACGAGCGATACTGTGCCACCTCCATCCACCGACTTCCTGCGATGGCTACAATGTCGTCGGTCCATCGTGTGGAGGGTCTCCCCACACTTCGCTTGGTTGTTCGTGGTCTCCATTCGAAAACCTTTATTCCCCAGCGGTTGTCGGTTCTGCGAACTATATGGCCTGCCCATTGCCACTTCAACTTGCAAACTCTGAGAGCTATGTCGGTAACCTTCGTTCTTCTACGGATTTCCTCATTTCTGATTCTATCACGTAGTGAAACACCAAGCATAGCTCTCTCCATTGCACGATGCGCAACTCTGAGCTTTTGTATGAGACCAATAGTTAGCGACCACGTCTCAGTGCCGTATGTCATCACTGGCAACACGCACTGATTATAGACTTTCGTCTTGAGGCTCTGCGGTATCTGCGACGGGAAGATATGGCGTAATTTCTCGAACGCTGCCCATCCGAGTTGGATTCGTCGGTTGACCTCTTTGTCGAAGTTGGATCTACCCAGTTGGATCGTCTGACCTAAGTAGACATAGTGATCAACAGCTTTGATAATATCGTTCCCAACATAAAACGGCATGGGTACGACATGGGCATTTGACATGATGTTCGTCTTACCCATGTTCATTTTAAGACCCACCTGTTGGGAAACAATATTGAGGTCACTGAGCATTGTGCTTTGGATAGATAGGTAGATAGATAGATTAATAGCCATTACCTAGGTATGCACAAAATAAGCTCAACAAACCTTTGGAAAATATGCATATTCTCGGCATTCTCTATTTGATTGCATAGCAAATACAACCTCTCTCCGACTACATAATCAAGTAAGAAAATGTTTATGTAAAGTATTCGGTTTCATTAATTTTTCCATTTTATGTTTTTAAATCTGCATGTCAGAGTTTAAATGATATTTTGTCACGAATGTTTGAGTGCTTTTCGAATGACACGAGCCATGACACATGCGAGGCATAACATGTTAGAAATGTTGTTGGTAATTTTATTTGAGTGCGCTCTTGAAACAAGTTTTATGATGACAAAGTATTTAATAGTGGGCAAAATAGTAACACTTTTACAAATCAAAACTTCACAACTCAAGAACAAAGAGAATAACACAAATTATTATAAACTAGCTTTCGCCCGCGACTTCGTCCGCGCGGACTACAGTTTATCGCGAAAAAAAGCATCCTATATTATTCTAGGATTTAAAAAATCAATGCATAAGTATAGCATCAACGCTCTTGATGTTTTTTGACAGACTTGTTATTATTTCGTGTCCATGGCAACCATTCCTTACAGCGAGTAATTAGATTTTCCAGTTTTCCCGTGGAAACTTACCATTTTCCAGGATAAAAAGTATTCTTTGTTTTATTCCAGGGTATAAGCTATCTCAATTACAAATTTCATCAAAATCCGTTCAGCTGTTATCTCGTGAAGAAACAAACAAACAAACAGACAATGTTTCACTTTTATATATTGGAGTGGATATATGATATTAATACCATAATTAACTTTAGTATGCTTTGAGTTTGAATGAGTCTAATATGAATGTATTTGAGTATATTTGTATATATATATAAAACAGCTGATACAATTTCAAATAAATAACCTAAAATGGACTAAGAGCTTTACATCGGGTATTGCCCGTAGAATTGCATTAATTATTTTTGATGAGCCCAATTAAAATCAGCATTTTGCTTGCACCTAGAGAAAACGATCACACTAATATTAGACAGGCGAAAGTTTGTATGTGTGTATGTTAGTTACTCCTTCACGCTCAGACGGCTGTATTTTTGATGAAATTTGGAATGGTGATAGATTATATCCTGGAATAACACATAGAATACTTATTTATGATCATCATCATCATCATCATCATAACACACGCGGGTGAAAATTTTAATGTTGACAGGTGTCAAACTGACAGGTGTCAGCGGGTATAACCGCGGGGCGCAACTAGTTTGAGTATATATTTATGTCGAACAACTACTTTCAATTGTTAGCAACTAGGGCCGACGCAACGGTTGAAATGAAAAAAAAAAAAAAAATTGAGTGGTTATATTGTCACGAGGCGGTCCCAGGGTTTGGGCTTGCTCCACCAGCCCCGGGACCTCAGTGGACAACATAAAAGGGTCAGCATTCAATTAGGAGCACAGGAACAGATGATCACAGACCTTTTGTACTTCGACGATACAGATTAAAACCACTTACGTAGGTATTGTTATATATATTTAAAAGACTCATATATATTTGTAATAAACTTATGTAGATATTTTATAACATATTATTTTGTAAAATTGCAGTTCTGCTAAAAATCAATATCCGAAGACCATTTAGAAATGACAGGTTATTTGAATGTAGAATGAATAATGAACTATCAAAATGAAAAGAAATGGATTATGAAAGAATTAAGATATCAAAAGAGTATTATTATGAAAGAGGTTTGGACCTCGTCACAATACCCCGCCTAACCAGAAAAAAAAAAATTTTGATAGTAAAAAAAAAAATTTTTTTTTGTTGTAAGGTTTATTTAAAAAAAAGAAACAAAATAATATGCTAAGAACAAAAGAAAAAAATTATAGTAGAAGTTAATAATAAAAATATATATAATATTGGTAATAAAGTTAAAATAGTAAAATAATTAATTAAAATAATGGAAATGCTGAGAAGTCTTTTTTATTTTTTAGGTGAACATGTTTATTTACAATGTCAATATACAATTGATTGGATTCCTAGATGCATTCAAATTCATAAATCACACATTCATTCATCATCATTCATAGTCCTAGATTCATTCAAATTCATAAATCACACATTCATTCATCATCATTCATAGTCTTATTCCCATTCTTTGGAAATAAAACTCATTTATAAGAAAGAGGAACCTTATATAATATAAAGGTTACTCGTGAAACCAATACAATATAGTGTAGGCTTATTTAGACAGTCACTAGCCGCTGATTAGGGTGATTATGTGAGTGTATGTGTGTATGTGTATGTGTGGTGAGTGTGTGGTGTGTGATGTGTAAATGTATGTATGTGTATATTTATATACAATTAGTTTGCCAAAATGGCTAAACGTACCTTAGGATACGACGTGCCTGTAGCACGTATGTATGTACGTGTATGTACATAGTAAACGTTGTGTTAGGACGTTAAAATAATATAAGTAAGGTAGGTAGGTAATAGTATATGAACTATAAGATAATACTGGTTTTGTGACCTAGGCTTGGTTTATAGAGTAATCACATTTGCCGCTCTTTTCAGTATTGGAAGTTTTGTGAGTAGGTGTAGTAAATAATACTATATGGAACTGGTTTCGCTTTAGACTGAATATTATGTTTGTAAATAAAAAAAAGTACATAGCTAACAAGTAGGGTATTAACTACTGTTAGTACCAAAGAATTAAAGGATGTAGTATGTACAATAGCACTGAATAGCAATACGTAGGGACTTGAAGTCAATATTCATAATGAATCCGAAAAGTTAATGAAGTGAATAAAAGAAAAATATAAAAATGTGGACATTACTCCGTAAAAGGAAATTATATTAAAATTACATTATTTACAACTTAAATACTAGGTTGTTTGTAAGTAGGGAACCTATAATTGTCATAAGTAGGCATTTAAATGTATGGTAAAGTACGGGAATATGAAAGCAATATAACTTTCATAGTACATAATGTATGTATGTATCCTGTTCAAATGTATACGGGCTTTGAAAATCTTGAGTATTCGAGCTATCAAGTAAGGTCGATAACCTTGATTGTAAATTTTGTACAGTTTCTATTGTATGGACCTCAGCATTTCGATTGCATTTTAATTCATAGATCAATTATGGTTTATTTAGATGCGCAGGGTCCATTTTTATTTAATATGAGACAAGCAAATAAAACTAAGTGTTTACTTTGTAGGTAACGTGCGTTTAGTGCATTTAGTGCGTTAGTAATGCTTTAAAAATATATTAAAAAAAATAGCGTTAATCTAACTACGCGTTTAAAGTTTAGAGTAATTCGGAACTAGGTAGGCCGATAGTGAAATTTGGAATAAAGTACGTATTAATGAAAATGTCTTACTTACATGAATGACTGGGATGCAAATATAAAATACACTTGAGTATAAAAACTGTTCTGGGTTTGCCAAATATTTCCAATCCAAATTTAAATCAAGATGGCCTAGTGCCTTTTAGAATTTTGTGGTTCGACTTAAAAATTGAACACTGATTTACAAAATTAATGAAGTCGATAAAACACACGGATAAGAAGACACGGAGGAATCAGGAACTTGTAGGCATGATGACTGGTCGGTCAGGTAGAGCAGGGCAGGGTAAGGACACGTAGAGGGCGCCAGTGTCACGAGGCGGTCCCAGGGTTTGGGCTTGCTCCACCAGCCCCGGGACCAAGCCTCAGTGGACAACATAAAAGGGTCAGCATTCAATTAGGAGCACAGGAACAGATGATCACAGACCTTTTGTACTTCGACGATACAGATTAAAACCACTTACGTAGGTATTGTTATATATATTTAAAAGACTCATATATATTTGTAATAAACTTATGTAGATATTTTATAACATATTATTTTGTAAAATTGCAGTTCTGCTAAAAATCAATATCCGAAGACCATTTAGAAATGACAGGTTATTTGAATATAGAATGAATAATGAACTATCAAAATGAAAAGAAATGGATTATGAAATAATTAAAATATCAAAAGAGTATTATTATGAAAGAGGTTTGGACCTCGTCACAATATATATATATATATATAACCACTAAATTTTTATATTTAAATGCCACCAACCTTCATGCGTACATAACTTTTTGAACCAATAAACTGACTGTATTAGATTTACTTAAGAATACCTATTAGAGAAGAATGTTTAAAAAATAAGAATTCCACACCACCAAATTAATAGTGAAGGACACACACACACACACACACACACACACACACACACACACACACACACACACCCTCACACACAGATACAGGCACTCACTAATTTACACCATGTTATGCCGATCAGACGGTATAGAATTCATCGTTTAAAAACATACTTGCTATTAGAATCATATTTAACGATTTATTACAGCACTAAAAGAAGGTTGTTGCCCAGTTTTCACCTTGTTTTCAAAGTTTCAATGCTCACTGATCATAACCTAAGCTATTCACCATCGACATTCTCGTAGCTCCGCTATAAAACAAACAGGCATAAATAACAAATTGATTTCAATTTCGTCGCGTAACAGCATTAAGCAGCCCTGAGTAAAGCTGTCAGAGCTGTAATTGAGGGCTATTGATGTATAATTAATGAGTTTGAAACACACAGTAGACAACTAATCAACTTCATGGGTCGTTTGAGTGGAGTATCACTTCCGGACGTTTAATGAATTATGCTCTTGCTAAGACTTTGTGAAAATTTTATGGTTGAAATTGATACTGGATTTATTTGGTAACTAGCGACCCGTCTTGGTTTCGCTCGGGTTTCTTTAATATTTATTTGTTCAATACAAAAGATTATATTGACTATTGAAAAGAAAAAAATATATACCTATTGACCACCCACGCGTCCCGCCCGCCCACACTTATCTTTGCATTACACCACAGAATAAACTGATAGTAAGAGCTAAGAACGAGTCGTGCAGAACTGAAATTGTAAACCATTCAGTATTAAACATAGCTTATGGTACTCAAGGATAATGTTGCTTCCTATTAGTGAAATACATTTCAGAATCAGATCAGTAGTTTCAAAGATTAGCGGTAAAAAACTTAACCTCTTTATTACCCGCCTACATCATAGCGAGGGAAGGGTAATGAGTTTAACAGTCTATGTATGTGGTTATGTAGATTTTTCACCATAGCGTCGCCCCTATTAGTTCAATTTTGACAAGCGAGGTGTCAATCAATTCGTCATCAGGTATTGAGTGTCATAGGCTATATTTTTTGGTCGGCTACGGCAAGGCAATGTAAGGGTTCATCATCATCATCATCATCATGTCAGCCTTTAGAAGTCCACTGCTGAACATAAGCCTCCCCCAAAGAGCGCCATGACGAGCGATCCTGTGCCACCTCCATCCACCGACTTCCAGCGATGGCTACAATGTCTTCAGTCCATCGTGTGGGGGGTCTCCCCACACTTCGCTTGCTTGTTCGTGGTCGACATTCGAGAAACTTTATTCCCCAGTGGTTGTCGGTTCTGCGAACTATATGGCCTGCCCATTGCCATTTGAACTTGCAAACTCTGAGAGCTATGTCGGTAACCTTCGTTCTTCTACGGATTTCCTCATTTCTGATTCTATCACGTAGTGAAACACCGAGCATAGCTCTCTCCATAGCACGCTGCGCAACTCTGAGCTTTTGTATGAGACCAATAGTTAGCGACCACGTCTCAGTGCCGTATGTCATCACTGGCAACACACACTGATTATAAACTTTCGTCTTGAGGCTCTGCGGTATCTGCGACGAGAAGATATGGCGTAATTTCCCGAACGCTGCCATCCGAGTTGGATTCGTCGGTTGACCTCTTTGTCGAAGTTGGATCTACCCAGTTGGATCGTCTGGCCCAAGTAGACATAGTGATTAACAGCTTCGATAATATCGTTCCCAACATAAACCGGCATGGATACGACATAGGCATTTGACATGATGTTCGTCTTGCCCATGTTCATTTTAAGACCGACCTGTTGGGAAAAAATACTGATGTCACTGAGCATTGCGCTTAGGTCTTCCAGGGTTTCTGCCATTATGACTATGTCATCAGCAAATTGAAGGTGAGAGATGAATTTGCCATTGATGTTAACACCATATCCGTTCCAGTTTAGAAGCTTGAATATATCTTCCAGTGCAGAGGTGAACCGTTTCGGAGAAATAACGTCTCCCTGTCTCACCCCTTTTTGCAACTGGATAGAATTCGTGCTCTGATCCTCAAGACGGACTGTCATGGTGGCCTTGCTGTACAAACACTTCAACACTTCGATGTACCGGTAATAAATCTGGCACCACTGTAATGACTGTAGCGCTGACCAGGTCAATCAAAGGCTTTCTCGTAATCCACAAACGCTAGACATAGTGGCCGATTATACTCTTCGGTCTTCTGTATAATCTGCCAAAGCGTATGGATGTGGTACGGTGCTAAAGCCTTTCCGGAATCCAACTTGTTCGAGAGGCTAAAAGTCGTCAAACCTACGAGCGAGAAGGTTTCTCGAAAACAGCTTATAGACGTGACTGGGCAGTGAAATAGCTAGGCCTATAATTCTTCAAGAGGGTTTTATCACCTTTCTTAAATAACAAAACCACTACGCTCCTATGCCACGCCTCTGGCGTAGTACCCTCGAGGATGACGGAGTTAAACAGCTTCTGAAGGACTTTAAGTAACGGTGTTCCACCCTACTTTCAGTAGCTCTGTCGTTATTCCGTCCTCCTCTGGTGCCTTGTTGCTCTTAAGCTATTTGAGAGCCATTCTGATCTCGTATAGGCTGACGTTCGGGATATCTTCGGTATAAAGTCGGGTCAAAATCGCTAGTCGTTCTAGGAGGACTATACGATGGGGTGAATAATTGTCCATAGAACTTCTCCAGCTCACAAAAAATCTCTGGCTTCGACGAAACGATGCTCCCACTGACGGTTTTCAGCTTCGTCAACAGGCTTTGCCCAATAGACAGATCTCTTGCGAACACTTTGGAGCCCTTGTCCCGCTCTATTGCGTTCTTAATACAAGTAGTATTATAGGAACGCAAATCGTGTCGCATCGACTTGGAGATCTGTTTATTAAGCAAGCTGTAACTCGACATATCCACTGAATACTGCAGCCTCATCTCGCCTCGTTCTGCCATAAGTTTGAGTGTATGCTCAGAGAGTTTCTGTGTTCTTTTTATGCGGGAGTCTTAAAGAAATCTGACCCGACTGCGTGGACAATTTTCAACAGCCCGTTATTTAGTTCGTCCACTGTATCGCATTCGGTAGGGATTTGGAAGCGATTTTGGAGCTCCTTCTGAAAGCTCTCGGGGTTTTGGATTTGGGCAGGACTTGGGCGAAGAGTAGATCTCATCAAACGAGACTTCTCCAGCTTCACGTTGATATTCAATGAGCCTCTTACCATGCGGTGATCACTGCCGGTCTTAACACTGTTGATCACAGAGACATCATTGAATATATGCCGATTGGTCGTCAAAATGAAATCTATCTCATGCTTATGACCGCCAGGGTGCAGCCACGTCCAGTTCCTGGAGGGGCGCTTCTTGAAAAAGGAGTTCATCATAAAGAGTCCCTCCTTCTCCATGAAGTCGGCCAATCGCTGACCCCTTTGGTTCCGCTGTCCAAATATAAACTGCCCCACTCTCAGTTCATCGCCATGCCTCATGCCCAGCCGTGCGTTGAAGTTCCCCATCACCACTGTGAAGTATATTTTCGGGGCATGTATGGCATTAGAAATGTCATCATACATAGCCTCCACTTCATCGTCCGGGCGTTTCGAGTGTGGGGCGTACACCTGTATGATCTTCAACGAATACTGTTCGGTAATTCTGAGTATAAGGTATACCACCCTGCTCGAAACGCATTCGATCTTCACAATGTTATTGACAAGGGACTTGTGGACGAGAAACCCGACACCATGTTGGGACTGCTGGTCGCCCTCCCGGTAATAGAGTAAGTTGCCGGAATTGAGGGTCATCGTATCCTCTCCCTTTCTTCGGATTTCTGATAATCATATAATACCCCAGCGCAACTTACTTACTACTTCTTCCAGCTCTAACAACTTCTCATCGGTCCTCAAGGTGCGTGCGTTATAAGTTGCCAGGTCCAGAGATCGTGGAGGTTGGTAGCTGGGTCTCTGCCGGAGATTCTTAGCACCCCCTGCTCCGCCGTTACCATGGCTGCTACCGGTGCCAGGAATGGTTTATGTAAGGGTTATGTGTTCAAATTAAAAACTTGGTCCAATTTTGACAAGCTAGGTGTAAAAGGCTAATTTTTACCCGACCGTAGTCGGGTTTTAGTTTTTGAACTTATAATATTATTGTAGAAGTGTTTAGGTAGATTGGTGTAGATAAAATTTTAATTTTCGATGTACGCAAATTGGCTGGCAGCAGTTGGAAGAGAAGAGCCGAAGATTGGGCTCAGTGGCGTGCTTTGGGAGAGGCCTGTGTCCAGCAGTGGACTGACACGGGCTGATGATGATGAAAAGATTTTGTGGTTGAAAAGTTACGAGCAGCTTGTGCAAACAACAACTGTATTTATAATGGGTTTTTTTCTGTGTCATTGAAATTCGTAGTCTTTTTTATGTGGGACATTAATGAATGCATTACGTTTCTATCTGAATTTATGAATTTTGATTGAAAATGTATATTAATGTTGACTTTCCAACTGTTTGTGTGCTCGAGTGTAGACAATATTTAAATCAGTAGAATTAGAAAACGTGAGTTCAGTTTTGCAAAATTTGTACTTCGGTACACTGGCTGTAGAATGATTAGCTGTGCCTGCGGGTTTGCCCGCGTTACGTATGAATTATTCCAGGACCAAAAAGTACATTATTTTACATTTCATCATGGGTTGCCGTCAAATAGATTTTATCGATTGCTCGACTTCTGCTCATCTAAATTGAGATACACCAGATTTTAAGTCAGAACCTAAGCTATCCATCCGTGAAAACCGCATTTTAATCAGTTTGGTAAATTTTACGTGATCTTTATTAAGAAGGATAATAATGAAAATTAATCTGGAAGTCCATAACAAAAACTTAGGCTAAGTAAGTCTCTGAAAAAACCGGTCAAGTGCGTGTTGTACTCGAGTGGAGAGGGTTCCGTTCCGTACGATGAATATATTATAATCTCACAATATTGAGAGATTTAATATGTTATATAAACATCATAGACTTCTTAGTTTTCCTGTTATCTACAGTAAAAAACTACATTCAATATTTATTCAAAATTGTGGGCTCATTAGTTTTGGGTATAAATTTAATTTCTCAATTTGTATCTTACTTTAAAACCTTTTATTTTAAAATCATAAAAAAAACTAGCTGCACCCAGCAGCCTAACCCGCATGCAAACTTTGCTGCGTCACCCTTTTAGGAATTAAATTTCAAAAAACCCCATCTTACCTGTCACTTTGACATCGAAGTGTTGCCACTTCCCATACAAAATCGATAGTTTTTTTTTTCTAAATTGGGCTGATAGGTAACCGGGCCCTTTTTCGAGTGATTTTAGCCTAATGGTACACTAGTGTAACTTAGAATCCAACAATACCAGGTTTGGTCCTAGGCACCGCACCAACGACTTTTCAAAGTTATGTGTGGTTTTCCATCGCTCTGTGCTTCGGAGGGCACGTTAAGCTGTCGGTCTCAGCTGTCATTGATTAATACATGTCTGAGGCCCTTATGAGGCCTCAAAAACTCTGACACCAGAGGCCAGCAATACCTCATACGACAAAACAAAAACAAGTGTAAAAAAAGCGGGTAGTCCGTGTAAGCAGAACAGCTGATTCGTATTTACTGTTTTAAAAATATATTTTGGGCGTAGAATCGTGAAGAGTGTCTTCTATACTGAAGAATACAGTGCTTCTCCGGTGTGGAAGTATTATTGGCGGAAAGCGAATTAGATAACAGCAAAAAAACAAACAACTGTGAAGGCACCACTCATCTTGACCAAAACAACTATATAGCAAAGAAATCCTGACTGGAATGACTTAGCTACCCGCGACGGACGTAAAGCGGTTAGTGGGATCAACCTATAAAGTATCTGCCCAAAAATAATAAATTGTAATTTAATTAATCGTACGCAGTGCCATCTGGCGGGGGAGACAGCAATTACACTTACTAAGATAGAAGCGCCATCTATCAATTTATCCTTGAACTAAGATCGGAGTGAGAACACTTAATCAATATTAAAAGGACAAGTATACCAACAACAACAACTACGATGAATAAGTGTGTCGATTGCGGTAAATTCCTGTCAGGAGGCGCGACCTGTTCCAAATGCAAGGCTAAAAATGGCTAATTCTGCGAAGATCAGTTTGAAAATTGGTCTCCTTAATGTTAGATTACTCAACACAGGTAGGGATGAGTTAGAAGCTACTACAGTAACGTACAAACCAGATATACTCGCACTGAATGAAACATGGATTCAGGAAGGTCAAGAAATGGTTGCACCCATTCTCCCGGGATACGTTTTTAAGCACAGAGCTCGCAAAACAAACAAGAAGGGCGGTGGTGTCGGTTTTTATCTTAAAAAAGTTTTACGTGCACGGGTATGCGCACATCCTGACTCACAGCTGGAACAATTTTGGCTGGAACTTATGCTACCTGGCGCGCGAATGGCTATAGGTACAGCTTACAGGCCAGAAAGTGTTAAAGTGACACCGGCTTTGGACGCTCTTAATGAATCGTTTAATGTGTGCGCTAACTGCGAGTACGTGTGTCTTTTAACAGATTTTAATTTAGATTTGCTTTCGTCTGATAGCCCAAAATCTAGGGAACTATTAACTTTATGCTCGCAATTAAGTCTTGAACAAGTTGTCAAAGAACCAACTAGAAAGACAGAAGAATCAGAGAGCTTGTTAGATTTAATTATAACGAATGTGCCTCAGAGATGTAAAAAGGTATTACTTATACACAATAAATGTTTAAGTGATCATGCTTTTGTGTTGGGCGAGTTCAATATTAGAAGACCTAAGCCAGTAGCTCAATTTATAGAAAGCCGTGTAATTAGAAATATTAATGAGGAATCATTTAACAATGATCTTAAATCTATTCCTTGGAACAATGTCACGGAGATAATAGAGCCGCAGGATATGATTGCAAAGTTTAATGAATATATTATTAATCTTTTTGATAGACATGCTCCAGTAAAACAAAAACGAATAAAAGAGTTTCCTAAACCATGGATAACCGAAACGATTAGGTTTATGATCTCATTAAGAGACAAAGCCCTCAAAAAAGCTCTTAGCAAGAAGACGGCTTCATCTAAAGCATATTATAAAAGTCTAAAAAATTTAGTAATATGTGCTATAGAAAGAAAAAAAAGGCTTAGATTTTTATTAACATTTCGTTAATAAAAATCTAAATCAACCTCAACAAATGTGAAAATACATAAATAATATTAAAATACTAAATAAAGACTCTTTAATGATTCCAGATAATTCAAATGATCCAAATTTGATTAATAAACACTTTTTAACTGTTCCTGGTGACGGGAGCATAGATAATCAGACTCTTCAATTTTTTAAAACATGTAAAGCAAATAATAGTGTATTTTCACTGGAACCTGTATGCCCGGAAACTATTGGTAAAATAATTCTTGGTATCCGTACAAATGCAATAGGGCATGATCGTATGAATGCGGATATGGTAAAGCTTACTCTCTCGGAGACATTGCCCGTTATAACGGCTATCGTAAATCGCTCTATCGAATTGAACTTCTTCCCTGAATCATTGAAGCGAGCACTTGTTCGACCAATCCCTAAGATTTGCAGCCAATAAGCTTTCTCCCTGTCCTATCGAAGGTGCTAGAAAGAGCGGTACTTATTCAATTAGAAAATTTTGTATGTTCAGCAAACATAATCCCTTCATTTCAGTCAGGCTTTAGGAAAGGACATAGTACAGAAACGGCACTTTTACATGTGACTGATGACTTAGTAACAGCCTCAGATTTGGGACTCAGTAGCACTTTGGTCCTGCTTGATTTCTCCCGCGCGTTTGATTGTCTGAATCCTGATATGCTTATTGCAAAGCTCTCTTACTATGGCTTCTCTGAAAATACTTGCAAATGGTTCCGTACATATCTGACAGACAGAGACCAATATGTAGAGACTGAATCCCGTAATGGAACTAAAACTTTGTCTAGTGTAGGGAAACTAAGTAGGGGAGTACCACAGGGATCGATTTTAAGTCCAATACTGTTCGCAAATTTTACAGCTGTGCCAAATCATATAAAACAATGTAAATACCATTTATATGCAGATGACACGCAAATTTATTACTCTTTTAAGGCTGACGATACACAAAAAGCAATGGCTGTAATAAATAGTGATATAAAAGAGATCTATGAATGGTCTGGAAGAAACTCACTAGTAATAAACCCTTCCAAATCTAAAATGCAAATTTTAGGCACGGGGACTCAAATTGCTAATGTCCGATGTTACAACCGAGAATTGTCTGTCAACGTTATAGTTATACCTATCGAGTCAGAAGCGAGAAATCTGGGTTTTATTATTGACTAGCTGTACCCGCGGCTTCGCACGCGTGGTCTTTTCTTTAGGTTCAGAGTACCATAATGTGCTATTCAAGGAACAATATACCAACAAATGTTGGTATACTGAACCTGAAATGAACAAAATTTCTTCAGCCGTCAAAAATAATTTTATCAATTGCTTGGCTTCTTACTCACCGGATTGAGATACATTGGTATCTCACCAGATTTAAATCAAACCCGAAGCTATCTGACAATGAAAACCCCATTGATTTAACTACTAAACTGATTGCGTTGCGGATTTCACTGTTGGATAGTGTTGGTGTTGGTGTTGTTGGGTTTGACGTAAAAACTGGGGTACGTTTTTCAATCCAATGAGTAGAAGCCGAGCAATCGATAAAAACTTATTAACGGCTGAAGGAATTTTGATAAAATGTTCGTATTTACATGGGATTGAGATACCTATAATATCTTCTGGGTTTTTTCAAAGATAACGTCTATTTATCGTCCTTTTACGGTATTTTAGGCTCAGCAGTTTCGGAGATGAGCCTACTTTTGACCTAAGTGATTTAACATTATGAACGGAATATTTATACCAATTGTAATTATTTTGAGTTCTCAATAATCATTTCAGCACTAATGCAAGACCCGCTGTGATAACGAATAATATGAGATATTGGTAATAATAATAAGACTATTGAGCACACGAAAAATCAATACCAATGGCAAAGTATTGACGAAAGACTAGGTTTAGCTACATAATTATACAAATAACATTTGCCTTACCCTATATAAATTCCAGTATGCGCCGACATACATTGAGCTGAAAAATTACTGGATGATTGTAAATACGCCTCACCAGTATTTTGTCTTCCCTTAATAGTTCCGGTATGTTTTCATAAAGTTTAAATATTTGCGTTGCAGCCTAGTATTATAGGTATTTAGTGTAAACCGATGACGATAACTGGTAAACTGGATAACCGATACATTTAACTGGGCAGTAGGAGAACTCGTAAAATAATTCTCAATCTTCATTAGGTGCTCTAAAATTCTCAAGTAGTCGAATTCGTTACTCGTCTTATTTATAAACTAGCTGTGCCCGCGTGGTCATTTAGAGAAATGACCACGCGGTTTCAAGTAAAATTATTATAAAAATACAAGAAACTGTAACACCCTATACCTAACTATCGTGTAGACTTAGAGCTAGCTCTATAATTACCTAGAATTTATATTGGCCTGAAATAGAAATCGACTAGATTTCATAATATTCTACGTTGTGATAGTCTAGATTTAGTTTATTCCTACTTAGTGATCGTCTAGATTTAGTTTATTCCTGCGTTGTGTATTTAAGGATTTTATAATGAATCTAGAATAATAATGCAGATATTTGAAATATAGTAACGTTTATTAGATTAAATAAAATGAAGAAAACCGCAATTCATGTATTTTAGGAGATATGAAAATAAATTATAGCATAACCTTAGAGTGTGATCGTAGACACGTAGACTATATATTTACGGAGACTCGACTATAGAGATGTTGACCAGTTTATGTGAGCGCGTTCGATTTCTTCATCAGGACTGCTGTGGTGATGACGACTCTCGTTCAAAATATGAAAGCGGGGATAAGGTAGATGTTATTAAATTGTAGAGATGTGTACTTTCGGAGAACTTAAATTAACATTTCATGCATAGATCAAATATGATATGAATGTATAGTTTATAATATCAAATGGACATCCCACACACATTTGTGGTTTTACGGGATGTTGGTGACTCCATCCACCGCGCCACCAGATGAGCTGCGACTCTAGACTTCAAGATCGCTCTCTTCCACATGCATTACTATTTCTGTTTCAAAAAGGCAGACTCTACAGGAGCGTATTCAGAAACTACTTTCCTACCCCAAAAAGGCCTTTTACCCTGGGCCATTATTCTCTATTGCCAATAAGATACGTTATGCGCCGCGTTAAGATATCTGCGTGGAATCGTACGGCAATTGCCGTACTGACGTCACACGTTTTCGGCAAGGAATTTCGTGCGGCATAGTGAATAAGCGCCCTGCTAAAATCTAATTTCCCTACATGCCTAATTCTTGCTATAATGAAACCTAGCTATATGTCTACATTATTTAATGATGATGTTCACTTTAATCATTTTGTAAATGAATAAAACCCCTTGTAAAATATGTATCTCTTTGGGCGGGAAGGCAGCACTTTGCGGGTTAAGTCATACACAAGAAGCAGATCTCCCATTCCAAACCATCAAATTCTAGAATGTTCAGAAAGACTCGTTCAGGGATGATCAGATCCCGTCTGAAATCCAGAGATACATACATATCCTGACATGACCACCATTAAATATCTAAACTAAATTACCTATTTCTTTCTTCTACTCTAAATAAGTTATACCTAACAACTAACTGTAAGATTTTACATAATATTTATTATTTAGAGGAAATGCACATCAAGCGGATCATTTAATAATTCAGCTGTTCTTACTTGACACGAGTCTTCAAATATCTTTAGATTCTATTGACATTGTATCTGATATTGTATGTGTGGTGAGTTTTTATACCAAATAGATTAGCGTCATTAATAAGACAATAAATCCAAACTCTTAACATATCAGTCATGAACAAGATTCTTTTTCACAAGGAAATCTAGATCAGTTCGGGAAGACAAGGTTGTGAGGCTTGCCAGCCTCAGATGGCAAATACTTGACCTTTCCAATCAAAAATCCTTTTCAGTCATATCGCTGGAATAGTCAAATAATTCCCCTCCAATGCTAGAGTAGGCTTAATAGTTCAAATGAAACTCCTCCAACTAACTTCAATATCTAAGTTTGAAATTCTTCTCTTAATTATAATAACCTTAATTTATTTGGAGCATGTAAGTGTGGGGAAATTTGTCTTGGCTGCATGTAAGTATGACTTTGCTATTGAGATATTATTATGACTATAAACGTCAATTAACCTAACACCTTAATCTCGTGATAATAACAAAGTCATTGTGATATAACTTCTCAGATCCAAATGTCAACAGCCTGATCTTGATCAAAACAGTGATAAATTGATTTAGCATTTAGTTCATAAAATAACCAGTTACTAAGGGACATTTATACGGAAAACGCCGAAGGAAGAGCGTTATAAACAGTTCAATCCGTTAACAAAACTATGCACATAACCCATTCTTTTATGTTCCCTAACGGTAAGAGGACACAAAATATACATATATACGTAAATAATACGCTTATAGCTAACAAATCAAACATGCCATGCTTTGCCGTACTGCAACTCTCCTTTCAGCTGTAAACAAAGTATGATCAATATAATAAAAACAGTATTACATACCCAAGTACAGCACCGTAACTTATACTGACACTCCTAAACACATTCAATTTACATTGTGGAGTAAAGAACCTAGATGACTAAGCTTACGTCATCTTCCTAGCTTGTGACTTACGTTATGCTCCCATTTTAGCAATACTTTCCCGCTTGTGCAAAACCTGATCGATCAGCGCTTGTGTAAATTGTAAGGCCTACCCAAATTCTAAGCTCAATTTGCCCTATAAAATAAATCCCTGCCCAAACTAATCTACCAAAAATCAGTAATCAACCGCTCCCTACAAGTTCAACAAGGAACTCACCCGCTTCTCGAATCCGATTTACTTTTATTGAAATGCCCACGCGTCTGCTAAGAGGCGCTGAAATTCTCCCCTCTCCCCGCAGTTCTACGTACCTGCTAACCCGACTACAATGCCCCGTTCATATTTTCGAAAGTTTGTGATAAGTTTTGCTAGTCATTAAATATAAGGTTTTATTACCAACATGTCTTGCTTGAATTCTTAGAAACTTATTTACAAGTGACCCTTTCTTCAGATAGTTAAACGTATAATGAATTCTATGACGATACAATTTGGCCATATTTTTAAATGATAAGTGTTGACTTTTATCTTGAATTAACATTTCTCAGTAAATCTTCCAATGCGGAA
Organism: Alsophila aescularia; assembly: GCA_946251855.1. NCBI lineage: Eukaryota > Metazoa > Arthropoda > Insecta > Lepidoptera > Geometridae > Alsophila > Alsophila aescularia. The sequence continues at coordinate 11,910,232 of OX276373.1, forward strand.
CTTTAAAATATTACTCGTAACTGACGAAATATTTATAACGTACTTTAATTTTCGTTAGAATTAAATCAATATGTAACTTGACATACTATAAACGAATATTTTAATTGATATTAAAATAATTCGTTACAAAACCCAACTGCGTTTTTTTTTATTGAATATGAGCTGACGGCCCGCTAAATAATCACACTATTAATAATTCGTAATATTATTAATTGGTATATACCAACATTAGATCAAACAAACAAATTCCTTCAGCCGTCAAAAAGTATTTTATCGATTTCTCGGCTTCTACTCATCGGATTAAGATACCATGTACCCCAGTTTTTAGCTCAAACTCTAAACTATCTAACAAGAAAAACCACATCGTAATCGGTCCAGTAATTTTTAAGTGATGCGCGAACTAACATACAAATAAACAAACAGACAGACACGATTTTTTAATATGTTTTATTCTTGTTCAGTAGTTTACTTTAGGTAACCCAGATCGTTTTTTTTATTACTGTTCCATACATACCATACGTGTTCTTTGTACAGACTTTTTCGTACTTTTTGCTTTAAGAGTATAGCTGTGCCCGCAGCTTTGCCTGTGTGGTTATTTCATTCAAAAGTAGCCCATACGTGTTATTCCATGGCCGTTATTCGCTATGTCGCGTTAAGATATCTTCGTGAAATCTTTCTGCAATTGGCTTAATGACGTCACACGTTTTCGGCAAGGAACTTTGTGTGGCATATCGAATAAGCGCCCAGGACCAAAAGTACCAATAAAGTACATATTATACTATATTTCTTCAAAATTCGTTCAGCCGTTAAATAGGTTTTTATCGATTGCTCGGCATTTAATAATCAGATTAAGATATCAAGTACCCCAGTTTTCAAGTCAAGCCTTAAGCTATCCAACAATGAAAACTGCATCGCAATTGGTTTAGTAGTTTTTACGTGATGCGCGATCAAATAAACATATAGACACACAGACAGACAGACCCCAGTGTTTTTAAATTTTATAGTTTTGTTCTATAGCTTATTTTAAGTACGCTAGACATATTTTTTTAATTATCTTTGTACAGACTTTTCGTACATATTGCTTTATTATTAGTATAGATATAGATTCCTATGGAGAAAACTACTTCTTTTTGGGTAATTACGTAAAGTAAGTACAACGCTCTCGATTAGGCACCAGCTGAATCAATCACTTTTATACCGAGCCAGTTTTTTTTAAATATTATTATTTTCAATCAAATAAACATATAGACAAACAGACAGCCAGGTCCCAGTGTTTTTAAATTTTATAGTTTTGTTCTGTAGCTTATTTTAAGTACGCTAGACATATTTTAATTATCTTCTTTGTGCAGATTGTTCGTACATATTGCTTTATTACAAGTATAGATATAGATTTGTATGGAGAAAACTAATTCTTTTTAGGTAATTACGTAAAGTAAGTACAACGCTCTCGATTAGGCACCAGCTGAATCAATCACTTTTAAACCGAGCCAGTTTTTTTTAAATATTATTATTTTCAATCAAATAAACATATAGACAAACAGACAGCCAGGTCCCAGTGTTTTTAAATATTATAGTTTTGTTCTGTAGCTTATTTTAAGTACGCTAGACATATTTTTTTAATTATCTTCTTTGTGCAGATTGTTCGTACATATTGCTTTATTACAAGTATAGATATAGATTTGTATGGAGAAAACTACTTCTTTTTAGGTAATTACGTAAAGTAAGTACAACACTCTCGATGAGGCAACAGCTGAATCAATCACTTTTATACCGAGCCAGTTTTTTTAAAATATTATTATTTTGGTATCGAAAATTCAAATTAACGAAATATTTGAAGTTTCGATACTGCCGCACTGTTGTAAGGCGAGACTGGCCGCAAACTTTCTAAATACCGTGAGCTGTTAGGATAGGAACTTTTGTGTGCGATATACGCTCAAAATTGTAAAGGCTTGTTTGTGGATGAATCCGGTTTGACCAGATCAAAGCGGTTTGAGTTGTGTTTCAATTGAAAAGGCAACACACGTGCCACCTCCGTGCAACATTTTCCGAGTTCTGTCGCATTCTCAATAATATTAGTTTGGAAATTATAATCGTCTAGATCTAAATAAATAGATAGAAGATATATATACCTTCTATCTATCTATAATTATAATAAAGCATTATGTAACAAAAAGTATATACGAAAAATATAGGTACAATAAAAATGATCTAGGGTACTTAAGTTAAGCTACTGAACAAGTTTTTTTTTATATCATTTCTTTCTGTTCTCGCATCACGTAAAAACTACTTGACCGATTGAAATGTGGTTTAGTTTTTGATTTGATTTAAAATCTGGTGTAGTTTTTATCGCAATCAGATGAGCAGAAGCCGAGCAATTCCTATTTGAGGAAGTAAGTACTAAATTTTGACTTTTTTTAAAACACTAGAACTATTCCTAAAAAGTATAAGGAACTGTAGAACTCAGCTGCATGCGACAAGAACTCTCATTTATTTCTGATTTGCTGACAAATGATCTGCAACGGGAAGTTAACAGATCATTTTGTCAATTGACTTTATTTTAAGGTAAAAATACCAGAACTATTCCTAAAAAGTATCAGGAACTGTAGAACTCAGCTGCATGCGACAAGAACTCTCATTTATTTCTGATTTGCTGACAAATGACCTGCAACGGGAAGTTAGCAGATCATTTTGTCAATTAACTTTATTTTAAGGTAAAAATACCAGAACTATTCCTGAAAAGTATCAGGAACTGTAGAACTCAGCTGCATGCGACAAGAACTCTCATTTATTTCTGCTTTGCTGACAAATGATCTGCAACGGGAAGTTAGCAGATCATTTTGTCAATTGACTTTATTTTAAGGTAAAAATACCAGAACTATTCCTGAAAAGTATCAGGAACTGTAGAACTCAGCTGCATGCGACAAGAACTCTCATTTATTTCTGATTTGCTGACAAATGATCTGCAACGGGAAGTTAGCAGATCATTTTGTCAATTAACTTTATTTTAAGGTAAAAATACCAGAACTATTCCTGAAAAGTATCAGGAACTGTAGAACTCAGCTGCATGCGACAAGAACTCTCATTTATTTTTGATTTGCTGACAAATGATCTGCAACGGGAAGTTGGCACATCATTTTGTCAATTAACTTTATTTTAAGGTAAAAGTGCCAGAAATATTCCTAAAAAGTATCAGGAACTATAGAACTCAGCTGCATGCGACAAGAACTCTCATTTATTTTTGATCTGCTGGACAAAGATCTGCTAAGTTCACTGACATATCGTTATACTAGTACAATTTGGGCACCATTTCCACATACGTTGCCCATAATATTTATTAACGTTATATTCTAAAGTCAGTTGTAGTTTAGTTGCGTTCCGAATCGAATAGTTTTTTTTTTCCGTTTTAAATGTACTGATCTGAAAATGTTCCAATATAACCATATATCTACTGGTAATATCTCACATATATTGAAATGATTGAAATACTCTTTATATAATTCTTCTCCTTTTTTTTCTTCTTTATGTACTTTTGTTCCTGGAATATCACAGGTTACTTTTAACCCAGAGTAGGTGCAAAGCAGCAAGCACAGCTAGTTAATAAACAAGACATGTGCACCCATGTCTTGTTTATTAACTAGCTGTGCCCGCTGCTAAAACTAAAACTCAAATACGGTTGGGTAAAAAATAGCCTATGACACTCTTGCGATGAAGACGAATCGATTGATACTTCGCTTGTCAAAATCGGACCAAGAGGGGTGACGCCCATGGTGGAACACCCACATACTCACATACATACGTACATATATAAATATATATATAAAATAAAATAAATATATTCGGGACAATTCCACACCAATTACATAGCCCCAAACTAGAATACCCTGTACTATTGGTACTAGATAACGGATAAACATACATATATACGAATATTATAACATCCATGACTCGGAAACAAACATTTCTGCTCATCACACAAATGATTGCACCTTGCAGGATTCGAACCCGCGACCGTTTGATTACGTATCTAGGATCACTAGCCACGAGACAACCGTGTCAACTCATTAGCTTTCCCTTGCTTCGCCGTATTCGGGTATAAATTATAACTTTTGCGATCAACTGAGGTACAAAAAGGTATGGCATGGCTTTAGCGGTAGACAATAAACTTTTCTCATACCGCCCACCTAATTTCAAAATCATCGTTATGAAAGTCTCTAGTGGTGTTTAGATATTTATTTTACTTGACGTAAATCCAGATCAATATATAAAAGTGAAAAGTTGTCTGTTTTTTGTTTTGTTTGTATGGGGAGCTTTCATGTGATAACGGCTGTACAGATTTTGATGAAATTTGGAATGGAGATAGCTTATAACCTGGAATAAAACATACAATACTTTTTACAAAAAATGTTGATTACTCGCTGTAAGGAATGGTTGCCGTGGAAAGAAAATAATAAGAAGTCAATCAAAAAACATCAATAGCGTTGGTGCTATACATTTGCATTGATTTTTAATATCCTTGAAGAACATAGGATGTTTTTTTTCCCGATAAACTTTAGTCCGCAGGGCCGACATGGCGGGCGAAAGCTATAGCAATAGTACATTATATAAATTACAGTACAAAAACAGTTTTCTAAATAATAAGTTCAATCGTCGGCTTTACTGATTAACAGCGTACTTCGTACTTACACCGTAATATTCTATTATCGAGTTCGATTCACCTACAACCTACAGTTCCTTGCTGTTTGTGCCCAACAGAATGTCCGTACAGACTGCGGAATTGCTTAAGCTTTTGTACACAAAATCAAGAATCAAATTTCTAACCTCTATTATTTTAGAAGAAAACGCTTGCACTGACGACACTTAAACAAAATTTTTATAATTATACAGCGAGGTATCTTGCAAAAGTTAATACAATTCGCTAGCGAAATTAGAGTACAGTATTCTTCTGTTGGAGAATTCTCTTAATATAATTTCAAATTCGGCTCCAGATTATTAACATTTTTGTAATTTTCTTTGTAAATGGAATATGTAAATTGCTGTTTCTCATTTAAGTTTTTCCATGAATTTGATGAAAATGTGGTTCTAGGAATATAGTATATTATAATGTGGGTATTTAAATATATTTACCAAAATTATAATAGACCATATTAAATATATATAATATCTGTTAGATCTTCTGTATCTGAGAGAAAAAAAAAATTGTAGCCTATTTATTTATTTCCCAAAATGCACAAATCTATAATTACATCATCATCACAGGCCTAGACAGCGTAACCGTCTCTGTTTTAGCAGGTCGGTTACACTAGGTAGCTTTGTGATGTCAAGCACTCTCTCGTTTGTTACTTTATCTCTCCATACAATGCTTTGAATGCTTCGAAGAGCTTATAAAAAAGCAGTATATACCAAAAATTATGTACGATAATTAAAATAAAATTGGTTTAGTGAACTGAAAATAAGCTGTTTGGTTGGACCAAAAATTGGTTCTCTCTGTATGTTTGTTCGCGCATCACGTAAAAACTACTGAACAGATTGGGATGCGGTTTTCACTGTTAGATAGCTTAGGATTTGATTTAAAAACTGGCGTACTTAGTATCTCAATCCGACGAGTAGACATGACAAACAGAAGGACACGTTTTAAAAAAGCTTAAGCTTATTTTTAAGACCCTAAACTTTTTTTTATTATCTTTTTTGTACAGACTTTTTTGGTACTTACTGCTTTATTATATGTATAGACAGATAGATAGATATAGATACTGCTAAAATAATAACAAGAAATAGGTAAATTCAAAAACTAAAACTATGGTCGGGAAAAAAATAGCCCATGACACTCTTGCGATAAAGACGAATTAATTGACACCTCGCTTGTTAAAATCAGACCAATTTTATAGTTTGAAAACATAAACCTTCATATGCTTCGCCTGTGCGGGTCTGTGCGTGAGTGGATGATTTTAAGTGTTTTATAGTTAATACACAATTTCATCTTTGATTTTCCGTGAGAACTTGACAGAATTAACGAGAATAACAAGATCAAGATCTCACTGCGATGTGGCAGCCGATCGGCATGGCGTAAGTGTGTGCGTGAGGCTTGTGCATACTGAGTGGATTGGCATACCTTGGGTGCTTCAGTTTCATATTATTTTATAAATAAAAAAAAATATGGCCGTGTAGACTCTCGTCTTTTTCAAACTTTCTTGAGTCATAGTTAACATTACCCGTGAGAGGTGACTATGGTGTTACAAGCTCGTAAAACAGTTACAGTACATTATTTCTTGTACCTTTACGATAATCTTGTAACGAATGAGACACCCCTAAAACTACATTACAAGGCCTTAATAAAATAAAGCCGGTTACACCCCACGACACGCGCACGACACGATGCGTGACGGTAACGAGTTGCGATCGTGATGGAACCGTTTGTAACGTGCCCTAATTTAGGCGTATGGTGCAAGCTATATATGGTGAAACAACATAGTAAAAAAAAACTATAACAATAAGTGTCACAATGGGCGGTCTTACATCTGAGAGATCTCTTCAAGACAGCCGTCTGAGATGTATGTACAGCAGTAGCCGGACCTCGTTTATCCTGATGCTATCGATTGCAATGAGATTTTCATAATCGGTAAGTGACAGTTTTAAATTGTTAACTATCGATTGAAAAAGCATGAAAGTGGGGCAAAACAGATTGCGGCTCATTAAACTAATTATTAATCCCAATGACTAATAACTAACTAATTATTAACTGATTAATTTCTATTGAAATTGTAGGTTAAAAGTAACTAAGGGCACTGGTATATGATTTATTTTATAACGACTATTACACATGGTCAAAATGGGAATTTAGGGATAGTTACGTGGCGAGTCTAGTTCTTAAAGTTGACATAACTTTACTTACACATGAGACAAAAAATTATTATAAATGTTAAAATAGTAAAAAAAAACACATCTCCTACCAAAATGTCTATTGCTCCTTCGCTGGGATATGTCCATATCCCTATCATGACATTCCGAAGCTATGAAAATTAGTTCTTCAAAAGATATTCGTCATATTGTTTTGACATTTATATACATTCGATATGCACAATAACTTCGCATTGTAAACAATTTTAATTTACTTTTATTGTTACTTCTTCAAGCTTGAAACGTCTTCGTTTCATGCAAATCAGTTTGGATTTGAATGAAATTTGGTACCACGAAAACATATTTTATGTATGGGAATTGCAACTTTCATGTCAAAGTGACAGGTATCAATCCTAGGGGTGCAACAAGGAGGGATTTTATGTTTTTTCCTAAAATGGTGACGGGAGTGGCATATAATTTATAAATGAGAAAGTTTTGTGAATGTAGTATGTTTATTAGAGCGCTGTTTTATCAGAATCATCATCATCAATCCACGTGGGTGATACCGCGGGGCGCAGCTAGTAAATAAATAAATAAATTTATATATTCATTATTTTTAACATTTATTTTTATTATAATAAGATGAATTATATTATTTGTTTATATTCGTTATTTAATTATTTATTCTTCATTCATAATACATTATTTTAAAATAAAATGGTTTAAAAATAATTCTTAAGCGCGGGAACTGAACCATAGTCGTTTATCACCTACACCACACGCAACATCGGTAACAGGATACATGGTACTCACAAATAACTTCCTAAGAAACGTTACGACACAATAAACACTCAGTTTCGACGTGTCACGTACGTCTCGCAAATTAAACGTACGGAATTTCATTGTGGCAGCGATGGAGACAAAACTATACCAGCCTTCGAGTAGGTTTAGATGGCGGGTTAATGGGACTTGCTGTGAGTTACAGTGTTAATACATGTTCCAGGTTGTATGTACGTAGTACTTATACTCGTAGATAGATAAAATGACTTTGTTTTGTAGTTAATCAAATAGTTATTGTACATTTAACTTAACCCTTTCACAGTGCACATTACAGGGGAACTCAGATACCGAGTTACCTCATGATGGTCCCTGGGCAGTGAAATTTTTAGGTCATATAAGCCAAGTACAATGGGTGGTCTCATTATTTAAAGTAATTTCTTCAAGACAATCATTTACAGAGAACAGTTTTGATATGTATCAATATTAGCTTTTTTCTGTTCATGGATTGCACCTTCAAGCCTTTTTTGAAGGTAATTTATATATCCTCGTCCATTATCAGAACATATTTTTTGGATTTTTTCATTGCTCAAGCTTTTTTTTAATCTTTATTTAAAAAAAGATTGCAAAAAGTCCCGAGTCTCAAGAGTCTTGAAAGGGTAGAAGATCTATAGCTAAGTAGATGCTTACTTATTATAAATATATAATATAGAATTTTGTTCTAGACATATTCGAACCCCTTCACCATTTAGAAAAATGTCTACTAAACCACACATAAAAAAGTAGTTACCACGAACTAAAATTAATAAACGAGTTATTCTTTCTGAACTAAGACCTCATGATGTTCCTGTTTTTTTACAATTTGGCTTACTTATGACATAAAATTCAATAAAAATCATTTAATAAATGTTATAAATCAAGATACGACCACAATACAAGAAATAAAATCACCATTGCAAAAAAACATATATATAAGCTGGTTTGACTGATTTTATAAATTTGTTGTGTTTGGCTAAACTGTTGGAATATAGAGCACATGAGTTACTCGTCCACACTCTCTTGCTTCACAATAAATCGACACTATATAACACGAGTCCAACATAGAGCACATGAGTTACTCGTTCACACTCTCTTGCTTCACAATAAATCGACACTATATAACTCGAGTCCAACAAAGAGCACATGAGTTATTCGTTCACACTTTTTTGCTTCACAATAAATCGACACTATATAACTCGAGTCCAACATAGAGCACAGGAGTTACTCGTCCACACTCTCTTGCTTCACAATAAATCGACACTATATTACTCGAGCCCAACATAGAGCACATGAGTTACTCGTCCACACTCTTTTGCTTCACAGTATATCGACACTATATAACTCGAGTCCAACATAGAGCACATGAGTTACTCGTCCACACTCTCTTGTTTCACAATAAATCGACACTATACGAGTATAACTCGAGTCCAACATAGAGCACATGAGTTACTCGTCCACACTCTCTTGCTTCACAATAAATCGACACTATATAACTCGAGTTTCCTTCAAACTGTCGCGGCTGGAGTTGATTACGTCCCTGGAGCCGTCTGTCTATCCTCGGATCAATTAGAGTGCCTCCGAGACACGGAATTGCTGAGCTATCTGCGGCTACAGCCGTTGCTATTTTTGTCGGTCTATAAATACATCTTCGATAAGTGTCTGCAATTAACACATATCAGTGTTAAAATATGAGACTAATGTGGTATTTTTAGGGTTCCGTACCTCACAAGGAAAAAAAAGGAAAACTATAGGATCACTTTGTTGTCCGTCCGTCTATCTGTCTGTCTGTCTGTCTATCTATCTATCTGTCTTCTTTCTGTTAGACAATACACTTTATCTTAGGAAAGCATTAGGTATAAAGTAGAAATTGATAGCAAATACTCAGGTCTGGAATACCTTGGAGATTTAAAAAATACATTTCTAAGTCATCGCAATCAAAAAATACGGCCGTTTATTCCGCAAATCACACTCGCAATAGGAATCAAAACCTATATGGTACTTCCCGTTGACCTAGAATCACGAAATTTGGCAAGATGCAATATCTTACAGCACAAGTAAAGGAAAAAAATTGAAAATACAGCTGTCAAATTTTTTCTTAAAATGTAGTTAGTTACAAAAACATTTTTTTTATTTTTAATCTTCTAGGTTCGGTTCTTGTGATGGATGAATTATTTACATACCTACAATTTTGTACGGAACCTTCGGTTAGCGAGTCCAACTTGCACATAACTGTTTTTTTATAGCTTGAGCTCTCTTTGCGAGATAAACCCGGAATGAGGAAACCGCATACGAACTATGGTTATTGACATAGCTCTCAGAATTAATACGTTGAAGTGGCAGGCTATCAGCTTTTAGAAGAATGGTTCTTGAAGGACCGGAAGAAGTAGCGTAGAATATATAGTTATTCTATGGTTGAACGGCTCTCTCAAGGCGGACTATTACCTGGTGAAAGTTGCGGAGAGGCGTTGGATGCAAACATAGCAACCGCTCGTTGGCTTATCGAAAGGCTTATGAGTAGTGGACGTCTTGTCTTGCTAGTGATGATGATGATGATGATGATGATGAAGGCACCCCATGTTCCTCCTGCGAGGAAAAATGAACTTGGGAGTAGAATATATTTTAATTAAATGATTTTGAAAACCTTTCAGACACTGACGTCAGAGTTTGCAATGCCGCCTAAGTGCCTCTGTCAGGGCATAACGACTTCTAGCAATTGTTAGGAACCAGGGCCCTAATTCTATTAGCTACTAGCTTTTCCGCTCTCGACTTCGTCCGCGCGGACTACTGTTTATTGCGAAAAACAGTATCCTATGTTCTTCTAGGATATTAAAAATAAGTTAAGTAGGTATAGCACCAATGCTCTTGATGTTTTTCAGACTTGTTATTTCGTTTCCATGGCAACCGTTCCTTACAGCGAGTTATCAAAATTTTCCAGTTTTCTTGTGGAAACTTACAGTTTTTCGGGATAAAAAGTACCCTATGTTATATTCCAGGGCTATCTCCATTCCAAATTTCATCAAAATCCGTCCAGCCGTTATCGCGTGAAAGCTCACCAAACAAACAAACAAACAAATATACAAACAAACAGACAACGTTTCACTTTTACATATTGGTATGGATTGACAAAAAGCTACTGCGATACATCTGCGATTGAACTGTCTACAGCGTGAAATTTGCTAGTCTGCATCAAGTACACTATCGCAGTTTATAGCAAAAACAACGCAGTAGCACGGATGTGCTACGGTTCCAAAAAATCTCTTGTATGTTGCCACTGAAATAAAATTAATAATGGCTATCAATCAAGCATCAGCGTCAAATCATCATTATTGTGGTTTTCTAGTCAAAATCTATCGACAGCAGCTAGCGGCCCGCGATGTGCTGAATCATGGAGGGGCAAGGCTCAAATTCTAGCAAGATCTTCATGCACCATCCAGTGACTGGTTTACTCCTGCAGAAAAACTCCCCGCTGGCTATGAACTCCCATGGCCAGTATGGAAATCATTCAACTGGCTACAAACACAAGTGGGCCGCTACAGGAGTGACATGTGCAAGTGGGGCTGTGCACCAGTTTCAAACACCCAATGTATGTTGAGAACTCATAAAAATAATGCCAACAATGTCTTGCCCCTAGAGCACCAACACCTACATTCCAGAAAACTTAATAGAAGCCACAGACAGTGCGGTAAATATGGCCACCTTCTGGGCCAAACAAATTTAATTTTAGTATTGAAGCAAGAAATGAAGAAGAATTTAAGGCTCGCGATCGAGCTTAAATAGCGAGCAGACTACGAAAACTGTATAATCAGCGATTTTCTCACAATCGACATGTGCTATTAGGTTCAATAGCTAACAGACCTGGGGCCCGGAACTCCTCCGAAGCTTCTGGAGCGATAGTAAATCCACACACAACTTATTAAGAGTAATTGGCTGAGGATAAAACCAGGTACTGTCGGATTAAAAGGCGCACCTATTTTTATCATTCTCAATAAGAGTTATATTTCAGCCTTAAAATTTACACCACGACTATTTTTTACATTCGTTTTATTTTTTATCCAATAGGTAACTAAGAACCTAAAAAAATATTAACTTTATCGTCCATCTATTATTTTATAGATAGTTCTAATAAGAAAATGTTGTGCTTGTTGTAAAAATAAGATTACATATTTTCGGCAAACGAATAGAATAATCAAAAGAAAATATCGAAAGGGATGGAGTTACCGGTCGCCGGCGGCGCGCCTTTGATGGTAAGTTGTACTTTTACTTTGTGAGCCAGTGATATTTAGAAATGAGATGTCTTGTGGGACTCGGCCCTGGGAATTCATAAAGGATCCTGTTTATCAGCCTCCGCCATCGATGTACGTATGAAATAGATGGCCTGTGCAATAAATCTCAATGTTCAACTTGTGTAAGTCAAGAATATATAGTTTTGCATTGGAAGGAATGGAGTAGCTTACTGATAACTATTTTCATATCCATTTAGACTTGATTTAGGCACCCTATTTTAAGACATAGTTATGTTTGTTTGTAAATTAATGACGAACTGAAGTGGCAATGGGCCGGTCACATTAGTCGAAGAACCAATAACCGGTGGGGTAGACGAGTTCTTGAGTGGAGACCACGTATAGGCAAATGTAGTGTAGGACGCCTTCCAGCCAGATGGAGTAACGATTTACGCAAAGTAGCTGGCAGCAATTACATGAGAAGAGTGAAGGCCTTTGTCCAGCAGTGGACTAATGCAGGCTGTGGATGATGATGATGATATTATGGTTATTTTCCTGAATTAATTTCCTAAATTATTATTGCGTTTAAATAAACCCCAAATTATTAAACGGATATGAAAATAATCATAAGCAAGATACTCCAGGCCTTCCAGGACGAATGCAAAATTATATTTCTTGAATTAAATCAATAAAGTGCCATTCTAAAGAGTTCAAAGTGCAGTTACTGTCACACACACACACACACACACACACACACACACACACACACACACACACACACACACACACACACACACACACACACACACCACACACACAAACACACACACCCTCACGCACCGAAACACACACATACAATTTTCCAAGAGAAAGCTTGTTAGTAAATGCCCCCACAATACATCCCATCAGAAGTTACCCTAATACAGTGAAATGACGCCAAAAGAATTCACTTGGTAAATATATTTGGGCATCTCGAATATCTTTACGCATTTCGTCATACCCAACCCTTCAACTGACGTCTCCCAAGAGAGAAGTTATAAAAATCTTGTCTTTATTTCTCTTCTATCTCGCATAAAACGACTCTATATTCTCTATACGTTTACCTTATACTAGCTCTTGCCTGTAGTTTCACTCTCGTGTATTTCGGCATGGACATCGTGAGCTTTTATACCAGACAGCCATCTTATATTGAGCTCAGGAGTTTACAGACGAACTTATGAAACGAGGTCCGAATAATGTGGTTTAGTTGTTAATATAAATTGACAAAATACTCTACCGTTTCCATTATACTAATGTATAGAGCAAACGAAGGGAAATATGATGCAATTCAATAATAATGCTGAAAATCATTTATAAAGACAGTTTTTACGACCGTAAATCCCAATCGCCCCCAGACAGAAAAGTTACTCAAAAAATATTTTATGTACGAACTCGACCCAGTTATTTTTATATGTATAAGATAAAAAGATCCTAATACGGACAACTAGCAAGATAGAACTGTAACTTCGTAAGGGCGCTTGAAGCGAACCATTCATGGTCCGATTGCTCCACGATAAGGCTCCAAGTTGTTATGTTAATGCTCTTTTTCAAAGGATAAAGTTGGCCATCTTTAACGCTTTAACTCTTGTGGAAGTATTTAATGGGATATTTCTTTGGAAAATTGTTCTTGTAACGGCGCTTTGCCAATACTATGTTCTTAGTAAATCTACACTTATAATAAAGCAATGAGTAAGAAAAAGTCTATACAGAGAAAAATATTTTAATAAATGGTCTAGGGTTAAAATAAGCTTCTGAACAAGTTTTTTGTTTAAATCTCGTCTTCCGGTTTGTATATATGTTTGTTCGCGCATCACGTAAAAACTACTGAATTGATTGCAATTAAATTTTCTTTGTTGTATATTTTAGGGTTTGACTTAAAAACTGGTATATTGCCAAGCAATCGATAAAAAATATTTTTGACGGCTGAAGAAATTTTGATCAAATGTTGGTATATTGGTACTCGTATTTTTAGGTCCTGAAAAATAGCACATAGAGAGAAACGACCGCGTGTGCGACGCCGCAGGCACAGGTTATATATTGAGTTATCTTTTAAGCATTACTTTTAGTTTTAGCGCCAACAAAATGTAATTGGATTAAATATTATTTCGATATTATTCAGTAAAACCCGATTTACAAAAAGGAACAAAAAAAGGTTTTATTTAGATTGTCCTACATATAACGCACGAAAAGTTGTATAAACAAATATATCTAAAAATGCCTAAATATTTTCTTTTCTAATTAAAAGGTATGAAAATAAAAAATAGCAACTTTAGAATTTGGCGAAATCATATTATCAATTTCAAAAATCCCTTGAAGCAGTTTTAATACGTTTGAATACCTTTTGATAGATTTCTAGTTTTTAACTGCGAATCTAACTGCAGCTCTATTATTATGTAACTATTTTTATCGTCTTGTATGATAGATTTTTCGGTATGAAAACACTCATCTCCTTGCGCTAATTTAGTGGACTTACTCAAAGTTTATTGCTGCATTCCTCGCTTATTGACAGCGGGTTACAGTACCAGCACTTAAATGATTAAACTTATAATGTTTATGACATCAAAATTAGAGAAAAACATTTTCGATGTCACAACCAGCATTACCAACAGAAGACTACCATTGAAAAGTTAAATGCCCTCGCAATCAACACTTTTAGTCGCCCCGCAAGCCTGCTCGTGAATAGGCCCCATCAAGATGCGTAATTAAAGCAGTTGTTCCAGAAACAAGACCACAATTACGCACGCGAAGTTTTAATACGTTTATTTCGTTGTTTCCGTCGTACAACGAGTGTTTGTCTTTATGCGTTGTATTCTTAGTCGCCCTCCACTCGACACTCGAAAAAATATTATCAAAATAGTGTTTTGTTTTTTAAGCTGAGTTTAAAAACCACACTAATATTGTATATATTACTAGATTTCAGGCACGACTTCATCCACGTGGACTACAGTTTATCACGAAAAAAAGCATCCTATGTTCATCTAGAATATTAAAAACCGATGCAATAGTATAGCACCAATGCTCTGGGTGCTTTTTGACAGACTTGTTATTATTTCGTTTCTACGGCAACGCATGTCATTCTGTTCCTTACAGCGAGTAATATTGTCATTTTCTGGTTTCCCCATGGTAATTTATAATTTTCCGGATAAAAAGTAAAAGTATTGTTGGTCTCTATATTGTACAGTACCTATTTACAAAGTTTCATCAAAATCGGATCAGTCATTTTGGCATGAAAGTTCCAAAAACAAACAAACAGGCAACGTTTCAATTTTATATATTGGTGTGGATAGGAGGTAGATTTGCCATATACGCACTCAAAATATCCAGCAAAAAAGATTTCAAAGTCGTCATTACTTGTTTTTGCACTGAGGTCAGCTTGAAGCAACCCAAAGTGCGCGGCGTCTATCACGACGCAGACAAATCGCGCGTTCAAAAAATGTTATAATAACGATACAAAACAGGGATTCCTAAAATATTTCAATTTAGGCAACGGATTGCAGGTGTGACTGAATTTGAAACGCCACATTGTTTTACAATAGCTCGTCTAAAATAAAATATCATAAAAATACAAATATACACGAACAAAATATAAATCGCTTCCTATACTCTGAAATTAATTTAGCAATAAGCCCTTCGAGTGTTATAATTAAATGTGTACCTAAACTCTTCAAAACATCCGCAACATATATTTTATTTGTCAATTCAAGTAGACATTTGAATTACTGAAGGTTGTGCTAAATTTTGGTACGTAGCTTCAAGTGAAACACACTTAACTAACGTGCTTCCTACTTAAGTTCAACTTCACTTAGTCTAAGAAATCATTCTCGAGAAAGAATACTCCATTCAAGGATCGACTAAGCATACGGACGAAAATCTCCCCCTCGTATTTACCGAGCACTTTTCTTGTATGAAATTATGTCTCGGTGTTTGTTTTTCTTTATTAGTTTCTCCGCTCCGCTTCACTCATTGTTCCGAGATGTGAGGAGCAGAATTTGTGTTGTTTGCGCGGATAGATTGGTATTTACCTACGTTTCTGTTAAGATTGAGTTGGAACGGAGCTGAGTTTTCATTTTTGGCGAGTACTGGAGGGCTGAATTGTTTGCCCTGTCTTGAATGGGCCAGGCCTTAAATGAATTTATTCGTTATCCTTTTGGCCTTATGTTTTGCAGTTTAGGGAAATGGTGAATCTTTTTTATTCCACGACATGACCTGGACCTTGACGTTTCTATTTATATTACACTAACTGAAAATTCCATACCAGTTGCTTGCCACGCGCGCACGCGCATGTATGCGCTCAGTACTGCGCAATGTTAGCTATTGCGCCACCCGATGATCATGTGCCGTCAACAATATTTTTATCGATTGCTCGGCTTCTACTCATCAGATTGAGATACCAAGTACCTCAGCTTTTAAGTCAAACCATAAGGAAAGCTAAGGGTGTGAACAGTGAAAATCGCATCACATTTGGGGTGTTAACGTGAAAATTGCATCATATTCAGTAGTTTTTATGTGATGCGCGAACAAACATATAGACAAACAAACAGATAAACAGTCAAATAGACAAACAGACAGACAGGATGTAGAAAAAAAGTTATATTCTTGTTCAGTAGCTTAAAGGTAAGGCCTTAGGGTTTTTTTTAGGTACCCTAGACTAGGTTACGTCATTTGTTAAATTATTTATTCACAAAGTAGAATATTGTACCCACAGATACGCGCGATTGCACAATGAAATAATTAGCATCAGACCCTATAAGTTTTTGATGTGTAACATCTTTCCGCTCACTTTCCTGCAATCAATAGGAGTGATTTCATGAAAAGCGCAACCAATTTGTAACTGGAAATGCGTAACCAATGTGTAACTGAAAGTGTGTAACCAGAAAAGTGTTACCAGACTTGTGTAATAGGAAACCGGGGAAGCGCGCGCTATTTGATTTACATTTTGCAAACTACGGGAGTGAATTCGTGAAAAGCGTAACAATGTGAGAGGAAGCCGTCTTCGGCTTCCTAGCGCGCGCTATTTGATTTGACCAATGAGCGCGTGCGGTCCTATTAAGCTAGAAGCCATCACATACAATGGATAGAGAGCAAAATGTAACACTTCAGTCGGGAATAGAACTCCGGTACTTTAGACTAGCAGCCGAGCGTTTGCAAGCTGACCTATCCTGACATGCGGTTTTCTGAAGAAAATTAAGATCAGATGAAGTAGTTGCAGATTCATAGTTGACCTCTGAGTGCGCGCGGTGCTAGATTATGTTAATGTTGCCTATTACCAAGGTGAGATGTCCGATGTTAAACATACTACTGTAAGGCTCGCACGTTTTTTTATTCCGTAAGTAACGAGTCGAGTAGGTCGCTAGCTTCATAGTAAATGTAATGCCTGCCCATAGCAGTTGCAGTGGCACCAAGAATTTTGCTTGCAAAATCTTGCTCGTCAATGCACTGTGCTTTGACATTGGTTTTTAAGTCTCATTGCCCAGTAATTTCGCTGGAAACATTGCCCTTCAAACCGAAACAGAAATGTTTACACACTACTACATGGCGATTGATTATCTGAGAAAAGTGTAGAACTTCCCCAGGCATGCTCTTGTACCTTGGCTTTGGCTTCATTATCTATACTTATAATAAAACTATAACAGGTCCAATTCTGTACATCGAAGATATGTTGTAATTTTTTTTGGAGGCTATTCTGTATTCCATTCTGAAGCCAAAACTGTGTTTTTTTACATTTTTGTTTGTCTGTCTGTCTGTTTGTACCTTGGCTAGGCATCTACTGAAACTACTGAATGAATTTAAATGAAATTTGGTATGATATAAGTTCATACTACGAGGTAGTCCTACCTCGTAGTATAAGATACATTTAATCCCAAAAAATTAAATGGTTCCCGCAGGATAGGGGTTGAAAGTCATTTAAAAAAACACTTACCACTCTGAAACTACTGGACGGATTTTGATGCACCTTGGCACAGTCATAGTTTATAAGATGGGTGAAAATTGAGAATACTTTCTATCCCGAAAAAATAAAGGGTTCCTGCGGGATAGGGGTCCAAATTCTGTACATTAAAGATGTTGTGTAAAGTTGTTTAGAGGCTGTTCTTTATTCGCACTAAAGCCAAAAGTCTGTTATTTTTTTTGTATGTCTCTTAGATGCGCATCACGCCGAATTAAACTACTGAATAAATCCAAATTAAACTTGGCATGATATGAGTTCATACTACAAGTTCATAGGATACTTTTCATCCCAAAAAATTAAAGAGTTCCCGCAGAATAGGGATTGAAAGTTATTTCAACGAATATTTATCACGCTGGAACTACTAGACAAATTTTAATGCAATTTGGTACAGTCATAGTTTATGTCATAGGTCAAAATTGAGGATACTTTTCTTCCCAAAAAATAAAGGGTTCCTGCAGTGTAGAGGTCCAATTTCTGTACATTGAAGATATTTAGTAAATATTTTTTTGGAGGCTGTTCCACGAGTATTATTCGTACTGAAACCAAAAATTTTTCTTTTTTCATTTTTGTCTTTTGTCTGTCTGTCTATCTGTCTATTTTGGCGTGATAATTTAGTTTGTTCTGCATCAAAATAATTCTAAACAGCAAGATCTTATAATAGGAAATACTACTAACTAAATACTCAAAACTCAAAATTCTCAAATATGATTACAATTTCCTCAAACATATTTATTCTAGTACTTAACTTCGATGTATGAAGATGTATGATATGAATTTACAATAGAAAAGCTGTATCCTAGGCTAGTAAAACTTAGAGAGTCTGTGCTCAGCAGATTAACATGTATTGGTCACAACGCAACGGAATAATCTTGTCTTTGCCTTAGAATGTTCTAAATTAAAAGAGAACTTGTGCAAACAGAGTGTGTGTGTGTAAGATTGTGTTTCCCAGAGGGATATTAAACTCTAAAACAGAAAGTGAAACAGAAAATAAACAGAAAGTATCTTTCAATAGTATATTAACACGCAAGTAGGCGAAGGCTTCCCTCACTAGCGTAGCTCGCTGACTCAAAATGATTTGGAGTGGACCAACCTGGAAGCTTCCTGGGACGCCGTACCGTAGTCTCGCGTGCCGCCGCGGAACGCCTCCTTACTCCACTCGATCAGCTCCTACTGCTTCTCCACGAACGGTGCCTGGTATCTTCTACTGGACAGATGGTGCGTTGGAGTCCTTCTGGAGTCCCTTGTAGACCGGCTTCTTCCACGAACGGTGGTGAGCCCCGGGTGATCGCGCACAGCAGCTCGCAGTGGTGACGACAATAGCCGACCGTAGATGCACGATTTTAACCTGGCTTTTGCACTCGTATACTTATTTCGCCTGTAACAGGGCAGCTTCGTTCTGGACTGCGTGCCTCGTTCGTTTTGTTCACAACAGAGAACTGCATGTTTTTCTGCTGCCTGCGGCGATCTTAATCACGTGCCAACTACGTGAACTAAATCCTGTTTTACGTCCGAAATCAAAATCCCTTCCACAGGCTTCTCTCTTGTATATATACGAACTTTGGTTTGCACTTCGAGTAGCATTCTACTCAGACCTCGAACTTCTGGTATCCAGAAAACTCTAGAAAGAACTCTGCAACTTGCTTCGTAAAGCAGACCTTGTCGGCCTAGCTATACAGGTCACTGTCCTCCAGCCAGTTCTGGTACATTCCAATCAGGTTCCATTGTTTACTTCAAAAAACTTCATATAGAAAAAACCATCTCTCCGGAACTTACATGTGATTTCGCCATTATGTCAAAACCTTCCATGGTGTGACCATCGCAAGCGATTTCTAGATTTAAATTATTTTCGACATATGAAACGCTGCCTTATGAATTTATGATTTGTTAGCCAACTTAAAGATGCGACCTATTCTGGATTTTTAAACAACCCGTTCCTCGTCCAAAGTTATCCAGAGCCTGAAATATTCCTGGAACGTCAATAAATAATAGCAACACTCAGAAGCCCTGCTACTTGCCGTCAGAGGTCACCGCTTCGTTTACAGCTTCCTTCTAGTTCACGCCTCTTGTCGCTAGCTGTCGCTGCGTGGATTAACCATTTTATCTATTTTGAGACAGTAGATGAAACTTTTCCCTTTCACTCGCAGAGGCAAATTCAACCATTATTTCTTGATTCTTAGATAGGTGAAATTATCAATCTGTCTTCAACAAGAAAAGCTTTCATTCATTCATTTCATTTTCATTCCTTCAACGAAGAAAGTGGCGCACGCGTGGTGGAGTTCGGCGTTTTTTTACAAACTCGGCGTCTGGTTTTCAGATACGGAGAAAACACAACTTGATCTAATAGAAAAGACGCTGCTCCTCGCCAGATGGCGTTGTACCCAATACATTCTATTTAATCGAGATCAATAACAAAATCTTACTTGGAGTCATGATTTAACATGTCACAGGACATAGGATACTTTACATAACGAAAAATTTATGTGTTATTATTTAGGGGTTGAAACTTATTTAAAAGAACACGTACTACGCTGAAAGTAATGGACGGGTTTTGATGCAACTTGGCACTGTTATATGATAGGTTAACACTGAGGACACGTTTTATCCCGAATAAGTAAAGGGTTTCTGCGGGATATGGGTCCAAAGTTATGTTAATATTTAAGTAATAAAAAATATTTTTTGGATGGTTCTCTATATTCGATACTGAAGCCAAACTGTTTTACTTTTTAATTTGGTCTGTCTGTTTGTCCGTATCTTGACCGCGCATAGCACCCAAACTACTAAATGCATTCAAATCAAAAAAATGCTCTTAGGTGCTTAAAAAAGGTATAGAACAATATTTTTTTGTTAATCGTGTCTTTCTTTCTGTTTGTCTGTATGTTTATTTGTTCACGCATCACGTAAAAACTACTGGACCGATTGCAATGCAGTTTTCACTGTACAAGCTTAGGGTTTGATTTAAATCAAGTGTAATTTGTATCTCAATCCGGTGTATCAGAAGCCGAGCAATTGATAAAGTATTTTTGTCGGCTGAAGAAATGTTGTTCAAATGTTGGTATATTGGTCCTGGAATAGTATATTATGGTACTTTGAAAAAACTCAAAACTTTTTTTAGGTAATTTCACTATTGATTATTTAACCGAAATAAAGCTTCCAGACAGGTTCAAATTTACATTACGTGTTCTCTCGTAAAATTCTATCTGATAGCATAAAAATTTCGATTTGCTCAATTTTTAAAGTATATATATATATATATATGTATATATATATATATCTATGTATTTCTGTCTGTCCAGGGCCCCGATTTTGTTAGCTATTAAACCGCGATATCGCAAGTCAACCGCTTGTTATTTTTTTGTGAAATTTTCTAATTTTCCACTTAAAAGAGCTGGAAGCGGAATTTTTGAATTTTTGTTTTTTTTTGATTATCTTTTAATTTCGAAAAATAAAGAGCTGGAAGCGGAATTTTTGAATTTTTGTTTTATTTGATTATCTTTTAATTTCGAAAAATTCCCTAAATTTTTGCTTCTAGCACTTTTAGGTGGTAAATAAGAAAATTTCGAAAAAAGAACTAGCGATTGACTTGGGTTCAATAGTTAACAGAAAACAGAATTGGGGCCCTGGAAACTTGCAATTAAAATTTTGAGACTTGCCGATTAGCTATCCGGCTGAAACTTTCAGGGTAGCTCATAAATCGACGAAAAGGAATAAAAAACACATAACATGTGACAATGCAATTAAAAAAATTGTAATATATAAAAAAAGGTTAAAAAGCATATAAAAGCTTTTTTTAAATTATTCTTAGTCCTCATTTGCTCCACTTTTTGTAGTTCGCTCCTTTTGATCCCAAAAAACACTCCTAGACACTTATCCTATAAGTCCCTAGTCGTCACATCAGCTGTTTTGGACATATAATTTTAAATTCAAAAAAAAATTTTTTATATTTTTATTTCACAACTTATTTTAACGTACTTAACCATAGTCTAACGTTACAGTGTTGAAACCTTATAATCAATCTATATTTAAATAAGTATAATTTGAAAAATTAAAGCTTTAACGAGTTTTTTTAATGAATGTCACTTTAAATATTTAAACGGGACTTAATCGCGCTGAAAACTTAATATTTATTTACCTCGACATTTCGATCAAGTTGCATTGAAAACAATGCAATGCAACAAGTTGCAATGATGGTTATAATTGTTTGTTGAAGTCAATGAACAGACAGCGGAACAATTCTTGGGTCATCTAAACTCGATCCATGGCAACATCAAGTTTACCTATGAACTGGAGGTGGAGAAAACGTTAGCTTTCCTGGATGTCAGAGTGTCGGTGAGACCTAATGGCTCGTTATCTCATTCTGTTTATAGGAAACCAACACACACTGACAGATACCTCAACGCCTTTTCACATCACCACCCGCGGCATTTACAATCAGTAGCCAGATCACTTTTAGACAGAGCTCATGCCCTCTGTGACCCTGAACATTTGGATGCCGAAGTGTCTCATGTTCAGGAGGTACTCAAGCGAAACGGATATGTAGTGACCAAACGTTGGCGTCCTAGACACAGATATAAAAAGAGTAGGGCTGATGTCGATAGATGTCCGGCTTTCATGCCTTATTTAAAAGGAGTGACGCATAAAGTCGGTGCTTTATTAAAGGACTTTTCTATCAAGACCGATTATACTCCTTTATCCAAGTTAGCAAGGCATGTTAGAACACCGAACGATGTCATTCCTTTTCAAACTCCTGGAGTATATAAGATAGATAGCAGCTGCGGTAGTTCCTACATTGTACAAACCAAGCGTACTATAGCGGAAAGGGTCAAAGAACACATTGCAGCTGTAAAGAACCGCCAGATAAATAAATCTGCAATCGCTGAGCATTTGCTCGAATCGGGCTCTAATCACTGGATTGAACTCCATGACCCGAAGATCTTCTCCACGGAACGTCACTACTACTCCAGGATTGTACGAGAAGCGGTTGAAATTAAAAAGTATCCCAATTTCAACCGAGAGGATGGTTTCAAGTTGGCTGCGTCCTGGAATCCCGTGATAAGCAAGTGTTCGCGTCGCGGTTTATGTCAGAAGATATCTGCAAATGTCGTTAGTGTCGTGTGTCGTGACAATTCTGGTTTTTTACAAAACCAAACGCAACGGTAGTTGGAGACAACGCTCGCCCTTTTCGACGCTGACACCCGCTACTTCAGTCTTCTCGTGACCACGATCAATGCAACTTGATCGAAACGTCGAGGTAAATAAATATTATGTTTTCAGCGCGATTAAGTCCCGTTTAAATATTTAACTATGTGATCGAATCGCGAAAGTTTTAAAGTTTCGCAATTCTAATTCTTTTCTTCTATTCTTCTATTTTCGCGTGAAAATAGCACTTAAAGTGACATTGTATGTCACTTTAAGTGCTATTTTTTCCTTTCTTCTTTTTTTATTGCTTTTTACTACGTTTTTATATTTTTTTATTGCCTTTTCACTTTTATGTTTTTTTTTCATCTATTTAATTTATTGCATTGTCATCGATTTGTGAACTACCTTGAAAGTTTTTGCAGGATAACTACTAAATTTGAGTCGCAAGATTCCAGGACAGACTTAAATACATAGATACATAGTTAGATATATACATACATACAAGTGAAGTTATATAAAACCTTTTAAAAAAGCCCAATATCTCATAAAAGGGATTCGTCCAAAGGTTAAACTATAGTTAACTTGAAATTGTGTTAACTATAATGTTTCAAGCGTTGGTGAGCTAGCCTTAGAAGTGGACTATTTTGTTATGCAAATGTGTAATTCATGAATTATATACATGGAATTAGTCAGGTAATTGGACGCTCTGAAGCGTGCCGCCAATATAGAGGGGTGGAGGGGGGCAATGAGCTATGGACGCGTCGTAGATTATGTTATTATAGGGGTTGAATGAAATATTTTATAGTGAAGGCTGAGTTCAAAGCGATAAGGCAAAATATTATTATGTATACCTACTGTGGGGCATTAATTATACACGATTTATTAATAGTAGTTTATAAGACGGTTGCATAATGAGCGAAATTAAAACAATCACTCGAGTGTTTTAATACCTAGTTATGTGCCGTTTCATACACTACTTTATCGACACTACTTCAATAGAAACTTACTTTTAATGAGCTCGATTGTCATGTTCTATGCTGTTACGTGATGTCAGGTGGAGTCAAATTCTCCTCACGAACACTGTTTTCACATGTTTAAAACATCTCTGTCACATTTTTAATCAAGATAAAACATTTGATCAACAAAAATAACACATTAAATTGGTTAGGTAATAATGTAAAGTAAATTATGGCGCCAACATCCAGTCCACAGCGAATTCGCGCACCTACGGTCCAGCACGCGCTGCCATACCAATATATAAAAGTGAAACGATGTCTGTTTGTTTGTTTAGGGAGGTTTTACGTGATAACGGCTGGACGGATCTTGATGAAATTTGGAATGGAGATTGCTTATACCCTGGAATAAGATATGGCATTCGTTTTAACCCGGAAAATAGTAAGTTTCCATGGGAAAACTGGAAAAATGTTAATTACTCGCTGTAAGAAACGGTTTCCACGGAAACGAAATAACATATATGTCAAAAAATATAATAATAATAATAATAATAATAAACACTTTATTACACCATATTATAAGGAATAAATACATACAATAATTTATTTAAACTTTTAAAATATCAAAGTTTTGGTGCTATACTGTCTAATTTTGCATTGGTTTTAATATCCTAGAAGAACATATAAAACGTTAAAACCTAAATTTACTATCTTCCAAAAAAGAGTTTGGTATCTGTACAAATATATCATAATTTCATAAAAATAAGCGATGGATTATTTTTTATGAATAGTGGTTTTTGATGGCGAGTGGTTTGCGCACAGAACATTTTGTGGGTTCACGAGTCGTACACTATTTAATAAATATGTTTATAAATATATTCAGGACAATTCACACCAATTACCTAGCCATAAACTAGGATACCCTGGTACTAGACAACGGATAAACATAGCAACAAAGATACGAATATTACGTCCATGACTCAGAAACAAAAATTTCTGCTCAACACACAAATGGTTGCACCTAGCGGGATTTGAACGCGCCACCATTGGTTAACTCCACAGTCAGGGTCACTAACCATTCGGCCAACCGGTAGTCAAATGTTTCACGTTATGATTCACTAGTAACTCGCCCCGGCTTCGCACGAGTAGCGCTCACACAGCGGCATTTTTCTTACTTTTAGCATATTGATACCCGTCGTAACTTCTAAATTAAAGTTCCGATTCGAATTATTTAAATAAGAATTTACATGTACATAATCAATCTTGATTATGAAACAATTTTGTTAGATAATGATTAATATAATGTGAGGAGAAAAACAGGTCAGAAGGCGGAGCCTAGAGGCGGGGCCTAGCATCAGGTGATGACTTGTTTGCGCAAGACTGGCTGAAACTGGTTTCGGCTGGGCAAAACTTTCGTCGGCGAGGCAGCGAAAGCAGCGCGCCACTTTTACGTTGGCAGTCGAAGCAGTCGGACGTTCCTGAATATCTCTTGAGTTCCTTAAGTTCCCCCCACTTGATTTTGTAACAGTGCTTAGTTTACTTTGTTGAGTTTAAAAACGCCTTTTTGTGTGTGATTGTGTATATTTTTTTTAATAAACCCACTTCTGGTAAATAATAATGATACGAATGTCATCATCTTTTGATTCTACCCGTGTTTAAATTGGCTAATATGAACAAATAATGGTTATTGTGACTTAACTATAATAGTTAGACGTATAGCCTCAAAGTGTTTTTTGTGGGCAATGAAGAGTACTAAAAAAATGTATAAGACATTATATTATGTAAATTCTATAGTTTTCGCAATGAACGCCAAATAATTACATTTAGAGTCAAATTTTTGATACCATTATTGCAATGTTCGTAGAGATCTATTTTTTTTGAAAAATATTTTTCCACACACTCGCTGATAATGTAGCTTTCTAAAGGATAAAGAGTTTTTAAAATCAGTTAAGTATTTTTTCAGTTAATCCATTACGAACAAACACTCATACAAACATACAAAAATTAAATCTTTTCTCTTTGTATACTATATTAGTGTAGACTATAATGACTATAGTCTTAAAGCCCAGGGTGCGCCGTATGTTTGAATATTAATCAATTTATTAAAACGCTACCCGGAAAAGATCTTAGCTTGCTCTCCTTTACCTAACCTAACCTAACTAAGGACCATGTTATTACTAAGTATTGCATAACCGTGATGTGATAGGCATGTGGCACTCCCAACTAACCAATGCAATTAGAAGCAATGGAACCGCACCAATAATTCACCCTTTGCTGCACAAATCTATAGAAGGGTTAACAAAAACAGCACATAATTATCACCAAGTGTTCCATGCCAATAAAACATAATGATATCGGAGTAAGTTATTATTTGCGCCCTGGGGCTTTACGCGTTTTCTTGTGGCTAATTTCCGGCGGGTAACATGTGAAAAAATTATATCTTTTTATTGTACTAGTAGCGGCCCGCGGTTACACCTGATTGAGGGACGATGATGATGATGATGATGATGATGTTGAAAGTATCCTATAGATAGATAGATAGATAGATTAACTCTTTATTGACACCAAGAACATAAAACGATACAAACATAGGAAAACTTTTAGATTATTGGTATAATGGGCGGTCTTACCGCTAAAAGCGACCTCTTCCAAGTTTCATCAAAATCCGTTCAGCCCTCTGAGAGTACGTATTATGATGATAATGATGACAGTGAAAAGTATCTTATGTATTATTTCAGGGTATAAGCTATCTCCACTCTGAATTTCATCAAAATCCGTTTAGCTGTTTGAGCGTGAAAGATGATGATGATGATGAAAAGTATTCTTTGTGTTATTCCAGGGTATAAGCTGTCTCCATTCTAAATTTCATCAAAATCGGTCCAGGCGTTATCACGTGAAAGCTCCCCAAACAAAGAAACTAAGAAACAAACAAACAACTTTTCACTTTTATATATTAGTGGTGAACTATATTATCCATTCGCAAAATAATCCATGTAATATTGACGATACAATAACATTTCTATAAAATGGAAACCTTTTATCAACCTTTTATCAATAGCTTTTTAACAACCCAAAAGAAATACTGTATATTTCCGACAGCATCCGAAAAGTTTTTAAAGCAAGTATTTACTGGAGATTTTATACATAAATCGTGCTGCAGTGCTGAAAGAACGCATAATTAGTGACGAATGATGCTGCAAGATCTAAGGTCATCTTGCAGATGCATAGGCTGATATAACACTGAGGCTGATACCATTTAAATAATGAACATGCGTTTTTCATATAGTGTCCAAGACTTTTAATTAATAATGTATTGATGTTCATTATTCCTGATAATATAATATTTTTATGCAAAATATGACCCATTTTTATGCTCACCTTATTAGATCTTTAACAGTTAATTATGCCATTGGCTGTAACTGCCACAATAAAGCTAATAGCTCTAACAGCTTGCGATTAGACGAAACGCCTGCTAATGTCCCACTTGCGCAAAGTTTAGCGTTTTATGAATAACTAGCGACGCACCCGGCTACGCACGGGTAGCTACGGATTTCTCCAAATATATTTTTTACAAACGTTTTCTTGTCCACCGAGTGTGGACTTCTTGTCCATCGACCCATGTCTGCAACTCTGCCCTAGAAAACCACAGAAAAAAGTAATAGTAGGTATAAAAAAGGGTTAAGCATAATTGCAATACGCTCTTCAAAGACATCGTAATAACTTTCAAACTACTTGTCAAAAAGATTAGATCAATAAAAAGTTGAAAATGAAATTGACTTACACGGAATTAATAAGATTATTATGATATCTAATTTGATACGGATTAATACCTATAGTTTAGCCTAAAAAAATTTTTTTTTTCTAAAATAACCTTAGTTCGCGTACTTTTTTGTAGAACTATGTGAGAAAACAATGCTTTCATACGTAACTTTCACATAGCACTTAGGATTTACGCAGCGAATGCAAAAACCAAGACGGGTATTTTTTTCCCGACTTCGTTGGAAAAAAACGCTCTGTATCGACAAAATGTATAGAAAATATTCATACGTATGTCTTACACTTTAAACCTTTCTCTTGAACCTACGTCTAGGTGAATACCGGAACAAAATTTTTGGGCAGGCAGAAAGAGGCATTCAGCGACTTTCTTTTATAATATGATACATAATGATAGTGGTTATTGCAGTTTTATTAGATTATATTTAATGTATTTGTAAGAAAATAATGTAATTATTTAATTACACTTATAAGTAATAACTAGTCACACATAATGCAAAGATGAACAGTTATTTTAGAAAGTTCTTAAAAAAAATACCCATTTCTACTGTCAATGTCTCGATTTGTTTTATAGGTCCAACAAAAATCTGAATGACCCGTTAAAATATCAGCTCTTATTTCACAATTAATTTATAAGATGTACATATAATTTCATCGTCTACGAGAGAGCTTTTAACCTATATTTTAGGGTCATCTCAATTTGCCATAATTATTTAAATTATCGCCATTTTTGCCGACCCTACCACGGAAATTATAGCTAATGGATTTTGGCCCTCAGGCAATATCGATGCATAATTGCATCACGATATCACGGCCGTTGGGCCGCGCCAATTTTAATACGATTTCTGAAATTCTGACTTGGACTTTACAAAATTGTGGGGCTATTTCAGCGTGAACTAAGACAATGTGAATTTTGGCACTATTTATATTATTTTATAACGACGAAGAAAAAAATATGGGTAATTAAAACGCGAGGAAACAGTAGACGCATGAAAATTGTTTTTTTTTTTTAATTTTCTTTTTGTTTTGTTGGTCTTAACCCATTTTTTGCATCGCGACCAAATACAGTCTCGGTAGATTTGGTCCACGAGCAATATCTGTGTACACCGAATCAAATTATGGTACCCGAAAACGAACATGAAATCAAGGAAATGGGAAACTTTACAGCACTTTCGATAATATCTTGGTATTTTGGGAATATTTCGGTAATAGTGATACATGCAAATTTTCGGATAAAAAATAATTAAAAAGATTGACAAGTGTGTGATAGTTTGTTGTGTAGCATAATTTATAAGACCAATATATAAAAGTGAAATATATAAAAGCGTTGTCTGTTTGTTTGGAGAGTTTCCACGCGGATGAAGTCGCGGGCGGGAAAGCTAGTCTACACTAATATTATAACGAGGAAAGATTTTTGTTTGTGTGTTTGATTGTTTGTGTGTTTGTTTGTAATGGATAAGCTCAAAAAAACAGACCCGATTTAAAAAAATCTTTCACATAAAGAAAGCTAATTATCAGCGAGTAACACTAGCAAGATTTTATTTTTCATAAAATTAGAGTTCCCTTCGAAAATTGCAATTATGAATCCCGGGGTATTAAATTTTGCAAAAAAACTCGATTACTTTGTATCACAAACCAAAGAGTTTATAAATACTACGTAAGATCACAAACTAAGCAGGAAATACGGGTCTTTGTATATGGAACGTTGCCATGGAAACGAAATCACAGAACATCTAATAATCATTGACGTAGGAAATATTACGTGAGTATAAACATTTTGTGTTGTTGTTGTTCTATTTGTCCAAATAAAGTACCTACTAATTGTATCTTTCTATATATCTACCCGTGCGAAGCCGGGGCGGGTCAATAGTTTCCAATATTTCCCAAATATTTTGATCAAAGTCATTGATCGTGATCACTTGAGAGTCACCAGAAGAGTGAAGTGACGGGTATCAGCGGTATCAAGAAGGGCAAGCGTTGGAGACAACTACCCGCACTTGCTCATATACGCTTGATTGCACCTGGTAGCTTAAGTGCCAAAAAAGTACTGCGAAACAGTATTAATAGGTATTCTAACGAATAAATAACATTTTAGCGACATCAAATTCGTTTTAAATAAGTCGTTTAAATCTGTTCGAATTGCGAAAGTTTAAAAGCATTTCGATCATTTAAAAATGATGGTTCCCGGCATCAATACCGTCGAGGCCACGTCGATAATGTGATTTCGTAAAATGTCAGGTTTTTAGCGAATACGCCACGTTTTCACCGTAAAATATGCGTCGGAAAATGTGCGACACTTTTGGTGGAGAACGCTATGTTGGGCGGTAATTGATGGATGTTATTGGGTACTAGATGTGCCCTCGGTTTTGCCTACTTTGTCGTTACTCTGGGTTACGTGTTATTCCAGGACCACAAGAACTTCCTGTCCGCTATTGGTAGCCCGTACGGGCCAAATCATATATTATTAATGAAAATTTTACAAATAAATATACATAAAAAATGTAAAAATTTATATAGTGTTTTTAAATATTTTTTAAATTTACCGTCCTCAAATACAGATTTTGTGCATGGCAAACCTTAAGGATACCAATTACCCCAGTTTTTAAATCAAAACCAAAGCTATCGAACAGTGAAAACCGCATTGTAATTGGCCTAGTAGATTTACGTCATGTGCGAACATACAGACAAACAGACACCATTTTTAATTTGCTATATTCTTGATCTGTGGCTTATGTTAAGAACCCTGGCCACTTTTTTTTATTAGCTTCATTGTAAATACTTTTTGTAACTTACTGTTTTATTATAAGTATAGTATAGGTAGCTCGGCGAGATCAATGAACGTCCGACGGTAACTTGTGAGGCTTTACCCGGTTCGAATCTCGGCCTTGCACTAAAAATACCTATATATTTAAATTGGTTATTATTTAATTTGGTTATTTATTTATTATTATTACAGACTTGGTACCTACAGTTCAAATCAGTAAAGGAAAATATCCTAAGGTACAGTCGGAATGCCCAAAAATCTAATATTCAAGGATACCTTTACCAACTAGCACTCTTTGCTATCTCTTCTTTCACTCACTCTCTTCTGGCTTCGTATATCGAAATGCCTATACTTATTATTCAATCTTTTCTCAGAACAAAAACATATCATTTTTGTTTCAGTGTTATCTAAACTGTCATAGAATATTTTCACATTCATCCTCTACGCAATAATTCACAAAAAGTGACATCTTCATTATGAAAAATAGAATCCAAAACTGTTTTACTATAGCAACAAGGTTTTAAATCACGTTTCGGATTTAGTCAGATAGCTCAATCAGGTTTTTATAACATTTCGAATTGGACACAGCTCGGCCGGGATTATTTATTCAAACAGCGACAGCGTTTGATTGAAATACACTAACACTGTTTTTTGTTCGTTCTGCGTTCCCGCGTATGTCATATTGTAAGTTTTAACTTGTACCTAGAATGTGTTAAAAGTACTAATATATTATAAAAACGGTTCCTGTAATTAGAATCACAGTGAGCAAAGCCAAATAATCTTTTTAGTCGCAATGTCAAAACACACAATAATTAATGATACATCAAAAGCGCAATATGACAAAGATTCGCAGTGTCAAAAGAGCCAAATGTCCTAAGAGTGTAAAGTCAACGGCATACAATGACCAAGGAGCGAAATGCCCAAAGCGCTCATATACAAACGAGCGAAATGCCAATAGCGCAATAAGTCCAAAGTTCCACTTGTACTGGTTAAATTGTCATCATGCTGCTACTAAACAAAATGATAAGAATCTATTTATTCCAATATTCTGTACACAGCAACACAGAAATCAAGAGATCAACTTAACTGTTCTTAAAACTAGCAACTAAGTACCTGCGTACATAGATCGCTGCCATGTAAAGTACAGTACACGTACAGTGCAGAACTAAGTACCTGCGTACATAGATCGCTGCCATGTACAGTACAGTACACGTACAGTGCAGAACGGGTCTGATGGGTTTTTAACCTAGCATATATCCTCCTTTTTACCCGAGTACGGCGAAGCAAGGGAAGGGTAATAAGTTTAATAGTATATGTATGTATCTATGTGGGTGTGTGGATGCTCCACCATCGCCCATATTGGTCCGATTGTGAGAAGCGACGTATCAATCTATTCGTCTTCAGGTATAGAGTATCAAAGGCTTTTTTTACCCGACTAGCTTGGTCCGATTTTGAAAAGCATGAGGTATCAATCGATTCGTCTTCGTTTATAGATTGTTATAGGCTATTTGTTACCCAACTACGGCGAAACAAAGGAAGGGTTATGAGTTCAAACTGAAAACTTGGTCCAAGTTTGGCAAACGAGGTAGCAATCAATTCGTCTTTATCGTAACAGTGTCATAGGCAATTTTTACCCAACAGTTGTCGGGTTTTAGTTTTTGAAGTTACGTCTTGTTCTCACTTAACTTCTACAAGAAAGTGAAACAAAAATAACATTAAGACTAAGGCTAATAGTAGACTAAGGTCATCAGAGAATCTTATCTTAAAGATACCTATCCACAGAATTTCTATGATTGGTCCATTTCAATCGAAGCTGTTCGATTATGGAATGCCCTACTTGTAGATATTAGAAGCACACCTTCACCCAAAGTCTTTCAAAATCATGTTATAATGTTTTATTTATCGCACTAGCTGAGCTGATACGTTTTCATTCCAGTTCTTGTTGTGAAAGTGTATCAATTTATAATATATACGAGTATATTAATATAATATAATAATTATATATATGGATACCTATTAATATAAAGCTATATTGCATTATATTTACATAATGTATGGTGTAGGTATGTGTTTATTTCTTTACTGAAAATCACCGTCCCTTACTCACTAGTTATTCCTCTCAGTGCACGGTTGTCTGGAAGAGATCGCTCTCAGCGATAAGACCGCCCCTTGTGTCACTCATTGTTAATCTATATTTTTAGATATAATTTCTCGTTGTACGTGGGGTGTTCAATAAATAGTTAATCAATCTATCTATCTATCTATTAAGTTGATGTGCTCACACTGCCGTTATACCACCTTCTGCCCATCATATTCATTCGACAATGTACTGCAGCAATTACGACGCAATATGAAATTGCGCTCCTGCGGTCGCAGTTTGTGTTTTTTTTAACCGTACATTTTTATGGTTGCTAACGACAAACGGTGGATATTAAACAGTAATTACACTGATTTGGTCTGGGCATTTAATTAGGGTTACACGGCGGTTTGCCAGGCTAACCCTTTATACTTGGCACTAGCTGTCCTGCGGTTTGCCCGCATGGTCATTTTTCTGAAATAAAAATAACCTAACACATAGGATACATATGCATACATATCCAAATAAATATTTGTATCGATTGCTCGGCTTCTCATCCTATTAAAATGAAAAGTACATCAGATTATTAGTCAATGACTAAGTTAGTAGTTACGAACAGCGAATTTTTACTCTATGGAGGAGGATGACATCAAGAGCAAGCTCATTCCACAGCTTGCTAGTGTCAAAGAAGTGACCGTTTTGACCAATGCTACGTTACGCGTTCACGGACACTTAGTCACACGTGTTTGTCATATGTATTCTCCATAGAAAATATGGACCTGTTATACCAGCTGATATCCCACTGTTTATTCAATATAGTTCAGGGATGACATGACTGCTATAGCAGGCGCAAATCTTCAGACAAACACGGACGCCATAGCGTCTGTGCAAAAGTATGGTAAATATGACACTAGCGGATTGGTAGTTGGCCATTCTGTGACGCAAATCGTGTAGATGCCTAAATTGCATAGAACAGACGAATGTTCTCACATCCTTGACAAAAAATATGAATAAAGTTCAAATACTATAAGCATCCGACATACAAATAGGAAATACAAAATAGGAATGCCATATAATTCGCGTCCATGAACGTGTTAACAATTTCTTATTCAACATAATAATTGACGTTTTCCACAGTCTAACGCTAAAATCGTCATATAATTCCATTAAGGTGCAAGACACAGTCCAGGGGCACACAGGAGTTAAAAGCTCCAATCACCAAGATATTTTAATTGTATTTTCATTTCTCAATCCGAGTGAATTAGAATCACCTCGCAGGGACAATTACGTGTCATGCTACCAGACAAAGGTACTAAAGGACAAGTATTAAAAATAACGGGACATTATTCAAAAAGGTTCTGGAGGTAGGGTGTTTCTATGTGAAGTTGTGGGAGATGTGTTTGTACGTACATATTTAATTTTAAAAAGGGATTTTCAAGCTTCACAATTATCATTATCAGCCAGTTTTTATCCTCTGATGGCTAAAGGCCTCTTCCAATTAACGCCATAGAACCCGGTCTTCGGCTTTTCTCATCCATTTTCTGCGACCCACCTTTCGCGTATCACTCCACTTGGCCGATGAGCGTCCTACACTACGTTTGCCAACCCGTAATCTCCATTTGAAGACTCGTTTACCTAAGCGGT
The DNA here is from genome assembly GCA_946251855.1 of Alsophila aescularia. NCBI lineage: Eukaryota > Metazoa > Arthropoda > Insecta > Lepidoptera > Geometridae > Alsophila > Alsophila aescularia. The sequence goes on from OX276373.1 coordinate 11,944,436, forward strand.
TATCCATTCTTCGAATCTCTGCCACTTTACCTTGCTGCCTTTGGGCTTGTCGGTGACTTTGATTTTCCGTCGGTTAGCCTCGTTTCGGATCTTAACCTTCAGATATAATGATAATATAATATGTCCGGGACAATTTACACCAATAATAATTACCTATCCCCAAATATACCCTGTACTATGGGCACTAGATAACGGATAAACATACATAGATACGAATATTACATCCATGACTCGGAAGCAAACATTTCTGCTCATCACACAAATGACTGCACCTTGCGGGATTCGAACCCACGAACGACCGTTTGATTTTCTAGCCATCATACCAACTGGTCGTCAAACTCCAAACTTCTGTTTTGGTAGATAAATTCCGAGCATGGCACAGGTCGCTGAGCGAAGTAAAAATTTGTGGACTAGTGTCATTGTGAGTGTTCACGTCTCAACTCCATATGTCAGACCGCAGTAGGACGCACGAATTGAAGGCTTTTATCTGCTGACACTGTGGAATTGATCGTTTACTAGTTGCAGCATCACACAATACGAATTAAACCAATCCGGACCATATTTCTCAGTTTGAAAAGATCCCATTATCAAACTATAATCTAAAGTAATTCTCAACAATTTGAAAACCAGTTTGCAGAGTAGGCAACTCAAACCGGAAAACAGTGGATGCACAACCCCACGCTGACAAAGTCGCTAACAATAGCTAGTCAAAAATAACAGGACATAATTCAAAAAGGTTAGTAAAGGTGGGGCTTTACAAAATAAATCGGGGCTCATTCTGGGGCGCGGGTATCTTGTTCGGAATTTAATTTGGTTTCGGTCATGCGTGATGTCATATAGTAGCCAGGAAATTTCCGAGTGAAAATATCTTTAAACAATCTATGGGCTCACGCTAGATACTTTTTAGCCAACCACGGCGAAGCAAGGGAAGGGTAATGAGTTTAACAGTCTATGTAGGTATGTATGTATGTATGTATGTATGTATGTATGTATGTATGTATGTATGTATGTATGTATGTATGTATGTATGTGGATGTTCCACCACAGCGTCATCCCTATTGGTTCGATTTTGACAAGCGGGGTATCAATCGATTCGTCTTCTTTTCTATTGTCATAAGCTATTTTGTATCTGAATTCGGTGAAACAAATGAAGGATTATGTGTTCAAACGAAAAACTTGGTCCGATATTGCCAAAGCGAGGTATCAATCGATTCGTCATCATCGCAGAAGTTTAATAGGCGAATTTTAACCCGACCGTATTCGGATTTTAGTTTTTGAACTTATTTCTTGTTAACATACATATTTCAAAAGAGAGGGAGAATGTTAGTAGATCGTTCTTTACCAGATTCGTATCTACGTAACCTTTCAAAGTATTTATTGGTTGAGTGGTTTGTAGCGTTCCGTAGTATGTAAATACATTGTTAAGGGGTTATTCTTGTTTTTATTTTGTTCTCAAGTTGTTCAGTTAGTGGCATAAAGTTCCTGTACAAAAATGGTAAGTCAGCAAAGCGCGAACTTTTGTATAGTTCCATATTCAAAATATTATTGTGACAAATTAAACCTTACGAATACTATAATTATAATAAAAATATCCAAGAACCTTTTAAACGAAACAGTAATAATGAGAGAAAAAATAAATTAATATGAGTCCAAATTAACAACGGATTCAAATTACCCACATATAATTTTATCTTGCAAGTAGTACTTGCTCAGCGAGGGTTCCATACCATCACACGGACCGACATATTAATTTATTTGTTTGCTTTATTTCACTGTTAAAAAGAATACAACTTATACTAAAAGCTTTATGAGAGAGAGAGAGAGAGAGAGTTTTTTGGTTTTTATTAGTTTAATACCATATTCCTTAAAAAAAAACAACCGGCTATCTATTACGTTTCAAATGATACAGCCACTTTAAAGTAGGACAGACAGACAGACAGGTGGCAAAGGCTTAGTAATAAGGCTCCGTTTGAACTCTTTGTGCTTTGAAGGCGGACCCTAAAACGCAAAAAAACAGCCGTTAAAATGGAAACGCACACAACAGATATTCAATAACAACCCTACATTGAATTTAACTGAATTTAATTACAATAATATTTATTTATTAAAAACAAATAGTAAAAAATAGTAATTACAGATAAATATAGATCTACTTACTTTTGAAAACGTAGTATACACACAATTATTAAAAAAAACACTTTGAATTTGAATTAGCGATGCGTGCCAACAGCCTCTTTTATTCCCACCCTTATTTTAACAAGGGACTTTCAGAATATGAAGGTAGGCAGAAGAATCAATTACGATCATTCCCCTGGTCCGTATTAATCTCCTGTCGATGCCACTGACAAGCAGGGCAAATAGGGTCACGGTAACAAGATACATTTTAAAATATTATCGGTAATAAAACCCGGTCGGCTCATTTATCCCCGGGTTCGGGGAGAAATGGTTCTAAAGGTTCATTTTGCCCCGTTCCTACGAATAATGTTATTGAAATTCTGTCTAATGAGTTTAGATTTTGTTTCCGATTAAGTTCTGAACCATAGATATAGGGTTTGTAGCTTCGGGGATGTGTGCGGATGCGGTTTATTCCTGTTTTGGAATAATTAAGCTTGTGTTTGAGTATTTCATGTTTGATTTTAATTGCTCACGAGTGTAGGTATTTATGAATTAATTTTTATATAAATATAACCGTGTGAATTTTGGCTATTTCCGCGGCAGACAGCTTTTTAAGGTCCATGTCAGGGTCATATCATACGTTGTAATAGGTACCAGCATCTAGGGCGTGGACCGCATAAATTAAGTGCAACGCACACAATTGGCCTTCTTTTGCCTTAGTGGCGTTTGTGTAGCACGTGACTCTACGCTCTACAGTCTCCGTATGTCTGTCTCTCTATTTGTTTTTGTTTTAGTAATATTAAAACTTGCTTAACTAGATCTAGGCCTTTTTACTTCATATAACAAATCCAGTCTTTACCAGTTGCAATTTGCAGGGCAAATTATAATAATATTTCATGGTTTGATTTTCGATTTAAAATTAACAGGTAGTCCTTTGACTTAGAGGTAACACTCGCACGCTTTAGAAGACGTATTTTTTTTTAAACTCGCTATTATTTTATATTCTTTATTCGCGAGAGGCAATGTGTGCACGCGTTCCTACCTTCAATCATTACTTATTTGCTTAGAATTTAAGACAAGTTTGTCTTTTAAGTTTCTATGCCTAAAAGATCACGCAGAAAAAATAGATCATTACATGAGGAAGATGGAAAAAATAAGAGAAAGATACAGTTGTAAACCGAGAAGATTCCCTTTCATCCTTAGACCAGATGAACAACTAAATAACATCCAAAGTTAGTATACATTCGTTGTTTAGTAGCTACCGTACAAGTTCTATTCAAAGCGAAAGCCTTATTACGATAATTTGCCATTGATTCACATTTGAACATGGCAAATATCTACCTACCCGCCATAGATTCCAAAGAGAACGAGGCGTATGTTACCTAATGTCATGGATTTGAATTCATTTGAATTGTGTTTTTGAAATGAGTTTAAAAAACGATTCCTTCTAAGGCGTGCAAGAGTTGCCTTTTAAGTCAAAAGACTATCATCCCCTTATAAATAAAAAATATTTAAACAACGTTTATTCTAGGCTTATACTAGGAATAGTTATGCTTAGAATATCCTAGGAATAAGTTTCTTACAAATAAACTTCGTCATAACTATTCCTCCGATTAGCAATAAAAGCTTTATAAAAAGTACAATTTCGTCTATGGCCACGCTGTGTCTGTCATCACTCTGTCACTTTGACGTTTTTACTTGATACAATTTTGCAACAGGCACTGCAGCATAGAATAACTTAACTATACGAGTTGGTGAAAGAGCTACGAAACAATTGGCCTAAAAACCGTTACCGCTACCGTTTTTATAAAATTGATATTTAACACGAAACTCTTCATCGCCTTACAAATCAAAAGGATTTTCCCTGTTTTTAAACGTTTTAACTTTTCTTACGGTCTGTATTTGATTAATTATATCATTAACTTGCTCCACTTCAACTATTGCTTTTAATGCCATTATAGGTATAGATTTCAAAATACTTATTAAACTGAGTTAATGAAGCTGTGCATATAAATTTATATAAATCATATATGCGTTTTTTAGGTTATTCCGGACTTAAACTAGAATAGCGTTATTCTAGTTAGACTTAGTTAGAAGAGTAACGCTGACGTTATGCTAGGTATAATTTATTCCGAGTTTATTTGTTGACAGTTAGCTTATTCTTCGTTTTAAACTCAGTATAACTTTTTAAACTAGATTGAACTTATTGTTGTTTGTTTGTTTATCGTATGACGTAGTGCTGGCCTCTGGTGTCAGAGTTTGTTAAGCCACCCGAGGGCCTCTGACATGGCTTAACGACTGCTATTAATCAATAACAGCCGGGACCGACAGCTTAACGTGCCTTCTGAAGTACGGAGCGATGGTGCGGAGCCTAGGATTTGAACCCGGTATCGGTATCACTATAGAACCGTTAGGCCACAATCGCTCTCATTTAACCTATTAATTTTATATCTTCAAAATAAACTACTCATATTATATCGATCAAACTTCACCTGAGAAGTTTGTTTGATCATATTATAATACTCACGGAAGATCACATTACACATTACGTTCTAAATTCATCGAAAAGGCGTTAATTATACTTACACTACGACTATCTGAATCTTTAAAAAAGATTCCTGTCTTAAAGTTACACCATTTTAACTTCCCTTCTTCCATAGTCCATAGGCGAAGAAACCATTAGGTTCAACGTGTAACTTATGATTGGCACAACATTTAAGTCCCATACTTAAGGAGATACATGTGTCTTAAACTTTGCAGACAATCTTGCGATGTCTTGCAAAATATTTTCGTCCTTCACAGAATTATAAAGGTATAAGTACTCGTGTCTCAATTCATCTTTCTATCTACTTTTGACGTCACTTAGAACCTAAGGTCGCGTAGGGTTTGGCTGAGTTTAATTTTTTTTATTTAGGAAAAGCGCTTTTTTGAAAAGCTTTTATTTAACTTGCAGTGTATAGAAGTTTGTTTAGATGCAATCTTGCGAGCTGAAATAAAGCTGAATAAAAACCAGTTACTCTTATCCTATGGAGTTGAATTTTTACACGTTGGTTAGGTACCGATGACAATGCATTTTTATGGTAAGCATGATCTGAATCGACATCCAGGATTAGCTCCAGATAAAGGATTTTTTCAACGGTCAACAGCACAAACATGAAATTTTGTGAACGGATTTTATTAGGATAACCGGTTTGTAGTTTTATCAAAAATGGTTTAAGCACTCAATTTTGGGTCCTGACTAGGGAACTCCTCAAAGGTTAACAGCACAGACACGTACGTGCACAGCACAGACGTGCAGTGAATCAAAAATAGGTCCACACGGCTATGGAACAGAAATCACAGGAAACAAATGCTAGTTAAGTTTATGGGAAAAAGGGCTTCTCTTTGATGAATTCATTTTTTAAAAGTATCTCCAGAAGAAGTGAACATGGCAAAGCCCCTATAACTGTGACTAAAAATTAGATTGAATTCATCATGACAGAAAATAAGCACATATTCAGGGATGTCTCATGGATTAGTAAGTATAATACCGGTAGTGATCACCGACTAGTCCCAGGCTCCTTGAATATCAACAACAAGCTTGGAAAATGCCGTCTGGTGAAGTCTACGCTTCGACCAAACCTGCTGCAAGCCGCTAAGTTGGAAAATCGATTCGCTACCTTGGAAACTACAAATGACGTAGTAGAGAAACTTCAAAAAGTTGTAAGAATCCTAAAAGAAAAAGGCACAAAAGTTTGTCTTATCACGAACTCCCCTGATGAAAACAAGATGAAAAAAATAAAAAGGATATGAGTAGGCTATAGTGGCCGTTGTAATACATGGGCTTTGCTATCCAGCGTCACCATGTCACAGTGGAGGGAGGTCTTACTTTGACTTACTACGGTGAAGTTAGGTATATAGTAATATGTTAAATGTATTTATTTATTCTGTGCCAATAGATAGGGACGAAAGGTAAATAGGTGCTAGTATGGATTGATGCAAACCTATCTATTATTACCGATTCCTATATAAAACTACACATAAATCAGCGTGACAGTCCTAATGCGTCGTAACACAAATAATCCATGTTCGTCGAGTCGTGACGGCGCAGGTGTTACGGATTTAATTAGTATTATCTGGATCGATCCGGATATTATACGGGACATGTGTTTGTTCCGCCGGGACATGTGTCTCCAGATGTGTACCTGTAGTTTGTGGGACGAGTTAATTAGTGAAGTTATGGAATGTTAGTTCTATTAGTGATTCTGTATGTTTGTATTATTAGTTAAATTTTGGTTTCGAATTAAGCAATCTTAATTGGTACTACTTTAGTAAATTAGAAAACAATATTTTATAAACATAAAAAAGGTTTTATGCAGTAGCCATGTCATGGTGAAACTTAGAACGTGCTATCTATTTATTTATTTATTTATTAGGTGCACAAAACAGATTACAGAAATATAACATATGAGAATAAAATGCGTAAATGCGTGGTGCCATCTATCACAATTAAATGCGTATCCAACATTTCGTGTCTGTGCTGTTAACCGTTGAGGAGTAACCTAGTCAGGAGCCAACCCCTAGTGAAACAACCATGTCATGGTAAAACTCAATGTGTCTGTTAAATAATAAATGATTTCATTTGAAAAATTAAAACCGGCCATCATAATAAAATGCGTACACAAAATTTATTGTATGTGCTGTTGACCGTTGACGAGTTCCTTTATCTGGAGCAAATCCTAGTTGTTGATTCAGGTCATGCTTACCATAAAAATGCATTGTCACCGGAACTGAACCAACAAGTAAAAATTTAACTCCGTAGGATAAGAAGAAATAGTTCTAATTTAGCTTGCAAGATTTGACCTAAACATACATACATATATACATACAAACATTGCAACATAAACAAAAGCTTTTAAAAAAGAGAAGTGTAAAACTCACAACAAAAATTAGTTATATTATACCTTTTTGAAAATAACATTCAGGGATATGAAAGAAAAACGGTAAAAACAGAACCTTAACGCTTTTATCCAAGATCAAACTCAACGCGAGAAAAGCTATAGGGTGCTAGTAGGTAGCTAGTCTCATTATACAAAATTGTCACACTATCACACTAATGTTACAAAACAGAGAAGTGTAGCCACTCTCGTATACGCCAACCAGGGCCTGCAGCCTAGACATATAGATAGTGATTGCATAACAACCGAAATCGGTACCGATGACAATTGACAGTTATTGTCAAAAGATATCAATTGTCATAGGTATCTGTACTGAAATTTTGACAGCAACTACCAAATGTAGTTATAATCAGACACTGCGAGCGAATTCGGTTGTAAAGCAATCACTGTCGATGTCGGACTGCAGGCCCAGAGCTTAGAGTTTAAAAAATGAGTACTCTCTTATCGAGCGCAAACTTTGTATGTGCGATGTAGAGCTCCATACATTAGAACTGACAGTCCATACAAAACGTCATAAAAAGCAAAAAAAAAAACGATTGGTGCCATCTATCTTTTATGTTTAGAAATATGTGTGTATTGTTGTTACTCCTTCACGCTCAAACGGCTGAACGGATTTAGATGAAATTTGGTGCCAGAATAGCTTATATTTTGGATTAGCACATAGGCTACTTTTCATCATCATCATCATCATCCATCGTCTTCATATACGCAGGTGAAACCGTGGGGCGCAGCTAAGTGGTATATAAATTCAAATGCAATAGAACCTCCACAGCATAACTCAAATCAGAACCATACAGAACTGAAATGTAAATTGCGAATCAGATCGCTATAATAATATATAAACAACACATAAAAGGACTTTGGCCCAGAATCAACACATAAATTCTCGTGAATGTATTTACACCCCACGACATTAATAATTTCGGTCGAGCGATCCTATCTCCAGTTTGATTTCGCGCTTTCCGTTTGTAGAATGCTGAATTTTGGTGAAAAAAGATTTAGGGATGTGTCCTAATTTGTATATACCTATAAATACTTACTTTTGCAGCGAGACCGCAACACGCTATTGACACGTTACGTGTCATAGAGATTATATCGAATTATAGCGACCACGCCACGCCTAACCATAATAATAAATTGCAGTGCCATCCAGAACTTTGGATTGCAATGCACTGCAATGCGCTAGTTAGCTCTAACATTTTAGGTTTTTTTCAATCTCAAAATAAAGTCTAAGTCAAGTCTAAGTAAAAGTTTTTTTTTTGTAAATAGCCAAAATTAACATCTCATGAACAAGGAAAAATACATAATAGTAGTTTATGAAACGGTTGTATAATGAGGGGAATTGAAACACGAAAGTGAATGACGAATAGTATCACTCGAGTGTTTTAATACCTAGTTATGTGCCGTTTCATACACTACTAAACTTTATCTACACTCATGCAATAGGATCTTACTTTTAATGAAAAAAAATAATGCCGTAATACTTTCTTGACTTTGCTGGTAAAAGCTCGTTCGTCATGTTCGTTGCTGTTCCATGATGTCAGGTGGAGTCAAATTGTCCTCAAAAACTTTGTTTAAAACATCTTTATCACATTTTTAATAAATATAAAATATTTGATCAACAAAAATATCTTATTAAATTGCTTAGGTAATAATGTAAAGTAAATTATGGTGCCAAAATCCAGTCCACAGCAAACTCACGCACCTACGGTCTAGCATGCACCGCCATAGATAATAAATGACAAAAACCTTCGTAGATGCGGAGCCAAACGGAGCTTTAATAGTACAATTAATATATTACAACATCGTTTAATACAAAAAAACAGTGCTAAAATTAAATTTATTTTTTATTAGAGACAAGCCGTGCGTAATTTATATCATAATGCCACAAATTTTTGAGTTCAAAATCCGAATTTTACTATATGAGTGTAAAATAAAAAAATATAATAAATAGATCAAATCAATAAAATTTTGGTAAACTAAGTATGCTTTGAGCTTGAAAAGGAAATTTCCCTTTCATGTGCCGACAGAGTTAAATCTCTCACTGGTAAAGGATTCTGCTAAGACTTAGTCCTCTTTGCTAATGGCGCTTACCATCAGGTGAATGCGCTGCTTTGTCTCTTCACTTCACATCATCAGCAGGAAGACCTTTGATGAACATAGACCTCCCAATGGAATGCTACAACATGTGTTTTGTTTTAATTATGTTTCTAAACGCGAGGACTTGTAATTGGCTTTCTGACACGTATAATAAAAAGAATACTTTGTTAATTAAGCTGTTGGTCTTCTTACAAATAAATAAATAAGTAGTTGCTTGCTGTTTGCCTATCAAAAGCGGAGAGTTTGTCACCGGAGGTCCTCCAAGGGTTGGTCCACCGTCTCAAGGGGTCTAATCGCAGATGAAAATAATATGGTTCACAAAGGTCAGGAACTAGGTCGATTTGTAACAGTCACTACGCTTAAAAATTGCGATTTTTTTATTTGAAAATTTTGACAGCAGTAAAAGAAAAAAAATAGAAAGGAAGATATTATTTAGTATACTTAAACATAAGGATCCATACTAATAAGGTTGCAACTTTTACAATAAATGCCAATAAATTATTTATAGTCATGGAATGTCATTGTAACTTTTAAACTTTCGTGATTCGAACACATAGTTATATATTTAAACGGGCCTTAATCGCGCTGAAAAACGCAATTTTTTATTTACCTCGACGTTTTGTTTTGATTTGACGTCGTGGTCACAAGAAGACTGAAAGTAGCTGCTGTCAGCGTCGACAATGACGAGCGTTGTCACCAACTACCCGCAATTGGTTTTGCAATAATTCACAATTTTCATGACACACAACACTAACGACATCTGCAGATTTCTGCTGACATAAAGAAGATTACTGGAAAAACACTATATATAAATATATATATGCACATTAAATATGAAAGCATTTTTATCCGCTTGTGTTTAACAAACTAATAAGGCACATATGAAATATTACTCAACAATAATATTTTAATGATGGCCGATTACATTACTAATTACACTTCACCTTTTTAAGTCAATACATTTATTCATATTCGTTCACTCGTTCACAAAAGTAGCTTCATAAAAGGGTTAGTGTGGCGTTAATAATCCGTTGCAGCTCTTGAGGCACCATTTTACTACATTGTGCAGTTTTAATATAACTAAAGGCTACATAAAATTGTGCCCAAAATGGTAATAGAGCTACTGCATTAGGCCTCTAGAGCACGCTCTAGCACTTACGTCTTAGCACCTTTGGGTATAATCAGATTGGCTTTAAAGCCGTTATGCAACTAGTTTGTGTTGGTTGGGTATCGATGTCGAGAATGTAGCAGGAAGCAGCCAACTTGAAACAAGCAGTTGAAAATAAAAAGTATCCCAATTTCAACCAGGATTCCTGGTTGAAATTGGGATACTTATTATTTTCAACCGCTTCACGTACAATCCTGGAGTAGTAGTGACGTTCCGTGGAGAGGATCTTCGGGTCATGGAGTTCTATCCAGTGATTAGGTCCCGATTCGAGCAAATGCTCAGCGACTGCAGATTTATTTATCTGGTGGTTCTTTACAGCTGCAAAGTTTATGAATCCTAAAAACATTACACTTCTTTTTTGGGCAGTCGTGTAATAACTATAGACCAAGACCTTATAAGCTATTACACAAGCCGTAGCACAGACTACATAGGCGTAGCGAACGAATCAGTCAAAAATATGAGTGCGAAACAATGAAGGCTGCCATAGAATTACTTGAATTTGCATAATTTGAATTTGAGAAGATATGTGTGAAATACTCTCTCTACGTGTGTTAAAAATGTGTGTGGGCAGTGCAAAGTGATAAACTATGTAATGAGGTTGTAATGTTCATGAAAAAAGATGACTTCGTCACAAGTTTAGACATCGCTGCACTTGACAGGTCTCTTGGTGATCTCAGTAGTTTGGTATGCACGTAGAAAGTATCAACTCTTTCTACGGTATACATGAGCTGGAAAGTGCTACTGCCCATTTCCTGAGTTCCCTTAGTTGGTTTTGACAGCAGTCTACGGTTGTAAAGAGTAACACTAAGTAGTACTACTAATAACCCTGATTGCATACTTTTTCATTTTTGGGTTCCATATGTTCCATTAAAAATATGCGGAACCCTTACAGGATCACTCGGGAGTATGACTGTCTGTCCGTCCGTCACAGACAATTAATTCCGAATCTACTGGACCGATGTGTTGAAATTTGGTACATATATGTTTTTTTTGTGACCGAAATACGGACGTGTAGCGTAAATAAATGAATTTTGAATACGGCGGTCACTTCTGTAGGACAAATTCGAAAATTAAAATAAATGTCTTGCAAATTATTAAAATCAAATGAAAGGGCTTGGGACCTTTTATTTTATTTTAAGTTTTGTATTTATAAAGTTGTACAAGAAAATTGATGAAAATTGACCATTACCCAATCCTTATCTCCGAAACGAAGGATCATAATATTTAGAAAAAAAAATGATAAGAATATAGTTATCCACACCAATATATAAAAGAGAAACGTTGTCTGTTTGTTTGTTTGTTTCGAGAGCTTTCACGCGATAACGGCTTGACGGATTTTGATGAAATTTCGAATGGAGATAGCTTAAACCCTGGAATAAAACATAAAATACTTTTTATCCAGGAAAATGGTTAGTTTCCACGGGAAAACTGGAAAATGTTGATTAATCGCTGTAAGGAACGGTTGCCATGGAAACGAAATAATAACAAATTTGTCAAAAAACATCAAGAGTACCGTAATTTTGCTTTGGTTTTTGAAATCCTAGAAGAACATAAGATGTTTTTTTCGCGATAAACTGTAGTTCGCGTGGACAAAGTGGCGGGTGAAAGCTAGTTTGCTTATAAATTACAGGAAACCGTCTATGAAGTCTTAAAATAACATGGTTCCTACGTCTCTCAATATTATGAGACAATATATTCATCTTGCGGTATTTTTTTAAACCAAATCATACAAATGTCTAAAGCCAGTCTCGACGACATCCAAAAATATTCTCATTCATAAATCCCAATATAAACCACTGGAATGACGTCACACCCCTGCCATGTGGTAATTTCTTCCTTCCTTTGCAGAAACGTTTTTTTTGCGGCAGCACCGAGCTCGCTATTATTAAGTAATTTAAGAACGTACTCAAAACCCTGGTTTGTTGCTTGACAGATTTATGTACGAGGAAGTTTGTGATAAAGAGTGGAAGTAGGTCATGTGAGTGTGGCGTGATTGATGTCTACAAAGATGGATGTCACTTTAGTTAGAGTTTCTTTAAAAACTGTATTGCCTAAAGCAATATACTTAACTCCTGTATGGGCATATGCGACTGTTCTTGCAAAACTTAAGCCATCCAACAAATAGACAAACAGACACACGATTTAAAAAATGTTATATCAAATGTTCAGTAGCTTATTTTAAGTAACCGAGACCATTTTTGTTATTATTTTCTTTGTAAAGACTTTTTGGTATTTACTGCTTTATTATAAGTAGGTACATAGAAGATTCAATCCATGACATTACGATAAAACCATATAATTATAAGGTAAGTTGCTGAGTAGTAATCGCATTTTGCAAAATTCTCAAAGCTATTGAACCTTAGACAATTGAATGGCTATAGTTTTCCGGTAAGGTTTAGGGAAAGCTCTATTTACCCCGATTTATTTCATGAACTTATATTAAACTCGCTAAGCTTTCGCGGTGAGGTATTTTTTCTGAAATATAAGGATCCTGTGTTATTCTAAAATAAAAAAGTTCCAATACACTAAACAAAATTTAATTCAGTAATTTTTTCGATTGTTCGTAGTATTCCCGTAGCGTCTTAAGATCAAGTGGGATAGTGATTAAAAGCCTACCAATAAAAAAATGAGCGAGCCTTACAGTAGTTGCATATGATGTGTAACATCTGACATCTCACCTTGGTAATAAGCATCATTAACATACTCTAGAAACGCGCGCGCTCATTGGTCAACTGTGAATCAGAAACAACTTTATCTGATCTTCTTCATCCCGACTGAAGTGTTTGCATTTTGCAATTTAAACATTTTATCTGATGGCTTTTAGCTTGGTAGCACCGCGCACGCTCATTGGTCAAATCAGGTAGCGCGCGCATCCGGCTTCCTGTTACACACTTCTGGTTGCACATTGGTTACGCTTTTCACGAAATCACTCGCATATATTGCAGGAATGTGAGCGGAAAGATGATACAATAAAAATGTCCCACCCGTGTTAACTCTAATCGAAATTAAATAAATCGTAGTTTGGGTTTCGTGTGATGTACTTGGTCATATTCATTCTTTCTTTCAACCAATCATTTTAAAAACATCATAGTTTCAACATCTATTATCATATATTGTCAAACGAACATGTATGACCATTTCTAATTTATTTATCCCTATGACAAAGTTATTTAAGCTCGGCCCAGACAAACTTGTCTATTAACATGAGGTGGGAGATTGCGTTAGCATGTACACACAGTTGTTTGATACGGGTATACAGTACGAAGGCTTGTGCAGTTTGAAATTTGTTGGACTGGTCAAATGATAAAAAGTTAACAAATAGGTACAGAAATAAATAAAAAAAACGAAAAAAAATGGCACATAATTTAGAAAATTCAAGCCTAGGCCTGAACCCGGTAACGTTGTATTCTAAGTGACTGCGCAGTGCGGGTGACGTCATAGCTTGCTAAATGTTTTGTTCTCTAGGTTGTTTTGTTCCTGCCTGGCTAGCGTTTTTGTATACATTTGTACAACAGTGACGTGCTATGCTCGTTTGTGTGCGATTCAATTTAATAACCTTAAAAGGTAACGTATTTTTTGCTAAAATAGAGGCTTCTGCACACTATCAAATTAATTTACGAAAATTAGTCAAGTACACTGTTGGTCAAACTGTATCATTAACCAAAAATATACAATGAGTATCATAATTAACTAGTATGGGGAGGGACCCCCGCCCCCCTCCCTCCATACTTTATATGTGGTAAGTATGGGGTGGGTATTCCACACGTCATGGCAAATAACGTTAGATTTACGACTCTTGAGATTTGGAAAAAAAAAACAGAATTTATCTTAAAAGATTCATAAGGGAACGTTGCATTTAAACCCCTAGTAGCACAGAATAAATAATAGTACTATCTTAGTACTCAGCTGACCAAAAAATAATAAAAACCTTGCCCTTGGTATATTTGTCAAGTCTGACTGACAGACATCGCGCATACAGAGTACGGACTGGTCAGTTGTTATTAACTTGTAACAGGTAAAATAATATGTTTTTGTTATTAGTTTCAAGTGTGGCATAACATTGTCCTTTCCTAAGCCTTTGGTGTTATTTTTTGTTCGGTGTTTGGTGTTATTATGTGCATGCAACAATAAGCTGGCTCGCTCAGTTTTTCTCGCTGGTGAACCATCTTCACTCAGCCGGGTCTTTCCACCAGCACCTTGCCAGAAGAGGCGAGAGAAGGGCAAGACAATTTTTTTTTACTTGAACCCGCACATGGAGCAGTATGTACATAGTTCTTTTTGGTGTGACGTGATAGAATAGTAAACAAACATTTAGGGTAGAAGAAATGTAAAAAAAGTAAAAAGTATTTTAAATACTGTGTATTCAACCATACGTAAACGAATTTACATGCGTAATCGAAACCTGCTGCGTGCTATAGCGATGGTGGCCTAAAGATTCTATAGTGCAATTTAGAATCCAACGATACCGGGTTCAAAACCTAGGCTCTGCACCAATACTCTAAGTTATGTGCGGTTTTCCATCGCTCCGTGCTTCGGAGGGCACGTTAAGCTGTCGGTCCTGGCTGTTATTGATTAATAGCAGTCGTTAAGCTGTGTCAGAGGCCCTCGGGCAGCTTGACAAACTCTGACATCAGAGGCCAGAACTACCTCATACGACAAACAAACAAACAAAACAAGCTGCGTACTTATAAGGATATTCAGTGACACGTTGTATATGTTCCTAAGGTCGTCAGTATGCGTAACTCAAAACCAGAAACATATTATTTGGAGCTAAAGTACTGTTCTACAATCACTAAACTTTGATGATGCTACTGTTTATATACAGAGCATAATGTTTGAACACATAGGTACCTACGGAATTTGCATACCTACCCAGAAACTTGGGAAGTTACTGTCTTTGTGTTGCTAAATCTAGTTTAGTAATACGTGTACTTAGCTCAAATACCCCTGTATTTTAGGCACGTTCTATCTAATAGGTACTTGAATATGACACTTTTGGATAATTATCTGTTTTAACCAGCTAAGTAAATCCAGAAAAAAGGACAACAGCTTTTACCAATAACTAGTGGACTTTTCTACAAGAGTCTGCTTGTGACACCACTCCTTTGATACCAAGCATTCAACCGTAAAGCAGTAGTATGCAAATTTCCGGTTCCAGTTTGAAGGGCAATATTTCAAGCAAAAATACTGGCTATTTGAGTATGAGAAAAACTGTTCAGTGTCGTGCAACGTTTTCACTCAGGATTTCTGGTGGCACTGCATTTTGTTATGGACAGGTGTCTTAACATCAGATGAATAACCTGCTCGTCTTGTAACAGTTGCATAAAAAAAGCTAAATGGCAAAGTCCATAGTACCCTTTAAACTGAATACCGTTTTTTTCTCTCTAGATTGAAGTCCAAGAACAATTAATATATTTTGTCTCCCAAGACTGCACTCTTCAAATACTTAAAAACCATTAAATCTCAATAAAGCTTTGAGTCCATAAAATCGAATCGGGTTATCTCTCCATTAACCAGACAAATACGCCACGATCCTCCGCTAAATCTTCCCTTCTATACGAATAAATTCGTTGAACTTAACCCGTTCTGTATACAGGTGTTTCTACTTAGGCCGTTTTGGTAATTTAGTGGGAAAGTTTCAGATGCCTCGGGGACCTTGGGGAGTGAAGCAAGTTGGAAAGCAGGCACGCACACTAATGTGCGCTTCTCTTTTGTTTCTGGCTGGGTTTGGTGTGCCTTCAAACTGTGGTTGGAAAGGTTGTTAATTTCCGCCCTTGGCTGAACTAAACCACGTATGGCTGGCAGGCATAACGTGATTCTAAGCAGGCCACATAACTGCAACATGTTGCTTCAATATAATCAACTATAGCCCGACCATCACATTAACATTTTGTTGCAGAATACGTTGGAAAATGTAAATCTCGGCCATACATCTGCAACGGTATGGCCCATAAACTTGTCTCCTACACGGGCCACAGGCAGGGCAACAACGGCTGACGAAACTATTCGTGTTGCAGCGGCTTTATTCTGCAATGAATGCAACAACTAATTCATCAACACTTAGAGCAAACTTGAAGTCACATCTGTACATAATGCCGTAAAGTGAAACAATTAAAGTCTTCTATGACTCACCGCTGTTTGTCGCACAATAATATTTTTAACACTCGCTTTTGGGCTTTTAGTCCCCGATAAAAAAAAACGAAAAATCAACCCATTGAATTTAAAAATATATATATATTGTAAGTACCAATACTTACCACAAGATTGGATCAACGGTTTGCAAGTTTTCGTTGAACAAACAGACAAACAATCACCGATTTATTCAAGTTTAAATGGAGATCTTTCTTCACTGTCAATAATAGGAAAACGTATATCGCTCAGTGCAGGACAAAAAGTGGGGATAACGAGAATGCATTATGTATATTTTATAATAGGAATAGTTACTCGCTTCAGAAATTCTCCTCTCAAGGCCTCAACTGTCGCGAGCTCCAGTACTGGCTCCATAAATAATTCCTTGTTTCGATGCGGGTTGCTCAGAATTTTTAACTTTCCCTGTAAACTTGCATGAGTTAATTACAGTTCCAGGTTAATTTCAGGCGGTGGTTTGTTGAACGCTGTTTTGGAGTTCATTTTTTGAAAGTGGGAAAGTTTGAAGAGTTTTACATAATAAAGGTGTTTTCAAGAACGTTTAGTACGGAGTGAGGTGAAAAAATATTTTTGACTTGTTATGACCTTGTGTTCGTACTTGTGTTGGGACTTGGAGGAATAATAAACTTCTGAGAGGTTTAACATGTTATTACCGTATAAGAATAAAGTTCATGGACCGAATTGCCATATTAAAGAGTATATAATCTGGAATGGATTTTAAACAAAGTAATGAAGGAAGAAATGTAAGAATATTTATGATATTAGGTACAATCTTTTCACTTATCCATATTCTATACTAATATTATAAAAGCGAAAATAACTCCGTCACTCTGTTTGCCTGTCTGTTTATTAAGTTTTCACGTGAAAATGGCTGAACCAATCACGATGAAATTTAGCATGGATATAGTTTGAACCCTGGGAAAGGACATAGAATACTGCTTAACTGACAACGGCGAAGTAAGGGAAGGGTAATGAATTTAACAGTGTGTGTATGTATGTCTGTATGTATGTATGTATGTATGTATGTATGTATGTATTTATGTATGTATGTATGTATGTATGTATGTATATATGTATGTATGTATGTATGTATGTATGTATGTATGTATGTATGTATGTATGCATGCATGTATGCATGCATGCATGTATGTATGTATGTATGTATGTGTGTATGTATGTATGTATGTATGTATGTATGTATGTATGTGGATGTTCGGATGTGGATGTGGATGTGGATGTTTTATTGGTCCGATTTTGACAAGCAAGGTATCCATCGATTTGTCTTCAGGTATAGAGTGTCATAGGCTTCTTTTTTTGCCCGACTACTGCGAAGAAAAGGAAGTTAACAGTCTATGTATATAACATGTATGTATGTATGTATGTATGTATGTATGTATGTATGTATGTATGTATATATGTGGATGTTCCACCATAGCGTTGCCCCTATTGGTCCAATTTTGAATGTATGCACAAGCGATGTGTCCATCGATTCGTCGTCAGGTATTGAGTGTAAATTTTGACAGATTACTGCGAAGCAAAGGAAGTTTACAATCTATGTATGTATATATGTGGATTGTTCCACCATAGCATCGCCCCTATTGGTCCAATTTTGACAACGAGGTGTCTGTCAATCGATTCGTCTTCAGGTAAGTGTCAGGTGAGTGTCATAGGCTTATTTTTGATCCGACTAATGCGAAGCAAAGGAAGGGTTATATTTCAAACTTAAAACTTGGTTTGAGTTTAACAAGCGATGTATCCAATCCATTCGTCTTAATCGCAAGACTGTCATAGGTTATTTTTCACCCGAACATAGTCGGGTTTTAGTTGTTGAACTTATGTCTTGTTATCGTGATTATACTGTAGTGCACCCGGAAAAAAGTCGCGGGCAAAAGCTAGTATATAATTATAGGTAATACGTATATCCCTTGAATCCCTTGATCAGAGTATTTATAGGTATAGCACTCTACCTCTGGTACTTTATTTTTCTTCAAATGAATTGTAGTTTAAAAAAATTGAGACCCTTATAACAAGCCCTTTCATTAATGATATATTATGTCATACGGTACAGTATTTTTATTTCATTTTGTAATTTACCCCCCAAAAGTGACTCCCATATTCAAAATTTATTTACGTCTCACGTCCGTGTTTGGGTCACAGAAATTCATATATATACCAAACTTTAACTTAATCCGCCCAGTAGATTCAGACCAAGATCCAGTAGCTGGCTGTGACAGACGGACAGACACACGCATTTTCCTATAAGGGTTTCTTTTTTCATTCAGACGTATGGAATCCTTAAAGTTATTCTAAAATTATTTTATCAGACAAACTGAGATAGTTACTTTTCCGTGATACCTTGTTTACTAAATAAACAAGCATTTAATATAACCAGCACAACTCAATTTCTTGTTGAACGCTGTCAAACTGTCTGTTACATGATTGATCGCAGTACTGATACCGTTCTGACGAGGCCTGTCACTCCCGCGCTTTCAGTACAAGATGTTAGATAAATGATGGCTCTAGTTAAATTGGTCAGTTTTAGGCACGAAACACGCTACAGGAACGTTTCATGAACAGCAGCTGGACTCTGGCATATTATCAATTTTTACGAGGTAAATTGTTATATGTAATTGTCACAGGTTATGCCAGCTGGACAATCACAATCTTAATAATTGAAAGTCCAATTGGGTATATCTATACTATATACTTATAATAAAGGAATAGGAACGAAAAAGTATGTACAAAGAAGATAATAAAAAAAATAGACTAGGGTACTTAAAAGAAGCTACTGAACTAGTTTTTTTTTTAAATCTTTTCTGTCTGTTTGTTTGTAAGTTTGTTTGCGCATCACTTAAAAAATAATGAACCGATTGCAATTCGGTATTCACTTTTGGATAGCTTAGGTTTTGACTTAAAAACTGGTGTACTTGATATCTCAATTCCATAAGTAGAAGCCAAACAATCATCAAAAACATATAGAAGGCAGAAGGAATTTTGATCAAATTATGGTATATTGGTATTTTAGGTCTTGGAATAGTAGATTAAGTACTTTTAACCTAGAGAAATGACCACGCGTGCAAAGTCGCAAGTACAGCTAGTAAAGCAATATGAACGAAAAAGATGTAAAAATATAATTTAAAAAAATTGTCTAGTTTAGTTAGCATTTGCTACTAAACAAAAAGTTTTTTTAATAGTCTGTCTATCTGTTTGTTTGTTTGTTTGTTTGTCTGTATGTTTATTCGCGCATCACGTAAAACTTACTTGATCGATTGCGATGTGGTTTAACTTAAGACCAGGCTCTGCTTTTAAGGGTTTTTTCCTTAAATATGCTGGGTCAACCACAAACCTGATAAATGTGAAACTCAACATACATGTTTTTGAAATCTTTATCTCTCTAAGACTAAGACAAAAACATGATTAACAGAATTTCATTCGATACATTTTCTTATCAAAAATTACGTTATTTTTAGTAATGTTTACATTTTTCTACTCAACGGCGTAAGTTTTATCTCTAAAATAAATCTCACAGCAAGAAAATATAGTTTTAATATAAGATTAAGACAAAATTTACCTAACTAAATTATTAGCCTGCCAATAAAATAAATAACTTTTGAGGCATACGTCATTTAGTTCCGAGCTAAATTGTGTGTTCAAACAGCGCTCGCCATATTCAACCTTGTCACGCAGGCACTACAGTGCTTATTGCGGGTAGCGGGTGGCAGAGTGCAGGGTAGGTGGCAGGGGAGTGGGGAGTGAGAAAATGTAACCTTTGAGCCTGGCTTAATAACTGGGGTACTTGGCATCTTAATCCGATGATGAGATGCCGAGCAATCGATAAAAAACTATTTGACGGCTGAACAAATTTTGAAGAAATGTAGTATATTGTACTTTATAGATACTTTTGGTCCTGGAATAACACGTGTGGGCTACTTTTAAATGAAATGACTTTGCGCGAAAAATCGTAGGCACAGCTAGTCCACACAAAAATATAAAACTGAAACGTTGTCTGTTTGTTTTTTGCTCCCCAAGCTTGCGCGCCAAAACGGCTAATCTGATTTTATTGAAACTTTGTAATTAAGTAATCCTGAAAAATTGGGTTTCTACGGGAAAATGGAAAATGACGAATACTCGCTGTAAGCAACGGTTGCCAAGGAAATGAAATAATAACAAATCTGTCAAAAAGCATTAAGAGCGTTGGTGCTATACTATTGATGTTTTTTTTAGCGATTAGCTGTAGTCCGCGCGAACGTAGTCGCGGGCGAAAGCTAGTCCTTTATAAATTCGACACTTAGTAAGTTTATGTTTGGTCTTCACGATGAACGGCGCAACCGATTTTGATGAAATTTGTTATGTAGATACTTTAGGTCCTGGTATAACTGTAGATAAAGATAATGATATTATAGATGGTGATAAAAAGTATTCTGTGTTATTATTCCAGGGTTTAAGCTATCTCCATTCCAAATT
Organism: Alsophila aescularia; assembly: GCA_946251855.1. Classification (NCBI taxonomy): domain Eukaryota; kingdom Metazoa; phylum Arthropoda; class Insecta; order Lepidoptera; family Geometridae; genus Alsophila; species Alsophila aescularia. The sequence continues at coordinate 11,965,367 of OX276373.1, forward strand.
TCATCAAAATCCGTTAAAGCGTTTGAGCGTGAGGGAGTAACAAACATAAACACAAACACACACATGCATACAAACTTTCACCATTATAATATTATTAAGTTTTTATTATTATTAATCTTGATTTTCTATTTTCAGGTAAAATCACCGTCGCTGATTATAATCGATTTGTAAGTGGAGTTGAAATTGTACTTTTTTGTTCCAAGACAAAGTCTTACCGATAAAGTTCGTTGTTAAATCTTAAAGCACGAGAGAATATAGCCAGTAAGACATCATCTCAGGCTCAGCGCCCCACAAGCGCCAAGATATGGCTCATCTTCATATTAAACGCCACAATTCACCCCAAAATCGCGCACTTAAATATTTTTCTTTATGAAAACGCCGGCGAAAACGCTCTAATACGGGCCCTTATCGATTTATGCCCTAATAAATAACAACTTTGATACCTTTCATAAATTGGAAGCGCTGTCAAAAATCCCTTCGTTTTCTATCTATATTTTTTCTACCATTCAAAGCTGAACGCATACTGACGCGTCCAGCGAGACTGCAAAATGGCGACAAAAAGCCTTATCGACGGCGACAGTAAATTGTGACAATATTTGGGTAGCTTTAAGTAAGCTAAGTCTTTTTTGAGTTAGTGTAGTGTATATTATTGTATTAGTGTAGTGTAGTGTTTAACAAGTGCTACTTATAAAGTAAAAATTAACAATGTTACTTCACCTTAATAGAGACTATAAGAAAAGTGTTGATGGACACATTCTTAGTATACTCATTCTATAAGTTTAAGTTATAATCAAATTACTCATTAGCCAATTCGTGGCTAGATTGTAATAAAAATAGGGCGCGTAAGTTTTACGTACCCTTAGAAAAAGGAAAAAAAAAGTAAAAAGAGTCTTAATTTTCGAGGAACACAATATTTGTGGGGAGTGCCAATTGCCATTGCGTGTCTATCACTATCCATTGTTGTAATCATTATCAATGGCCTTGGAGGTTGCAAAATCAGCATTATCACGCACGATAGAGTTGACCCTTATTAATTTTACGTAGTCAGCAGAGATTAGCTATTAGACTAACTTTGTTAGAAATGCAAAGCTTAGTAGAGTTTGGATTAGCAGAGACAATCAGAACATACCTACTACTATTTGCAAAAGCTATATATTTTATGCAAACAGATTTTTGTAGATTATTTCAAAGGAGGCAACTTTTTTGAAAAAGTCCATCTGAAGTACAACACCTTTGCCGGATATTCAATTTCAAAGCAGTAGTGTGCAAACATAAACATATTCATATTTAAAGGTAAATGCCTCCAGTGAAATTACCTGCCAATTTGTGAGACTTAAAACTAATGTCACTGGGTGACGAGCGCAGCAAGATTATTTAATCCAAAGTTCCGGATGGCACTGCATTTTTATTGGTCTTCATGGCACTAGCCATCAGGAAATTCGATCTGATGGTCTCGTAGTGAATAGAAACTAATCTTAGTTATATGTTTTCTTTAAAACAATTGAGTGCAGTTGTTTAAAAAAACCGGCCGAGTGCGAGTCAGACTCGCGCACTGAGGGGTCCGTACAAACTTGTAGGTAGGTATCTAAAAAGTTAATCAATCACGGGAATCGAGTTTTAGAAGATTTAAAAATAAAGTTTTTGTGATGTGACTAAAAATATACTGTTTTCCGATTTTTCCCTTAACTTGTGCTATAAAACATTGCTTCTTACCAAATTTCTTGAGTCTAGGTCAACGGGAAGTACCTTATAGGTTTTGATTCCCTTGCAAGTATCTAAAATGTGCGGCATTAACCGCCGTATCCTTTGATTGGGTTGACTTAGAAGTTTGGTTTTTTCACATCTCTAAGGGATTGCAGAATTGAGTATTTGATATTAATTTTAACTTGTTCCTGTGAAAAAGGGTCTTGACACATAGATAGACGGACGACGGACGGACAGACAACAAAGTGATCCACTTGAGCATAAAAAGCGGTATTAACCGATATTCCAGTAGTAGCTACGTTACTTTGGTGTTGTGTTATGCTCAGGTGGTTAAGAGTTCCTTTTTTCCAATCACGGAACGGAACCCCAAAACAACACAGAATATAGCTAAGAGTGTAACTTTCATAAAATAAAAAAGGTTCAGCTGCGCGATTTTACCCTCGCCATGCAGTCGCGTTATATGCGCAGGTTTGCAGAGCTTTTATAATTGCGTCATATTTGTGGATCTCTTTGAAATTTTGTGGTGTACTTTTATTGGCAAATTGGTAATGACAGATTTTAGGTATAAAAAGACATTTATTTTTTAACTTACCGCTTAGAAAGCTTTGACATTAAATTATTGAAGGTTAAAAAACACGCAATTGGGTAGGTACTTTGTACTGAGAAAAATAATTTTTATAGGAGCTTATAACGTTAAATATATTTTTATTGGACTTTCACTAAACACCACTTTAAACATCGACTTTTATAGACATAACTTATTTGATTATTTGGGACATTTTAAAATGATCTTACTGTTTTCAAAGAAACAATATCAAACATTATTTCAGTTCCACCGTCTGAGTATTACTAACTCTTAAATTTTGTTTGAACTGGCAGAAATTGCTTTGACAGAATTTTTAACACGTTTTAAAATAATAGATTTATTCGTAAAGTTTGTATTCTAAATAGTTATGGTTTTCACATTTAATGATATTGGCATTTTTGAATGATAAAAATTATAGAAACAACATATTATTGTTTTGAGAAAAATTGTGTATTATATTGTTTTTTGGGAATAATGAAAATTCAAGCATTGAAATTCGTTTTAGTTTTAGAAATATGGCCATAATGGCACCACCAGTCAATATTTTATACTAATCTACATATAATTATTAATAAAGCACTAGGTACCAACAAATCTGAGCAATGAAGATATATAAATAGAAAACAGAAAAAAACTACTTCCTAATGAAAATGTTCTGTAATGATTAACCACCAAAAAATGTGGTTGAGCCTATTCAAAAAATAAGATGTCTTAAACGGCTTGACGTGCTATGCAAAATAGGTAATAAGCTATTAGAGAATTATCTACAAAAAGTTTATCATTTACTAGATTGCTGTATTCGTGTCAATCGGTTTGTGAACGTGTGAAAGTCAAAATACGCTCGTGTGAGTCTCTTGTTTTGTCTCTTCTGCGTTTCTTGTTTTGTATGAGGGTGCGTCATAGACAACTGCATATTACTTCGTAGACTTCGTACTCTAGACAGGCTCTTGACAAATGTCGCAATGATAGCATTTGATTATCGCCAGTAGTATGTCAGTAGTGAGCATCCTCGGAACTAAGGTGTAAAGAACATAGGCGGATTTTATGCGATAAATCTTGCAGTGTCTTGACATATCATTTCTACAGAACTTAAAAAAATATTCTTAATTTCTACGTTTTTTCAACATAGCCTGTAAGCTAGAACAACCCAGGTTAACAAATCAATTTAAAAAAATCATGAAATTGTAACTTCATTTCTTTCCTACAATGTTTAACCGGCATTGTTGCCTGCCCAAAAAATATATATAATGAATGACGTTTCCGATTTGGACGTCAAAATTGTCAACACAGTATACTTCCCACGCAGTTTTTTAAACCAAAGGAGGTTGAATTACGCTTTCTTTCCACCCGGTTTTTAAACCAAAGGAGGTTGAATTAAGCTTACTGGCGTTAAATCTTTTAACAGTAAGCGTAATTCAACCTCCTTGCGATAAACAGAATAATAATATAGACTGTGCTATAGACAAAATGGCACGTCAATATAAAACATCTATACAAAACATTATACTCGTAGCAAAGGAAATACAATGCATTATAGTTTATGGAGGAAGATAGGGTATGTTAATTTATTTAATTGTTTTGCACAAAAATAGTGTACGTACAAGGAAGGACTTAATGCTAAACAGCATTATCTACCAGGCATCCAGGTCGTAAAGGAATAATAGTACATAGGGCGTGTTGGTTAAAGTATTGAACAATAAATACGAAAGAAACAAAGGTTTGTGTAAATAAAATATTTAGTGTAAAGAATTGATGCTAAATATTTGTGCTAATATGGGACACTGTTTCCTTGCATAGTGAAACAGCAGCAACATATCTAAATATATTGTTTTGTAATCTAGCCAGGCAGTAACAGATTGAAATAATTCTTATTCAAAAGCCTATTCTGTTACACTAGATAGGTAATTGAATAGGTACCTACAATATCTTGAAACGTTATATTTATCCCGCATAAGTACTTACTTGCCTACTTAATTAAGCGATAAAATAATTAAAATCTCTAAGACTTGTTTCAAAGGTCATTAACAGTAACATAACCTACAACACTTTGAAGCCTATTAACAATTATATCTGGCCTCCCCAAAAACAAAACTTAGACTAATGATCTCAGGAAATGATGCTGAATTACTAGCGATATTTTTTGTCTAGAGACGCCGTGAATTTGACTGACATAAAAGTATGTATGGGAGTTCGCTATTGTTCTTTTAGTTCCATGGACGTTTGGTGGGTTGCTTTAAATGAGCACAAACGAAAGTACGGTACAGCAAATCCATAGAGATTAGTGGGGTGCGTAGATAGTTGTGTATTAATTTTGTTGTAAAGATGTTAGATTTAAATGATGCCTAGGTTTGGCAATAAACTCTTTCATATCTTATGTTGTATTTTTGCATTATTATTAAATTGGTAATTTCGAAAAAGTGATATTTTTCTGGCTCAAATGTAATTATTTTATTCATTTTAGTGGTTGTTTATACAAGAACATTTTTAATATGAAGTCGTTTTTATTTTCGGTTATTTTTCTTGATTTTGAATGGCCTAAGCAAACAAAGGAAAGAAAATATGTCAAAAAAATAGTTAAACTCAAGGGGTTGGTAAATATAAACCAATGATGAATAACCTACATTATAAAACAACTGAATTAGTTTTAAAATTATTTATGATTTGACTGGAATGAAATAGAACTCATTAAAATATGGTTATAGGTCGCGTCATGTAAAAAGAACGCTGGAAGAAAGTGGAGGGGGTGTGTTTGCGCATGGGTACACTCGCGCACAAAAGCACTAGGACTATTGTTTTAAATCATTATTAATTAGCCTTTCACTCGCAGCTTCGTGTACCTGCCCGTCCCGTGCCGCATCTCTTACCATCAAATAGACCGATAAATCGCCTAGTGCGCAGCCTAACCGCCAGCGTTCTTTTTACATGCCGGGACCTATACACATGCCGTAGATATGAGAAAACATAAACGAAACTCAAATGGATTTATAAATATATAAATCCTTTTTTAAAGCAAACTTCTTTTACGAGACACCACCGTACCACTTAAGACCTGAGAACTCATCGAAACTAATCAAATAAGCCTAAACTCGAAGGTGTTTCATCATTTGAATATTGGGTAATGGGTTTCTATGACTCCGGCTCCATCAACAGACCCTCGATACCACATTAGACCAGATAACTTATCAAGACAAACCTAATGAACCCAAACTCGAAGGGGTTCCATCATTTGATTGTTGAGTTTCTATGACTAGCTTCCGGCTCCATCATCAGACCCTGGATACCACATAACACCAGAGAACTCATCAAGACATATCAAATGAGCAAACTAGAAAGGGTTCCATCAGTTTGTTGTTGAGTTCCTGTGACTACCTTCCAGCTCCATTATAAGACCCTAGATAACCACAAAACTAAAGATTATGTGGTATCCAGGATCTGATGATGGAGCCAGAAGGAAAATCATCAACACAAACCAAATGAGCTTAAACTGGAAGAGGTTCCATCATTTTTTTGTCGAGTTCCCGTGACTACCATCCGGTTCCATCATTAGACCCTGAATACCACATAAAACCAGAGATTTCGTCAAGTTAAACCAAATGAGTCCAAACTTGAACGGATTCCATCATACAATTGTTGAGTTCCTTTAACTACCTTCAGGCTCCATCATCAGACCTTGGATAACATATAAGATCAGAGAACTAATCAAGACAAATCAAATTAGTCCAAACCCGAAGGGGTTTCTTCGTCCGATTGTTGAGTTCCTTTGACTACATTCCGGCTCCATTATCAGACATTGGATGCTACATAGACCAAAGATCTTATCAAGACAAACCAAATGAGCTCAAACTTTAAGGGATTCTATCATACGATTGTTGAGTTCCTTTGACTACCTCCTGCTCCATCATCAGACCTTGGACACCACATATGACCAGAGAACCCATCAAGACAAACCAAATGAGCCCAAACTAGAAGAAGGGGTTCATCACCGATTGTTGTGTTCCTTTGACTACCTTCCGGATCCATCATCAGGTCAGCTTAGTATAACCTACAATAGTTGTCATCAGAACAACACCCATGTGCAATGTGATGTGTGCGTCATGTTGATCTTTGGACTTCGTTAGATGGTTCAAAATTGACTTGCAAACTATTCCCAAGCAAATAACCCAGTGAATTAAATTAAAGCTTGTTTAAAGTTACTAAACCAATTTTGATGAAATTTCTACAGTATCACAGAGGTCTTCTTTCTCAAGTAAAAACAATCATCTAATTCAGTTCAGACATCCCAAGATATTAATATAAACTATAAAACAAATAGATTTTCTAATGAAAGCTACTGCACCAATTTTGATGTAGTTTATATGGGACTGAAATTCTATACTTTTGAATAAAAAATCAATCATATAAATTGGATTAGAAATCTTAGAGATTTGAGGCAATATAAACACCAAATCAAATATATTTACCAAAAAAAAAACTATTTATTCTCGAAAAACTACTGAACCAATTTTGAGAAAATGTATATGGGACCACGTGGAGAGTATATAACTTTCAAAAAAGAAAAAAAAAGAAAATTGGTTCGCAATAGAAGGAAAAATTGGCACACAAAAAATGTTTTTAAAAATCGTTACTCTGTTTAAACTATTAAACCGATTGCGATGCCATTCACTGTTAGATAGCTTAGGATTTGACTTAAAAACTGGTGTACTTGTTATCTCAATCCGATGAGTAGAAGCCGAGCAATCCATAAAAAACAATCTGACGGCTGAACAAAATTTGGTAGTTTAACAGGCTTAGAAGCTTTATGACTACATATCGATATGACTACATTGAAGTTTTTATTTAACTTGCAATGTATCGAAGTTTGTAAAGGTGGAATCTCGCAAGCTGAATTAGAATCACTTCCTTATATACTACGGAGTTGACTTTTTATATATTGTTTCATTTCCGATGACAATGCATATTTATGGTAATTAAAGCAAGACATGAATCGACATCCAGGATTAGTGTGATAACTGTTGAAAAGTTCCTTTATCTGGTAAAGGAACTTTTCAACAGTTATCACACTCATGAAATTTTGTGTACATACTCATTTAATTATAATAGCTGGTTTTAAGTTTACATGACATAGTTGTTTTTTAGGGAACTCCTCAACGGTAAATAGCATAAACACGAAATGAAGCCCATTCTAAGTTTAACAATGACATGGCTACTGCACAAAAGCGATTTTTTTAAATGATATTTAATTAACTTTTTGATGATATTCTCTAGTATCAAATGAATTAAGTACAGTATTCATTTACGACAATTTCAAATAATTTCCACTTTTTCAACACTTTTTTGACAATACTTTTGTGGGAGCATACCACACTGGAGGGCTTCCCTTTCAATAAATAACATAATCATCAATATTGGTTTAAAATTCTCAGAGGAACGAGTGGAATAAAAACGTCCTCCTTTTGATTAGGTAATTCAATTAATTAACCCTTCAAGCACCGATCGCTTGAATTCGCATAGCAACGTTATGTGCTAATTTATTTCTTCATTAACTATTGTTTTATTATTCATGAGATCTAGACATACAAGTACAGCACAAATTTATTTGTATTTTGAATTAAATGAATAACTTTGTATAAATTCCATCATTAGATCAAAAAACCACACGCATACAAACCAAACTTCGTCGTAAATCGAAAATTTTTATTCGAAACATTATATTGGCCAAACAAAGGTATACAAAAATATATTCCTCAGTAAATAACAGAATATACACAATCATTAATAATACAGGGAAAGTTGAAAAAATGAATCATTTTTAAACTGGCAACATTAATATTCGGAATAACGCAACGTGCTGAAGTTATTGGGGCTTTTATCATCACGCTAATCAATGAAGGGTTTGTTTGGACAATGAAATTGATGAGGCAAATAATTGCGCATTGGTTAGTGAATGCCTTGTCAGTTGCAGAACTCATTGTCTTTAGCTAACATAAATGAAATGTGTTTTTCACTGTAGGATAACTTAGGATTTAACTTCAATCTGGTACTTGCATCTCAATAGAAGCCCTGCAATCGATAACAACTATTTGTAACTAATTGTACTTTATAGGTACTTATGGTCATGTAATAAAACATAGGATACGTTTATCCTTGGAAAATACCACTTGGGCAATGCCACGCAGCACATCTAAATAATTATTTAATGAGAATCAGCTTTTGAATCATCTTTTTAATAAATATTAAAAATACTATCTTCATTGATCATTTAAAAAGTATCCTTAGTAGTCCCCAATAGACGTTAAATCTGCTGCTCCATAGTTTAACGGCAAATTTTCCCAGAATACTTTTCTATTACCTCGATAGGTCAGGCGCAACTTATTCAAACGCTCTTGAGCACTGCCCTTGCACACCTTTCTTCACTGTTAAACACTACGTAGAAAAGACGCAACGCTAAATGATTCAATATATATACCTATTATTGGTAACCAATATACTAAATTGAATAGTTTAAACATAAATACCTACTACAGACAAGACACGACCAAGATACCATAATAACAAATTCATAATGAAAAATAACCGGCCAAATGAAAGTCGGACTAGATGGACTTAGGGTTCTGCAGCCAGGTTCCTACGTATTAAAAGCATAACTCAGAAATTTTTGACAAGCAGCAACTAGTACTGCACAGTACATTATTGTTGTGCGCAGGATTACTATACATAACTTATTTTTATAATCAGAGTCCAACCGCACATACAACTTTGATTCTTTGATTTGACGTTTTTGTATGAGTTTTAGAATCAGCATGACTACGGAAGTGACCCGACATGCATTTGACCAGTTTTTTTTCATCGTTCTGACTTTATCATCTGTATCACTAAGAGAATATATAGAATCGATATCTTGCATCTATCGGAACGGAACATCCCGCGGATAACTTCTTTATTTTTTGTCATTTTTATGGCAAAGACAAAATACTCAAATAATCTTTCTGGTAATCGGGATGTAAGAAATTTTGAATTGTTGTTATTTGCGGCAATAATTACCAAAGCTAAACCGTTTCTGAGGATATTCGAAAAAATAGCTGGACAATTGACGGGTTAACATACTAGGATTACTACGACTACACAGGGATTTCAAATAAATTCTTGTATAAAATTCCAAAATTACCGTCTATTAGTACAAACACATAAAAAACATATTCCCTATCCTTACATTTGATAGATGAATCCAGACGTTCGCAGATAACGCTCGGTGAAGGGAAGACAAAAACCACCCTTAAAATTTTCTGCTTAAGAAGTCCCAATTTGTCATACTGTTATGAGGGTGGAATGATAATGGTGAGGTCCTATCATCAAGTTCTCCTCGGGGGTATGGTGCTTAAAGTAAAGTGATTTAGGAAGTGAGATATTGGAAAAATTCGGGAAATATTATCTCTTACGTGATTTGGGATTATATCTCGGAAGTGGTGATGCGATGCTGTTATGAGATAGGCTTGTTTGTTTTCTGTATTGTTTTCTGCAGTTTATTGTCCGGAGCTAAGTTTTCGAATAACTATATATGTCTGTTTAAGTGTTTTAATTAGATTTATTCATTAAGCTCAAGACGATCAATGTTCAAAATAATAGCTATGTCCATTAATCGTGAAAGTTATCTACAAGTTTTTTCTTCGTATAAGATTAAGTGAAGCAACAAGATGAAATTAATATCTGGCATTGATATTAATATCCATATTATCCTCACTAATATAATGTACAAAATAAAAAAATAAAAGTTGTAACGACCTTTTTTTTTAATGAATATCACCTTGTATGGGGTTTTTCCATTAATTTTGCATGCAATTTCACTTTTAACTTTTTTTTATTTTTCCCTATTTTATTGCTTTGTGATCGGTTTGTGAGCTACCCTGAAAGTTTCAGCCGGATAGCTAACCGGGAAGTGCTCGAAATTTAAATTGCAAGATTCCATCCAGGACAGAAAAAATAAATAGATACATACATACAAGTGAAGTTAAATAAAAGCTTTTAATAAAAGCTTAAGTAACTTTGTCTGTCTGTTTGTTACCTTTCCACGACTAAACAGCTGAACCGTACTCGGCCGAAGTTGCGGGTTCTTCATAAAAAAACACGTTACAAAGTAATAATGTTTCATTGAATTAATCTAATAATAAATAGTTTTCTACTTATAGGATGTGTCCGGTTTGGAACTAAACTTTAGCATGTTCAGGAAAACGTAAAAGAGATATTTGAAACATACTGCGCAATCTTCTAAAAACTGTTTACTATTTGAAGCATTTGAGAGGATCAAATAGAATTGAAATGCACACGACGCAATCTCTTATAAATTCGAAAATTTCCCATTTCGCCGCGTTTACCGACGATTTATACCAAGTGCAACCTGCCACACAAGTTGACGCCAGCTTATTCGTTAAATCTTAACAATAAGGGTGATTTTAGGGTTTACCTGCTAACTGTACAGTGCAATGGATTATGCAGAATATTGAGAATCGTCAGACTAGCTGAGACGTGATCGGCGTCAGTGCTAGGCTCACAAGTTTTGCACGTAGATACCTAAACGATATGACTTTACGTGACGTGAATTCGAGGAGTTGGAAGGTAGGATATTTAACTTTGAAATATGTTAACAATATACGTTGGTGTGGGTGAGATGGATTGGTAAATGTGGTTGGAAGTGTTGTTGACTTTATTTTATACTAGTTTACCCGCCCGCAACTTCGTACGCGCAGATTACTGTTTATCGCGAAAACTAGCATCCTATTTTCTTCAAGGATATTAAAAACCAATGTAAAAGTAGGTAGGTATAATACCAAATGCTCTTGATGTTTTTTGACAGACTTGTTATTTCGTTTCCATGGCAACCACAGACCATCTTGTGATGGCAACCGTTCTTTACAGTGACTAATCAATATTTACCCAGGTTTCCTGCGAAAACTTTCAATTTTCCGGGATAAAAGTATCCTATGTTTTATTCTAGGGTATAAGCTGTCTCCATTTTACATTTAATCTAAATCCGTACAGCCGTTATCGCGTGAAAGCTCCCCAAACAATGAAACAAATAAACAAACAAACAAACAGACAACGTTTCACATTTATATATTGGTATGGATATGGATAAGTTTTATATATGTGGCCTTAAAAGAGCGGTAGGTCGAAGTTAGATCAGGGCCGTTATTCGCTATGTCCATGCATGCGTAACGCGTCGCGTTACGATATCTTCGTTGCATTTTTCGTGTTTTGCCGTAATGACGAGACATAGCGTTACCCTTGTACCAGTTGTAGCAATTTTCACTGACTATGAAAATTGCTGGTTATTCAAATTCCATGCGGGTAAAACAATTGCTTATGGTAGGATAGAAAAGTACAAATTCAGGTGCTTATTTTAAATAATTTGGAGTCGGTACAAATTCATGTCTCTGCTAGGAAGTAAGACACCGTTGGCATAGTGAATAAACACTCTGTTTAGTAAAAAAACATAAATACAACGTTGCCCAAATCATGAAAAACAAAAAGACAATTTATGAACATAGAAAAAATATGTTTAGATAGTTTTTTTCCATAACTTATTTATATTAAATGAAATTAATTAACCCATTTTAACTCGACAGCCCAAAAAACGAGTGTAATGTTTTCAGGGTCCATGTATGTTGGTATGTATGTATGTGTGTAGTATTTAATTTATTCCACTATTACTTTTAAATGCATGAACAGATTTTTATTTATGGGGTATCGTTAGAATCCTTACATCATCCCGAGTAACAGGCTATATTATTATAAAAAATAAACAATATTGCGGCAGTATGGCTCCAAATTCAAAGGCAAAAAAATATATGTTTCTTCTTATTTTACCAAATGGGTATCAAATTGAAGGCCTTGATGAGCACATTCCGACAATGTATCATATACTGGTATAAGTTCTTTTTTCACAGGGCAGTAGTGATTTTATATTTTTTAATTTATCGCTTGTTATATAAATATTTTTCAAAAAAAATATACATCGACTTCTTAATATAAATGATATTTTGTAAACAACCATTAAAAATAATATAATAATTGCAATTGATCCAGAATAGTATCACTTTTTCAAAATTACCAACGTAATAATAATGCAAAAATACAACATAAGATAAGAAAGAGTTTTTTGAAGGCGGTGCCAAACCGATCCATAATTATTAATATGGCTGAGCTTATTCAAAAAGATAATGTCTTAAACGGCTTGACGTTCTATATAAAATAATAAGCTTTTAAAGTTTACAAAAACTTTATCATTTACTAGATTGCTGTATTCGTGTCAATCGGTTTGTGAACGTGTGACAGTCAAAATCTACTCGTGTGAGTCTCTTGTTTTGTCTCTTCTGCGTTTCGTGTTTTCTATGAAAGTGCGTTATAGACAAATGCAAATTACTTCGTACGTAGATAGGTAAATATTAATTTTGTAATGGTATTAGATGCCTAGGTTTGGCACCGCCTTCAATAAACTCTTTCTTATCTTATGTTGTATTTTTTCATTATTATTACGTTGGTAATTTAGAAAAATTGATACTGTTCTGGCTTAGTTGTAATTATTTTATTCTTTTTAGTAGTTGTTTACAAAATAACATTTTTATTATAAAGTAGTTTTTTTTGTTTTTTTTTTGAGTGGCCTAAGCAATTTTCGGAAAGAATATATGCCAAAGAAAATAGTAGACACTCACTCACTTTATACTCAAAGCTTTGGTAAATTAAAACCAAGGTTGCATAAACCTACATATATAACAACTGAATTAGTTTTGACGAAAATTATGTATGATTTCGCTGGAATGACATGGAACTCTTAAAAAAATCGTTACACATCTCGTAGATATGAGGAAACATAAACCCATGGATTTATAAGTTGTAAATGTTGTAATGATATATGTGTCCTTTTTTAAATAAATTTTTTACGAGACACCACCAGTACCAGACCTGAGAACTCATCGAGACCAATCAATGAAGCCTCAACTCAAAGGGGTTTCATCATTTGGTTTCATCATGGTTGGGTAATGGGTTCCTATGACTCCATCTCCATCGTCAGACCCTCGATATCTCATTAAACCAGAGAACTTATGAAGACAAACCCAATGAAACCAAACTCGAAAGGGTTCCATTATTTGATTGTTGAGTTCCTATGACTACCTTCTGGCTACATCTTCAGACTCTGAATACCACATAAAACCAGAGAACTCATTATGACAAACCAAATGAGCCCAAATTTGAAGGAGTTCCGTCATTTTGTTGTTAAGTAACTGTGAATACCTTCCGGCTCCATTATCAGACCCTGGATACCACATAAAACTAAAGAACTCATCAAGACAAAACAAATGAGCCCAAATTCAAAAGGGTTCCAAACAGTTCCTGTGACTACCTTCCGGCTCCATAGCCGGAAGGTAGTCACAAGAACTGTCCAGGGTCTGATGATGGCATCAGACCCTGGATACCACATAAAACTAGAGAACTCATCAAGACAAACCAAATGAGCCCAAACTCGAAAAGGTTCTTTCGTTTCGTTGTTGAGTTTCTGTGACTACCTTCCGGCTCCATCATCAGAACCTGGAAACCACATTAAACCAGAGATCTAATCAGGTTAAACCAAATGAGCCCAAACTCGAAGGGATTCCATCATCCGATTGTGTGTTTCCTTTGACTACTACTACTACTACTTCTACTACTGTTTTTTTTTTTAACTGTCATCAGAATTACACAAATGTGCAAAACTTCAGCATCTTTGGACGTCCTTAAATTGTTCAAAATTGACTTGCAATCCAGTCCTAAACATTATAACACAGTGAATTAAGTTAAAGGTTGTTTAAAGCTACTAAACCAATGTTGATGAAATTTATACAGTTCCACACTAGAGGTCTTCTTACTCAAGTAAAAACAATTATTTTATTTGGTTCAGAAATCCCAAGATATTAGAGACTATAAACTATAAAACAAATAGAATTAAAACTACTGAACCAATTTTGATGAAGTTTATATGGAACTACACAAAAAAGTTACCCTTTTGAATAAGAAAACAACCATAGAAATCGTTTTAGAAATCTTAGAGATAAACACAAAATCAAGGTCACAAAAAAACAGTCGAACATATAACCGACTCCTTTTCTGAAGTCGCTTAAAAATGCTACGGTTAGCTATGGCTACGTCGTAGGACTTGTAGTAATCCCATTCTACGATTTATGAATTGCTACGACGCGACACAGCAACGTAAGGTGCTACACACGCAAAATTCGACAATCGCCCGATCTTAAATTTGACTTTATGACGTCATGGCCACAAAGTCACATGGAGCCACATACACAAGGTTCAGGGTTCAAAGCAAGGTTAAGGCGATGTTCATCTACAATCTACATAATCCTAAATAGGCTGTAAGCCGGCTCGATGTAATTCTAATATTTCCCGCTACAGGTAATTTTATCAAAACACCCTGGCGGAGTAATCGGCATCGCCGGCGAAGTTAGCTTTAATTATTTTGATTTATGCTTCGAACATTGTTCGCGGAGGGTTGTTTTGTTCCCCGTGGCATTCTGATAACGGCGGCGTTAAAAAAACACGCCAGGTGTATGATAGGCTTTTTTAATCAGCATTTCTGAGTTTTATTTCAGATCTAGGAAAGAATGGAAATGCTGATTTTATTGAGATGTGAGATCACGCTAAAGCTTTTGGGGGTAAAGATCAATTTCCACGACAGGTCAATTTCCTGATGTTGAATGCCGTGCCTCCACATAATAATCTGATTTATGGTAAGAACATTGTATGCTGAGGACCATTTCGTTCCTTATGGCTATTTGATAAAAGGGATGTTGAAAAATAAGCCTGCGGCAATTTTTTTAAAGTCAATGTTTTGTATAAAGTATATACATAAAATCTAAGCGCACAACAGCTAATCAGTGTTAGGTATAGTTATATATTTAAACGGGACTTAATCGCGCTGAAAACTTAATATTTATTTACCTCGACGTTTCGATCAAGTTGCATTGATCGTGGTCACGAGAAGACTGAAGTAGCGGGTGTCAGCGTCGAGAAGGGCGAGCGTTGTCTCCAACTACCCGCATTTGGTTTTGTAAAAATTCAGAATTGTCACGACACACACCACTAACGACATCTGCAGATATCTTCTGACATAAACCGCGATGCGAACACTTGCTTATCACGGTATTCCAGGACGCAGCCAACTTGAAACCATCCTCTCGGTTGAAATTGGGATACTTTTTAATTTCAACCGCTTCACGTACAATCCTGGAGTAGTAGTGACGTTCCGTGGAGAGGATCTTCGGGTCATGGAGTTCTATCCAGTGATTAGGGCCCGATTCGAGCAAATGCTCAGCGATTGCAGACTTATTTATCTGGCGGTTCTTTACAGCTGCAATGTGTTCTTTGACCCTTTCCGCTATAGTACGCTTGGATTGTCCAATGTAGAAACTACCGCAGTTGCAATCTATCTTATATACGCTAAGAGTTTGAAAAGGAATGACATCTTTCGGTGTTCTAACATGCCTTGCTAACTTGGATAAAGGAGTATAAACGGTCTTGATAGTATAGTCCTTTAATAAAGCACCGACTTTATCCGTCACTCCTTTTACATAAGGCATGAAAGCCGAATTAAGTCCCGTATAAATATTTAACTATATGTTCGAATCGCGAAAGTTTAAAAGTTAGAAGTGTTAAGTATCTTTGATAAGTATAATCAATATTTTTTGTTCTCTGTGTTATTCTTTTAACGGTGGTTACTAATAATTAAAATACATAGTAAGTAATGTTCGAAACGTCTTATTCAGTCCTGTTTAATTCTATTAAATCCACGTACTTTTAATATGATAATTATTATTAAAAGGCACATAATTTTAAACGATATGCTTTTATTATAGTGCGTCACATTGAGTTAAAAGTTAATGCGATATTATTCAACTTCACAATGTCGTATGGAATTCATTAATTTCATGATATTGTTATGATATTTAGTTATTTTACGTTTGTTGGGCATTTTTATTAAATGCACGTTGAATTGTCCCTTGATGATTAATTATGGAGCATTGTATTATGATCACTCGAATCGTGGATAACCACATATTATAAAAAAAAAACTATGCAGAAAAACTATCCTTAAATTAAGTCAGTTTATAGAAAATAAGTATACATTAAAACAAGAAGCTTTTACGCGTTTTTTTTAATGAGCTTCACTTTTTTTTTTGCTTTGTAACTTATTAGGTTTTAAAATAAAAAAATACTGATTTCTTTTTCTCTTTTTTTTTGCCTTTTCATTTTTAAGTTTATTAAATTTCGTTTTCATTTTTTTTTATTGCTTTGTCATCGGTTTGTGAGCTACCCTGTAAGTTTCAGCCGGATAGCTAATCGGGAAGTGCTCGAAATTTGAAATGCAAGATTCCAGGACAGACATAATACATAGATACATACAAGTAAAATTAATAATACAAGCTTTTAAAAAGTGTTCAGAGATTCTTCAAGTGGATTATTATTCAAGACTAACTTAGCCTCGCGCTGATGTAAATATATACAATGTAACAATTCGATGTTAAGTAAACAACTTTTGTTTACTATACAAGGCCTGCCATTTGGTCCGACGGCCTTTTCACATCTGTTTGCCACCAGCAATCTTGCGCAGATTGTCGCTCCATTTAGATGTTGTTTGATCTACACCACGCGGTCTTCACTCGACACGTTTACCCCAAACGGGTATCAGTTCTGCGGCTAATATGGCCAGCCCGCTGCCACTTCAGCTTGCTAATTCTCAAAACTATCTTAGTTCTCCGTCAGATCACCTCAATTTGGACATATTCAGTATATTGTAGAAGCATGTGTCTTAGCCTGAGTAAAAAAAATGTCAAATACGCTTAAAAGTTAACTTCATCAATGCACGTCACATAGATTGCGGTTGAATATCCAATTTCCGACATTTTGCTGCATTTCCATCATTTCTCTGCATAAAGCTCTGCAGCCGAGCAGTCGAAGCGATTAATTAGCAACGGAAATCGTTCCACTGACACATGGGAATGTCACGTTCATAATGGACACTGGGCTGCGGTGTGAGGGTTTTAATATGAGAACAGTTATTTGTTAAACTGTGGGATGGCTTTCCATTTCCACGGAGCTGCAGTATCGAGGAAAGGTGTAAAAACGAATTGAAAACGAGGTTTGTGAATATTCTCTTGGTGAAGGCGGGAGGTGGGAGGAGGGAGAGGAGGTCATACCCCCTCTCCCTCCAACAAGTGTGCTGACAAAGGTGTGTTAGTTTCCCAGCTCGTGCGTAAGAGGCCTATCACTACAAAACCACAACACGTGGATCGTTTCATTGTTTGCAACTTTTTTACTGTTTTTAACGCTAAACATGTTATAAGCATTAATTAATCTCACGCTCATTTTATTATATTCCTGACATGTAACACTATAAGCCAGTTAACCTTAAATGGCATTAATACTCTATATTTACCCTTTTCGAGGTAAACCCGTGCGATCAGATAAGAATGTCAGTAAATTATCATAGTAATGGATATGAAAATATCGTGCTATTTTGGTCAGGATGGGTTTAACGCGCTTTGGAATGCTTTGTAATATGGTTGAATTATTTCTGGTTATTTTTCGGCTTACAAAGTTTGTGCTTCATGCGAGATTAATAAGTGATATTATTTATTTATTTATTTTAGTGTTTGTTTTATTTTTGAACTAGCTTTCCCGCCCTTCACTTCGTCCGCGCGGACTACTGTTTATCACGAAAAAAGCATCCTATGTTCTCTTAAAATATTTAAAACTAATACAACAGTAGGTATAGCACCAAGGCTTTTGATAATTTTTGACATACTTGTTATTTCGTTTCCATGGCAACCGTTTCTCACAGCGAGTAATCAATATTTGTCCAGTTTTCGTCGAAACTTACAATTTTCCGGAATAAAAAAGTATCCTATGTTTTATTCCAGGGTATAAGCTATCTCCATTCCAAATTTCACCAGAATCCGTCCAGCTGCTATCGCGTGAAAGTTCTCCAAACAAACAAACAGACAACGTTTCACTTTTATATATTGGTATGGATTCAATTTGGTAGTACTTTGAAGTGGCGATTAAGATAACAAGGCTTGTGATACGGTTTTAATATTGTGGCCGTGATGTGGTTTTAAAAACATGTTTACTACTTTTAACCGTCGTGGTGACGAGTTTGGATTAGTGCTGGTGCGGGTAGTCTATATATCTAAGTACACCAAGTTTTCCATCGGGCACGTTAAGTTGTCGGTCCCGGCTGTTATTGATTAATAGCAGTCGTTAAGCCATGTCAGAGGCCCTCGGGCGGATTGACAAACTCTGACATCAGAGGCAAGCACTACCTCATACGACAATCAACAATCAAGTACACCACAGCGACTGTAAAAAAGTTTAACTTTAACAGAAGACAAAACTCGCAACAAAACGCGCCGCTCAAGCCCACAAAGCAGCAGAAATTATATGCAGATCAAATTTTCAACGCAACTCTCACCTTCCTTTGTTTCCAACCTTATGAGAGAAGGCTCGATTTTCGCCAAACCGAAAAAAACTAACAATAAATTCTTTCGTCCACAAATCTGAGGACCCCAATCATTCGTGCCGATTTATAAAGGAGACGTCATCATATTTGGTGGCCGATGGGAGCGTACTTAGGACTTTATTGAGGGGGAAACGTTTTAAAATTATATTCTCCATTTTTGTGCTGGTACAATAAAAAACAATTGATGTGTCAACTTATGAACGTCTTTGGAACTTCCACTTCCTTTCCAATAAGACGAGCACAGTCTCTGACATCTTTCAAGCTGTTGGTTAAAAACTTGTACTTATCTGAAGACGTGCCTTGTTGATTAGTACTTATTGTGTGTGTAGTGTAGCTGGTATTATAGTTATATGTTTAATATTATTGAACTTGTATATATGTATATTTATTTATGTGTAAATAGTATATTTCTTGTGTGTAGGTATGTATTTTTATTTAATAGGTATAATTTCTAGGCCCATTCATCACCACTTTAACATAATTCATCTACTTTTACCTTTTCTTTGTTTTCCTTTTCTCTTGAACCTAATTAATTATTCTAATTATTTGTATCTTTTATTTTTGTGTGTGTTGAATAAATGTATTTTCTTTCTTTTCTTTCTTTCTTTTCTTTCTAGTTTAATAAAATAATACAAAACAAAAATATTTGGGACAATTCCACACCAATTACTTAGCCCCAAACTAGGATACCCTGTAATATGGGCACTAGATAACGGATAAACCTACATAAATACAAATATCACATCCATGACTCGGAAACAAACATTTATTTCATATATTTTTTAATTTAATTTCTAGTTTATCAATGCTTTGTATATTATTTTATTTATTACGCACCACCGACCGATAACTTTAATATCCAAGTAATCCTTTCCATCCAAATAATCCACAGGTTGCCTGGAAGAGATTGCTATATAGCAATAAGGCCGCTCATTGTACCTAACATTTCATGAGTATTCGTTTTACCTTCTTCTTGGTGTGCAATAAAGAGTTGTTGTATTGTATTGTATTGTATGAAGTAATCGTTATATAATAATTTTGCATTAAAGATGGACTTAGGGGTGGCAGCGCGTCCTTATGTCGGGTAACATGCGTGCACGATCAGATAAACATTGGTTGATTTGACACGCTGAAATAAACTGGATTAGCGTAGATTGCGTGACAGTGGAAGACTTGCACCACAATAGACGTAGAAGTGGAATGTGTATTCTACATAATTATATCCAAAAGTCGATGTACAGCCTGAACTACCGCCAACTAAGTGGTACAGTGTAACGTATCTATTAACTTAGAATTACCAGTTTTTTTTAATATGTGATGAACACATTTCAGCTTTAACCTTCGTTGGGATCGTCGGATCGTTTTCTGCTGATCGAATCTGACCGCCAATTTATAAATTTACTAAAAGGAGAGTGTCCTAACTTCCCCCACTAGCTCCGCCTGCGAGACGTCATCATATTCGGTAGCCATCTTTGCCTTCCATTTTGTCGACGTTGATAAATAATTTCATTTCTTTCGCCGAATCGCTTTCAAGGGTGCGGATACAATATCGGATTTTTCTGAGGCGATTGGTGAAAAGCCATTTTTCTGGTAAATAAGGTGAAAATGGGGTGGGGAATTGGCAAATTATGAAAGGGATGAAAATAAATGAGAAAACGGAAAAGCGGACACTGCATCTCGTCCATTTTTCATTCCTGATGGCCAAAAACATCGGGCGAGTATTTTTGATTGGAGTCTAAAACTTATTGTCTGTGTTAGTCAATATGGTTAAAAATATGACAAGCCAGTGCTTTTTTTTTTCTATGAGATTCGGTTTGATTTTATTTTGTAAAAGATTAAGATCCACAGTTCACAGATTGTCCTTAGGACAAATGTGTACTGTGGTAGGTAATATCGTGATTTTGAACCATTGGAACATTTTTATTTGACAGCTGTTCGTACCTAAGCCTTTTCAATTCGTCTAGAGAAACTTATGAAATAAAAATAGATCAAGAATTCTATTTTCGAGTATGATGGATCATATCTTAACTGAACTTGATCGATAGAGCGACTGAACTCCCAACAGCTATCTAATCCCTAATTCGACGATTAGTGTCGATCCAAATTCGAATCGCCAACCGATCCACTCTATTATAGCTTGCTTAGCATCTCCAGTCCGAATGACAATGTAATTGACATCACGGACCAGGCATTTCAAACTTATGCACGCAGTCCTCACAATTGAAATTCGACTTTAATCTCTGAGAGATAAAGGCAATCGGGCCGTAGAAGTGATTTGTTAACAATGACTGTTTGGAGTCAAGTTCTAAACGATTATAGATACGGTAGGTTGCCTGCTATCGCGTTAGTTACAGATGTTGGACTGAGCCCAGAAGTTTAGGTTGATTTGTACGATTTTCCTTTGGATGGGTCAGAGTTAAATTATGTTTTGTGTTTCAATGATAATAGTGATATTGTCTGAGGAGTAATGACAAAGTTGTGACTGGGAATGGCCTTCGCAGTAGCCATTAATGTTTCGAGAGACTGAGATATTGGACAACAAGATCGCATTATTTTCGGGAAGGGGAGTTTAGTGGCTACTAAGTATTATTGTTCTTTTTCATCCCAATTATCGAAAATGACGACTTGGTTCGCCTAAACGAGTGGACCGATTTAGGTGCGGTTTTTAATGTTTGAAAGCTGAGGTAAACGAGATGGTTCTTAGCTATAATGAGGAGTGGGGGTGAGGGAGCGGGTGGGAGTGGTTGGGGAGTTATGTACATTGTTAATTTGTGCTTGTAAATAAATATATGAGCTGTAAAGTATCTACAACCGCCATTTATTTATTTTTCTCATAGAGGGGATGAAAAGTAGAGTGTATCACTCGGGCGCAAAATTATTTTCCCTCGGGCGACGTATATTGAATCCCTCGCTACGATCAGGATTCTACTTAAAAATCCTTCACTCCGCTCTGGATTCAAAATAGCGCCCTCACCGGCATAATATTATTTTGCTCCCTAGTAATACTATCAACTATTTATCTGTATAGCCTCTGACTATGAACATTAAAGACAGTCACGAGGATTTGTCAAATTTGGCATAGCTGCATTCAGAAAAGTCCCTGTACAGTGTACAATCTCCTATATATATAAGTAATGAAATACTTCATCTAGATTGTATTTGAACTTATGTCATAATTATATTCATAGTCAGGTTACAAAAGGCAAATTAATTCATAATTTTGCTTAAAATAATACTGCCAATCCCTTGGCCACGCACACAATTCTTATAATCCACACCAATATATAAAAGTGAAACATTGACTGTTTTTTGTTTGGGGAGCTTTCACGCGATAACGGCTGGACGGATTTTGATGAAATTTAGAATGAAGATAGCTTAATACCCTGGAATAAAACATTTTATCCCGGTAAGTTTCCACGGGAAATCTGAAAAATGTTAATAACTCGCTGTAAGGAACGGTTGCTATGGAAACAAAATAATAACATGTCTGTCAAATAACATCAAGAGCGATGGTGCTATTTACTTTTACATTGATTTTTAATATCCGAGAATAACATAGGATGCTTTTTTTTCGCGATAAACTGTAGTCCGCGCGGACGGAGTCGCTAGTGAAAGCTATTCTGTTATATAAGTGAAACGTTTTGTATTGAATCAGTGCCACTAGCAAGATAACTATTTTGATTAGTTAATGCGTTTCACCGCTATAAAAGCCCAGAAAAAATAACGCACTTACAAGAACACATTAACTACCTCCGTTTGGCGCACTCGGGTAATAAATAATAGAGCGCACAGATTTGCGATGCGCCGTTAATTTATGGCTAACGTTCCTCCAGAACGCTGCTTCGTTTATCTAAGAAATGGCGACGAAAATGGAATTTATTCATGCAAGTCTGTCTTTTAGCAAAATATGAAGTATGAGTAATATTAAACTTTTGTCATTATTTAATGAGTATTCAATGCCATTATGTATTTTAGGAGGTGAGGATCTAAAGCTTACATATCCAATTATAGTAATTTGTTAAAAAACAATAAAAGCCAAACTATTCTTAGTACACTGTTAAGTGTATGTAATTTTGATGAGTCATAAATAGGCAATTGTAAATAGTTTTAACTATATTTTGAAATGGTATCGTTTATCAACTATCAAAAGAAATCCGAATGGATATGTGTAGTTTTGTCAAAAAATCAACAAAAAAAAAAGAAAAAAACTAATCTCATCTAATTAGTAATATTAGGTTCAAACATGATTACAGCATTATCGAATGCAGAAACAAAACGAATATGAATAACACCGGAATTGAGAGCAGGTAGTAAAAAAAGGCATTTGTCACAAAAAAAAACTGTCAGTTATTATGTTTGGTTTGGTGACACTGGTGTTAGTCGATTTATTTTAATGTGTACTTAAAAATTGCTATTTCAAAATGAAATGGACGGAACAAATGAATAGGTTATTTTTATTCGACCAACCGCGAATTGGGCTAAAAGTGAATTGGACCAACCGCGATTTGGACTAAACGCGAATCGGACCATCCGCGAATTAGATGAAACGCGAAATGGACCAAGTACGAATAAGATGCATTGGACTAACCGTGAATTGGACCAATCGCGCCTAGTGGAAATTTTTTAGTCACCATAATACTTTGCTTACAGACCATAATATGAAATTAAAAAATCTGCCAAAACATGTCACTATGAAAGTGACATTAACAGTGTCACTATGGACAGTAGTTGTCAAACTATGTTTTTTTCCACGAGGAAGGCACCTACATATAAGGGACAACTTGATAAACAAAAAACATGGATAAGTGCGATTCTGACCTACTTGATATTGTCCTACTGTAGAAATCAAAGGATTTGTGTGGCTTTGAATTTTATCTTGATAAATATAATTTTACAGCAGGATTTGTGGTAGTTGTGAACGAAACTCTTGATATCGTTTGCGTTTCATTGAGGGATACGTGCTGTTTTGATAAAAATGTTTAGCAAAATGGTGAATTTTATCATTTGTAGTCGAAGAAGAACATAAAAAACGAAAGTGTAGTAAGTGGATATGTGCGTTTTTGATCCTGACCTTCTATAATATCAGTCAAATGGCTTGGCTAGGTGGCAAGTATCTTAGGGGTCAAATTTTCGGGGATTCGACCGCATAAATCGTGCTCAATATCATTGTTGGCATTGGTTATTTTGACTTTTAAAGCATTTATCGTCTCCGGCTTATTCGCATAGATCCGTGATTTAACTAAGTACCACAAAAAAAAACTAACGACGTTAAATTACACGATTTAGATGGCCAGTTAGAGAATGCGAGATAATTGACCATGTCGTATGGTAGCCTAACAGTTCAAAAGGGAAACTTAAGAGTCATGGATGTTATAATATTCGTATATATGTTATGTTTATCCGTTATCTAGTACCCATAGTACAGGGTATCCTAGTTTGGGGCTAGGTAATTGGTGTGGAATTGTCCCGAATATATTTATATTTTTATTTATCTTTCGTCCTATACTCCGCACCAATGACTTTTCAAAGCTATGCACGGTTTTGCATCGCTCCGTGATTCGGAGGACATGTTAAGCCATCGGTCCCGGCCCGCGGGCAGCCTAACAAACTCTGACACTGTTTTTAGGCTAGCACTACCTCATACGACAAACAAACAAACCATGACCAAGAACTTTCCGTGCACAAGATCTATTGTTTTATTACAAATCATTGAGATCCATTTCAAAATTTGGACATACATATTACGTTGTAGCTCGAACTGAGTATTCATTTATGTAGTAAAGTTTAATGATTTGCACTCGTTGCTCAATACCGTTACTTTTCATGATGATGGCAAATCATCATTAATTTCTATGACCTCCAAATTTGACAGCTGTTGGTAGCTCCGTCAACATAGCCGTTATACACTGTTTGAGCACCCCTATTGGAAAACCCTTTATTAACACGAACCTGTATAGAAACAGTTTGAAAACGCCCACCTTCCTCATGAATGGTGAAATTACATCGAGTTCGGTTTAGCCGTTTGGTCTTGAAAAGGTAACAAGCGGACAAATAAACTGAGGGACTTTCACATTTATAATATTACTGGCTGCGATCTCGTTAACATTTTTATGTGTCAAAACATAGCTAAAGTCATGACGTATTCTATTTCCTTGTCAAGATCGATTCAGCCGATGTCATAATAATTATAGACATTAAGCAATCTGTGATATTAGTGTGATTATTGTGTTATTAGTGTGATAATTGTGACTTTAGTTTGATATTCTAAAGCGGCTAGCTGAAAGGAGAAGTCTCTTATCAGGGTTTAGTATAGTTTTGATTACCAAATTCAACTTAGTGACCCAATTAGAGCTCCTACTATAGCAAAGGTCCTTGAAGCGCCACTATATTTATATCACGTTATTCAGTAGCTATGCTCGCATCCCCGATGCAAACATCGACTAACATCGAGTATAATCGAGTTTTCGGTAACGGAATCGATTTTTCGGAGCACGTGCCGTCAACAAATCGGATGACACCCGCGCCAGATGTGACGTCGTAGGCGGATGTGTGTTTCAGGGAATTTTGCGGAGAGGGAAGTCGCTTTTTTAGTATTCTAGTTATTAAGATAAAGCATCAGATATACCGAGACGGCAGCTATGGCGGTCTACAAAAATATTCTCTCGTCAATTATACGTATTTTTGTTTATTTTATGTTACCTCATGTTTATACAAGACTAAAATGGGTCTTTTCGCGCACAAATTATGAAATTAATATCAAAATACTATTTTTATGTAGCGTCGATTCGTTTAAGTTGCATTGACCGCGAGTAGACTAGATGTTACCTCATATTGTTATTATCTCCTGTCGTGCAGCATTTTTAAATTAAATACTTTTTGAGTATGTACTGCCACAGAATAAATAATAATTGGTGCTGGACCTCATTTCTACCAAACCATTCAAGTTGGGGTCGCTTTTCGTCATTGATCAAAATCATTGTCATTTATTCAAAACAATATTTTATATACAAATTTATAACGACTCTATTTTCGAAAGCAAAAAAACATCCAGCGCCCAAGGTGCACTGGATGTGGATGTTTTGAGAATAATAGTAATGAAACATTATAAAACTGTGGTTTTGGTGATAGCAAACGACGGCAACATTTTATTAACGTCTCGCAATGAGGCTCCTGTCTTGCAAACTTGAAGATATTTTACCAATGGCGCAACAATCAGGCTTTCCCAGACAAACCCGAGAAGTAAATATATCCAGCCATTCTATCTGCATCCACCTCCTGTTATTTCCCGCCACCGCACCCGTATTTGAATAATTCGATTCGAACATGTTACAATAAAATAGGTTATGTCGATGCGTCCGTGTTGCCATCGTATACTGCCGTATCCTATCGTATCGTATCTTGTCAAGCTCGCGACAGCCGTTGAGATATGGTCGATCTGACAGCGTGGGAATTTACGTGGTTACTTTTTTGCATGTGTGGGTGAGGTTACCAGGTATCTGGTATGTGTGAAAATTGCATAAAGTCGATTTAATTTGTTAACAATAGCTTTTTAGCTAGGCAGAAATGACAGCGATGATATAAGAAGAACGTTTAGAAAAGCTGAGGTTCTTATTGTTGCATGTATGTAGAGTGAGAAATAAAAACATTACATAGGCCACAGATAAAATTATTAGGCATATGTTAT
Source organism: Alsophila aescularia (assembly GCA_946251855.1). NCBI lineage: Eukaryota > Metazoa > Arthropoda > Insecta > Lepidoptera > Geometridae > Alsophila > Alsophila aescularia. The sequence continues at coordinate 11,991,902 of OX276373.1, forward strand.
TTCAGGCTCTGCTGCGAGAATTTTGAATCATCGATCTTTTAGAAAGCCAACAGAAGGATTTAGCTGGGTTGGGCATCATTCAGCAAGCTTCGTCAAGTCTTCTCGTCGTCCATACCACAGTGCCTATAGACAAAAGTCTTCAATCCGTGAGCCCAGACATGACCTTAAGGGCAGAATCGTGGACACTCACGGTTAAACTAGTCCACAAATTTAAGGTCGCTCTGCGAGTAATGGAGAGAGAGCTATGCTTGGAGTTTCTCTGCAGGACAAGATTCGTAACTAAGATATTCGACGGAGAACCAAGATAACCGACATAGCTCTAAGGATAAGCAAGCTAAAGTGGCAGTGGGTTGGTCACATTTCACGAAGAACCGATTGGGGACCGTTGGGGTAGACGAATTCTCGAGTGGAGACCACGTTTAGGCATACGAGTGTAGGATGCCCTGAGGCCAGGTGGAGTGAAGACCTGCGAAAGGCGGCCGGAAGAGAATAGATGAGAAGAGCTGAAGACCGAGTTTAATAGCGTGCAGTGCAGTGGAGGCCTATGTCCTGTGAATATTTGTCAAAATTTGATTAAAATAGACAAAAGACAAATCAAAATTAAATCTTACATTAAATTGGTTGACCTCTCATCCTTTTGTTGTAAAGGAGAAGGCATCTAGGTATTCATTTGCCGTTACCGGTTTAACGACAAAGGCCAGTGATTTAGAACCAAACTTTGTTACACAACTATAGATATAATTTTCTGCCCGAGATACGGAACCCTAAAAAAGGGGCCGGTCGTCGGAACGACGACCTCAGTGAGTCGAGAACAATCGATGCGGTTAAATGGACCAAGAAATACCAACTGACCAATGGATTCTAGCAGTTCTTGTAGCGCGACGACTTTAGTTCAATCGCTTCGACTATCCGTTAATGAGTGAGATGGATCTAGGATCTGGAACATTGAGATCCAAATGTTGTTTATTGATGTAAAAAAGTCCGGTTCTAGTGAAAAAGACTAGTTTTACAAAACAAATTGGTACTTTGAATTACAGAAAACAATGGCGCGGAGTGTATTTTGTATGACAAGCTTGAGCCTACCGCTACCGTTTGTAAGTAAAAGTGCTTATGAGCTGGTTGATTATTTTTCAAAGAAACTTTAGTACAAGTATCCCTTGTACTCAAAAGTGACTATAAGTAATACAATCTCAAAGTAATAACAATAATAAGTCATAATAAGTCTTTATTATATCATTAGCGTAGGCACATAATCCAAAGTTTTACATGCCACTTTTCTTGGACTAAGCAGGTACTCTCAAAAGATTTTGTACAAGACTGGCTCTATCAGTTAAGCAGTGATTCAACCCAAATCATTTCCCGGTATCTATTATCGTAAGACTTTATCTCTCTCATTCCAACACTCCTATTAGCCAAACCCCGAGCGTTAGAACAAAAGTTGTAACGTTATAGTAAATTAATTCCTTCCATCAGGAAGAAAATGAGTTCTCAGAGGATTTCGAGCGAGAAATATTTCCATTCGAACAAATGCCTGAACGGGATGAGTTTAGAAACATTTATTTACTGAGTATTTACTGGGTAAAGCATTATGCATAATGGAGAAGTACAAGAGATATTTGTTTTAACTTTGTACTCCGGTTAAATGACTAATGAGGCAAAGCCGCGGGGCGTAGATAGTTATTATTACTATCTGCAAATTATTTTCTTGTCTGATTTCATCAAGGTTCAGCGGTTCAATCGTGAATAGTTAACAAATAAAAACAGTAACTTTTGCGTTAAAATTTCGCGTTACTCAAATTAAGGCTGGTTTTGCGGCTGAACCAGCGGAGAGACTCAAAAAGCGCAAATATCGTACCCTTGACAGTCAAGTGGATATTTGAGCCTTTTGGGGTCGAAACGCTGGGATCGTGGGGGCCAAGGCGCACAATTTTTTTAAAGATTTATCTTGCGTCTGGTCAAAGCAGCACGTGACCAAAATGCTGGCCTGTACTTTGGAAAAAGATTAATAAGCATTGCTATACAACGTGGCAATGCTGCCAGCATTTTGGGATATTAACCTTAAGCGGCTTATTAAATTATTTTTAGTTAGTTGTTATTTTATAAGTATGTACTTTCTAATGACTTTTTATAAATAATAAATGTACAATCACATTTATTATGTAGTTTTAGAAAGTACATACTTTGTTCAATCAATGTTAAATGAAATATATGACAATCCCAATTAGATCCCAAAACTTTATCATTATCTATAGGTACTTATATTATAAAAGCAAAAGTAACTCTATCTGTCTGTCTGTTTGTCACCTTTTCCGGCTTAAACGGCTCAGCAAATCTTGATAAATTTTGGTATGAAGATAATTTGGACCTAAGAACATAGTATACTAGTATACTTTTATCACGATTAACTGTAGTCCGGGCGGACGTAATCACAGGCAAAATCATCGTAATCATGGGCTGATGATCACTAACTTTACAATTCAAAGTTCTGCGTGGCACTACAATTATCTGGGCAGATGACGCTTACCATAAAATTAACGACCTGCTCGCTTAGCGCTAATAATCACAAAACCCGTTCCTAGAAACCATCGTTCCTTCGAACCTTAGACCCAACGAGCCCTCTACATACCGCAACAAAGTCATTAACTCAATATCCGATAGCTCCTATAAAATTCGCCTCATAGACAACAATATCCCCTCACTTCATTTTACCCGATAAAGATATTGTAGTTTCAGTACTGACAGACTATCACAGCGGTTATTACGTTTAACTATCGTACAAAATAGCTCCTAACGACACATCTGACCTTTAGTCGTTACGTGTCGCGTAACACAATAACAGGGCAATAAAGAGTCGATGGCCTACGAAAGTGGTGGCTACAGTGTAAGCGCGTTGCGTTTAAAAACTAAGTAGAAAGTGTCCATTCAAAATTGCTTCTAATTACACATCTGACCTTAGGCATTAACAAGTCATTGAGCCAACAAAAAATGCGGTAGTCACGGTGTAAGCAATTAGAAACTAGGAAGTGTAAAAGGTGTCATTGCAAGTAGATTCATCTGTTATTTTTTCATTACATGTAACGTTAACCAATAACAATATCATATACATATAAAGTTGATGATAATGCAAGTAAAGCGGTAGCCACAGTGTACGAGAGTAGCGGTACAAATTTAAGAAGGGTAAAACGTGACTTTCAAAATAGGTTCTAATCTAACGCTTATAGTAATGTATCACGTTAGATAGCGTCGGTGACCTAACAGATAAAGTGGTGGCCATAGTGTTAGCGTTTAACGGTTAGGGAAATTAGGAAATGTAATTAAAAAAGCTCCTTACCTCCTCAATTGTCAGATGCACGACATATACGCATAAACGTATGGCACGTCAAGAGATGACAAGCGTCAAAGTATTTAGAATAAAGTCAAAGTATTTATTGTAAACTAGCTGTGCCCGCGAATTTGCCCGCGTGGTCATTTCATTTAAAAGTAGCCCACACGTGTTATTCCAGGACTAAAAGTACCTATAACGTACAATATTATACTACATATCTTCAAAATTCGTTCAGCCATCAAATAGATTTTTATCGATTGCTCAGCATCTAATCATCGGAATAAGGCTAGCGCGCACTGCCTTGCGTTTTTGTAACGCGTATTCTGTGAAGTACGGACTGCCATAGAAGTGCACGTATTGCGATGAAATAAACGCATATAATATAATATGAAATAAACGCTAGAATAAACGCACCGCATTCCACCGTAAGGCAGTGCGTGCAAGGCCTACGATACCAAGTACCCCAGTTTTTAAATAAAACCTGGTAAGGCGTCGTAGTGCGACGGGCGGTAAGGTAACGAATGACATGCAGCGTGCAGATGAAGCGAATAAAATACGTAGTTCGTATAAGTTACGTATATTCAGAATAGGTTGATGTGTATGTATATATATATATATATATATATATATATAGTATATAGATATGCGCAGAGTAACTTGATATCAACCGGATAGTAGGCAATTCAACAGACAGACCATTTCCAGTCGCAATGACTTGAGAGCTGGAAGTCGTGCTGAGGCAAAAATATCAACTGGGCAGTAGATAATTCAACAGACAGACAATTTCCAGTCGCAAGGACTTGAGAGCTGGAGGTCGTACTGAGGCAAAGCGCTAAAGCTAGTGTAAGCCGAATTCTAAAAATTTATAAATTTCAATTTAGCGGGACGCTTGGTGGCAGTGAATGAAATGCTTGCGTGTGTTAAGGTCAATCAGCGCCATCTAGTTAAATCGGAGGCAAAACTTTGATGCGGTTGGTTTATGCTCTGGAGTTGTCGATGCTGGTAAAGTATGTAGTGTTATAACCTTAATTATCTTGTTTGTACAGTCTTTTTTGTTGTTATTGCTTTATTATACGTACAGATACTACGCTCTCTAGTGTAGAGGTCATACAATAAAAAGACTTACTTGAAGTACAAACTCTAATATCTAAGAACCACATTATTCCACATTATTTCGCGATTTTAGGACATAACGGCATAATGAGAATTTGGCATTAATCGTACCTTTCTACGTCTTTGTGATTTTACGTTTTTGGTATATTGCGTCGAAAGGGTTATAAATTATCAATATCCCATGATATATTGTTTTCAAACAAAACTTGACGGTTTACTTCAGAAAATTACAGAAGCCTTAAAAAAATCAAAGAAAATGTAAAAATAATGCATTATATGTAAATGCTTATAAATATTGAGGCAAAACATTTATAGCAGCGCGTGGATTTGATCCATGGGCCTCCGGGTTGCAGACCAGTCACGCTCCCGCCGTGCCACTTTGCCTCATAGCATGCACGCCGAATTTACGTAACTGTTTTATAAACAGATGTACTATTTTTATTTGTTTCAAATTAACATAACTTTAGACTCTTATTCCGCAGGAATCCCTTATTTTTTCGTGATAATAAGTATCATTCATTTTAACACATAATATAGTCTTTGACTGTGCCAAGTTACATCAAAATCCGTCCCGTAGTTTCAGCGTGATATGTGTTCTTTTAAATAACTTTCAACTCCTATCCTGCGGGAACCATTGTTTTTTTCGGGATATAAAGTATTCTAAATTTTAATCCATAACATAAGCTATGATTGTGCCAAGTTGCATCAAAATCCATCTAGTAGTTTCAGCGTGATGCGTGTTCAAAGAGACAGACAGACAGTCAGATAGACAAAAAATAAAAATAAAACCTTTTTGCACTCCATATTGATTTCGAAGTTTATCTCAATTATAATTTTCAAAAAATATTTTTATGTACAGATTTAGCCCAGGTACAGTTTTATTATAGTATAGATAGATAGGAAAAATAATAGCACGCTTACAAGTCAAAACTCAAAATCTCATGAACAAATAAAAAAAAATAGTATAAACAGATCAATTCAATAAAATTAGGTAAACTAAGTATGCTTTGAGTTTAACAAGGAAATTAACCTCTCATGTGCTGACTCAGAGTTGAATCTCGTACAGGAAAAGTAAATACCCTTCTGACTGTACCGGTGCTTCGGATATACGCCCGTTGGAGAAGAGAGCACCAAAAAATCTCTGTTTATGTGTTTTGTATTATAATGTCTGAAATTATAATGAATTAGCTGTAACCGCGGCTTCGCACGCGTGGTCATTTCTCTAGATTAAAAGTATTCTATGTACTATTCCAAGACTTAAAAAACCAATAAACTAATAAATATTAAAATATTATTTATTATTATTAATATGTTATTATATATATTATATTATACCAACATTTGATCCAATTTCCTTAAGCCGTTAATTTTTTTTTACCGATTGCTCGGCTTTTACTCATCGGATTAAGATAATAAGTAAGTACCACAGTTATTAAGCCAAACCCTAAGATATCCATCAGTGAAAACCAAAGACAAACAGACAAATAGACAAACAGACAAACAGACAAACAGACAAACAGACAAACAGACAAACAGACAAACAGACAAACAGACAAACAGACAAACAGACAAACAGACAAACAGACAAACAGACAAACAGACAAACAGACAAACAGACAAACAGACAAACAGACAAACAGACAAACAGACAAACAGACAAACAGACAAACAGACAAACAGACAAACAGACAAACAGACAAACAGACAAACAGACAAACAGACAAACAGACAAACAGACAAACAGACAAACAGACAAACAGACAAACAGACAAACAGACAAACAGACAAACAGACAAACAGACAAACAGACAAACAGACAAACAGACAAACAGACAAACAGACAAACAGACAAACAGACAAACAGACAAACAGACAAACAGACAAACAGACAAACAGACAAACAGACAAACAGACAAACAGACAAACAGACAAACAGACAAACAGACAAACAGACAAACAGACAAACAGACAAACAGACAAACAGACAAACAGACAAACAGACAAACAGACAAACAGACAAACAGACAAACAGACAAACAGACAAACAGACAAACAGACAAACAGACAAACAGACAAACAGACAAACAGACAAACAGACAAACAGGCAAACAGGCAAACAGGCAAACAGACAGACACGAATTTTCTAAATGTTATATTCTTGTTCAGTAGCTTATTTTAATCATCTTTGTACAGACTTTTTTGTTCTTATTGCTATTATAAGTATAGATACATGTAAATGTCGAATACAAAGATTGAAGTGCCGATGAGGCGTCCGACAATAAACACAATGATAAAAAAAAACAAATAAAAGACAAATAACCAATAAGAAATCAGGCTGGACCAGTCCCCATAAGCAGCACTCGTTTACGAGTATGACTTATGCACCAACCATTACCCCATTCAAACATTTAAGAAGGAAAGTAGTGACCCGGTACACAGAGCCGCTGCAAGTCAAAACATTTTAGTAAGCATGTCTATAAAACATAGTTTCTCTGAACCCATACTTTCAAACTACGAGTAAGTATGTTGTATGAAAAGCCACGAGACATCTCAAAAAGCACTCAGACTGAACATTTGACGGCTTAATATATTTGAACTTTTATTTCTCTGTCACCTTTATTGTATTTATAAACTCTTTATATTAAAAAAAGTTTAATAATACAATTAGGGAATAAAGAAGACGCAATGTGAGTCTACAGGTAATCGGAGCCAGAAGGGCCCGAGTTTCATTACTCATATTTTAAATGTATTTTTTTAGATATTTTTATGTGGAGTATGGTGTAAAACAAGAGTCAGTGTGTTTTTGAATGGAAAAAGAGTTCTATTAGATCATATACAACAAAAAATGAAACAATAAAAGCATCTTGTAAATAAATTTTGATTGGCTTTAAATGGAAATAGCGCGTGAGAGTGTGTACTGAAACAAAAATTATAACAAGACAGAATCGAAGGTGTTAAAAAGAACAGACTACGAACAAAACTAAAAGGATGCAAAAATTTAAGTGAGCACCAACTTTAAATCGTTAGAGATCCTAAATGGTAATTTGAAATGAAAAATAATAAGAGAAACCTAAAGATGATTTTATATTACCCACTTAACATAGTTCGTCGACTTTTTTTTCACAGTTTATCGTCTGGTTGTCACCATATTAAATTTTGATTACTGTCATATCTTCATAGCACTTGCATGATTAAGACAAATCGATTGACGTAAGAATCGTCAAAATCGTTCCAAGCGTTTGGTCTATATAGTGTCACAAAGGAACATACATACACATGCTGATAAACATATTATCCAGCTTTTGCGGTGCGCAGTCTTGAAAACTAATAATTGCTAGTTTAAAACAATACAACTGGGGACCGATTCCGCTAATTTTAAATAAAATGTGTGTGCGTGTGCGTGCATGCTGTGGCATCGTAGCTCCCAAACGAATGGACCGTTTTTTTCTGTTTGAAAGCTCAAGTGATCGAGATGGTTCTTATATATATATGGGGCATGCGAGGGAAGATGAGGGAGGTGAGAAAAGGGAGTGAGAATCGTAGCTTCCAAACGAATGGTCCGATTTAGCTGCGTGTTTTTTATATTTGAAAGCTGAGGTTAACGAGATGGTTCTTAGGTATAATGGGAGGGAGGAGGAGGGATGGGGATGGGGGTTAGGATCGTTGATCTCAAACAAATGGACCGATTGTGATGCGGTTTTTATGTTTGAAAATGATGTGATCGGGATGGTTCTTAGAAACGGTCGACGGTCCGTTCGTTTAGAAATAATATATATATCAGAAAACATACATAATATATTCGAACATATAACCGTCTCGTTTTGTGAAGTCGATTAAAAAGTAACTTTTGTTCCATGACTACTCAATTGTAGTTCGATGAAAAAATGGCATTGAAACAAATGTCAAAGTAACGAGCTGACTACCGATTCAAAAACTATCGAGAGGTCACTGATTATCCATGGAATAGCCGAATACCAAATAATCACCATTGCAATTCGATGGAAAATCACTAAACGATCATGTATATTATTTAGCTAGCATACTACCAAATGTGTAAAACTAGGCCATCGACATGCCAGCGAGATTCCATGGAAGCGTTCTTATATTAACAGACTTGTGCCCCTGGTTTTCAATCCACAGCCTTTATAACAATACCTAAATTAGTTAAGTTATGTGGGCTATGGTATACGAACCGGTTAAGGTTGCAGCGAACAATGAATTGTCCATACAAACGTAATACCTACCGAAATTGGATGTTTGTTGTGAAAAATAAGGAAAATTCAATAATTGCTAACAAAAAAATAATTAAATCGCCAGTTTCTATAGCCTTATAGAAACTGCGCCGTCTTTGGAAGTTTTTAAGTGGCAAGTGAAGAGGTTTTACTTGGAAGTCTAGCTAATATTATGTTTATTATCACGTTTGTCATGTTGCTAATTTTTTATTTTTTTTTGTCATATCGTAATTATATTTAGATATTTATGTATTCATTCAGTATACATTTATAGATATATATATATCTATATAATGTAATATATATAATGTATATATATATATATATATATATATATATTTGAAATATATGTTTGTATATAGGTATATTTTATTATTAATCAAAAAATAGTTCAAGTATCATTAGAAATTTGATTTACTGTTTCCCTCTACTATTTTTATATCGTAGTGCACCCGTCCCTCACGATTATAACAAATCCTCTCCATCCGAAGGTTGCCTGGAATAGATCGCTTTTAGCGATAAGGCCGTACATTGGACACTACTTCTACTATTGCTCCTTTATTTTGTTAATTTTGTTTGTGGTGTGTACAGTAAAGAATTTATCTATTTATCTATCTATCTAAAACTATCCGAATGCGGATAATATCGTAATATGTTGTAAATAATTATGCTCCAATTAGAAATGATTTTGAACTTACGTTTGTATGTGCAATTAATTGTTCACCAGCAACTAAATGAACCCAACACAAAATTTACATTACCAATCGCTCTCAAACAAACCCCTCCCCAACCATAACATAACCGCACACTTGCAATAGTTTGTACATTTTGGGCACGCGCGCTAACTGCTTTCCGATTGGTCGAGAATAGCGCAAAAACGGATCTAACGAGTCTGAATAGTATATCGAGTTGTGAATGATAAAGCATAATGTTATTGAAGAGCCTAATGTCATATTGAAGAATGAAAAGATCATAGATTGCGCTTTTGTGATGTTCTCGTGGAACTTTTGCTTATTTACACGACTGCCCAAAAAAGGAGAGTAATGTTTTCAGGCTTTATGTATGTTTGTGTGTGAGTTTCTTTATTCCACCATAACTTTGAAATGCCTAAACAGATTTAGATGTATGAGGTATCGTTAAAATCCTTAAATCATTATATAGCCTAAGTGTAAGGATCCTTACAACTAGTTTTTTTTTAAATTCTTTAAATCTCTAAATTCAAATGAGAAAAAATACATTTAAATTTACAATATTAGTATCAAATTGAAGGCCTTGATTAGCACATTCTAATAATATATAATTTATAGACATAAATTATTTTTGGCAGTGCAGGCAAGTTTTTTTTGTTTAGTTTTTTTTCACGTTTCATATGTCTTCGTCTTCCAGATTTTTCCAGCTCTAATACCACTAAATGCCGTTTAGTATCCGTGGCACTCCCAGTCGTACCACCAGTGGTACCACGTTTACATTTCACTGTGGTACATACCCTTGTAGTACAGTTACTTTATCTGCTCTCATTCTCGTTTTCTAATGTCTGTATATACTCTTTCGTAATTAAATACCTCCGCATTGCCAGTTTTTCTTTGAAAAGCAACATGATACAATATATTGTTTTGTTTTGCGGTTACCTAAATTTATAGGCAGTTTTTCACAGCTGTTGAATAATTTAGAGACTTATAATCCTTTTATAAAGGTCAGGATAGATTAGATGCCTTAAAAATAGAACCTGAACTGTCTTTTTTACCCGACTACGGCAAAACTTAGTAAGGGTTATGTGTTGAAACTAAAAATTTGGTGTGATTTTGACAAGCGAGCTATCAATCGATTCGTCTTTATCGCACGAGTGTCATAGGCTATTTTTTACCAGACCGTAGTTAGGCTTTAGGTTTAGAACATATCTCTTTTTGTACACAGGTAATTGGTAAATGTACTTAATTCTAATTCTAATAAATAACTCCAAAAATATAAGGGGCGGACATTTTCTTGTATCTACAATGGTTCAGGCAAGGGTTCAGGTAGGTGTCCTTAATGCCTCTTCTCAAATTATCAACCCGCATAACCAATTAAAGCAGGCTACGACAAAGTTTTTCAGATCAAATTTTCTTTGCGCACTTTTGAGTAATGTTCTTCTACTTTTTGAAAAGTGAATATGCACGCAGAAATCCAAAAAGGTATTTTCCCCTCGTTAAAGCTATACCTACCGTGTCAGTAGGAAGTAAAACGAATTACCATGCAAATGAGGATGGTCATGCCAACGCACTCCGCTGTTCGCTGATTAACTGCAAACCTGTATGTAGGTAACATGAATTTAAAAGTAGTTTAGGGATAGCTTAAACAGGTATAGATATTAATTAAAGAAATTCTTTAGGCATAAGGAAAATACAATACCAAAAAAGACGCAATTACTTGTTCGAACGACCTTCTTTATATCTTTGTATTATCTATTTCACACATTGCGCAATTTTTTCGATCGGCCTTCATTTTACGCGTATCTTGGAATTATCAATTCTAGACGGAGTAACAATTGAAAACTGTGTTGGAGTGGGGCAAGCGGGCTAAACCTTTTTTTTATGGTTTGAAATGCCTACGCACTTCCCTTCTACCCAGGGGTAATGGAAGGAGGTATGTGGGGCTTGCACTTATTAAAAACCTCCCGTGTGCAGTCCTCCACTGAGGTGGGGCAAGATGGGGTCGCGGTAGCTTTCTACCATCTAAGCGGGCCAAACCTAACCTACTCTAAGGGTGAGGAACCACCTCGGCCGACCTTAAAGAAATTGTACAAAAGATATCCTTCACGTTTTGGGTTTCGAGGACGCTGCATCAAGTAGACAACGAAAATAGACCATGAAGTTTACCAGTACAGTAAGTCCTGCAATTGTAACGTCCTTTGAATATAACCATGTGACCTACGTGACATGCTTTCGAAGCTAGATTATGGCATAAAATAGCTAAAGTCTTTGTAGAAGGTTCATTTTATAAGATAAATATATGTTTGCCTTTATACCTACATACAAAAACTACGTGAAAACAAAGTGCTACGTGACTTGTTTTAATGTCGTAGACGCCGTAGTTGTCTTCTTGTAGCAAAAGCTACGGATGTCGCTAGCTTACTCACACCTAAATAAATGTAGGGATTTTTATCAGAGAACCTTTTCTTATCAAACATAATTAGCACGATTATAAGGTTCCATTTGGATCCTTTGGGTACGGAACCCTAAATTAAAGTTAGGATAATTCACGATTCTTAAATTATTTTTCAAAGACCACACATTTTCGCATATTTCGTGGAATGCTTGAAGTCTCTCGGGAACCCCGGGAACTGGCTATGATCGGAGTTTCTCTAAAGAATCGCATCCGAAATGAGGTGATCCGGCGAAGAAATAAATTCACCGAAATAGCTCAAAGAACTTATATGAGCACATAAGTCGAAACATTGATAAACGATGGGTCGACCTACGCAAAGTAAATAGCAGCAATGAAAAGAGCCGAAATGTAATTGGAGGCTAGGTCTAGCAGTGAACTAATGCAGGCTGTTGATCATGATGATGCTTCACTTTTTCGATGAATAACACTCTCCTTGTGATCATAGAAAAGAAAAATAGAAGGTTCACTCTCAGCACACAAAACGCAGGTCCAAGTAGCCTTGCGACGCGACGCGACGCGACACATACATAAAGCGACTAAATTGGAAACGTCGCTGGTACGCGCAGACGTGTTATTTGTTACCTAAGTTAGGGGTTTGAGTTACAAGAAAGTAGCGTTTTATTATAGTAAGCTCGCGTTTGATCACTATCTCACCTGATGGTAAGCGATGTTGCGGTCTAGATAAAACCCCTTAAGAATTCACTCTCTCTTGCCCTTAGAAAAACCCAAATTTTAATTATCGGCAAACGTTTACGCTTTCCATTTCCTGCCCGTTTGAATTATAATTTAATTTAAGTAATGGAAGCAAAGCTCTTTGTTTGTATAGATGGCATGTAAAATGGCGCTGATCTGTATGTCTGGTTGTTCGATGATGTCGTGGAGATAGAGTAATGAAGCTGATGTTGGAAAGCCTCACGTTACACTTTTTCTCGACCTCGCATTATAGCTAAAAGCATCTCGATAACCTAAGCATTCAAACGATAACAAAATGAAAAACGGCATCAAAATCGGCACACGGATAGGTACATATATAAACACCCTAAACTTAGGACCCCCCCCCCCCTTCTTTTCGAGTTTGGGGTTAAAAGCCGCATCGACTTACGTAAGTATTGTTAAAAGTTGTTGTTTTTATTCATTACTATCAACTCGTATAAAAGTGAAACATAGTCTGTTTGTTTGGGGAGCTTTCACGCAATAATGGCTGGACGGATTTTGATGAACTTTGGAATGGAGATAGATTATACCCTGTAATAACACATAAGATACTTTTCATAATCATCATCATCATCATACTTCACTCTCAAGCGGCTGAGCGGATTTTGATGAAATTTGGAATGTAGATAGCTTATACCCTAGAATAACACAAAGGATACTTTGATCATCATCATCATCCCTTACGCGGGTGAAACTGCAGGGCGCCGCTAGTTGTCTTTATAAAATTGTGCTTTCTTTTAACTTGGACCACCAATCAAGAAGCATCGCCGTACTTTTAAACTGGGAACTAGAAGAAGTGAAAAATGTCCTTCTCTTGTTCTCTCGCCTACATGGGGAATACAAATGGTTTTTCTTCTCGTTTTATGTAATCTGCACGGTTTTGAATGCTATTTAGATGCATGTGATTACAAAAGTTTTTTTTAAATGTGTTATTTCCCGACTACGACAAAAGCAAGGGATGGCCAATTAATTTAACAGTCTATTGTATTTTGCGCCTAGTCCTCTAGATTGATATGTAAACACATGTAGTATCGCCACCTGGTCCCACCATTTTATGCACAAGTTGAGAGTAAAAAGTTGAAGAAAACCTCCTTGCTCCATTAAAACCTTCCCGTATTTTCCGTTTTCTAGTTATGTCATTGGCATAATCTGTGCTCACATTTGCACACGAAATAAAAATGTTTTATATTTTTTTATTTTTTTATAGTATTTCTACGAAGTTAATCAAGCAAATATGTTGAAGTGTGTAAAATAAACGTTCCAAAATATATATATTTGGGATATCAAGATAGCAAGCGGTGTTCGCCTGTAGATATGATGACGACTATTTCCTTCTGCAATACATTATAGTCAGTTTTTTCATTGGATGAAGTTCCAGTTTTTTGATGTTTTCACATCTTGAAAAAGCGTATTTACGCTACGACGAGAATGCAATCTGACCTGTCGGGACTGACCAGTCTAGGACTTGATCGCTGCATCGATGAAAGATTGGCGTTACTTTCGCTCCGGGGAGATTACCTAATCTGATATTATTATCTTGGCTTGCGTTCTATTCATTGGGAAATTAATCTTGCCATAGAAAGATCACAAACGGTTCTTGTTCTGTAGTTACAATCGTTAACTTTTACCTATTTAGGTAAATTCCATGTTTGACACAAGTCATATAATATAAAACATGAAGTATTTACGTGGCACTGAGTTTAAACGAGATTACCGAGATTACCGAGGAAAATGTCAAGGAGCCTCACCAAGGATCTTGTATTTTTTAACAGATCTAGATCCAGCAGTTCTCTCATCTTAAGAGGAATATCCAATAAGCTGCAAAGTTGATCTTTCCAGCATCCAGGCCACGCAAAGTTCTTGTAGACCGCTTGTACAGTACATAACAAACACATCCTAGAAGGGAATACGTTCATATATTATGCTTGAAGATACCTGCCTGGAGTCAGGGACCAGTATACAAGAATATATTCATAACTGAGAAAGAATCTTAAAACTAAAGTAGAATGGACAGACTTATCGCTAAAAGCTATGTTTTCCAGTTAATCTTTTCGATGTAAAGAAATGTTACTAATATTATAATGATACGTGATTTATATTAAGAGTCCAGCGCAATAGCTTGGAGATCTCTTTAACATGCTGTTAAATTGAAAGATAAATTGTCTTAAGAAATTGATAATTATGTTGCAAACTAGAAAATGATTTGATGCATCATCTAAAACAGTTCTAACATTAACTCCAATATATAGGAGCTTACTCCAAAGTCTGTAGACTTTATACTGAAGTCTGCTAAAACAGTAGACAGATCGGGCGGCTGGACACCGATTTAAACAAATTGGGTTATTATTGACAACAAGTGCACCAAAACCTTCGAGCTTCGCCCCAAGTGTGTAGTTGGATGGTGCATTCTGGAGCCGCCAGCGAATAGCAGCGCGCACGAGGTTTCTCCTTGCATACTCTCCGGCGCGGAGCCGAAGACACAGCTAAGTACTCTGGTCGTTATTCTGTTTTTAATTTGCATTTATGGGTCGAAGATCCAGTTTGCAGCTTCAAAAACTGAACATCGTAGTTTGATGTATAAAAAAAAAACTAACTCAGCTATGATTTATTATGACAATTATAAGAAGTCCTTAATAACCTATACAAGTGGGTGCTATATCGGAGTATACGAGTAATGCATTGTGAACATATATGATAAGCAACTTATTTCACTTATTTTTCTTGAGCTGAAAAGAATCTGCAGTAAACTGCGACTCCTTTTAATTAAATATAATAATAACCATGTTTATCAAAAATTATCTATAATTTTGGATTTAATTTAGACACATCACTAGAATTTGTGAATTGTAAAACTGTTTCGACTTGAAAGATATCTTACGACTGTCACTCATGAGTTGTTTCGTCGAATAATTCAATTCGACCGGTGTTCGGACGTTAAAGACGTCCATCCTCGGAAGTGTGCGCAGCGAAGGCGCGTTGCGAACTGCAGACCACCGCACGTGTCGTTCATTGCATCAGTGGCGCTGGCGGCGAGGGTCCTGCGGGCGGGGAAGCCCCAGCCCAGGACTCACTTACGCACGCACCATTTTCACTGTTGTCGCTGGCGTACACAAACAGTTTAGGATCCTCACTCCAGTTGTCGATAGTGTCCACCTAGTGGAGAAACGGCTCATTTCCAGTGTTTTGACTTTAATTGATCTTCAGACGCGGTTTATTACAATTCCAAGATCATACCTATATCCCATAACATCTATTATAGACCACATCATACAAGATGACGTTTCAAATTCGATCATGCTGCAGTCCGTTGCCTGAATTGATCTCCTGGGAGCTCGTACTTTGTGCCGCGCGAGACTTCTTGCGAAAGGCATGTGACGTCATTGAGACAATTGTCGAACGTTTCCACGAAGATATTGTACTGTGATGTTAGATTGCCTTGCGCTGACTGAGTACTTAAACAAGTAAAAACTTCTTTTGAGTAATTTTTACGGGCACATTAGAGCGCGTTTAGGGCAAACCTAAACTTCTACCTCTTAACCTCTTCATGATATCATCTACTTCCTCTTTAATATCATTGCCTATGTCTGTTTATGTACCAGGAAGAGATACGGAATCTATAAAATAGCTTCTGACTTACAACTCAGTCTCAATTTTGATCTTATTTTTCATTTATGTTGATATCACCTAATTGCTAATTTAGTATGACCTGCGGGCCTGATTTCTTTATAGCATATTATGGTGCCTGTTTTTTGTTTGTTTAAACAAGATTGCGTCGCAGCTTAAGTATAACAGTAAGTAAGTACTAAGTACTACGAAACCGCTGTTGTAACAGTAAATTTCAAGAGAGCGACTTTATAACGGTAAATTTAAATCGATTAGGAGCCCTTTCAATTTGTTTTATTACCAGTAGACATTGCAACATAAAAAAAAATTAAGTTGTGTATATGTGTATTTTTTAATACTTTTTTTTGGCAATAATCATAGAGTTAATATTCATCTTACCGCCAGACAGAGATCACGAATCAGATCAGAATTTTAATGTTTTTATTTCATTAATAACGGCTGATAGACACATAGGAAATATAATCGGAATGATTATTACCGGTGAGTCATTTCCTCCTGACCTGACGTCAAATAAGGAATGATGGATTCGGCTGAGCTCCGCTGAAATCATACCCGTATGCACGCGCGTAGGCACGCGCGCCGACATTCGTCGCGAGGTGACGTTTCGTCAGTGTGGCGACTTGAGTACGTGTATGGGGCTGCTTGCCACATAATTATCGCTTGGAGACAATTGACCATCGGTACCTTTCGGTATTTTTAGATATTTACGTTGACAACTCAACGGTTACTCGATGCCTAGTCTTCATATCGGTACCCGGACGTTTTACTCGTTGATTCGATTACACTAATAAGATGTTATTTAATTCAGTTATTTAAGCCATTCCACCTTTGTTTTCTTACTGATTGAAGACTCCTGCCTTGAGTTTAGATGGGAGGATAACACATGGAGTGAATAATTTGTGTGAGTGGATAATTTGTGATTGATACACAATTTTATCACAAAAGACTACATTGTTTTTAATGTTTCATGAGAACTTGACAGATTGATTGCGATGTGGCGGCCGATCGGCTTAACATGGTGTAAGTGAGAGGCGGCTTGTGCGAACGAGTGGATCGGAATATTTTAGTTGCTTCTCTTTAGATTTCATCATCATCATCATCAGCCTAGATATCTGTCCACCGCTGCACGTAGCCCTCTTCTTATGAAAACAATACTATTAATTCAAACTGACAGCGTATTTAAAACTAAAGTAAAGGAATTTTTAATGCAAAAAGCATATTATAGCGTTAAAGATTTTTTAAGTGACAAGGCTTTATGGCTGAATTTGGACTGTACCATAAGTACTAAACTCTAAGCACTAATTTTCACAGCATTAATTTACTTTAATTCTTTATTATATAGATATTTTTATTGTTTATAATAGATTTGTATTTTATGTTTTCTCTGTTGAAGCTCATAAGTGTACCGTGTTGTACCTATATTGAAATAAAAGAATTGAAATTGACAATCAGATATAAAAACCGAAACAAAAGTAATCAAATTAGAATGACATGGAAACTAAAATCAGAGTTCACATCAACGGTCTGCTGATGGTATTTATTTCTTCTCATCAAAGCACAGCATTTTTTTTTGTGTTATTTTCACCATTTATTCGGCAGTTTTTCGACCTTTTGTTGCTTCATTATCAATCAAAGACAAAAATAATAAATATTGACATATATACTATAAAAATATGTGTTTTTGTAGCAACCATCTTAGCAGCACAGACGCATATAAACAAAATCACTTGCACAGGTGTATTATTGACAAAAAAAAAACAAAACAAACTATGGTATGAAACGAACGTGTGTAGATGCGGCAATGCCATCTAAACTCAAGGCTTGAGTTGGTGTCCCAGAAAGTGGTGATAAGCTGAAATTCCGAAGGTAAAGCAACCCCACGGATGGGGGCACCCAAATCCCCCCTCCCTTGTGTTCCATGATTTTTGACATTTTCGGAGTTATTCTATATATTTTTTTCACGAAACTCCAGGTTTCGCTACAAAAATTGTATTTTTTTTTCGTATTTTAGTAATCCAGTAGTGACTTCTTTATATGTAACTAAAATAATTGAAATTATTGACAAGTAATACAAAATAAAAATATCATAAAAAAAATAGTTTTTTTTGTTGATGTCTAAAAATCTTCTTCAAATTTGCAGCAGAAAGTGACATCAAAGGTGGAAAGCTCGACATTTTTATAGTATCGATAATAGGTGCATCGTAAAACAGTGGGCCAGGTCAACCGTACATTTTGGGTAGGATGCGAAATTATCCACAACAAAATATAAAAGTGAAACGTTGTCTGTTTGTTTGTTTGTTTGGGGAGTTTTAACGAGATAACCGCTGAATGGATTTTGATGAACTTTGGAATAGAGATAGCTTATACCCTGGAATAACACAATGGATACTTTTTATCCCGGAAAATGATAAGTTTCCACGGGAAAACTGGAAATTATCGATTACTCGTTGTACAATGCTGTCAAAAAGCATCAAGAGCGTGCAAAAAAGAATACTATTTGGTGCTATACTTTTGCATTAATTTTTAATACCCTAAAAACATAGGATATGCACGGTGAGGCAGGTAACGAAGATAGATAAAAGTGTGAAGAGTATAACCAAGCGCTTTGTCTTGCTTTTGTAGACTATGAGAAGGCCTTTGACTCCGTTGAAACCTGACCGTCCTGGAGTCTTTGCAGCGTTATCAAGTGGACTGACGATACACCAAAGTGATGAGATTTCTGTATTACACCGCGACTATGAGTGTCCAAGTACAAAACCAGCAGTCTAAACATATCCAACTGCGCAGGGGAGTGAGACAGGGGGAAGTTATATCCCTGAAACTGTTCACTAATGCCTTGAAAGATATGTTTAAAGCGCTGGATTGGCAAGGAATTTCAATTAATATAAATGGCAAGAACATTTCACACTAATGATTTGCCGATGACATAGTCCTAATAACGGAGTCGCTGCAAGACTTGTAAAGTTTTCTGACCAACCTAGATGAAGTTTCTCGACGCATCGGTCTCAAAATGTAAATGTAAAAATGTAAATCATGTTGAATGATCTTTTTGAGCCGAAACCGATTGCAGTGAATGGTGTTTATTTTTGAAGTTGTCCGAAAATACGTTTATCTTGGGCAAATATTGCAATTAGGTAAAAACAACTTTGAGAAGGAAGCCAACAGAAGAATTCAGCTGGGTTAGGCAGCATTCGGCAAGTTTTTTGTTTTTATATTTTAGTCGATTTACAGAGGTTCAAAAACCTTCAAATGTGCTAGAAGCCCGCCTTAATAAGCCTTGTAAACTGGTAGTTGCGCAAACATTTGATTGCTTAATTAAAAGCAATCTGGACGAGCGCGGGATATAAATTTAAAAAAAAAAGAAGAAAATTTATGAATTATGACTATAATGTTGACACAATCTCAACAATATCGGTTATTGGTCACAATATATTATATTATTAGACAGAGTTCTAAGGTTAATTTTATTGTTCATTAACGTTGGTTAAATTACAAATTAATTTGTGATAAAAATGTACTGTGAAGGTACAAATTTCTGCATTGATGATATTACCGTTATCTTCCGAGGTCTACATGTGTTTATATATCAATCTAGTGGACTAAGCGCGAAATATAATTACTGATTAAACGAACTTACCTGTAAGTGAAGTTCTATCATAATTATAGGAGCGCCAAGTCCAAAGAGATTAATAGCCCACCCTCCCTATATTTCACATTCCCAGTCTAAAGACTCTAGCGGTAATATTATCAATGACAGCAGGTTTTCCAGCTCTAAACAAAATGACCAAACTAGAAATAGGAAAATACGGGAAGGTTTTAATGGAGCAAGGAGGTTTTCTTCAACTTTTTACTCTCAACTTGTGCATAAAATGGTGGGACTAGGTGGCGATACTACATGTGTATATATATTAATCTCTTC
This sequence comes from Alsophila aescularia, assembly GCA_946251855.1. Taxonomy (NCBI): domain Eukaryota; kingdom Metazoa; phylum Arthropoda; class Insecta; order Lepidoptera; family Geometridae; genus Alsophila; species Alsophila aescularia. The sequence continues at coordinate 12,011,973 of OX276373.1, forward strand.
GGACTAGGCGCTCCTATAATTATGATAGAACTTCACTTACAGGTAAGTTCGTTTAATCAGTAATTATGTATGTATAATATTATGTGGATGTTCCACCATAGCGTCGCGTCTATTGGTCCTATTTGGACAAACGAGGCATACATCGGTAATTAGGTGTTCTGTGCTTCTGGCATAGAGTGACAAAGGCATTTTTTTTTAAACAATGGAATACTTATGGTGTCAAACTAAAAACTTGGTTTGATTTTGACAAGCGAGGTATCAATCGTTTCGTCTTCATCATAGAGAGTCAAGGGCTATTTTTTACCCGACCATAATCAGGTTTTAGTTTTTGAACTTATGTCTTGTTATCCAGCGGCCTGACAAACTCTGACTCACCAGTGGCCAGCACTACCTCATACGACAGACAAACAAAAACTTCAGATTTTTCTTATCTTCCATATAAATGGTACTGACAATCACTAATGCTATTAGGTACTTTTTACAATCTATGTAATACTCGTAAATAGGGACATCAAATGACAGCTATTTACCTTACTATGGATTTGTATAGATTGCCAACATCAAAGCTGTGTATGTGTCACACCTTTTGAATATAAAAAATAATAACAAAATAAATAGTTGACGATCGTCAAACATATCTAAATAACTTGAAAGATATTAAAATACCCTATTAAGTTCAGTTTTTGAATCGTCATTTTAATCATTTTCATTCAATTAATAATAGAAAATTTTCGAACATTTTTTTTTATTGTGGCCAAAACCAGGGCTCTTGCCCAATATAAATTAAAAATACAAAATTTCGCATTATTCGCATAAAAAAAACCGAAATATATTAAAATTTTACGATTATGGTAAATATGAGAATACAAAAAAGTTAGTTAAAAAGCTAACATCGTGGTTATTTCTCTATATTTTCTTGCTCAAGCCTTTGCCTTCGGTCATTTATGACGACATTGTAGATACTGAAATATCTGTCAGCATCTACACTGTTGACTGGGCTATGAAGACTTTGTTATAGCTCTGCATTCGCGAACCTCAGGTAGCAACATTTCGATGCAAGTAAAATCTGCATGACGTTAACAGGAGTTTCTTGCTGAACCACATTGACGTGTTGTCTATGGAATTGAGCACATCCACTTAAAAGTTCATCTTGTGGCATATCCCTGAAACATGGTACTTTGGAGAAGCTCTCCAGTGTTGAGTTAGCGTCCAGAGACGATGTTAATGTGGTAAAGTTCAAATAAGGTCATATAAACGCGGGCGGTGCGCGTTCACAACGTGCGTCAGGCTCGTAATATTAGAAAATTCACGTGTTTATTGCGTTTAAAAATGTTTTTCTGCGAAATTTCGTCGAAAATGTATACACAAAATATTATAGTTCTTATTTATCGCATAAATTACGTGAATTTCTTATTTAACCCTTCTATTTCATAAAAAACAAAAATTCGTATCTCTAATTATTAGCAAATAATTATTTATTGCGCTCACATTTTGCTGCAGTGTGTCCTCGGAAACTGGAGTAGTCATTTTATCATCCTCTTGTACAGGTTTTAGTGATAATATTTTTAATCATTGACTGTTAACACATAAATAACTTTTGTAAAAAAAGGTAATGCAGTGTAACCAGAACATTAACTTAGGTTAAAACAATAGTTTTGTCACATACCTTTGCTGCTGGCGATGACATTTCGCAAAACAATTGGGATCTGCATTCATTCACTTAATACAATTCAAAGCTAAATACTACTCTTAAACAAATCAAAACTATTTAAAATCGAGAGCGATGATTATAGCATCGGAAAAATTCCGATGCCGTAATGAACTTGTCGCAAACACTGTTATTGCTACTTTATTTGTCGCAAACGACTATAACTATGGTGTACCCTGTCGTTTGCGATGACATTTGGTTTTGGTTACGATACTGTATTTGGAGAAGTATGTAGTTTATGTCAATTTTATTAGCCTATGTCGCTTACTTTGAAAAAGTATAATCTGTATTACTAACGATACCATTAGCATTTCATATAAGTTTCTGATCAGTCAATTTTAGCTGGAAAAATCACGTGTATATTGGTTACAGTTTCAAATGTTGCTTACCATTAAAAGCGCGATTTCGGAAAAAAAATACACTTACGATAAGTCAGGGCTTGAAGCTGAGTAGGTAGCAGACGACCCCACCTACCTCCCAATTTCGTATGTTCAACGTTGCGCCGAACACAGGATGGATTTTTGAGACGGCACAGTAAGGGCAGGTACCTTAACCGTTATAGTTACAGGAATACGTTCCTATCCATAACTTTTTAAGATATTATGAACCGCATAAACAGATTCTGGAAAAAAATAATACAATGAGCAAGAAAATTGAAACTTGATCTTTTTTTGATGCCAATCGATTCTGTTTCTTTTATGGATCAAAAGTTTTTTAAGACCGACTGAGGTTTGAGTACTAGAACTGTCAGAAATTGCAAAAAACTTTTCCCATACATTTTGTACGAAATTACCTTAACCGTTGTAGCTACAAGAAAACGTTCTTAAAAGACTGTCCTTAACTTTTGGAGATATTTTGACCCGCATTCACAGATCTTTGAAAAATGTACAGTCAAGAAAATGGGCAAATCACAAAAAAATAATATGCCATTTGATCTTATAAGGATCAAAAGTCTCCATCGGACCAACTGGGGCTAGAGCCGCCAGTATTTTTGAAAAGTTTGTGTTCGAACGATGTTTGAATTTTATTTCATTGTTTTGTTTTGTGGTATGAAATAGTGCTGGCCTGTGTGTCAGAGTTTGTCAGGCCACCCGAGGGCCTCTGACATGGCTTAACTACTGCTATTAATCTATAACAGCCGGGACCGACAGCTTAACGTGCCCACCGAAGCACGAAAAACCGCATATTACTTAGAAAAGTCATTGGTGCGTAGCCTATAGGATAGTCATTTCGTTCAAAATGTATTGAAAAAGCTTTTTTGTAATTTCTGACTGTGTTGGTACTCTCACTTCAGTTAGTCCGGTACAGATTTTTGATCCATATATGAAACTGGATCGATTGTTATCAAAAAAAGATTTTGTGTATATTGCCTATTTTCTCGATAACTGAACATGTTTAACAAAATCTGTGAATGCAGGTCAAAATATATCTAAAAGTTGGCGACGGACTCGTGGTCACACCGTTTTGTCACATGAGGAATTATGTGACCACGTGGAATTATTTTTACTCGTGGTCACACTGCTTGGTGTGACTACGAGTAAGCTAAAAAATATAAGACTCGTAGTCACACCAGTGTGGGAAACCAAAAGACCAATTACTTATCGACATAATTATATGCAATAATTAAATAATTTAAAGTTGAGGACGGCCTCCTAAGAACGTTTTCCTCTAGCTAATACGGTTAAGGTGATTTCCTACGAAATGTATCTTTTTTTTGCAATTTCTGTCATTTCTCGTATTCAAACCTCAGTCGGTACGATAGAGTGTTTTAATACTTATAAGAAACAGGATCGATTGACAACGAAAAAGTTTTGGTGTAAAGTGACCATTATCTTGCTGACTGTACCTTTTTTCTGTGAATGCAGTTCAAAATACGAGTATCTCAAACATTATAGGTAGTCTCATATGGACGTTTTCCTGAAACTATAACGATTAGGGTACCTGCCCTTACTGTTCCGTCTCATAAATCCAGCCTGTATAATACCGTCAAACAGAATGAATGTATTTGTTACTGAACGTATGTAGGAGGGTGTGTGCGTGATGACCTTTTCTGGTTATTAATGGCGTTTAACATCGGTTTTGACTAAATCTATTCTACTAAAATTCGCTATATTGTCTCTCCATCCAAAGTTTGACAAGTTTTTTTTTTTTTTGCGATAAATCGTCTGAAACAGAATCGAAAGTTGTCATCCTTCTAAAATTGCTACAACATCAAGAAAATCAACCAATAAAACCTATGTACGTGCATGAAATTTAATCCGAATATATGGAGCTATTTTAAGCTTAGTACGACGACGCTCGCATGGTCATTTCTCTTAGTCAGATGTGTTTCTGATTATTCCCTCTCTCCTCCAATGCCTTCCATACATTTATTATTTTTCCGTTTCTTCTCCTGTTGGGACAAAGCTGGTGGGGAGAAAGGGAATAACCCATCGAATTTGTAGCATAATATGTTTGCGATATGGCGTTGTTTCTAAACCCACCTTTAAGTATACAGCTATCTATGCTATGTAATAAATATTATCATTTTCTCTTTCCTAAAATAATGTTAAAAAAGTTTGATTTTCATGAAATTGTAGTAACTTTAGAAAAAATGTGCGTACAATAAATACAATTAGGCGAAAACAAAATTTTCGCTTATAATCGATTTTAGGTAGAATAAAAGATATTTCAAAAATCCGTTGCAGTTTTAATAACGTTTGAAAACCTCTAGCCAAAAGAACTTCTTAGAACACGTCTTTCTGTCTTTAGCGGTTATTAAAACTGCCCATCCTGTGCCTTACTTAGTATATCATTTTTCTTTTGAGTAGATTTTAATAGAACCCATATATCCAAGTTTTAAAATGTTTCCCATCTGCACAAGTTTCACACAACTAGTACATACGGATTTTAATACAGGTTTTTTAAAATGTATTCTGTGGAGTCCAAAATTATATATATATATATATATATATATATATATAGCCGCGGACATCAGCTATTAGACATATATATATATATATATATATATATATATGTCTAATAGCTGATGTCCGCGGCTTCGCACGCGTGGTAATTTCTCTAGGTTAAAAGTACTATATTGAAAACTGCCGTCAATGTTATTTTTATCGATTGCTTGGCTTCTACTCATCGGATTAATATACCAGGTACCCCAGTTTTTAAGTCAACCTTAAGCTATCCAACAGTGAAAACCGCATCACAATCGGTTCAGTAGTCTTTACGTGATGCGTGAACAAACATACAGACAGACAAACAGACATACAGACAGATACGAATTTAAAAAGTTTTGTATTCTTGTTCAGTAGCTTATTTTAAGTATCTAAAGACCTTTTATTTTTTAATTATCTTCTTTATACAGAATATTTCGTTCATATAACTTTATTACAAGTCGATGAGTGCGGCAGAGGTTCAGATGTATCAGAGCAAAAGTTTATTATCTTTATTTTATATAATAACATCACCAACTAAATTGTAAAATCCCCTTGCAAAATCTACTACTATGTAATATCTACCGTTCAATAAATGTGTCGTATCTCGTGTGAACGTTCTAAACACCAAAACACACACTAACATACACCTACCTCCAAAGCACCACAACGAAGCACCGCTTCTCACAAATTGAATGTTTGCGGCTGACGTGTTTACGAATGCAAATACCTACCTTATAGCTACAGCGTCAGAGTGTCGCAAATAGTGTGGTCCGATCATTTTAACTTTCATTAAAACGCCAAGTAGAAGTACATAAATACATTTGAAAAAGAAATGCTGTGTTATGTTTTAAAAACGGTATGTAACCATTCAAACATAGCAAAAGTGTCAGTAGATAGAAACAAGCGACATAATACCACAGAATAAATAATAGTACAAGTACAGAAGTTGCACTACTTTGATCTTGAAGAAAGACGCCTATTTAATAGCCATAAATAAATATAAATGTAGGAGTAGGTAGGTATTACGTAGGTATTCATACATCGAGCATGTATGCTAAATTGCACTTAATAGTCGTGCTTTAGAGTTGATATTACTGTGTCCTGACTCTGTTCCATAAAATACCTACGCCGATTGCTCGAGTGATAGTTGTCTGCATAGAAAAATGAAATACCGTACAATGTATTTTAACATTTATTAAATTAAAACTATTACTTGAGGTATGGGTGATAGTTTCAACCCTATGCGTACATCTGTCCGTATGTCCATGAGCGCCACTTTGCTGAAGTGGTATTGGTTTACCCTAAGTAAACAACTTGCAACAAAAACAAGCTCCCAAAAAGGAAAGAAGGTATTTAACTAAATAAACTCATGAAAACTACTCCTATTTCTTTCTTTTAATTTTTATACGATATTAAGTTATTTTTTTAAATTAGTTGTTATTTCTTACTTTTTAGTTTCGTTAAAGTCGGCCTATGAAAATGAAGTACCTACTTATTCTGTTGGCTAAGAAAAAAATACCTACTTCCGTTTTATGCCCTCCGCACCGTTACACGGGATCCCGTAGACGAGGAACTCACTATATACTGGTGATTTCTACAAAAATAGGCAGGTAAGTTGACCTAACGTGTCTACGCGCAACGGGCACAACGTGAGGCCAGAGTTTCGCTGGTCGGTGCCTATTTTTGTAGTAATCACCAGTTTACAGTAAGCTCCTCCGTCGTGGAAGTCCGCGGCCTTACATGTACGTCTTTCCGTCTGTCTACAAGACTCTCGCACGACAAGTTTTTTTGTATACCTTTAAAACTAAAATGCGCACGTCATACAGCCAGACGGACAGACGAACATGACGAAACTATTAAAATACCTTGTTTGACTACGGAACACTAAAAACGTGGTCATAGAACCGAGTGGCACTGATCACCACGTGACCAGCGTGTGAGCTTATATACAAATTTATGAACCGAGTGAAGTGAGGTCTCCAAAACAACATGGACAAATCGGCTTCTGTATGTTTGTATGTTCAAAGATCACTTTCGAATTATTGATTCGATCATCATAAAAATGTGGAAGGTACTTTAACATAATTTTTAACAACACGTATAATTTATTAGCTAAATCAGTCAGGGTGTTGAGATATGGGCATTCAAAAGAGGGTAAGTGTTATTATTAGATCATTTAAAATGTTCTCGCCACTTCTTGTATGATATAGGTAAGTTATACATACGAAACATTGGTTGTGTATGCGTTTTCAATATAATCTTCAAATAGAAACACGACAATTCTTTACCACAATAAAATCAGATAGACAAATTACCTCCGCAAACATCCCCCAAAGCGATGCCGCACAATTACAAAAACACCGCTATATTTTGATGCGAGGATAATTCGTTTATTTCTACAAATAAATCTCAAAAACAAACGACAGAATCGGTCACAGGATCGTCAATACAGAAGTGTGACCTACCAATGTTATTATGCTGTCATCCGAGGCCAGAGATTGTATACCGCTATCTCTGTTTAAATAATTATTATTATTATCTTTCAAGTCTATTTTTTTTGTAATTAAGCGTTGAATTTGATAAAACTTAGCTGACTAATTTAGACTTAGCACAAAAGACGGCTTCGATTGTGGATGCACCAAACTTAACTCAAAAAGAATTTTATTGAACTAATATTTTTAACGCCACTTTCAAAAATTAACCGCTTTCGTTACTATATTTTTTTCCAGTTACTTCAATGTGAACTAGCCAAACTATAGGCACAGTCTACAAAAACTAAAGGTAGGTAAGCTAACTCTGCTTCTCTCAACCTTCGAATATGTTACGCATCGTAAGAAGCAACATCTTTAGTATATGAGATCTTCATGCCTTCAACCAGAGATATAATTGATATAATTGGTCATAATATACCAAGCTACTTGTGCTGGCTCAGTTTTAGTTTGATAATAATATTAAAATTACAAATCAAACGTCATTCCACTCGGCAAAATTAGTCCCACTATTAGCAATACAAAAGTACAACTAATTACACTGTCAGAGACAGCGGTTAACCGGTTAACCGCATTTCCCGTATACCGGAATTTACTGGTACATGCAAATTTTCGACCCTTCTGACCACCAGCCCATTTATTCTGATTAGTTAATTTCTAAGCGTGTATACTAACGCCGCAACGCAGTTGGAATACCCGGATCGTAAAATTAGGCTATTGTCGGGCCTGATTCAATTCGGCATAACCCTAAATTGATACGATATTGCTTGATTCGATCATTTGGGCTAGGGTTGCCATTATGCGTACACATGTGTCTTTTATTTCTTATTTGTTTTTAAATATGTTTTGGAATCTTATTTGGGTTTTTGAGAATTGGAAACGGCTAGTGCCAAATTGCCGTATTCGTTAGAGAAGCTCATATAATTTATTTGATGACGTCATTAATTGCAAACGATAAATAAGACTTAACGTGTTAGAATATGGCATGTTGTTTTTTTATTCCGTTGAGTGACGAGTCGAGCAGCCCCCCGATTCTGCTAACAAAGCGCAACGTGATCGCAGCGCGATCGTTACCTTTCAGTATGGTAATAATTAGAAAAAATAAAAAACATGGAAAATGGGGGATGAAGGTTTTAGTAAGTGAGGGAAGGTGGAGGAAAGTGAGGGGAGGGTAGTGGGAAGTGAACGAATGGTGGAGGATATTGGGGAAGGGTGCGGGAAGTGGGGCAGGTGGTGCAATGTGGGGGAAGACTAAAAGAAAGGGTAGGGGCAGAGTGTGAGAAAGGGAGAAGGGTCCTTCCCCACCCTTCTCCCACTCCACCTCCATCCTTCCTTTCAGTCTTACCCCACTTTGCATCACCTGCTCCACCTTCCTCACTTCCCGCACCCTTTCCCGAGATCTCCCACCATACGTCTACTTTCTCCTACCTTCCCTCACTTCCCCAAACCTTGTGAGGCACCTCAAAATGTGGAAGATGTGGGATGCCCCACATCATCTTCCACATTTTCCCGTTTTTTATTTTTATAATTCTTACCATTTGTTTGGCAAAATTGCTATCCATAATAACCCTAGATGCAGGGAATCTAACATAATTTACATTTATCCAATTTTGCTTCAAACAAGACAAATTCAATCGATAATATTGTAAGTAGTTAAAATCAAATTAATACGCGTCATTGATGCTTAGTTTTAGTTACATAGCCTAACACATAAGCTATTAAATACAAATCTCATACATCTCAATAATAATTAACTCGAATTTTCAAAGACATTGGCTTTTCAATTGAAACCTAACACAAACAGAAAACAGAATGGGTCTGAACGATAAATGCATAGAATAGAACGTTTGAGGTTAACCATTTTAATCGAAATGGGAGATAAAACAGGTCATCTGGCATTAAACGAGTCCAATTAAATTATAACTTTCAATGCCAGTCATGTGCATTGGGACGAGCAAATGGAAAATTTTGTGGCTTTAAAAAAACACAGCAATTATTTTGGATTTTATTAATATGATTTACGTTTCACTGAAAGAAAGAAAAAAAATGACCCATACTGGCTGCTAGTGAATACAAACCAAAACCCAGTTGCAGTTTTGTGAAAGTTTGTCAAAAATAGCAACTCAAAACCACTCAGATGACAATTTCTTTTTCTCGTAACAATCAGATTAAAAATATTTAATCAAAATGGAGGTGACACCGCAGCGGCCAGTTACGTGAGCTTCTAGAAATTAAATTGGGTGAGTTACACCCAACCCTTTGTCTCGCGGGGGTTAGCGGTGACGAACTGAAAACAGAGTAGTTTGTATTTTACGATTTTGATCAAAATAACCACTTATTTTTAATAAAAATATTCTAAAATTTTGAATTGCTTTCTTACTTTCTGAAAACATTCAGAGGACGTGATGTCGAGGCATGATAATAATATGCGTTAAATAGAGTAAAAATTTAGTTCATTGAACTTAATAATTTATTAATAATTATTAGAGCGATGGTGGCCTAACGGTTCTATAGTGCAATTTAGAATCCAACGATACCGGGTTCAAAACCTAGGCTCCGCACCAATGACTTTTCTAAGTTATGTGCGGTTTCCATCGCTCCGTACTTCGGAGGGCACGTTAAGCTGTCGGTCCCGGCTGTTATTGATTAATAGCAGTCGTTAAGCCATGTCAGAGGCCTTCGGGCGGCCTGTAAAACTCTGACAGCAGAGGCCAGCACTGCCTCATACGACAAACAAACAAACAATAAATTATATTTCATCGCAAATGCATCACTTTAGCATAGTATCCATGGAAAAGCATTATTTGTGAAGGTGCAAGAAAAATGTACCGAAAGACATTGATTGACAGAAATAGTTATTGTTATTAAAATGAAAATTTAATATCAAGACATTTTTAATAATTCATCTTGATATTTGTATGAATTTATCGACAGCTAGGTTATGTTACTGGAATTTACAGACTCAGTAAATAGCTGGGCTACACGCAGCGCTATGATTTTGGAGTACAGTAATGAATCTCGCCCTACCAACAATGAACCAATATTCTTAACTAACGAACCATGAGCATACAATTTCTGAACATTTCGAACCATTCCAGATGATGACGATTTGGCGCCGATTACACGCCAATTTCACCCTTATTTCTTGGGATGGAAGCGTTAATTTTGCGAAGGAATGAAATTAAGTATTTTTTGCTCACTGTAACGAATTACTTAGTGAAATGGATCGGATATTTTTTTTGTGAAATTGTTTTGGAATGGGATGGACATTTAAGTAAATACTTATAAAATAAATGCCTACCTATTTAGCACGAACTATTATCGACGTGAGATATAAACAAATAAAGACTGAGAATAAGTACCTACGTAAAACTCAATAATTGTAATGTGTTGTAAGTTATGGCATCCTATTATGGATCATACATTAGGGTTGATTTTTCAAGGCTCATATAAAATCCCTTTCTTTTTAATTATATTAATGACATTTGAAGATTCAATACTAGATTTCCAGATAAGTTAAAACTTCCAATGTACGCAAGTCAGTATGTAGTTACGCAATGTCAGTAAAGTATAGATACAACAAGTTAGCAGAATCAACAATACTCCTCCCAATAACGCAGTACAAGAAAAAAATACACTTTTTCTTTTAGACAAATGTTTTTACTTCGTTACTGATTTTCTGACATTGAAATAGAATAATGCTTAAATATCTTTGACATAGATTCATTATTAGTTTAAAAAATATGACATTTGATCAGAGTTTGTTCAATTTTCGCTGAGAACAGTTGTGTCGCTCGCGTCCGCGTGATCTAGCATAAAGTGCAATTCAACATAAAAGTGGAGGCGGGATGACCCAGCGCAATAGCGCAATGCTTGAGCTGAAGGCGATTTATATTGCCAAAGCGAAGTTCACACTCGCTTTAATCTTATAGGGAAATTGGAAAAAAAATGGGGTCCCCGAAGCAATTCAAAATAAATGTAACAACAAAGAATGAACGTCTGTTATACGATACCATATGCGAAGAACGAGCCCAGCGTGAAAAATTGCAAGGCCTAGTTAAGGACTTAAAAAGTTTTTTTTTTTTTTTCAGAAACATCTGAAATGTCTTGCGAAAACTAAAACATCGCAGCCTGTAGCTGCGACAATAGAGATTTCTTTCCCACGCGTTCTATATAGCACGGACGAAGAAGATCTAGTTCAAAAAACTGAGTGGATTCGAACAAAAACAAGAAAGAAAAAAAAATGAACAACTCACCCACTCAAGACGAAACTAGCAATGACGAACAAATAATAACATCAAAATATAAAAAAACCTTTGGTGCCACCCATTATAGTAAATGGCATTCAGGATTATCAAGATTTCTTTGAATTTTTGACAGAGAATCAGACAGTGGACACGTTTAGTATGAAAATGATGAACTGTGATACTGTCAAAATGAATGTCACTATCATTTTCTTTGGCCTCGTACAAAAACAAGCAAGAGAGACCAATAAAAGTCATGGTAAAAAAATGCACTCTACTTGCAAACCTCAGAGAATCGTAAAAGACCTTAAGATTAAAGGATATAAAATTATAGAAGCAGTTAGCAAATTAAGTTGGAAAACCAAAGAGCCGCTCAATATGTTCACGCTAACTTTCGAAAATGACGAGGAAATAAATAAAGTCTACAGTATTTCAGCTGTGTTCGGGTACAAAGTAGAAATTCAGCCGATAAAAACAACCAAATTGGACCTACAGTGTAAAAAATGACAGACTTATGGACATACGCAAAAGTACTGCTCCAAAGAACCTAGCAAAGATGCGTAAAATGCACGGGTAAACCTCATACTAAGGACTGTAAAAAGCCAAGAGACGAGAAACCAAAATGCATTCACTGTGGAGCTCCACATCCAGCCAACTATAAGAGATGTGCGATAGCTAACGAAATCAACAAATTAGAAATAAAAAATCGAACCCAAAAATAGTAGTATTGTAACAAAACCTACCTACTGTAAGACAAGGTGGCTATAGCCAAAATAATACAAACATTAAGAAAAGTATAGATAAGAAAATCTCGTACGCCCAAGCTGCCGCTAAGGGCACATCACGGGTCAAGTCTGATAAGATTGTTAACAGTGACAATAAGCTAGATGATATTTTGAAGTTCATGGCATCATTCGATGAAAGATTGAAGAAACTTGAAAATAACACTAAATCGGCTACATCCAAAACAAAAAAAAACACATCCTTAAAATTATGACATGGAACTCGAATGGACTATAAAAACATCAAAATGAATTACAGGTAGTACTAGATATAGAAAACGTGGACAAGTATCTAATATCCAAAACGTACTTCACGAAACAATGTTATGTAACGTTTAAAAGATACAACATTTATTATGCATAACACCCAGATAATAATGCAAGAGGTGGTAGCACCGACATTGTGAAAGAAAACCTTGATCACTACGAAGAAACTAAATACGAAGGGAAAGAAATTTAAGCTGTGGCGAGATGTCTCAAAACCAAGAGATATCCTATAACAATCTCAGCCATTTACTGTCCACCTCGGTATGCGATAAAAAAAATAACAGTATATCAGCTTTGTAGCGAATCTTGGTAAAAGATTTGTCTTAGGAGGTGAATTCAATGCTAAGAACACGTATTGGGGCTCAAGATTAACCACTACTAAAGGCATTGAGTTATTCAGTGCTATAAAAAAGTTAAAATGTGATATTTCGTCTACTGGAAAGCGCACTTACTAGCCGACTCATCCAAATAAAATTCCAGACCTTTTAGATTTTTTTCATAACAAACAATTTATCATCGAGTTATTTAAAAACAGAACAAAGCTATGATTCTGAATTCAGATCACTCTGCAATATAATTATTAATAAGCATGAACATACAAGGAAAATGCTCTGTGCCTAGTTAATAAGTCTACAGATTGAGAGAGCTTCAAGATAGACCTAGATATTTGTAAAGATCTCAAGTTTCCACTCAAAACACCAGAAAACTTGAACGTAGGAATTTAAAGTTTGCTGAGAATATCCAACAAATAGCTTGGAAAAATACACCAAACGCATATAAGAAGACCAAAGGAAACACGTATCCCCTAAAGATCAAAGAACTTATAAATAAAAAGAGAAAGCAAAGAAAAACATGGCATCAGTCTAGATGTCCTTAAGACAAAAGAAAGCTTAATAACTTAACAAAAATAGTTAACAGACTGATCCAGGATTTAAAGATGACTCCAATAATAAGTATCTTGAAAAGCTAACCAGTGACCGCAGGACAGATTACTCTCTATGGAAAGCTACAATGAACTTAAAGAGGCCTATTACTCATGTACCAACATGGGAAATGGGCAATTAGCAACGAGCAAAAGGCTAAACGGTTTGCAGAGCACATAGAAACTATTTTTCAACCAAATGAGGGTGAAGCAAATGATTCTCTAACTTTGGAAGATACTATGCCACACAAAAATGAAAGGGATATCAAACTAGTTACACCTAAAGAAATTGTAAGAGAAATTAAACCAAGTTTAATCCCACGAAAATGACCTGAGTACGATTTAATATCAGGAAAAATACTTCTTTAACTACCAAGGAAGGCAATAGTGAAGTTAACGACCCTTATTAATGCCATACTAAGGTTGAAGCATGTACCAGTGTTATGAAAAGTTGCGGAAGTAATCATGAAAGTAAAAAGTGCGAAACCACCTCACGAAACCATAGTATACAGGCCAATCTCTTTGCTCCCCATAATATCAAAAACATTTTTGAAAAGTTGTCACTCAAAAAACCAATCATAGATAGCAAAAATCAAATACTAGAGCATCAGTTTGGTTTTCGACTATAGATCAAGTACACAGATTAACAAACATAGAAAAAACTCTTGAAGATAAAAAAGTGTGCTCTACAATATTAGTAGATGTGGTGCAAGCTTTTGATAAAGTGTAGCATGAAGGCCTTATATATAAACTGAGAAATATTTAAACAAAATATATTGTGGATATCCTAGAATCTTATATATCAAATAGGGTATTTAGAATTAGACAAGAGGATGCCTTCTCAGAACTTGAGGAAATAAAAGCTGGAGTACCTCAAGGAAGTGTTTTGTACCTGCTTTACACTTGTAATATTCCTGAGTAGAAAATATCACCATCGGGACCTTTGCTGACGACTCTGCTATAATGGCAGTAGGAAGTACTCATCAAGAAGCAGCAGGAAAGGTCCAAACAGCGGTCAATCTAGTCTAAGACTGGATTAAACAATGGAGGATTAAATTAAAAGAATCCAAATCAATTCACTTTGACTGCAGCAACAAGAAACAGGAGTATTCTCCAGTATAATAAACAAATTCCATATAAAAATACAGCCAAGTATCTTGGTATGACGCTTGATGCGAAGCTCCGCTGGAAAGCTCACGTCAAGAAGAAAAGTGAAAAATTAAAACTGCGACACAAAAAAATGAATTGGTTGCTTCGAAGACACTCCACGCTGTCAACACATAATAAACTATTATTATAAAAGCAAGTCCTAAAGCCAGTCTGAACTTATGGTATACAGCTGTGGGACTGCACCAAACTGAGCAATACATTAAGAATTCAACGCCTCCAGATCAAAGTACTAAGGGAAATAGTGAATGCACTTTGGTACATAAGAAACAACGATCTCCATCGGGACCTCAACATAGGATCGGTCCATTTGTTTGAGAGCTACGATCCTCACCCCTATCCCCCCACCATTATAGCTAAGAACCATCTCGTTTACTTCAGCTTTGAAACATTAAAAACCCCCCCCCCCCTCCTCCCATTTAGCTAACAACCATCTCGATCCCATCAGTTTTCAAACATAAAAAAACACATCAAAATCGGTCCATTCGTTTGGAAGCTCTCATCCCGCCCTCCCCCCCACGCGATAACGCACGGTGGCCTGTAGTCTAACCCAGCTGTCTATGTGACGCGACATACCAACATTACGCGACAAAAACTGCAGTGGCCACTAAGCCGTCCACCGTGCGATACTGACTTTGAACTTTGACAGCTTGCGGTGATTTGAGAAGTTGATTTAAGTACTTGGATTTAACGAGAAAAATATAAGTAAATCAGTTTAAATACTTAATTAACACTAACATGAAACGTTAACTACTGAGGTGTGATAACAATTTCGTCAAAATCTTTGCAAACCATGTCGGAAAAAGATTCATCATTATCATCATCAGCCCATTCAGACATAGGCCTCTCCCAAAGCACGCCACAGAGCCCAATTTTTGGCTCAATTTTCAAGCTGGGCAACTAGAGAGTGATTTAGGCTTATTATAATATTATTTTTAAACTTTTTTCATTTTTTTATTGGAAAATAAGTCTATTTTGATGATCAATTTCAAACTTTACCGTAAAATCACGAGTTTATGTGAAACTAGTGTTCAAGATGCTACCAGTTTATTGAGGTTTTTTTTATACATGGTGAAAAACGTATAAATGTTACAACGTAAGTAAATTTATATAGTAAGGAATGTTCAATTTATGATATGATTTTTGCATATTGGTCATATGTGGTTTACTTCCAGAGCCAGGTATTCATAGAATCTAGGACAAATCGAGGAAATGGATGATAAAGAGTTAGAACTGTTGCTGAGTTCGTATAACTGACTACAAGGCATACAATTCCGATGTTGGTGGGTACTCTGACGCAGATGACGAATTTGAAGTACAGCTACAACCTATTGTAACACATGGTAATATAACCACAGGGCAGTCTGAAACTCCCACTGATGACCACCCTTTATATGAATCAATTTCAAGTTCAGTCCCTGCTGACCATAATACACCAGCTGTCTCAACAAGAAAAACCAATTGAAGATTACCCTACAAGTCAGGACAGCTCTCGAGCCAATACTCCTCGTCATGTTGATACATCATCTATTGATTTGACTAAATAGACCAATAGAAGATTTCAAGTACCCAGCGAGAGCATGAGTTGTAAATTTGATAGATACGTAGCTATCAACACAAGATTTTATCCTCGCCATTGAATGTGTTTTCTCTTTTCATGACCTCTACTATTTTGGGACTTATAGTAACAGGCTACAGTCGTTGGCCTTAATTCTGGACACCACATTTTGTATTTTTTCTCGAACTGTAGGTATTTATAATATTTTTATTAGTGTTATAAATTAAGGAGGACCTATATAAATATGCTGAAATACTCTTTGAGCACTTTATCAAAAATAAATTAGGGTGTCATAAAAAGGGTCACATAAATTAAGCACGATACTCCTTGTATGACCAAAGTTATGAAATAAATAAGTGAATTTGAATGGAAATAAATTGTAGAAAAAAGAAATTGTATGCCGACGACCAGATGGCCTCGAGGCTAGTGACTCTAAATATGTATTCAAACGGTCGCGGATTTGAATCCCGCTAGGTGCAATCATTTGTGTGATAAGCAGAAATGTTTTTTTTTCCAAGTCATGGATGTAATATTCGTATCTATATATGTTTATCCGTTGTCTAGTGCCAATAGTACAGGGTATCCTAGTTTGGGCTGTGAATTTTCCTGAATATATTATAATTAGGAATACCTAAATGTCTCCCTTCAATTACATATTATTATCTCATACCATTATATGAAATCCACCTATTGTACTCTAGTTTTGAATCTTTGATTATTTATGTAGTCAAATATATGAATATTTTTTAATTAAATGAAAAACTAGATTTAAGTATTTTTTGTCTGATATCTATCTATAATTCGTACAGAACTAGAATAATACTAAAACACATGAAATTGTTACGAGACAGGCCCATCGTCTTTGCATCTTCAGAAGAAACGATGCATGCTGTATAGTAGTAAAACAAAATGTTACTACGTGACGTCACTAAATAAATAATGATAATAATAACAAAAACACCCCAAAAATGGCATTATGTAATCCAGTAATTAAACCACTCTTAAAATACCACTAGTGACTCAACTATATTTATTTAACATTCTCCACAGCCGTAAAGAGCTAATGGGGCGTCATAACTACAGACCGGTGTTAATGAATCGCTAAGGTCGGCAGTTATGGCCCTCTGAGTTATGGCCAAGTTAAAGCATAACTCGGCCAAGCGGCGATAGGTACCTAACGGTGGTTAATTGGGGAACACTTGCCCTTATAAGACAAATAAACCGTATTTTTAGATTCCAAAAAGAGGCAAAAAGGGGGCTACTGAATATCTCTGCCTTTCAAAATGTAGTAAATTGCTCACTTTTAGGTTTCTGCCAGTGGATTCAGCCCTTTACATACTAGGCAGGGATTGATGGAGACTGGTTATTAATATTAGTTTTGCAATAAAGTCACTAGATGGCTCTACTGTGCACCGCTAAATCGTTGCAAAAAGGTTGTGCTCTCGTGGTCTACTGTTCGCAAAACTACAAGTTATACTATGATGAGGTTAGAGAGGTACATGAGTACCATAAGCAATGTTGCGAAACCCCAAATGCATCGTGATAAATCAAGAACCAAATTAATTCGTCGAGGTCAGAAGAACATCTCAACCGAATTTATTGCTACCGACAGCAGAATAGCAACGATTCAAAGTTCAAATTTGAAATTAGAATTCTGACACAAACCGCATTTCATTTGACGCGGGAACGTTGCACCACGCTTCCTTTCAAAATTGGAATTCGAAATTCGCTTCTGATTTTGACGTTGACATGTGGCGTGGTTTGCTTTTTGACACTTTTTATTGTACATGTATTTTGTACTTAATACCTCGAAGGAGCAAAAATACGGAGACATAGTAATCGTTCTATCGGCTAATATGACCAATTCATGTCCTTTCAGCTTACCTACTAATACCATGGCCTGTCGATAACTCTGGTTCTCGGTCGGTCTTGTATCACATATTTCCGGGTTTGAACTTGAACTACGAGTATAGCCCTTTCTGTTATAGCACACAGAATGAACATTAATTAATGAACTAGCCATGAGAATTGACGTCAATGCTCAGCTTAGTATGTCAACATGTAGTAGGACGCACTAGTTCAAGAATATCATATTCAGGCTTTAGAAAATTCGCAAAGATAAAACTTGACGAAGTTTACCCAATGATGTTGCATTTTAATACGGGCCTCTCTTTTGACTGCAGCGATTGGCCAAGGTGAAAATACTATTCATCAACTTCTAGAGGAGGTCCATGAAAATTGATCGTTCCCAGAGAGTATCATTGAACACAATCTTAGTTTTGCTTTTTTGACGCGTTGAGACCATAGACAACTGCACATGTTGAGAAGAATCAGTTTGCATTTTTTTTGCTATAATGACGATGTCATTCGCAATCTCACCGACCGGTAGGTCTAGTGGCTAGAGACCCTAGGTACGAAATCAAACGGTCGCGGGTTTGAATCCTGCTAGGTGCAATTATTTGTGTGATGAGCACAAATATTTCTTTCCGTGTCACGGATATAATATTGGTATCTATGTATGTTTATCCGTATGTTTTCCTAGTTTGGGGCTAGGTAATTGGTGTGGAATTGCGATGTTGAAAAATAAACGTTTTCGCCGTTTATGTTTATGCCACGTCCTTTCCACACCAGTGTCTTAATCATATTCTCCAATGCATATCATCACTTGGATATTTTGTTAGTTGACTTTACATCGCTGCAAGTCCGGTTTGTTCTGGTGTGGACACAGCAGGTCTCATTGGAGTCATAGGCCTCATAGTCCATAAACGAAGCACATGGCCTGATTATTCTCTTCGATCTTCAGTATAATCTGCCACACTGTAAGAATTTGGTCTATGGTGCTATCCACGTAGAAACCCAGCCTGTTCCAGTCACGAAGTACGATTCATCTCGCGCTTATAAAAGGGCGAGACGAATCGTGTTGACTCTTGTAAACAGCTTGTAGATATGGCTCAAGAGGGAGAAGGGCCAATATTTTTTCAGAGGGATCTTATTACCCTTTTTGAAAAATAGGACTACTACACTTTTCTGTTCCATGCTTGTGAAGTTCTCACACCGAAAAAGAGAATGCAAAAGAACGGCGTGGAAGAAACTGTTGAAGTTCCGTGGTAATTCAGTCGTCATTTCATGGTTTAGTTCTTACATAGAAATTAATTTTTATTGTTTTATTTGTTTACGCCGCTGCCTTATTCTATTATTTCTATCCATTCAAAAGTTGACTGGAAGATTACTTTTAGCGATAAGTCCGCTCATTGTACTTAGTTATAAGATTGTTCCTGTGCACAGTATATTTTGTAAACTGGTGTACAATAAAGTATTATCTATCTATCTAATTCCGTCCTCCCAAGGGCTTTTCCTTTTTTGAACTGTTTAAGAGATCCCTGAAACGATCATTTACAATTGTCAATGTATACGTGATTGAAGATTTTAAATGACGCAATTGAAGTTCCACTCCAATTGATGATGTAGCATTCTTCCAGCGAAAAAGAGCTGACGACGTGTCGGTCGTAGTAACTGACAAGAATAGTTTGACATCAATAAATCATGAAAATTTAATTAATATTGCTGCTGACTATTAATATTACTATTGATAGTAGACTGGTTGGATTATAATAATTTATATGCTAATATTTCAAAAACCAAATACATAAATTGTAACTATAGTACAATGAAAAGAAACTTTAATGTAATTTGTAGAAACCAGCCTATAGAAATGACTGATGTATATAAATTTCTTGGACTGTGTGTAGACCAACACTGCAATTGGAAGTCTGACATTGATTATGTTTGTTCTAAACTCATACGCTTCGTTTTTGCGTTAAAACGGTAAAGGCGCACGGTGGATCAAAGTGCTGCGCTTACTTCCTATCACGGGTATTTTGGGTTCAGTTTTGAGGTTATAGTCTTTTAATCTGGGGAAATTCAACCAACATTACTAAAGCATACTTAGTTCCAAAAAAATGTATAAGGGCTATAATGTGTTGGTCCATTGGAATCATGTAGCCCACTCTTTAAAAAATGAAGATGAAGACGTTAACTAGCTTGTATGTCATACAAATTGGAATTTTTGTGAAGGAGCACTCTGAACGATTTGAAAAATTGAACGAATCCAAACTTTTTCAATGTGCTAGTCGTAATCCAACCAGGATAATGATAGCCAACTTCGGAACCGCTTAATGTCATCGGAACTGTCAGGTTATGGCAACAAAACTCCTATCTTTAAAATTTTGAACCCATTTTCTTTCATCACACATCTGTACTCTTGGATAGTTTTCCCTTTACTAAGTAAGTCCAAATTTATATCTCCGATAACAAAAGCTCTTTTCCTTTTCTGTAGTTGATTTGAATGGGTCTCAAGAAACCTTTTTACATTCGATGCTGGTTGTTTGCAAACGCCCCCAATGTCTAAGCCAAGTTTTACCAGACGTATCCAAAGATAATGATTTCCATCTTCACTCAGCTCTTCTAGAAATTCATGTTTTAGATTGTTATGTACATCTATTGATACTTCACCACCTTTTGACTTTTTTCTATGGTTATAGTAATGTGTATAGTTTGGTAGTTTTAGCCTTTGGGCTTCATACTCGTCTTTTATTCATGTTTCAGTCAGTACTATAACATGCAAAGTAGTCTGAAATGTCTCTGTAACACATCTGAGCTCGTCCAGTTTACCGGGCTTAGCAATATTGCGGACATTAGCGTATAGGAAGTTTATTGATTTAGTTGTAGTTGTTATATCTGCATATATATTAGTTATTTCGTATGTTACTGTATTTCGATCTTTTTCTGCATTTTCTCTAGTACTTAGTTTTTTGTCTCCTGTTCTAATATTTTTGGAATTCCTTTTATGTATTTTATTATAAGATTTTTCTCTCCATTTTCTTGACGTAGTAGTAGCTCATCTTTTTTTTTTTTTAAACTTTTGTTGTTGTGGCGTCTGATCTGAGTAAATTCGGACCCCATCTACTTTCAGATTAACCTTGTTTCGCAGTATAATTTTCACAATTTCTTCGGAAAAATAACTGACTTTCATTGGGCGTGCTCTCTTACCATCATATTTCCCAAGTCGTAATAGTCTTTTAGCTTGCGGACAATCCGGATATAAAGCTTGTATGACTTTATCAGATTCACATCTATCAGTTTCTCGTCTCTCTTGTAAACTATCGATATGCTGCTCAGGGATGCCCGTTATAATTATGTTCTTGCTTCGTTCTGTACGCTCCTGTAATTTGACGAGTAAATCATCATAATTATTAGGCAGCAACTTGATGAGTGCAGCGTTGATGATGATCGTGGGCCAGTTTTTAGTTGTTCTATTTCTTTTTGGAGCGATGCAATCTCATCCTTATTTTCCTTGACGTTATCTGTTAATGTACTAATCTGTGATATGAAATTCTGATTTTCTGCCTCTAATTGTTCCGTTGTAGTCTTCATATCATTAAGTTTATCCTTAATAGTAACAATATTCTCATTTATCTTACTTATGTTCTCGCTCTGACTTTTACTAGATTCTCTTAGGATTCCCAAAATTTCCCTCTTGAATTCACTAAACTGGTATGCAAAGTCATTTTATTTTTCTGCGGCTTTTCTCCTTCGCGAAGGAATAGTTTTTGAGTCTTTTGTTAGGTCAGGCTGGGAACTGTTGGTTCCTTTCTCAGATATCATTTTGTTTTTATTAGATGTAGTTTTCGTAGGTGAATGAGCAACACTCATGTTAATTAACTTGAGTGCAAAAATATTCAGATAGACAGTAATGTGTGATAAGAGAAATCGCTCCGCTTATCGCTCCGCCCATCAAACGGGTCAGCACCTCTTTAAATTACCAAGTGAGACAAGCCGTCTTCGTTGCAAGCCGAGCGCTTCCTTCGAGATAATGTCCGAAATTCTGTAAATTGAAAATATTATGTTTGTTTTTTTGGAGGCCGTTCTATATTCAATACAAGCCAACACTGTATTTTTTTTATTTTTGTCTTTCTGTCTGTCTGTCCGTCTGTCTGTCTGTTCGTTGGCAGCGCACCACGCTGAAAATACTTAATGAATTCAAATGAAATTTGGTATGATTTGAGTTCACACTTCGAGGTAGGACATTGGATACTTTTCATCCCGAAAAAATTAAGTGTTCCTGCAGGATAGAAGTGGAAAATTATTTAAAAGAACACTTAGCACGCTGAAACTATAGGACGGATGTTGATGCAACTTGGCACAGACATAGTTTATAAGATAGGTGAAAATTCTGGATACATTTTGTCCCGAAAAAATAAAGGGTTCCTGTGGGATAAGGGTCCAAATTCTGTTTATTAAAGATATAGTATTACTCTTTATTCTATTATGATGCCTAAACTGTATGTTTTTTCATTTTTGTCTGTATATCTGTCAGTCTGTATCTTAGCCGCGCATCACGCCGCCGGAACTACGGGATGAATTCAAAAGAAACTTGGTATACTGAAGCCAAACTGTTTTACTTTTTAATTTTGTCTGTCTGTTTGTCAGTATCTTGACCGCGCATCGCACCCAAACTACTACATGAATTCAAATGAAAAAAATGCTTTCGGGTGCTTAGAAAAGGTATTGAACAATATATTTGTGTTAGTTGTTTCTTTCTTTCTGTTTGTCTGTATGTTTGTTTGTTCACGCATCACATAAAAACTACTGGACCGATTGCAATGCGGTTATCATGGTTAGATAGCTTAGGGTTTGAATTAAATCTGGTGTAATTGGTATCTCAATCCGGTGAGTAAGCCGAGCAATTGATAAAGTATTTGACGGCTGAAGAAATTTTGTTCAAATGTTGGTATATTGGTCCTGGAATAGCACATTATGGTACTTTGAACCTAAAGAAATGAACACGCGTGCGAAGCCGCGGGTACAGCTAGTTAATGTAATATAAATGTGTGATATCTTTCAAATTTTTGTATGCCAAGTTTAGGTGGGACATGCTGGACTATTTTACTATTATACCATATCTATTTGTACCATGTTTCTAGCAAATAAATAATTTTCATTTTCATTTTCACGTCTCAGTCAGTTATTGAACTGAGTAGAGAAAAGTCACGCCTAACATAAAAAAATAATTCAAACCTATAAATGGCTTTTCTTGCAATAATTCTTGCTGTATCCATTGAACAAGGAGAAATAATTAAATATTATAAATAGATCAGATCAATAAAATTATTCGTCGTAGCCAAACAATTAGGCAAACTAGTTAGGCCACGATGAAACGCCCATAAACCTTAGGTAAACTAAGTATGCTTTGAGTTTGAATCAAAGATTTCATTTTTCAGTGTTGGCTTGGGGTACATCGTCAGCAGAAGCATCAAACAGTTTTGTTTTAACTATTTTATTTATTCCCATGTTGATAAGTCCGTAAAGTGTTAATTTTATTTTTATATTGTCTTCTATTTACGTCGGCTTATAAATCCGAAGTGATTATGTAATGTTTTGTAATACATTGGACCGTTTGTTTTTGTCCATATAGTCTTTAATATTTATTTTCCATAGCACAGGACAATCCCTGTATAACGATATGAGTAACAACACAAAATCCAGTTTTGTTGGATATCGGTGCCGGCGATCACACATCGAGATCGTGTTCGGACACTTCAGGCCAGGTACAGGTACATCCGCCATGTATGGTAGCGCGGTCGAGAATAGAAAAACAATTGTCATTTGCTGTCATTTACCGTCAATGCACGGCGCGTCAATTGCCATCAACCAAATGTTTAATCATTTGCTGTCAATGCTGTTGTATTATTGTCAATCACTTCAATTGCATAAATTAAACGATCATTATTCGCATCAATGAGTATCAGTCATGTAAACATTGACAATCGCAAATGATCGTTTCAGGGACCCTTAACGGCTATCACGATTTCGTCAAGGCTGACTTCTGGCAACTCTTCGGTAAGATCAAGGATGGCCCTGGAATCCTCGATGTTGGGTTCTAGTCTAAATGCGTGTGACGCGAATAGTAGACAATAAAAATCTTCTGAAAAAACGGCTTTGCTTTTTTACTGACTCAAGTATGTATTTGTTCATCAGTTAGTATTTCCTGTTCCGCGCGTGACATATGCATATTTTTTTAATCTGAGAGATTTTATATCATAAACTTGCTAATTTCAAGCACCATAAGACCTTATAAGACGCAGCTTAAAGCAATAAATGATTTTAAAAATGTATTTTCCGAATTTTTTCGAAACTATACATCCAGCGTTTCATTCTTATAAAAATAATTTAACTTAAAAGTAAGTTCTAAAACTAAAACTGAAAAATCACGCTCTAAAAAGAATGAAACAAGAAAGTATAATCATCTGAAATTGTTATGTACAAACTATTTAATATTATGTTCAGAGGATAGCTGTTATGACCTCTGAGGGCGACATATTTACAGGCAATGTAACCAGCGTACGATTAAGACGCCTCCAACGATACCTCATTTGTCAAATTATGATGAGTAGCTTAGAAGTTATGAGGGAACAGTTGAACATACATACATACATACATACATACATACATACATACATACATACATACATACATACATACTCGTACATACCCACACGCATACATACTAACCGGTTAAAATCATAACCCTCCTTTTTGCTTCGCCGTAGTCGGGTAAAACAATCGGTAGACATGAGCATTTTACCTTGGCCAAGCTTACCTCTCTTTAAAACATTAAAATGCTGTACTTTCGATATTTTGTACAATAGGTAGCATCTATTACACAAAATATCGAAAGTACAGCATTTTATCTATCAAGAAATTTATAATACGGAGCTACTTTCATAAAAATATATAAACTAGTTACGACATCGTTTAAGTTTGTAAATAATACGTCAATAATGCTGTAAGTATTGAGAAACGTGTTGTGATAAGATTAACAATAAAATCTTTACTTAGATACGTACGTACATAGATAAAAAAAGTATACAAAAAAACAAGTTTCTACGAGGCTTAGTTTTTGAATAATGTTTTTTTCGATATTTGTTAAAGTCCTCTTTGCTTTGTTGAAAAATTACGATTTGGCTATTTACAGTAATTATTTGATTTGTGGACACTGAGCGTCATTATTTTTTTATTCCTTATCTATAAAGCAGTAGCCTGACATGCATACTGACTGACTGACTAACAGACAACGCACAGGTTAAGCCGGCCCTAGAGATTTGGTGTTAGAAGGAAACATGTCTTAAAAACTAGGGCTGCCAGGAGAAGGGGTTTTTTGCAATACCATTCCCCGTTAAGGGTTAAGGGGGTTGGCAATGTTTGGAATGAAAGTTTGAACTTGGTAAAAGCTGCAAGGCGCATCTAGTTATAGATATGTTACGTATACTAATAATAAAGCTCGCATTCGTATTTGTCCGGGTTTTTACTCGTAGATTATTTGTTTGGTAGGTTTGTCATGATATCGTGGTTAACTCATCTCCTAAGTAACCACTTGGAGATTAAAAACTTAGTCAGTTGAATGATCCCTTAACTTATTTATAATTAAACATCGCTTCGTTAATGATGTTTACTATTTACTTCCCTCATTTCCCAGACCATAATAATAAAATTCATTAATTTCTTTGTTTCAGATTCGACTCAACACTTTTAATCGTAAATGAAACTGGAAACTCATTCTATTAAAAGTCATGGATTAAACCAGAATACAAAATCGGTGAATATAAATATCATGCGTTGGTTGGAGCGCTTGGGATGACGCGAACGGTCGCGCGTTAGTGATTGGTTAGTGATAGTGTCGTGACAGTGATGGTGATGTGATAGTGATGGTGGAGTGATAGTCGCCATCATGGTGCCGGCGTTCTGTCGGCTGGTGGTCACGGCTGCTGTGCTCGGCGCCTCGCTCTTGGCTAAGGCGGCAAAAAATGGTAAGTGGTAATTTTATGAACAGTATAAATTCATAAAAAAATAATGGATAATAATAGATTTAAAATTTTCATAAAACCGTAGTGAGGAGGTGAGAAACAAAACCTTATAATTCCATTTTTGACGTGAAGGGTTTTGTATTTTGTAGGTGATGCTAAATTACAACTTCTAGTGGTTCCAGATTGATCAATAAAAATATTTATCAACAAAAAAAACGACTTCATATTATAAATGTTATTTTCTAAACAACCACTAAAAATAATAAAATAATTACAATAGAGCCAGAAGAATATAACTTTCAAAAAATTATCAACGTAATAATAATGCAAAAATACAACATGCTTAAGATAAGAAACAGTTTTTTGAAGGCGGGGCCAAACCGAGCCATAATTATTAATATGGTTGAACTTTTGCAAAAAGATAATGTCTTAAATGGCTTGACATGCTATATAAAATAATAAGCTATTAAAGTAATTATCTAAAACTTTTTCATTTACTAGATTGCTGTATTCGTGTCAATCAGTCTGTGAACGTGTGAAAGTCAAAATCTGCTCGTGTGAATCTCTTGTTTTGTCTCTTCCTTTCCTTTTGGCCTTCAATAAACTCTGTCTTATGTTTTGTTGTATTTTTGCATTATTATTACGTTGGTAATTTCGAAAATGTGATATTGTTCTGGCTGTATTGTAATTTTTTTATTCTGCTTAGTGGTTGTTTACAATATAAAATTTTTATATAAAGACTTTTTTTTTGGGAAATATGTTTTTATTTCTTGATTTTCAGTAGCCTAAGCAAATTACAGAAAGAATATATGCCAAAGAAAATAGTTGAATTCACTTTAGACTCAAAGCGTTGGTAAATTAAAACCAAAGATGAATAAGTTTACTTACAAAACAACTGAATAAGTTTTGACAAAAAAATAATGAAATAGAACATTAAAAAATGGTTACACAACTCGTGAAATGAGGAAACAAACACAAATAAATGGATTTATAAGTTGTAAACATATAAATCCTTTTTTAAAGCAATCTTTTACGAGACACCACCAGTGCCACTTAAGACCTGAGAACTCATCGGGACCATTCAAGTAAGCCTAAACTCGAAGGGAATTCATCATTTTATGGTTGGGTAATAGGTTCCTGTGACTCCTTCTTCATCATCAGACCCTCGATACCATATTAAAACAGAGAACCTATAAAGACAAACCCAATGAACCCAAATTCAAAGAAGTTCCATCATCTGATTGTTGAGTTCCTATGACTACCTTCTAGCTCCATCACCAGACGCTGGATACCACATAAAACCAGAAAACTCATCAGAAAAACCAAATGAGACCAAACTGGAAAGTGTTCCATCATTTTGTTGTTGAGTTCTTGTGACTACCTTCCGGCTCCATTATCAAACCCTTGATAACACATAACACCAGATAACTCATCAAGACAAACCAAATGAGCCCAAACTCGAAGGGGTTCAATCATTTTGTTGTTGAGTTCCTGTGACTACCTTCCAGCTCCAACATCCCTGGATACCACATAAAACCGTTATCGCTTTACAATATCTTCGTTAAATTATTCGTGCATTATAGTACGGCATCACACGTTTTCTGTAAGGAATTGCGTTTGGCATAGAGAATAAGCGCCCAGTTCAAATCCACACATTTCCAAATTTGCTAATTGAATTTTCCACTCCATGTAACATAACGGAACAGTTTTATTTTTGCACTTTTTAATCGTTTTTATCCAGATAATTTATATGTATGTATAAAATACACAGTTTTTACTTGATTCTGAAAATGTTTCCAGAGTGTAAATATTAGGTTTTTTCCTCGCTTAGGTTTTTTTTGTTACTCCTTGGCCATCTTTTAGTTTCTTTATCGGACAATAAACAATTTAACCAAAAAACGTAATTCAAATAGATGCTATTCCTACTCAAGGACTCCATTAATCTACCAAACGGATACCTAACCTATTGATATTGAAAACCAGTTAAAAATTATCTACAGGTAGATTTACAAGACATGTAAATAACACTTTAGATAACAATTTATTTTATTAAGCAATTTATATTAATTCTTGTAGTTATTGTCGTTTAAAAAAGTTTGGGACTATACAAACGAATTTCATCGTCTTTTTAGTCCGTAATAAAGAGGATAGAAACCGTTATATAAGTTTATAATTCAATAGATTATAATCGCAAAAACTCTAGCAATTACCATCAACGTGGAAATAACCTCAAAAGGCAAGTTCATTCTTCGATCGCGGATTTCCAAACTTAAAAAACTTGAGTTTCAAACTCGTTCAGACGATCGCAAAATGAAAGGTTTTTGCGTTATCGTTTTTCGATATCCAAAGTGCATCCGGGTTAGGCAGAGACATCTATTTTAGGTTTTTTAGCAAATGCCCAATGATTTCAATCTTTTATGAGTTTTCAAACAAATACCTGGATCATTTTAAAATGCGATCCCACAATATAGGACTTGGAAAAACAGTTTCTGCGATAGAACTGGCCTGGCCTGGCTTAACGCAGGTGTGATGGCCAAGTAGCACAAATAATGTAACAGGAGAAGTGGACATGATGTACACGAAGTCACGGTCTTACTCCCCTCGAGCTGGTCTTCTACCCCTGGGTACTGGAGGAATTGCTGGTGACTCCTCCTGGTGTTCGTTCTGCGTTGGACTTCTTTGCATGATTTGTGAGCTGTACCTCTCTGTGTCATTCTTCATATTTTCTTCTGTGGATGGGGGGATGTCTCTGGGTAGCGCAAGTATTTGGATAAGTAGATGATCCTGGTGTAGTGTGGTTCGACGTTCTGTAGGTGCTAACAATAGAAGTCAGTTATAGTAATAATTAAGAAAAGTAGAAAATATGGGTGGAGCCACGAAACGATGTCATTGTTTATTTAGAAGACATTACTCTGTGCTATAGATGCAGACATTGCATTAAAACCACTAGCATGAAAAGGTTTTAGTTATATAGTTTTTCGATACCGCAAGTGTACGCGGTGGACAGATTCGTGATGCGCGCGACTGCGATTGCAAGCTACTGTACATTGCAAATTGGTGTATATTTTTATTTTCCATTGACTTTGTTTGCCATTGTGGTGTAGCTGGAAATAGGATCGGTTTAGATTTTTGTTCAAGTTAATTCATATTAAATTGTATTGTCGGCTGTTTTTGTGAATTTAATGTTTCAGCACAAACTAAAAAGATGATACGGGTATTCCAGACATGACACAACTAACCCATCATTCGAATATGCACACTGGCAACACTATTTAATCCAAATTTGGTTCTCAGCCCTTCAATCCTTTCCCCCTTCTGTGGTGGATTGCAGGTATCTAAGCAAAACTTGACAACTTTTTATTCTCTAATTCCGTTGGTTACAGACACTGGCAAAGTTTGCTCAACATACAAAGTCCCCCAAGACCTAATAACCAAGATTTCCAACAGAAACAGAATACATAATTTAGATGCCTAACTGACACGTCAAAATATGACAACAAGGAAGTTCACTGTCTGCATAAGACACAGATTGTTTCGCAAAGAGAAGGTATTAAAAAATAAATAAACAAAGTAACACACGCAGCAACCAGCAAATACTCAATCCCAATTTCAAAAGGTATTCTAAAAATTTAATTTAAAAAATTCAAACCCTCTGCTCCCGGGAGCGTCGTGTCACCGATGAGCGCTTGAATCGCTGCTTTGCATACAACTATTACCGCTGATTCCGACGTCCGACCCCCGCGAGATTTAAGCGCTGTTTCCCCTCATCTTCTTTTTATCTAGCGATGTAAAAGCTCTAGATGTAGAGTGTTGATGAATGCAGTATCTGAGCTTCCTTGCTGGGAATATCATCATTAATTGTCAAGATCTTGTTAGACCACATCGACAGTTACTGACAAAAGTTTCGTTTGTGTACTCTAAAATGTCAAAAGTATGCGTTTTTTAGAGTAGTTATACGACTGCATTCTCTACACATCCGCCAACACACACACACACATTACATGACGATGAAATTTCCCTTTACTCCGTCACCGTTTCCGATCTAGGTCTGCCGTTCGTTTCTGGCCTGAACATGTATGTAGGCCTCTATTGCATTAAATGTTTAGCCAACGTCTCTCAGTTAGCCAGTTTGATGGATTAATTACATATTCTTTTCTTCACCAATGGCATAAGTACTCATGATTCATGACGTTTCTGGCTTGCTCCAAAACAATAACCGATTACTTGTTAGATGTGGCACAGTTGTATCTTCGATGCCTACAAAAGGCTTCGTCAACTTTCATGGATTTCAAACGATGGAAAAGAACTTATACTTATATGTTAAAATTCATGTGTCTACACGAGTGACACCAACAGTTAATCATTTGTCCAAACCTCCATCACTGCAAAACACTGTGCTATAGCCACCTACATTTGCATTCTGAAATCCTGCCTGTGTACGCCCGACCAAATGGCGTGTTCTTGAATTAGGTACAAGCTTATTATAAGAGTGCAGCTAGCTTGGTTCTTGAGAACTTAATTAAAGTTTTTACTTAGTATTTTGAGAAGATTTTGTGAGAGAGCTTGAGAGTACCTGTCTGGGTATGTTGCAATCAGGTGTACACAAATATTATGCATGGAAACTACAAGTATGTTTTGTACTCCTACGCGTATAAATAGTTTTCAAAATCACAGAATGGAATTTATAAATTGTGCAATTTAGTGTAAATATTATAGCAAGATACGTGGTCGCTAACTATTGATCTCATACACAAGCTCAAACTTGCGCAGCGTGCAATGAAGACAGCTATGCTCAGTGTTTCACTACTTGATAGAATCCGAAATGAGGAAATCGATAGAAGAACCAAGGTTAACGACATAGCTCTCAGAGTTTGCAAGTTGAAACGCTAGGGGATAAAGGTTCTCGAATGGCGACCACGAACAAGCAAGTGAAGTGTAAGGAATCCCCCATACGATGGACCAATGGCATTGTAGCCATCGCAGGAAGTCGGTGGATTCACACAAGACCGTTCGTCGTGGTGCTCTTTGGAGGAGACCTATGTTCAGCAGTGGACTTCTAAAGGCTGACATGGTGATGATGATGATTATAGCAAGATTATAAAGTCTTTTCTAATGGTGTTAAAGTACGTAATGACTGGCCTGTGCCTATACTCACCAAAATTATTATGAAACACCCCTCCTGACCTGATAGCTTCACTTGATATTTGTTCAGCCTCCCCCACATTTCAACAACCCCCGATCAATTAAGTCTCATAAACGCACTTAAAAATGTTAATGCTGTTAAAATTAACTGCATATTTCTACCAAATTTAATGAAGAAGATCAACAGTTCTATAGTTAATAAAAAAAAAGCCTTTATTGATTCCGTAACTATTTCCAATTTTTATTATAAAATGATTAAATTTTTTAAATTTTACTATATAGGACCCCTCTCGGGTATAGGCCTCCTCCAGCTTACTATTTGTTTCTTTTCTGAGATTGTTTGGGCCTTGTATAGAGTATCATAGAATATCTTTATTTCATCATCTTTTGCATCTGAAGTTGGCGCATGTAATTGAATTAGAGATATTGGAATTGAGTAAAAATTTAGGTTCAGTATTGCTACTCTATCGGATATTCCCTTGAAGCTTACGATGTTTGGCTTCGTATCAAAGAACCCATCCATAGGTGGTCTTTATCAAGTCCATAATAAGAGAATAATTATATTCTCTATCTTCTTCTATGTTGTTACATTGTCTTCGCACTTCAGAGAGTCGTTTTTAATATTTCGTAATGTACATTTTAGGTCGATCATTCGTTCTTCACTCGATAGTGATTTAACGTTGTAAGTACAGATGTAAAGGTTTTCATTCATATTCGTGAAATTTCCTGCATCATTAATTAATATAATTCACACATCTATAGTTAACATCAAAAAAATTGGTCCACCACTACTCCCACGGGTGATGTGACAACTAACAGAGTGAATTCAGGAAATGGGATGAGGAAATACATTTATTTACCTGTAATTATCATAATCTACTGCGATATCTGGTTTAAAACCAACATAGTTAGTTAATTTGGTCGAGTGCAACAGCTTACACTAATGAACATAAGGAGTGACATTTAAACAAAAACAAGACATAAGTTCAAAAACTAAAACCCAACTACGGTCGGATAAAAAATAGCCTATGACACTCTTGCAATGAATTCGAATCGATTGATACCTCGCTTGTCAAAATCGGACCAATAGGGGCGACGCTATAATGGAACATCCACATACAAACATAGACTGTTAAACTCATTACCATTCCCTTGCTTCACCATACTCAGATAATAAGAAATTCTGAAGTACTTATTACGGAGAGTTATGACAAAGAACCCGAACCGTTGCACCAAAACCATATCCGGATTCTGAGCGGCGGCGACAGAGGCCCGGATAAAAATATAATCCGCACAAAAGTGGAATACCGACCCGGCCGCAATGCGACAGCTACATCGTACACTCACCGTCATTAATAACTGAACGCCGCGGTACACATGCGTGCACATGTTAAGTACTTTTATTGTAATTTGTGAAGTCCATTTTTCCAGTGAGTTTTCATGTGGTGAGCAATCAGTTATTAAATTTTTATCTCACGTTTTTGGCAATTGGTTGGTATTGGCGATTGGGTCTAAGTTCAAGAATTACCAATTTATACATTTTTCGCATTTCGTACTATACTTAATTTCAATTCTCTAAATAGTTAATTTTCCCGAACATTAAATTTCTTAAAATTGTACAAACTCTGAAATTTCAGAATAACTACAGTGTTATACAAAAAAGACTAACCCAAAGGGCCTATTTTAGTCTAGGGCCTATGTGTGTGTAGTAAATGTGATAGGTACAAAAAGCATAAATAATGAATGCAGGGAGGATACAAAATTATTTTTAACGTTTGTGTTGGCATTTCGTCCATTCCATAGCGCATGAAGACGAAAATCTTCAATGCGTGCATCCTACCATTGAACGATACGGAGCAAAGACGTAGACACTCAATCTAGTTTACAAATTTTAAGTCACTCAGCAGCTTCAAAAAAGCTCAGTCTTTCCAAAGTGTAACAATACCAATAGGCGACCATCTGGAGCTTTTGGGTGTAAAACTCCCATGAAACCTGAATTTTGGGTCTTATATCCAAAGCCAAGATAGCTGCAAAAAAACTTGGTATTTGGTCTAAGGTTAGGCGGGACTTCACACCGGGACAGTTTTTGAATCTTTATCAAGCACAGGTCCGATCTTGTATGGAGTACCTCTGGGACGGTTCTGCCTAGTATCAGCTCGAGACTTTGGATTCAATTGAGAGACGTGCTATCAGGCTCATTGAGGAATACTCTCTAATAAAGTGTAAGCTTCAAAGTCCGGCGCATCGACGTGAGGTAGCAAGCCTGTCGGTATTCTACAGATTGCACTATGGAGAGTGTGCACAAGAAATGCACAACCTGATTCCCCCATCACCTTGCATCACCGTACGACTAGACGTATAGCAAACCGCCACTCTTTTATGGTTGAAATACCTCGCACAAGAACGAAGCATTACGCTTCTTCCTTTATTATAAGAACTGCAAAGGTGGAATGTGGAATGTGAATGCCCTGCCCTCGTCAGTGTTTCCGGTAAAATATAACCCTGGTGTGTTCAAGTCAAGAGTGAATAGGTATCTACTAAGCGAGTGTGCTACACCTTCGACCACATCATCGCTTTCCATCAGGTGAGATCGTGGTCAAACGATTGCCTAGTCTGTAATAAAAATAAAATAACTATGCTCGGGGTTTCTTAATAGCTGAACAGAATGTTTGAACGATTGACACGAAAAACATGAAGTTTAAAGTTTACACGCTTAATTATACCCCAAAGATCATCTAGCTTAGTAAGTATGAATAAAATATGTTGTACAGTTTTTAAATATTTAATTTGCGCATTCTATTTTAAATGTGTATGCTGATGAAGTTTGGCTTTCATGCATGCAAAACGAAATACTGTTATATAAATTATTTTTAGTAAGTATTGTTTTTTCTGCATGAATATTGGCCGTAAATTACTTAAATAAAGACAATTTTGAATCGTATATTAGCGATTTTTATACAGGACTTTGCGCACGTTACAGAAAAAACTGAACTCACCAGCAACCATAGAAATGAGTGGAGGAACGATATTTGGCCACCTTATTCGACATGACAACTTAAAAAAAAATATAAGGGACGGTAGATGGGAAGAGAGGAAAAGGCAGACCTAGAATGACATTTACAGATCAGATAAAGGAGAATACAAATGTAATGTCGTCTAGGGCAGTCAAAGCTTTGGCCAAAGTTAAGGAACGCTGGTTACTCCACCGACAAGAGTTGGGATCTTTAAATGAAAAAGACTACAGGACTAGGACTGGCTTAGAATATGTTTATTGGAATGGGAACGCATATATAGGTAATGTATATATTCTATGTAAGAATTCCAAATTGTGTTCTGTTTAAAGTTGTTTTGCGGTTGTGGTAACATACCAACCAACCAAGGTAAGTTACCAGAGCGATCATTCGTTAATGTGATGACGATGCACGGAACTAGCCACTAATGGATATGATGAAAACTAATCAGTGAGCCTGCAATCGATAGTTTCAATCTACTGAAAGATACCCGTCTTCCTGTTCCATCGTCAGAATAGCTCGATAGCACCGTATTATATATAGTATTGTCGTCAGAACAGCATAAGTTTGCATGTTTCAAATTGATACAATTTATTACAA
Source organism: Alsophila aescularia (assembly GCA_946251855.1). Taxonomy (NCBI): domain Eukaryota; kingdom Metazoa; phylum Arthropoda; class Insecta; order Lepidoptera; family Geometridae; genus Alsophila; species Alsophila aescularia. The sequence goes on from OX276373.1 coordinate 12,046,656, forward strand.
GTGGATGAAAATTTGAATTGTAAGATTAGCTTACAAAGTTATGGGTCAATATAATAAAATCCTGTTAAAATAGTGCACATGATACTTATTAGAAATTATAAAAAAGAGGCTATTCAAAAGAATCTAAATAATTAAACCAAATTATACTGCATTCTCTACTTTACGTATTCTTACAAAAAAGTCTTTCACGAAACGCACACAAAATTAACGAAATGAAACGCCTCGCATTGCAGTTTATTTATATTTCCGACTGTACTCAAGTTAAAACAAAAGTTTTGTTGGCACGACATAAGGAACTTAAGTAATTCTGGAGGGCGGTAAGTAAAATGGACGACTCATCAGAAGTAAAGTTGTTGAGTGCTTATAAGTCTGGAACTTTTAATATCCTCGTTAAATAAAAGATTCTGACGAACATTTGTTGGTGTGAATAAATCAGTTCGATGGCACTTTGTAACTTTGGTGTACAATAGTTGAGTGGATGTCTATTTATATTCTGTTTGACGTCGTCTTCTTTGAAAAATATAAATTTTTACCTGAACTTGAATAATATATCTAATACCTAGTACCTACCTACCAATGATATCGTAAATGTCATAGAAATATCTTTTTAAAAAACTCACCTGTATTGTGTGTATAGAGGTATCTATCTATACATGTTCACTTTCTAGAAATTATAATTTCGAGATTCACTGATGGCCACGCAAAAAAAAATATGATAGCATATTTAGGCATAGGCTTTCTAATCAAATGATTTATTTTTGATCCATTCATTTTAGTACGAACTTACAATAATTATGATAGTGAACCTAAAATACAAATTAATAATTAAACACAATGACTATTCATTGATGTTGATGACCGGTTGGCTGAATGGTTAGTAACCCTGACTAGTCAACCAACGGTCGCGGTTTCGAATACAGATAGGTGCAATCATTTGTATGTGTGATGAGCAGATCTCTTAGTTTCCGAGCCATGGATGTACAGGGTATCCTAGTTTGGGCTAGGTCATTGGTTAAATGATTATGTTAAATTATTATTTGTATGTTAAGTTGACAACTTGAACATATTATTTTTATAAAATACTTTAGTGCCGACCAAACAACACTACAGTACTGTGTGTGTGCTGTATATTCTACGTATTTAGAATATCGGATCAACAGTAAGTAACACTCGAATGTGAACGGATGAGTCAATATGGCACAGTCAAACTTATCTGTAACAGCTTTCAGTATGCATTTATCTTAAACTATTTCCGCACGCACAGAGTTGCATTTTGTCCGCACGATCCGTGCCTCCATGAAAATGGAAGATGCGCTGCAGAAAACATATAGTATTGTAAATCAAGCCATAACTCAATTTGAAATAAACCCAAAATCCAAAAAAGAAAAATATGTATGCTCTCAAAATACCCAACGTGAAATCAAATTGAGAAAGCCTTTCAAGATGAAAAGCAAACAACGACCCCGATGTATTTGTATTCAAGACTATAACAATAATAAAAATAGGGTAAAAATGCTTTCAGAATTATATTAAAGGAGTATGGAGTAACATTATAGTATAAAAGGGTCAGGTACCAGCAGGAGTGGTGGAATTTCTTTCTGAATAATAAGTTTTTATTTCTATATAAAAGAAGCTTTTAATAAAATGTTATGAGTGCCAAGTCGTTGGGCTGCTGAAGTTAATCTTGGGCTTAGCAGAATAAGCAGCTGTTTCAACGGGGCATTGTTTTGCGTGCTTTTGCTTGCTGGATCAATTGTTTAAAAGAAAGCTGATGTAATATGACTTACTTCAGTCTTCCATAGATTGTTAATTTTTGTCATCATATCTAGGATACCCCGTACTATGGGTTCTAGACAACGGATAAACATACATTATACGAATATATATGTACATGACTCGGAAACAAATATTTGTGCTCCTCATATAAATGTTTGCACCTGGTAAGATTCGGACCCAAGACCGTTGACTTCGTAGTCGTCTATTAAGTTTTAAAATTATTACAGGCGGCAGGAACGCATTTTGCAAATGCTTTGTTTGGGCTTGTATATTGATTTGATACCAATATATTTTAGAGTCCAACGTCCTATAACAAAAGGTAGCTTCCGTGAGATCTCTCTCTCTCTCTGTGTTCCATACAGTGGAAACATGATGATGATGATGATGATGATGAGGATGGGGCTGACGATGGTGAAGCTTCCATGCGCTTGAGAAAAATTCGTAACGCTCTTTCATAACTTACTCAGAGAGAAAGTGGCGTAATTTCGTATGGCGTAGTTTCGGTAAAACTTTTCATTTTCAGATCGACACGTTCCTTGTTTTCCATTTACGTGCTCGTCTTTTATTTATTCATCTCCGAAGTTGTAAAGATCCCAGATAGGGGTCCACATTAAATGCCTAATTACCCTGGATCCCTGGGTTCTGATAATGGGACTAAGTGGTTTCGCAACAGGGCGGCGGTAAGGGATCCTTGACGCGTTAAAAATTAACCGGAAGGAGTGATGCATTGGGTAGTGGTCTAGCCGGATAGATGGATACCGGATCTAACTAAAAAGGTAGTTTAATATTTAGTCAAACTATCCATAATCAATGTTATTGTCAGTTTGTTTTTACACACTGCTGATTTAATACCTTTGTCTTAGTAAAAAAGAGGATCTAAAATATGTACCGGCTGACTATAACCAGTTGATTGCCATGCGCGCACGCGCATGTATGCGCTCAGTACTGCGCAATGTTAGCTATTGCGCCACCCGATGATCATGTACGCCACCCGATGATCATGTACATAATTATGTATGTAATCTTCGCTCAATTCTAAATTGAGACAAAATAAATAAAATGTTTTATTTCAAAAAAAACAATAGTTATAAATATTTCATTGACAGATATGAGAAGAAGGATTATCATTTCGATAATATCTTAAAAAGCAACCCACGCTTTTTTTTTTTAGTTTTCTTATTTACACTATTATTCATTTATATTTTTTAGAATTTTTTACACTATTCTTAATTCAAAATTATTGAAATTTATTTTCTATTTTTTTAGTTTGGTTTTGTATATAAAGCGTGTTTTTTAGTTTTTTTAAACTATTATTTATTTTCTACTTTTTAGTTTGGTTTATTTATTGCATTGTCATCGGTCTTTGACAGTGTGCAACATTTGAATGAAATCTGACCGTTTAAAGTGAGTCAAAATAGCGTCTAAAGGAGTCGGTTACAAACATACAAGTGAAGCTAATATAAAGCGTGTAAAAAGACCTCCATCAATAGACGTATAAGCTCAAAAGCAAATATGAATTTATTTACATCGTATTTTAATTATCGCTGTAGTCCAAACACATATTTTTACCATAAAACCGTTTTATAGTAAAAGGTATCCGCTTCACTCGTATCGATTGTTGACTAGTAAGAATAACCGGATGCTACTTTCCGGATAGCCAAGCACCTCCCTACACCCCAAATCGACATTGAAGTTAAGTTTTCTCTAAATGCGGCCTAATGTTTAGTAATTATCCTGCTCGATACACGGAACGGACATTATGGTTTTTATGAGTGTTCCATTATCTGATAAAACTATAACGAGTACAAACAAAATTTAGACTGGAAAAGTGCGATTCCAATCTGTTCAATTATATTTTTTTGTGATAAAAGTATCACAAGTATAATAAATCAATATTAAATTTAGAGTGTACTAGCTTTCCCGCCCGCGACTTCGTCCGCGCGGACTACGAATTATCGCGAAAAAAGCATCCTGTGTTCTTTTAGGATATTAAAAACCAATGCAAAAGTACGTATAGAACGAATGATCTTGTTTTTTTTTTGATATATTTGTTATTTCGTTTTTATAGCAACCATTTCTTACAGTGAGTAAATCAACATGTTTCCACTTTTCCAGATTCCCCGTGGAAACTTACAATTTTGCGGGATAAAAAGTATGCTTTGTTTTATTCCAGGGTATAAGCTATCTCCATTCCAAGTTTCATCAAAATCCGTTCAGCCGTTAACGCGTGCAAGCTCCCCAAACAAAAAAAAAAACAAACAAACAGACAACGTTTCACGGTTATATATTGGTATGGATAAGCGCTGTTTGTATTTGTTAGTACAATTTGTTCTGATTTTTCGTGACATATTGCTTTTTTTCGTTACTTATTACCACCAGAAGACGAACATTTATAAATGTCAACGTCAATACATACAAAAAAATAATGAAAGAGAGTGAGAAATATTTTATGCCGACTGCCTCGATGTGCTAACACTTCACGAGGCCCCTGGGCGCGTTCAGTTGCAGAACGTCACATTCGCTGAATCCATACCAATATATAAAAGTAAAACGTCGTCTGTTTTTTTGACGGATTTTGATAAAATTTGGAATGGAGATAACTTATACCCTAGAATAAAACAGGATATATTTTATCCCGGATTTTTTTAAATTTTCCATGTGAAAATTGGAAAATTTTGATTACTCGCTGTAGGAACGGTTGCCATGGAAACGAAATAACAAGTCTGTCAAAAAATATGAAGAGCTGTTAGTTTTCTACACTTGCATTGGTTTTTAATATACTAGAAAACTATACTGTACTACTATGTGTAACTACTTAACTGTAGGCGGGAAAGCTAGTATATGTATACACTAATAACTAGAGACAAAAAAATACGCCAGTAATTCGTAAATCGAAATCTGTAGCAGCAACGATCGCAGTATTTTTTGACCATAGACAACTGCAATATTACTCACGTAATTGACAAACTTGTTATTATTTCGTTTCCATGGCAGCGTGTTATTCCGTTCTATATTTTTGGTACCTTGGGTTACATTATTGCATTTTTCGTTTTCAAATTTCTTTGAAAAATAAAATAGTGCCCATGTTACTTGCTGATAATTTAAATGTTTTTTTTTTTAAACCGGTTCATTGTTTTTTGAATAATGTATCAATTAAAAACAAACATACATAAATGCAAACATACAAATTAGTGTAGATGTAGATATAGCGGAAGGTACAAAAAAGTCTTTACAATTATCGAAGCTGTTGATCACTATATCTATATCACTATGTCTACTTAGGTCAGACGATTCAACTGGGTAGATCCAACTTCGACAAAGAGGTCAACCGACGCATCCAACTCGGATGGGCAGCGTTCGGGAAATTACGCCAAATTTTCTCGTCGCAGATACCGCAGAGCCTCAAGACGAAAGTTTATAATCAGTGCGTCTTGCCAGTGATGACATACGGCATTAGACGTGGTCGCTAACTATTGGTCTCATACACAAGCTCAGGGTTGCGCAGCGTGCAATGGAGATAGCTATGCTCGATGTTTCACTACGAGATATAATCCGAAAGGAGGAAATCCGTAGAAGAACGAAAGTTACCGACATAGCTCTCAGAGTTTGCAAGTTGAAGTGGCAATGGGTAGGCCATATAGTTCGCAGAACTGACAACCGCTGGGGAATAAAGGTTCTCGAATGGCAACCACGAACAAGCTAGTGAAGAGTGGGGAGACCCCCCACACGATGGACCGACGACATTGTAGCCATCGCAGGAAGTCGGTGGATGGAGGTGGCAAAAGATTGCTCGTTATAGCGCTCTTTGGGGGAGCCCTATATTCAACAGTAGACTTCTAAAGGCTGACATAATGATGAAGATAATTAAAAAGAAATGGGCTGGAGACTTTTTCGAGCTAATGAACAAGAATATAACGTTTTTAAAAATGGTGTCTGTCTGCTTGTCTGTTTATTCGCGCATCACGTAAAAACTACTGGACCGTTTGCGACGTGGTTTTCATAATTGAATATCTTTGGGTTCGACTTAAAACTGTTATACTTGGTATCTCAATCCCAATGAGTAGAAGCCAAGCAATCGATCAAAAACGATTTGACGTCTGAACGAACTTTGTAGAAATTTAGTTTAATATACCTTATAGGTACTTTTGGTCCTGGAATTACACATAAGTTAATTTTACCCAGATAAATTAACGCGCGGGCAAAATATATCACAAATACATTAATGCCATTACTTCTCTTCTGGGAAGAATTATTATTTATGAAATAAATAATCATGAACAGTTAAATTGCCGTATCTGACTGCGGCACAATTTAAATTCGTTAGGTTTATGGCTGGTACGGAGTAATACGCCGTTGTCTATGGTGGGTAGGTTATATTAGCTTCACTTGTATGTTTGTATGTTTGTAACCGACTCCTTTGGACGCTATTTTGACCCACTTTTAGCGGTCAAATTTCATTCAAATTTTGCACACCTGTCAAAGACCGATGACAATGCAATAATTCGAAAAAAAATAAAAAATAAGTAGAAAATAAATAATAGTTTAAAAAAACTAAGAAACACGCTTTATATTTTTTTTATTTTTTATTTTTTTTTAGTTTTTTTAAACTATTATTTATTTTATTTTCAATTATTCGGTCATAAATACGCTGTATAAACTACACTTGTACTGGCATGTGAGCACATACAGCTTTTAACTGCCGTCAAAATGTAATTGCTAGAGATAGATAGATAATACCTTTTTGAATACCTACATTCGGTTTTCAACACTGGCCTTGAAACCTAAAACCTTCCAATAAGACAAAAACTATCTCAACTATCAACAGAAAAAGCGACCCCAACTTTCGTCACTCGTGGCAAGATTTTCACTGCAATAAATCGCGGGTCTCCGAGACCCTTATAAACCATAGTGCAGAACATAAAAACCGCGGCATTAGCCAGCATTACCCCGGTAAAGGCTAGGCCACACACTCTGACTCGGGGTAATTACATAAGTCCCGCGAGTAATGCGCTCAAATCTCCTATTAAAGTGGGGCAACCATGAATTTTTTCGACTAGATGACGTTTTAAGTACGGCTTTTACGTGGCTTAAGTTGCCCCACTTCCGCCGGTGTGCGCGTGGCTTTAACGGAATCGTCGTCATTTTGAGGTAACCATTAATATTACATTGTAAAAAGGTCTGGTTGTAAAAGAAAATAGGTTGAATTCGTTTTAAAACTCTACAGCGGTTACGACGCTCGGATCCTGATCGTGGAACACTAACTTAGGAAACTACTGAAAGTAGCTTAATACGTGATTTTCATTGCAGTATGTGATGGTAGTTGTAGAATGTATAATGTGTAATACACTTGCCTAGAAAAAGGGGAGGGAGGTGGAAGGACGACAGTGGAATATAAATCCAAACACGTTCTTTCCCGACGCGAGTTTCAAGCCGTACACTACAGTGTTTAGGTACATAATGCCTTAATAATTTATATCAACCTGCAATGATTTCTCCTATATTATTTATCCGCATTATACTTATACAAATAACTAAACAAAGATACACTTTCTGAATTCAAAACGAGTCTTGCTCTCTTCAACTTGAGACTGCGACAGACATCTCTTGGAACTTTACGACGTTAGTGTAAGTTCGCGTTTTTATTCCACTTTTGATAATAAAACTTGACCGCTTTCCTCATTAAAAAACAATTTTGTGTAGTTGTTTATCAGAAAATTGTGTGAGAAGTGCACTCAATTTTTTATTAAAAATCTTACACCAGACATACCTACTATTATAGCGTCCGTACATCTAGACAAAATATAGCTTCTTTGAACAGGCTAGATAAGAGGTTAGGCTAACGATAAACAAATCTAGTAATTATGGTATTGTTTTCGTTAATCAAATAATAAAATCCGTTTTTAGCTTTTCTGTATTGTTAATTTATTATTATTTTTCATTTAAACAGTACATGAATTTGAGAAACATGTTACGAACAAATATTGGTATTTAAATACTCATTAAGTAAAATTATTTACAAATAATGATAAAAGTTAAAATCTTTAAACGTAGATTATTCTGATTAATATAAAAGACCAGAATTATTGGTCTATGGTTTAGTAAGGTAGAAACGTTTTCTTTCAAAACGCAAATTTCAAGGAAAATCTATGGCAAAACCAGTAGAAGCCACGTTGGTTCCATAGCCCCTTAATAACTTTTAAAAACTACGTCAAGGGATTGCTTTGGGTTACTCTAATAAAACAAATTCTATTTTCTGAAATGACGTCGCAAGGCCAGCAGTCAATCATAGAGCAAAGGCTTGCATCATGACATGACTATGTTACTAAAATAAAAATTATAAAGTTAAATTAATTAACAATTATTTTGTAGTGGTAGGCCTCTTAAGCAAGGGTCCGCCTGGGGAAGTATCAGTTATTCAACCACCAAGCAGTGTGTGTAAACATTTCTGTGTTTCGGTTTGAAGGGCAATATTTCCAGCAAAATTACTGGGCACTGAGACTTAACAACCAATGTCTCAGGGTGACGAGCGCAGTGCAGTGACGCGCAAGACTTTGCAACGAAGGTTCTGGGTGGTACTGCAACTGTTATGGACAGGCGTGACGCTTTCCATCAGGCGAGCAACCTGCCCGTCTCGTCATTCAAATAAATAATAAAAAAATGATATAAGCATAGATCTTATAAAAATTAAAAGTGGGGAGATTAGTTACCAGCTCAACGGGCATGGATCGCATAATTAAATGCAATGTACACAATTGGCTTTCTTTGGTCTTGGTCGCCAACGGAGTGGCATTTGACGTGGCACGTGTTAGCAGTGACTCTCATTGGCACGAAAATCTCCGTATGAATCTATATCTTTGTTGTTGAAGCACTTAAGCACAACATTGGGAATGTAGCTGTGTGGGTGTTTCACATGTAGTTATATCTAGTCCAGTTTTTATTTACGTGATATTAAAAGTGTGCCGCATCTACCCCCTTTAACTAAGAACTAAGATCTATGATTGAAAATAATAAATGTACCCCTTCAAAATAATTAAAACAAAAAATAATTAATAATGTTAAACGTTGCCACTCCATTCCTGATGTTAAAGACTTAAACTCTGGTCTCATTAAAAAGCAATTTGTTTGGTTTTTAAGCAAAATATTGAAGCGTGAAGGCTGGCTGGCTCCCAAATATTTAAATTGTATTAACATTATAGTTACCTATCTTCTGTTTTGCACACGCGAAGCACACAGACAACAGCATACTTTTTGAGAGATAGATATATAGATGAACTCATTATTGAAACACCACATTATTGAAATATACAATTAATAAACTTAGTCTGACAAAAACATGAGATTAGAGATTTACTTTGTGCAAATTTTGAAGACGCAAATTTCTATCGAACTTCTGAATAAAGCACGCCAGTTTATATAGTCCCATTTAACCTACATCCAGCATAATAGTCACGGTTGTTTGGAAGTGATCGCTCTGAGCGATAAGACCACCTGACCTCATCCTTAGCCGTTCACTCTTGACAGAGTGGTCGTGGTTGACGACTATGCATTTTCTTTGGCTAAAACAGCCCCCGCGATGCTCCTCCATTTGTTGCGGGCCTCAGCGTCTCGGGAACATTGTTAAACTGTATTTTAAGTTATAATTTCTCGTTGTACTTGGATGTTCATTAAAGAGTTTATCTATCTAGGTTAGCAATTTGCAAGAATTTGCAATCTGCAAGAATATAACTGTTATCAAATAAGTACAGTAATGATGGCCGCAAGCTAAACTAAAAAAAAAAAAAACTTATTTGACTTGTTTTCATTGTTCTTGGCTATGAGGTATCTAAATGGTCTAAATATTGTTATTACTAGCTCTCTAGCGCGTGACTTCGTCCGCGCGGACTACAGTTTATCGCAACAGAAAGCATCCTATGTTCTTCTAGGACATTAAAAACCAATGCAAAAGTAGGTAAAGCAGGTTGCTCTTGAAGTTTTTGACAGACTTGTTATTTCGTTTCCATGGCAACCGCTCCGTACAGCGAGTAATCAACATTTTCCAGTTTTCCAGTAGAAATTTTCATGTTATACTATGTTTTATTCTAGGATATAAGCTAACTTCATTCCAAATTTCATCCAGCCGTTATCGCGTGAAAGCTCCCCAAACAAACAAACAAACAGACAACGTTTCACTTTTATATATTGGTATGGATGTATTTAATGCTATATTGTATCGTAACGCTCAACTAAATGCATGTTTAAAATCCGTATTTTTAATAAAACTTGTCACATATTTCTTTTGTTCATAATACTTTGTTGGATTTTAATTTTATAAGTTAAAAATATACGTTAGCTTTATTTGTGTTTTGAACTTAAATTGTGCGTTTAAGGAATAATTTAACACTGCAACTTGTATAAGGTTATAATTTAATAATAAAATAATAATATTTTGAAACTGAAATGCAATTATTCACGACCATATCATAGAAACCGCAACAAACCACAGCGGAGTTTTATGTATGATAATGGTGAATACCTACAACTAAAAAACATAACAATAAGACCTTTGAAAAGCTTCGGTATAAGTGAAAAGCTTCGGTGAATTTTAAAGAGGGCACTATTTTTTATTATTTCATAAACATTTTTTTTGTGTAACATTTCAGCACGATATCTAATAGTATTATTGATTCTTAATAAACGTAGAGTTTAAAAAAAATTATAACAACTTACTCGTATGGCTTATCAATCAAAGTATATGATAATTACGACTCTGCAAGATACGAAACTGCACGATAAAAAAGGCCACTATATGGAAGTCCATATTGTACCCCCTCTAAACATTTTAAAATAAATTTTTAATTAAAAATACCAACTCTATTTTGAAGTAAGACATTCAAACTATAAAAAAAATGTGCATCCGATTTTAGATATTGGTGAAAAAAAATTTTGATATGCCTTTGTTCTACCATTTTCCACGGTGCGGTGCGTCGGCGGAGTCTGCGGTTTTGGATTGTTCTGTTTAATATTGTCAGGCAGCCTCAAAGAGTGTAACCACTATTTGTTTTTTTAAAACTACTTCCAACTTTACTGAAAATACAACTGGGTATGTAACATAGGCAACTAATCATAAATAAGTGGTTATGTGTATATGATGTATTTGAGCCTTTTGGGGTCGAAACACTTAAGCATTCCATACAACATAGCAATGCAGCCAGCATTTTTAGAAGGTTACCTATTCGTAGCGGCTTGTTAGATTAGTTTAAGTTAAGATTTAAATCTGTTTCAATTATATACTTATTTGTTAATTTACATGGTAGTACCAAATAATGCCTCAATAGACTAATTCAATTTAAATTTCCATAAACTTAATACTTAGACAAAAAAGGTGAACGAAACTCGCGAGTGAAACAAAGGCTATCGAACTAGTCTTCACTCTTCACCGATCCTGAATAAATAAACAGACCACCTTGTAATTGGAAATACAGTATCTCGTGGCGAAGATTGGATTCTGATGCTGAGAAGGTTGCTCGGAGAAATCAATTTTACATTTTATGTGCGAGGTAAAAATACATTGTCTACCTGAAACCAATTGTTCGTTTTTCTAAACATTTATGTTCATTATTTTTTAGACTTTAAGACAAAATTATTTCAACTAAAGTAATCTTTTGCCGAATTTAGATTAACTGAAGAAACTACATTAATTATTTGATTAATTGAGAATCGAACAAATTACTCAACGACGTCAATGATGTTTGGTAAAATATTATGTTTTGTATGATGATCGTTAGAGCTCGTCAGTAATATGCAGTTGTCTATGGGGCCCGAGGATAACAGGCCTCTGAAGAGGGCAATGCAATTTTTTGACTGGGACGATCTGCTGAGATAAAAGCAACTATGTTTTTGACGTGAGTGAGTACTCCTGTAAATTCGATGTTAAAAGCCTTGTATGAATTTTTTTTAAACTTCTAGAACAGTTAACGACGTCGGATCAAGTAAATTACTTTAGGAAATCGAATCAAGGACGAAGTGCTTATAGTATTCTGTGGCACGAGAAGAAAAGTTTTAACTTTTACTAGATTCTATCCCTTTTTAACCTCCGACGCCAAAGAGTACTGTAAGTTTAGGGTGAGTATGTGTGTGTGTGTCTGTCTGCTGTGGCATCGTAGCCAAAAACGAATAGACCGATTTAGATGCGGATTTTTCTATTTGAAAGTTGATGTGATCGAGATTTTTCTTATATATGGGAGGGGTCGGAGATTTTTAAATTGTGTTGACTTGAGAAAAAAAGCGGTATTAACCGGTATCCCAGTAGTAGCTACGTTGATTTTGTGTAGTTTTATGCGCGAGTGGCTATTTTTAGTTTATATGAATCGTTATCATTACGAAAATGTCTTAGTTTTTGTTTGCCCACCGTCATGTGGACAGACACCTGCAGAACGTGGCCGATAGAAACTGGATGAGGACATCAAAATTTCAGGCTCAGTGTTGTTCATTGGGAGAGGCCTATGTCCAGCAGTGAACAAATATCTGGAGGATGATGATGTTACCAACACCGTCATCAAGTCAATTTTGTTTATGTTGAACAAAATAAAATGCTGCAAGTACATCATTACAAAGATCTCAACTGGCATAAAACTACAAGAACTTGAGAGACTCTTCAAAATGTACTTTTTAAATAAATATCTAGTTAAAAACTTGCATTTGTCGCTTGGTGCGCTCCGGTGCGTAGTTAAAAGTTGAATAAGATGCAACTCTACTCTGTGTCACTGAATAGGAAATAATTATAATTAAGATTACCCTGCAAATCTTGTGATGGAGAAGTATACAAGAAAGCTATTCCGTGGGCTTGGTAAATAAAAAACAATTCAATAATGTTCCGTTGTATGTAATGTAGGGTGCACCGTTTGACTCAGCAAACATAGTGCGCCCCTAGCTTGATGATACCACGATAATACCTAGGTACGCTAAATGGGCTGGCGGCATTTTAAAGGAAGGTTTGAAGATAGGGCTCAGTGGCGCACGTTGGGAGAGGCCTATTGCCTATGTCCAGCTGCGGATTTAATATTGTTATGGACCAATCATCTTCCTAGAGATTTACTAAAAAAAACTACTGAATCAATTTTGATGGAAATATATGAAACCATCCTGAAGGTTTACATTGACAACTGAAAATTAAAATATCCAATTTGATCTATACGAGAGAATCGAGTGAAAAAAAATACAAAGAAATACATTGTTTATGAACTCGATTAAAAAAACAGATGTCCCTTCAAATGATAGCCTATTATCTTAATCAAAACAAACCTTAAAACATTGAGAAAGACATAAAACCCACAACTTTTTCAAGACGATCCGTAGATGTTAAAAAAGTAAATCGTAAAAACAGTCAATCTCCCGACCATCTACCAAGTTTCCCGTTTGGGAAGAAAAATGTGATCGGGGCCTCAAGTGTTATCAGTTGGGTCGGTTACTTTCCAGTTGGCCATGATTTATTAGGCACGGTCGAATGCGAGAGCTAGTGCAATTGGCAGATTTATCTATAAGGGAGAGGAGAAGGGAGGATTGCGATATTTGTGGTGCTAAGCAGGTTTTAGACGATATTTATCTAGGGTGAAGACAAAATTATCTTTCCTAAATCGAAGCCACAACTCTTAGTAGGCTTACAAACATTATGATCCTGACTTAGCATTAGTTTAAACATAGATCAGTACGTAAACGTACGTTGGCTCTGCCTAGATCTTTCAAAAGTACGATTCAGTCAAAACAATGTTGAAACCAGTGAACGTATTGAAACCTGGTCAATTTATCAAACAACTAGCGGTTCTGCTAAATGTCTAATCATAACAAAAACAAAGTCTTGTTTCATACACTTAAATATCTCTAGTGACACCATCTCAAAGATGGCAGCCAGTGAGCTGGTGGAAACTAGAAACTTGTCTCATAAACACGCCACCTTTATAAAGTAGGCGGAAGTTTCAGCCGGCTACACAGCACTATAATTGCCGGCTGTACTTCCCTTTATGTCGGTATAACTAAGTGTATACATATACACTTACACTTACCTGTATAACTGCAAAGGTTACTTGTATAAGGCAGGGATATACTGAAGCTGAAGGCGAAGCGAAGACTATAACGAATCTTCAGCCCCAGAGTGGTTACTTTTAAATTTCATTAAAATGATTTGTAAAACCATTTGATGTCTATTTTTTGTGTCAAAAGTTTGTAATTTAGCGTTTGACAGACTAAAATCGTCAAAAAATAAAATATATTTATTAATTACAACACATAACATGACAAACAACAGATATATACAAACAAAATTAATGTTGCGTGTTGTCACAAATAGGTCCCCGACATAGCAAGCTGCCGTAGCCGTAACGAACTAATATTTATTATGTGGCCTTTGCACTGATTTCTGCCTGAACCTTGTTGTGTAATAATGAACGCTTAGTTACATATAAGTACAAATAAAATTCGTAACTCGGCATCGCTGCGCTACTCCTGTATTCCTTCAGATACGATACAGATCTTAATTGGTAAATTATGTTATTTACAAGTCAAACATTCAGCACTTACTGTAAACCCAGCCTTACTTTGTCGTAGTTCAAACTGTGGGTGTATGAGTAACAGCGCTTGTATAGTTACAAGACTGTTCTTGCTCTCTGTACCGTGTAATTCAGGGGAGTGATTGCATCTAGACTCATGTTTGAAGCAAATTACGGTAACAAGTAAGAATTTTCAGTTCTGTCTAGTTTTTTTTTCATTGGCTGTTTGTATGCTGTAATGATCTCGGGTACAAATAGCAAGAATTGTAAATTAATTTCGGCATTACGAATTTAATATAGTAAAGAATGGAAGTCACTTATAAAATATGTTATTACCAGTGATCGGAGTAAGTAGAATAATTTAGGGTCAATGATCTCAAACGTACATGCTAATATGGACAAGCTTCCGGGATTCCGGCATTTTAAAATTAGTCATTTTTTCTTGGATTTCAAAATTATTACGTGGGTGAGGTATGTTTGTTTTTTCTTAACACTTTCAACGCCCTAGGAGCAGGATAGGTGAACGACATTCTAAAAAAATATACTCTGGTGTTCAAGACTTTAAGTAAAAGCCGAACAAAGCATGAACGGGGAAAAAAGCATCAGATTAGTAATATCTATTACTATCTACACTTAATGATAATAGGTAGCTATAACTCGGCAAACAGGGTAATTTACTGTTTGTCAGAACTGGTTATGTTTAGTAACCTTCGATTGGACACTTTCTTCTATTAAATGTTTTTTTTTGTCATTGTTTCACAATTCACAAGTAAACATTCAAGTATATACTTGTGGGAAAAGTGTTTTCCTGCTATAAAGTGCGTAGAAAATGTAAGTAGTTTTCACCAAAGCTTCAACTCAATCGGATGAAATTTATGGAAGAGCAAACAAAAAATCTATTTTTTATTTATTTATTTATTTATTTTAGAAACACCAACAGTACACATATTGAATAGCATAAAGAGTATCACTTTCTTAAGACTATAACAGGTGTCATAGTATAAAATTCTGATATGCATACATTTTACAGGTGTTTACAACATTCACCATTAGCTGAGAGGTTAAACAAAAAAAAACTAAGCTAACAAATACACAGATAAATCAAATTAAATGTATAACGATTAACAATCGCTTCTTTTAAACTTAAAATATAGTAGTTACTAAATCACAACTTTAATGCATAATAATATTAAACAAAATCTCTTAAATATTAGAACTTTCTGGAAAAAACGGCATGTCCATGTTTGTATGTTGTTTGTTTGTTTGTTTGTCGTATGAGGCAGTGCTGGCCTCTGATGTCAGAGTTTTTCAAGCCGCCCGAAGGCCTCTGACATGGCTTAACCACTGCTAATAATCAATAACAGCCGGGACCCCGGTTTGAACCCGGTATCGTTGGATTCTAAATTGCACTGAACTATAGAACCGTTAGGCCACCATCGCACGTCCATGCTATGACATCATGATGTATGCACAAAAAATCCTTATAACTACTCCAATCACTGATTATTACACATCTTTGTAACTTTGTAAGTATTTGTGTTTTAACAATGTCATTGAAATAATGTTTGCTTATTGCATTTGCTATCATGAGAGTGACAGATAAAGTTTCATTGTGTAATTAATATTTTACTACCAACAACTAAAAAAAAAAATGATGAGAAAGTAATCATATACGGCAATTATTTTGATCAAATGGATTTACTAAATTGAAAACCTCCTCCTTTTATTAAACGGTTTTATTAAACTTGACCTGTTTGTTGTTTTATAAACAGTTTTTTTTTGTTTGTTTGGGTCAAATTTAGTTATTTAAATTTTACCTCCTTCCTGTTGACCAATGGATCTGAAATTTGGTACACACCTTTAGTTCTGATGACAATACAAAATTATCTGTATTCAGTATCATTGTAAATCCAAGATGGCCGCCACCACAAAATGGCGGTTGACTTTTTTTTCATTCCCTTCAATATGGATATCAAATGAAAGGACTTCACAAGTAGAACACAGTAAATTTAAGAAAAACTAAATAAATAAACTAAAAACATGAAAAGTAAACAAAAAATATGTTATGTTTAACTGTTAACTGTTTTATTGTAAAGAAAAAAATAATGTACTAAAAGATAAAAAATAAAATAAAATCTTGTGGTGGAATGTAACCTGAGAACCTTTAATTGTTTAGTTTTTCTTACATTCTCTTCTTTACAATAAACTCGTTTTATACTTATGTTATTCATTCATAAAATTAAAAAGAATCATATTATCGGTACCTAAATTATAGCCATTCTCACCGTCGCGTCGTCGTCACCTTCACCTCCACTCTGCCATAGTTTCAGCCTTATCTCACTCGATGTACTTGCGCGAGCGAATTTCTGTAACGCTGGCGTTAATCTTGTGGTGTAATGTAACCTGATAACCTTTAATTGTTTAGTTTTTCTTACATTCTCTTCTTTACAATAAACTCGTTTTATACTTATGTTATTCATTCATAAAATTAAAAAGAATCATATTATTTATGGTTAAAAGAACTTACCTTAAGTGAATTTCTACCAAAATTATACGAGATGTTACATCCGAAGAGATTTAAGTATACCATGTAGTCCGTCTCTCGAGATACTGCATCGTCACACTGTTCAAAGCATATATTATTAAAAACAAAAATAATTGAATGTCACCGTCACTTGTTCGTTCGGTACTGACCAACTGTCATCCACTCCTACTTAGCTTCATTCATTTTAGAGCTGCTCATGTATCTGACATTCTGCAACACTTGGGTTTAGCATAGTACATGAAAATTATCTATTACTATACAAGGGTGGGAGGGAGTTTAAATCTCTTCGGATGTAACATCTCGTATAATTTTGGTAGAAATTCACTTAAGGTAAGTTCTTTTAACCATAAATTAAACTTCGATGTTACATCCTCGAGATTTAAGTATACCATGAAGATGTTTAGCGTTTGTTGCAGAATAAAAGTAAATACTCAAAGTAATCTAATTAAAATAAACTTTCTCAATTATTTTAATCACGTTAACAATAGGGTTACAATACTCATGAACAAGATAATGCTGCCTCAGCAAGGGTTGTGTCTTCTGAGTTCATAAGAGGTTGATTATAAAATTTTGTAAAACAGAGTTGCCTGTCCATCCAGCAGTTATGTTTATCAGTTTATCAAGTCGATAGATATTCCAAATCTACTAGCTGCGGATGTACAGGCTTGACGGGTACTGTTTGCTGTGGATAGCCTCACATCCACTCCGCCGTTGCTCAAAGTGTTTTTATCCATAGACTTGTACACTGCCGGCTTGCATTGTGTACAGGATTTTTTATGGTAAGGATATGGGTATTTGTGTTGGGATGATTTCGAAAAACGTTATTTCTTTCGATATACGAAGTCAGAGTTTTTGCTGGGCATATAGATTCATTTTCTACCAAAAAGGGTATAAACACATTTGGATTACGATGGTTAGGCATTAAAGTCTTAATAACATCATTGATTATAATTGTAATACGAGAATTGTGTAAAAAAATACAGATAAGCTCTATGACGGATAGCGTTTGCACACGTTGTCCTGTTGATAACGCGAGAAAAGTCACCATTTTTTGTCAACAAATCAGTTGTAATTGAATCGTTTGGATAAAGATTGGCCAAGTATTCTAAAATTATGTTTGGGTCCCAAGTTGAATGCTATTTTGGGAAATTTGGTTATATTTTTAAAAACATCTTTCAAAATTCTTTTTATACTCGTACAATTATTATTGCAACGATCTCTGCCCATAATCAGTGAATGCGCACTTCAAAAGGGGTTCAAAGTTCCATAGTTAGCTCCTTTTTTGAAATTGTTCAGTAAGGAATCTAAAGAATAACCTTAGTAGGTGCATCATAATAATCAAAGTTATTTATCTGACAAAACGGAAACCATTGTTTTAACGCTACATTGTACTAGCTTAAAATATTTTTGGTAATTAATTTAGCATTATTTCTACAGTATCATCAAGAAGATCTTGTCTTAGGTATGCTTGCCGGACAATATGGCACACGCCAGGGTAATTTTGTGCCATAGGGGATGATGTTTTCTGGAAGTAGATAACAAAAGGTCTTTGCTAGGTTTCAAATAAATTATTTCGGAGTTGGTTCACGGTTTCGGACACCTGGATCACGTTTTCAGTAAACATTCTTATCACATTTATTATTATTTCCGAGATACAAATAAATCTATATTTGGCTGACCAAATTTTTTAGTAATACTCTTCTTCTTTCTTCTCTCTAGTAGTGGTACTATCAATCCTGAGTAAAATGTTAATGTCACAACTATCTTCATGGAAGACACAAGAAAGCGGCGAGGAGCTCGCGGTAATTAATATGATGTGTAATTTTGTAAGCAGACCAGTGGCCGACAAGTCTGTATAAATTTCCAATTTGTGGGTATTCCTATGTAACATATTTTTAACTCTACTGGCAATATTCACCCACCAAATAAAATTCTCTTGCAAATAGTTTATGAGGTACATTCGAGAATCGTAATCATCTTTAGATTCCTGTAGTGCTAAATATTTTTCATGTTCAAAATGTTAAGTTATACACTTAACATTTTGAACATGAAACCGTAAGCTACAGCTGGACAGGAACTAAATAATAATAATAATATAATTTTAACTAGTTCACATATTTTATCGATTTTTCAGTAAGTAGTTATAGTAACATATAATGTGTATTGTGTATCGATATTGAAAAATAAAAAAGTTACATAATTGTCTCGGATCCATGTTGCTTTTCTTCATGGTTCATTACGAAACCTAATTTTACTAAGTTTTCCACAATGGCATTAACGGATTTATGACGTAATCAAAAATTTGAGCCGATACAAAATATATCGTCAAGTTAGGCTACGATGGTTTGCCCTTGGTCTCGTAATAGGGACAAAAGAGGTTTTAGTAGTTTAGTGAAAACATACAGAGCTGAACTAAGACCTAAGACTAATTTAGGTAAGCATTTAAATTTATATAAACATCCAAATATAAATCTGAAATATTTCTTATCTGTGTGGCAGATAGGTACTAAAAATTATGCCTCTTTGAGGTCATTGGTAGCCATAAAATTGTCAGTAGAAAGTTATTTAGAAGCAGTACGAGTGTCCTCCATTTAAAATATGAGGAGTTTCAACAAATTTATGACATTTCTTTAAGTTTAGGATAAATCTAAAACCTCCGTTACTCTTAGGCGCTAGAAACACTTGAGAAATATCTTTTCATTGCAAGGAGAAATTGCGCCAAGATTTACGAGTTTAGTTATAGACTGACTCATATTATTTTGAGAAAAAGGTGGAACACTAATTTCGGTGTTGTGTTGTACGAAATTATATAAATAAATTTTATATGCCTGAACAATTAAAGCCAATTATTTAGGAAAAAGTGTATACGTCAAGCTTGCGGTACCTCTATTAGCGGCGGCGGTGGTCGCGTGGTTTCGCGTACATGTCCCTCCTTGCCAACGTTGAAGGCTGCGGCTCGTACTCGTAGTACCGGCTTGACGCGGCTGCCGCTGGCCTCAGGTTGGCCTGTTGAAGAGGAGGGAATCGGAAGTTTCCCAACGCAGGTAATTTACGTAAGTAACGCCGTATTGCAGTCGGTTTTTTTATTATTATTTTTTGTTGACAGGCCTTCTCAATATCTTTTGATAATTTTATACTCTCTCCAAGTTTGTCACCAGACAGGTAGGTTTCTCATTTGAAGGTTTTTATTGTGCTCTAAAAGCATAAAAAAAAACAAATAAACTATTAAATTCCGTCTATTGACAGTTTCTTTGTAGTGGAGATCGAGTAGAATTTGACTTATTTCTGCAATTCTTTTTATCATCAAAAATTTAGTGATTTCGGATTTAATCAAATCCTTGGTGCGGTTTACTAAGCCAGAAACTCCTGAGTCTAGCTTATTCTTCACCTTTTCTTACCTTTTGTCTCAAGATTTAGCTGCATCTGACAAAACTGCGCTCACTACCGGGTTCACCTTAGGTGCCCGGGCCAAGAGAAAGTTTTCTGTAATGGTCATTTAAAAAAAAGGGTTCGTTTTGTTCCTTGGAGACGTCATCCAGTAGAATCTTCCCCAATCATTCGGAGATCTCTTTGGGTATTTGTTCACCTAGAGATTCTTCTAGTTTTTTCGAAATTTCTTCAGGCACAACGAAGAATTAAGTGGAGGGTTAGGTTCATGTGGCGAGATTATGTTCATAATTGGGGCCTGGGCTAAAATCAGGGACAAAGGCAGAGCTTATGATGGACTCGGCAACGGGCTGGTTGCAATCGCGGGTGTATGTGAGGTTGCCACCGACAGTGGATGCCAGATGTGGCTCTAAGTAATCTTCGTCTAGACTTTCTTTGTCGGGTATGGTTCCGCCTTCGCTACCATATCGATCGGATACCACGTACGAAGATGAGGTTTCGGACATTTCGTCCCGATATAGCGATAATATGTTTTCCCAGTAAGTAAAGAAATTTATCACTTTCTGGATGATATCGGGTATCACCACATTAGGAAAGCAAAACTATAACATTATTCCTGGATAATATCTCGTATCATCACTTCAGGGAATAAATTTGTATTCACCGTCAGGATAATATTTGATATTATCACGTTAAGACAGTAAAGAAGGCAAAAATAGTTCTTGTTGCATTGTGAAAAAATAGAAAGAATAGAAAAAATATGAGGGTAGATTTACACTTACCTTCGTATCGCTTAGAGCGTCGGCGTAACTTTCTTTCCAAACGACGAATCTTTCGACAAATAGTGTCTGTATTATCCTTGTGTTCTCATTTAACCATGGCTTCGATTATCTTCCAACTTTGTAAACATTATTACTAGGACCGAATTCAGTGACGTTGTGTAAACGATGCGGCACACGAAACACGAATGAAGCTAAGTAGGAGTGGATGACAGTTGGTCAGTACCGTACGAACAAGTGACGGTGACATTCAATTATTTTTGTTTTTAATAATATATGCTTTGAACAGTGTGACGATGCAGTATCTCGAGAGACGGACTACATGGTATACTTAAATCTCGAGGATGTAACATCGAAGTATAATCGGTACCTAAATTACAGCCATTCTCACCGTCGCGTCGTCGTCACCTTCACCTCTACTCTGCCATAGTTTCAGGCTTATCTCACTCGATGTACTTGCGCGAGCAAATTTCTGTAACACCGGCGTTAATCTATCCGTGGCCTGCCGTGAGATAGACTGAGATGGACTTACGCGTTAGAAAGAGAGACGCATATAAAATAATAACAGGTCGTGCGAGCTGAATCGCACTTTATTGAGTGGCGGCAAGAGTCGCTTTTTATTTAATTGTCTAAGCGGAGTGAGCCTTCTGTACGTTAGTACTATTATTTCTGTGATAGTATTAGTAAAAGACAACATAATTACCATACTCAATAAATTCTAAATCGTTATCCTACACAAAAGCCGTAACAACATCGACACATACTCGTATCATTATCAAAATAATACTATCTGATAATACTATTTACAGAAAAACGATCTTTCCTAAATATAACATTTTCCTTATATTGTACAGGTTTATTTGTCATACTGATGAATCCGGAAATTCTCTATATGTCATATGAGAAGACGGAAACATGAAAAGGTTTACCTTATAAGGTATTGACACGGGCACAGGTAAATTAAGATGTGTATGAATAGGACGAGATGGAATTTGGCACATGAATCGTATTCATTCGCTGCTAATGTTCATTTGAGGATTTTTGGCATTGAAAAGATCATTTAATATTGCGAGTTCTACAAACGATAGGACTAGAAGAAATAATTCCTTGTATAATAATTTACTAATAGAAAAATTTAGATATAGATTTGGGAGGCGTTATCTTTCAGACACGAAGTTAATCAATATTAGCCATGTTTGGTTGGTAGTTCGTAATACTGCCAATAGATAGCGTTACCGTCCCCATAAGACGGGTTCAAAAGAAGCTAGTGGAAAGATTTGGATGACGACGCATAGGTCTCGGTGGCCGAATTGGTAAAGGCATGTGCTGCGCTGAGACTCAGTGTGCGAGTTCGAATCTCGTCCGTGACACAAATTTTTCCATTAGAAAATTATTATATATATTTACGCTAAGCAGGCGTTAATTGCTATAAAAAAAAATAGATTTGGGAGGCGTTATCTTTCAGACACGAAGTTAATCAATATTAGCCGTGTTAATATTATATATTTACGCTAAGAAGGCGTTAACTGCTATAAAAAACATTAAAAAACAAATCCTTCTTTACCTCTTTGGGATAGATGGAGAACAAAACCTTTTTTTCCTACCAGGGCGTGCAGGCTGGTTAGGATAAAAGGAATATTCCAAAATTAATTCCACTGCTGCGAATTTGCAACGCCACAATCTACGAAGATACTCGAATTAATAAGATATTTGATTCGTGTTCGTAAATATATTATTATCAGCCTATACTTTCGCACCGCTTGGAGACGAGACTTCGTATCATACTAATATTATAAAGGCGATAGCTTGTATGTGTGTGAGGGTGTGTATGTTTGTTACTCCTTCACGCTCAAACAGTTTAACAGATTTTGATGAAATTTGGAATGGATATAGCTTGTACACTAGAATAACACACGGGAAACGTTTCATCGTCATCATCATCATCCTTAGCGCTTACGTACCCTTACAGTCGGAAATATAATATAGCAGCTGTGAGTCGCTATATTAGTTTTCTAGACTCTTTATAATATCCTACAGCATTCTCGTGACCACTACAAACCTAATAATACCTCGATATTAAAACCCGACGGTAGGACGCGTCTAAAAAATACAATCAAACAAACATACAAACAACATAAACAAAGAAACAAGCTAATTTACAAACCCGACTGCGAACAAAATAAATCATTATTTTTCACATTCATAAGACCTCTATAACGATTTAAAGTTGGTTTAGTAATCATTCTCACTTAAATGTTTTGCGTTTTAGTTTTGTTCACTGCCTGGTTTTTTAGGACTTTCGATTACCTCTTGTTTCAAGATAATAGTCCCCACGTAACCTCACAACAAACAATCTTAATCGTAATCATATAATTTCCGCAGGAGCAACCGTTGTATCATCCAAGATAAAAACAGGGTCATTAGTCATGTGGGCGATTTTCCCTGTTGGTCCACCTATTTTCTTATGGGCACTATTACCCCAGTCGGTATGAGATTACACCCTAACTAATAAATTACTTGTGACTTGGCCTAATTTCTTTTTTCTTGTATCAAGGTTGGGGATTAATAAGTTGAAGGATATATGGGATTACATGACAATAGTTCGATAGGATTCCAACCTTTTGTTTGTTACCCTAAAATTATTTGATTGCACGAACTGTAGATATTATCAGGCTCTTATTAGGTAACTACTACAAAATACAATTACTTATTAGTACTAGCTATGCCCGCGGCTTTTAGCGCATTGTTATTTCTCTGGGTTGAAAGTACCTACCTATGTATTTAATATTCCAAACGTAAATAATAAGTCCAAAACCCCAAATTTTGTTCAGCCGTCAAATAGTTTTTTAACAATTGCTCGGCTTCTTTTCATCGGATTTAGATAATAAGTACACCAGTTTTTAAGTCCAACCTTAACCTACCCACAATGAAAACTGCATTGCAATTGGTCCAATAGTTTTTGTGAGCAGACAAACAGACCAGCAGATAGATAACTTTTTTAAAGTTATATTCATGTTCAGTAGCTTGTTTTAAGTATCCAAGACCATTTTTTAAAATTATTTTCATATTACAGTGTTTTTGTTACTTACTGCTTTATTATAAGTATAGATGTAAAACTGTTGAAGATCTAGATGCCACTTATAAGTAGCTCATGTGTATCCGTTATAAGTTGGCAGCATACCTAACCTGCTATAGCGTCATTGCCCCGTCGAATTGGAAACTCATTCAAAGATATTCCATCTAAGTCGATGATAATCTAATCGTATAACTTATATTCTAATCGACACAGTACTGCAGTTGATCGTGCTCCTGCCTGCTGTTTTCCTGACGCGACAATCATTTGTATGATGAGCAATTAAAGTTTGTTTTTGGGTCATATTTGTTTCCTGTATGTTGTTGCATGTCCATGATACCAGCAACACAGGGAATCCTAGTGCAGTGCAGAATGAATGTGTACATATTAATGTTATTAAATAAATCTATTCCTTTACTAGCTGACTGACTGAGGCACAATTTGAACAGTTTGACCTACAAATTGGAGGGCATTTTAGTTATAGAGGTTGTCTCAGGAAGTAGTGATACAAGTAAGTGGAGGTCCCGAGGTAGAGCTCCCCTAGAGCATTGAATAATGTACAAATGTTCCGCAATTTTTGATATTTTAGGAGTTATTCCAATATTTTTTTCCACAAGATTCCATATTTTGTCACAAACGTAGGTATAGCATCACTACGGAGTATTATTAGGTATTCTGTGGCTCCACTTTTGTTGTTTTTTGACATACTTGCTATTTCGTTTCCATGGCAACCGTTTCTTACAGCGAGTAATCAACATTTGACCTGTTTTTCCTGTTTTCCCGTGAAAACTTACAATTTTCTGGGATAAAAAGTATCCTATGTTTTATTCTAGGGTATAAGCTATCTCCATTCCAAGTTTCATCGAAATCCGTCCAGTCGTTATCGCGTGAAAGCTCCGCAAACAAACAAACAAACAAACAGACAACGTTTCACTTTTATTTATAACGTTCATTTTGGATAGGATGAGATTTTATTTTACACTAGCTTTCGCCCGTAACTTTGTCCACGCGGACTACAGTTTATCGTGAAAAAAGCATCCTATGTTCTTCTAGGATATTAAAAACTAATGCAAAAGTATAGCACCAACGCTCTTGATGTTTTTTGATAGACTAGTTATTATTTCGTTTCCATGGCAACCGTTCCTTACAGCTAGTAATCAACATTTTCCAGATTTGCCGTGGAAACTTACCATTTTCCGGGATAAAAAGTATTCTATCTTTTATTGCTGGATATAAGTTATCTCCATTCTAAATTTCATCAAAATCCG
This sequence comes from Alsophila aescularia, assembly GCA_946251855.1. Taxonomy (NCBI): domain Eukaryota; kingdom Metazoa; phylum Arthropoda; class Insecta; order Lepidoptera; family Geometridae; genus Alsophila; species Alsophila aescularia. The sequence goes on from OX276373.1 coordinate 12,072,005, forward strand.
TCTAGCCGTTATCGCATGAAAGCTCCCCAAACAAACAAAGAAACAAACAAAAAAAATTACAAGTTTCACTTTTATATATTGTGTGGATTCGTGAACAGGAGTCCAATATAGATATAAAAATAAGTTTTCCGGATCGCAAGTTCACTAATTTGGCCGATATCTTGTTATTTTTTTTATTGTGGTATTAATATATTTCAGTGAAGTCTGATCCGACTACATTATGACCAACTACTTTTTAACAGATAAAATACATCAATACTTAAAAAAAACGTCCTTCTGGCAAGTCAAAGTTTGTTAGTCTGTAATCATCTAGGCCGCGTGGGAAGCGCTGTTAGCAAACAGCTAGTTCATTCGTAATACCAGTATCTATCAAGAACCCTGCTTACCTACAAATAATAATCCAATCTTACCCGAACCCAACAAACCGGAACTTTACTAAACAAGATTCCTAAATCCTTGAGTCTCTTTCAAACAAAGTATCAATTCCTCAGAGAGGGAATAAATATCTTTTTAGCTTTCATCAAAGTCCTTGACATACATCAGTATCTCATTAGTGACACTTCACTTACAATATTGCGTAGCGATGGGACCTATCGCTTGTGCGTAAACTTCAGAAGCGTGTTTAGAACTTTGGGTTTTTGGTTCTGTATACAATAAATGGCAACATTTATTGTATCAATGTTCCTATAAATCAGAAGGTAATGTTTCCAGTGAAATTATTAGCCATTATGAGCCTATGGGTATTACCCATAGAAACAGTGTGACGAGCGCATGCATTGCCCAGATTTTGCAACCAAAATTCACTGCAATTGATTGCGGCGGACGCTTCCCATCAAGCAAGCGTCCTGTTCGTCTCGTCACTAAACTTAATTAAATTGCTAATGAAAAAAATATACAATTATCTTAAAACTCACTATGTTCAGAACAAAAACACTATTTATCATAATACTATATCCGTGGCTTTGCCCATTTGGTCTTTTCTCTGGGTTAAATTCCAGATCAAAAATACCTAGAGAGTACTTTTTTTATCAAATAGTTTTTATCGATTGCTTGGCTTCTACCTGTCGGATTGAGATACAAAGTGCACACCGTATGCAATCGGTCTAGCAGTTTTTATGTAATGCGCTAACATACATACAGTGTAGTATTTCATTTGTTGATTCTTTTTTCTATTATTGTATTTCTTTCTGTTAACATTAGCTATTTCATTTTATTGATATAATTTTCTAATATTGTATTTCTCTCTGTGTAACCGAAACTTAACTTAATTTTGTAATACTGTTTGAACTAAGACTAATATTTACAAAGGAATAAGGTTGTACGTGAAACTCGTTCAACCTCGCCTCTTTGTTTTATTGTTGTGATACTGTCATTAAATTGTCTTGTATTCAATTTAATTCTATTTTCTAAATTAAGACTTTTAATAGATATTTCAGAAAGATCATCAGTTACGTTGAGATAGACTTCGAATCACCTTCTTAATCTTAAAATTTGGCTATGGCCTCTTATAGCATTGACCTCTAGTAATCTGTGAAGTAAAATGGAAATACTGTATATGTAATCAATTCACTCGTGAGATCGTGCTAAAAATATTGGCCTCTAATAATGAACTAGAAAAGACTGAAATATTTTAAATAATAAATGAAACTGTGTAAAATCAATGTAGATCCAGTCTTCTAACAAGTAACATATATAAATATGATTAATATATAAAAGGAATAGTGAAATTCCATTTAAGATCACTTGCCCTTTTCTAAAATTCATGTGTAAAATGTTTGGTTAAATAAAAAAAGAGCCAAATTCAAAAGCGTGCGTATATTAACAAAAAAATTAAAAAGTGAACATTTGTTTTTTTTTATATTCTCTTTTTTATTTGATATTCTCCCTAAACGCATAGATTTCGAAGATATACCAGACTGCAGCTCAACCACACTCTACCAGCTACAACGGCTTCGCCAGGGAGGTGACATCACCGTACCCCGAAGATCTTCGAAGGAGAAACGTCTACCGAACATCCAGACGGATTCAGTTTGAAGGGAGCTCGTCTGATCTGGTATAGGAGTTAAAATTCCTCAAGGCACCTGATTCATCCAACAGAATTAAGACGGCTCCAGGACCAGTTCTACCACATCGCCGAAGATTGAAGTCAGAGACCGAAACTCCTCATCAGACCGAGAGCCTACTCCGAGGCAGTTGAGAACGAGTTGCTGCCCTCCTCTCCGGGTTGCTGATCTCCTCTTCGAGTTTCTGCCCTCCTCTCCGGGTTGCTGATCTCCTCTTCAAGTTGCTGTCCTCCTCACCAAGTTGCCGCCTTCCTCTCGAACCGTTCCTGATACTACGATAGAAAATTTACCTTCATTAACCTAACATATTAATATTTGCCTCTTTAACATAATTAAATATAGGAAGCCTCCACTTATAGGATAGGTAGGCCTTCAACTTAATAAATTTAGGGAAATCTGATAGGTAAGCTTTAGAGTCCCAAATTCTTTAACCTTTAGGAGTCTGATCTTAAAATTTATTTCTTTTGACTGATTTGGGTAATTCTATAGATTACCTCAATTATCTATAGATTATTCAAGATAGTCTTTGATTAATACAGTACCCAGAGGTAAACCTCCCGTTTTCCCTCTGGTTAATCTATAAAGATATCTTGGAGTAATTCTGTCATATTTAATAAACAGATCTTCAACATATCTTAAAAATCCTCTTGTCTTGTCATTAAATTTAAAATCAAAGAGTATTAATATACATAATAACTATTCTTTAATTTTAATTTTTGTTTGTTGTAACGCATACAATAGCCAGGTTAAAGTCTCATGCTCATAAGGTTTTATGCTCTAAAAGCATAAATCCCATCCATCATTTTACGGCTATTCTTCTAGAGTGGCAAGCCATTGACATAGAACGATAAGACTTCATACCCTCTAATGGCCTTAATGCAGAGGTAAGCGTAATTCACAACCTTGCAAACTGTAAGATAACGCTTTACATCTACGGTCCATTAATCGTAGACTAAAGGTTTAACTGAAAGTAAGGTAATTCATAATCTTACCTTACCACCACCAGCCAATTCTTCCTTGAGGGTTATGTCATAACGTTCTTCCATGGTTATAGATCTCTCCTGTGAGTATTACGTCATAGCGTTGAGCAAAGAGGTAAGACCTCCTATCTCACTCTAGATAAGCCTTGATTTTGCCTCCAAGCGTTACGTCATAATATAACGCAAAGAGGTAAAATCTCCTATCTACCTAACCGTTACGTCACCCAACGGCGTAACACGTAGATACCTCCTCTTACTCCCATTTAAGAGAGATCCATCTCTCCCCATTCCTTAACCCCTTAATTTTATGCGTTACGCGACAACAGATGCAGAATCTAGATTGTAAAATTGTGCAAATTTATTGCTACACAAATATATAATGCATTAAAGTATGTATATTTGAACAAAAAGAAAACAGAATTGTTATGACAAACAACAGTAACGACATCGTGACACTGGTGGGGACGTTCTGGTGGGGATTTCGGTAATAATCCGACGCGAGCACTTGCCTTACATGGGACTCCACGACTTAGCCAACTTAAAACCATCCTCCTGTTTAAAATTTGGGATACTTTTTAATTTCAACCGCTTCACTACATTGTGAAATCCTGGAGTAACATTTCTTGGAGAGGATTTTCGGGTCGTGGAGTAAATCCAGTGACAGTGGCCTGATTCGAGCAAATGTTCAGTGACTGCTGATTTATTTATATGGTGATTCTTTGCAGCTGCAATGTGGTTTTTGACTCTTTCCACTGTAGTAAGCTTGGTTCGTCCAATGTAGGATCAAATAAAATGAATACAAAAGCGTCGGTGGTATTATTTCAACAAAAGGGATTTACGTTTGGTGTGCGTTTCGGTATTGAAGCAGCATGTTTACCACACGATTGATTTGTTTAAGCTTCCAATTTACACATTAAACATGTACATTGAGAGTTAATTCCTGTTTAACCATAACATTTTGTAAACTTTGCCATTGAATATGTTGAAAAGTTCTCGGGTCCCATCTGACCACGCTACGGATCCCAAGAACTTATCCGCAACATGTCTGATCTATTTTGTTCAGTTCCTAAAGTTCCCCTGACACATAGTGTTGGAGTTCAGTAACTTAGCTCGTAAATTCAAGCCATGTCCTAAACTGTCACATAGTAGATTTGGAAAGAATTCTCAAGTTTTGCTTGACGTCTCTTGGGCGGAATTTAAGTACTTATGTGAAATTGACTATGATTGATTTTAAACGTTATTGCAATGAGTTCAGCAGCTGTAGGAATGAGTACTTTTTTGGCACGGCTTAAGATATTGGATAGTATAAATAATATGGATTAAAAATCGATAAATAATCAATATTATGGATTGGTGAATTAAGCATCAAATTTCATAAATAGATTTTGGAATTGAAATTATTGATATGAGCTTTTTAACAAATGGAAAAAAAATATCACTCAATGTTAAGCAATTCTTATGTCAAAGAAAGTTATTCTATTTTATATGCCTTATACGTTATTCTATGATAGAAGTTATCTTACGTTTCCTTTGAGCTTACTCAAGCGTTTAATTAATAGACAGATGAAGATGAGACTTGATTGAAATTAATATATTCATTTTAAACAAACATGTGAACTTATGAACAAAAGCATCGAAAAAGGTCACAAACAATCATTTTTTCTTTGTGTTGTTTACATCTTCTACTGATATTACAATTTGCCTTGAATCAATTTTACTTTAAGAGGATAGGAAACCCAGGCGGCTTCTACAGGTTTTGCGTTACATTATCTGTGAAATTTGCGTTTTGGGAGAAAATGTTTCTACCATTCTAAACCATAACATAATACAATAATTCTGGCCTTTTTTATTTATATATATTTATACAACTGCTAACGCACAGTAAGCCAACAACCAAAAACTAAACATAATTTTACATAAATAATTAATTAATTTTAAAATGCTAAGCATCAAATTATGTACCTAAGAAACTGATACATGCATCCACAAAGTTAACAAATGTTGTGTTTGCCCTATCCACTTAACTTATATACATAAAGTGAGGCAACAAAAGATTAGCGTTCCATTTTCAACGAACTATCAAAGCTGCTGTTACTCTATTAAGGCAGAGCCAGATGAAGAAAACCCATATTAAATTCCGTTAAGTCCCAAAAGCCCGGGAATTTCGCCAGATACAGCGTCATTCATAGCGGAACACAGTAAAGTTTGCGGTAATTACTAAATCCATTATCATATGTAGTGTAATCTATATCTACTTATAATAAACCAGTAATGCGCTTTGAAAATGAGGCCAGTTTGTTACGTACATACTTTTGGTCCTGGAATAACACATAGTTAGCTAGTACAATAATAATAGACTGTGCAAAACGAGGTTGCTATTAAGACACATTTATGAACAGGCAGGACCTAAAAACTTGAGAGAGAGTTGAGTAAAATTTATTTTATCATTTTACTTACAAACTTGAACACATGAACTCTTTTATGCGTTTCTCTAAGATGTTCCATTAGACAACATAGCATATCGCATTTTTACTTTGTAACACGCTAATATATTTCTTCTTCAAAGGAATCCGCGCAAAATGGCTCATCTCTAAGGGATGCAGAAGACGACGTCTTTATACGGCGCGTTTCTGAACACGCGTTAGAGCTCCTCTACAAGGCCCATAGCACATTTGTTTGCGTTTATATCAATGTAAACGCGTGTGAAACACGAATAACGTTTTTTGTAATATTTATTAACAGTTTTTAGTGTCCTGCTGATTTGCTCACGCACAAAAACAACAATGAATTCCAAACATGTTTTGCTAACATGTTTTACTAAAGACGGAAATTGAAGACAAAGCAACATGTTGACCCCTTTCTTGAAAGCACGCATGAGTGCACCGCACACGCATTTCGTCCCGCCTGGCAACCCCGCGTCCTCCGTGCTTATAGCACGCATCATGATAAATACCTATAATTAAAAGGTGCATTGCGGGTGCCACGCATGCGGGCCTAATATCAAAGTCAAAGTATTTTATTGTAAACAGGCAAAATAATAGCACTTTTACAAGTTAAATTAGCTTCTCATGAACAAGGAGAAATACTTAGTAGTAGATTGTATTACTAGGCAGCAAAATGATATTTTTCCGGCGAGGGCGCTATTTTGAATCCAGAGCGGAATGAAGGATTCTTAAGTAGAATCCTGAACGTAACGAGGGATTCAATGTACATCGCCTGAGGAAAAATAATTTTCGTCCGAGTGATACACTCTACTTTTCATCCCCCTCTATAAGAAAAATAAATAAAACGCGCTTTTAGATACTTTCCAACTCATATATTTATTTACAAGAGCAAATTAAAAATGTATATAACCTACGATTCTCACCCCGCTTTTCTCACCGCGCTACGTGACCCAATTTGCACCGCGTGCTCTCATTGGTCAACTGTGAATCAGCAACCCTTTAGCATTTATTTTTTATGGGTACATTTTCGGCATCATAACATAAGTCTGGATAGCCTCGACGAGACATAGTTCGACTTCGGATCTTTAGTACCGGAGTTCAAATCTCAACTGGAGTGTTTATATTTTGCACATTAACAAAATATGTCATGGCTTATAACTTGAATATGGCCGACGCTGAGGAGGAAAGATCTGACAGGCCACGGAAACTCATTACTGCCCTCTCTGAAAGTCTTGAACAGAAAATACCTACTTTGCTCCCTCTTTTCGAGGAACCAATCAGCGTTTTTGGAATAGATGGGGTAAAAAATATTATAAATAGATCATATTAATAAAATTTAGATAAACTATGTATGCTCTGAGATTGAAAAAGGAAAGAAAATATGTAATTGTCAATATAGCGTGCGTTGACAAATCCGAATGACTAAATATGCGTGTGAGCATTGCTAGTGCCGCATAAGGCCGTAGGGCAAATTGATTGCGTTTTTATCAATGTAAATGCGCGTCGTGTGTAAAGACACACAGGCTGCAAATGCATCGCGTTTGCAACGCATCTTACTTGCGTTATTAACGCGTGAAAAAAAAACGTTGTCTGCGTAGTCTCTAAGCCCTTTAATTTCCCGTTGCCTACGAAACATTATTAAAATTGTCGAAAAGTCTTAAATTTTAAGCTTTAACAAAAGAACATTGCAATGCCGTCAAAGGATTCTCTTGCTTTTGAGAGACGTTTCCTCGAAGAATTCTGTCCCAAAGTTGGTACTTCGCCAAGATATATTCTAGAGCTAAAATATCTTTCTTAAAAAGTGTGTAGATAAATTGGAAATTCTCTTTCGTTTGAAGCAGCTGTTGTTTGAAAATGGTTGAGCTTTATTTCTATTTTTGATTTGAAGTTTGTTTATCTTTGAATACCGATGAGATTCTCATCTAATAGAAAGTGTCGGTCTGAACTAAATAAGGTAAATGTAAGGTTAGGTAATGGTGGCATTTTTGCCCATTGAGGTACCAGGTCCATGAGGTAGGTATCGCTCGTACTTAGAAGGAAAGTAACATTGATAGCAGTCGTTAAGCATGACGGAGGCCCTCGGACAGCCTGACACTGAAGGCCAACACTACCTTATTCGACTTGTTGTGTAGAAGTGTCTCATAGTATAGAAAGCGACAGTAGGAATGGATAGTCCATCGACTTCATTTATACTACTCCTTCGATACGTGAGAGAAAGCTACTAAAAAGGAGAAAGTACAAAGCTACTAGTAGAGAAAAAGCAAAAGAGGAGAAAAAAAGAAAGCTACTAGAGGAAAAGCTACTAAAAAGGTTTACCATTACGTGCCGTTGCACTATCCATAAAACTAACTACTGAGAGATGATAATGGTATTATCCTTGTGATTCAACGACACCGGTTTCAATCCTCGGCTCCGCCCCAAAGACATATAAGTTACTAGCTGTGCCCGCGACTTTGCCCGCGTGTTCATTTTACTGGGATATAAGGATCCTGTGATATTCCAGAACCAAAAGTAGCAAAATGATCAAAATTCGTTCAGACGCTAAATGGTTTTTTATCGCGTGCTTGATTTTTACTCATCAGGATGAGATACCAAGTACATCAGTTTTAAGTCAATCCCTAAGCTATCCAACAGTGAAAACTGCATCGCAATCGGTCGAGTAGATTTTACGTGATGCGCGAACAAACTTACAGACAAATTAACAAACTAAATAAACAGAAAGACACGTTTTTAAAAAAAAAAATTGTTCTTTACCTTATTTTAAGTACCCTGCACAATTTTTATTACCTTCTTTATACAGACTTTTTCGTTTCTATTGCTTTGTTATAAGTATAGATATATATATGCGCTTATTTACCATCGCTCCGTGCATCAGAGTGCACGTTACTCTGTGGGCCCGGTTCTAACAATTGATAGCTGTCGATAAGAAGTGATAGAGGGACCTTGGGTGGCCTGATAAACTAACACTAGAGGTCGCCATTAACTCATGCCTCATTCGACACACATTACTCACTTCTCACACCTTACAGGGCGTACTGCCAACGATCTTGACCAAGCAAGAATAATTGATAGATTCGTTACTTTGCGGAAATCCATATTTAAAATGAACAAAATAAAAATATGTAGCTTACTTCCGCCAAAACTGTAAGTCAGACAAATGATAAATGGTAAAATTAACACAAGTAAAACCCCACGCTAATCAAAACCCTACCCCAGATTGAACTAATGAAAAATATAAATGAAAGAAAAGCTAAGGCCTGGAGGCCAGAAAAAACACTTATATACAAATAATATATATAAATATATATACACAATAAAAAACCCCCAAGCTAAACAAACCCTACCCAAATACAAGTATCGAAACACTTATATATTCATATACATATAATATAAATACACAATAAAAAACATATACCTCGATCCAAATACCAAACGTCTGACATCAATACAACACGTGTTTCGCCTCTGCACGAGGCATCTTCGGGTGATGTTGACTCGTCGAAACACGTGTCGTATTGATGTCAGACGTTTGGTATTTGGATCGAGGTATATGTTTTTTATTGTGTTTTTATATTATATGTATATGAATATATAAGTGTTTCGATACTTGTATTTGGGTAGGGTTTGTTTAGCTTGGGGGTTTTTTATTGTGTATATACATTTATATATATTATTTGTATATAAGTGTTTTTCTGGCCTCCAGGCCTTAGCTTTTCTTTCATTTATATTTTTCATTAGTTCAATCTGGGGTAGGGTTTGGTTTAGCGTGGGGTTTTACTTGTGTTAATTTTACCATTTATCATTTGTCTGACTTACAGTTTTGGCGGAAGTAAGCTACATATTTTTATTTTGTTCATTTTCAAGCAAGAATAATAAAATTCTAAAGAATGCCATTTTTCAGCAGTAGGTACATGATATCCATCAACATTGGGGGCTATATTTCCTTCATCCCATTGAGAAATCGTAAGGGAACGCGAGCTTAATCTCTCAAATAAAACTTGTCTGTGACAGAGAGATAAAAATATATAATAATATATCTTCAATAGAATATCCCCCATGTCTAAACGGAAGTCGAAGATTGAAGGAAAACTGACGAATAACTAAAGATCACTTGGGAAAAAAACTTCCCCATCACTACGTCATGTGCCTCTACATTATATTGAACGTTTGCTTTCAAAGAAACTCGGTGTAAATGTTTTATGAATGCTCGAAACACGTAATTCTTATGTCAAAGGAATAAGATTTATATTCGAGTTTATTTTGGGAGAATGCTCGTCAAGATGTGTCACGTGTTTTTCGCGCAGCGTCGTGAATGCTATGGCAATATACAAAGAGGATTTAGAAGACAACTTTGTATCATCTTCATAGCTGAAGTGGTTGAACCTAGGTGAAATCGAAAATATTGGCATATTCTATCTATGCCTATACTTTACTTATAATAAAGCAATAAGAAAAAAAAAACGTCTTTAAAAAAAGATAATTTAAAAAAAATGGTCTACGTTACTTAAAATAAGCTACTGAACAAGAATAAAACATTTTAAAAAATCATGTCTGTCTGTTTGTCTGTATGTTTGTTAGTTAGTTTGTCTATATGTTTGTTCACGCATCACATAAAAACTACCGATTGCGATGCGGTTTTCTCTGTTTGGTATCTTAATCCAATGATTAGGTACCGAGCAATCGTTAAAAAACTATTTGACAGCAGAACAAATTTTGAAGAAATGTAGTATATTTTACTTAATAGGTACTTTTGATCCTGGAATAACACTTTTAAATGAAATGACCACGTGGGCAAAGCCACGGGCACGGCTATTTAGTCCTAAATATACTGAGTCTCTGGCTGTTTAGTTATTGTATTTTGTACTATTCTAAATTGTAATAAAAAATATTGTAATTTAGTATACAATATGTAAAATCGCAATGCAGAGCATGCTTGAAGCTATTCTACAGCATTTTTAAAACCACCCATGCAACAAATAAAACACTATTTCATTCATAGTTATATATCTAAACGGGACTTAATCGCGCTGAAGTCTTCTCGTGACCACGATCAATGCAACTTGATCGAAACGTAAAGGTAAATAAATATTAAGTTTTCAGCGCAATTAAGTCCCGCTTAAATATTTAACTATGTGATCGAATCGCAAAAGTTTAAAAGTTACTATTTCATTCATTTACAGAAACGTATAATATTCTCGACTTACCTAACCGGGTAAATAAAAATCTCTGTAGAAAGAAAGCCAAGCCAGGTTAAAGCAAGTTTTATCATAATGTCGTCCCGCAGTCTTGGTAAGCTCAGAGTACTAAATTATGTGCATCGTGTCCTGAGCTTGATCCAATTTAACGCTAGTAAAAATATTATTCGCCTAGTTTGCTGGCTACAGTAGCTTTTATAATGCAAGGACTCCTAAAATACGAGACCTGCAATGTAGCCGAGATGCCTGACACGATAAAAATCTCATACAAACAATATCCGCTTCCTGGTTAGCCGTCTAGACTGACTTCCGTTTTGCAGAGTAAACAGATAATCTCAGTGATGTTTTGCTTATTTGCGTAAGTCTGGTTAAGGGAAAAAACATATCGAAACACTAACGACAAATTAAAAAAAATGACAGTGCATAACAGCACTTATCTAGCGATGAGACATTTTTACAGTGTTGCATTTAGCAGTCTATCGTTACGGTTATGAAATGAGAATCAAATGTTGTAAACAAATTTTCAATTCATAAGTCTCAGCTTTTAGTAAGAAAATTGAAGCATAAAATACAGTATTTACTTTTTGAGATAAACCCAGGTTTGCTAGTAACGAAACCGGACTTTTAATGGGGTTTGGCACCAATGGTAGCCCCTGTACGGATTACTATCTAATGTATTTAGTCATTCTCATGACGACGACTGAATGGCCGAGTGGCTCTGACCCTGACAACGAAGTCAACCAACAGTCGCGGGTTCGAATCCCTAAGGTGAAATCATTTGTGTGATGAGCAGAAATGTTAGTTTCCGAGTCGCGGATGTAATATTCGTATGTATGTTTGTTTATCCGTTGTCTAAACACAACACACATCAACTTGTAGTACATAGTATTCTAGTATGGGGCTAAATAATAGGTGTGAATTGTCCAGAGTATATTTTATACTAGCTTTCGCCAGCGACTTCGTCCACACGGACTACAGTTTATCTTGAAAAAAGATTACACTCCTTTTTTTTGGGCAGACGTGTAAAAAGCATCCTATGTTCTTCTAGGATATTAAAAACTAATGCAAAATTATAGCACCAACGTATGGTATTCTCTTTGGCACCAATTGGAAATACAACTGAGCCCGTTTAAATTACCAAAAGATTTGAAATTGGTTCCAAAGTAGTTATCGAACAAGCATAATTAAGCATACATACAATTAAGCACACGCCGATTTATTCAAGATCCAAGCTGAAAACCAGCTGTATTATTATATTATTACACGACTGCCCAAAAAAAAAATGTTATGTTTTTAGGATTACTGTACTGTTACTTTTACTGTTTTGTTGTTATGTTTTTAGGATTACTGTATTAGAAATTTAGAATTTTCTTTTTGAGAGACTTGTTATTATTTCGTTTCCATGCCAACCGTTCTTTACAGCGAGTAATCATCATTTTCCAGTTGAAACTTACTATGTTCTGTGATAAAAAGTATCCTATGTGCTATTCCAGGATATTAGCTATCTCAGTTCCAAATTTCATCATAATCCGTCCAGCCATTATCACGTTAAAACTCCCCAAAGTTCACTTTTAAATATTGGTGCGGATTAAGGGTGTAACAATGACTAATGACCTTCACGATTCGACCTCTAATACTAGTACTGGTGTTATCTATCTGTAGATTGCAGTTTAAAATCAAATAAAGAGTAACGAGTATACAGAAGTGTTTCTCATAATGTTTGGTTTTTTGCCTATAAATTTTACTAACCAAAAATAGATCTCAGTAACAGTAGGTACGGGAAATATCTAGGAAGTTCTAATTTTAATTAATTATTTTATACTACACGGATTGTACTAAATGATGAACCATGAAGATTTGACGATGATCAGAAAAAACTTACTGAATCTCAGCAATGGAAATAGCTAGGATGTTCCAGTTTTCACCAATTGTTTTTTTTTTCCACGAGTGCTAGTAATGATGAATCATGAGAGTATGGTGACCGAAAAATGCTAACTAGGTACCTATCCGATCCAGAATTTAGTTGGTAGTTTTCATCAATTTGTCCTAAATCATACCAACGGTTCCATGATGTCACTCTTTTGATGATGACCTGAAGTGATTGGATCTTAATAATGGATTTAATTTTATCTGTAACTATGTGTGATGATGATTATGATGATGAAAAGTATCTTATGTATTATTCCAGGGTATAAGCTATCAACACTACAAATTTCATCAAAATCTGTCCCGCCGTTATCGCGTTAAAACTCCCCAAACAAACAAAGAAACTAACAGACAACGTTTCACTGTCATATATTGGTGTGGATTTCTATCAACACTCCAAATTTCATCAAAATCCATCCCGCTGTTATCGCGTTAAAACTCCCGAAACAAACAAACAGACAACGTTTCACTGTCATATATTGGTGTGGATTTTGATATACGTAACTTCTAAAAAAAGAAACGCTAGTAAGCGAAATTCAAAATCATTGGCAGCAGTGTTTTTTGGCCATCAACAACTGCATTATTACATATCTACCTGACAGACTTGTTATTATTTCATTACCATGGTAACGTCATTCCGTTCTTTACTTTTGATACCTTGGATTACATTATTGCAATTTCCTAAGGAAACGCTAATATTTGAAAAAAAACTGTCTGTTACTCGCTGATAATGTAGCTACCTAATTAAATAATAATTTTTGAAATCAGTTTATTATTTTTTGGTTTTATCCATTACAAACAAACATACATACAAACAATCAAATCTTTCTTCTTTATAATACTAGTGTAGACTATACTCCACCCTCACCTTCACCCACGCAGCCGCAGGTGGAGGCTAGTGTTATTGTTTTTACACTACTGCCTAAAAAAGGAGTGTTATGTTTTTAGCATTCATGTATGTTTGTTAGTTTGTATGTGAGTTTCTTTATTCCACCATAACTTTGAAATGCCTAAACAGATTTAGACGAATGGGGTATTGTTAGAATCCTTACAATCCCTCGAGTAACATAGGCTGTATTTATTTATTTTTTAAATCTGTATGGCTTCGTTTTCAATTGCAAAAAAAAAAAAAACTTCGATTTTTACAATATGGTTATCAAATTGAAGGCGTTGATAAGCACATTCCAATCCATTGTTTGGGGAGCTTGCAAGCGATAACGGCTGGACAGATATTGATGAAACTTGGAATGGAGATTGATTATACCCTGGAAAAAAACATTTGTAAGTTTCCACGGGAAAACAAGAAAAACTGGAAGAATTTTGATTAATCGCTGTAAGAAACGGTTGCCATGGAAACAAAATAACAAGTATGTCAAAAAACACTAAGAGCGTTGGTGCTATACCTACTTTTGCATTTGTTTTTAATATCCTAAAAGAACATAGGATGACTTTTTTCACGATAAACAGTAACCGCCCAGACAGTCCGCGCGGACGAAGTCGTGGGCGGGAAAACTAGTAGTATATAATTTATTGGCATAAACTCATTTTTGCCAAGGCAGGCGTGTTTTTTTTAACTTTTAAGCTAGTTATTACGTTTGTGGAGAGGACATCTGAAGTTTGACGATTCGAAGTTAGACATTTAGTGAAAAAGACAGCATTTAATATAAGGAAATTTATTTAAATCTTTTTTTTCATATATAAAAACAAAACCACGAAGACAAAGGCGGTTTGTGTAAATCTTATTATGAATTTACACAAACCAGTTCATTTGCTGGCAATATTTATTTCTGATTGTATGGTTTCCATTTCTAGTTCTTCATGACATCTGTGGAAAAATCTAGATTATTATAAACCTGTAGTAACCAAGCAATACATAATACGATTTATATAATAATGCTTTTATAGTTTTTCAAATCGCCTATATCCAGCCTAATATAGGCGAAGCAAAACGCTTCGTGTAATGTTTATACCTTACTAAGACAAGTTTTGAAAAGAAAACGTACTTTGCACTTTCAGCCTCCACGGATTGTAGTTCTGTCGTTTCATTTCAAACATTTCATTGGCTTTCCTTCCTGAAAATAAAATATAAGTAGCTTTCTTAATTATAAAATTTAGCAATGGAAAATACTTCCTTCTTTTTCTAGGTGTTGTTCTCAGTGTCCCGTTATAATAAACTGCTGTAGGTCAATTTATTGGGCTGTAGTTATAGTCTAATAAAAAAAAACAGGTTCAAAAATGCTTCGCGGACTGTACAATGAAAGTAGCAGGTCCTGGTTAAGATAGCTAGGTTATAATGTTGTATCACAAAAAAACCTATACAAAAATTGATTACATGTTGACATGGAAACGAAATAATAACAAGTCTATCAAAAAGCACCGTGGCTGCCAAATATTTTGAATTACCTTTGCTTATTCCTCTTTTTGTTCAAATTAGTTTAAACGGATAGAATCGTGTACAAATAATGAGAAACCCTTAGCTACCCGTGCGAAGCCGAGGCGAGTCACTGGTACAATAATTCTGATCGTGCGTGTAAGAGGTACTTACCTACCTACCTACCTACTAAGTAAAATAGTCAGTGAACTGAAAATAATGTCATTAATAAATTGTTTAAAGTAATAAAAAATAAGTATTACTGTTACGAGCAGGCGCTGAAAAACCATAAAACGGTTTTTATTTTATTTTACATTTATTTATCAGAAAATATACAAATTAAACAATACAAGTTGTTGAAAATGTCATAACATACTTTGTGTAAAAAAATTACATGTCTTTGTCTATGGGAAACTTTTAATTTATTTTAAAAATAGCACATGCTTTAGGATTTTTTCTACAATGTTCGTAAATATTTATACGAATTTTAAATAATACAAATTGTTTATGGTAAACTTAAGTTTACCATATATTTTTCATAAAGGAAATGAAAAAAAGATTCATCTAAAGGTTCCTCTGAACATCGCCCATTTTTCGTGATTCATCATTGTTGCGGCCTTAATATGATGATTCATGTTGGTAGCTGAAAGTTAACCGTTTGGAACTAAAAAACGACAAATAAAGACCCATCTCGAAATATGCTAGCCTTTAAATTTTTCATCAAATTTTAATAATAGGTACCTACTATGAACAATAGAAAACAACTTTCGACAAAATGGATAAATGGATACAACATAGAATTTTGTTTTCTTTTGATCACTTTGTGATAAAACTCGTATTGAAAATTATTATTGGTACTTCATTTGCATTGTAACGAGGTCAAACCTCTTTCGTAATAATACTCATTTGATCTCTTAATTCTTTCATAATCCATTTCATTCCATTTGATAGTTTGTCATGATTAATTCTAAATACAAATAACCTGTCATTCCAATATTGATTTTTAGCAAAACCGTAATTTTACGAAATATTATTGTAAATACATAAATAAGTTTCTTACAACTGAAGACTTGTAAATATATTTCAGAATACCTGCAATACCTACGTAAGTGGTTTTAATCGAAGAATCGAGAATCGAGTCAAAGTACAAAAAGTCTGTGATCATCTCCTCCTGTTCCTGTAATTTTGTGTCACTGAGGTTTGGTCCCTGGGCTAGTGGAACAAACCCAAACCCTGGACCGCCTCGTGACACTGGCGCCCAACGTGACAAAAGGTTCAGCCCGATTCTAAAACAATCACTAAGAAAAAAAAAACATTTTGGTATTCTTACTTCACTCATATATACAAAGATTTATCAGGGTGTCTGGTCAAAGCAACACGTGACCAAAATGCTGGCCTTTTTACTTTTCCCAAAGACTATGCATTAGCGTACAACGTGGCAATGCTGCCAGCATTTTGGGAACGTTTCCCACTGGTAGCGGCTTGTTCGATTAGTTTTAGAATTAATAATCTAAGTGTTTTAGGCTAGCATAATAATTGTTGTCATTTTTTTTTAATTCTTCTTTGTGAATAAAACCCTTGACTGCACTCAATAACAATAAAATTGGGTCAAAACTATTTGGCCTCAAGCGTCAATCGCGTTTTTTTATATTCTTATAATCATCATCATTCGTCCACTTCTGGACGTAGGCCTCACCTTGTGAACGCCACTGAGCCCGATCTTCGGCTCTCCTCATCCAGTTGCTACCGACCGCCTTCGCAAGTCGTCATTTCACCTGGCCGGCGCCGGCAGTCGCCCTACACTACTTTTGCCTAAACACAGTAAACTCTAGAACTCCTTTACTCCAACGGTTGTCGGTTCTTCGAGTTATGTGAACGGCCCATTGCCACTTCAGCTTGCTAATTCTTTGAGCTATGTCGGTTATCTTAGTTTGCTTACGGATCTCATCATTTCGGATTCTGTCCTTTGGAGAAACTCAGAGAATAGATCTGCCCTTAGCTTGCTGAGCGACTTTAAATTTGTGGATCAACCGCACCGTGAGTGTCCACGTTTTGGCTCCGTAGGACATAACTGACATAACTCACGCGTTAAAGACTTAAAATACTTATGTTTAGAGGGGAAAAAAGCGACTGATAACAAAATAAGACTTTATTCTATTCAATAATAAGTGTTAGATTTGTGTGATTATTTTTATTTAGAAACCTAATGAGTGTATATTTCAAAATAATTTCAAAAATTATATACTAAGAAACAAACGGCTCTGGTTGCGCTCTTTGGAGCTGACTCAGTTCCATTGCTCGCCAGTGTAAATATTGTGAGAAATAATATTTTTGAACTAAAAATACAATTCTGTGTCTATGTGTAGTAAAAGAACAAATACAATATCAGACAGCCTTAATAAAAAGTTAACGTTTAATAAATTCGTACTCATTGTATAGTCGAAATCAAAAGTATCAACTGAGCAATCTGGCCCAGTAAGATCATCATTCATTTATATAATTTAATCAAATGATATTGTACAATTAAATCAGATTGATGAATCTGATATTATTAAAAAAATAAAATTGTAAGTTGATAATTTTGTGAGTTTTAAGAAATGTATGTCAGTCAGCGTTTAGGTACATCGAAGCGTCTATTAGGTATACGAACTTTGCTTTGTTTGTCATGTTAAATTGTTTATTTTTGTTCTCTCTTTTTGAGATGCTTATCACACAAACTGCATATTACTTATCAGCCTTTCAGCGACTAAAAAAAATCTTGAATATTATATAATGGGAAAATCAGGAACCTCGGCACAACGAGGAAAGTTCGGTGATGGTTTGACATGTGACTTCATTTACGATCATTAACTTTGAATACTGACTGTACGATCACAGCTCAATAAAATTATAGTATTCTATACATATTTAAAACCCTCCAAATTTCTATTGGGGTATTTTTAATCAAGGACCAAGATCTAACTTATCCGTTTGTAACACATAAAATAGAGGTATGTATCAAAAATTCATTTCGCCGAAGCGGGCGAAATCACAATTTGCCTACATTAAGGTGTAGATTAAATTTTCCATTTTACGACTATGATATCGCGTTTTGTTATATTTAATTTTGTTCGGTTTTATTTTCATTTCTTTTCTGATGTTTCATTAAATTGTTTGCTGTAGGGTGTGTATGACAGATCCTATAATTTTACTCGATTATGATTATGGGTCAGGGGTAATATGCCAAGGAGCATAATTATTATATCTTCATTGTTGCTTGTTTGTCGTATGGGGTCTCTGGTGTCCTGAGTTAGGCCATCGGAGGGCTTAACGACTGCTTTTAATCATAAACAGCCGGGATAGCTTAACGTTCTCTCTGAAGCACGGAAAGATGGAAATCCGCACATATATTGGGTAACCCCATTACTAAGGACCGAACCCGGTATCGTTTGATTATAATGCATAGTAGTAATCCGTTCAATCCTTCCATTCATATAATTCATTTTATTATGCAAATTATATTTTTAGTAAAAGTAAGTAAGTTTTTTTTTAATTTAATTTTTTCCAATAAATGATTTATATTTCATTCGAGTCGAAGATTTTACAAGTTTTTTTTATGTAAAATGGAAAACTCAGTGTGATCCCGCATAGAATAAATTTTATCTAAGTTAGTTCAGGTTTTTTTTATGAATACATTTCAAAGTGAACTTTTTATACTAAAGAAAGTATTGTGTAACATGTTTGTAAATCATCAGTATTGATCTAGTACATTTAAAAATATTAAGCAATAAACATGTTTTATGCATCAACATAAATTTGAAAAATGCCCAATCCACTTAAGTTGGTACAGTTTAAGGCCGATATCTACATTGACCGGTTAAAGTGAGTTATGCCACCATTTTGTAACGCTGCGAGCGAAGTCAGGGCCATTACTATAACTTATAGCAGTTGAGCTTGCGATATTGACCAGTCAACGTTGGAAATTTATTTGTTGGATTAAGTTTGTGCTGTTGTAATTTTAGAGTTTAGTTTGTTAGTAGAAAAGTTGAGATTTTCTTTGGATTTATGACCTGAATGGAAGTTATTCTACAGAATTTGCAAAAGTTACTTTAGTAAGCACCAAATGGAGTAAAAGAATTGAACCAAATGAGAAGTGTTTTTTTTTATTGCAAACAATAACAACGAAACATTGTACAAAATCTTGATGTGCGCCGCGAATGCTGCTTTTGAAACCGTAGGCAACTTTTTAATAGATTTCGAAAAAGAAGAGTGTAAAATAAATCCTAATAATATTATAAACGCGAAAGTTTGTAAGTATGGATGGATGGATGGATGTTTGTTACTCTTTCACGCAAAAACTACTAAACGGATTTGGATGAAATTAGGTATGGAGGTAGCTTATACCCTGGATTAACACATAGGCTACTTTTTACCCCGAAAAAATGCAGGGGTCCTGAGGGACGCGGGTGAAACCGTGGGCCGCAGCTAGTATTACATATTTTTTCTCATAAATGTTCATGGTTTCAGAACCGCTTTGGTTGATTCTTTGTTTATTTAAAAGCGTGGACTTTCTTAATAGTAGCCGTATCTACGTCGCATCGTTTGTAAATCCATTCTAATTCGTTTTTTGTTCAAGGATATTTATACTATATCAGCAAAATAAGAAAAAAATACGTGGTAAGAACGAAGATACTTACCACATATTTCCTTTTATTGATAATCTAACAATAAATGTAGCCACCAACCACCAGAGAATTGGAACATTTGAATCCTCTAGGCATCTAACAGCAAATATTTTTTTTGTGATATTTATTAATTTGGTCCGCTGTTAATTCTTCTTAAGGATTTAATACTCCCACTACCGGATATAGGTCTCTTTTCATTCAGACCCAGTCTTATGCCAATATTGACTACTGTTGCCAATTGACCACCACATGTCTACTTTAACTAACCTTTAATAAAGTTGGCAGCTTAAGATCCCCACTTTAGGTTAGCAGCTCGAGTACAAAACGCCCAAATAAATATTAAATTAGCATAAACATAACCAGACAATCAGTCCACCTGCTAACCGGAAAATTCCGGCGTTTCCCGAAAATAACACTACCCAATATATTACTGTAATATTCACTCTACTTTCCCAAATATTAATATTCCCGCGACGTCATAACAGAGGCTTTATACGAGGGAAGTTGGCGCCAAATTGCACCTGCCGCGTTTTGCTTTGTCTGAAAATTGTCAGGACTTTAAAGTTGTGCTACGATTATTTGGAAAGTCTACTTTACACTTCGTCAGTTTGCGATGAATTGGGAATGAATGAAAAGTTATTATTAAAAGCTTTTTAAAAGCAAAAGCTTTTAAAAAACTTTTATTAAAAACTTTTCTTAATAATAACTTTTCTTTTAAAATAAAAATTTAGCCTCACTTATATGTATGTATGTATCTATTTATTTTATCCTGGAATCTTGCAATTCAAATTTCGAGCACTTTCCGATTAGCTATCCGGCTGAAACTTTCAGGGTAGCTCCCAAACAGATGACAAAGCAATAAAAAAAGGAAAAAGTGAAAAAGAAACTTTTTTTTTGTACAAACATAACAAAAAAATATAAATTACATTAATTAAAAAAGGTTGTAAAACTTACTTATTTAAAAAAAATAAATTATACTTATTTTATTCTACTCTTATATTATAAAGTCAAAAGTTTTTTTTTTGTACGTTTCATCATAATGTATCATAATAAAATGCGTATACAAAATTTTGTGCTGTTAACCGTTGAAAAGTTATTTTGTATGGAGCTAATCCTGGATGTCGATTTTGGACATACTTACCATAAAAATGCATTGTCATCGGAACTGAACCAACATGTAAAAACTCCGTAGTTTATAAGGAAGTCATTTTAATTCAGGTAAAAGCTTTTAATGATGAATATGGAAGTTAAGTCATCACATTACATACACACATATACAGTATAATAGGTATTATAAACGTTTCGGAAGCGCTATTAATTTAGTATTAACATTTTTTACCATTGCTGGTGTGCGATTATTAATAAGTTAACACAAAAAAATATTGAAATAAAAATAATCACTTCACCAGGTACATAAAGTTTTTTTTTTTTTTTAGAAAGGATATGTGCTCTTGGTCTATAGCTGACCTCTACAGCGTCATCGGACGATGGGGCGGGCGCAAAAGCGCTCCGCCGCAAAAGCGCTCCGCCGCATACATAAAGATGTCATGGTAGGAACAGTAATAATAAATATATTTTTCTCCACATGCAATCTATCTACCTTCAAACCCTACTTGATTGTTTGTATGTTTGTTTGTTTGTAATGGATAAAGTAAAAAAAACTGCACAGATTTTAAAAATTATTTCACCTATAGAAAGTTACATTATCAGCGAGTAGCGTGGACTGTATAATATTTTTCAAAAACTTAATATAGTCTACGAAAATTTCAATAATGTCACCCAAGGTATCAAAAATTTGGCAATATAAATGACATTACTCGCTGTAAGGAACGGAATGACATGCCGCCGTGGAAACGAAATAATAACATGTCTTACAAAAAGCACCACAAGATTTGCTGCCGAAGATTTTGAACAACGCTTACTGGCGTTTTTTTAGAAGTTCCGACGTGTTAAAAAATGCTAAAAGTAAGAAAAAATCATCGGTGTCAGCGCAAGTCGTACGGAGCCGGGGCGATTTACGAGAACACAATAAAAATAGCGGCAATGACCCGTCCACCCACTGGCTTCACCCACTAGTGGGTGTATGGGTAATTCGTATTTACCCGTCCACCCACTGCAATAGTAAAGACAAGTTTTCGAATCTGTTTCGCTCGGTAGGCTTAACAAAACTTCACACATAATCGTTTATTTACATTTTTTAAGTTAATATTTTTATATGATTTGTGCGTGAATAGTATTTTTTGTCTAAAACTTGAATTAAACTAGCTTTCGCCCGTGACTTCATCCGCGCGGACTACAGTTTATCACGAAAAAAAGCATCCTATGTTCTTCTACGATATTAAATAACCAATACAAAAGTATAGCACCATCGCTTTTGATGTTTTTTGACAGACTTGTTATTACTTCGTTTCTGTGGCAACCGTTCCTTACAGCGAGAAATCAAAATTAACCTGTTTTCCCGAGGAATCTTACCATTTTCTGTAATAAAAAGTATCTTATGTTTTATTCCACGGTATAAGCTATTTCAAAATTTCATCATTATCCGTCCAGACGTTATCGCGTTAAAATTCCCCAAACAAACAAACAGACAACGTTTCATTTTAATATATAGGTATGGAAAAATTAAATTTGGGATAATATAAAAAGTTTTTTATTTGTCTCACAAAAGTTCTTAAGAAATTATGCCACTCTCAATATTGACTTAGAATATTGTTTCAACAACGAAACTACCAATAATAATATAAGTTTCAATCAGTTATTTCATATTGAACAACAATGTTTGTGAAACTTTGCGATCAATCTGATTCAATCTCAAACTTTGAGAAAACAATCCCTAAATGGATATTCAAAATTACAACATCTAACCAATACTAACTGTTATTAAATGTAAGTTTATTTTGCCGTTGCTTCGCTTAATTCACCCAAAGAATCGACTAAAGCTTATTTTACTAGCTGACAGACATTTTATAATTCGACTATAGCTTTCCCGACCGCGACTTCGTCCGCACGTACAACTGTTTAACGCGAAATAAAGCATCCTATGTTCTTCTATATAGGATGTTACTCGTAAAACCGATGCAAAGGGTAGGGGATAGGTATAGTACTAATGGTCTTGATGTTGTTAGACATACTTGTTATTTCATTTCCATGGCAACCGTTCCTTACAGCGAGTATTTCAACCACCATTTTTCATTTTTCCGGTGAAAATTTTCAATTTTCCGGGACAAAATGTATCCATTGTTTTATTCTAGGGCATAAGCTATCTGCATTCCAAATTTCATCAAAATCCGTCCAGCCTTTATCGCGTTAAAGCTCCCCAAACAAACAAACAAACAAACAGACAACGTTTCACTTTTATATATTGGTATGGATTTGATGTCCACGAACATTCACGGTGCTAATGTGGTTGGGTGTATCCCCGAAAATGGCCGACCCACAGGCCCGCACCGGAAGAACTGACTGTTCACTTCTATTAAGATAATTATTCGCAGGATTAAAAAAATATAGTTGCCGTCAATTCTGACTATTCCTAACGTCTTATCAATTCGACCATTGTAAAACCCACAAAGTTTAAATCACTAACTATTTCTAAGAAATCTAGAGATTCAGCTTGAATATTGGGGAGAAAACTTTATCTGAAGTTGTCGGTTGGAGTAAAGATGAGAAAAGAAAACGTAAAAATATAAATTCATGAAAATGAAAAGAAAATAAATAACTTGCTTAGAAGCTAACAAGCCAAAGCCTGCCCTGCCAAAAAAAAAATAACTTCTAATCCAATAAATTATATACCGTTGGGATGTGCTTATTCTTCAATTTCAAAGCCTTCAATTTGATACCCATATTATAAAATTAGAAGTTTTTTTTTCGCATTTGAAAATGGTGCCATACTGCAGACAAAAAAAATAGCCTGTGTTACTCGGGGGGATGTAAGAATTCTAACGGTACCACATACGTTTAAATGTGTTCAGGCATTTAAAAGTTATGATGGAATAAATAAATTCACATACATACATACAAACAAACATACATGAATCCTTAAAACATTACACTCCTTTTTTTGGGCAGTCGTGTAATAATACATCTGGCTTTCAACTTGGATCTTGAATAAATCGGCTTGTGCTTAATTGTAAGCATGCGTAATTAAGCTTGTTCGATAACTACTTTGGAACGAGGTTCAAATTTTTTGGTAATATAGACAAGCAAAATTTTTTTTACAAGCCAGTACGGGAAAATTGTAATCAATAGAAGAGGAAAAATTATGAAAGGAACCATGAGATCAAATGTAAAGAAAATAAAAGTGTATATATTTTATACGTATTTTATATTTTTTTTACTAACAATTGTTCTCTGCCTATTAGGACGAATAAAAAAAACTTTTTTTATTAATAAATGATTTCAAAGTATATTTACCTATTTCACAATCGTATGTCACAACTTTGCAGGTCTTTGCAAATATTATAAAACGTGCCAGTGAGCAACCTCCCTAGCTTCACCTCCATCGTTTCGGCGGAGGCAACTTTGAATTACTTTCTTCGTTGAAAGACGTATAATGAATCAGGTCCACGGAGATATTTGTTCCAACTTGGGACGTTTTCTAGCGGAAAGCAAAAGTTGGCCAACTTACCCGATGACTCAGTCTTGAAGACTCGAAGAGTAGAGACTCTAGGACTGTTTTATTTTGATGAACTTTGTGTTTTGTTTGAGCTGCCAGTTGATTTTATTCTGTATTCGTAATATAGTTTGAGGCGGTGTATGCTCTCAATTTTTTGTCCTACTAAGTCCATATTGAGAGGTGACGCAGCTCGGGAGCAGATTTTATATTAATTCATTGATTTTGAACGATATACGAGATGTATCAAAAATCGCTAGACAATAATGTAGATATACATAAAAACTATCTTACAAAGCAAATTTCGGGGTGACATTGATAATAGTTTTTTGTCCGTAAAGAAATAAATTTTCCCAAAAATTTTTTGATCGAGAAAAATTTGTGTAATTGTGCTTTCCTCAAGTGAAAATCTAGTTTAATAATAGAGTAACACATATAAAAATAGTGCTGTGACTTAATTAGAAATTTTCATTTTTATTCCTGATATAGGAATTTAAACAGGTTTTATACTTTTATACTGACTAATCATCAACTTAATCCATCACCTTCAGCCCGTATAAATCCATTGGGTATCTTCTTAATTGCGCCACTCATACCGGTCCTGACCCAACCTACACCATGTGATACCTGCAATTCGGACGATGTCATCCACCCATCGCGTTGGTGGCCTGCCGTCGGTCTAGTATGTCCTCTAAGCCACGTTTGTCCACTTAACTGCAATACTTTTTATTAATGGCAAATTTACATTTCGAGTGGAGAACGGAACTCCTCTTTGCTACATTTTTGCATGCATCCGTTGCTTTATCAATATTATATCCCTCAATATTTTTGCCATCTTTTTGGCGTTTATTCATCTATGTTATGGATAAGTTTTTTTGTTTGTTTATATTAGTGAGGCTACGAGTATAATAGCGTGACAGGCGCAGCGATTATATGTATCTCAGTGTACATATTCCTGCAAATCGACAAGTGACCGTTCGTTAAGATGCGTAGAGCAATCATCTGTATATTCTGGAGAGTTATTAATGGCGTTTTTAGCTTTCAAAATAGTTGTAAATGTTACGAATAGGATAATTATATACTCGGCCATTTTGTGCGTCAAACGAGACAATATATCGTTGGAAAATGCAACTGACGACTCTAGGTTTCATATAAAATTTCGATTGCAGCCTTTCCATTCTTTCCTCCTGCGGTGATCTAATTTGACCTTATCCTTACTTTATAAGGTAGTTTAATCTTTGAAGGTGATAAGCCGTGTATATTAAAAAAAGCTTATTTTATTCACTGAAAACAGTGAATAAAAAGCACTTTTAATCACTATTTTGGAGTTTGTATTTGGAACACATCAATATATTTGATCTCTATCTCAATGCTATACAACCTCCTTGCGCAAAAATATTTGACATACAAACTCCTTGTGCAAATAACTCCTCAAGATTCATTGGGCGACATTTTCGAGAAGGAGTTTAGCATCAGAATAAAAACTGTTTTGTGTTCTTTCCTGTCATTAGTAAATTGGCGCTATTTTCAATACTGTAAGTACGAACACGAAGTTTAGTGTTACATAATAATAAATCGATTGAAAATGCATTCAAGTGATGAAGAAGATGTGTTAACACCTGAGTTTATGAAAGAGAGGGCGACCGATATAGTAGAAAACTTGCTACTCAACAAATCACGGCTGGTTTACATTAAAGCCTACGATGAGCTTTGCAAATGGAAAAATAAAAATCGAAAATTACTCTTAATTTTATTATTGTTCCAATTTTAATGTGTATTTTAATTCATTTAACCTTCTTTTATTCTTCATTATAAGTTTATTTTCGCTTAAAATTAAAAAAACCGCTTTCATGCATACTTATACTTTATAGTCATGGTATAAAGTATAAGTATGCAACTTTTGAATAAAATGGATTTATATCGAGGGCCATGAATCACTGGCGTGGCTCAGGATTCTAACACTTGAATCATCATGAATCACTCATTACGATCGTGATTAAGTCGTTAGAATCCTTCACTTGCTCGTGATTTATCTATGGCCCTCGCTTTAAATCCGTCCTTTATTTATTAATTGCATAAGATAATATTATTTCTACTTTTATTTGATTATGCAAACAATAATCTTCTCTATCTCGGCTATCACGCTAAAGTTAGTATGCATGGTGTTATAACTATTGATCAACTAACCAGATGCAGTCCTTTAGTACCATTGCCTATCTACATAGCAGTTATCAGGTTAACTGTCGGTGACAGGGGTTGAAACTTGGTCACCGCAAATACCTCCAATAGTTACCTCAAACTACCTGTTGCTTGCTATTCGAAGCCAATTGTGGTTTTGTTTTTCTTTCTATTCGTTCTAAAGCAGTTCTCTTATTTGGATAATTTTATGCTATGACTTGAAGATAAATGAGACTTTGGGCCTCAAGGTGAAAAGCGTAGTGCAAGACACGAATAATTTATGAGTACATGGTTTTATTTTATTGAACTTATTAATTTTATTGAATGTTTTTTAAAACATAATATAATTATACCAAAACACAACTTCGATAGATTCAATAAACAAAGTGCTAAATCAATTTAGATGTTATTTACACGACTGTACAAAAAAGTAGTATAATGTTTTCAGGGTCAGGGTTCATGTGAGTTTCTTTATTCTTCCATAACTTTTAAATACCTGAACAGATTTAGATGTATGGATTAGAATCCTTACATCATCTTAAAGTAACATATATTATATTTATATTTTGGCAACACATGCTGTTTTTTTTAATTCATTGCTAGTTTTAGAATTAATATAATGTTTTCAGTAAAATAATTTATATCATTCAAGTAAGTTCCAAATTACTGGAGATATTTAAATGAGTTGACTAATAAAAAAAAAGACTTTCGATTCGAATAGAATTTAGTAATATAGTATAGACTAGAACATGTTCTACTTACGTTTTCATAGTCTGTAAACAAATTGTTCCATTTTCAACTTAGAAAATTTAAATTGTCCCAAGAAACTTATTAGGTAATTAACATTGATCTAGTGTAGAGTTAAAGGTAATCTTCGACTTTGAACTTAGTTTAGTGTACACTGGCGACTTCGCAGATTAGCGGTTAACAGTGACTGAGCCCGGGGGATTGTGGCACGGTTACCGTTAGATAGTTAAACCTTTGTTAAACCAAACACTTTAGAACAAAGTTGTAAGGTACGCGGTGATGGTCGACCGGTACATTGTGCGGTTCAATATCTGAAGGCAACCAGTTTACAATACAACAACTCTTCAGGCACACCAAAGAGAACATAGAAAATTCAAAAGTCAATCCATAAACTGTTCAAGAGTATATGTTAGAATAACTAAAACTAAAAGATCGACAGTTACAATGCCTAAGGTCAAATCCCTAAAATTTAAACACTTAATGCTATAAAACACCTCAGTTTAACATACCAAACGGCTGAATTACCTAATGGTTTAAATTACCTACAATTATAATATCAAAGTATAAAACGCTTACGTTTATAGAATGGAATGATAAAATACTTCAAATGTGAGTAGACAGAAAATAAATTGTGCCGTTTACAGAACATAAAAAAAAACACATGATAGATCTAGTAGAAAAATGTCGAAACAAATTATTTCTGTGTTTAAGAGTCTTAAAAGTGCGGTAAATAAAGGTGCGCTATTATATCAAACATAGTAGTTTACAAACAGACAAATGTTGATTAATAGTTTTCATGTTCAACCTAACTAACCTAACTAGTATGTTTAGGTATTTTGAATTTTCAATATTTTGAGCATCGGTATTCTAAAATTAAGTTTTACAAACTTCGTTGTAATAGCCATTCGATATAATAAACTTTCGGTTTTTTGAACTAACGTCAAACAGCCATTAATTATTTAAATTTTAGAGACTTTGAGCATAAGGATTGTAGCTGTGGATGTTTAAGTTATTTATAAATGTGCCTATGTTCAAGCTATCAAGCTTTACCCGACTACAGCAAAGCTAGGGAAGGGTAATGAGTTTAGCAGTCTATATATTAATTATGTGTTATGTGGATGTTCCACCATAGCTTCGCCCCTATTGGTTCAATTTTGACAAGCGAGGTGTTAATCGATTCGTCTTCAGGTAGAGAGTGTCATTGGCTTCTTTTTTTACACGACTACGGCAAGAAAAAGTAAGGGTTATGTGTTTAAACTAAAAACTTGGTCCGATTTTGACAAGCAAGGTATCAATCGATTCGTCTTCATGTACAGAGTGTCATAGGGTATTTTTTTACCCGACCGTAGACGGGTTTTAGTTTTTGAACTTATTTCTTGTTCCTAAACTAGGATTGGATCGGAGTTCAACGCAATAATTTAAAACCAAATTTCTGGGTGGAGCGCATGGCACTGCAAGTGTTCAACCTGATAATAATG
The DNA here is from genome assembly GCA_946251855.1 of Alsophila aescularia. NCBI lineage: Eukaryota > Metazoa > Arthropoda > Insecta > Lepidoptera > Geometridae > Alsophila > Alsophila aescularia. The sequence continues at coordinate 12,100,660 of OX276373.1, forward strand.
ATGATAGATGCCAAGGTGCAAGGAAAGTCTTTAATCAGTACGTCTTACCAGATGACCTACGGAGCCGAAACGTGTACACTCATGGTCCACAAATTTAAGGCCGCTGAATGGAGAGTGCTATGCTTGAAGTTTATGTGAAGGACAAGATTTGTAATGAAAATATCCGACGGAGAACCAAGGTAACCGACATGGCTCTAAGGATAAGGAAGCTAAAGTGGCAATGGGCTGGTCAAATTTCCCGAAAAATCGATTACCGTTGGAGTACACGAGTTCTCGAATGGAAACCACGTAAACGCACGTAGAGTGACGACCTGCGAAAAGCGGCTAGCAGAAAATGGACTAGGAGAGCAGAAAACCGAGTTCAGTAGCGTGTATTATGAGAGACCAACGTACAGCAGTGGACAAGTATAGACTGTTGATTAGATCTTTCAGAGGTCTTCCCAAGGTCTTTCAGAGTATTTTCCTGGGGAAACTTGAATAAACGAGAAAAGTTTGTAAAACTATTTATTTGAAATAGCTTACTCGAAAATGCCTCTAACGAGTTTGTGGTTTTAAGATTTTTATAAAAGTCTAAGGTACTATCACATTTCATAAAAAAAATAAGCTTTTATTTAACTTCACTTGTATGTATGTATGTATGTATCTACACATGTATTTTGTCTGTCCTGGAATCTGAAAATTCGAACACTTCCCGCGTAGCTATGCGGCTGAAACTTTCAGGGTAGCTCACAAACTGATAACAAAGAAAAAAATAATTAAAAGCTTAATAAGTGAAAATGCTATATAAAGAAAAAAAAATATAACAGTAAACAGTAGATATATTTATTGAAAATGCAATAAATATATCTATGTAAATATTTGTACTTCAATATTATAAACTACTGTGGCAGTCTCGGCTTAGAATAAGACCTCTCCCAATCCTCCCGTGGATGTCGTAAGAGGCGACTAAGGGATTACACACCTGAAGATGGGCAGCAGCGTCCTCCAAGCACATATTTGCTACACTGCGGTCACCAATCCGCCTGCCAAGCGTGGTGACTATGGCAAACCTCCCCCCCCCCCCCCCTTATGATAGACACACCACAAAGACGGCCCCTAGTCCCCGGCAGCTCCGTTATTCCTGGCACTGGTAGCAGCCATGGTAACGGTGGAGCAGGGGGTGTTAAGAATCCCCGGCAGAGAACCAGCTACCAACCCCAACGATCTTTGGACCTGGCAACTTATAACGCACGCACCTTAAGGACCGATGAGAAGCTGGAACAAGTAGTAAGTAAGTTGCGCTGGGGTATTATAGGGTTATCAGAAGTCCAAAGAGAAGGAGAGGATACGATTACCCTCAATTCCGGCAACTTACTCTATTACCGGGAGGGCGACCAGCAGTCCCAACATGGTGTCGGGTTTCTCGTCCACAAGTCCCTTGTTAACATCATTGTGAAGATCGAAAGCGTTTTGAGCAGGGTGGTATACCTTATACTCAGAATCACCGAACGGTATTCGTTGAAGGTCATACAGGTGTACGCACCACACACGAAACGCCTGGACGATGAAGTGGAGGCTATGTATGACGACATTTTTAATGCCATGCATGTCCCGAAAACACATTTCACAGTGATGTTGGGGGACTTCAAGCACGGCTGGGCATGAGGAATTGCGATGAACTGAGAGTGGGGCAGTTTGGATTTGGACAGCGGAACCAAAAGGGTCAGCGATTGGCCGACTTCATGGAGAAGGAGGGACTCTTTATGATGAACTCCGTTTTCAAGAAACGCCCGTCCAGGAAATGGACGTGGCTGCACCCCGGCAGTCATAAGCACGAGATAGATTTCATTTTGACGACCAATAGGCATATATTCAATTATGTATCTGTGATCAACAGGGTTAAGACCGGCAGTGATTACCGCATGGTAAGAGGCTCATTGAATATCAACGTAAAGCTGGAGAGGTCTCGCTTGATGAGATCTACAGCTTTCAGTTGGAGCTCCAAAATCGCTTCCAAATCCTCACCGAATACGATACAGTGGACGAACTAAATAACGGGCTGGTGGAAATTGTCGACGCGGTCGGGTCGGAGTTTTTTAAGACCCCAGCAAAAAAAGTACACAGAAAATCTCTGAGCATACACTCAAACTTATGGCAGAACGAGGCGAAATGAGGCTGCAGTCTTTAATGGATATGTCGAGTTACAGCTTGCTTAATAAACAGATCTCCAAGTCAATGCGACACGATTTGCGTTCCTATAATACTACTTGTATTAAGAACGCAACAGAGCGGAACAAGGGCTCCAAAATGTTCGCAAGAGATCTGTCTATTGGGCAAAGCCTGTTGACGAAGCTAAAAACTGACAGTGGCAGCATCGTTTCGTCGAAACCAGAGATTTTGAGTGAGCTCGAGAAGTTTTATGGACAATTATACACCTCATCGCGCAGTCCTCCTAGCAGGACTAGCGATGCAAGAGTCCGTTTGACCCGACATAATACCGGAGATATCCCGGACGTCAGCCTATACGAGATCAGAATGACTCTCAAACAGCTTAAGAGCAACAAGGCATCAGGGGAGGGCGGAATAACGAAAGAGCTACTGAAAGCGGGTGGAACACCGGTACTTAAAGTCCTTCAGAAGCTGTTTAACTCTGTCATCCTCGAGGGTACTACGCCAGAGGCGTGGCACAGGAGCGTAGTGGTTTTGTTCTATAAGAAAGGTGATTAAATACTCTTGAAGAATTAAAGGCCCATTTCGCTGCTGAGCCACGTCTATAAGCTGTTTTCGAGAATAGTTACAAACCGTCTCGCTCGTAGGTTTGACGACTTTCAGCCTCCCGAACAAGCTGGATTTCGGAAAGGCTTTAGCAACGTAGACCACATCCATACGCTCCGGCAGATTATACAGAAGACCGAAGAGTATAATCGGCCACTATGTCTAGCGTTTGTGGACTACGCGAAAGCCTTTGATTCAGTCGAGACCTGGGCAGTGCTACAGTGTAGTGTAGTGTAAGTGTTTGTACATCAAAGCCACCATGACAGTTCGTTTTCTGGATCAGAGCACGAATTCTATCCAGCTGCAAAAAGGGGTGAGACAGGGAGACGTAATTTTTCCGAAAATGTTCACCTCTGCACTGGAAGATATATTCAAGCTTCTACTAAACTGGAACGGATTTGGTGTTAACATCAATGGCGAATACATCACTCACCTTCGATTTGCTGATCATATAGTCATCATGGCTGAAACCTTGGAAGACCTAAGCACAATGCTCAGTGTCCTCAATATTGTTTCCCAACAGGTGAGTCTTAAAATAAACATGGGCAAGACGAACATCATGTCAAATGCCCATGTCGTTCATGCAGATATGCATCATTCTTAAGTTTCTAAACAATACAACCAATTTACTTAATAAAATATTTTACTTATTTACTCGTACATACCTACAAGAAATGCTCACATTAAAGTAGGATAAACTTCTATTGAGTTTATCTGTAGGTAGGTATGTCACGCTCCTTACACCAAGAAAAAACTACCGATACACTGTAAATCCTCTAACAGACGACAATCTGTCTATAAAAGCCTTCTCCGAACAAAACGAAGCTCTAGAAAATTCTGTTTTTACAGCACGTTCGCTGTTGAGCGGTCCAGTTTTTTTTCACCATTCTTTTTTACTGTACAACCGTTCGTTTTTTTATTACCTTCGCAACGAGCACAGACAACGTTAACCTTTTAGTTTCCAAAGAGGATTGTGTATTTCTTTTGTTTTAGGAATCTTAATTTGTAAAATGGCTGCCGAGGCTAATGAGAAATTGTTTGTCGACGGTAGTTCGTGGTAGAATGCTGCAAGAATACGCTTGAACTTTCACTTGGATCTTTGAAGTTATGTTTATCTTTATTTGTTTACTGTCGAATTGATTTACGGGTAAATAGATTGAATTTTTTAGTAATATTTGTGTCTGTCATGGTCAATAATATTACAATTGGATATAGAATCGGGATATTTTCCAAGTAAAATGAGCTCAAAATTAATTTAATAGAGACAAAAAAAAAGCTTCTTGTAAATCAATAATTGTAAACAACAAGCAGAAATTAAAAAAATATATGTTATATATCCATCAACCTCCCATTATAGCTAAGAACTATCTCGATCAAATCGCTTTTCATTAAGAATATACGCATCAAAATCGGTCCATTCGTTTGGGAGCTACGATGCTATAGACAGACATACGCACACACAAAACACACACACACACACATACACACACACACACACACACACACACACACACACACGCGAGCACACACGCACCCATACACACACACACACATACACACACACACATACATACACACACACACACTACATTTCCTAAATTTATAACAACCCCCTCTTTTCTCGTTCCGTGGTTAAAAATAGCAATTTCAGATGGCTAATTTAAAGATAGCTGTAACGCGCTGTTTACGTGGTAATTTTTAGATGGGTCTTTTGAGAAGCGAGTAGTTTTTTAGTGAGCTCAGAGAGAAATGAGTAACACGATAAGCAGGTCGCGCACCTAACGGTAAGCGCCACGCCTTTGAAATGCCAACAAAAAACTTGAATTGAAAACTTACTCTCCACTCTCGACCCTGAGACAAAAGTTCAAATTGACAATAATTTCGCTTGAAACAGTAAATACATACAAAAGTTGTTCCAGTAGACCTTTTCATTTCCAATTTGGTTCCGCATTACTGCCATTCCGAATTCACATATTTCGAGAAAGTGCGGGAGTTTTCAAAGAAACTAGTACATTTACGAACTGAAAATCTGTTTAAGGTATTCGTTGATTTGCAATATTTTTGTAGTATTTGGATAGATAAACTATTTAATTACCTTAAATTATTTAAATTACGCCATAATAATTGTAAGAGACCTTTTTATTTCCAGCACGCAATCGCGTACTCGCGTTCATTGGTGTAATTTTAATAATTTAAGGTAGTTTATTACGATTAGTAATTACTACCTATCATTATCTAGTACCTTATAGTGCAGGTTATCCTAGTTTGGGGTTATGTAATTGGTGTGAATTGTCCTGAATATATAGATTTATTTAAAATCTTTTATTTATGATGCTTAGGTCAATGTTTAAAGAGGAAGTGGTTCTAATTCAGCTTGCAAGATTTGACCTAAACAAATTGTTGAGGTCAAATCTTGCAAGTTTAACTAGAACCACTTCCTCTTATCCTACGGAGTTGAATTTTTGCACGTTGTTAAAGTTCCGATGACAATGCATTTTTATGGTAAGTATGATCTGAATCGACATCCAGGAACAGCTTCAGATAAAAACTATTCTTCAAAGGTAATCAGCAACGTCACGAAATTTTGTGTACACATTATATTATTATGATAGCCGGTTTAAAGTTTCACCATGACATGACTGCTGCACTCCGGGTTGGCTCCTGTCTAGGGAATTCCTCAACGGTTAACAGCATAGTCACGAAATATCGTATACGCATTTAATTGGGATTGCCCGTTTCATCATGACAGCAGAGCCATGCTTGAAAACTTTTTAATTTACTTATTTTTATCTAATAATTAAAAATGTATAGCAAATCAGCAATTACCTTAAACAGATTCCAAGTTCGTAAATGTACTACTTTCTATGAAAAATACCTACACTGTTCGAAGCAATTGAACTCAACATGTTTTTCATGCAATACACGCAAGCACGGCTCGAGAAAAGGTCTATTGTATTTTCTAATAAACATTAAAATACTCGTATGATTTACTAAGGCCCACATGTGCATATGTCATAGCTCCGGGCTAGTGTCTTGTCTGGGCAAAAAATTCAAACATGAAGGATAGAGAGACACACGCATACAGTAGCGCAAAAGATATAACAATATTTTTTGAACTAACTAGACACTTTGTTTAGTTTTCCCGCAAATGGTCCTAATTAACCTAGAGTACCAAAATTTTAAAATGGAACATTTCCGCAAAGCTCAAATTGCGAACTCTACCATACACCCGCTATAAAATTAAACCGAGTTAACAAGATAGAGTGTTGCAGAAACGCCACCAGAGAGTTGTTTGTCTTCCCAAAGTACACATCCGATGTTAAAAGCACGCGAAGGTGCGATTAAAGTCTACGGCAAAAATCTTGTTGGAGAATGTAGAGATTGCTTTGAAGTGTAAAGTGGAGATTCCTTCGATAGATATTTCGTCTCTTGAATTTTTCAAGTTTTTCTTTTGTGCTTGGCCTCGACAATCTAATGCTATTAAGGCGTATGTCACACGGTGCCACCAGCCAAATGCAAGAGCAAACCTTGTAACTGGTTACAAAATTATAACTTTAGGGATGCAGAGCAACTTCTCCTATATCTTGTATAAATGTCTGCATAAATCATGGAATAAAATCCAATACGAGTACAAAAGCTCATTCTTACCTTAGCACCCTCACTCTCACACAACGTACACACATTAACACAAATTATTTTAAGAAAAAATAAAATAATACAGCTTAAAAGATAATTGCAGCAAAAAGGTCCCAACTCAGCATAATGCTGGTTGTGAAACAACCAACGCTGGTCTTCCGTTGGGGCCTTACGGTGACAACTACACTACCTCATATAGGTATAAAAGTAGATCTCAGAATTAGTTAACCATCCTGTATACGCACAATCAAAGCCTGAGCGACTTTCATCCTATTGACAAGTAATAAAATTACTTCGAAGTAATAAAAGTATACTACGAGTACTAAAGTACTACGAAGTACTTGGAATTACATGAAATATTAAACATAGGTACCCTAGTTCACGTTTTTTCTGGTGTGTCGTAAAATCCTGTATACGGCCATACGGTTTTACTGCTATTCCCAGTTTTAGAGCCCCATTTTGAATTTTTGACTAGGCGTGTGTACAAAGCTGAATGTCAACCATCTTAAGACTCTGTCACAGGAAAGTATTACTGTGAACATTCAAATTATTTCTAAGAACTTCAACCACGGTTGTTTACTTAAAAGTAAGTCTAGTCATTTTAATGAGCAAACACATTATTTTTGATCAACCTTAACTCTTTTACTTACAGTTATAAATTGTATCGTTTCAAAAATGACACCCCGTAGAGTTTCTTGGTGCTCTTTTCTATAACGGGCGTATTTCTGAAGCACCGGTAGAGTCAGAAGGGTATTTCCTTTTCCAGTGCGAGATTCAACTCTATTGGCACATGAAAGGGAAATATTTTCTTCAAACTCTAAGCATCCTTATTTTACCTAATTTTATTGAAATTATCTATTTATAATAATGTAACGAGCTGGGGTTCGGATAAAATTAGTGTATGCCATCTAAGCCAAAAATTAACACTTTTATTCGAAAAACTACAAAAAGATATTAAACCGACAAGTAACACTCAAACACTCTAACTCGACTATAGAAACTAATCAATTATCACTGAATACTCGCTTCGAATCACTATGATCGTTTCGTTCCGAATGCCAAGTCAACACTGTCCCAGCCAGCCGATTCGCGCTCTAGTTATACCGCGACGGAAATTTCCAGAAGGTACTCGTATGTACTAGCAGTAGTCGGTAGGTATTTGAATTTTCAAGGTTGGCGGCGCTTTTGAACTTTCCGCGTCGCACCGCACCCGTAGGTACCTAAGGCCAGCGGCGCCTTTGATGTTGCTGCGCCCGTAGGTATAGACCTACCGCGCGCTCTGAATACTTCTGTAGGTACCTACGCTCCGCTGGTGTGTTCCAGAAGGTTCCTTAGATGTAGGTGTTGCTTCATCGTGGCTCCTCGAACACTTTAGTACTTACTGTTTTTATAAGAATCGACCGGCATAACAATAATTTATGTTTTTCTCTTTGTTCACGAGATGTTAAGTTTTGACTTTTAAAAGTGCTATTATGTTGCCTATCTATACTAATAATAAAGCAATAGAAACGAAAAAGTCTGTACAAAGAAAAAAGTCTATAGAAGCAAATAATAAATTAATAGGGTTAGAGTACTTAAAATAAGCTACTGAACATGAATATAACATTTTTTTTAAATCTGTTTGTCTGTTGTTCGCGCATCACGCAAAAACTACTAGACCGATTGCAATGCGGTATTCACTTGAATAGCTAAGGGTTTGACTTAAAAACTGGGGTACTTGGTATCTTAATCCGATGATTAGATGCTGAGCAATCGATAAAATAAACTATTTGCAGGCTGAACGAATTTTAAAGAAATGTAGTATTTTGTACATTATAGGTACTTTTGGTCCTGGAATAACACTTATGGGCTACTTTTAAATGAAATGACCACGCGGGAAAAGCCGCGGGTACAGCTAGTTTACAATAAATACTTTGACTTTTGTTCCACTTACAAAAACTTAATACGGACTATAATAAGAATAACTCCACACAACCCAACCTCCAGACCAAATCGCCTGAAAATAAATCATTACCCAGCGAATTGCGCGACATGTCCTAAATCTTAACTTGTACAAGCTGCTACGTAAATGTGTCCAAAGTTAACTAAGAAAACTGTTCACATGAGCTCGCCACAACTTTTGCGCTGCTGAATCGGGCGAATCCGAACTTTCCGATCTCTGGTGATTTTCAATAGAGGAGTAATTCAAACTTTACCCGCTACATTGGAATTTATTACGACATGTTTGAGTTATTCGGGAGTGAGTGTTCAGGAAGTGTTTGTCGGTACAAATGGGTTGGGTTGTCGGTGAGTTTGTTGGTATTTTTTTACTATTAAGGGCTTTTGTGTATTTAACCATTGGCAACAAATAAAATCTTTCTTTTTGTAGGACTGCCCAAAAAAAGGAGTGTATTGTTTTAAGCATTCATGTATGTACGAGTACGTATGTTTGTATGTGAGTTTCTTTATTCCACCATAACTTTTAAATGCCTGGACAGATTTATACGTATGGGGTATCGTTAGAACCCATCCTTACATCCCCCGAGTAACATAGGCTATTATTTTTTGAAACCATTCAATCCTGGCTTTCCCGCTAGCGACTTCGTACGCGCAGACTACTGTTCATCGCGAAAAAAAGCATCCTATTTTCTTCTATGATATTAAAAACCAATGCAAAAGTAGGTATAGCACCAATGCTCTTGATGTTTTTTGACAGACTTGGTTTTTTTTTTTTTTTTTTTTTTATATATATTTGGGACATTTCCACACCAATTATCTAGCCCCAAACTAGGATACCCTGTGCTATGGGCACTAGATAACGGATAAACATACATAGATAAGAATATTACATCCATGACTCGGAAACAAACATTTCTGCTCATCACACAAATGATTGCTCCTTGCAGGATTCGAACCCGCGACCGTACGATTTCGTACCTAGGATCTCTAGCCACGAGACCAACCAGTCGTCAAAATTTGTTTGCATGGCAACCACAGACCATTATGTGATGGCAACCGTTTCTTACAGTAAGTAATCAACATTTTCCAGTTTTCCCGTGGAAATTAACAATTTTCCGAGATAAAAAGTATCTTATGTTTTATTCCAGGGTATACCTCCTAGCTACCTCCATTATAAATTTCATTAAAATCCGTCAAGCCGTTATCGCGTGAAAGCTCCCGAAATAAACAAACAAACAAACAGACAACGTTTCACTTTTATGTATTGGTATGGATTGCGGCAATATGGCACCATTTGCAAATTCGAAAAAAACTTCAAAATTTACAATAGGGGTATCAAATTGAAGACCTTAATAAGCACATTCCAACAGTGTATAATTTATTGACAAACGCTCTTTTTTGGCAGGGCAGGCATGAGTTTTTAGCTTTTAAGCTAGTTATTAATATTGCCTTGCCCAGGTGTTTATTAACTAATCTCAAAATAAATGAAAATAATTTGTCAATCCCGGATATTTAGTTGTTATCAGCCACTGTTTACTCGTGAATATGGATCTTGCAATTTAGTGCCAAATTAATGAGAGCTTAAAACAAATAAGATACTTGGTAAAAATTTCATTCTGATTTTTAATTCTTCTATTATTTTTTCATATATTGTCATAATCAGCTGTCCGGATTCTGTGAACTGAAACTGTTGCCTAATTAATCATCAAATCGGTACGCAGTCAGTCATGATATCACATGCGATTGATTAACCACTTTGAAGAGCTGATGAAGGATGACCTTCCATTGCCGCTTATGCGCAAACTCATCGACAGGTGTATCTTGCCTATTCTAAGGATCTCTTGGTCTTAGACCGAGTCTTAAAAATCTAAGCTCAAGGTTTGCCAGAGGGCAATAGAGTGCATTATTCTCGGAATCAAAAGAACTGCCCCCTTAGTCTCGAACACCATTCCAATTCAATCACGATCCCAACAGTGTAATTCAGCTAGAATACCTAACTGCACTGCAACGTGATCATTACCTTTTGGTGTGGCGATATGTCCACCATATTGGTTCAAAAAAATTACGTCCTTTCCCCAACCTTTTTCCCACTTTCCCCCACCTTTCCCCCTTTCTTCCTAGCTAGCTTCTTTATTTACCTCCTACTTTACTCCACTTCCTCTCACACTTTCCCCACCCTTTTCTCCCACTCTGCCCCCAGTCAGTCCCTTCCCTTCAGTCTTCCGCCACTTTGCACCACCTGCCCCACTTTCAGCACTCTTACCCGACATCCCCAAACATTTGTCCACTTTTTCCTACCCTCCCCTCACTTTCCCATACCCACCCCTCAATTTCCTCCACCTTCCCTTACTTTCCCAGACCTTCCCCCATATCCCCTCACATTGCAGTGCAGTTTTGTAGCTGAATCGCACTGTTGGGATCGTGATTGAACTGGAATGGTGTTCAAGCGGAAGCCAGCTGGACTGGTCCACAAAAACAAGTTTAATCGATGTCATTTAAAATGTCAAATCCGAAACAGCCAGATTCAAATTGGCTGGGCGCGTGGTTCACATGCACCAGCGCGATGTGCGAAGAATATCAGCCAATGGGAGCCCAGTTGAGCCAGACGGTAGGTGACGTCGTGGCCGGAAAGAAGTGGCACGATTATATATTTTACTAGCAGCTGTGCCCGTGTGGTTATTTCATTTAAAAGTAGCCGATACGTGTTATTGCAGGACCAGGAGGAAAAGTACCAATAAAGTACAATATGTAGTATATTGTACTTTATTGGTACTTTCTCCAAAATTCGTTCAACCGTCAAATAGTTTTTATCGATTGCTCATCATCTAATCATCGGATTAAAATTCCAAGTACCCCAGTTTTTAAGTCAGAACCTAAGCTATCCAACAGTGAATACCGCATTGCAATCGATTCAGTAGTTTTTACGTAATGTGCGAACAAACATACAGACAAACAGACAGACACGATTTTTAAAATGTTATATTATTGTTCAGTAGCTTATTTTATGTATCATAAACCATTTTTTATATTATTATTCTTTGTGCAGACTTTTTCTTTCTTATTGCTTTATTATAAGTATAAATCCTCAAGCTGATTGGCCGCAAGTAGCAAAAGTTAGGGACGTGTGGAGAGAAATAGGGGAGGCTTGGCCATAATTGTTTTGTTAGTATGTTTGGCTGTGAGGGTGTAAAAGTTAACTAACTTTTTTATGAACCTGCATCCTTTTGTTTGGTGTTGGCTTTCGCGGAAAAGCGCTTGCCTCTGAAAACTTACAATAGCAGGAATATTTTGTAAAGAAATACCATTTTATGTAACAAGAATTTGCCTAACTTACAGTTGCCGGCGGTTGCAGGCGCCACGATTACTAGCAAATTGATGTATATGCATGCATTTGTGTATTTTTGAAGGCTATTTGTGTTCTATTCTGTAATGCGTATTACCTGGCCATAATTATTATTGTTAGTTAAATGTAACCTAGATACGGATTGATTCTAAATCCCGAGTCTAATGCAACGTGCATTAGACTCGGGATTTAGAATCAATCCGCAATTGCAATGCACACCAAAATCAGACATTAGTGCGGCATTACCCTGAATAATTCCCGCTCCATAAACCAATTAGCTACAATTCCTGTTGGCTCCATGCACCTGCTTTTTGCGGCATTCATGAGCTCCTAAAGTTTTGTACACACAAACATAGATCTCGTTAAAAGGGGGAAGGATACGGCATGCTTTATTATCACGTAAACAAAAACTGGACTAGATACAACTACAGGCAAACGCACCCGCACATCTACTTTCCCATCCTCGTGCTTCAATAACAAAGATAGACACATACGTAGACTGTAGCGCGAATCAGAGTCACTGTTATCACGTGCTACACAAACGCCAAAAAAGGATTGATTTCGTTGCTTCAACATTATGCGGTCCACGCCCGACGAGCTGGTACCTAATCTTCCCACTTTTAATTATATCTACGCACACAACACTTCTTAATCCATTCCAGCGTGGTTTTTGGAACAGAGCCAGTCCGCAGGGTGTCGCAGACACCCATACTTGACTCAAATAGTAATGCATCGAAAAGTGAGCTAAATTCTATAACCACTTAAATATGTACTTTGAATCCCAATGGGAACAAAAGCCGGATAAACAAACAAAATACTTTTTTATAGCTGAGCGAATTTTGATGTGTAATTATATTTTCCCTTAAATGTTATTTTGGTCCTGGAATGGAATAAAACACAGGATACTTTTATTCCAGATAAGTATTTTATATATAAAAAAAATAAACTTTTACTCAGCCGGCCTGACTTTCAGAAAAGCTTTCTACAAAGAAACAAACACAAAACATTGTGTATTGTATGTACGCTGTAAATTACTTACGATGTTTACCCCATACACGGCTGGCCTCTAGCTTTTCTCGGCTTTGTCGTAAAATAACGCATCTTACATCCTCAGGCTGCTGGTGTACCCTTCTCGAACCTTCATAGCTATAAGTAAAATTTTATAGATAGACTTTAAACCTTAATCCGTTGACGTAAGGTTCACAACAGTGGCTTTTATTTCCAGGCCTACTGCTTCGGGTTCTGTTGTAGGATCAAAATCTATTTCGATCCATTTCGATTTTGATCTTTATTCCAGCAAGATAAAGTTGATATTAGTACTCTTTGGTGTGGTATAAAATATTGTGGTCAAAACACCGCGCTCTGGCTCCATTGGCATGGATTTTGGAAAGCTTCTAAATAATGTTTCGTATAACGAGTTGACCAAATAATGTTTAGTATAACGAGTTGACCAAATTACTGGTCGTGAATGTACTTCAATACGTGACAGGTTAGATCACAAATAAATCAGTTGTGTAGAGCGATGTAACTGTACTTATTGTTAAAGGTGCAAAACATGCTTCGTAGCCCTTTTTTTTTAAATATTGATCATACCTTCATCAGAATTTTGTTTCGGTTTAAATACTTTTACGTTAGTAAGATCCAGCATTACATCAAAATATTTAAAAGCACACAATGGACCGACGACATTGTAGTCATCGCAGGAAGTCAGTGGATGGAGGTGGCACAAGATCGCTCGTCATGGCGCTCTTTGGGGGAGGCCTATGTTTAGCAGTGGACTTCTAAAGGCTGACATGATGATGATGATGATGATTTAAAAGCTTAGACCAGTAGACATTTGTTGTATGGAAACGAAAAAGGTTTTCTAAACGCAACTTTTGATTAAGTAGGTATTTTAAATGGAATAATAAACAAATAGACGTTGCTATCAAAACATAAGCCCGTAAGCTCCACCGCATACCGCCCGCATCGACGTAACCTACAAAACTGCACTATGTCGGACTAAAAGGCATCTCTTGCAGTGCCTACTAAAACATTTGGGCTCAAGTTATGAGCATATAGCAATTTTATTCTAAGCAACTCAATATTTTCAAGTAGTTATAACTGTGAAAAACACGCACACATATTAATAATTACGAGTAATTGAAACAAAATATTATACGTGTGATACGTGATGCGCAGCGCTTGGTTATTTATTAAACACTATTAAATTGATCTTGTTTTGTATCATCTGAAACGTGTTCCCTAAATAAGAAGGCCATATTTTTAGAACTTAATATTAAAAACAACCACATTATGTTCACTTTTCTTTTTTTGTCACTATCACATAATATTGTCAGGTAGACTGTAGTGTACTCAAAAGCACATGTTTATCAAAATCTATTGAAGTAACATACCATTCTGTAACTGTAAAGGTACGTGGTTGCTTTTGGGATCCCTACAAATTGACAACAAGTTACAAATAGCAGCCAAGTAGACATGCTTCCCATGATTGTAGGGTTCAGTCCTAACTTTTAAACCGCTTGTCGATCAAACTCGCACCATACCTGAACCTCACATATAGGTCACATGGTGTTCTCTAAATGAGCGCTACTATGGCTGTGCCTAATGAACGCGAATCTTAGAGTACCCCAGTCGCAGTGTGCGGCGCGCCTAATTTGATTGCATTGTAACTTGATGTACGTGGTTACTCTCTGTAGTTTAAAAGACAAGAAATGTTCGTTCTTTCTAATATGTTATATCTGTTTTATTACCCGACTGAGCAGAGGGTATTGTGTTTATCAGCTATATATATATTATATTTGTTCCTTTGTGGCGTTCTAGAGGCCAAACACGTGGGCCGATTTTAATTATTGCTAAGTCAATCGTTTTGTCTTAATCTTGCGAGTGCTACTAAAGAGATGACAGTAATCAAATTTCAATATGGCGACAACCAGGCGCCATATTGTGAATAAGAAAAAAATGAAAGTCCACGAACTACGTTAAGTGGAGTATAATTGAATAGGTATTTAAAAAACAACTTTAGGTTTCTCTTATAATTTTGATGCCAGTTGATTTGCGGAAGTCGTTGCTCGAACTGGCCCAAAGAATCCATTAGGTACCAGTTAAAAAAATGCATTATCTGGTGCATAACATGGTCCTATATCTTTAGTTCAAACATAACCACACATGAAGAAAAGCAATATTGACCCTTAGGTAGTTGACTTTTACTGCAACAAATCCCCAAAACAACAAACAACGGTACTCACAGTTTAAGGACCCATACAACCGACAACAAAATAAAACAAAGCCGATTTTTATATCGACGATAATCGTATATCGAATATTCGGTAACATAAGGCTCTTTACTTCACTCGGACACAGTACAAAAGTTTTCAGTAAGAGTACTCTGAACAATTTAAATCCATTATTGATTTTAACACAAAATGTAAAATAGACTATGGTCGGCAAGGAGCAGTTGATAAAGTTATATGAGAATTTAACTGACGAAAATAAACCCTTAAATATATTGTAAAACATTATATTCAATTGTCCAAAAGTCAGCTCCGCTATGCACCCAAGACGATTATCATATTTTCTGGTCAAGTTTCTAATGTTCTTTTTTTACCGTTTTCTTTTATATTTGAATATGTGACGAGAAAAGCAGGCTAAAAAATGTCAAAGAAATAAATGAAATGAAAAAAATTACGATAGGTTGAGATGAAGTGTCTAGGTACATACAATTCCTTTGAAACGGACTTATTTGATACAATAGAAGAAGTGATCTATCTGAATTATGCTACCTTAGTGTTCTACATAGGCTACCTTAGTGTTCTACATAGTTCAATCCCGCTGAATCCCCGTAGGATAATTTAATAGGCTTGTGATGGTGATGATAATTTTATTAGTCATTATAAATAATATGCCCGAGGCTCAACTGATTTTTACCTGACTACGGCGAATCAAGGGAAGGGTAATGAAGGCAGTAATCAGTTCATGTATAATTGTACTCGTATATATGTTTATGTTCTACCATAGCGTCGCCCCTATTTGTCCGATTTTAACACACGAGGTGTTAATCGATTCTTCTTCAGGTAAAGAGGGTTAAGAAATATTTTTTTACCCGACTACTTCGAAGCAAATGAAGGGTTATGTATTCAAACTTAAAACTTGGTCTAATTTTGAGAAACGAGATATCTGTCAATTTGTATTTAAGTCCTAGGTATTTTTTTTACCCAACTACGGCAAGACAACGTAAGGGATTTGTGTTCAAACTAAAAACATAGTCCGATTTTGACAAGCGAGGTATCAATCGAATCGTCTTCATGTATAGAGTGTCAAAGGCTATTTCTTTTACCCGACTACGTCAAGACAGAGGAAAAGTTACGTGTTCAGACTAAAAACTTGGGCCGATTTTGACAAGCGAGGTATCAATCGGTTCGTCTTCATTGCATCAGTGTCATAGGTGTTTTTTACCCGACCTTAGTTGGGTTTTAGTTTTATGTCTTGTTTAAGTATCCTTACTGCTTGTCCTGTACGCAGTGCTTTAGGCTGGTAGGCAATGAAACCGACTCGGTTATATGGCAACTAAAGGAAATGTTAAGAGCTTTGGGATTCTTGGGGTGTAGATTAATTCGTCTTTTGTGGAAACAGGGATCGTGTTATAGCCTGTATTGGATTTGTATGGTTTTTATGTCAGGATTAAGTTTATTATAATCACACATGTTTTTTTTTGCAAAAATGTACATCTGTGATAGTTACAAAAAAAAAACTCTTATATTGTATACCTATATATTTTAACATAATCATAACATAACAAGTATCCTTACACATGTTTCTTGATAAAAAAACTGTACTATAATTTTTGGTTTAATTAAGATAACATTATTTCCTGAAACGTAGCTGTTTAAGTTAACCGAAACTCTTAATAAACACGAAACATCAGGAATTTTCGGACACAATTTGCGTCCAAGAATTTACTAAAGCAGCCAACTTAGTATTTCCCGCTGAATCCCTTTTGGCGCTGTAGCGACCAAGATCTAAAACGGCAAATCCCCCTTGGTCGCTAGAGCAACCAAAAAAAAACATGGAAGTTAATTTTAACGGTTTGACCTATTTAAATCGATTTAAATGTAATTTCGCATATATTATCGAATTAGTGTGTTTCTCTCTTCAAAAAGATATATATATGTTATACGTAAAAACACTAAATAAGTATAATTAAAAAAAAAAAAAAAAAAAAAAAAGCACGGCCTTTCTCCGCGAGCCGTAAAGTTTTGAAATATTTGTTGGTTTTCACGAAAATATTCTGGTCACTTTTTGTACTGAACTGTGTTGATGTTTTAATGTTAACGGATAGCTTGGTTCATTTAGTATTTAAATAAAACAAAAAAACAGTATGTCTTCGATTTTGTTTCCAAAATTATTTTTTTTCCAAAAGGTTTTTTTTTTCTGAAACTACTCCCAGTTTTGGCTTTATCATTTTTCTGCGGTGCTCTCTCCTTACATAATAATTTCATAAAACTTACGTTTGGTTTGTCAGTGGCTACATATATTCAGCCAATCACAGGCCAAGTTTTGTACGGGTCCGCCAAACCGTTGAGGAAGGAACGGAAAATAAGTTTTACTCGGCAACAATATTTTCGCGTCATTTTGCCGTCTTGCCGCGGTGATGTCATGGTCACGTGGTCGGAGTGTATTTACAATATTGTTTTTTTTTTATAGCGGGGGCATTGAACGGTTACTAAAATTCCAAAACATTCCACACTTGCGGTAAAACTAAGGCAGAAGTTTGTTTGTTTGTTTGTTTGTTTGTTTGTTTGTCGTATGAGGTAGTGCTGGCCTCTGATGTCAGAGTTTGTCAAGCCGCCCGAGGGCCTCTGACATGGCTTAGCGACTGCTATTAATCAATAACAGCCGGGACCGACAGCTTAACGTGCCCTCCGAAGCACGGAGCAATGGAAAACAGCACATAACTTACAAAAGTCATTGGTGCGGAGCCTAGGTTTTGAACCCGGTATCGTTGGATTCTAAATTGCACTATAGAACCGTTAGGCCACCATCGCAGAAGTTTGTGAATACCTTACATGTGTGTATAAAATACAACACAGGTTTAATGAGAATTCGGATACGTTTTATTTTTACGATAAAGTATTTTTTAAGCAAGCAACACAGTCACACGTTACCTAAAAATGATTTCCAAATACCCTTTTTAATGATACCCTACTTTCATTTTCTTCTTTTTCACAATATGGGGTTTGGTTGTCGCCATATTGAATTTTGATAATTATCATGTCTCCAGTGACACTCGCAAGATTAGGACAAATCGATTGACGTAAGAATCATCAAAATTGACTCACGCGAGAGCACCTCAATGGAACAAATAAACATACTCGAACATAAGCTGATAAACGGTCCCTAGGGTTACAGTCGCTTACGTTCCTGATACTCTATATTCAGAAATTGCGTTGATGGTTTCTAAAATTGCATCGGTTACTATCGTTCTGGATTCAAGCAACCCTAGTTAGTGGTTAGAGTCTAGCTAAAAACCAAAATGCTAAGTTTCATGTATTGTTTCAGATTACCGATTAGTATTATTTACTTCTAATTTCGTAAAATGATAGCGAGAGCGTGACGTGTGACTGTGTTGCTTGCTTAAAAAAAACTTTATCGTAAAAATAAAACGTTACCATGGAGGTCCAATTTCTCATTAAACCTGTGTTGTATTTTATACACACATGTAAGGTATTCACAAACTTCTGCCTTAGTTTTACCGCAAGTGTGGAATGTTTTGGAATTTTAGTAAGCAATACTAAGTTGGCTGCTTTAGTAAATTCTTGGACGCAAATTGTGTCCGAAAATTCCTGATGTTTCGTGTTTATTAAGAGTTTCGGTTAACTTAAACAGCTACGTTTCAGGAAATAATGTTATCTAAATTAAACCATAAATTATAGTTCAGTTTTTTTGTCAAGAAACATGTGTAAGGAGATACTTGTTATGTTATGATTATGTTAAAATATATAGGTATACAATATAAGAGTTTTTTTTTTTTTCGTTTTGTTTGTAGTCTGGTTTTTTAATACTTTCGATTTTGTCTTGTTACACGACGGCCCAAAAAAAGGAGGTTTTAGTATTCATGTATGTTTGTATGTGAGTTTCTTTATTCCATCGTAACTTTTAAATGCCTGAACAGATTTAGTCGTATGGGGTGTCGTTAGAATTTTTACATCCCCCCGAGTAACATGGGCTATTTTTTTTTCAAACCATTCAGTATGGCAACAGTATAGCACTATTTTCAAATTGGGAAAAAAAGCTTTGAAATTTACAATATGGGAATCAAATTGAAGGCCTTATTAAGCACATTCCAACAGTATATAATTTATTGGTAAAGGCTCTTTTTTGGAAGGGCAGGCGAGTTTTTTTAGCTTTTGTTTTAACTTAAGTTTTGGGCATCTTGTCCTTACTGTTTTCATATCGCTATAATGTTCAAGCTTGAGTTTGACTAAAACTTTTCACTTAGACGCGTCGTTGGCTCTGTTTAGAATACGACGCTTACTTTATTTGTTTGACGAGAACTTCGTATTTTGCGAGATATGTTGTTTTCAAAGCGTTTTATTAATCGTCGCAGCTCGAAGAGCCGTGAAAGATGTTCTTGTAGCAGTGGTTATTAAGATTTTTATTCAGATGTCATTAATTAATATGAGAGGTTAAGAAAATGACAAATGGTTGAGTGAAAACACGGGCCTTTGTCCTAAAACACTCGCTATGGTATGCCGTTTCATCACAACACAAAATAGGTAGGAGAGTAATCGGATGTCGTAGCGGTAAAAACCGGATCTTGACAATGAAGTTAATAATAATAATGAAGTGGAAATCTTACTAAGAAAATACTTTGGAATTACGCAAAATGCGGCTTGAAGCAGTAATCCATACCATTGCACTAAGTTTTATTTCGTAGTATTTACACTGTATTAATATTATTTTATAAAAAATTGACCAAGTGCGAGTCCGACTTGCACACAAGGGTTCCGTACAAACTTGTAGGTATGTAAATAATTCATCCATCACGGGAATCGAGTCGAGTATTCATTTTAATAAATATTATATTAGTTTTAAGAGCCATTTTGTAATAAAACTTGTAAAAATTTAATTTATTAAATTTATAAATGATACTTTTACTTATGTGAGTTTTATAAGTAAGGGTGTTGATATACATAGTTCCGCGGGCGCGCGGCCACCTGGTTAAAATGTATGGCACCTTGACTGATTACTAAAATATTACTATGGGCGAGCGTCCGGGCGCGTCCGGGCGGCCCTGGCCGCTTGCTATATCATTGCCCTAAAGGAACAAAAAACAAATGCAAAGACAGTTCTGAATGCTCACAAGTAGAAGCCATCTGTTAGTACTATTATAGCTGGTACACAACGCAACCGAATCTCTGTTAGTGCCAATAAACTGTACTTTATTTTTATCTTCATCCCAAAAAATAAGGACTGGAATAAGATTAACGTACCTATCATAAAATTGAATGCCAAGAAGTTACCCAAGACGCAAGAGAGTAAAGTGACGCCTATACGTATAATGGTAGAGCCAAAACAAATTTTGGCCCGCTGCTCCAAGAACTTAGTTTAATAATTATGTATAATTTATGTATACTTAAGCCTCAAAAATTACCGATACCACTGAAACCACCCCCGCTACATTAGCAGCACATTCGAAACTGAATGAGTGGCAATCAAACCGCTATTATTTCTGCCAGCCCACGTATGAAGCGTGAAAGGGCTCATTATGTCTCCTACGTGACTAGGTTCAACTTGACATTATAGCACCTTTATTCAATGTAATGCAGAGGATATTTACGTAAATAGATGTTTCAAATGGAACTGTTTGGTCATAAAACAATAATAAATTCACTCTTTCTCCTGAGATTGCTGCACTTATTGCATCCCACCTTTGTCCAGCCCACAAATCAATATCAAGGAGGCATGCGAGGTCCCATTGAGATATTCAATTCGACGGATCTCCTTGCACGTGGTTTGGCTGGCTTTTTGGAGCAGTGCGGCAATGAGAAATGTTTGATCGTTTGTTTCAACAATGTGAGAGAAAGCTCGTATAAGCAAGCTCATATCAAAAGCTAAGATCAAATGTGAGACCTACGCTGTTTCCAAGCAAAACGCTTCCCGCTAGCAAACGCAAAGTATAATAAAAAGGAGATTAATGTCAATTTCTAATTATCCCTTTGAAAATTTGCGGAAAACCTTTCCACGCGCGGATTTCTCCGGCTTACACATACATAATAACCGACGCGTCGCACGCTACTAATTGGAAACGCTCCGATCAGCGTGACGGGCGGTAGTTCTAATGGGCTTTAACGCTTATTTTAATGAGGGATCATAATTCGACGCTGTTTTTTCCGTTCCTTAATTAATAGCTTGAATTTGAAGAATTATTTTGTTGGCAAGTTTTTAATGCATAGTTATGTCGTCCATTACTTGAAAGAACTGAAGATGTACAACTTTTTATTTATACGAATCAAAAGGGGTCGTTCTTAGGATTCCTCTTGCATTGTTTCGCATTGAACGTGGGCGTTGCCCTTAAAAGTATATAGGATTTTATAACAGACGGGTAGAATCGTGCGTACGTATGCTATGCAGCGTTTGATATTATGGATTTGACACTTTAAGTTGTCTGGATCGGTCAACCGCATTAAGAAACGACACCAAAAAATCCCGTCGCGGTAGCCTGTTACGTGTGCGCCCAGGCTAATTTTGCCATGTTTTTCCGTGCCTGCTACAACATATTTTGTACGCGTTCCCAAAAGGAAATGAACTCACCCGCACGGCCCACGGGCCACAATAAGCGACTCACTGATAGTTCGGCATTTAATTTATTTGCTCGTAAAATCTTTTGTCGCCATAAAGTATCGTCGTAAAACCGAATGCCTTTCGGATTATTCCGTCGCGATTCGGGGACGGGTAGAAAGGCTTATTTTATGTTTGTTATGTTTTAGGGCCCTAACACATCAATTTGAATTTGTAACGTCGCTGCCGTCCTGGCGCATCGAAGAAAGTGAATCGAGATGTTTATTATTATAACAAATATATGGGTCGGGTAAAAATTGCTATGACACTCGATACATGAAAACGAATGGATTGACACCACGCTTGTCAAAATCGGACCAATAGGAGGGACACTATTGTGGAACATCCACATATATACATACATACATACATACATACACTCTCAAACTTATACCCTTCCCTTGCTCCGCCGTAGTCGGGTAACAAGACAAGACGTCAAATATAGAGTGCATTGCAGCCCATAAAGTAATGGTTACTGACGGAAATTTTGCGATGCTGAAACGCAAAGCGTCTCCTATTCCGGTGCTGAGTGTTATTTATTTATTCATTACCAATTGCGAACTTACAATTGGCAAGTTAATAATAAGAGAAGTTAATGTGGTTGGGCCTTTACGAAGGGTGTATGTCGTTACATCGGCTCTTTTCAAAGGATATAAACCGTGTAAGCACATCAGGGGCCAGGTGGGCTTTAGGGTTTAAATTATATGCCACATTAAAAATGTTTATTTCCCAGATATAGAAAGGTTTTAAACTTGACGAGAAAATACTATCCATCAATACCAATATATAAAAGTGACGTATTGTCTGTTTGTTTGTTTGTTTGTTGTTTGTTTGTTTGGAGAGCTTTCACGCGATAACGTCTGGACGGATTTTGATGAAATTTGGAATGGAGATAACTTAAACTCTAGACTAAAATAATCATGGGATACTTTGTATCCCGGAAAATTGTAAATTTCGACGGGAAACTGGAAAATGTTGAATACTCGCTGTAAGTAACGGTTGCCAAGGGAAAGAAATAACAAGTCTGTCAAAAAACATCAAGAGCTTTGGTGCTATACCTACTTTTGCATTGGTTTTTAATATCCTAGAAGAACAGAGGGTGCCATTTTTCACGTTTGAAGTCCGCGCGGACGAAGTCGCGGCGGAAAAACTAGCTATTTATTAATCAAGTCCTACATAAATACTAGAGCCCAGGATAAGCAAAACAGATAATGCAAAAATAAAAAAACTAGTTGCGTCCCACGGTTTCACCCGTGTGATGATGATGATGATGATGATGACGAAAAGTATCCTATGTGCTATTCCCGGTTATAAGCTATCTCCATTTCAAATTTCAGCAAAATCCATTCAGCCGTTTGAGCGCGAAGAATGATGATGGAAAGTATCGCATGTGTTATTACAGGGTATAAATTACCTCTATATCAAATTTCATCCCTATCCGTTCAGCCATTTGAGCGTGAAGGAGGAAACACACACACACTCAATCACACATATATACAAACTTTCGCCTGTATAATATTAGTGTACTGAGCATGCAGTCATAATGACTAACCCCCCATTCCTATAAAAATTAAAGAAGTCGTTTTTTTCAAGGGCTCGTTTCTTTTTGACGTTTTTTGTATGGCGTTTATGTCAAAAACCTACGGGCAGTAAGCGAAAACGGTTCTTTTTAAGATATAGGGACCGGCCGTAAGTCGACTGCTTATAAGAAGATCTCGAACAGTCGAGGTTATGCATTAGATATTTCACTTCAGTACTAGGAACAAATCTGAAAAAGCCCTAAAACTCTTGTTGAATACGGAAAGACCCAGAATGAGCGGCCACAAACTTATGCTCCCAAGCCGCCAAGATGTTGAAAACTTGTTGCTAACTAAGCACGTAATGTGAAGTTTTCAATTACACGGCGAGTAGCTTCAAAATTCAAGCGGAGTATTTTCGACGAGCGCATTCTGTTAAGATATAAAAGATAGTGAGTAGTTAAGATTTTTCCATAGAGTAAAAGTTTTGCTACACTTGAGGTCTAAGGCAAAGAAAAAATATAACACGCAACAAGAAAATTTACACTCCTAGTAAAAGCCGTTTTTTTCACAATGTATCGTCTGGTTGTGACCATATTGAATTATGATTACTGTCATGTCTTTAGTAGCACTCGCAAGATTAAGACAAATCGATTGACGTAGGAATCATCAAAATCGGCCCACGCGTTGGGTTTATATAGTGCCACAAAGGAACAGACATACATACATAAATACGCTGATAAACACATTACCCTTCGCTCAGTCGAGTAACAAGACATAAGTTCATAAACTAAAACTACGGTCGGGTAAAAAAATGTCTATGACACTCTTGGGATGAAGACATATCGATTGATTCCTCCCTAGTCAAAATCGGACCAAGTAATTATTTTAAACACATACCCTTTCTTTGCCTTGTTGTAGTCCGGTAAAATAGCCTAGGACACTCTATACCTAAAGACGAATCGATTGACACCTCGCTTGTCTGAATTTGACCAATAGGGACGACGGTATGGTGGAACATCCTCATATAATATACATACATACATACATAGACTGATAACTTCATTGCTCTTCCCTTGCTTCGCTGCAGTTGGATTAAAAGAAGCAACACTCAAGCTCATGTGCTCGTAAAAGCGCTCTCGACTATTGTGGGTGAGACGGAAGGCTCGCGGAAGAAGCGCGGGCGCGCGGTGAGTGGGACGAGTGCTTTCTTCGCGCTAACACAGAGTCACTATTATTTCATCAGTGCCCGAGATTCAAGGAGAGCTCGCACGCCGAAATAAGTACATAGGTCGTGCGGTCTCATGCACAGTACAGTGTTACCGGTGTGCATTAGGTCCATTTCTATCACTCTGGGTAATATTTCATTGGTAGCGTTTGACTATCTAACGTGGACCTTTATTGGCTATGAACATGCAGACACGTCGCGTTACGATATCTTCGTTAATAAGTTCGTACATTGTCGATAACCACAATGTACGAATTTATTCATCATAAGATGTCACACGTTTTCTGCACGGAATTGTGCTAGTTGGATGATGTACTCGAAGGTTAACTAAACCTAGAGGCTCCCAAGGATTTCGAGCCCATAGCAGTTCTGCATATATATATATGTACCAGCTTCGCCAGATTTACTGCTGCTAACTCCTGTTAGACAAGCATTTGAATGCAATTGCACCTGATTGTACGTGATGATGCAACCAAATAAATCTGTCTGGCATAGAAGATTATCTAAACTTAAAGACACCGATGATGTAATCATAGGAAAATAGCAATCATGATCGCAGCCGACAATGTTCTTGTATGAACGTACCCCAAAACATAAACGAAGATACTGACTGAAGAAATTACTTAACATTATCAACAACACTTGATATCAATTCGATATCTCCAGTTCTCTGTAGTTTTTCAGGTGCTTTATTATAACTCACTCTTGAGATCGAGGTTTGTGTCAACTGAACGCGATTTTAAATGAAAATCATAAGCATCATTATTTCAGCCTTTAGAAGTCCACTGCTGAACACAGGCCTCCTCCAAAGAACGTCATGACTAACGGTCTTGTGCCGCCTCCATCCACGAACTCCCTGCGATGGCTACAATGTCGTCTGTCCATCGTGTGGGGGGTCTCCCTACACTTCGCTTGCTTGTTCGTGGTCGCCATTCGAGAATTTTTATTCCGCAGCGATTGTCGACTCTGTGAACTATGTGGCCTGCTCATTGCCTCTTCAACTTGCACATTTTGTGAGCTATGTTGATAACCTTGGTTCTTCTACGGATTTCCTCGTTACGGATCTTATCACATAGTGAAACTCCGAGCATTTTGAGCTTGTGTATGAGACCAATAGTTAGCGACCACGTTTCAGTGCCGTATGTAATCACTGGCAATACGCACTGATTATGAACTTTCGTCTTGAGGTAATGCGGTATCTGTGAAATGTAAATAAAGTAATTTAAAGATATATTACGAAAACTATTCAAACCACTCTATATATCTGATCTGATATCTTATTTATTTTAATTTATGTAAGAGAATGCAGTTAATTTTATTCAACTACCACTCTTTGCTTTCATTGAGATCATATCTTTCGATCCTTATTATATCAACCCTCTATACCTTGTACGTAGAAGGCCGTATTAGTAAGTTATTTTGTCTCTCATGTTCTGTTATACCCACTGTTTGCTTGCACAGCGATCGAGCCTTTCCAAGTCATACCCACTGTTCGTTTGCACAGCGACCAAGCCTTTAGAAGTTATACTCACTGTTCGCTTGCACAGCGACCAAGCCTTTTCGCACTCGAAGCAATCCTTGATACCTTGTTATTGATTCCACAGCTGCCCAGTAACAGAACTGCGGGATTTCGAGTTCATATCATTTTCTCATTTTATTTTTCTCTTCACAGACAGTTCCCGTGCAATAAACATTGAAAAGGTTTATTGGTTTTGTGAGATCGGATTTCATTTGTGTTACTTGAGCTAATTGGTTGACCCTTTGTTTTATTAGTGTTTGGTAGCGTACCTGTTTTGGTTATTTTACTGGAACAGAACAAAGAATGCAGAGTAGGTAAAATTCGAAAAAAAAAAAACGTTTAAACAGCAGTCCTAATATAAAATCAAAAATCTACAACTTTTCTCTGCCTCGTTTTAGTTTTGTTCGCATTCGGGTTTTTTGTTTGTTACAATAGTTTTTTTAAAATTTTTAAGTTTATATTTCTAAGAATTAGTGAGAATGGTTGCTAACCAACTTTAAATAGTTATAGATCCTAGATTGAACATCTAAAAAATGAAAAATTATAAGTGAAACTTATAGATGATTTTTAAATACCTATTCTTGACATAGTTCGGCAACATTTTTTTTTTATTTTTCACAATAAGGCGTCTGGTCGTTGCCATATTGAATTCAGATTAATGTCATGTCTTTAGTAGCACTCGCAAGATTAAGAAAATAAATATTGACGTAAAAATCATCAAAATCGGTGCACGCGTTTTGTCTATAGAGGGCCACAAAAGAACAGACATACATACTCATATCCTTTCTCTTCTTTACAATATACTGTTTAATCCCACCTCTTCAGGATCAGGAACGATTTGAATTCCTGCATTGCTATAATCCCCGCTTCCTATGGTCATCAGAAAATCTCCTTATAAAGTTTCCTGTGCATAGAAGCTCCTATTATGATAAGTCTTTCGCTGTAAAAGCAGTATGTCTGTGGAACTCTTTACCAGTTCCTATACGAAAAGCACAATAATCGCAAAGTTTCAAAGATCAGGTTAATAATTTTTACCTCTCGTCATTGTTTCAATTTTGGCTGAAACTATCAATACTGCATGTGTAATATTATTATGTAACTACCATAAAATATTTATTACTTTATTATAATGTTTATATGTCTAGTAGTATTTGCTATTTACATAAAATTTATTAGTATTTTCTTGTCATTTTTTTTTCAATTCATTTTTGTTTTATCAGTTTGTTAACTTTATCTAGTAATTTACTAAAACGCTCATTGCGGTGGAGCGCTTTCATGCCCGCCCCACCCGGTGACGCTGTAGAGGTCAGTTATAGACCAACAGCATATATCCGTCATAAAAAATAATAATATAATAATGTGTCTCAATGTAAACTACGGTTGCCTGGAAGAGATCGCTTAGCGTTAGGGCCGCCAATTGTCTACTATTTTAAGTTTATTTTTTATTGGAGTTTATTTTGGTGCAATAAAGTGTTATATATCTATCTATCTATCTATGCATACATAGGCTGATAAACACATAACCGGGCCTTTGCGTTGCGCAGTCTGGTAAAAAGTGAAACGTTCTGTGTGTGTTTCTTTGTTTGTTTGGAGTGTAACATTTTGTATGTAGATGCTGTATACCATAGAAATCAACATAGGATACTTTTTAACCTGGAAAATAGTACACGCGGACAAAGCCGCGGGGCGCAGCTAGTAGACTAATAAAAACACTTTATCTTTTAAATGTTGCGTAGACACAGTTTTTGCGTAAGTATTTCTAAGCGTTTATACGTTGTTAATTTCGTTTTCAAGCAAAAGTTACTAATCAAATAGAAACCAAAGTGAGACCAATTGTATTTTGTTAAATCGAAGTTCAAATCCCATACTTATTTGCTTAACAATCACTCACAAAAAAAATGATCACGTGTTCCTTCTGATGATGATGGCGATGATTAATTAAACTAAAACTGAAATAGTTTACATCAATAGAATTCCAACAATAGTCCATAAATGAAAAAAAACAGATAACCTCAAATAAAAACAACTTATACACATACAACAAACTTTACAGCAACATCCTGTACAAACAGTGACCCCCAACAACCAAACCGGAAAACAATAAGAATAAAACACGATAGCCTAGTAATACTGAAGATTTACGTTGATACAAAACCGGATAAAATGGAATGGACGCAGTGCGGATCGCCCGTAATTCCCGGAGGTACGGAAAAAGACGGATAAAAAATAGAACTTTCGTATCCATCACGCAAAGAGATTTTTAGGAGTCACGTCACGACCGATCTCTTTGGAGGCACCAGAAACAGTAAATTATTTTAAGCGTTATGTTTTCTTAAAATGCGATAAGCTTGAACTAAATTATGTTGTGTTTACGAATCTATTTTATAATTTACTATAAAAAAGCTTTAAAGTAAGTTATAGCTTATATAGCTATAAAATTACTTACCACAAAATAGTAATGAAAATTAAAGAATTTGAAATAAAAACATGAAAATTTTCCGATAATAAAATTCTAAAAAGCTCTTATTTTGAATAATAACAGCTTTTTATGTATACATTTGACACACACCAAACCTAAACTCAGCTAAACTTTTTACTTTCATACAAAAAAATAATAATCTTAATATGTAACTCAGGTATACATACCAATATATAAAAGTGAATTGTTGTCTGTTTGTTTGTTTGGGGAGCTTTCACGCGATAACGGCTGGACGGATTTTAATGAAATTAAGAATGTAGACAGCTAGAATAAAACATAGGATACTGTTTATCCCGGAAAACTGAAAGTTTCCACGGGAAAACTTGAAAATGTTGATTACTCACTGTAGAGAACGGTCGCCATCACAGAATAGTCTGTGGTTGCCATGGAAACGAAATAACAAGTCTGTCATAAAACATCAAGAGCATTGGTTTTTAATATCCTAGAAGAACATAGGATGCTTTTTCGCGTTAAACAGTAGTCTACGCGTACGAAGTCGCGGGCGGAAGAACTAGTACTTATTTAAAAACCTTCGTTTTTTTCACAACATTTAGATTCGGTCGTGAGCGTTTTCATCGCGTAGCATGATTTCAGTTATCACCTTAAAATAAAATAAATAAATAAGAAGGTTACTTCGCTACAAGTAAATTAGCAGGCTTTAATTCTAAAACGCCAGAAAAGCGCTTCGAAAAGTTATTTTATATAAGTAAAGAACTTAAGCTTCGTGAAGAGTCAATCTATTCTTGCAAACTTTCGCTTTTTAATAATAATAACAGATATTAATGAGTTTTTTTTTTAAATACGTATTTAATATCACTTCCGACTTCCATATTCATAATTAAAAGCTTTAATTTAACTTGCAATGTTTGTATGTATGTTTGTTTAGGTAAAATCTTGCAAGCTGAATTAGAATAACTTCTTTTTATCCTACGGAGTTAAATTTTTGCATTTTGGTCCAGTTTGTATCACAATGCCTTTTTATGGTAAGTTTGACCTGAATCGACATCCAGGATTAGCTCGATATAAAGGAACTCTTCAAAGTCATGAAATATTGTGTACGGATTTTATTATGTTAGCTGGTTTTAAGTTTTACCATGACATGGTTGCTTGCTGCACTCAGGGTTGGGTCCTGATGAATGGACTCCTAAACGGTTAACAGAATAGACATGAATTGTTGTATACGCATTTAATTGTGATAGCCCGTTCTAATTTTTACCATAAAATGGCTACTGCATAAAAGCTTTTCTTTTAAACGTTTATTTTTATTTATCTATTTTATAGTCAACTATTTCTTTTAAATGAAAGTAAACATAACAAGATATGAATCCTTCAAGAAATCCTTAGATATTAATCTTGGCGGTTTTTCAAATGGGAGTTAACCCCCCGCAATTATAGTTGACCCCCCGCGATTATAGTTGACCTCTGCAATTATAGTCGACCCCACGCGATTATCAAATTGGAAGGAAAATTTTATTTAGATATTTCGAAAAACGCTTATTCTGTTATTTAAAATACTCGTAGTTATTATATAAACATTATACAAAGACGGCATCTGGACTTCCGATGATCGACCATTCCATCAGTGACGTCGTTTTTTCCGGGCCTCATCCCCTACATACACACATGACTCAACTAATGCTATCGATTCATCTCGACCCAAGCTCCGATATTTCAGTTATGAAATTCGAATTGATTGCCTTCGGTGTGCAAGGGATTATATGCTTTTTTTTGAAAAAATAAAATAAAAAATGTAGCCAACAAAATGTCTACACAATTTGTTTTAGATTGATAAATGGCGGTTTTGTATTGTCCTGGATTTGTTTGATGTTATTTTTTGTCGAAACAATGGGAAAATTGGTATCGAATTTAGCTCCAAGTTCGTAGCACACCGACATGTACGAGTGACTTTATACCTAACGGAATTATACTAGAATATCGAAACCTGTATTCGTACGTGGGTGCTTTAGGTACCTCTATACCTCTGGATACAATATTATATCCACTAGATGAAATACGAGTGGTAGTAGAAAGATTTCCCGTGGGAGCAGATTTTTCCAGACAAAAGTTCCTACGTTCAAAGACAGAGGGTGATGTTGTTACTTCCAACACAGATATACTACCTATGTCGAATAAAATAGTATAGACCAAGAAAGTATAAAAAATGAAGAGTCCACACCGCTAAATTGAAACTGAAGTACTCAAGATATGCCGAGCCGCTCGTACGCACAAACCTCACGCACTTACACTTAATAGTCGCAGCCAATCTATATAATTGTGAAGTTAGGCTCTGTAAACGATTGCGCAGGTACTGCTGTGGGGATAAAACGGCGTAAAGTAAGAGCGAGATAGAATATGCGGAAAACGAAAGCGACTGAGCGAGGCAGTTGCTGTCTTCACCTTCAACATTGGGATTGCGCCTGAAAAATAGCAGTTTGCGCAGCGACTAGCCGATAACTTCCGAGACACATACTTCCGCTGCGACTACTGTACACCATGTTAAACAGATCGTCCACCACATCGCAGCAAGTTCTCGGCCTTATTAGTCGTGTAAATTCTGTCAAGTTTTCACGAAAAAACAACATTGCAGTCTTATGTGCTGAAATTGTGTATCAAACACAAATTATCCACACACGCAAACATACGCAGCGGCCAATTGCTATGCTTCACTCGTTCGTTTAGCTGAGTAGGCTCCGTCCTTTATTATACCTTCTTGGTGCCCACCTCTGGTGTCAATGTTTGTCAGGCTGCCCAAGAGCCTGTGCGACAGTTATCAAGTTTTTTTTTAAAATAGGAACTGACGTGCCTTCCGAAGCAAGAAGAGACGGAAAGTCATAAATCATCGCAATTTATTAAAATGTATTAAGTTGTGACCGTCTTGTTACTATGTGAAATCAAATGAAACCAAACTAGATGGGCTTAGAAGCCATTGAAGGTTACTTAACCCACCTTCCTGCTCCATTATGAGAACAGCTTGATAGTTAGGTAGTATTATAACAAAATTGATTTAGTTTCAAAGTTTCAAATCAATAAGTTTAGAAGTGGATAAAAATTGTGTTTATCTTACAAAGTTACAGACGTAGAACAAAGCACATATCATATACATGCGTTACAGAAATAATTCTTCGAACCAAAGGACCGCCGCTAAATGGATTTATTAGAAAGATAAGAATACAGTTTTCAATGAAATTGATATTATTATTATGACTCTGAAATTTTCACTGTGTCCTGCGCCCCGCCTTTTCTCCTGCCACGAAATGGACAGAAACAGTTTCCGCTGTAATACCTTATCACCAACTACTGCGAAGACGTCTACCAAGCGCGAGGATTATGACAAAACCAGCGTGCAACCACTAGTTGTGGCTTTCTTTGGGGGAGACCGATGTCCAGCAGTGGACGCCTCCAGCTGATGATGATGATGGCCCTGGAAACTCTTTTTTTCATGTTTAAAATGAATTATCATAATTGGTTCAGAAATCATACATAAGATAATCTTGTTAAAGGGAGAAGATACATCACGCTTTAATATCACGTAAACAAAAACTGGACTGGATACAAGTACGGGCAAACACACAAACACATCTACATTTCCACGGTCATCATGCTTTTATAACAAAGACTTTATCGCGAGTGAGAGTCACTGCTAATACATGCCATAAACGCCATAAACGTCTGATTGTGAATAAGACCAAATAAGGCCATTTGTGTGCACCGCACTTAATTTATGCGGTCCATGCCCTTGGAGCTGATACTTTATCTTCCCACTATTAATCTGTGGAGGTAACACACATTCTCATTCTTTTAGAAGTCGGTTAAAACCCATCCCCAATTATTTTCCTCAATCTGCTATTTCATTTAGCATTAGTCCAACAAGATTTTGGTATTGTGTGGCAAGTTTTGGTATATCTAACCCTCAATTTATAGTTCTAACAGGCCTTAAGTTCAGTCATTAGTCACCCTAATGACCTAATTATCAGATTTCCATTTGTCTCTGTGAGCCAATATAGCGTCTAATCTAAGATGAAACGGATTTAAGATGATTACAGAGGTTGGGTGACTACTGTGTAGGGAACTACGCGTTAACTTGGTCGGCTAATAGCTCGTAAACATGTAAATTTAGGCAATAGTGATCATCTGGTTAGTAAATTCATTATAAGTAGGTAGGATACCTACTATCTAACAAGAATCTACTATATGGGGTGAGTAAAAAATACATTTTATCATCCTAAACTATCTTCTAGATTTTACAAATGCTTATGTAGCGACTACAAATATCTATCTGTGTGCTAAATTTTAAATTATATACAGACAGTTACATACAGACTTGCAATCCAAAATAGGAACTATATGGATGATTAAGTTTAATAATAACAGAACTAGTGTTGAGATTGTTAAGCAGTATCAAGATACTCGTAACGTCTACGATTACCCAGATAATTTAACAAGAAAATTTACGCACGTAGAAAAAACCCTACTGAGAATGTTATAGATCTTAAAAGGCCCTTCGAAAGAAAAATGATAAGAGAAACGCAATGATGATTTTCAAATACCCGTCAATGATACCACACTTAGCATAGTTCGTCGTTATTTTTATTTATTTTTCACTTTAATGGCATTTAGTTTTCGCCATACTGAATTTTGATTACTGTCATGTCTTTAGTAGCACTCGTAAGATTAAGTCAAATCGATTGACGTAAGAATTATCAAAATCTGTTCACGCGTTTGGTCTATATAATGCCACAAAGGAACACACACATATGTGTGTATGTGTGTTCGTCATCATTTCGTAGAATTTTCTCCGCACTGGCAAATGATGTCACAATGTGCGAAAAAAACGCAGGGGCATTGATTGAAAACCTCAACTCTTCGTATCGAACATTTATCCGGCGAATGTGAGATCACTTGATAGAAACGCGGGGCACTTGGAATATCGCCGGCGAACGTTGATTTCATTTAGAATTCCATCGGCTGCGGGTTTTATATGGAATGATATCTCGCGTATGTCTACCTACATAATAAAAGCAATGCCAATTTTACCTAACGCATAGTAGTAGTTTATGAAACGGTTGCATAACGAGGGTTACGAACGAGCCATAGGAGAGTTTTTTAATAGTAGCAACCGAGTTTTTTATTTTTTTATAAGTTTATGTGGCACAAGGGCACACAGGGGGTACGAACCTTGGCTTGGATGGTCGTCTTATTTACGGGGGTCGGACTAAACACCCCTGGATCGCTAGTGTTAGTAGTGATCCAGGGGCCCTGAGAAAATGGCTAAGAGCCCTTTGATTGAATTAATACCTGACCAGCGATTCGCAATACACCTTCGAGAAGAATCGACAAGAAACTCGAAGGCAAATTATTAGTTACGGGACCTACAACCTCACTGGCGAGGTCGGTGTCTGTGTCTAAGTGTGTCAATTCCCCCTGGCGGGTTGACAGAGAAGGTAGGATTGGGCGAGGCCATCGCTGCCAATACTTTGGCTGCAGTACTACTTTATCTACAGTCATGCAATAGGAACTTACTTTTAATGAAAAAAATATTAGTCGTAATATTTTCTTGATTTTGCTGGTAAAAGCTCGTTCATCATGTTCGTTGCTGTTTCCGTGATGTCAGGTGGAGTGAAATTCTCCTCACTAACACTGCTGTCTGACATTTTTAATCAGTATAAAAGTGATTAAAAGTGATGATTATGTATTGCCCGCGAAGTCTTTTTTGAAGACTTGAGTCGAGTGGTTCTGTGATGGGTTTGAAATGGAGCTTTGAACAATGCAAAAAGATAGTTGCAAACTATGTTAGGTCATGGTACATAATATATACTCGTAGTCCTTACGGACCATTGTGATCGATTGATTGATTGATTGAGTGAGTGTGTGTGTGTGTGTGTGTGTGTGTGTGTGTGTGTGTGTGTGTGTGTGTGTGTGTAAGGGTGTGTATATGTGTTTGTGTGTGTGTGTGTAATGTTTTTTCACGCTCAAACGGCTCTATGGATTTGGAGCTCATATCCAGCACATTTTTTTTTGTATGGGAATTGCAACTACGATGTCGAAGTGACAGGTGTCAAGCCTAGGGGTGGTATAAAGCACAACTTTTTGAAATTTCATTCCTAAATGGGAGTGGCTTAAATTGAAAATGCAAAAGTTTGTGTGTGTTTATGTTTGTTAGAGCGCTGTTTTATCATCATCAATCTACGCGAGTGAAACCGCGGAGGCAGCTAATATCAATAGGGTCAAATAACACAACATTGCACATTGCATTGAACATTGCAGCTGTAAAAAACCGCCAGATAAATAAATCTGCAATCGCTGAGCATTTGCTCGAATCGGGCCCTAATCACTGGATTGAACTCCATGACCCGAAGATCCTCTCCACAGAACGTCACTACTACTCCAGGATTGTAAGTGAAGTGGTTGAAATTAAAAAGTATCCCAATTTCAACCGAGAGGATGATTTCAAGTTGGCTGCGTCCTGGAATCCCGTGATATGCAGGTGTTCGCATCGCGGTTTATGTCAGAAGATATCTGCAGATGTCGTTAGTGTCGTGTGTCGTGACAATTCTGAATTTTTACAAAACCAAATGCGGTTAGTTGGAGACAACGCTCGCCCTTCTCGACGCTGACACTCGCTATTTCAGTCTTCTCGTGACCACGATCAATGCAACTTGATCGAAACGTCGAGGTAAATAAATATTAAGTTTTCAGCGCGATTAACTCCCGTTTAAATATGTATGTGTTCGAATCGCGAAAGTTTAAAATTTACAAGGGAAAGGTAAATTATGAATTGATGGCCAAAATTCATTTTGGGTCTATTTGGTGAACTGGATAGCTCTGCAGACAGACTTTAGCAGACGAAGCGCTTACCATCAAGTGAACCATGCTCGTGTCGTCACTCGTGGCACAGAACATATAATAGTACAAAAACCGCATTGCAATCGGTCTAGTAATTTTTACGTGGTGCGTGAACAAATATTCAGACAAACTTACAAACAAAGAGACAAACAGACAGACATGATTTAATAAAAAACTTTACTTGTCCATTTTTTTTAAATTATGTTTATTGTACTGAGTTTTTCATTCTTACTGCTTTATTATGAGTATAGATAGAAG
The DNA here is from genome assembly GCA_946251855.1 of Alsophila aescularia. Taxonomy (NCBI): domain Eukaryota; kingdom Metazoa; phylum Arthropoda; class Insecta; order Lepidoptera; family Geometridae; genus Alsophila; species Alsophila aescularia. The sequence continues at coordinate 12,136,015 of OX276373.1, forward strand.
ATAGATAGATTATATTATTATTTTCCTTGCAAAGAGAAGTATTACATTTTCAAGCTGTCCTTCATAAAAAATAACTAAGATTAAGACCATCGATCGTGTGCTCCAATTTCCATTGTTAGTACAACAAGATTGGATCTAGATTCAGAGCTGATATTTTCCACCAGCCTTCTTTGTATTCGAAAACGTGTTTCTAAGGTGACTTGGGCTCTGTTGATCTTCTTGTGAAGACGACAACTGAATAGACAGCTCATGTACTCGATAATAAGTGCAGATGTTTGAGTATATTAGGGTAATCTGTAAACATAAATATATACACAACTCGAAGAGCATGTTCTTTAATTATCTGAGGTCTATAGTTCTTTGACTTATAACTTGCTGAGCCTCGTGGCTATAGGATAAAAAGTATAGTGGTATTTCAAGTGTATGTGTGTAAGTGTATGTACATGCTACATTTCATCAAAACCCTGCACAGCCCGTTCCGATCATCCTGCTGAAATATTCTTGTTCAGAGTTTTTTTTAATATTCTTCTATTTACAGACTTTTTGTTACTTAGTGTCTACGCATCAGCTCGGTTACTCCGCCAGTGCGGGGTCGAGAGGGTGGAACCAGCCACCACACTACGCCAGCACCGGCTTTCATATATATATATAGTGCTCCAGCACCGCCCACGAACACTTGTCCCTTCGTATTGTACATACTGATTAACTTATTAACTTTGTATTTGGTCATTATTATACCACGCCTATTAATACAGTCCATTCATTATTTTAATATTCACCATCCACCAGTAGTCCCTTTAATACTTACTGCACTACACACATATCTAGTACTTGTAAGTACTAGATGTGTCCCTGTGGTCATTTTTGTAGGATTCTTGGTGTTATTCCAAACACTACATTCCATAAAATTCCTTTCAGACATCATATAGTTATGTTTATGGATTGTTCGCCTTCTACTCATCTGTTTGATATACCATGCATCGCAATCGGTCCTGTAGTGTTTACGTGATGCGTGAACAGACAGACAGACACCTTTTTTTTCAGTAGCTCATTTTTAGTACTCTAGAGCATATTTTTTTCATTATCGTCATTACGTACGTGCAGACATTTTGTCACTTACTACTTTATTAATGTTGTGTGTCAATATTGCTTCATAGGTTCGACACACAACGGTGAGAAATTAAAGAAACAATAAATTTTACGCACATAGAAAAAACCCGACTGAGAATGCTAGTCAACTTGAAATGGTTATAGATACTAAATGATCATTCGAATTTAAAAATGATAAGTGATGTGATGATGAAAAAATGTGATTTTTAAATTCAATGATACCCCACTTAACATAGTTCGTCGATTTACATTTTGTATTTTTTTTCAGGAAGTCTGTGGATTCGGTTTGCGCAGGACCTATACCTAACAGTGGATTGATATAGGCTGATATAGATAGATAGTTTTTTTGTTGGTGTTTGGTTGTCGCCATATTGAATTTTGATTAATGTCATTTCATTAGTAGCACTCGCAAGATTAAGACAAATCATTTGCTGTAAAAATCATTAAAATCGGTCTACGTGTTTGGTATATATAGTGTCACAAAGGAACTAACATACACACATATAAACATACATAGGCTGATAAACACAATACCCTGCACACAGTCGGGTAAAAGAACTGTTTAGACTCGAATGAAAATGGTGCGTCCATTAGCTCTTGTCCGTGACTCCACGTGCGAACTATTGTCGCAGCTGATCTACCGAAGGTTCTTAGGTCACTCGTGTATAAACCCTGGATGATTGCAATTTTACGACGTCTGCCCATTTTCAATAGAATTGTGGCGTAGTGGCCTTTTCAAGATTTGGAGTAGTAGTTTTAGTATTTGTTCCATTGTCTTAAGATTTCTGTCTAGAGATTATCGTACCCCCCCCCCCCCCCCCCCGTTAACAATTGTCCAAGCCGAGGTTCGTACCCCTTGGGTGCCCTTGAACATGTGGACAAACTTAACTTTGGCGTGCGCCTTCTGCGTCACGCATTTCGGCAGAGCGCTTTTGCACCCGCCCCACCGTCCGCTGACGCTGTAACGTGACGCTGTAGACGTTAGTTATAGACCAACAGCACATATCCTACCTAAAAAAAAAACTGTGTGCAGTGCGAATACAAACATACAATAAAATTATACTTATTTTGTGATATATTTAGCATAATCTATCTTCTATACTTATAACAAAGCATTAAGAATGAAAAAGTCTTTACAAAGAACATGGTTTAAGGTACTTAAAATAAGCTACTGAACAAGAATAGAAAACTTTAAAAAATCGTGTCTGTCGTTTTGTCTCTTTGTTTGTTTGTTTGACTGTATGTTTGTTCATGCATCACGTTAAAACTACTGAACCAATTGCGACGCGATTTTCACTGTTGGATAGTTTAGTGTACTTGGTATCTCAATCTGACGAGTAGAAGCCGAGCAATTGATAAAAATCTTTTTCTCGGCTGAAGTAATTTTGATCAAATGTTAGTATATTGGTACTTTAGAATAGCACATAGAGTACTTTTAACCTGAAATGACCACGCGTGCGAAGCCGCGGGCACAGCTAGTATCATAATAATATAAATATATTGTCTGTTTTGTCCGATTTTCGGAAACAACATTCGATTACTGGTTCGATTTTGTCCACAGCTTAGTCCAAATTTTATCGAATTAAAAGTATCTTATATTCCATCCCAGGGCTTAAACCATCTCCATATCAAATTTAATCAAGATTGATTCAGCCGTTTAGTCTTGAAAAGGTAATAAACAGACACGTAGACATAGTTACTTTTGTCTAAATAATATTAGTACGGATGGAAAGAATTGGAGTAAGTCCCGCGGAACTCAGCCTTCATTAGAGGGGTAACAACGTAAAACCACGAATATTCATAGATTTATCCGATATCAAAATTCGCCGGCCAAGTACAATTCTAGACTATTCGCGGTCATATAACTCGCGGTCGTTGATACAGACGTTCTAGTGACAACTGTAATTACAGGGGATTGCCCCGCCCAACCCGGGGCAGTGCTAGGCCTCGAGAGAATGGTCGTTTGTTTCGCCAAAGATAGTATGGAATATTCTATATATATATGCATAACTAGCTGCACCATGCAGCTTTGCCCGCGTGCAAACTGTGTGTGTATGTGGAATTTAAAAAAAAAAACCTTCCTCAGTGCTCCCTTAGGGTACTCAAGGCACATTTCCTTCAAATTTCATATGTACACTGGTTTAGGCTGTGCGTAGTCTGTCAGTAAGTCAGTCAAACAGTCAGTCACGTTACTGTTTTGTAGGTAAACTCGTAGAGTAGACGATAATGTTTTATAACAAGGTTTTTTTCACATTATTAAAATGCACAATAATAGACAATGGATGAACTGTACACTACATGCGCCTTCTCCACAGGTCATTACAAACTCCCACAAAATCTCACATGACTAGCTTATATTAACCTGAGTGCAAGTGTGGTGTGCAAGTTTGGCTGTTCCAGTCACATTTCATTGTGCATCTTTCAACATGACTTTTATAACTATCATCATCACCAGCCTATATTTATTTGTCCACTGCTGGACGTAAGCCTCTCCTAATGCACGCCACTGAGCTCGATCTTCAGCTCTCTGCATCTAGTTTCTGCCAGACATAATTCGATAGTCTTTGATTTTGCTATTTAACTTTGCTTCCTTTACCTAGGTTTGCGTTGATGTAAACTTACTCTTTTATTTAAAATTCTATTATCTTAAAGGGGTTCACATACTAGTTACGTCATTGTACACATAGTTATACACCATACGACTTCAATCTTTCCAACTCCGTTTTTTTATACCACAGTTTTTATAAACGAAGCTATAAAACCCTAACTATAAGTATAAGTTATCGAGGTACCAGGACACTTGCACAAGATACTCCACACTAGTACTACTTACTGCTTCTAACTTCGCGAAGTGTGAACTTGGCCTAACAGAATGGTATTACAGAGTAACCGTACTGTAGTACTGCAACTCAAAGGAGAATGGATCGACTGTCCATTAGTTGTTCTTTGTGCGCCTGCATTGGAATGGCGCTTTGGCAATTTCGACTTGGACTCGAATTTTTGGAACGACATTGGACTCGAAATTGTGTACCTTAGCTATTTCGTGAGCTTTGGCTATTGTCTTCTAGTCAACATTGCGTTGGCGCCTATGTTTGTATAAAATTATAAGTTATTTTAAGGCCAGGCTCCAAGGTTACATTTTCCCACTCCCCACTCCCCTGCCACCTCCCCTGCACTCTGCCACCCGCTACCCGCAATAAGCACTGAAGTACCTGCGTAACAAGGTTGAATATCGCGAGCGCTGTTTGAACACACTAACTCGGAACTAAATGACGTATGTCTCAAAAGTTATTTATTTGGTTGGCAGGCTAATAATTTAGTTAGGTAAATTTTGTCTAAACATTAGATGATAGACAATATTTTCTTGGTGTGAGATTTATTTTAGATATAAAACTTAAGCAGTTGAGTAAAAAAATGTAAATATTACTGAAAATAACGTATTTTTTGATAAAGAATTGTATCGAATGAAATTCTGTTATTCATGTTTTGGTCTTATTCTAAGAGAGATAAAGACGTATATTCAAAAAGGGTGCAAAAAGGGTCTTATAGGGTTTACAGAGCTTACCGTTTGGCCGGTGTCCATAGACGAGGTGACCGTTGTCCATCACGAAGGAAAACTGTTTCTTGTAGCCCAGATACAACATCTACTTCATCTGCAACAAAAGTATTTCACCAAAAAATTCACCAGACTGTACACCACCGATATTACACTGTACAGCGAGAAGTAATAAAGCTCTTCGTCCTGTTTCATTTGTTCTGACCTCATGTTTTTGTTCCTCATATAGCTACAAGTACTATGAGCGACAATGTCGAGCTCCAAATTGTTTGTGACGGGTTTTTTTAAATGAATATGCTCCCGTATTATGTAAAGATAGGCACCGTCCAGGCCAGGGTTCACAGGGTCTGCACTTTTGCTAAAGCTACCTTTAACCCCTTCTTTTTATCCTTCTTTTTACCAGACTGAGTGAAGGATACTGTGTTTAACAGGCTGTATGTATGTATGTAATGTATTTTCCTTTCTGGCACTATAAAGACCAAATGCCTGGACCAATTTTGATAATCCTTATGTCAGTCAATTTGTTTTAATCTTGCGTGTGCTACTAAAGACATGACAGTAATCAAATTTCAATGTGGCGACAACCAGATGCTATATTGTGATAGATAAAAAAAAGTAGACCATCTATGTTAAGTGGGTTATCATTGAATAGATATTTTAAAATCATCTTTAGGTTTCTCATATCATTTTTAGTTTCGAATTACCATTTAGAATCTATTACGCTGTTGGATAGCAACCACTCTCACTCGGGTATTTTCCTATGTGAATAAATTTTCTTGTATAAATCTTGTATTAGAAACCAACCAACCATGACTTATGAGCAAAAGTTGTCGGTGAAAGAATACAACCTTGGTTGCTCAGCGCTTAGTGTATTCCTGCCCTCACTCAAATAGAATGTACATTATATTGCCAAATCCGTTCTGGGGTGTAGCCTTGTACTATTATATAAACTGAGGTATAGCGGCAATAGCCGTAGCGAGCTGAATGAAAACACCGCACCAACAAGTTATGCTCTGTCCGTACCCTTACAATACGTGGAAAATCCATGTTCCAGGATTTTCAGTAAATACAAAAACTCTTAAAAAAATATCAATTAACGGGTATAGCTCGTAAAATTTGAAACTTATAATAAACGCTACAATAACTCATCCAGTTTCGTTCAAGTTGCCAATGCCTTGTTCATCTGTTTCGGTAGAGAGCGGAACCTACCCCAGAGGGTGAAATGTTTCGTTTTGCTCGTAAGCCACGCTGACAGTCTGATGTATAGAGTGAGAAGAAAGTCTGACCGTCTTTAAGTATCTGTTTCATAGCCAGGAATGAGAACAATATGAGGGCTTTGTTTACTACTGTGAACACTAATGGTACTGAAAAATTACTTGCATGGTCTTGGCTGAACCGTATCTAAAACTTTTCCGTTATAGAAGATCTCGACTTCACCGCTTTAACAATATTCAGTGAGTTTTCTGTGAATATTCCTCGTTCATATAAAAATGTAATGCTGACACTGAATCAAAACGGTGACAAAACCGACGTGTTTTAGGACCTCCAAATGCCAGGGCATCAGGAAAAATCTAGCATATTACAAAGGTGGTGGTTACTAGTGAATTAAATAATAGTATAAGAATAAGGCTCAGATCTAGCTCATGAGTATGTGTCTATCAACTGCATGAGATCGTTAGTTTTTTCTCAATACATTCTACAACTTATGTCATGTGATGTGGCGTAACTTTACAAATTCGCAATTACAATTACAATTGTAATTGCGAATGCATTTTTGTTTTTTTTTGCATATATTTTTTTGTTTGCATTTTACAATTTTCGCTCTGCCAATCAATTTTAACATTCGGTATTCTAGCTTGGGGAGGTGCATTTAAAACTGTTTTGATTGAGCTCGAAAGGGCCCAACGAGCGGTATTAAAGGTAATGTTAGGAAAACCCTTTAGGTACTCGACTGACTCTCTGTACAAAGAGACTGAAGTTCTGCGGGAGCGACAGTTATTTATCCTAAAAGCTGTAACCACGGTCCACAAAGAAATGTCGACTTCTAAAGAACTAGCAGAGTTGTTGAAAAGGCGTGTTTATAGGATACCAGTACCGACTGCTAACTCTGCCTACGCGAATCGGCATCCAAGCCATCTACTCCTACGCATTTATAATAAAATATCGAAAGTATGTGCTATAAAGAGTGAGCGAACCTCCCAAGTGAGAGTACTAGTCCAAAGATGTCTATTTATGCGATCTTACTCTGACATAGAGGACCTGATTTATCTGTGAAAAAATACACACACACAAACCCCACACACAAACACACACACACACACACACACACACACACACACACGCACGCACACACACACACACACTTTCGTTTTCAAAACATGCGTACACATACTCACCCCCTCATACCCTTATACACAATACATTTCCCCTTACTTTGACACTTAAGTTAAGATCACATATATATATATATTTTAAATTTTGTTATTTCATCATTATAAATTAGATCAGTAATGTTTATTGCCAGGAAGGGATGCCTCCATTAAATTAAATTGTGTTATGGAATTCAGACCAGGCTTCCACGACAACGGCCTAGAGCCTAGTGTGGGGCCGCTGCCTATCATTGTATATCCACCTTATTTGGTTAATAAACAAAAAAAAAAAAAACTCGCTTATCTTCAGGCACATAAACATTTATCCATACCAATATATAAAAGTGAAACGTTGTCTGTTTGTTTGTTTGTTTGAGGAGCTTTCACACGCGATAACGGCTGGACGGATTTTGATGAAATTTGGAAAAGAGATAGCCTTTTATACCCTGGAATAAAACATAGGATGCTTGTTATCCCGGAAAAATGCAAGTTTCCTTTCGAAAACTGGGAAAATGTTGATTACTCGTTGTAAGTAAGGCAATCTTTGACATGGAAACGAAATAACAATTAGGTCAAAAAACATCAAGAGCATTGGTGCTATACCTACTTTTTCATTACTTTTTAATATCCTGGAATAACATAGGATGCTTTTACTAGTCCGCGTGGATGAAATCGCGGGCGGGAAAGCTAGTTTAAAATAAATACAAATAAATTACCAGCAAGAAAAATCTTAGGTCTCTTGCAGGCGGCTTAGACTTAAACTGCACTAAAGGAATAAATAACTAAGCATTGAAAAGGAATACTTAGTACTTACCCTATTTTCTGTCCGACTTGTGCCGACAGGGAATTGTTTTCTATTCAATCGTTTTATTTTTAGCTACTGGTTTAAAATCTTTAAGTAGCTACCAGACTGAATACTCGTATTATTTTTATATATTTGAGAATAGTGAAGTCTACCCAATTATACAAGTCAAGAAGACCATTTTTGCTGCTTCACTAAATTAAACGTACCGTACCGTACTACCGAACCTCACATCCGGGATTTCTAAACCGATTTGTATAATTAACCGAGCGAGCGAAACGAGCTCAAGTCTCTGCTTCAGGTTCAATCAATATATGTTTTCATCTGTCAGTTTGTTGGCACTCCTCTACAGGTCCAAGCCGGGGGGCTTGGACAGTTGCCATTGATTACTTGGGGAGTATCGAACTAAACACCCCTGGATCTCTACTGTTAGGTAGTGATCGAAGGAGCAATGATGAAATAGCTGGAGCCCTTTGAATGAATTGCATAACTAACCACAGATTCGGAATACACCTTCGAGAAGAATCGAGAGGAAACTCGAAGGCAAATAAAATTAATTACGACAGTAATTACGGGACCTTCGACCTTGCCGGCGAGGTCGGTGTCTGTGTCTAATTGTGTTGAAAGATGGTGAAGATGATGGATTGGGCGAATCTATCGCTGCCTGCACTGCGGCAGCGATTTCATCGTCCGGATCGCTCAAGATGTCTCTAGGGCGTCTACGGAGGAGTCATGCGTCTGCTGTCGCGTCTGTCGTGTAGTCAGAGGCCTGAACTACTAGGGGGTTAGGGTGATGGGGGGCCGCATCAAAGTAGTGGCGAGAGGCATTTTTCATATATTGAACTATCGAGGGAAGCTCGAGATAGCTGTGCAGGTCGATGTTCCTCTGATACTAGGGGCATCTACTGCACATCGGACGAATTTGTTTTGTAAGGTCTGAAGTTTCTCTAGGGAAATGTGGGAGGCGTGAGCAAATACTACGGACGAGTATGTCATTGTCGGTTAGACGCAGGTTTTGTAGAGTGTCAACTTATTTCTAAGAGACATTTTACTGTGCCTGCCTAGGAGTAACTCGAGGAGGTATTGGTAGAATGCCGACTTTTTGTGGACGGTGCTGATGTGCTGATTGAAGTTGAGTCGATAGTCAAGGGTGACTCCTAAGTGTATAGTTCGTAATCGTGACTCTGTCAATTGGGAAATAGCGTTTAACTCCGTGAGTGAAACGCATCGCTACGCTCTTCTCAGTATTAACCGTTATTCGCCACTTGCGGAACCATCCATCGAGCGCTCGGAGCGCTCGTTGGATGGCTCTTTGTAGAACGGTTGGTTTCCATCCGGTGGAATAAATCGCAGTGTCATCCGCAAAGAGAGCAATCTCTACTTTGGGAGTGCGGGGGAAATCGCTTGTGTAAAGCGTGAACAGGAGTGGATACAGCACGGAGCCCTGAGGGACTCCGGCTCTGATGGGATAGGGGGATGATCGGTCGCCCTCGACACGATAGCGGAAGCTTCGGGTGGTGAAATTGTCTTGCACTATAAGCACAAGACGATCTGGCAACCCAAGTTGGTACAGCTTGTATATCAGCCAGGCGTGCCAAACCTTGTCAAAAACCTTCGCCACGTCTAGGAAGACGGCCATCGTGGTTTGGGGTTTTGGTTTCCTATTGAAACCCTTAAGGATGTGCTTCGTGATGCGGTGCACTTACTGAAGGCAAGAGTGTCTCGCTCTAAAGCCGAACTGCTCATCCGGGATGAGTTTTTTGATTTTCGCAACGGACCGGAGTCGATTCAGAAGGATTCGCTCGTAGATCTTCTCCAGAGAGCGAGGAGACTGATAAGATGGTAGCTAGAGGGCTCGGATGCGGTTTTTCCTGGTTTGTGAATGCTGATGACGTCGGCACTCTTCCAGGCGTCGGGGAAGGAACAATTGCTCTAGGCTGCATTGAAGATGCTGACTAAGAGATAAAGTAACGGGACCGAAAAGTGCTTGTGGACCCTGTTGCTGCTGCCGTCAGTGCCAGGCACCTTTCACACTTTGAGGTCCTTGATGATCGACTCAACCTCTGTGGTTTTAACAGGCTCGAGGGAGGGGGGGGGGGGGGGTTGGTCGTAGATAGGGCATTCCTACGTTCTAATTCACGGTCTACCGCGGCGATGTGGACAGGATCAACGTGATCATTAGCGGGGGTGCACTGGGCTTCGAGGCTCTCCGCCAAGCATTTGGCCTTCTCCTCGTCTTTGAATGCTAGTGGGAGATCGATTCTATTGAGAGGGGGCATTACGGTGATGGTGTCGGATTTAAGCTTTCTCGCCAACCCCCAGTAGGCCTGGTGGGTCGGTGAGATTTCGGATAATAAGTCGTCCCAACGCTGTTCGCGCAGCTCGCTAATGCGCGTCCTGAACAAGCGGTGGCCAAGGTGGTGCTCAAGGTGGCTTTGCATTCAGCGTTGGGGAATGCATCGTAGGCTCTAATGGCTGCGTTCTTTGTCATCAACAGCCTCTTCACGTCGTCGGGCAGGGCCCAGCGGCAGATATCCTCCGCTGGGACCTCCCTAGAGGACTCACCGATATCGATGTTGAGGTGGCTGGTGAGGGCATCGATCGAGCGAGCATCGTTGTTGGGGGTGATTATGTCGTCAGGGATGCGATCGAGATCGGATAAACTGATAGTTTTTAGGGCTTCTCCCAAACGCTTCCAGTCCACTATCGTCTTGGTCGGTGGGAGGATAGGTAGCCCGACCCGACAGACGGATCGGGCTACCGGTAATGTAGCTAGATAGTGCCGAGAGTAATGACTGATATGGAGATACTACTCTTCCAATACCGATCCTCACGACCCTCAAAATGCCTCAGTACCACAGACCTTTAAAGTACCGGTCGTGCATATACATTGGTTAGATTCGAAATAAGTAAAAGACATGTTCATCATAATTATTCTGATGTAAAGTTAAAACTATTAACTAGTGGCTCTGTGAGCTGTAGACCTCGCAATTTTGTCTTTGCATAGCTTTTACCAATCTATAAAAAAAAACCTTAGAAAGTAATGGTCTTTTGCAAGTGATTTAAGGATACTGAATTGATAATTTGAATGGAGTCGACTATGATCACCCAGGTGATTACATTCACGGACAAAAAAGAGTCACCTATGATTACCCAGGTGATATCACCCAGGTGATCATAGTGGAATGGACCAATAAAGGTTCATCGAGCACCTTAAAATAAAACATTTGGGCGCTTAGATGATTTCTTACTGTATTAAATACCTAACAGTTTAGGTCTAAATCATAGTTATATTCCAAAAGCTTATGAAATTCCCTGTGATTTGATGTGACACAGGAAACTTGCGTTTTTTTTTTATTATTTGCCACCCCCTCACAACCCCGACCCCTCGTAGTTAAATAAGGGTAACAATATTTTTTTTGACATTTTTGAATATCTTTCTAAATGGCTGAAATATGTTTTTTTTATTCGTTTTCAACACCTATTTCTCCGCCAATTGTTTTTTTTTCTAAAATCTGAATCGATTATAAAAACATAATTATAGTTATAGAACCTGCACACAATATTTATCGAGAATCGGTTGAGAATCGCGACCTAAAGAGGAGAACAGCCGGACATCCGCCGGACATACGAAATCATTTTTGCCCAAGCTGAAAAGAAAAAGCTTCGCTCGCGCTTCGCACTCGCTTGGCCAAATATGTTCCTTACAGTATTTCTAGACGTAATGGCACGAAATACAATCAACAAAAGCACTAAACACGACACTGTTATAAATATAAAACTCACTACGCAGTCAATACTTGCTCGGGTGAACTTTGACGTCAAACTGCATGTACTCACCTAAAATGTAATGACATCGAACCATTTTATCGACTTCTAAAATCGCTCTGTTCATTCATATATGTTCATGATCATCGGGTGGCGCTATTTCTAACATTGGCGCAATACTGAGCGCATACATGCGCGTGCGCGCGTTAGAAACAATTTATGAAATTCTATTCTAACCCAATACAAATAAGGTTGGAATTCCGCTAGGCTACATTGCGGCTTTTGGCAGCATCGGTACTAGAGAGGTAGAATAGACTGTTCTACATTTACGCAATTATACCGACCCGCACTTGATACCCTGTTTCATTAAAGTCATGCGGACAAACATCAACACACCACAAATATTCAAAATCCGAGAACAAACATAAATGATTATCACGCAAATGTTTGCCCGACCAGGATTCGCACCAGGGGGCGCGAGGGGTCTAAGAACACGATTGCAGCAAGAAGTCACTTGAACGAGTGTCATAATAGTCTTTTCTTTCCACTACAACGAAAACTTTAGTCAAAACTACGACAAAACTTAAAGATTAAGTTTTTATCATGAGCTTATACAAGGTTTTCTGGTTACGTTATAGGTGAACAATTGTGATATTAATTTGTAGTGGGAAGAAAATATAATTATGGATCCTCAATTATGGACCAAAGTGATCCTTCATCCCAACAAGAACTTAAGAAATTGAAATAAACATCAATGGAATTAAATTTAAACAATATTTGTAACATAATTTACACTACTTTACAAAAAAAAAATAACAACTACACTAATTTGATATAAAAAATACTGTTTGTACGCCTGCCTTCAGATTATGGCGTTCAAAAAACCAACACTGCTTTTCAACACATGCCATGAATAAGGGAAACCCCAAACTCCAACATCACCACAGTTGACTTAACTTCCTTCGTCAACCTGATCTTCTGCGGCTCTATTTGTCGAATTGATTCACCTTAACAAAGCAACACCCCTGACCTAAATAAACTCGTCGCTGTGAGGAGTGATAACTTGAGGTTTCTCAGGATTGAAATGGTTGAGGATAGAAAGGCCGTGTGGTAAATTCATTGTCGTGTTATTTTTATGTGATGTCCTATTAACAGCACTAATATCTACACTAATACTAAAAGAGAAAGATTTGTTTTTTGTATAACTGTATGTTTTTAATGGATAAACTCCAAAATTACTGAACCAGTTTAAAAATTCTTTCATCTTTAGAATGCTACGTTATCAGCGAGTAACATAGACTGCATTTTATGTTTCAAGATAAAATATTACAGCATAAGTAGGTGGCATAAGTCTAGAGTCAGAATCAGTTGTGAGTGTCAACGTCAGATCTGTCAGTAGTGCGTTTGATCGTGATTCATCCAGTTGTTCTCGAGAGTCGAGACAGCGCCTGCGCCGGGTGTGTGCACTTATTGTAACAAAACAAAATGGCGGACATCAACGAAAATTGCACGTGGATTGAAATTCGTTAAATTCTGCGAGATATTATCAATTTGCTCTTGTACGATATCATCACGGTCTCGGAGGATATTTTTAAAGTGGACTGTATCAGGTAAAGTATCGACAAACAATTAAGTAAAAGACCCGCGAATCATTTGAACTTTTAAATTTAAAAAAAAATCACTCCCCTTCATACTATTTCCAGGCTTACGACTGGCAGGATGTTATTAATATTTTTTTTTATGTTATACATGTAAGTAGATAATAAATAGTATGTAGTTTAGAAGTACATTTACTTTTAGTTACTTATTTGCACTGGAATCTATTTTAACTTAAATCTATCTATAAATCTATCTATATCCTTATACTAAAACTGTAACAGATCCAATACTGGACATTGACGATATTTTGATATATTTTTTGGAGGGTAATCTTTATTCGATACTGGAGCTCAAAACAGTTGTTTTTTTTCATTTTTCTGTCTGTCTCTCTGTACCTTAGCCGCGCATCACGCCGAAACTACTGAATGAATTCAAATGAAACTTGTATGAGTTGAGTTCATACTATAAGGTAGGACATTAGATACTTTTCATCCCGAAAAATAAAAGTGTTCCCGCAGGATAGTGGTTAAAAATTATTTAAAAGAACACTTATCACGTTGTAACTAATGGACAGATTTTGATGCAACTTGGCACAGTCATACTTTATATGATGGTTAAAATTGAGGATGCTTTTTATCCCGAGAAAATAAAGGGTTTTGCGGGATAGGGGTCCAAAGTTATGTTAATTTAATTAAATATCTTATATATACTTATAATAAAGCTTATAATGAGTACGAAAAAAAACTGTACAAAGATGATTAAATAAAAAGGTCTAGGATACTTAAAATAAGCTACTGAACCAGAATATAACATTTTTTTTAAATCATTTCTGTCTGTTTTTTGTCCGTTTGTCTGTATATTTGTTTGTTCGCGTATCACGTACAAACTACTGGCCTGATTGCGATGCAGATTTCACTGTTGGTTAGCTTATGATTTGACTCAAAAACTGGTGCACTGGTGTGGGATTGAGATACCAAATCTCAATCCAATTAGTAGAAGTCAGCAATCGATAAAATATTTTTGACAGCTGAAGGAATTTTGATCAAATGTTCGATTTTAGGTCTTGGAATAGTACATAAGCCTCCTTTTAATTAAACGACATTTAAACTACAGATTTAACGTAGAGAAATGATCACGCTTGCGAAGGCGCGGGTACAGGTAGCCCTTTATATAGAAAAAACTATTGCCGTGCATTAGTCTCGCAAAAACTCAAGAATGGCTCGACCGATTTGAATAATATTGTTTTGTTGGTTTCTTAATTGTACGGATGAGTTTTAAAACAAAAAAAAAAGTTTTTTTTTAAATGTACCAGTTGTTAGTCTATGTGTGTGTGTGAGAGAGAGAGAGAGGATGGTTGTGTATCATTGTATATTTGTTACTTCTTCACGCTCAACGGATTTTGATGAAATTTGGTATGAAGATAACCTTATACCTGCCTTGGACACATTATCATCCACTCTGTTGAAACCGCGGGGCGCAGCTAGTTAAAAATAAACAATTAAGAGGGTGATAAACATGTAATGCAACGCAACGATGCAAATTGCATGAACTCATGTAAAAAAACTAGAATTAAATAATTAAAAAACATCAAAAATGCTTCAAATCACATCAAGGGGAAGAGCACTTGTCTAAACTTTGTCCCTTGTCATTCAACCGTCATTCACAGCACTGTTCCAGATGTCCACCAACAGGTTGGATGAATCGACGGAATCCATCTCCCGCCCAAACATCCGTCGATCCGCCCAAGAAATACGTCCCAGATCGGACCCTTTCAATTAATTACTTTTTCCATTTACGAGAATTTTGGCCCATCTTGGGTATTTTTTGTGATTGGCGTATTTTGTTTTACGATATTAAGTGAATAAATGATTGAAGTTATATTTACACCACCACATCCTACAATAAGCGATGGTAGCCGAGAGGTATACAAGAGCGCGTTAGAATCCGATCAGGTACGATTCTCGGTTCCGCAAAGATTCCCTCCGTGCTTCGGAGGGCACGTTATGTTGTCGGACCCGGCTTACATTGATTAACTGACAAACTTTCAGCAGAAGAAACGAAACGTATAGTGCATTATGACCCTGTTGCATTAGTGATCAATTTTGTTCACACATACTTGCGTAATAAAATACATGTTTTGTATTTTAGTACGCAACGGCATTGCCCGCCCAGGCAAAGACAATAAGTATTGTACGTGTGATTGCAAGGCATTGTGTATGTATATTCCAATCTTCATCAAAATTCGTTCTACCGTAACGAAGCAAATTAGCAACAAACTTACATACTAACATATCTACAATAATCTACACACTTACGGACTTTCGCATATAGTAGAATACTAAACTATTAACATTGACCTCACAGAGCGTGCCCATTCCCCTAATATTTCGCTATAAACGTATAAACCACTCAAATAACCAGTATTTCCAAAAGCAATTCAGTAATCACATTAAGCTCTCACGTCTCACCCATATAATAACACATATAAACACATATAAGCTCATATAATAATATGCCAGGTGCACTCCGAACTCAGGATTAGTAAAACGAAAATTTATAGCTCTCCTGCGGTGTATGAAATGGTGAAGTACACACGAGGAGAACCAGTGGGTTGGATTCGGGTAGCATAGTCTATGAAACGCACTGTGCGTGTGTAAAGTAGGCTATGACACAAAAAATAACAATTTTATAAATATAAATAGACAGAAAGATAAAAACACACATCACAACAAGACATTAGTTCAAAAACAAACCCCGACTCCGGTCGGGTAAGAAATAGCCATTGACCCTCTTGCTATGAAGACGAGTCGATTGATACCTCGCTTGTCAAAATCGGACCAATATGGGCTGCACTATGGTAGAACATTTAAATTCATTACCCATCCATCATAATAATATGCAAAAAACTATCGATTAACCAGAATGTTGCTCTAAAATTAACCTAATTATATAATCAAGTCGTCTTATCACACTAATAATAAAGACTCAATACGCGCGGTACCTGTTGTTACCAAAATTTTGAATAAAAACCGGTTTAAAGGCGAAATTTTGTATGTATGTTTGTTACTCTTTCACGCTCAAACGGCTGAACTGATTTAGATGAAATTTGGCATCAGGATAGGTTATATGCTGGATTAACACATAGGATAATTAATCATCGTAATAATTCACTTATTCGAGCTCAAACGGCTGAACCGATTTGGATAAAATTTGGTACCAGGATAGCTTATATCTTTGATTAACACTTAGGCTACTATTCATCATCATCATAAGGTAAAACCGAGGGCGCAGCTAGTTATATATAAAACTCAGCTCACCTTAAAATAATATTTTACCCAAAGCACATTTCTTAACAACAACGTAAGAAAAACATTGGCGACTAAAATCATAACATGAAATTCCCCGAACAAGGATCAAACAAATATGAAACGTAAACCTTACCTACGTAACTACATTATATTTATTCATAGGCATATATTTTATTTGAAGGCATCTCTGGAATGTTGGTACAACTTTTCCATCTCCATTTCGCTTGACGTACCAAAGGACTATTCTATTTTGATCTAATCCCATCAAGTAATTCGTTCTTCCATAAAAATGTGCAATAAACAGAGGCAGATAAAACCTTTGGAGGGGACATCAAAAAACTTTCCAAGCTTTTATGGCACATGATGTATAGTAATGTAAGGGTGGTAACACCTCGATGGCCGATGTTTTATTACGAGGCTTTATGATTTTATGTCAAACGTCTAATTGACAGAGCGAGCGCGAAGCCCGAGCGAAGCGTCTCCATTTCAGCTTGGGCAAAAATTCTTTCGTATGTGTTTCCGGATGTCCGGCTGTTTTCTCAACTAATCTAGACGAAACTTGGTGTACAGGTTAAACGAATGGGGGGAAGAGGGACTTCCTCCAAAAAGGGGCTAAAGGGAGGCTACTGAATATCTCCGCCTTATTAGATCCGATTTCAATGGTATTTTTTTTATTTGTAAAGTAGTAACATTAAGATGGCCTCATAAAAAATTGCTGAAGATCAGATGAGTATCTTCGGCGTGATGAGCAGAATAGCTCCTCAAAAAACAGTAAATTGCTCACTTTTAGGTTTCTACCAGTGGAATCAGCCCTTTACCTACTGGGTAGGGATTGCTGGAGCACCTTGGTTATTAAGTTAGTTTTACAATAAAGTAACTAGATAGCGCTACTGTGCACTGCTAGATTGTTTGCAAAAAGTTTGTGCAAGCGAGGTCTACAGTTCACAGAGCCACTAGTGTATGTTTGTATGTCAATTTTTCTTAAACTGTTGATCCAACCTTCATGAAAACTTAATTAAAAAAGGGTCCATGATAATTAAATAATTTGAATTCATACTAGCTGTGCCCGCGGCTTTGCCCGCGTGGTCGTTTCTTTGAGATAAAAGTAACCTAAATGTTATTCCAGGCAATAAAGTCTTACCAAATTTCATTCAGCCGTCAAATAGTTTTTATCGATTGCTTAACTCCTATACTCGTTGGATTGAGATACTAAGTAACCAGTTTTTAAATCAAACTTTAAGCTATACACCAGTGAAAACCACATTGCAATTGGTCCAGTACCAACACAGTACAGTTTTTACGTGATGCGCAAACAGACAAACACATAAACAGTCAACAAGACAGACACGATTAACAGAAAAACTTATTCTGTAGCTTATTTGAATACGTACACCATTATTTTTTCAATTATTTTTTTAGAACTATTTTTTGGTAGGTTCTTACTGCTTTGGATTGTGTGTGGGGGGGGGGGAGGGGGGGGGGAATTTGTACGCGTGCAAAGCCACGAAGTGCAGTTAGTTACATTATAAATAAGTTTTGTCTGCGGATTTATCAAGTTCAAGGACATGTGACATCCGCCAACCCGGACCAGGCGTGAGGCTGAAACACTTAAGAAAAGAGAAAAGGGTTAAAAGGGGTTATTTTTCGGACACCTTCACAAAATAAGTGACAAAGAGAGATAAGGTAAGTAGGTAAATCCCTTATTCGTCTTTCACGGTTCCCTACTTCTTCCTTAATGTCAGTGTTGCAAGTTCCAACCATCGTGCACTGAGTTGAGCATTATTCAGAAATCAAAGTAAATTGCCAGTAGCAACATTTATCAAGTCTAATACTTAACGTATCATGAATAAGGGAACTTATAGATTCACACAGCGCAAGCTACTGCACAGACAATATAAACAGTTGCTCGGAGCATTGTGTATTGTGTATATGTCAGTAGCTTTTCTCGCCTCGGCTGTTTATGTTATGAGAGTAGCATACCTACCTAGTCACATTGCGAGTTGTGAGTTTAACTTCTGAATGAAATGCTTTGATTTTTGACAAGCAAGCTATTGATGTGACATAAAAGCTACTGACGAGGTGGAAAGGTGACAAAAAGCAAAGAATGGTACAAAAATAGTCTAGTAGCTTGGAAGCGAGGTACTATTGCATAACATTAAACTATCGAGATAAATAGATCGATGGTAGCCTAAAGGTTCAATAGATAGATAGATAGATAGATAGATAGATAGATAGATAGATAGATAGATAGGTACATAGATAGATAGATAGATAGATAGATAGATAGATAGATAGATAGATAGATAGATAGATAGATAGATAGATAGATAGATAGATAGATAGATAACACTTTATTGTACCAAATGAAACACTTACAAACAAAAATAAACTTAAAAATATAGTACAATCGGCCGCCTTATCACTAAGCAGCGATCTCTTCCAGGCAACCGTAGGCTATATTGAGACACATGACTATATAATAGAGGCAGTAAAATAGTGCAACTCAGTATCCAATGATACCGAGTTCGGCCTTGAGATCCGCACCAGTGTGCTTTCTATCCATCGCTTCTTGCTTCGTAGGTTTAAGCTGTCAATCTCGGCTGTTATTGATTAATAGCAGTCGCTAAGCCATATCAGAGGCCCTCGGGCGACTTGACAAACTGTGACACCAGAGGCCAGCACTACCTCATACGACAAACAAAAATTAAACGAGTAGCTGTACTGTAGTAGCTAAACCACCGAACTCGCACTGTGTAAACCATTCACTAACTACTTATATGAGGGTTCTGAAAATGTATGAATAACAATCATTTTTATCAAAAGAACTTTTACATCGCAGTATTTACGAGTAAATAATAATACCTAAGTAAATGCCGCGAGAAAACAGCTAGCTACAAAGAAGTTTGCTAATTCAATTTAAGTTACTTGAATAGCCCCCATTCTATCCCAAAGTAATTGTTTTAAAAGCCCACAAGACCTTTTACCATAATAAGGTAGGTATAAAACAGCCGCTGCAAAACTATTCGCACTTTTTGTTTGTTCTGCCAACTTTTGCGAAAGCATTTTCAGCTCTCATTTAAAGCGCTTCCATTACGGCCCAAACTTATTTGCGGGCCATAACTCCTAGCGTATTCTAGCAGCGTTACCGTGAATGCAAATTTGCGCTTTAAATTTAACGAGTTAGAGTTCAAAATGAAATCTGACGCTTCAGGCGATGCGTGCAAAATAGCTCGAGACATGGTGAAAGAATATGCGTGACGTTCTTCAATGCTGCTCTGTTACAACCAATTTTGGACCGTATTTTTAGTGCTACATAGTTGAATTTTGAGTGTCGCTTTCGTTTGGGGTATGAGGGGTGATCCTCTAATCTTTGAGTCAGCATCTCTGGGCCCACAAACTCCTTAAAGTGCTATTTTCGAGGCTTATAGCTAAATGGAACACAACTTTTTCATCCTGGGAAGCGCGAAAATTGCTAAAGAGCTAAGGATCAGAGGGCGTTGATTTCTTTAGTTCTTAGGGTTCCGTAGCCAAGTAACGAAAACTGAAACTATAGAATTTGATTATAATGTATAATGTGGCCATACACGCAACGGTATTACTGTTTAGATATACTCGTCATATTATCCATATCCGAACCAAGGTTGCTAATGAATATAGCACAATCCAAGATCGATTGTCCTGATTTAGTTGCTAAATTAAGTTTATAATTATGTTCCTCCTGCTCAAGCTAGACTCAGAAAATTTCTCCACACACCATTCGCACTAAATATCGTAAAAAAACTTTTATATTACGATCGTCTTTAGCTTTTAATAAATTTGATAAATCAGGCCACTCCTCTATAGATCTTTATACTAGTGAGCTGAATTCAATTAACCAGGCGTTTATCAATAAATTTAAATAAAAAAAGAAAAAAAAAGTTGATATAAGAAACTACTGTCTTTCATGTAGCTTTTTTTTATGTACGTATATTACTTACCTACCTATTTATTAGCATAATGCTTGTTTATTTCTTCGAATGTATTTTTTACTACCTGAGGAGGCTTGATAGTGGCTTTTGCTGAGTTATTTTGTTTTAAGACTATTTTGTTACGATAGCTGTAAGCCCCCAAAATATAATTAAAAAAATATAAAATGAAACTCAATAATTATGGTCTACACATGTAACTACAGACCTATAATGTAGTCTCTTCATTCAGTTTCAGTCACACACCTCAAATTGAACTTGCTTGAGCGAAGCGGGTCTTTATAACAACTTAGACAAAACGGCATTTCATGTAATCTTTGTTCGACAATAACTTGTGCCAGAGACTAAGATTTAAAAAAAAGTGTGATTAGGTAGCTAATAATAATTATATTTTGAAGCTAGTATTAAATGCTGTCAATCGGTTAGGGGTACTATGAATACTACTTACAATACATGCATATTCTTTTAAATGGTGTCTGTCTGTTTGTTCGCACATAACGTAAGAACCGATTGCAATGTGGTTTTCACTGTTGGATCTAAGTGATCCAACAGTGAAACCTCATCGCAATCGGTCAAATATTTTTTTACGTGATGAGTGAACAAACATAATTATAGAAAAACAGACAAACAACAGACAGATACGATTTAAAAAAATGATATGTTCTTGTTCAGTAGCTTATTTACAGTACCCTAGAGCATTCTTTTTACTACCTTCTTTGTACAGAAATGTATGGTACAGACCTTTTGGTTATAGTAAGACCTTTGTACAGATCTTTTCGTTCTTCTTGCTTTATTATAAGTATATACATAGATATAGATTACAGCCGGACCGACAACCAACTTAATTTATATGCTGAAGTGTGAGGTTGGCCACTTTTAGCTATTTAGCCCTAATGAAATGTAGTTATATGGAGATTTATTTTTAAAGCGATCTAGTCATATTGAGATGTAGTCCTAAAGCTTCTAATCCCTTAAAGTGCCCCTGGAGCATAGAGTGATGGAAATCCGCATATAACTTGGAAAACTCAAGCCAAGGAACAAACCCGGTATCGTTGGATTACGTGTACCACTCGGCTACCACCGGGATATACTGACAGATGACATTACTATACTACGGAACCCTCCAATGGTGCGTGTACTCACTAACCTTTTCCGTTAGAATTATAGGGCTGTCTATGTCGGGTGATGAATTAGAATGTAGCTTTCTTATGTGGCTTTCTTTGTTGCTATTGTGGGTTCGTTGTTATGTAGATGTAATGCGGAGATCTTTGTTGCGTATAAATCACGGGCTAGGGTGTAGGGTGCGTTTGCATTGTCAGTTGACAGCTCATTGACGTTTACAAATTTGGTTCGTGTGGAGTTTGGTATATTTTTCAACTGACTTCAAGAGGACGTTCTCAATTCAACCCGTATGTTTTTTTTTTGAAGTGAAACTTCTTATGCGACTTCCAACAAGGTTGCGTTAAACGTTTAACGCTACCATGGAGGCCTTCCTATTTTAATTTCCACATTACGAAGTTTTACTTCTTCCGCGCGGAGGGACTCCACGATCGTTTTTTTGTATGTATGTTACGCGATATATCTGGCAATTGAGGATCGATTTCAAAAATTCTTTTTTTATGGATAGGTTATGCTTCAGGGGCAGTCCCATTTAAATTTCATGAAAATATTCCACCTCTAAGGATGGAAAATTAGGGGATGACTGAATTTTATTAACTTTCACCCACTTTATGACGTGATATCTCCGTCAAATGTGGGTCAATATTGAAGTTTTTTTTTAATAGATTAGGATATGCTTTAGGTATGGTCCCATATATATAATTTGGTGCAGATCTGATGAAGATCTTTGGAGATTCAATGGATAACAGCAAGTCACTATCGATTGTTGTAATCTCATGTTCATGTATTGTTTATGCCACTCAAAATAGAGAAGTAAAATAAACAACAAAGTATAAACCGACTTCAAAAATAATAAAATAATCATAAGTGGGAAACAGTTAAGGAAGTCGGTGCCCACTTTTCTTAAATCTAACCAAATCAACGGCACAGACTTCCTTAACTGTGTCCCACATAAGATTATTTTATTCATTTAGAAGTCCGTTTATACTTTATTTTAAAATTGAAATTTTATTTTATTAGGGAGAAGTTTTCGAGCAATTAGATAGCTGATTATCATATCGTGTCATTGGTGCGACTCAAATAAATACAAGTTGCTAGATAAGTTGCCAGGTCTACAACGCTTTGGGTTGCGTCATTTTAGTGTTCCATCGTGCAGGAAGTGGGGCACGACGGACACGACAGCAGATGGTTCATAGTCTGTCTTCAGTCTCCACAGGAATTGTATGCACTTTGGGACTCGTCTATACCTCATTTGGCCATATTATGCCTACAACGGCTGACATTGGTCCGGAGTCGATTCAACGATTTCCAAACGAGACATTGCAGGCTATGGCCAGCTGGAAGTTGTACTGCTGGCATTATGTAGTTGGTAGGGGCAGGGTGCTCAGGTGCCCACAGGCTAAGCCTCGCGCTGGGTGGCTCCACACAAACACACACCTCCACATAGGTACTCACACATCACGCAGTTTTGATTTTGTTTTGAATAGGTGGTATTTTGTGGGTTTTTTTTCACTGTTTTATATTATCATGATAACCTAGTTGTAATATAACTCATATTGCTAATATTTTGGCAAATACCTCAATCTGAATAAGGGGTTTATTAAAAAACGGCGCTGCGGACGCATGAAAATATGAACGCAGCACATGCTGAAGATACCCTATTGCCCTATTGTTTTCGATGTATGTCGCCGGACGTTTTTTTTCTACTGTCCTGTCATAATAATGGATTAATAAGTATTAAGTATGATAGTGAAAAAAAAAAATTATTTTTCCTTTCCTTAAAATAGTGGGGTGAGTCGAATCGTAGAGTAACCTGGGTAATGGAAATTCGACTCGCCCCACGATTTTATTTTATTTTATTAGTTTTCAGTACTTTATTAAAACCGTTTAACTTATATTTTTTAAATTATTTTATATTGGTATAGATGTGTCTGATTGTCAATGAAACTTGATCAAGGTTATCTAATGAGGCTACTAAAACAAGTCGTCAGTAAACTTATTAAAACTAAAAAGTATCCATACAACAAAACATAACTTTCTAAAGAATATAAAATAGTTACCTCTTTTCTCTTCAAATAGTGAGATAAATTTCAAAATCGGAACACACAGCTCCAAATCAGCCAGTTACCGGCAACTGGCGTCCGCTCGGGCGTTTCCGCCGAGTCCCGACCGACGACGTCCGCCCGTTTGAATTTGGAACAATGCGAATACCCGCGGATTTCTAGAAGTAAAGCGTCAGGGCTGTCGATTCTGGAATCAGTTGTTGACAATCAGTTAATTCGTGACACTTGGCAGAAATTTAATTGAAGCTATATAAAGAAGGTATTCGTTTTTAATATAAATTTATCACCTTAATAATACTACTATAATTAATATTTACTTCCCAGTTTTCCAGTAGATGGACCGGTAATTGGCTGATGATGATGACGCATCGATATCTCTTTAAAAATAACAATAAAATGAAAATATAATATAAAAAGTTATGAATATAAAATTAAAATAGTAAAATATTTTTTCATAAACGCCGCAATCTCATAGCGTCTAATATTACGTTCATCAAAGAAATGATGAATCGTATTTTCTTTCATCTACTGTAAACTTTCTATCGAAATAAACTGTTTAACCTTGGGCGAATGCGGTTTTGGAATATTTGGACTAATTTATAAATACAGAATGATTAAATGATTTTCCATACACAAAATCTGTATATGAGGAAGGTGAGAGAAACAAACAAAGAATTAAAAAATAAACATATTAATTTTTGCAATATTTGCAAAAATAGTCGCATTTGGCCCGTACGGGATACCGATAGCCGATGATTTAAAATGTAATCGTAATAAACTGTTTAAAATATGCATTTGCAATTACAATACCATGAAAGTGGTCTTTTATTTTGCTTACAGCATTATAGTATTTAGCACTATGGTGTCAGCCCTAAATATTGGCAATCGTATGGCATGTGTTGATCGGAAGTGCGGATGTGCGAAGTTTACGTGTTTACTCGCGTTCCAAATTTGAAATGTTTCGAATGTGTTCTAAACTCGAATGAGGAACAGGTGCGATAAGTTTGTTTCGTTTATCGCGCCATTTTTAGATTATTTCCAGCCAGTTGGAAAGAACAAGAGCGAAATTTTAACTGATAAATCTTGCAGCGTCTTGAAATATCATTTCTACAGAACTTTTAAGTAAATATTTTTCTAAGTTTTTTTGATAAAACTATGTAAGCTAGGCCTAAAGTCTGGTTAAAAAATTAATTTAAAAAATCATGTAATTGAAACTTAATTTCCTTCCTACAATATTTTACCAGCCTTGTTGCCTGCCCAACGAGTGAAAAAATATATATAATACAATGTCGTTTCGAGTTTGGACGTCAAAATCGTCAACACAGAATACTTACTAATCTTACCCGGTTTTTTTCACCAAAGGAGGTTGAATTACGATTACTGGCGTTAAACATTTTAAAAGTAAGCGTAATTCAACCTACTTGCGATGAACAGAATAATACTATAGACTGTGCTATAGACAAAATGGTATGTCAATATAAAACCTATAAACAAAACATTATAGCAAAGAGAATAAAGCATGCATTTAAACACACGAGTTTTTGATGGACTTTGAAAGTTTAACTTGCAGTAATTATTGCTTCTCTGTTACCTACTTCAATGGTTTTTACATATTTAACAAGTTTTCATTGTTTTCGGTATAATTAAAAGAGTTAAATGTTACCATTTCAATACTTTCAATTGTATTTCGCTTTTAGCGGCAACAAATACAAGACTTTTTTTTTCCTCTTCTTTTTCACAATACACGTTTTAGCATTTTTTATACCAGTCCTAAAAAGGATTTTTTATCGTGGACGCCTAAGAGCCTAAGCTTATTTGAGTTAAAGGTACTACGACAAAATAATCTCATTACTTGGGTAGGTACTGTATCGCAATCACAATCCTCAAACCCCTTACACCGAAAACCCTAAACCTTTGAGAAGGAAACCTTATTAAAGAAACTGGCGCAAACAAATCAATACCCTTTCCTTTGCCCGTGCATACATCTATCTCAAAATCTCATTGTTAAAAATTGCCGCCTTGGAAATTTCGACAAGAATCACTTACGATCTCTCGGTGGGCGTAGTTAGGGTAAACCAGGGGGTTAGATTCCTCTGCCATGTGAAATTTTATACTTACATAGTTTGAATTTTAAGTATTAATGCTGTATTTCACCAAAATGAACTAATACTGAATTATTTAAACTGGACTTAACGTTCAATTATTTACACTAGACGTTTCGATCAAGTTTTATTGATCCTTAAGGCCTTGATAAGCACATTCCAATAGTATATAATTTATTGGCATAATTTCATTTTTGGCAGGTCAGGCGTGTTTTTTTTTAGGTTTTAAGCTAGTTCTCAATATGGCGTCTGGTAGTCGCCATATTGAATTTTGATTACTGTCATGTCTTTGGTAGCACTCGCAAGATTAAGAGAAACAATTGACGTAAGAATCATCAAAATCAGTCCACGCAATTGGTATTTAGAGTGCCATAAAGGAACAGACATACATACATACAAACATAGGCCGATGAACACAATACCAGTCGGATATAAACGTACGCTCTACTTCTGAAAATCGACTATGAAAAGTTATTACTACATTGCCCCCTCTTAAAATTCTGACTACACCCCACACGGTGTGAAACTCCGTAATGAAAAACCTGCCCGTATACGGCGTGTCCTTTAATATAGCTTAATGGAAGAGGAAAATACAGGGTGATGGAAAACAAATGCCTACGGTCGGCGCACGCTTGCCTGTGTAATGGGGCCATGATAATGGCGAAAGCGGGAGCGGGTTAATTAGTTGATGTATGAGAGACTGATTAGTCGGAATATTTTAGTCTATAGTAAAATTGGTGTCTTTCTTAGTTGAACTTTATCAACAAAAGCACATAGTTTTGCTTTTAGACTGCTTTATCTCAGTCAAAAATTAAAAGGTATTTTACAGGAGGTGCAGGACACGTCAACATCATAAACAGATAGAAAAACATAAAACTTACAATTAAAAACCATCGTAGAAGAAGAAGTGGTACAAAAAAACGAGCGAGTCGTACAGTAGTCGCATACTATGATGTTTAAAATCTGATTGAAGCTCTGTTTATTCATCGCTGTTCAAATTCTGTTTTACCATCGCTGTTCAAGCTGTTGTATCATCGCTTTTCCAGCTCTGATCTATCATTGCTCGGTTTAAGCTCTATTTTATCATATTTTATAGCACCACGCGCGCTCATTAGTCAACTATTTCACTGTAACAGTGAACCAATGAGAGCGCGTGGCAGTTTTTTTCACTTTGTACTAAATCTACTCTCATAGATTTCCGGAAAGCGAGAGAAAGATGTTACACATTCCTTTCATTCCTCACAAAAACAGAATATTCCTTTCTTGTTTCGAATAAGCCATATCAATAGCCGGCTGTTATACATTAATCATGTCTTTGTTTTTTAAATCACTATCAAAAGGAGCAAAAAAATATTTTTCTACTCTCTAAAAAACATTATTTTACCGCAAAATGTCATCGTAGTATGTCGTCGTAATATAAGTTAACAGCGTCCGTGTAAAATTAAACCAGTACTAGGGTATTTAGAATATCAAACGTTTTATGGCACCTATGCCATAAAAAAAATACAAAGCCACTACTAATCACCTAGTTAATTCAACCGCCCATTTAGTGGCCCATCTCTAGCACAATATTATACCCCCGCCGCTTCTTGTAACGATCTGTGCTAGAAATATCTCTTTGTGGCAAAAGGCTCGTAGCTCCAGCATTATTTCACAGTAGTGATGTGACAGTGTGAGTGGATTGGGCGGATATAGAATATCCGGTTAATATAATCGATTTATCAATTTAATGTTTTTTTATTTGTAGTTTAGATATTTGAACGTTCTAATATTAGTTATGATACCATATCGATATTAGCTTCCTATAAGCGTTCTAAACAAAGAGCCCAAGTAGCTACCTATGCTGCATGTCTGTCTGTCACAGTTTTTTTTTATCTAACAATACAGAATAAAGTCTAACACTTGGTGTAGAGGAATAATTCAATTGAAATCCGAACTAGTCATGGTGACTTGAATTGCAATCCAAATTTTATCAACGTAAATTGACTGTATAATAAAATATTCTTGTAAAACTTTCAAACCTCTACGTTGTTTAAGGTTATAAAAAACTAATAAAACCTATCTTATGACCATGGTAGTCGGTATCTGTAAGTTATTAATGAATATTCAGGTCAGTTTGTAATAAAATAAATCTTGAACCGATATTTAGTAAAAACCTGCAAATACTAAAATAATAATTGAGTAGTTTTACCGGATATACCAATTGCCGGATGCCTCCAGCCCTACTTCACACTGTCTCTATCATCACTTCTCACTAAGAGCGAGACAGATGGCGCTGTTTGTAAGCAACATTGAGTAGTTTATGGTACGAGCTATTAATATTTTTCTTTGTTCCTTTCCGCTTTAAAAGGGTAGAGATTAAATACAGGTTGAGTTATGGTTTTCACGTAAAGGTTTTTAGGATTGTGCTTTAGATTTTTTCTGCATTTCTATTTTCTGACTGAATTAACTAACTCACATGATCATTATCAGCCGGAGGACGTCCATTGCTGGTGATAGCCCTGTCCCTCGTGATCGCCATTGGAGAACCTTTTGTTTCCTACGAGCTAAGTTGCCAGTGTTATTAGCTAATTCTGAGAGCTATGTCGGTAGCTTTCCACATTATGGATTTCATCTCGTAATAAATATCCCGAAGTGTGCTCGTTCAGTGACTTTCTTTACTTACTCGTTGAGCTAATAGTTAGTGACCATTTTGTTGTCTCGTAAGTCATCACTGGCAACACACACTGGTGGTAAACTTCATCCTTAGACTGGTTTTATGGCTATAATATTTCTCAACAAGTTGCTTGGTTCACCGCGCTAGTTCGTAGGCGATAATGGGTACCAATACAACGTAATCCTGAATTAGGCAGGTAATAGTGCTCTCAGCGGCAAAGTGCATCGAGCCGGAGTAGAGTGGAGCTCATGGCGTAATCCGAATTAAAGTTAATGGCAGATGTGGCCTTACCAGGTATTGGTATGTTACATTTGCCAAATCTAGAGTTTTTAAGATTTTTGTAGACTATTTTTGTCATTGCAAAAGGTTTACCTCTCAAAGACATGAACAAATAAGATGTTTTTTTTTTCGGTCAATTGCCTTCTAACTACTAATGTACATAATGTAACTTACTACTACATGAAAACGTTGGATAACCCTTAAGGCGGGCTTCTAGCACATTTGAAGGTTTTAAAACCTCTGTAAATCGACTAAAATATAAGAAAAATAAATAAAAAATATATGTTTTATTAAATTTTAATATACACTCTAGAAATTGTAAATTATATAAACGTGATTGAGAATTGTTGGCTCGATAAAAAATAATTCCAAAGATGACTCAAATCGGTATTTAAAAAGTGTCCTGTTAAGTGATACTATCATAAAGACATGTGAAAGTTATTCCAATAGATGTGGCTTTTTATTCTTCAGGAGCTGCATTAAAAAAATATTCTAATTTCGTTCTTATATTTTTCCAAGAAGGAAAAACAACTAAAATTTTGCATTTCGAGCACTAGTCGTCGTCCGCCAGTGTCCGCCGAGGCTTCTCCGGGGAAGGACCTGTGTCGTTTGTCTCCGCAAAAATACCCCTCGCGTTTACATGTATGATCATTGTAGCGTAGAACTGTAAATAAATGTTTGGCGTAGTAAAGTTATCGTATAGGTAAAAATTGTGAGTAACGTATTTTTATTCATTGATGTTGATTTATATTTTCCAAAATAGGTAATAATAATAAAATAATTCAGATTGGAACTGAAAATAAAAATTATATATTAAATAAATATAATAGATACTTATACCTATATCTATCGAAAATAGGTATGTAAATACTTGAAAAGTTGTAAGCAGGTTATTTATTTTTTATAATAATAATTATTAGGTAAGTATTTTGATTTTTAATTATGTAGATAAAAGATTGTTACAAAAAAATAACAAAAAATACTAACCGAATCTTAATCAATTACCTAACTCATTTATTTACAGTATATGATTTACGTTGACGACCTAATCATTTTTTACGCAAGCATGCCACAGTATAAAAAAGTACAGTAGGTAAGATTTTCTGAACAGATTGAGTTACTTAGTTAAAATTCTTTGCTCAATTACCCCAAAATAATACTTGGGTCAGTAATTCAGTATAAAACGATGGGAAATGAAAAAGAAGTGTAGTAAGTTCGCCAGTTCTTTGCCAATTGCTAGTAAAGGTGTTTTTATTTTATTTTATGTATGACATGCATATTCAATGCACATTTCGCCAGTTTTCGACCCTAAATCCAGTTTCGTCCACCTGCTGACTAGTTTTCGACCAATCACTGAAATCAAGGATAAAGTAGAAACAATGTTTTGATAGACGTAGGTAATTAACAAGTAAAAATTGTTATAAAAATACAAAAAACCCGACTGGCGTGCAGGCGTGGGGCGCGGAACACACGACGCAAACGTATGCTCATGCTCGTGTTTTTGCTTTTCAGCCACGCTAGTGGACGGACCTGCAAAAATGATAATAATATAATTTTGACGTTTCATATTTACTTAAATATTTTAAAATAATAGTTGCAATTGCAATATTGGACTATAGTACTAACGTGAAAAGTCTAAAATTGAAAATTTTGTAAGAAGCTTAAAAGACATTTGCTACTATTTAGGAAAAAGAATTGTATTTTTTTGGAATGGTCCTTTAAAGACCTTAATTTTTATACCTCACTCGATAGGTTTGGATGAAAAATACAATATTGCAGCTGTATGCCGTCATATTAGTTTTCTTGACCTTTTATATATTCTTTAGCACTCTCATGATTAATACGAATCCAATGATACCTCATTTATCAAAATCTATCAAGCCGTTTAGGCAAAAATTTAATCTCCTAAGTCACGCCACTGAGTACGGTCTTCAGCTCTCCTCATCCATTTTTTACCAGCCGCTTTTCACGGGTCGTTACTCCACCTGGCCACAGAGCTTCCTACACTACGTTTGCCTAAAAGTGGTCTGCACTCGAGAACTCATATACCCCAACGGTTATTGGTTCTTCGGGAAATGTGACCTCTAAGCAACCTTAAATTTGTGGACTAGTTTTACCATGAGTGTCCACATTTCGGCTCCGTAGGTCATGACTGACGTCAGGCAGTTTGTCAGTTTAGTGGTGGGTCATTGCGTGGGAATCCTCTTTGCTGGGTTCAGGTTTAGAAGCATGCGAGTCATACAATCCACCATAGAAGTCTTCGTTCTCAGACAGAATCTCCGGCTTAGAGACGATGGTTGTACCATTATTGGTATTGAGCTTCGTCAGATGGGACCTACTCAATTAATTGCTGGGCGAAGGCTTTCGACTACCAATTTTGCTCAATCGCCTTTTCTATCAGGTGTGTATTTGAGCATCGGAGGTCACATCACACCAGCTTACTAATCTTCTGATGGAGCTACCTTTTTTCTGACGGTGTGGCTTGTTGATGCTCCCGCTGTTTGTCCATAAGTCGCAGAGCCTCATCTGGGATTTTAGATATCTTGTCCGTACGCTGCAGCTGACAAAATTTTGTGCCTTCTTCCCTAAGGATTCCTACAACTTTTTGGAGTTTCTCATTCAATTAATTTGGGGTTTACAAGGCAGTTTTTTTTAATATAGCTTTTGCCCGCTACTTCGTCTGCGCGGACTACAATTATTTCGAAAAAAGCATCCTATGTTTTTTAGGGTATTAAAAATCAATGCAAAAGTATAGCACCAACGTATAGTATTTTCTTTTGCACCAACGCTCTTGATGCTTTTTGACAGCATTGTACAGCGAGTAATCGATAATTTTCAATTTTTTCCGAGGAGACTTATTATTTTCCGGGATAAAAAGTATCCATTGTGTTATACCACATGTTCGTTTCATACCATGGTATGTTTTGTTTTTTTTTTTTTTCAATAATACGCCTGCGCAAGTGATTTTGTGTATATGTGTTTGTGCTGCTAAGATGGTTGCTACAAAAACACATATTTTTAAAGTATATATATGTCAATATTTATTCTTTTTGTATTTGATGGATAATGAAGCATCAGAAGGTCGAAAAATTGCCGTATAAATGGCAAAAATAACACAAAAAAATGCTGTGCTTTGATGGGAAGAAATAAATACCATCAGCAGACCGCTGATGTGATCTCTGATTTTAGTTTCCATGTCATTCTAATTTGATTACCTTTGTTTCTGTTTTTATATTTGAGTATGATTGGCAATTTCAATTCATTTATTTTAATAAAGGTACAAAACGGTACACTTATGAGCACGTCAACAGAGAAAACATAATATACAAATCCATTATAAACAATAAAAATATCTATAAATTAAAGAATTAAAGTAAATTAATGCTGTAAAAAATATCTTAGAGTTTAGTACTTATGGTCCAAAGTCCAAATTCAGCCATGAAGCCTTGTCACTTAAAAAAACTTTAACACTATAATATGCCTTTTGCATTAAAAGTCCTTTACTTTAGTTTTAAATACGCTGTCAGTTTGAATTAATAGTATTGTTTTCATAAGAAGAGGCCTACGTGCAGCTGTGGACAGATATCTAGGCTGATGATGATGATGAAATCTAAAGAGAAGCAACTAAAATATTCCGATCCACTCATTTGCACAAGCCGCCTCTCACTTACACCAAGATAAGCCGATCGGCCGCAACATCGAAGCAAGATCTAGACCTTGTTCATCGTTTCAATTCTGTCAAGTTCTCATGAAACATTAAAAACAATGCAGTATTTTGTGATAAAATTGTGTATCAATCACAAATTATCCACTCACACAAATTATTCACTCCATGTGAATTATAAAAACGAACATAGTTTTTAAAAAAGGATCGGTAAATTTTTGATAGCTTAGTTTTTGGCAGCACAAGTTTATACATGTGCCTTGTCTCATAGTTGTGACGTTGTCCGCATGTTGTAATCCTGTTTCAATGTTTCCGAGCGTACAGAATATCCAAGAGGTCATACAAACAAGGCAATGTTAAAAATTTCACATGTGAAAATACGTTTCTTAGCGATTACTTAGGGCTAAGCCTATAGATAGCCCTTACAGCTTGTTTCTGTAATACAAAATAACTATTGGTGTCGGTAGCATTGTCCCAGAGCAATAACCCGTACGACATTACAGAGTGAAAATATTGTGAAACATTTTAGTTTATACATACATTAAAAATAATATGCCATATCACACTTTTTCTAATTTTTGCCGTTCTTCCAAATCCGTTCAGCTGATATAGATAAAATAGTTTCAATCATAAATAGGTACACAAACTTTATTAGTATGATATTATTACAGCTATACGTTTATTAGCTGCGCCCAGTGGTTTTACCTAGGTGGAGAAATGATGATGGATGATGATGATAACATATACACAATTTCATCAAAATTCATTCAGCTATATCAGCGCTTAATGATAACAGACACACATAGGTATACTAACAAATATGAATGTTTATATCTGAAATAAATCAAATTGAATATACATAAATGCACACAAACCATTGAATATTTATTATAAGATTAGATTGCAATTACTATAATAATTCAGACCTAGGTACCTACATAACAATTAAACGTACTCAGTAGAAAAGCAAAATTTATTTTTTCTTTCGTACCCACCCAATATAGCGAAAAGCTAAACCAGATTATACCCTAACCTGATCTACATATCTTCTGCATTTACTATACTGTGGCATGCCCAAAGCGCGGGGGGCTTCCCCACTCGCGCCTTGTTTCTCGCTCTTTGCGTCTTTACGCTCGAAACATTTGCGGGGGCTGAGGAAATGTTTTCATACCTACATACTGCCCTAGAAGAGCGCCTTAACATTCCCCATAAAGCCCAAGTGTTTAGGCACACTACATATTGACAGCGTGTACCCAATATACTGGCAGCATTGCCCCGTTGAATTTCTAAGCTGACTCTATCAATGTAGGTGCCAGAATTTTAGGTTTGATCAATATCTGACCTGGTGTAAAGTGATGATGAGGTCGAAGGTGGTATACTCGCTGTCTAGAATGGTACTGGCTTTCAGAACACCACGTTATCCTACGCTTGATCTCAAACACCGTTTGAAGCGGACCCTAGTGGTATAAATTTGAATCATATCGATAGATCCTTATTATCTCATACAATCTGGTCATAAATATATAGATGTAAAATGGATCTATGGAGAATATTTTTTCTCATTAGATCTGTTTGTACAAAGTATTGATTTAATATGGATCTACTGAGAATTTTTCTTCCTGATAGTTCCTTTTTTACAATCATCAGGTTAATGTGGATCTATGATGATCGTAGCTCTCAAACGAATGGACTGATTTTGATGCGTTTTTTTCTGTTTGATAGGTGATGTGATCGAGATAATTCTTAGTTAAATATAACTAAAAAAAAAAATAATAGGGAGGGGGAGGGACGAAGGCGGAGGTGAGAAAAGAGGGGGAGTGGGGGGGGAGGGGTGAAAATCGTAGCTTCCAAAACAAATGGACCGATTTAGCTGTGTTTTTTTGTTTGAAAGCTAGTGTAAACAAGATGGTTCATAGCTATAAACGGGGGGTGGGGGATGGGGGGGGGGGGCTAGCTTTCGAACGAATGGACCGATTAAGCTGCGGTTTTTTATATTTTAAACCTTAGGTAATCGAGATGGTTCTTAGCTTTAATGGGAGGGGGGAAGGGAGGGGCATGGAGGTGATGATCGTAACTCCCAA
This sequence comes from Alsophila aescularia, assembly GCA_946251855.1. NCBI lineage: Eukaryota > Metazoa > Arthropoda > Insecta > Lepidoptera > Geometridae > Alsophila > Alsophila aescularia. Next base: position 12,170,456 of record OX276373.1, read on the forward strand.
ACAAATAGACCGATTTTGATGAGGTTTTTACGTTTGAAAACTGATGTGATCGAGATGGTTCTTAGCTTTATAGGGGGGGGGGGGGGGGGGGGTTGAGAAAAGGGGGGTGAGAATCGTATTTTCCTAACGAATGGACCAATTTATCTGCGGTTTTTCATGTTTCAAAGCTGAGGTAAACGAGATGGTTCTTAGCTGTAATGGGGGTTACGAACGTAGCTCTCAAACGGATGGAAGGATTTTTAGGTTTGAAAACTGATGTGATCGAGATGCTTCCTAGCTAAAATGGGGGGGTGGAAACTCGGGGGTTATATAATTTTTACTTGTTCTTCGTCCATAGACATAATTACATGCAACAATTAATTCATTCATTTGTGTCAAAGTGACCTGGACACAGTAGTGATAAACTGGGGCGAATTTACAGGCCAGTTTCCCACAGTAAAATGTTTACTGATGATGGAATTTTATACCGATATTTTTCTCACCCAAAGCCCGAATCGAAAATCAGGTAACCCTAGTTAACGATAAGTAGGCTAGCTGAACTCTGTTAGGGCAGTAATTAATCGAGGTGGGCCACCGTCGCCAGCTAGGATTAGCTAAATTGACACATTAAACTGCCTAGGGGCTAAATGCAACGTCTAGGTAGCCTAAAGCACAGAATTACTAATAGTACTATACTATAAGGGGCAGTTCTGTGTGCGTGTGTATGTGGGATAGAATGCAAACCGACAAGGGTATTCATTGATTTACTATATAGTATTTCGCTTTAAGAGACTTAAAACCAAGCCTCTCTAATTCCACTCGTCCCTATCATGCGGGAAGCCATAGGCGTCTGCCAGCTGATGTTGTGAGACATGGACGAAATGTGTATTTTTAAACAAATTTAAAAAGTTCGAGGGTTCGTAATTTTTCACATTATATCTCTTTAGAATTCTGAAATAATTTGGATTCTTATTTAACCAAATTCTCAAAATTTTATTTTGGATTTTTCTTATCTTACCCGACTACGTCGAAGCAAGGACGGGGTAATGAGCTTAACAGTCTATGTATGTGGATTTTCCACCATAACGTCGCCCCTATTGGTCTGATTTTGACAAGCTAGGTATCAATCAATTTGTTTTTATGTATAGAGTGTCACAGGCTATTTTTACCCGACCGTAGTCGGGTTTTGTTTTTGAACTAGTACTGACACCTTTATTTTGAACCCATAATAATTTCATCGAAATTGCATCAGTATTGTTTTTATTAAAATCCTTTTGACGTCTGTTGATGGTTTCAAAGAATTATTCCAGTTTATTCAGGCTGCTGATCAATCTAATAATTAATGAAATATATGTACCTACCAAATACCACTTTTTTTTCTTTTTTTTTTAACACTTTGTTTGCCATTCTTCAAGCACTCAGCCAATTTAGTTATAACCCTAACACATTTCAATGTATTTTATATGATTTTTATACTGATAATATAAATATTGTACACGTTTTATTAAAAAACAAACTAAATAAATTAAAGTAAATTTTATTTTTGTTACAGGTAAGACAACTGCAGCACTGATACTGTACCTGCAAGGTTTTTAAAAGCAATTTGCTATAAGTAGAGTATAATTAATTAAGGCGGGGTCAGACCCGAAATCAGCAAAAGGATGAATAGCAAAACGTCGAGAACGACGTAATAAAACAATTTTATGAGAACCAAATAATACTGTGGATAGCAAAGTACACTACCTAAACAAATAACCGAACAGAAATTTCAGAAATGGCTTGGTATTCTTGGCAAAAAATCACGAACTACCACATGAAAATAATTTGTTGCATCGCTGTTCTCGTTATTTTCAGCGACAGCAACAATTTTTTAAAATAATTATTTATCTATCCTATTAAACTAGACAAATAACCGAACACTTTTTTTTTATTGAGTTTTAGATATTGAGATATCGATAAAAAAGCACAGAATTTGTCTATAATCGACTCCCGAACTGCATCACCTCTACCGCTCACACTGCATCTGGACGAGCAGGACAAACTATTAGGAGACTACCCCGCCTGAAGTCTAATTCATATTAAAATGGCACAATTCAAATATATTACACTTTTATCACTGAAAAATTGCTTCTTTTTACCCGACTGCACGGAGGGTTATGAGTTTGGGTTGTATGTATGTTTGTTTGTATGTCTGTACGTTTCTTAAGGACGTCCTACAGCCTAGACGGCTTGACGGTATTTTTAGGTATCATTGGATTTGTCTTGATCATGAAAGTTCTACAGGATATATGAAGTGTCAAGATAACTAATATGGCGTACAGCTGCCATATTGTATTTCCGTCAGAACAAAAAATGACAAAAACCTATCGAGTGAGGTATAAAAATGAACTAAACAGTAACAATTGTCTTACAAGCTTCTTATTTTTTTTTTAGATTATGTAAGTTAACGTAAATAATGTTGCAATTTAATTATTAAGGTAAAGTTAAATATGTAAGTAAAAAATAAACATTGAAATGTAGATAAATAATAGATGCGTCCCGTGGTTTCCCCGCATCCCTCAGGAACCGTGCATGTTTCCAGGATAAAAAGTAGCCTATCCCAACGAGCACAAAGTAGTAGAATTATAACTAAAGGTATGTCAGTGGTAGCTCTATAGCGCGCTATGCAGACCTACAGCTGCTAAAGCTCTGAAGGGGCGCCTTATAGCACCATTATAACAGATCCAGTAGAGTTGCTAAATAGTGCTTGACAGGTGCTTATACGGTGAAAATAGCAGTTAAAAGCTGATATTAGCACTAACTGAATGAATGAACGTCATAATCAATAATCGGAATCGGTTAATCATTCACTCGATTTGGTACACAACGCAGAGTGATTTCGGTGTTTTTATATGGTGAGTATAACTTTGCAGTTTTTAGTTAATTTTTAAAATAGATACTATCGTGTTTTTTTTTAAATAACAAAATATTTTGTAAATTTAAAATGTGGTTTGCCTGATTCATTCCGTTGAAAAACACCGGCAAATTTAATTTACTGTGTTACATATATGGTGCTTTTGGCAAAAAAATGGGCCCTCAATTTATTGAAGATATCATAATAAAACTAATACGAATATGAAGCGTGGTATAACATTTTTATCAAAATTTTGACAAGACTATCGCTGAAATAAGTTAATTTGTAGCTAACTAACAAAAACATGATATTCGAGATCATATTTGAGTGTGCACACAGCAAAAAACAAAAATAGACATTTAAATAAACAAAAATATAAGAACAAATACAGATTTTATCTCAGAAAATGGCGTTTCTGCAATTACAGCCTTTCTAATTTTCACTACAAAAGCCCTCTTTTGTAGAAATTCGTGCTAAAATTCAGTGCTAAGAAGCTCGTAGTTCCACGTTAGTTGCAAAATTATTAGCTCGAGAACTATCACCTCCACATAAGGTTCAATAGAGTTAATTTAATAACCTGGAGTGTGAATTTGATAACACATAAAGCTTACACCTGCATCGCAGCACACTAAAACACAGACAGTAATAGTACATTACTGCCGCGGTCTGTAATGACTGCGTTGCTAGCAGCGATGATGATGGTTGAGAACTTAACTAAGCAAAGCTCGAGGCCATCATCGCATGGCCAGCAGGGCAGTCATTGCGGTTATGTGACTAAATTTGTGGTGGTTCATATTTGACATCCCATTAGATATTGAAAGATAAAGATGTCAGATCAAGAGCATAACGAACAATCTCGGCATCCTGGACCGACATATATATATATATATATATATATATATATATTATATATGTGTACATCTATTATGTATTTTTATTATTATTAATTTTATTAACTAATTTAAGAAAAATACTCTATTTTTCGTGATTGGTCCCTCTGGGCCGTAACTGAAATTCAGCGTCAAGTGTCGAAAACGCTTGGCATTATGCTGAGGCATGACCTTTTCAACACTTAGATATGTTTAATTCATATGTTAATTTGCTACTTTTTTTTATAACTGTTGAATAAACGATTTTTCTTTCTTTCTTTATTTACTACAATAAATAAATATATAGATAAAATTCGTGTAATATTTATTTGAGCCGTTAATATAACGGCGGCCATCACGGTTCTTCCAATTTATTAAAAGCTATTATTCTCTTTATAAGTGCTAATTTTAACTAATTTGGATAACGGTAGCTGTAAGAAGTAAATCAGTTGCACATTTATATCCTATGCAGCACTGCGTTGCATAGTATGCCACGCGGGACCGTAATGCAGCTGAAAGTGCTAAAATAGATACTATTCTAACTATTGTGCAGTCAATAGTGGTATAAAATACTACGTGAAACCATTATGCGGCTTAAAGGGGCAAAAGAGATATAATTCTAACTATTGAGCAGTTAATGGTGCCATAAGGTGACACAAAAATATCTTAGGTTCTTGCTGCGGTCATAAGTTTTAATATTACCTGATGTGTTCTACATTTTTTTTGCCTATTTTTGATCCCCTTATGCCATCTCTTTAGACCTTAAGGCTATAAGGAGAGCTGTAATTTTCACTAATTTGCTGGTTGGGATGTGTTAATCCAGGGTATAAACTACCTCCATTGCAAATTTCATTCAAATCAGTTCAGCCGTTTAAGCGTGAAGAATTTACAAACATACACACACTCGCACACAGATACACACAAACACAAACACACACACACACACACACACACACACACACACACAGACAACACGCACGAAAACACACTTTTTTAATTTTATTTTTCTTTATTATGTATGATCACACCTGATGACAAGTGACGATGTGGCCGAAGGTGTAGCACACTCGCCTAGTAGATACATATTCACTCTAGACACGAACACACCTGGGTAGGGTACAAATAAGACTGATAAATAATACATATAAAACTACTTCACATGTAAACAAACCTGGCAGCTATAACTTTCGCGTCACCTACTTTATTAAGCTATTACATAACTTGCGTCGTCACGAGGACATCCTCAAGTTCCTCAGTTTCCTGCGGAATTTACGACTGGCAATACAACTTCGCAATCATAGTCCCAGATAGTTTCCCGTTTCTATTACCATCTTCTAATAAATATTTCTGAGGAAATAAACATGTCAAGTTAAAAATCTTAAGTTAGTTTTGTATGTGTTTTGTATTCGACTCTACGATCAAGTTGAATTATGTACCTATGACAATTTTGCTTCCATTAATGGTAATTTACAGACCGTTCCAATTTGGACGTTAGAAACATTTGATAATATATAGTTAGATAGATAGATGAACTCTTTATTGAAACACCACAATATAGAAATATACAATTAATAAAGTTAGTCTAATAAAAACATGTTAAAATTCACCTACACCATATTCATGGTCATATCGCTTAAAGCGATCTCTTCCAGACAACCGTGCATGGAGAGGATTAACATAAACAAATTACGGACGGTGGTATTTATTACATAACTATATCTACTAAATTAGAAATGACAACTTAATACCAAAACATAACAACATACAAATATATATTTATATATACATACATAATTATACATATACATGTCTATAAAAATAAATATATACTTCTCAAAATATATACAATGTGATATAATAGTAGCTAGTGTGAAAGGTAGAAGGCTTTTATTTGACTTTTAAACGCATCAACGGAAGGTCCACGTATAATTTAAACTGGCAAATCTTTCCACAATCTAACTGCTTCAACCGTAAAGGAATTATCATAGAATAAGGTCCTATGTATGGAAGATTTTACAAGTAAGTTCTCTGATGACCTTAAAAACCGAGAGTTTGACATGTGAAGGAAATCAGAACGTTCCTTGAGATAATGTGGCGAAGAAAGATGAAACAAAATAGAGTAAAGGAGGGACAATGTATTCCGACGTCGACGTATAGGAAGCCACTTAAGCTTTATTCGAATTTTTACCAAAATTACAAATAAGGTATTTGTCAACATTCAAACAATTATTGTAACAATTGATACTAGTAGTTCTGCGAAGAGTAATCCTCGCGAGCACAAGCACAAACTTTTTAGCAAAAATCTAGCGGTGCACAGTAGCACCATCTAATGATGTTATTGTAAATCTAACATTAATAACGAAGGTGCTCCATCAATCCCTACTTAATAGGCAAAGGGCTGATTCCACTGGTAGAAACCTGAAAGAGCAATTTACTGCATTTTGAGGAGCTATTCTGCTCATCACGCCGAAGATACTCAAAAGATACTCAAAAATAACCATCGAAATCGGATCTAATAGGCGGAGATATTCAGTAGTTTAAAAAATTCGTTAAAACCAAGTTTCATCCAGATCTGTTGTAAAATACGACCTGTAGAAGAGTACCAACAATCAGACAGATGAAAGCAAATTGATTGTACTTGAAGCAGAGATGAGCTCGCTTCGCTCGCTCGGTCAATTATTTTCTCAATTCAAAGGTTGCCTGGGAAATATCGTTCTTTTTCTGAGTGTGAGTGATCTATCTAAATATGATACGGAAAATACCAACTATCTACATATATACTAAGAAACTCAAAACAAGCATGAATTAAAACATACATAACCACCGCTTTCATTATAGCTAAAAACTATCTCAATCACATCAGCTTTAGACAGACCCACACACGGATACACACCCTAAACCTATAACAACCCTCTGTTTTCGCGTTTGCTTAATAAACAACCTTTATCTTAAACATACTTGCATAGTAACTTAAATGACCAACCTTCTTCTTAAACGCTATTTAGATCCCAAAAAGTATTTATGCAATTCAATACTGCCTGAATCCAAATAGCTTTTATAATGCTGTGAAACTCTAACTCATACAGGTGTCTTGCTGTTCTATGACTAATTCATACAAGTCGTTATTATTAAACAGGTAAGAAAGTGCCACCTAGCGTCATCTTTCGTGACAAGATTATGGGACGAAAATATATGTCTAAATATCTGTCTAAATTTCATTAACTAGGGTGACGAAAACCCAGATAGGGTAGTAGTACCTAGATGTGAACATCTCCTATGAATGAACACTTTGTCTTTTTTTTGTAAATAATAAGGTTTCCGCAACACAGACAGAAGCACAGAAGCGCGTACTACAGTATTAGAAGGATTTTATTGCTGTGGCAGAACATATTTTAAATCTGGAATGAAGCTACTTCTACCTCATTAGTCATTTATAGATGGTGAAATATTTTCCAGTCGTGTGTACTGTGCTGCGCCATCTTCAAGTAAAAAGCACAAATTAAAAAATATATAACCCTGACCCAAATTTATAGCTAAGAACCATCTCGTTTACCTCAGCTTTGAAACATAAAAAACCGCAGCTAAATCAGTCAATTCGTTTTTAAGCTACGATTTTCACCCCTCTTTTCTCAGCTCCCCTCCTAAGAAGCTGATGTTTATTTTATTCTGTTTCTCACTCATTCAGGTATCGATATTGATAACCTTTATCAAATAACTAGTATCCCCCTTACTACAGTAATTTAACATTTCAGCTGGACTGGAGCATTAAGCGTTCATTCAATAGTACAGTTACCCTCTAAGTTAAAGGTCTATTAGGAATTTGCAGACTTTCGCTTTTTTACCATAAATTTAATACTTTACTTACAAATAAAAAAACTAAATAAACAGGTAATTAAAGTTTGCGTTTGTAAGTTTTTCAATTATTTTTAAATCAAAGTCGGCTAATATATAAAGTTACGAGTATATATGAAATTGAAGTCCGCAAAGGCCGAACTTTGAAATTTATTTATAATTATGTAAAAGGTTGGCAAAATGCGAGGTAAAAATATAAAAAATAAAAAAATCGGCAATGCTTTAACAAAATCTATGTAAATAACAAAAAGTGAAAGTCAGCAAATTCCTAACAGACCCTTTTTTTTTTTTTTTTTTTTATCCACTATTTTATTTTTATTTTTTTATTTTTTTTGTAATCGTACGCACAAACGCGTGTCTAAAAAGACACGCGTTTGTGCGTACGTTTATTTACCTTGCTCAAATGCTGATTGTGTGTGTAGCAAACCTTTAACCCCCTTACTTATAAAAAGTTATGCAATGATTAAGTAATGATTAGTAATTCTGCGCAGTACAATAGTATTACTAATCATTGCATAACCATTGCATCACTTTTTATAAGTAAAGGGGTAAATCATTATTTATTAGAAAAAAAAAACAAATGAAGTATTTTTTCATGTGATAAAATTCAAATTTTGTTGTGTTAATATTCCGAGAATTACCTCATGGAATGTTTATTCAAGGAAATACTTATCAGAACCTGAAAAAAAAAACATCTGTTAAAAGGATTTGCCAAAATTTCCATGAAATTTACAAATGGTTCTGAAGATCAAACTCTTCAAACATTAATGAATACTGCAATTTCATTCAGAAATCCAGGAGATGTGAATGAAGCACACAAAAAAAACAATTTGTACGAACGTACTCCTTTTCAAAAGCTTATATTTAACTTTCAATGTTTGTAAGTAATGTAATGTATATATGTATGTTTAGGTCAAATCTTGCAACCTGAATTAGAACCACTTCCTCTTATCCTACGGAGTTGAATTTTTCCATGTTGGTTTAGTTACGATGACAATGCATTTTTTTTTGGTAAGCTTGACCTGAATCGACATCCAGGAACAGCTCCAGATAAAGGAACTCTTCACCGGTCGACAGCACTGTCAGGAAATTTTGAGTAAAAATTTTATTATGATAGCCGGTTAGTTAGTATGTCTGTATGTTAGTATGTGCTTAGTTTCTAGGTTGGCTCCTGACTTGGGAACTCCTCAACGTTAACAGCACAGACACGAAATTTTGTGTACGCATTATGTTATGCTAGCCGGTTTGAAGTTTTATCATGACATGGTTGCTGCTCTCTGGGTTAGCTCCTGTTCAGGGAACTCTTCAACGGCTAACAGAATAGACATGACATGTTGTATACGCATTTAATTGTGATAGCCCGTTCTAAGTTTCACCATGAGATGGCTACTGCATAAAAGCTTTTAATCAAATATTTTTACATTAGCCTAGTTCAGTTGATTAAAAATAAACTTTTATATAGTTGATAGATTCAGGCGTTACTTTGCGGAAATCCATATTTAAAATAAACAAAATAAAAATATGTAGCTTACTTCCGCCAAAACTGTAAGTCAGACAAATGATAAATGGTAAAATTAACAAAAGTAAATAAACCCGACCCAAATTGAACTATTGTAAAATATAAATGAAATGAAAGCTAATACACTTATATATTTATATACATATAATATATAATATACGGCTATCGCGTGGACATTTCTTTTGGTTAAAAGTAACCAATGTGTTATTCCATCACCAAAAGTATTAAAGCACAATATACTACATTTCATCAAAATTTGTTTCTACTCATTAAATTCTGATACCAAGTACATCAGATTTTATGTCAACCCCTAAGTTACCCAACAGTAAAACCCGCGTTGCAATCGGTCAAGCTGTTTTTACGTAACAAACATGCAGACAAACAGACAAACAAATAGACACACAAATCTGATTTAATATATGTTCCTGTTTAGTAAATAATTTTAAGTCCCCTAGCCCATTTTTTTATCTTAATTTATTTATTTTCTTTGTACAGACTTTTTGTTTGCTGTTTTATTATAAGTATAGAAGATAGATAAAATAAAAGAACTGGAGCTCTATTTGGTATTTGGATGGCGCAACGTAAGCTGATGTGTTTGTGGTGCCGAAACATGGACGCTCACTAAGAAAATAGGACAGTGTAGTGTGCATCGAATGCGAGTTGCACAGATAAACATGGAGCTTGTCATGTTAGGTATAAGCTTCAGAGATCGAGTCCAAAATACGGAAATCCGACACAGAACTAAATTCCCAGATTTCGAAGACCGTATAGTTAAATCCAAGTGGCGTTGGGTAGGACACTTGGCAACGTGTGGTGATGGCAGGTGCATCTCACGGAATGGTAGCCGATAGCGAACAAAAGAGAAAATGGTAGGTCTCCTGCCATAATGTCAGGTCAGTAGGAGTCAGTGATCAGAGGTTATAACTGGATGAGGTTGGCACAATCCAGAGACGAGTGGCGCAAGTGAGAGGAGCCCAGAAGCGGGTGGAGCCAAACCGATGATAATTGAAAAATAATCTTTTTCAATCAGGACAAACACAACGAGCAAAATTCAGACGAAGACGGCATATCTGGTTCATAAGAAAAATAATCCAACCCATATAGATTCTTTCACATTCCATCAATCTTTTTCATACACGTCACATGTCTAGCATATCAGACGACCCCTAACCACACTTTTTCAATCACCCTCTCAAACAACAATTTAGAAATGGGAGTTCTGCCTACACTGGTCCGTTGAAGACACATCGCCTTATGTAAAAGACGTGCGCATGCATTATTTTCAAGTTAATATGTAGAACAATGTGGGAAAAAATTGAGGCTTGAAGTTATGAGGTTTTCATGCAAAGTAGAGGCCTAACGACTAGCAGGGATTGGATGTGAATAAAGACGAGACACAATTTTCGAAAGCGGGTGGGTATATTTTTTAGTCATTATTACCTAACACGACCAATCTGACTATATTGATCAGCTCAATTATTATTAATCCTTCAGTCAATACTCATCTAATAAAGTCATCTTATATGTGTGACTTGTGTGAGCTTCTTCAGTGTTAGTACATAAGTACTTACTAGCCAAATACGTTTTGAGTACTAGCACATAAGTACTTACATTTGAGTTATTTTTAGCACGGTGCCTAATTTTGAACAGCATCGACATTTTAACAGATAATTATTAATTTAAGATTAAGATAATTAAAAAAATATACTTAAAACAAGCTATAACAAGAATATAACATTTTTTTAATTCGTGTCTGTCTGTTTGTCTGTGTGCTTTTTTGTCTGTATGTTTGTTCGCGCCTCACGTAATAACTACTGGAACGATTGCGATGCGGTTTTCAATGTTAGATAGCTTAGGGCAGAATTTAAAAACTGGGGTACTTAGTACCTATCTTAATCCGATGATTAAATGCCGAGCAATTGATAAAAAAACTATTTGACGGCTGAACGAATTTTGAAGTATATTGTACTTCATAGGTACTTTTCGTCCTGGAATAACACGTATGGGCTACTTTTAAAGGAAATGACCTCGCGGGCAAAGCCGCGGGCACAGCTACTCGTTGAGTAAAAAAATTATATAGCTAGCTGTAACCACAGCTTTGTACGTGTGGTCATTTCTCTAGGTTAGTATGTGCTCTAAGTTAATATGTGCTATTCCAGGACTTAAAATACCAATATACCAACATTTGATCAACATTCCTTCAGCCGTAAAAAAGGTTTTTACCGTCTTCTCGACTTCTACAGAAAAACAAACAGCCAGACATAATTTATAAAAAAATGGTATATTCATGTTCAGTAGCTTATTCTAAATACCACAGACCATTTAAAAAAAATATTTTTTGGTACTTTCTGCTTTACTATAAGTATAGATACATAGATCAAAATGTATCTTCATCATTATCATCATCATCAGCCCGTGTCAGCCCACAGCTGGACATAGTCCTGTTCCAAAGTACGCCACTGAGCCCGACCTTTGGCTTTTCACTTCCAATTGCCGTCAGCTACTTTGCGCATATCATCGCTTCACCTAGCTGGAGGGCGTCCTACACTACGTTAGCCAAGTCGTAGTCTCCAGGTCTACACTCAAAAACACGTCTACTCCAACGGTTATTAGTCCTTTGATAGATATAACCAGCCCACTGTCGCCAAGTTTGGTTCTCTGCCGGATCACCTTATTCCGGATACGATCTTTCAGAGAAACTCCGAGCATAGCCGTTTCATTAACCCGCTGAGCGACTTTAAATTGGTGGACTAGTTGCACCGTGAGTGTCCACGAGTCGGCTCCGTATGTCATAACAGGTAGGACTCACTGGTTGAAGATTTTGTTTTCAAACCTTGCGGTTTTGGCAACCAGAAGATTCGACGTTGTTTCCTAAATGCTGTCCAGCCAAGCTGTATTCTTCTGCGTGTCTCTATCTCGAATTGTTTTTACCTAGTTGCAAAGTTTGCCCCAGATAAACATACCTACTCCTGAACAACCTCGTGAGCAGTTCCGTTAACAGCAATTGGTTCCGGAATAACTTGTTCGACCGTGGTTTTGTCTAAGTTTATGCGGAGACCCATGTGTTGAGACGAATTAGCTAGGCTGTCCAATATATCTGTTGCAAGTCCAGCACCGTTTTTGCCACAAAGACGATGTCATCCGCGAATCTCAAGTGGGAGATGTACTCACCGTTAATGTTAATGCCACGTCCTTTCCAGTCCAGAGTCATATCCTCCAATGCATTTGAAAACAATTTCGGATAAATAACGTCTCCTTGTCTCACACAAGGGGATATGCTTAGTCTGTTTGTTCTGTACTTGGACGGTCATTGATGCAGCGTCATACAGGCATACCGCCAGTCGACAAAATGTTTGCTTAACATTAACAATTATATATTAGTTATTTATTAGATTTTTAGCAAATAGGTACTTACTTAAAATCTATTAAATAACGTTTGTTAATGTATATTTATTATGTTATAGTAGTAAACAAACATTTTTACTTCGGAAATCAAACATTAAAATTTACTCTTTGTGGATTTCAAACGCACAGTTTGTCATACGCAACGTAATCAAATCAGATTTCCTTTTTAACCCCCGAACTTGAAAAGAGAGGGTATTATAAGTTCAGGGTGTATGTATGTTTGTTTGTCTGTGGCATCGTGGCTATCAAACGAATGGACCGATTTTAATGCATTTTTTATTCTCTTTTTAAGATGATGTGGTCGAAATGGTTCATTAGTTATAATAGGAGGTCGGGATCGTAGCTCCCAAACGAATGGACCGAATTTGATGCGTTTTATTCTGATTGAAAGCTGATGTGGTCGAAATGGTTCTTAGTGATAATGGGAGGTCGGGATCGTAGCTCCCAAATGAATGGACCGATTTTAATGCGTTTTTTTCTGTTTAAAAGCTGATGTGGTCGAAATGGTTCTTAGCTATAATGGGAGGTCGGGATAGTAGCTCCCAAACCAATGGCCCGGTTTTATTTTATTTTTGAAAGCTTATGTGATCGAGATGCATCTTAACTATAAAATGGTGTTTTTTTTTCTTGTTGAACAAATTAGTTTGACTGCTCAAAAAAGTTGGAGATGAAATAGATACCAACCTATAATTTAATGTATTTTCTTCCACATCAACATGATTGCTTTCGATTATATAATATTGTTTTGGTTTCCTTTTAAATCCACGTCATATGATAATAGCGCCGTAGATTGAATATCATAACAAAGGGAAACACAAAGCGAAATGAATTCTCAAGGGCTCTTATAAATTTTCCTTTTAGTTTGAGAGACGGTAAGTTGGAAAGCCAAGTTACTTAGAGCGATCTGATAAAAACTTTAAAGTAAATGTAAATGAATTCAGGAATGAGTGAAATTGTGAAAATATAATAGATATTTTATTGATAGTTATTACAATTAATTAAAAGCTTTCAAACGTTTTCTATAAATAGAATATGAATAAGAAGTTTTTTTTTACGCTGCTATGCCTAACTAAATGTAGGAATTACCAAGAAATCGGTTTCAAAAACGTATACATTGAATAAAAAAAAATATGTAAAGATTTAATAAATACATATTTTTTAAATTAGAAACTCACGTTACCTTCTTTCCATTTTACCTAGACTGTTCTGAATTTCATATTTGCTCGCTGCAGGTTGAGAACGCAGCAGGATGCGTTGTATAGTAGTAGCGTAGGTTAGTAGTGTTCTCAAGTTGTTGCATAAATTAAGTCGAAAATATAGTGTATTATGTTAAATACTATTTAAACAAGACAATCGAAACTGCTATATAACACGACTGCGAACAAAATTAAAAAGAGGCAAAAAAATTGGTGAGAATGGTTGCTAAATAACTTTAAATCGTTATAGATCCTAAACGGTCATTCGAAATGAAATATAATATGAGAAACCTACAGATGATTTTCAAATAACTATTCAATGACACCCCACTTAACTGGAAGTCAGGAACCAGGAAGTCGTTTTTTTTTTTCACTATTTTTCTTCTTGTTGTCGCCATATTGAATTTTGATTGCTGTCATAAAGACATGACAGCAATACTAAAGATAGTAGCACTCGCAAGATTAAGACTAATTGATTGATTGTAAGAATCATCAAAATTGTGTTTGGTCCATAGAACGCCACAAAGGAACAAACATACATACAGTAGTCGCAGCCAATCTATATGTTTGTGAAGTTAGGCTCTGTGAACGATTGCGCAGGTACTGCTGTAGAGACAAAACAGCATAAAGTAAGAGCGAGATAGAGTGTGCGAAAAACGTAAGCGAGTGAGCGAGGCAGTTATACAATGCTGTCTTCACCTTCAAAATTGGGATTGCACCTGAAAAATAGCAGTTTACGCTGCGACTAGCAGACAACTTTCGAGACACATATTTCCGCTGCGACTCAGTAGTCGCAGTACAAACATAGGCTAATTAACTCATTAGCCTCCGCGCAGTCGGGTAAAAAAGGTAGATATTATATTTTTTAAAGATATTACACGGGTCCTATTGCTGGGCCTTATGTTACGTGTATTTTCTATGTTATAACGTATTACTAAACATAACAACGTATGTTGTCTTAAATTTCCACGAAACAGCTCTTTGTATAATTTTCGGTACACGAGTTTGCCCTTGAAACTCAAGTGGTAGGTACGATCGGTAGGGCTTCCTATCAATTCCACCAAAGATTTGTTACTAAAATAAATTATATCTCTTTGGTTGCTTTGTATTTTATCGTTTTTCTCTATTGAAGAATAAATAGTCAATTTTTGTACAATGGGCTGAGTGCCACTCATGTTCAACAAAATATCGTAGACGAACTTTGTCTTTGATTCGCCCACGTGGTCATTTCTTTGGGTTAAAAGTACCTTGTGATTTATTCCAGGGCCATAAATACCAATATACCTATCAAATCCTATCAGATCATAATTCATTCAGCAGTTAAATAGATTTTTAATTAATGCTCGGCTTCTACTCCTCAGATTAAGACACGAAACGCACCAGATTTTAAGTCAAACCCTAAGCTATCCAGCAAACCAAATTTCAATCAGTCCAGTAGTTTCAACGTGATGCGTGAACAAACATCCAGACAGACAGACAGGTACGATTTTCAAAAACTTTATTATTTTGTTCTATTGCAAATTTTTAACCATAATTTTTTATTTAGGTTTTTTTCTTTACTAGCTCTGCCGCAAAGGTTAGAAGGGCGGGCTTCTCTGTGAAGAAGATAAATCATTGGCTTTTAAGGGTTAAGATTTGAACTTATTTAAACCCGCCGGCTCTCCTGAGAGCCACAAACAATACAAAAAAACGATATCTAGTTTCCCATTAGAAGTTAGTCTTATAACAAAATCAATGAACACACCGAACAAAATGTTATAATAACAGATTACAACCCACTATCGTAGGCAAAATGTTATAATAACAGATTACAACCCACTATCGTAGGCCAAAACCAACACAAAAGCTTAAAAGTTGCGAATAATCCTGAAAGTGCTCCCATAAGATTAGAGACTCTCACAACTTGCAACAAGACGTTGAAAGATGGTTCCGGAAAGAAAATTGTGCAAGAAAAATGATGTGAACGCTCATATTCTTATGCTAATCTCGTGGAACCACTCAAGACAGTATCACAAGTTGCAGAGCTTTAAGATGGCCTGTAAAGATAATAGGTACATTCTAAAGTGCATACAACACTTCTCTTCTAGTCTTTTTGCTCCCGTCAAAGTTAGCTTTTGTAACGAACTAGATTTCCCGCCCGCGACTCCGTCCGCACGGACTACAGTTTATCGCAAAAAAAAGCATCCTATTTTCTTCTAGGATATGAAAAACCAATGCAAAAGTAGATATAGTACCAATGCTCTTGATGTTATTTGACATACTTATATTTCGTTTTTATGGCAACCGTTCCTTATAGTGAGTAATTAACATTATCCAGTTTTCCCGTGAAAATTTACAATTTACCGGGATAAAAAGTATCCCATGTTTTATTCTAGAGTATAAGCTATCTCTATCGCAAATTTCATCAAAATCCGTCCAGTCGTTATCGCGTGAAAGTTCCCCAAACAAACAAACAGACAACGTTTCTCTTTTATATATTGGTATGGATTCTGTTTAGCTGTCGTTTCCGGCTGTTATTGATTAATAGCAGTCGTTAAGCCATGTCAGAGGCCCTCGGGCGGCTGACAAACTCTGACACCAGAGGCCAGCACTACCTCATATGACAAACAAGAAAGAACTAATCACATTTTATATTTACGCAACAAATACTAAAAAGGAGTACTTACTTTCTTTTTAATTTTGTTTTACTGTCCAAATTATTACATACACTTTTTAGTTCATGTAATGAGCCTTAAGTCTACAGAAATAATTAAGGTCATAAGGTATGGAACCCTGAATTTGACAAAAGCGACTTGCAACTCAGCTTCTTATTTATCTGTACTCATAATAAAGCAATAATTAACAAAAAGTCTGTACATTTAAGACAAATAAAAAGATGGTCTATGGTTTCAAAATAAGCTAAACATGAGTATAACATATTATTTAAAGGTGTCTGTTTGTTTGTCTGTTCGCGCATATTATGAAAACTACTGGACCTATTGCGATTGCGGTTTTCACTATTGGCTATTTTAGATTTTGAATTAAAACTGGTGTACTAGGTATCTCAATCCGAGTGGAAGCCGAGCAATCGATAAAAATGATTTGAGTTCTGGTCAAAGTTTGATGAAATGTAGGTAGTAATATATTATTGCATATTTTTTAATTTATTAATAAGCAAAGTCATAATACACATTTTAACCCGACCCGTACCGCCACTGACTATCGTCAGATCTTCCATTGTTCTTCTTTTGTTATAACAAGAAAAAATATTATAAAAATAAAAAGTCGGGGCGTACAAAATTATTGAATACGAGTCCGCAAAAATAATCACTCTAATATTATAAAGGCGAAAGTTTGTATTTATGTAAGGATTTGTGTGTGTATATGTTTGTTATTTCTTCACGCATAAACGGCTGAAAGGATTTTAAATTTTGTAGGGGAGTAGCTTATACCCTGGATTAACACAAAGTCTACTTTTTATCCCGGAAAAAGTATGGTTCCTGAGGGACGGGGGTGAAACCACGGGTACGCAGCTAGTATTTATATAAATTTAATGTTTCTTTTTTACTTACATATTTTACTTCACTTTAATAGTTGCAATTGCAAGGTTAGACTATAGTAATTACATTAACATTGAAAAAACTAAAATTGGAAAATTTGTAAGAAGCTTAAAAGAAATAAAAGTGTTTAGTTATAAGAATTATATATTTTTGAAATGGTATTTTAAAGACCTGTATTTTGATACCTCACTCGATAGGTTTTGGTAATTTTTTGTTCCGTCGTAAATACAATATGGCAGCTGTATGCCGCCACATTGGTTTTCTTGACACTTCATTATATTCTATAGCACTTTCGTCATCGAGACGAATCCAATGATACCTCATATATTAAAATCCATCAAACCGTTTAGGCTGTAGAACGCGCCTAAGAAAAGTACAAACAAACAAACAAACATACAAACAACCCAAACACATAACCCTCCGTGCAGTAACCCTACTGCACGGAGGGTTATGTGTTTGGGTTGTATGTATGTTTGTTTGTTTGTACTTTTCTTTGGCGCGTTCTACAGCCTAAACGGCTTGATGGATTTGGAAAAAGAAAACTAAGTTCTTAAGCATACTTTTGGTCCTGGAATAATACATAGGTACTATTGACCTATGATCACCTATGCACAAAGCATCCGGCACAGCTAGTTACAAGTACATTGATAGCTAAATTAGTTTTATGAAGGAGTTGGTCATGTTGGTAGTTCTCTAGTTACCCTTACGTATACAAACATAGCCAAATATAGAGATAGCACAGCGTGTTAGTGTGCGTGCGTGCACTCGATCAGCTCCTACTGCTTGACCACGAACGGTGGTGGTATCTTCTACTGGACAGGTGGTGCGTTGGAGTCCTTCTGGAGTCCCTCGTAGACCGGCTTCTTCCACGAACGGTGGTGAGCCCCGGGTGATCGCGCACAGCAGCTCGCAGTGGTGACTACAATAGCCGACCGTAGATGCACGATATAACCTGGCTTTTGCACACGTATACTTATTTCGCCTGTAACAGGGAAGCTTCGTTCTGGACAGCGTGCCTCGGTCGTTTTGTTCACACAAGAGAACTGCGTATTTTTCTGCCGCCTCCGTCGATCTTTATTACGTGCCAACTATGTATGCAAAATTCAGTTTTACGTCCGAAATCAAAATCCAATCCACAGGCTTCTCTCTTGTATATATATACGAACTTTGGTTTGCACTTCGAGTAGCATCTACTCCGATCTTGAACTTCCGGTTACCTCGAAAAGTCCAGAACTAACTCTGCCATTTGCTTCGTAAAGTAGACCTTGTCGGCCTAGTAATACTGGTCACTGTCCTCCAGCCAGATTTAGTACATACCAGACAGCTTCCTTGTTTACATCAAAAAACTCCATATAAAAAAAAACATATTTCCGGAACTTTCATGCGATTTAGACATTATGTCAAAACCTTCCATGGTGTGACCATCGCAAGCGATTTCTAGATTTAAATTATTTTCGACATATCAAACGCTGCATTCTGTAATTATTATTTGTTAGCCAACTTAAAGATGCGACCTATTCTGGATTTTTAAACAAGCCGTTCCTCTTCCAAAGTTATTCAGAGCCCGAAATATTCCTGGAACGTCAATTATTAATAGCAACACTAAGAAGCTCGGTTCTTGCCGATAGAGATCACCACTTTCCACCTTTCTTCTAGTTCACGCCATTTGTCGCTAGCTGTCGCTGCGTGGATTAACCATTTTATCTATTTTGAGACAGTAGATGAAAACTTTTCCCTTTCACTCGCAGAGGCAAATTCAACCATTATTTCTTGATTCTTAGATAGGCGAAATTATCAATCTGTCTTCAACAAGAAAAGCTTTCATTATTCCTTTAACGAAGAAAGTGGTGCACGCGTGGTGGAGTTCGGCGTTTTTTACAAACTCGGCGTCTGGTTTTCAGATACGGAGAAAACACAACTTGATCTAATAGAAAAGACGCTGCTCCTCCCAGATGGCGTTGTACAATATATTCTATTATCGAGATCTATAACAAAATCTAACTTGGAGTCATGATTTAACATGTCACATTACTATCGAACAATTCACGCCATAAATAGACAACTGTATTAAATACACAAGATGTCATCTGGCAAAAGAAGTTACATGTTTGTACTTTTTTGTAATGTCCTTTTTATTGGAAACTTAATAAATATACTTGTTGTGTAATAGAACTTTTATTCGTTATGATTTTCAGTAGTTTGTCTTCTTTAAGATTAGGTTTTGCGGCCCTCTACTCTACGGTCTTCATGCTTTTGGCCACCAGAAACTTAGCATATTTGATTACTAAACTGTGCTATTTACGCGACTGCCCAAAAAAAGAGTTGTTAGGATTCATGTTTGTTTGTATGGAAGTTTCTTTATTCCACCATAACATTTAAATGCCTGAACAGATTTAGACGTATGGTGTATTGTTAGAATCCTTACATCCCTCCGAGTAATATAGGCTATTTCGAAACAATATGACGGCAGTATGGCTCCATTTTCAAATGATAAAAAATATTTTTTCTTTGAATTTTACAATATGGGTATCAAATTAAAGGCCTTGATAAGCACATTCCAACAGTATATTATTTATTGGCATAAGTTATTTTTTGGCAGGGCAGGCGTGTTTTTTTTAGGCTTTATGCTAGTTATTTCATTTTATTTTTTGTGTTCTGTCATTATTTATATTATTGCCATTGGCCAAATAATCCGAACTAAAATATATAGAGAAAATTAAAACTTTTAAACTTTCGCGATTTGAACAAAGAAAAAATTGTATACATAATAATTATTGAAAGAGTAACCTACCTAGAGTCAATCCAATTATTCATAGAAATACTTAGATATAATATTGTAATATAAAGAAATATATTCAGGACAATCCACACCAATTACCTAACCCCAAACTAGAATACCTTGTACTATGGGTACTAGGCAACGGATAAACATACATAAATACGAATATATGTCCATGACTCGCCAACAAATATTTATGCTCAACAGACAAATGTTTGCATGTTGCGGGATTCGAACCCGCGACCGTTTAGCATCGCATTTCAGGGTCATCAACACATCGTACAAGGCTTAAAGATCCCTATTTGAGACGGAAAGCTATGTCATGGCTTGAAGCTTACTCAAAAAAAGCGACGTATGTATTAGCAACGTAGAAACAGTATTTTAAATCGACTGAGATGACGCGACTAGACTCACGCACACTAACACGCTGTGCTATCTCTATATTTGGCTATGTTTGTATACGTAAGGGTAACCAACATGACCAACTCCTTCATAAAACTAATTTAGCTATCAATGTACTTGTAACTAGCTGTGCCGGATGCTTTGTGCATAGGTGATCATAGGTCAATAGTACCTATGTATAATTCCAGGACCAAAAGTATGCTTAAGAACTTAGTTTTCTTTTTCCAAATCCATCAAGCCGTTTAGGCTGTAGAACGCGCCAAAGAAAAGTACTAGTTTGGGGTTAGGTAATTGGTGTGGATTGTCCTGAATATATTTCTTTATATTACAATATTATATCTAAGTATTTCTATGAATAATTGGATTGACTCTAGGTAGGTTACTCTTGCAATAATTATTATGTATACAATTTTTTCTTTGTTCAAATCGCGAAAGTTTAAAAGTTTTAATTTTCTCTATATATTTTAGTTCGGATTATTTGGCCAATGGCAATAATATAAATAATGACAGAACACAAAAAATAAAATGAAATAACTAGCATAAAGCCTAAAAAAAACACGCCTGCCCTGCCAAAAAATAACTTATGCCAATAAATAATATACTGTTGGAATGTGCTTATCAAGGCCTTTAATTTGATACCCATATTGTAAAATTCAAAGAAAAAATATTTTTTATCATTTGAAAATGGAGCCATACTGCCGTCATATTGTTTCGAAATAGCCTATATTACTCGGAGGGATGTAAGGATTCTAACAATACACCATACGTCTAAATCTGTTCAGGCATTTAAATGTTATGGTGGAATAAAGAAACTTCCATACAAACAAACATGAATCCTAACAACTCTTTTTTTGGGCAGTCGCGTAAATAGCACAGTTTAGTAATCAAATATGCTAAGTTTCTGGTGGCCAAAAGCATGAAGACCGTAGAGTAGAGGGCCGCAAAACCTAATCTTAAAGAAGACAAACTACTGAAAATCATAACGAATAAAAGTTCTATTACACAACAAGTATATTTATTAAGTTTCCAATAAAAAGGACATTACAAAAAAGTACAAACATGTAACTTCTTTTGCCAGATGACATCTTGTGTATTTAATACAGTTGTCTATTTATGGCGTGAATTGTTCGATAGTAATGTGACATGTTAAATCATGACTCCAAGTTAGATTTTGTTATAGATCTCGATAATAGAATATATTGTACAACGCCATCTGGCGAGGAGCAGCGTCTTTTCTATTAGATCAAGTTGTGTTTTCTCCGTATCTGAAAACCAGACGCCGAGTTTGTAAAAAACGCCGAACTCCACCACGCGTGCACCACTTTCTTCGTTAAAGGAATAATGAAAGCTTTTCTTGTTGAAGACAGATTGATAATTTCGCCTATCTAAGAATCAAGAAATAATGGTTGAATTTGCCTCTGCGAGTGAAAGGGAAAAGTTTTCATCTACTGTCTCAAAATAGATAAAATGGTTAATCCACGCAGCGACAGCTAGCGACAAATGGCGTGAACTAGAAGAAAGGTGGAAACTAAGTGGTGATCTCTATCGGCAAGAACCGAGCTTCTTAGTGTTGCTATTAATAATTGACGTTCCAGGAATATTTCGGGCTCTGAATAACTTTGGAAGAGGAACGGCTTGTTTAAAAATCCAGAATAGGTCGCATCTTTAAGTTGGCTAACAAATAATAATTACAGAATGCAGCGTTTGATATGTCGAAAATAATTTAAATCTAGAAATCGCTTGCGATGGTCACACCATGGAAGGTTTTGACATAATGTCTAAATCGCATGAAAGTTCCGGAAAGATGTTTTTTTTTATATGGAGTTTTTTGATGTAAACAAGGAAGCTGTCTGGTATGTACCAAATCTGGCTGGAGGACAGTGACCAGTATTACTAGGCCGACAAGGTCTACTTTACGAAGCAAATGGCAGAGTTAGTTCTGGACTTTTCGAGGTAACCGGAAGTTCAAGATCGGAGTAGATGCTACTCGAAGTGCAAACCAAAGTTCGTATATATATACAAGAGAGAAGCCTGTGGATTGGATTTTGATTTCGGACGTAAAACTGAATTTTGCATACATAGTTGGCACGTAATAAAGATCGACGGAGGCGGCAGAAAAATACGCAGTTCTCTTGTGTGAACAAAACGACCGAGGCACGCTGTCCAGAACGAAGCTTCCCTGTTACAGGCGAAATAAGTATACGTGTGCAAAAGCCAGGTTATATCGTGCATCTACGGTCGGCTATTGTAGTCACCACTGCGAGCTGCTGTGCGCGATCACCCGGGGCTCACCACCGTTCGTGGAAGAAGCCGGTCTACGAGGGACTCCAGAAGGACTCCAACGCACCACCTGTCCAGTAGAAGATACCACCACCGTTCGTGGTCAAGCAGTAGGAGCTGATCGAGTGGAGTAAGGAGGCGTTCCGCGGCGGTACGCGAGACGACGGTACGGCGTCCCAGGAAGCCTCCAGGTTGGTCCACTCCAAATCATTTTGAGTCAGCGAGCTACGGTAGCGAGGGAAGTCTTCGCCTTCTAACGAGTAATAATACCTATATTTGTTGAAAGATACTTTCTGTTACTTTCTATATACTTTCTGTCTATTTTCTGTTTATTTTCTATATACTTTCTATATACTTTCTGTCTTAGATTCTGTTTTACTTTCTGTTTTTAGAGTTTGATTTCCCTCTGGGAAACACAATCATACACACACACACTCTGTTTGCACTAGTTCTCTTTTAATTTAGTAAATTATAAGGCAAAGACAAAATCATTCCGTTGCGTTGTGACCAATGCATGTTAATCTGCTGAGCACAGACTCTCTAAGTTTTATTGGCCTAGGATACTCCAGTACTATAGTAAATTCATATCTTACAGGCCGAAGTTATGTACTAAAATTTATATGTTAGAGGAAATTGTAATCATATTTGAGAATTTTGAGTTTTGAGTATTAAGTTAGAAGTATTTCCTATTATAAGATCTTGCTGTTTAGAATTATTTTGATGCAGAACAAACGAAATTAAGTGTAAAATATTTCTTTTTAAATTCCTCAGTAAAGGGGAGAGTACCAATATTCGATAACTCATGTGTGCTTTTTCTATTTTTTGTAATAAAGCCCTTTGTTATTGAATTTACCATCTTGTTTTAATTCCTCGCCTTTACCTGAGAAGGAGGTCCGTTTCCTTAGCCGGGCAACGGCCCTTTCAGTAATAGCTTTTAAAACTGTGTCCTAGTGCGCGTCCTTCCAACGTGATCTTGCGGGAGGTATGATTCCATACCTAAAAAAAAACACTGTTATACTTAGATACTTCTAAACATTGACAGGATTTTACAGGCAAATTTCTCATTTCTTGGTATTGAACAGGCAAGTACTCATAACATTCGAACGTACCAACACCATAATTTTTTTTCGGATTCTGGTCGCGGAAAAATGCTCAGTGGGCCGCATGTTTGACATGGCTGCCTTAAAGCAATCTCTTACAGACAACCTTTGGATGGATTGAACGATAATTGGGCAAAATGCTACAAGAAGAGGTGAAGTTTTTTTAATCTATATGTTAATTTATTAAAACCAATCAGGGTTTCTTATTATTTATAAAAAGATTTTTAATATTATTTATTTACAGACTAGCCAATAGTTTGACCACGAGCTCACATAATCTCTCACTTAGATGGCCATTATTTTAGTAAATTCCAAGAAAACCTTCCAGTCCTTTAGCAGCCTTACATAACATTCTCCAATTTTTCCTGTCAATTAACCTAATCGCTTTCCAAACAATTTTCCCAAACTCATTCTACCCGCATTTTAATGAAAACCTAGTAACTTTATTATCCCATTCGGGCCGCCAAACCAGATTTAACCGGATTCCGTGGAACAGTATTAAAAACTTTTTTCATTCTGTGCCTAACTGTTCGATCGCAGGATGAGGGTTAATTTACATTAGGCGGTAGTAACGACCAGTGTTTTATGGCCAATGCAGATGATCGCGTTTTGTACGAGTCAGCAAGGACATTGCAAAAAAAGTGAAGACTGGAGTCTATGCCGTGAAATTTTAGAAGCAAGCAAGTACCTAGGACTATATATATACCTAGCTAGTACCTAGCTCTAGGAAGTAACTACCACTGTTACTTTTAATATAGGGGTGAATTAAGAATGTCTATACAGATTGTAGCAAAATAACTAGCTTTAAAGCTAGAAAAAAAAGGCCTGCCCAGGCAAAAAAAGAACATTATGCCAATAAATTACGAGTATATACTGTCGGTATGTGCTTATCAAGGCTTTTAGTTTGATACCCATATTTTAAAATACGAAGATATTTTTTTTTTCGCATTTGAAAATGTGCCTAAATATTGTTTTTATGTTCAAAAAAATACCTGTGTTTCTTGGGGGGATGTACGAGTAAGAATTCTAACGATACACAATACGTATAAATCTGATTAGGCATATAAAAGTTATGGTGGAATAAACAAATTCATCATCATCATCATCATGTCAGCCTTTAGAAGTTCACTGCTAAACATAGGCATCCCCCAAAGAGCTCCTTGTGCCACCTCCATACACCGACTTCATGCGATGGTTACAATGTCGTCGGTCAATCGTGTGGGTGGTCTCCCCACACTTCGCTTGCTTGTTCGTGGTCGCCATTCGAGAACCTTTATTCCCCAGCGGTTGTCGGTTCTGCGAACTATATGGCCTGCCCATTGCCACTTCAACTTGCAAACTTTGAGAGCTATGTCGTATGCTTAGAGCATAGCTCTCTCCATTGCACGTTGCGCAACTCTGAGCTTGTGTATCTGACCAATAGTTAGCGACCACGTCTCAGTGCCGTATGTCATCACTGGCAACACGCACTGATTATAAACTTTCATCTTTAGGCTCTGTGGTATTTGCGATGAGAAGATATGGCGTAATTTCCCGAACGCTGCCCATCCGAGTTGGATTCGTCGGTTGACCTCTTTATCGAATTTGGATCTACCCAGTTGGATCGTCTGACATAAGTAGACATAGTGATCAACAGCTTCGATAATATCATTCCAAACATAAACCGGCATGGGTACGACTTGGGCGTTTGACATGATGTTCGTCTTGCCCAGTTCATTTTAAGACCAATAAACAATATTGAGGAACAATTGGAGGAAGTGTTGGGAAACAATATTGAGGTCACTGAGCATTGTGCTTAGGTGTTCCAGGGTTTCTGCCATTATGACTAGGTATATCATCAGCAAATCGAAGGTGAGTGATGTATTCGCTATTGATGTTAACACCATATCCGTTCCAGTTCAGAAACTCACATACATACAAACATACATGAATTCTAAAAACGTTACACTCCATTTTTTGGGCAGTCATGTAATAATGGGGCATTAAGAGTAGGTACCTTTTCCTTTGTAGATATCTAGTCTATATTGTAAAAAAATATGTTACAATAAAAATCGTTAAATAATAAGATTTTAAGCAGTAGCCATTGTAAGGTAAAATTATGCGTATATAATATTTCGTGCTGTGCTGTTCACCGTTGAGGAGTTCCCTATTCAGGACCCAACCTTGAGTGCATTAACCACGTCATGAGAAAAACTTAAAACCGGCAAACTTATTTTTCTTAGAGAAAACATTAATTTGTTTTCTTCTTACCAACCATCAAAATAAATCGTATCCATTTTTTTGTCCACACTTTTGTTTGCACTAGTTTTCTCCACTTCTTCATATTATTTTTTTCTTATCAGGCTGCGCAACGCAAAGGTCCGGCAATGTGTATTTATCAGCCTAAGTATGTATGTATGTTTCTTTGTGCCACTATATAAAACAAAAGCGTGGACCGATTTTGATGATTCATAGGCTAATCGTTTTGTCTTAATCTTGCGAGTGCTACTAAAGGCAAGACATTTTCAAATATCAATATAGCGGCAACCAGCTGCCACATTGTGAAAAAGAATAAAATGAAAGTTGCTTATCTATGTCAAGTGGGGTTCAATCCTATGAATCCTATAATGGATGCATAGGATCCATTTTCCTTTCGTAATTGATAATAATCTTATGTTTCTCTTACAATTTTTAATTTTTAATGAATATTTAGGATCTATAACGATTTAAAGTTCGTTAGCAACCATTCTCACTATGTAATTATATAAATATAAACTACAAAGTTTAAAATAAAATAAATTATTATAAAAAGCAACTTATATTTCAAAATAAAAATCTTAAGATTGTTTGCCTCATTTTAGTTTTGTTCGCAGTCTAGTTTTTTATTTATATAATAATTTATTTTATTTACACTCACTCTAATGCAACAAGTTTTTAAGTATTTTCCATAGGAAATATTGAGGATGACATAATAGGCATTAAAATCCAAATTAGCAAAAATAAAGTATTTCAATAATCATGCTCGTTAAGTTCTTGTTTATGCTGCGTGTATGCGACATGGACTACGAGAAAGCCTTTGATTCAGTCGAGACCTGGGCAGTGCTACAGTCATTACAGCGGTGCCAGATTGATTACCGGTACATCGAAGTGTTGAAGTGTTTGTACAGCAAGGCCACCATGACAGTTCGTCTTCAGGATCAGAGCACGAATTCTATCCAGCTGCAAAAAGGGGTGAGACAGGGAGACGTTATTTCTCCGAAACTGTTCATCTCTGCAATAGAAGATATATTCAAGCTTCTGAACTGGAACGAATTTGGTGTTAACATCAATGGCGAATACATCACTCACCTTCGATTTGCTGATGTTGTAGTCATCATGGCTGAAACCCTGGAAGACGTAAGCACAATGCTCAGTGACCTCAATATTGTTTCCCAACAGGTGGGTCTTAAAATGAACATGTCGTACCCCTGCCGGTTTATGTAGGGAACGATATTATCGAAGCTGTTGATCACTATGTCTTCTTGGGTGAGACGATTCAACTGGGTAGATCCAACTTCGACAAAGAGGTCAATCAATGAATCCAACTAGGATGGGCAGCGTTCGGGAAATTACGCCATATGTTCTCGTCGCAGATACCGCAGAGCCTTAAAACGAAAGTCTATATAATCAGTGCGTGTTGCCAGTGATGACATACGGCACTGAGACGTGGTCGCTTACTATTGGTCTCTTACAAAAGCTCAGAGTTGCACAGCGTGCAATGGAGAGAGCTATGCTCGGTGTTTCACTACGTGATAGAATCAGAAATGAGGAAATCCGTAGAAGAACGAAGATTACCGACATAGTTCTCAGAGTTTACAAGTTAAAGTGGCAATGGGCAGGCCATATAGTTCGCAGAACCGACAACCACTGGGGAATAAAGGTTCTCGAATGGCGACCACGAACAAGCAAGCGAAATGTGGGGAGACCCCCCACACGATGGAGCGACGACATTGTAGCCATCGCAGGAAGTCGGTGGATGGAGGTGGCACAAGATCGCTCGTCATGGCGCTCTTTGGGGGAGGCCTATGTTCAGCAGTGGACTTCTAAAGACTGACATGTTGATGATGTATGCGACATAAAACTGCATTTTATGTTCTAGTACATTTGTGTTTTACTTCTCTAATTATCTATGGCCTCCGACCCGAGCCTTATGTTTCATGTAAAAAGTTTAAACAAAACATAAAACTAGGACCCGACTACGATCGAGTAAAAAATTGCTTATTGCTATGGAGACGGATCGATTGACACCTGGCTTATCAAAATCATAGTACATAGTTAAATATTTAAACGGGACTTAATCGCGCTGAAAACTTAATATTTATTTACCTCGACGTTTCGATCAAGTTGCATTGATGGTGGTCACGAGAAGACCACGACCACGATCAATGCAACTAAAAGACCCAGTTAAATATTGAACTATGTGTCCGCATCGCAAAAGTTTAAAAGTTACAATCATAATACATACTTTGCATTGACGTAGTAGAGTTAAAATAATAACTTATGACACTTTATACTTGAAGACATCGACATTTCTTACTGTCGTTGCTGAAGACGAATCGATTGACACCTCGTTTGCCAAAATTGAACATATAGAGCGATGCTATGGTGGCACATCCACTTACCCACATACAGTAGATACATACATACAAAGACTCTTAAACTCATTACTTTTCCCTAATTTTGCTGTGGTCGGGTAAAAAATAAGGATACTTTATGTACTGTGATTATAGCTAGGAACCATCTCTATCACATCAATTTTCAAACAGAAAAAAATCCTCATCAAAATAGATCCATTCGTTTGGGCGCTACGATCCCACAGACAGATGCAGGGATACACACCCTAAAGCTTATAACACTTCACTCTTATTGAATTCGGGCGATAAAAAGATAAAATGGCTGAAAAAAAAAGAAAAAATACCTGAAACAAAATATACCAATACCCTTACCAAGTGTAAGAGGTCACGCACTTTATGCCTTCACTAATTACATCGCCTAATGAGTCGTAAAAGCAAATTGGGCGAGAACAATATTATTATTGGTAAACAATTACTGAAAGTCATTCTATGTTGACAATGCTTGTGAGAAATATATTTTTCCAGAAATTTATATAGATACAATTCTTTATTGCTGTAATATGGTACAAAATAGTTTTTTTTAGAGTTTAACTTATTTAACAATTTCTGACATGTTTTAACAAAATCGAATTAATATAATTTTATCTATGTACATAGTAAGTATTTTAATAATTTATTATGAACTAGTTTTCGCCCACAACTTCCTCCGCGTGGACTACAGTTTATCGCGAAAAAACCACCTATGTTCTTCTACGAAATTAAAAACCAACAATGCTTTTGATGTTTAGTCACGCTATAAGCCACATACAAAACCTTATTCTTACGGCACAACCTGTATTACTAAGAATTCTGTGCCACGACAACCGTTTGTCAAAACCACGCGTTTTAATATTAGCAAAAATAATTTGTGGCTTTCACTGCCAGACTTTTACGTAGGTGATTTTTCTACGCCTACGATTTGGAAAAATTATGAGCCATTTACGTTATTGGGGATCAACCTCAGGACAAATAAGCTTGTAATAAAAGTAGCTAATCTTCGCGACAAACAGTCCTCTTGGATATGAGCTCAGGGCGATTGGAATGAATTCAGCAAATTATTATGGTAAATAGGAATCCAAAACTAGAACTACTGGAGTTTTTCATCAGTTTGGACGATTTGGCGTTCATGTGACTTAATTTAGAACTGATGATCCAATAATATATATTTTAATTGGTATTTAATTGTAATAAAAGTAGCTAATCTTCGCGACAAACAGTCCTCTTGGATATGAGCTCAGGGCGATTGGAATGAATTCAGCAAATTAGTATGGTAAATAGGAATCCAAAACTAAAACTACTGGAGTTTTTCATCAGTTTGGACGATTTGGCGTTCATGTGACTTAATTTGGAACTGATGATCCAATAATATATATTTTAATTGGTATTTAATTGTAATAAAAGTAGCTAATCTTCGCGACAAACAGTCCTCTTGTATATGAGCTCAGGGCGATTGGAATGAATTCAGCAAATTATTATGGTAAATAGGAATCCAAAACTAAAACTACTGGAGTTTTTCATCAGTTTGGACGATTTGGCGTTCATGTGACTTAATTTGGAACTGATGATCCAATAATATATATTTTAATTGGTATTTAATTTGAATTATTTTGGGATTGGGAAGAGGGATTAAAGAAAATTTCAAAGGAGAAAAATTTGCCAAAGTTGGGCGTCATAAATGAAAGGGTTTCAATTGTATATTTCCAAAATATTCGTGGATAAGTTAGTGGCCATAAACTCAACGCCATCTAGAAGAATCCAATAAACAATGGCAATCACATGATTCATGAAAGCCGACCTCTCGTAGGAGATGTCACCACTACTTGGCCTAATGTTAATCTGCTATTTTGCTAATCATGCGTTAATGGTTATAAATAAGATGAGTTAATGCTTTTAAATAAGATTAATACATGGTTAGGTTTGTGACACCTTAATTAAATTGGTAACAGAGAGCAAGCTTTGTATGTAAGCCTTACCAAAACAAAGGCTTGTTCAGTGAATGGATATTGGGGCCAAAACCCACTAGGACTATCTATATTTATAATAAAGCGTATGTAACACAAGTTTGCACATTAAAAATAATTAAAAAAATTGAACTAAAATGAACTACTGAACAAGAATATAATATCATTTTTAAATGGTGTAAAATTGGTGGTCTATCTGCCCGTTAGCGCATCACGTTAAAACTACTGGACCGTTTGTGATGCGATTATCACTATTGGAGAGCTTAAACATTGACTAAAAAACTGGTTGACTTTAAAAGCCGAGCAACTTATAAAAACTATTTGATGGCTGAATGAAATTTTGTAAATAGTACTCGTAAATATGTACGTTTGGTCCTGAAATTTTACATAAAACACTTTACAAATATCCATGCGGGCAAAGCCGCGAGAATATCTAGTAAGGAAATAATGTTATTTATTAGTTCCACATATATACCTTATTATTAATTTATTATTGATCGACCAAGTAAAGCGAGCTCTTCTAATCAACTTTGACGAATCAGCATTAGTATGTGTGTTTGCATATTCGTTTATTCGACAAAAACTTTATAACCATTTCGATCCACATCATGAAATTGAGTAGATATTAGATAAAAATAATTTTCAAACGTATTTTGAGCTAAACCGGTTGGGGGTTGCTGAGATATGAGGTTACAATTGGCTGTTCAAAATTTTCAAAGTACACTCGTATCTAAAGTTACACTAGTGTTTCGCCCAAAAGCATTTTTTTTTTAAATTTTGTATTTTGTAACTTAAAACCTACCAATATTAAAAGGAAACTCATGAATATTTTGGAAGCCCTGTTATTTTTGACACCAAACTTGGCCAAATTTTTCTCTCTTGAAATCAATCACCCTTCTCAATAACCCCCCCAACCCAAAACAATAAAAAATAAATACGAATTAAACATATTATTGGATCATTGGTTCCAAATAAAATCACACATACGCCAAATCCTCCAAACTGATTTGAAAACTTCGCTTTCTTCCGGCTATTTCAGCTTCAGTGGGCTCCAACCCCTAATATCGATTCCCAAGACCCAGTTATTAATGAATTTAGGAGCGCTCACGCGCCATTTCGCCAGTTATGGCTCCGGAACGAACACAATGAGATGATGTTTCTGAACTAATCTAGAGACCTAACGGACGTTTCAGGGTTAGTTTGGAGCTGGGCGGTTGGGTACGTTGGACAAATTTAAAGTTCTTAGGACTACTTTACGGTATGTCCAAAGTTGTGCACTATCATTATTTTGAATCGAGTTCACAAAAGGAGACGGTTATTATGTTCGACTGTATGTATGTTTTTTTTTGTAGACTCATGTAAACTGTATCAAAATTGGTTCAGTAGTTTTTTCGAGAATAAATAGTTTTTTTAGGAAATCAATTCGATTTTGTGTTTATTTTGCCTCCAATTTTTAATATTTCTAAAACGATTTTGATGGTTGTTATTTTATTCATAAGGGTAGACTTTCAGTGTTGTCCCATATCATCATCAGCCTATATCTGTCCACTGCTGGACGTAGATCTCTCCTAATGAACGCCACTGAGCTCGGTCTTCAGCTCTTCTCATCCATTGTTTTCCAGCCGCTTTTCGTCACTTCACCTGGCCACTGCGTTCTACACTACGTTTCCCTAAACGTAGTCTCCACTCGAGAACTCGTCTACTTATTGGATACTTACTTACTTGTTATCGGTTAATTGTGTCGTTCATTGAAGGGTTTGCTTATAATCGCCACGCTGCTCATGTGGGTTGGCGATCGCAGGGCGTAGCTTCTCGCACCGGTGACGCTGCTGTGATGGTTATACCGCCATCATTCCCATATAAACTTCATCAAAATTGGTTCTGTAATTTATTTTATTTATTTATTAGCTGTTATTGTATTTGAAGTTGATTTTTTGTACCACCATGGTACAAAAAAACAATTAATTTTTGTACAGCAATTATATCAAATACAGTTTGGAGAGTTTGCACTAAAGTTACTCAACCCTGTTCCATCATCAACAGATTGACAACTAGTTATTGAATTTGCGTACTATGCAGCGCCATCTTTAGAATTTTGATTGACATATTCCAACAACACAAAAAAGTCCTTTCTTCCACGAACATAATGCTCACGGCCAAAAACATCATGCAAACAGTCAACGTCAAGGAGTGGAAAGAAAGCGAAGTTTGACGTATAAATATAGCAGGACTTTTTTTATAAATATAGGTAACTTTGAACACTTTTTTCAGATTTTTACCGATATTGAAGTAAAAATATAGCGGTCTATGTATGTTTTATTGATTGACTAGTGTTCTTTTATCATCCAAATTTAGAATAATTGAACAAGATTGATGAATCGAATCAAAAAGGAAGTTCGAAATATTTGCGCTTTAGTGGCCGTTCAAAGTTACCATGGCTCTTGGGTATCTTTGAACAGATTTATTTTGGCACCGAAAATCCTTTCTATTTGGCAATTTGAATTTAAGATTAATAATCTACATATAATTAGCAATCGTATGACATCAATATAAAATATAAAAAAACATTAAAAAACAAAAAAGGTTTATAGTGATTTTTTATTACAATTTTTGTAAAAAAACTCAATGAAACCACTTTTTTTTTTATTAAATATGGTGATTTCGATGTATAATTCACAGTTTAAAACCAAAACTCACGTGTTTTACGTAACTTTTTTATATAAAATTCAAAATGTTGTAATCGGGTTACCCGTAAAAAATCGCGTACGCAAAATGACGTAAAGATTTCAAAACTTCTTTGATGATTGGCAATTTTATGTAACGTTTGACAACTAGAATATTTGGTGGTTCCATTGTACACAGTTAACAATGTATTTCACAACAAGTCATTGAGAAAAAAAATAAAGAATCTTCGAACTAGTGATATTCACAGTTACAAGGAAATTCAAAGTAAGTTCAACCCAACTTGACTGTATAACAAATAACCGAGTGTATTATGGCCAGTTTGATATTTAACTGTTTAAGTATTGCCAGGTCTCCCAATTTAAAAGGATTCCTCCGATTTTGCCGAAAATCTCCCGATGATATACTCCATCCTCCCAATTTTTTCAAGGTTTTATAAGTCGTAAATTCCATAATTTTACAACCTACGTGATACGAAACGCAAAATGAAATGCTATTACTGTGTAATATAATCAGTGGCAGCAATAAGTAACTTTTAACCTACAGATAAAATAGGTACTCGAAAAAAATAATAGTTTATTGAGATTACGGATTAGTAAAAAAAAGCTGTTCATTTTCTACCATGAGAAATCTATTTGAGGCTAAGTAGGGTTTCAATGTGAAAACGCATACGCGAAATGAGAAAAATATTGTATCTCATTCACTCCTGCGTTTTATAATTATACCTCTCGTGTTCGCAGTTTTATATGGCCGGCGCGGTTCCGATATCTTAAAACGATTAGTTTTCGCTTACTGTCCGTTAGCTTTTGACATAAACACCATACAAAAAACGTCAAAAAGTAACGAGACGTTAGAAAAGTGACTCGTTTCATCTTTACTGGAATGGCGGGTTGCCAACCTGGTGGAAATACTTTTATCGAAGGGTGCGAAAAAAAAAATAGATGATTGAAATTGAATGCATTCAAACATTTTTCACCGTCGTGGTGGACGGCAAATTTCTCAAAGTTCGTCTGTCCATTACTTTTCAGTATCATCATCTATAAACTTACCTATGCAAAGCAGTTTGTGTGTCTTAGCATTACGTGGTGATTACATGCAATATAACAATCTTCCTATTTTTTTATTTTTGTCTTCATACATCCCCTGATTTTGCTTGGTGAATCTCCCGTTGTATAAAAAATCAACCTAGCCACACTGTTTAACATCTTCCTGAGGTAATGACTTTAAATAAAGTTATGTGTCATCCCTGGAGGCTTCGGAGGACACGTTAAGCCGTCGTGCGTTGGTCCCAGTTGCTATGTTGCTGTGTTTAGGGTTCCGAACGTCAGAAGTAAAAAGGAATCCTTATAGTACCACTTTGTTGTATGTTTGTCTGTCTGTCTGTCTGTCTGTCAAGACCCTCTTTTTCGGAACGCGTGAGGTATCAAATTGAAATTAATATCTAATCCTCAAGTCTGCAATCCCTTGCAGCTGAAAATTAATTTCTAAGTCAAAACAATCAAAAGATTTGGTCGTTTATGCCGCATATTTTGACACTTGCAAGGGAATCAAAACCTATCGGACACTTCCCGTTGACCTACAACCATGAAATTTGACAAGAAACAATGTTCAATGTGAAATTTAGCACAACTAAAAGGAAAATCCGAAAATTTGTAGTTGCACCACTTTTTTTATTTATTTATACTTATTTATTTGTTATTTATTTGCAGTTGGTAAACTAACCGCAACCTATGTCAATATATTGAGATAACTGTTTTCCAACGCCAAAGTTAAGTTTGTCCTTCAATCCAGTTTATCTTTTCGTTTGAGCAATGTTCGGTGCGCTTTCATAGTTTATTACCTACAAGTTTGTACGAAACCTGTGATGCACGTGTCCGCCTTGCACTTGGCTAGATTTTTTCTCCTAACTGCATGTGAAACTACTCTAGCGAAGCTTCCGATCGGAGTACTGGCACTGTCCTCAATCCAATTGAAACCTTTTAACACAATTCTCCAAGTTGAAACTAACAGTGGCAGTCGCTCTGCTAAGTTTAATAGGGTCTGGCAGATTTGGAATGCATTACCGCGTCGTAAAGTAGAGATTAATGGTGCTTCAGCGAGCTTATTCGGTGGGTTTTGTGCGTTTCATTTGGAGGATATTAACAATAAGTTACGTAAAAAATAATGGGTTTTGTGCGTTTCATTTGGAGGATATTAACAATAAGTTACGTAAAAAATAATAAAAAAAGTTTTATGCAGCTGCCATGTCATGGTGAAACTTAGAACGGCCTATCACAATTAAATGCGCATACAACATTTCGTGACTGTGCTATTAACCGTTCCTGAGTACCCTAGTCAGCACCCAACCCTGAGTGCAGCAACCATGTCATGGTAAAACTCAAAACTGTCATAAGAAAATTTGCAAACAAAATTTCGTGTCTGTGTAAGAGTTCCTTTATCTGGAGATAATCCTGGATGTAAATTCAGGTCATGATTACCATAAAAATGCGTTGTCATCGGAACTGAACCAACATTTAAGAAATCAACTCCGTAGGATAAGAGGAAGAGTTTCTAATTCAGCATGAAAGATTCAATCTCAAAATAAATTGCAAGTTAAATGAAAGTTTTAAAAAATGACCGCTACTTCCACCTAGCAAGATGTGAAATAATTTTCCATTCGATGGAGGTTTTTTTCTTATGCTTTACGCAAGCGTCTTTGAATTATGTGCCTAATGCTACGAATAGGCAACAATACCAATAGGCAACCATTTGGAGCTTTTGGTTGTCGAACTCACATCAAACCTGAATTTTGGGTCTTATATTGAATCCAAAGCCAAGGAAGCTGCAAAAAAACTTGGTATTTTGTCTAAGGTTAAGCGGTACTTCACACCTGGACAGCTTTTGAATCTTTAACAAGCACAGGTCCGATCTTGTATGGAGTACTGCTGCCACCTCTGGGACGGTTCTGCCAAGTATCAGCTC
Source organism: Alsophila aescularia (assembly GCA_946251855.1). Lineage (NCBI taxonomy): Eukaryota > Metazoa > Arthropoda > Insecta > Lepidoptera > Geometridae > Alsophila > Alsophila aescularia. The sequence goes on from OX276373.1 coordinate 12,206,504, forward strand.
GAGTCTTTGGATTCAATTGAGAGACGTGCTATCAGGCTCATTGGGGATGGCACTCTGGTAAAGAGTAAGCTTCAAAGTCTGGCGCATCGACGTGAGGTAGCAAGCCTGGCGGTATTCTATAGTTTGCACTATGGAGAGTGTGAACAAGAACTGCACAACTTGATTCCCCCATCACCTTTCCATCACCGTACGACTAGACGATCAGCAAAGCGCCACCCTTTTATGGTTGAAATACCTCGCACAAGAACGAAGCCTTACGCTTCTTCATTTATTATAAGAACTGCAAAGGAGTGGAATGCCCTGCCCTCGTCAGTGTTTCCGGTAAATTATAACCCCGGTGTGTTCAAGTCAAGAGTGAATAGGTATCTACTATGCAAGCGTGCTACACCTTCGACCACATCATCGCTTTACATCAGGTGAGATCGTGGTCAAACGATTGCCTAGTCCGTAATAAAAAAAGAAAAAAAAAATAGGCCTAACGCGAGAATAAGTAAATAAATAAATAAATATATTCGGGACAATTCTACACCAATTACCTAGCCCCAAACTAGGATACCCTGTACTATGGGTACTAGATAACGGATAAACATACATAGATACGAATATTATAACATCCATGACTCGGAAACAAACATTTCTGCTCATCACACAAATGAATGCACCTTGCAGGATTCGAACCCGCGACATTTTGATTACGTACCTAGGATCACTAGCCACGAGACCAACCGGTCGTCAAAAATATACTTTAAAAGCAAACAAAAATATTGGCCTCTATTAAATTTTGCATATGTCTTTATTTGCAGCTAGTCTCTCGGCTTACGTATATATATATATATATATATATATATATATATATATATATATATATATATATAGTATGTTTTTTTATGGAGCATATATGTTGTTTTCTTTTGACATAACGTGGCATATATTTTACTGTTTCGTTCGAAGGCTATTCGGAAGCCTTAATATTTGATTCGGACATAATCGTAAACAGCTGTCATTTAATCAAGAACCAGACGTATTTTTGACGACCTTATTTCGTAGTTTAACTACGTCTGACCACACATAAATTATACTGTAAATGAAAGACCTATCTCGACAGGGGAGAAGCGAGGATGTAGTTTATGGGAAAGATTCTACGATTTATATATGCGAATGCTTAATTTGAACTACGATCAACTAGACTGATTTGATTAAAACAATAATTACAATAATTTGATTAACAAAAAGGTTTGCCAAAAGTCTTCAAAATTGAATCTTCTAAAGTAGCAAGTACATTTTTTAAATGAAGGTATGTTTCAGAGATAACATTTAAATGGGTCTTAAGCACGCTGAAAACGTTATTTTATTTATCACAACGTTTCGATAAAGTTGCATTGATTGTTGCTGAGTTTTCAGCGCAATTGAGTCCCGCTTATATAATTAACTATGTGTTCGAATCGCTAAAGATTAACAGTCACACACACTACAATATTTTGAAATCTAAGAGATCAATTTTAGTTATTTGTGATAGCACTTCTAGGAACTTCTCGTTCGCAAATTAGTAAAGAAACTCGTACAGTGCTTAGAGACATATTTATAGAAACACTCACTATCGCGTCGTACTCTATGGCCAATATTGGGTGATTATGTCCCAGAATAAATTATATTATATTGTCTTAGAGCCATCCAAACCCTTGGAGACCCAAGACTTGATCTGCACCTTGTTATAGTGATCACTAGTATCTCATCTGAGGATAGGTCTCACCTGATTTATTGTAACGATCCTTCATCTTCCTCGACCTCCGCCTGGTCGAGTATCTCATCGCTGTCTCTCCGCACCAAAGCACGTAGCACCAACATGAACGTAGCCACAACGAAGTGTGGGCCCTTTATGTTCCTGAAAGCAGCAGTCTCCTCTCCATCCAATCCATGGTCTCGTTCGCGCCATCAGAGGTTAGCCGCAATAACCCTTTGTATCCGCCATCTTACCATTCGCCACTCTCCACAGATAGTATATTTAAATCTCTCTTCAACCGACCACAGATAATCTTACCACAAAGATGACATAACCATAACGCTAAACTGACACATCTCCATCGTGTGTAAGTTGACAGTTGACACTTCCAGTTATTATTAGGCTTTGGTTCGGTGAAAAAGTTTGTTAAATATTCAAATATACGTTAAATGAAACAATAGGTATTAGTCTAACATATTGCACAGCTCAGCGAGTATTTTTGGAGAGGATGAACCCCTTACTCTTATCCCTTAATGCGTCCATGTATCTCGATAAAATTGCAAGGTTTAAGAGCTCCAGCTAAGTGTTGAATTGGACTAGAACGTGAGGTTGTTACTAAGTCAATGTACACGCGGAGAGAGAAGTGGTAATTTGTAATGAAGGAAAATACTAAGGAAACACGATGGTGTACAGAGCCAAAATTGTTTTGTAACGTGTTTTAACTCCAAACTCGAAAATAGAGGGGTGTTATAAGTTTAGGGTGTGTGTATGTCTGTCTGTGGCATCGTAGCTCCCAAACGAATGGACAGATTTTGATGCGGTTTTTTTATGTTTGAAAGCTGATGTGATTGAGATGGGGCGTCGGGGTAAATTTTTAATTTGTGCTTGCTTCAATTAATTTGCTTTTGCTCAAAAAAAATGTAGGACTTAATGCGTGGAAGCATTTCCAATAAAATACTTCCCTTGTTATGAGAACTTTGGGAATTGCAGAGCATTTTGCGTGAATGTGCGCTTCTCATTTTGACTTTTTCATTCGTTTGAAAACGACTTGCACACTCTTAATGTGCGGTGGGTGCGTTATGGGCACATAATTATTATATTAATACAATTTGATTGCACAGGTTTTGCTTCGCATCCTAAAGCGTAGGTTTCAATTATTCTTTCAAGATTCATCTTGTCGAAAAAGCTTTTATCCCAAAAACACACACTCAAATCATTTATTCCGTAATTTCCATTTTAATTCAGGAATCCAAAGCATAACCCAAGTGACAATGCAATTACCAGAAGAACACATAATTGTTCTGACCGTGAATTCTAAAAAGACGTAGGTATTATACTTGCTAAAAACCCTCACAAATATGAACACTTCAATCGCTTCCACACAGGTAGCTAACACAATTTTACCTATCCTGGAAAGTAACTTTTCCACTCGAAAGCCTCTTAATATTCCAAAAGCGTTGAGTTAGCGTTCTAGGCAAAACAGTGGAAAAAATGGGTTTCAAACGTTTTGTCCGCGTTTGTACCCATTAATATGGAACAGGGGTAGGCTGTGTGTTTTTCTTTTTTCGGCTACTTTTTATAATGAGAACACACCATAGTATAAGTTAGTATGTTTGTATAAGTACGGTTTGATAAATTAAGAAGTATCTATCCTGCTAAAAATATCTGATATCAAAAAAAGGCAAGGTATAAGTTAGGCGGGAGGTTGTAGGGGGCAGGTTGTAGATGTCTTTGTGTGTGAGCGGATGGTATCTTGCTGCTCTTAGAAAAATAAACTGTAGGTAATATGTTTTATATACAAGACATTAGTTCATAAACTAAAACCCGAATACAGTCGGGTAAACATAGCTTAAAACACTCTTGCTATGAAGACGAATCAATTGATACCTTGCTTGTGAAAAAAAGGACCAATATTTTAGTTTAAACACATAACCCTTCCTTTGCTTCGCAGTAGTTGGGTAAAAAAGAAGTTAATACTCTATAAATGAAGACGAATCGATTAATACCTCGCTTGTAAAAATCGGACCACTAGGGGCGACGCTATGGTGGAACATCTACAAATGCATAGACTGTTGAACTCATTACACCTTCCTTGCTTCGCCGTATTGCGGTAAAAACTAGTGTTACTTCTCGAACTTAAACCTCACGCACGATATACCGATTAGAATTTAAGTTAAAAAAAAACAATCATAAAATTAAAAAAAAAAATGCTTAGGTACAGGAGAACTAGGTGCATCGGAGGGCACGTTAGGCTGTCGGTCCTGGCTGTTATTGATTAATAGCAGTCGTTAAGCCTAGTCAGAGGCCCTCGGGCAGCTTGACAAACTCTGACATCAGAGGCCAGCACTACCTCATACGACAAAACAAACAAACAAACCTAAGAAAGCAGAAACAAAAATCTGTACAAAGAAGATAATTTAAATATATTTGCTATCGAGGAAAATGAGCTATTGAAAAAGAATAAAACATTGTAAAAAATCATGTTATTTGTTACATTTTCACGAACAAACTGCTGAACTAATTTTGATGAAATTTGATATCAAAGCAAAGATAGTCAAAGCCCTGAGAGAAAACATGGGATAGTCTTATTGCCATATACTGTATACCGCGCAGACGAAGTCGCGTAATAAGGCTAGCCGTCATTCGTCATATAATACTGCCTGGGGTACACTTCCAACTAGTAGTGGGCTAGAACATTCGGGCTTTTAACAAAAGCTTTATGTTTTAGTTGTTTTGTAGAACTTAGTAAATAAAGGCACTTCTTGAACATTAAAAAAAAAATAGTCAAGTTCCGTTACTTGTATACTCCCTATTTTTGACGTAAAATATCTTTAACATCACACCTAAACTAACTAGTACAAGGGCAGAAAAGTGACCCGTTACAAAGAGGATACATTTCAAAGTCAAAGTCAAACTATTTTATTGTAAATAGGCAAAAATAATAGCACTTTTACAAGTCAAAATTAACATCTCCTGAACAAAGAGATATACATAAAATATAATAAAAAGATCAAATCAATCCAAATTTAGATAAACTAAGTATTCTTTGAGTACGAAAAGGAAATTTCCCTTTCATTTGCCAACAGAGTTAAATCTCACACTGGAAAAGGAAATACCCCTCTGACTCTACCGGTGCTTTCTTTAGTAATATTTGGTTTGAGGATAGGTATAATAGTCTCGCTTTTATAACTCTGTCACTATAAGCTCCAGAGATCTAAGTTTGGTGTAATTTTTATACTGCATGGATGGTTATGAAATGAAATGAAATAAAAAAAAAAAAATTGCCACTATCATAAAAACATAATAATCCATTATATGAAAGTACAATAGAAAAAAAATATATGCGTCCAGCTACAAACATCGACGACAATAGGGCAATTGGGTATCTTCAGCTTGTGCTGCGTTCACATTTTCATGTGTCCGCAGCGCTGTTTTTAAATATATACCCCTTTTTCGGAATGAGGTATTTGCCGAAATATGAGCAATGCGGGTTGCAACTAGGATAACAATAAAAAAACCAGTGAAAATAAAACACAAAACATTACAAAATACCACTGACTCAAAACAAATTCAAAACTGCGTGACGTGTAAGTACCTATGTAGAGGTGTGTGTTTGTGAGGGTGTTTGTGTGTTTGAGGGTGTGTGTGAGGGTGCGTATGAGGGTGTGTGTGAGGGTGCGTATGAGTGTGTGTATGCTTGCATGAAAGTGTACGATTGCTTAAATTTCCTGCCCGTTGTTTTAAAAGTGGCCTCAAAACTGTGTTTTTGTCGCACTAATAGGTTTAATTTCAGAATAGTTTTAAAAGAACTAATACAAGTTTTTTTTCTCAAAGATGGCGGGAGGTTATTCCAGATTGCTATTGTGTTTGGGGATGGCTAGACTATTATGGTTATGTGTATGGGTTGTATGTATGTTTGTTTGTTCGTGTGTTTGTTTGTTTGTACGTTTCTTAGGCACGCCCTGCAGCCTAAACGACTTGATGGATTTTTATAAATGAGGTATCATTGCATTCGTCTTGATTACAAGAGTGCTATTCAAATATATAAAAGTAAAACGTTGTCCGTTTGTTTGTTTGTTTGGGGAGCTTTCACGTGATAAAGGCTGGACGGATTTTGATGAAATTTAGAATGGACACAGCATATACCCTAGAATAAAATATGGAATACTTTTTATCCCGGAAAATTGAAAGTTTCCGCGGGAAAACTGGTAAATGTTGATTACTCACTGTAAGGAACGGTTGCCATCACAGAGTGGTCTGTGGTTGCCATGAAAACGAAATAACAAGTCTGTCAAAAAACATCAAGAGCATTGGGTGCTATACCTTCTTATGCATTAGGTTTTAATATCCTAGAAGAAAATAAGATGCCATTTTTCGCGATAAACAGTAGTCTGCGCGTACGAAAGTCACGGGCGGGAAAACTAGTAGGATATATAATACCATATCATATAGCACGATAAAATACCAATATACCACACCAAAATTTGATCAAAATTCATTCAGCCGTCAATTTTTTAAAATATATTTCTCGGCTTGTAATCAACGGATTGAGATATCAAGTCACCCAGTTTTTATGTCTTATCCTAAGCGATCCAACAGTGAAAACCGCATTGCGATCAATTCAGTAGTTATTACGTAATGCGCTAACAAACATACAGACAAAAAATAAACACCACGTTTTTTTAAAATGTTATATTCTTTTTCAGTAGCTTATTTGAAGTACCCTAGACCATTTTGTTTTTAATTGTCTTCTTTGTACATACAATAATAATTTTCCAATGATACTCAAAAGTAATTCTCATAAAAGAAATTTAAAAAAACTTCCCATATTCACACCTTCAAACCATCCCTTTTCAACATCAATACTGAAAATCCCATAACACCACGTGGAAAAATCCATATTCGACTGTAATAATCTTCGGGTGAGTTCAAAGATGAAGTGATTGAACCTCTGCAAACGACATTAGACCTTACTGCGTGGCTATAGGGGTCATGGTTAATAGTGTTTTGAGTAAACATTTGTATTTCTGTGGTACGTATAATGTGCGATACAGCAAATTGACCGGGTGCCTGCCACGCGCTGATAGTAAGCACACTGTTGTGTGGTTGAAGTTATGAGAGCTGGGAGGTAATTGTGGTGAGAATTGGTTTAAATAGGCACTAGTGAAAAGCATTTTGATATCTAATCAATTCTTTGCTCAACTAATAGGACTGTTACTAGGACTATCATATCATTTTTTTGTTTGATACGATTTCACGCCTCAACTATCATATATCTTACGATGAAGACGAATCGATACATACCTTGCTTGTCAAAATTGGACCAAGTTTTTAATTTGAACACATTAACCTTCCTTTACTTCGCCGAAGACGGGTAAAAAAAAGTCTTTGACACTCTATCAATGAAGACGAATCGATTGATACCTCGCTTGTCAAATAGAACCCATAGAGGCCACGCTATGGTTGAACATCCTATACATACATAGACTGTTAAACTCATTACACTTCGCTTGCTTCGCCTTAGTCGGGTAAAAATTTCGCCATATAGCCAATTTCATTCTTTTGAATAACAACGCCGAGTTAAAATTGTCATGCAAATTCCTGAAGTGTTATATTTAATTCCCGTAAATCAATTGAAACGAGTATCTCTAAACATCATCATCATCATCATCATCAGCCAGGGAACTGAACATAGGACTCCACAACGAGCAGTTGCTAGATGTTTGCTTCTACAACAAAGAACTGAGAAGGGGTAAAGAATAAAACGTTCTACAATGCGAAGGGTCTTAGCGATTTTAGTAAATCATCTCATAATTTTATGACTTAGGCCACCTCATCCCAGGGGCGGGGATGAGGGCAGCTCTGCCATGTTGAGATACAAACGAGCAGAGAAATTGTACCGTAGTGTGATGCAGTATCGTTTTCAGTATCATGTGTCGACGGTACCGACCCCCGTATCACTGTCGGTAGCACCAACAGCGATACGGCCCGTCATCATTATATCGGAGGCTGCTTTTCTAAGCCGGTCGGACTGTTGTCTTTCAGAGCAGAGCCGCTCATTTATATATAACCACAGGTGAACAATATACATAAGCCTAAATATATGGACCTTAATTAGCTTGCATCGTTTTTTTTTTAATAACACTTGTACGTCTACAATACAAACTGAGATGTGTTATTTGATGCCAGTCAATTATTAATCGATACAATTTTAATAAATCTATAATTTTCATGCCTTAGACCAACTCCTCACAGGGTCTGAGCTGGGATGAGAGTGGCTTTGCCATGTTGAGATACGAACGAGCACAGAAATAGTACCGAGTTGTGACACAGTATACGTCTGCCGTATCATGTGCCGACGGTACCGACAGTGATACGGGTTCGTTATCTCTGGTGGTGCGTCTTTTAGTCGGATATTCAGTTGTTTCTTGTAAGTGAAATTCACTATGCACACAAACACACCACATAATTAGCCGGAAAATATCATCTGCTGAACATGGGCCTCCTCATAATAGGGAAAGTAATAATAACTCTGCGCTTCATCCAAGTCAAGTTTACTGACATAGCCTAGACAAGAAATAAGCTGAAGCGGAAAGGGGCTGGTCAGATCCAATAGGGAAGACAAGTGTCCAGAGTGGAGTCCACGTTTAGACAAACGTAGCTTGGGACACACGCCAGCCAGGTGAAGTAAAGACTTGCGAAAGACGGTTTTGGCAGAATCTGGATGAGCGGAGCCGACGATTGGGCTCAGTGGCATTCACTAGGAGAGATCAAGTCCAGCAGTGGATAGGCTAATGTTGTTGCACTCAATTTAAAAAATAAAAAACTAAAATCAGGGCACAAGTATTTTTTCAGCAATCGACAAGGAACAAGACATAAGTTCAAAAACTAAAACCAGACTACTGTCGGGAAAAAATAGCATATGACACTCTCGTACATATGAAGACGAATCGATTGACACCTCGCTCGTTAAAATCAAACCAATTAGTGCGACGCTATGATGGAACATCTACATACCCACATAGGTTTATACATACATAGACTTAAACTCCCTTCCCTTGCTTTGCTGTAGTCGGGTAGTAATCATATTTTATTTAGCTAGGATGAAACGGCGAAGAATGTATGGAATTTTTAACAAGACATAAGTTCAAAAACCTGACTACGGTCGGGTAAAAACTAGTCTATGACACTCTTGCAACTCTATGACAACCTACACTCTACACCTCAAAACGAATGGCTTTTCAATATCGAAGCAATACAAGCGACTCATTATCCTTAAAAGCTAACATACGAAGTTATATAGAGCTGATTTGATGCCCTGCTGGAAATATGCGTGTTCTTTCTACATTATTTTTATACTTAACAGTAGTACCTACATGAACCGAAAGTTGGTGTAGCTACAAACAGTGATGATGGCGTTAAATAATTTTCTGAAACCATAAACATCTAACTTCAAAACATCAAGAACAAAATGAACATCGATCAAACAAGAAAGTGTCACAAGTAATTAAGTAATTAATTTGAAGCAGTGAAGACAAAGAACATCAAACGTTGGGGAAAATAAATTCCCTTCGACAATACTTGAGTAATTTCGAAACGTAATCCTGGAAAGAAACGCGATATTTTGATGGTATTAAATCGATGTAGCAATGTTTCAACAGTAAGGGCAATAAGGGCAAATAAAAAAAATATCATCCCGATCCCTCCAATTCCCATTATAGCTAAGATGCATCTCGATCATCAGTTTTCAAACATAAATAACAGCTTCAAAATCGGTCCATTCGTTTGGGCGCTACGATCCCGACTTCTCCATTATAGCTAAAAATAATCTCGATAACACCAGGGGCTGCAGTCTCGACATAGATACGAACACTATATACATACTTACTACCTAACATACCTACATGTTTTGTAAATCTATAACGGCCTCCCGCGATACAGACTTGACCTAGTGCGGGGGCCACTGGAAACTCCTTATTTTGTAAAAATGTATTTCGCTTAATAAACGAATTTGTTTTTTCTTTGTTTGTAATTACAGATACCGATGCCACTCGATAGCTTATATCATTAAATGTGAAAAGCTAACGATTGTCATCGGTACCTATTACGGTACTATTGTATATAATTTGCCACATTGTTCTTATTGTTGTTTCACTTTTTAATATCATAAATTTATAATAGTATGTCCTTTCATTACGTAACATATCAGTGTAAATAATATTTAGTTCGTCAATTTTGTTTTGAATTCTGGTGTCATTTGGAAATTTATTTTTATATATAATTAAATCTGATATTAACAATTTTAAAGTAATAATGTCGTCAGTTATCCATGAATCTTTCTTTGGAACGTCAAAATATTTTTTAATGGGGAAACATATCTCCAATTTATTTAATATAATATTAGTTATCGAAACTGCCAATTTATCTGCTGTTTTCTTCTGTGAGCATATTTGAGGCCAATCAACACTCTGTATGGCAAGAACGAATGCAGATCGTGCGGCCGCAGTATACCTACGTGCGAGGCGAACATTGGGGCCAGGATTGTCAGGCGCCAACTTCACCTCGCCGCGGACACCATAGTGATCACTGACGTTAGTAGAGTGCCGATGCTATAATCCCACTAGTAGTCATATTCGTATAGAGGTGGTCAAGTGAAGTTCCAGATGTTTTCGATGGACGGGTTATAAAATCCACTTCGTTCGTGAAGCTATGAACGACAAGAACATCCATTAGATTTTTACGCTCCACGCTCGGGACCAGAAAGTTTATATTTATGTCACCAACTATAATACATTCCAAATTAATTTCATTTAATTTATCAAGTAGCTTGTTTAAAATAGGTGTAAACTCGCTAACTCTCGTCTTATTACATATACGAAGCTGAACAGTCTGTGTATGCTCAGTGTTCACAAGGAAAGGGGCTGAAAGGGTAAAGGAAGCCACTGATACCAATCGTCAATCAGGTCATCAATTTTGGACAACAACCTGGACTGCAATTTTTTATTCATTCAATGACTTTTTCCACAACCTAACCCTTTTTTACATAAGTTAGGTAATTATAATGTACCTATGTGTAACAAAAATAATAAAATGTAACAGAAAAGCTTCGAACAATAATAAATTTTGTAAACCCAGGGGGCGAAACTGTATCCCCTTCCCCTCCCGGCGTCGACGATGATCACTAATAGATATTAGATAATTTTGCTCGGTACCTCGGTTGAAGTTGTGTTAGTGACTTGCATTTGTTGTAAAGTTATCAATTGTTTTCGGTATTTTTTAGCGATCAGTAGCCTTGTTATCTATTTCAAGACTGTAGGCCCAGCTTTCAAACAAAAAAACGTATCGAGATAGGTCCATTCGTTTTGGAGCTAAGATCCTCACTCCTCCATCCCCCTTATTATAGCTAAGAATAATTTTGATCACATCAGCTTTCAAGCAGAAAAGACCGCATCATAATCGGGCCATTTCTTTGGGAGCTACGTTGCTACAGACAGACACACGGATATATACAATGATACAACTCAACAGATAACATGTAATACCCCTCTTTCATTGAGTTTGGGGGTTAAAATAGTTCGATTTAAGCTGGCAACTTGATAGATCATAATTGTTTTAAAATTCCCATTTACTTTCCTACAGATGGGGCACAGTGACACAGACCTACACTCAAGAGAGGGGGATGCGTCCTAACCTTCCACACCACAGTACCGCACCGGTCCAGTGCGGGTGGTTTGAGTTAAATGTCCCTAATTCTGAGGTCAATATGTCTAAGAACCTAATTCTTGGACATGCCGGTTTATTGATGTTTTTTTTACTTCACCGTTTTGAAGGTTCCGTACCTCTAATGGAAAAAAGGAACCCGTCTAAAGGTGGTTGTATATTCTTAAATCTTGTTGGCATGAAACAATACTTTGGGCCTTTCATGAATAGGCACATAAGCATACATCTATATGGCATGTTTATTATGCTTGAATCTAATAAAATATTGCTCATACGCTTAACATTCGCCTTTTTGGTTTGATAATAATTACTGAGTACAAATCATACGCCAAAATATTTTTTATTAATTTCATATAAAATACTTAAAATAAAATTACTAAAAAAATTGAATGGCACTGAAAAAGTTAAATCGATATTTAGTTCATACTCGTATGCCCCCTTGGTATGAAGCCCGCGACATATAGTACATGTATATAGTTATATAAATACAAAACGAATAAAAATAAATAAATAAATACATATTTAATTTATGGAAAACATAAATAAACAACTGAAACTTTGAAATACATTCAATTCCCACAACACAGGGTATCCTAGTGTGGGAACTAGAAAGCTCCAATATCATAGCAGTAAAAATTGTAAAACTAGTATGAGTTCCTAGTTTAAAGTGTAATTTAGCTGCTAATATATCTTGTTTTTTTTGGGAATAAATATTATTATTATTATTCACTTTATTTATCTTTTTATCTTAAATTTAAATTTTTTACAATATTTCTTTAAATAAAAGCAGATAAAAATATTATAAAAAACCTAAACCTAGGGTACCAACGGTAGCGGAGCAGGGCCCAAACTACCGGTGGCTAGGGCTGCAGAGTGAGGAACCTCCTGAGTATACGCGCCGTGTCAAGGAGTACTGCCTTCTGCATCTGACCCTTAATCCAACCATCTAGCGAGAGCCTCTTAAGATGTTGGTCGAGGCTCTTCGCTATAAGGCCGTTCGCCGAAACAACTATCGGGACAATGATCGTCGAGTCAACATTCCACATGGCGGTCACCTCATGAGCCAAGTCAAGGTACTTGCTGAGCTTGTCCTTTTCGGCCTTCACGAGGTTCTCATCGTGTGGAATGGTGATGTCGACGAGCACTTATTATTATTATTATTATTAATTTTATTATCAGTATCATTATGTATGAATGTATGCATGCATGCACTTATTTGGGTATATGGATGTTAACCATAGCCAGGGCGGTCGCACTCCGCAACAAGTACAAATAAATTCGAGGACCCAATATTCGGGTCCGTTCAGTCGAGTGTCAAGCGTGCGCTCGATGAGTCGCGCGCCTTGTACTTAGCGATAGAGCACCTACTTACGTAAAGTTATTGACAAACTTTATTCGTGTTTTAATTATGAGTACCAAGAAGAAAGCTAGAAAGTACTGCATAGCATTCGGCTGTTTGAATAATGATAAAAATGACGAATTGTCATTCTTTACGTTTCCAAAGGATATTGAAAGGAAATAAATTGTAATACCTATAATAGGTCCTAGTTATGTAGTTAGATATTGATATTTTTTTATTACGTAGGTTCCTATAGTTTTATGTTATTTCATTTGTGTTCCATACCGAAGCTACGAATATTTAAAGTTATTCCGCGCAGAAATAAAGTCGTTTATTAAATCGATCAACGTAATTTTATAATTGATTATAGTAGGTATTGTTGATCGGAAAATGAATTACTGTGCTGACTTAGTAAGTAGCCTACAACTAATTAGGAATTTATTTAATATATGTCTAGTATAATACCTACCTACTTTTAATACCTTTTATTACGTAGGTAGCAATTTATTTTTTTCACTCATCAAAAAGCATGAAATTCAGACAGGGACCTTTATTCATCAAAGTGCAATACCTATAAGATATAATCATTATCAACCAACGACACGTAGGTAGGTATCTCACTAAACTTATCGGCGTTCTGAAAACGGGATAGGTAGGTAGGTAGTAAAAATGAGGTAGTAGGTCTATTCTGATAAGAATGTCATAGTATGTAATAGAACTATTTTAATTTATAATAAGAAGTAATAACATAATACATTATTACTTATTTATTCTGTTACAATATCTAAGTCATAACATATCACAGAATAATTAGTATTACAAGTACCTAGTCATATCTTAATACAACCCTACCTAGCGAAAAAGGGACACAGCGATTCTGAAACGGTTAGAGCAATGGAAGTTCTCGCGCGTTGTGATACGGTGCATTCTAGCCTGCACGCGGTGGGCGAGGGCCTTCTAGGTTTATATAATTGAAAGCTCGCAGCGCCGTGCGAGTTAAATTGCACTTTATAGGGTTGTAGCGAGAGTCGCTATTTATTTAAATGACTTTACTCAGTTAGCCTTCTGTACTTGTACTATTATTTATTCTGTGCCATAGCGATGGCCCTATTGTACCAATTTTGACATTTTGACAAGAGAGGTATCCATCGATCAATCGATCTTTAGGTACCTACAGAGTGTTATAGGCATATTTCTTTGCCCGACTATTACGGTGAAGCTAAGGAAAGGTTATGTTCACACTGAAAACTTGGTCCAATTTTGAAAGGCGCGGTATCAATCGATTCGTCTTCATCGCAAGAGTTTCATAGGAGGTTATTTACCCGAACGTAGTCTTGGATCTTATGTCTTGTATAACACTTGGTATGCAAACAACCATTACAACATTATTAAAAGAGGCCGTTTCAGCGGTTGAACTCATTATAGAACTATTATTAATTCTGTGGTTGAATCAGAAGCTCAGGATGTACTAACTACTACTACAGATGCATGTTTTTCTAACTGAAATTACACAAGTGAAGCAGTAAGCAACAGCTATTATAAGAGTTACAAAGAAACCCTTCCAATTCTTCGTAGCGTTTGAAACTCCTGTAAAAATAGTCTCCGAGATTAATTCTCTGCGAATTCTCGTCTCTCAGTTCTCGGAAACCAATTGTCAATTATTTAGAATTAATTAAACCAGGCGTTGTCGTTAGAATTATTATTAATTATTCTAATAAGTTTCGGAAAATCTCAAAAATCGATTTACCGGACTTGATTTTTGCAAACAACTGTGTGTACTGTGTTATTTTGAAATCGTTCTATGTTTTTATGTATTAAAAACAAAAAAAAAAGTTAAAAGTAAAAAGTTTAGGGGTATGCACCCGCATTAGTAAAAATTAATGGCTGTTTTTTATTTGGTACTAGCTGTGCCCGCAGCTTTGCCCGCGTTGTCTAAATTCATGTCATTTTTTTTGCGCGGAACCCAAATACTTTTTTAAAAATAAAAGTAGTTTTTGTTACTCCTTATAACAGCTATCTTTCAGTGAAAATCCCATCAAAATCGGTCTAGCCGTTTCGGAGATTAGCGGGAACTAACAGACAGACAGAAAGACAAAAAAAAAACTTTGGTGCAGTAATGTAATAGCTTTGCCCACGTGGGCATTTTTCTGGACTATAAGAAAGTACAAAGTACTACATCAGTACTACATTTTATCAAAATTTGACCAGCTTACAAATATTTTTTTAACGAATGCACGGCTTCTACTCATCGGATTGAGATGAAAAGTCATCGCGCATCTTGAAATACGAAGTACACCAGATTTTAAGCCAAAACCTAAGCTATCCATCAGTGAAAACCGCATTTCTATAGTCCAGTAGTTTTTACGTGATGCTCGAACAGAGAGACAAATTTTTGAGGGTTTATTGTTTGCTCGCGTCCGTAGGATTCAGCCCTCGATGTCCTACACGTGACTCTCGGGTGGTGCCAAAAGAACAACTGAATCACCTGGTGGTAGGCTTTGGCCGCCGGTTTTTATATTACCACCCTCTGGACAAAGTCTTGATGCCAAGCGATTTGTCGTGTTCCATTATGATGTTCAGGGAAGCCGTCCGGATGAGTTGTAGGATGCAGTTGTGTTGGAAGGGTGGACCGTGATCGGAATCATGGTGTTTCTGCGTCAGAGGCCTTGCTTTGGAGGGTAGCGGGATCCGAAGCACGGTGTTTTCTGCTGGCCGACCGCAAGTTGTAAGGGGCCCAAGTAGTAGTTTAGCCAGCTACGAAAAGCTGCCCCGCCGCTTGTGAAAAATCCTGAAATGATCCATTGGGCCGGCTGGCGACCGGATGTGAGGAACTTATGTATTATTTCAGGGGGGTTCAGGCGTCCCCGCGGTCTCCACGCAAGTTCTTCAATTGCGTAGTTATGCCTTGACTTCCATGGGTTAGCCATTCCGACATCTCGTTTGCTATTACTCGTCCAACCTATTCACAAAAACACATCATGAAAAAAGTCCGAAGAAGATATAAGTTAAAACGGCAGATGCACGTCCTCACTCTTAAAGTGGATCTTGCGAATATTCGCGAGATTCACTCCAATCTCCAACCGGTTCATTATCATCTGGAGACCTCTAAGCCCCACTTGTTCTTCTTGTCGGAGACGCAGATAGCATGTCCAGCAGATACGGCGTACTTGGATTACCCAGGCTATATCTTGGAGCATCTATTTATCCCAAATGCCGGCGTTTGTGTATACGCCCGTGATGACATTTGCTGTCTGCGTTTCCGAAATCTTGAGCACCCTTACTTCTCAGTGATTTGGGTGCTAGTGGACACGGGCATAGAGAAAATTATGTATGCTTGTGTGTACCGCTCACACAGCGGAGATCGGGGGACGACTTTATTGGTAGACTATCTTGGTGAGGCGGCAAGTGTGGCCCAACAGCGGTACCCGTCTGCTCAATTGGTGTTTTTGGGGGATTTTAACACCCACCACAAGGAGTGGCTTGTCCCATACCAAAAAACCGACCACGCTGGTAGAGAGACGCGGAAGCTTGCTCTGGCGTTAGATCTCTCTCAGATTGTGCAGGAGCCGACACGGGTACCTGACCGTGACGGTGACACTGCCAACTGTCTCGACTTGTTGATGACGACTGAACCAGACCGATACTCCGTATCAGTATCCCCACCTCTTGGTAGCTCTGATCACTGCCTGGTTAAGTCCGTCTCAGTGTATTCCCCACCTGATCCTAGCCTTAAGGGAAATAGGCGCGTGTGGAGATACAACTCAGCAGATTGTGACGAGATGCGGCGATTCCTTGCATCGTACCCTTGGCGGCAAACATGTTTCATCTCCCAGGACCCGTCGACTTGCGCGTCTGCTGTTACAGAGGTAATATGTCAGGCAATGGAATATTCCATTCCATTCAGACTCACTGACAAGACTCTTCCCAGCAAAGCTCAGCCTTGGTTTGGTCCAGATGTGGTCATGCTGTGGCTCTAAAGCGCGCGGCATATCTAGACTGGGCTGATGCTCGAAAGCGCAAGTCTTCTGATATTCGGGCTACGAAGAGAAAATTTAACGTTGCTGCTAAGACCTGCAAGAAGATACTTAGGAAGGCCCATTTTGATCACGTAAGTCGAATTGGGGCCAAACTGGCTTCATACCCCGCGGGTAGCAAAGATTTTTGGTCCCTGGCCAAGTCGGTCGAAGTAAACTTCTGCTGCCCCTCACTGCCACCATTGCTGAAACCTTATGGATCACTAGCTCACACTGCTGGAGACAAAGCGAATTTATTTGCTTCTCTTTTTGCTGAAGCCTCGCATCTAGATGCTTCTGGCAAGACACCTTTCTGCTTTCCTCATTGCGGGTTTTTATGCCCGAAATTCACATTCGCCAGAAGAAGGTTCTCAGAACGCTTCGAGCTCTAGATGTGAACAAGGCCAGTGGTCCTGATGGTATTCCAGCGATTGTATTGAAAAACTGTGCGCCAGAATTTGTCTCCCATCTTCACGCGTTTGTACCGCCTCTCTCTTCACTCAGGTAAAGTTCCGAAGAGCTGGAAGCTTGCCAATGTAGAACCAGTACCAAAGAAGGGTAGTCGTGCTGCCCAATTATCGTCCCATCTCGATTATCTCCTTACTCTGTAAGTGTATGGAGCGTGTCATAAACATTAGGCTCTTGGCATACCTTGAAGACAATGATCTTCTCAGCGACCGACAATACGGATTTCGCCGAAACCGGTCTACTGGGGATCTTCTCGCGTATGCCACTCACGTACTGAGCGAAGCCATAGAGATACATGGTGAGGCGCTTGCCGTCTCCCTTGACATATCGAAGGCATTTGATCGGGTCTGGCACGATGGCCTTTTAAACAAGCTTCCCTCATATGGTTTACCTGTTGGCTTATGCAATTGGATAGTTGATTTCTTGAGGGAACGATCTATTCGAGTAGTCTTAGAGGGCTGCTCGTCTGATCAAATGGCTATCAATGCCGGTGTACCTCAGGGATCGGTTCTCTCGGCTACACTGTTTTTACTGCACATTAATGACCTTCTGAAGCCTGGTACCTTTGGGTATGCTGATGATAGTACTGTAGTTGAGAGATACACTTCCAATGCTCAAGCCAGCTGTGACGGTGTCCAGTTTCAGAGAGAGGCTATGGTAGACCGTTTAAATTTAGCCTTAGAAGCCGTGTTCGATTAGGGCGATGCTAATCTGGTTAAGTTTAATGCTACTAAAACGCAAGCGTGTTTGTTTTCTGCTAAAAAGAGTCCTCTACACCGATCTCCGTCTTTCCAAAGTGTAACAATACCAATAGGCGACCATTTGGAGCTTTTGGGTGTCGGACTCACATCAAACCTGAATTTTGGGTCTTATATTATATATAATAATATATAATTTATTCGGGACAATTCCACACCAATTACCTAGCCCCAAACTAGGATACCATGTACTATGGGTACTAGATAACGGATAAACATACATATATACGAGTATTATAACATCCATGACTCGGAAACAAACATTTCTGCTCATCACACAAATGATTGCACCTTGCAGGATTCGAACCCGTGACCGTTTGGTTACGTACCTAGAATCACTAGCCACGAGACCAACCGGATATTGAATCCAAAGCCAAGGTAGCTGAAAAAAACTTGGTATTTTGTCTAAGGTTAGGCGGTACTTCACACCTGGACAGCTTTTGAATCTTTATCAAGCACAGGTCCGATCTTGTATGGAGTACTGCTGCCACCTCTGGGACGGTTCTGCCAAGTATCAGCTCGAGTCTTTAGATTCAATTGAGAGACGTGCTATCAGGCTCATTGGGGATGACACTCTGGTAAAGAGTAAGCTTCAAAGTCTGGCGCATCGACGTGAGGTAGCAAGCCTGGCGGTATTCTACAGATTGCACTATGGAGAGTGTGCACAAGAACTGCACAACCTGATTCCCCCATCACCTTTCCATCACCGTACGACTAGACGATCAGCAAAGCGCCACCCTTTCATGGTTGAAATACCTCGCACAAGAACGAAGCGTTGCGCTTCTTCATTTATTATAAGAACTGCAAAGGAGTGGAATGCCCTGCCCTCGTCAGTGTTTCCGGTAAATTATAACCCCGGTGTGTTCAAGTCAAGAGTGAATAGGTATCTACTAGGCAAGCGTGCTAAACCTTCGACCACATCATCGCTTTCCATCAGGTGAGATCGTGGTCAAACGAATGCCTAGTCAGTAAAAAAAAAAAAAAAAAACAGACACACAGACAAATAGACAGTTAAAAAAAGAAACTTTAGTAGCAGTCTTTACATTATAATATTAATAAATCACGTTACTTCTTTCAATAAAAAATAACTGTAAGGTTAAATGATTATACACTACAATCAAATTTCAAATTAATAACACAGCTTAGCCTCAATTCATCTCTATCACTTCATCGCTTCCTTTCAACCTACCCTTACACCAACCTTGTCTGACAACAAAGGGAAGATCTTAGGGTGTCGCTATGAAACAAGCGTTTAGCTATGCTAGCGATATAAGAGGATTAAATAAAATAAACAGTGCAAAAATATTTTGTAGCAAATGTAAAAAAAACTTTTGGCCTGTTTTTGTCCGACGATGCCGTAGATGTGTATCTTTGAATTCAATAAGTATAATCTATACTTATAGTAAAGGAGTAATGAAATTTTTTTTCAAAGGAGATGCGTAGGTAATTTAAAAAAAAACTAGGGGACTTAAAATAAGCTGATCAAGAATATAACTTTTTTATATTTGGTGTTTGTTTGTTTGTCTGTTCACGCATCAGATCATAATTACTGCACTGATTGTGATGCAGGTTTCATAGTTGGATTGCTTAGATTTGGTCTTAAAATTCTGTGTACTTAGTATATTAATCCAATGAGTTGAAGCGGAGCAATCGATAATAAACTATTTCACGACTTTACGACATTTGGTATATTGTGCTTTATAGGTACTTCTGGTCCTGGATTAACACAGATACCTTTTCCACTGAAATATATATACACCAAGCAGTAGTGTGCAAATGCCACCATCACACTAAAATTCTTATTGGTACTGCAATAGGTATGTATCTACCTTTGTTGACTAAAAAAAAGGATAATAATATCTATGATATATTGTTTTATCATCATCATCATCATTTTAGCTTCTAGAAGTTTACTGCTGAACATAGGCCTCCCCTAAAGAACACCATGACGAGCGATCTTGTGCCACCTCCATCCACCGATTTCCTGCGATGGCTAAAATGTCGTTGGGCCATCGTGTGGGGGTCGCCATTCGAGAACCTTCATTCCCCAGCGTTTGTCAGTTCTGCGAACTATATGGCCTGCCCATGGCCACTTCAACTTGCAAACTCTGAGAGCTATGTCGGTAACATTTTTTCTCCTACGGATTTCTTCGTTTCGGAATCTATCACGTAGTGAAATACCGAGCATAGCTCTCTCCATTGCACGCTGCGCGAATTTGAGCTTTTTATGAGACCAATAATAATTTTTATAGCAACCACGTCTCAGTGCCGTATGTCATCACTGGCAAAACGCACTGATTATAATTTTTCGACTTGAGGCTCTGCGACGAGAAGACTACTTGACATTAATATAAATAAATCATATATTCATAAATTACTACTATTGGAAATAGTCTGGACCAAGCATTTTAGGGCAAAGGTTATAATAAAGATTACTAAAATTAGCTTCCATTTGTTGTTGTTGATTATCGCATTATTTTTGCTAAAATTAATTAGCGAGGTTATAGTTTTATTTAAACTGGCAATCTTTTTATTCTCAAAAACATTAAAAAAAATATGATTTGTTTGTAGTCCATTGACCAACCAGAGCAAGCAACAACTAAGGAAGTGACATCTAGCTCACCCGATTGTAGAACAAGAGGTTCAATAAAACAATGTCCTATCTCATCCGTTACATCTTCAGCTATCGCTGATTGAATGGCCCCAACTAAATAATACCAACATGGTACTAATGTTTGCCAGTGATATATGAGGAAGTCAATTAATGTAGGACGTTGAGTGATGTTCGAGAAAAAATGAAAAATGTGTATCTTTTGGCTTGCAATTTGCGACAAGTTCAAGGATGCCAGTTGGAGTGTGATGATAAGCTAGAGAAATTAACTTGTTTATTTGCGACTCAAATGCTGCATGGAAGTACTCTGTGGTACAAAGTAATATATATATAGATCACATAACAACGGCATCAGTCCGTGTTATTATATCGGGTATCTTCAATCAATAAAACAAGGAAAATAAAGCAGCCAAACATGTGTCAGATATGCATATATTTAGGGTTCTGTTGTCATGATGCTACTATGAAAACTACATTGCAATCGGTCCAAGGCGCTTATTGCTATATCATAGATTTGTTCCACACAAAATTCCTTGCAAATGTGTGACGTCATTATGATAATTATCGAACAATTCCACGGATAATTCGTATGATTTTTGTTTTCGTCGTTTGAACTCTCAGCCCATGATATAAATAAATAAATAAATAAAAGTCTTTCACTTCAGGCATACAACTCATACAAGCGTAAAATAAACTTAAAAGCAAAACATGATATTAACACTGTAAAAAGGTGCAGTCAAAAATAGAAAAAAATACAAAAAATGTAACCTACGCTTTACACAATAGTGCTGAGTTACGTATTGTTTTCATCCATGTGGACAGAAACCCATCTCTTAAATATTTGACCACTTATCATGTTGTCAGAGACAGCCACGAGGATGCAGTTGCTGGAACGACGCAAGCGACTCCAAAAAGACGCCACTCTCGACCTGACAACAGCAAAAAAGTCAGGAACCCCTGCTTCAGCAAACATACTCGACGCACTGCAGTACCGTTGCAGTCTCATAAAAGCCCGGAATGCATCATTATATTGGACTCTTATGGTGCTTATTGCCTTCTGCGTGAACGTTATCCATAGCTGGCACGTGTATATGCATAGGCAATACATTTTAAAGAGTGTGTTCTTAACTTCTTTACTGCAGTTAGCGAATTGGTGAGAGAGCATGTTGCTTCTGACGGCGAGAACCCTGCGTTCCCGCTCAATATAAGCATTGTCGTGCAGTCGTTCCGTCAACAGGTGCCCTAAATACCTAAACTGCTTCACAATGTTTATCACTGTGCCATTGAAAAACACTTCCGGTGTTTTTGAATGGCACACCTTATCCGGACCTCGTCCCGACGTGAACACCATCATCTCTGTTTTAACAACGTTGTATTTCAGTCCGTGAGCATTAGCATAATGCTTACAGACCGAAAGTAGCTTCCTCAACCCCTTGATTGCGGGCTAAGCAGCCCATGTCATCCGCATAACTTAGGCTATTTACACACACGTTCCCTAAATGACAGCCGACCCCGGTGCTCCTCAGCTCCTCGATCAGACCGTTCACGTAGAGGTTAAAAAGGTCCGGAGAGGTCACCCCCTCTTGGCGAACTCCACATTCTAGTCTATATTGACTAGAAGTTGTGTACCCCCATTTAACACAATTAGTTTGATTTCCGTACCAGAATCTCAACAGACTGACCACAGAGCTAGGCACCTTTGACTCTCTTAATTTGGCCCACAAAATGTCATAGTTGACCAGGTCAAATGCGTGACTGAGGTCAAGAAAGCATGAATAGATAGTTGTGTTGCGCGTCTTATAGTAGCCGACAGTTTTTTTCAGGCTAGCAATAGCGGCGTCTGTTGAGAGACCGGGACGGAAACCAAACTGCGCGTCGTTAATCTTCATATTTTTAATCAGTTCAGGTTGGATTAATCGCTCTAATATTTTACCTATTATAGTACCTAAAGATATGGGACGATAGTTAGATGTAGCACTGAGATTGTTAGTCTTGTTTTTTACGATGGGCACAACCACCGTCCGCATTAAAGGCTCAGGTAAATAGCCATATCTAATACAAAGATTGAAAAAACAACACAAGTGATTATAGATCTTATCACTGGACCAAAGTAAGTGTTCGATACTGAGCCCATCGTGCCCTGGTGATTTACCACGTTTCATATTCATTATGACCTTGGAAATATCCTTACGTGTAAATTCTATGGCTTCATCGCTCTGATGTGGTTCAGCATCGAGCACACACTCTGCGGCCAGCGGGCTCACCCTAAACTTCTGCGCGAACAGATCGGCTATAGCGAATGATTCTTGGAGACCCTCCAAAGAGACAGGTAAGCTTTGTTTATAGTTTAACTTTTCCGTCGCATTCCAAAATTTTACAAAAAAAAAAAACTTCTTTGTACAGCCAATATATTCATTTTAATCATTTCTTAATTTTTCTGACACCATCTAATTTTATTCTTAAAAACAGTTCGACTATTGCACATGTTCTCATACACCAAACCTCCGGACGGCTTCTTTCCAGCAACCACCCAGCACGCAAAATAAAGCATAGCCTGAGTGACTATCTCTGACATGGTAATTCCAACCAGCAACCTTTTTATGACGTTTCTGTCTACATGAGCCAGAACTAATAGTAGCTGCATTTTGCAGTACATCTACGATATGCCTGTAATACCGGTCTATATAATCATAATAGTCATTAAAATGAACACATTTTTGTATTTTATTACAATCACATATAGTCAGAGAACATAAACATTAATTTGACTAAAGTTTCTCTCACCCGACTTGACATATTTTAGCACGTCCAATATGCATGAGGTAGCTGGACCAATTGCAACCACCGACATGTCGCATTCAATGCTCAGCGATGATGATCTGACCATCTGACGTCATGCGTAACTCTAGCGCCGACTACGGTATCCCACGCGGCACTAGTGGTGATGCAATGATCCAGCCATCTTCTGCTACTTCACATTGAAAAGTGTACGTATCAGAATTGGCACCAAGTATTTTAAGGTCAGGCCACTCCCAAAACATATCATCAAAAATTTCGCTAACTGTTTACCAAACCGCGCAGTCGGATGTGCTCAAGTCCCCTAAAACGTAAGCAAATTGAACATCAGATTCCTAAATTATAGCACTGACCTCGGCTAAACAATCCGTAAACTCGGCGACATGCTCAACACCATCAAACGGCATGTACACATTCACTAATAAAAAAGATCCTGATTTCACAAGTACGCGAACAGCCTGAATCCTTTTGTTCGACAGACCACCGGAGACACGTTAGGAAACACGTCCATATTCCACATGATGGCGAGCCCACCGTACGGCCGCCCACGCAGAACACCCACAGATGAGTCTACTGAAGACTTAGCTACACATCAAAATGATTTATTGATTTCGTGGACAAAGTTTAGGTCATGTTCTAATAACCACGTTTCTTGAAGAACTAGCAGCTGCGTGGTCACAGTCAGGTCACGTACGGTCTGTATTGTCTCTATTCTTACAGTTAAAAAATGAAATTATTATTCTAGTGGTTGTACTATCCATATTAATTGTGTATTTGTTTCGTTCCTCTCGCCGTGTACTCACGGAATAATCTGAACTTTACACCTTCAGGCCAAAACTCATTGCTCAAAAAGGTGTCTAATTTGCGCTTAAGTACTGATAGTTATAGGAACAAAAGTCAGTGTCGTGCTCTGCGTCAGCAAATCTATTTTAAGACATGTTTCGGCTTTTTCTTGTATATATTCTTTTACATCGTCGGAAGTGGTCGAATTCTTCAGTCTAGAAATGTAAACAAATGATGTTAAGTCTGATCTGTAGTTTACTCGAACACTTTGCAGTGCCAGTCAAGTTATTTATTTTCTTTCGTTTCTACATTCTACTATTATAAAACTATCCTCTTTCCTATCATCCTTCGGCATAAAATGGGGTTCGTTTCCTTCCCTTGCGTTTCCACTGATAAACATATCTCGATATGACAGTGCATGCGCCTGCTCATTATCAGCTAATAGCGGCGAACGGCTCGGTGAGATGCACATGTGTGAGTGAGCTACGCTTTGTTTACTTGATGCGCTGGCGCCGGATCCGCGTGATTTCTCATTTAGTAGTTTTTTACTATTACTATTATGACCGCATTTCTGCGTTACAAAAGCAATCGATTGTGAAGGATTGTTTTCCCATTGTGTTTGTTGTGTAGGACATACGACATCACTTCCGAAGCGTTGCATAATCTGATTCGAGCTTTGGACATTTTTTTGTAGTTCTTTCAAACTAAGGTTGACTTCCTCGAATTCCGTTTTAAGTGCCTCAATTTCAGGTACTGATTTAGAGCTAGCACTATTAAACATTTTTCGGCCTTAATACTAGCCACGTCATTCCTTAATATAGCTATTTCCTTCAAAAAGGACGTCGAGTCAACGTAATTAAAGGAGGCGGGCGGTGTCTTGTTGAGATCTTTGGATACAAATGTCGGTAAACAATCAAAGTCAAATTCTTTTATCATTTTAATCATTTCTTGTAAGCTTTTCTGTTCACTACCTTATTTTCTTCCCATAAACTTCTTAGTCGGTGCAAGCAACTTAAGTGCTTAATACTACGAGCCGCTTCAATTTCGTCACTGGAGTACGCGGTGAGGCATATTTCAAGGATCGCTGTCTCGGGTAATACATCCACTTTGTTGCTCAGAAAAGCAAGGAGGTCGCTTATCACTATATTGCATCCTGGAAACTGCATGACCGATGATGCCACTGCAGTCCCGCGATTAGTTGCGCTTCGCGGAGGCGACGGTAATACAGGCATCGTGCGTGCGGCGCATACGGCGCGCAACGAGAGACTGATGATGAATGATGATCTGGCTTGGATTTATAGGTCTAAACAGAAAAATAAGTTGGTTCCAGACCACTAAAGGCATATGATTATTTATTCTAATAATTATATCTTTATAGTTGATAGATTCAGGCGTTACTTTGCGGAAATCCATATTTAAAATGAATGAAGTAAAAATATGTAGCTTACTTCCGCAAAAATGTTAGTCAGACAAATGATAAATGGAAAAATAAAAATCTAATATATAAAAATTTAATTTTTGGTAAGGGTTGGTAAGTAGGGGTTTAACCAATCATTCGCCATAACCACTATTCGCGGCATCTCTACTACACACACTATCTTTGAGATTCAACATCACAGAACCACGACACTTAGAATACCTAGTGTTGCAGACTCTCGCGTAGGTTCGAGGTCCCAGTTGCAGGAAAAATGAGATTTAGTTGAGCTCAGGATAGGAGGATGAAACGAAAATGCACTTGTTGACACTTTAGCTGGTATATTTTCACAACTTGTAAACAAGGATATTAATACAGAATTTAGTTTTTGTTATCCCGGTTACATATGTTGGCTATCGGAGCCTTAATATACTTTTGTGGTGCTACTATTTAATGTTGGTCTCTAGTAGGATAACTTCTTGTATTCGACTGCTTCAGCGAACAGGAACTTGATGAATGCACGAATATTGTATAAAGTATGGGCTTTTATACTTTTTCCAATACACGCAAAGCTTTCTTATTGGTTGATTTATTCTTATTCGATATATAAGCTCACCCCTTGGTTCTCGATCCAAATTTTCACACACTCAAAAACAGGCACAAAAAGTTATCCCTTTTTTTTTTTTTTTAGGAAAGGATATGTGCTGTTGGTCTATAACTGACCACTACAGCGACACCGGACGGAGCTCAAGGGCACTCAGGGGGTAAGAACCTCGGCTTGGACAGTTGCCATTGATTACTTGGGGAGTATCGAACTAAAAAGTTGTCCTTTTTTTTTTTTTTTTTTTTTTTTTTTTTTAGAAAGGATATGTGCTGTTGGTCTATAACTGACCTCTACAGCGTCACCGGACGGTGGGGCGGGCGCAAAAGCGCTCCGCCGCAATGCGTGACGCAGAAGGCGCACGCCAAAGTTAAGTTTTTGGCCACTTGCTCAAGGGCACCCAGGGGGTACGAACCTCGGCTTGGACAGTTGCCATTGATTACTTGGGGAGTATCGAACTAACACTTGGGGAGTATCGAACTAAAAAAAAAAGTTGTCCCATAAGTTCTCTACGGTCGTACCTCGAATCTTCACCACAAAGAAAGCCTATTTTTTATGGCTTTTCTACGGGTGCAAGGAGAACTTCCGATCTTGTGATCTGCTCGCACCCGTACGAAGATGGTACCCAAACTTTAGGCATGTTCCTAAACGTTTTTCCAGTTTAGAGCAATCCTATGTGTGACTCATCGAAATATTAATTCGAAAGTCAACACACTTTGCCGATTCTAGAAAGGTTTCTCCCAGTGAGCTTCCTCTCGCTCTTACTATCTACGTTTTATATGTTTCTTACTGATACCTTGTTAATTTTACGTTAGGCTGGCTCAGGATCGCTTTGCTTGTAAATAAGTACCTTTTACAGAGCAATCTGAGCAACCTGTACCAGCAATCCTATGCATCCACAGAGAGTTTCAGTCTCTCTGTGGCTGCATGTTCATAACTATTTCCTAAAGAGTTACGGGGCCATCCCGTATGCTTTAGATGTCATACGTGATGGCACGTAGATTCTACACTACGTTTCCCTATTTTCTAGGCCCATACAAAATAATATTTATCTCGCTTATGCGTTAACTTGCTTAAGTGCTGAATAGCGCAAAATGTTTGCAATACCCATGCCTATCCAACTGTGTTCCTATTTTCTGATTATTGCGTTTATGTCTTTAATAGCTTAAGTTCTAAAATTTATTCAATTATGCATATATATACCTAAACTTATAGCTATATAGATCAGATGTTATTGCGCTCGTTAACACCTAGTGTATTAGTTTTTTTTTGTTTTGTTTGTTCGCTTAATTTTCAATGATCGAACTACGAGGAATTACAAATCCTCGTAGTTCGATTGATTAAACCACCAGGACCTAAAAATCGTCGTGGTTCGCTTGATCGAACTACGTGATCGAACCTCGCGGGGAGCCCAGAGGGGATCTATTGAGGTTAGAGCAGGGGCTATTTTTCGTTTTTTTCTTTCCTTGTTATGCCAGCCTCAATAATAATAAAAACCTTTAGTTTCTTACATTGTTATTTCTAAAATATAATCACAATTTCCGTCACTAGATGCTAATAAACTCGTTCAGTGTCCGTTGAATATTTCAGGGCGGCTTCCACTGCCCACCAATAATAACGACCTAATGAATATGCGGCATAGTTTCTGCTGGGACGGCGATCTTCGTGATATAGGATGGACGTGCTGTGATGATAGTGTAAGCTAGTAGGTATAGTTGATTGATTTGGGAGTTATTTTGTGGAAATCCAGATTAAAAATGAACGAAGAATATATACGCAGCTTACTTCCGGCAAACTAAGTGAGCTTGGTGGAAGGAAGCTACATATTTTTTCTTCGTACATTTTTTCTTAGCCACCTGAGCATAACACGCGCCAAAGCAAAGTAGATAGTACTGGACTACCGGTTATAACCGATGCACAAATGATACCATCGAATTCAGAATACAACAATTCTAACCAGAAAGTAAGTAAATGGCGTTTTTTTTGGACAATATGTTCTAATTAGCGGCGCCCCTGGTTTCCCCCGCTTGGATGATTATGACGATGCAAAGAATCCTATATATTATTCCAGGATATAAGCATTCCAAAGTTCATCAAAATCGTTCAGCCGTTTAAGAGTGAAGACTGGACAAACACACATACACATCTTTCGCATTTATAATACTAGTAGATCTGTGAAGTGCGAAAAGCTACAGACCTCGTGTGCACAAACATTTTTGCAAATATCTAGCGATGCACAATAGCGCCATCTAGTTACCTTATTGTAAAACTAACATTAATAACCAAGGTCCTCCATCAATCCCTATCTAGTAGGATAAGGGCTGATTCTACTGGTAGAAACCTAAAAGTAAGAAATTTATTGTATTTTGAGGAGCTATTCTACTCATCACGCCGAAGGTCCTCATTAGATCTTCACCATTTTTTATGAGACAAATTTAAAGTTACTACCTTTCAAATAAAAAAAAACATCAAAATTGGATATATTACTGTCGGCCCCACGAATACCAACAGCGTGGGGGCAGACGGTAATACTTATGGCTATTGGCCACTACGTACGGTAATAAACTAATGGCTAACTAATTGGCCTCCTTTCGGTGTTGCCACTCCGTTCGATCTAATGTTAAAGGAGTCGAATAGGTTTCTACTAGGCAAGCGTGCTATACCTTCGAACATATCATCGCTTTCCATCAGGTGAGATCGTGGTCAAAAGATTGCCTAGCCCGTAATAAAAAAATAAAACTCATGTCTTTCCCTCCGCCATAAAGACAACATCGACACATCGCGCAGCTGGACGACCGACTTTCTTCTTGCTAGTTCCTGGTTACCTCTTGGCCAAAGATGTGTCCCGCCTAATTCCATTTAAGTTCCATGATACTCTTCCTAATGTCTCAAACTTTCATTCGACGTTGAATTTCGACATTAGGAATACGGTCTTGAAATTTGATGCCATAGCTGGCTCTATGGCCCTTTGTGCAACTCCTAGTTTTACACAGCTTCCTTTGAGAGCGTCGAAGTCTCGGCACCATATGTCATGGTGGGTAGGATACACTGATTAAAGAGGCGGATCTTCAAGCATTGCGTGTCTTTGACGTGAGGACGTCGTATACTTTACCGAATGCCGCCCATCCGAGCTTTATCCGCCATGTTTAGGTGAACTTACCCAGAATTGACACAGTTATAATAATATATTAAAGCTAAAATAAATGCATAGATAAAATTTATTACAGCAAACTTTTCACCCACTCTTATTATTAAAGTGAGAGAATTGATGAATTCCGAATCAAGAGCACTTCAACTCGATTTCCTATTCCAAAGACTTGTTTAATTGCTACATCTTATCTATTCTAAG
Source organism: Alsophila aescularia (assembly GCA_946251855.1). Classification (NCBI taxonomy): domain Eukaryota; kingdom Metazoa; phylum Arthropoda; class Insecta; order Lepidoptera; family Geometridae; genus Alsophila; species Alsophila aescularia. Next base: position 12,236,076 of record OX276373.1, read on the forward strand.
CCATCCGAGATCGAGCTTCCGCAACCCTTGCGTGAGACCGCTCAACCCGAACCATTTTACTTTCATGAGGCCCAAACTGTCAAACGCTCTAAGAACTTTTAACGGGTAAAGCTGTATTCAAACAACGCTATATTAAGATTCCGTTGAGACAGTACGGATTAAATTTCTCATGGCTAAGGAACTTTTGTCGATTATTTGTGCTGAAACAGCACTCCAAGATGCAATTTTCTTTAAACAAATCGGGGCAACAGACGCGCTTCAACTGGCTGCTTTATAACATAAGTACAAACATTTCAGCTAAAAGGCCACTATCATCTTAAAATTAATGGAACGGACTCAGAGCATGCAAGGTCACGTAGCTTTCGAGGCGACTTACAAAAGCGACTTACGAGGCGGCCTTCTCTACTAGAGATAAGGTCACAGGCAGAAGGCAAAAACCCGAGCGTGGCAGCTTGAACTCAAATGGTGCGAGTGAGGTATGGGTGGTCACTTCAGCAGGTGTGAAATTGCATCGCAGCGCTCCATTCGTGACTGGTAGGAGTACCAGAACAGAAAGCCTCTTCATATGTGACTCCTATAGCGCCAAATATGTGGAATGCTTTTGGTTAAAAGCTTTGTATCGCTTAATACGTTCAATAGCTCAACGTGTGGACGTATCTTTAAGGAACTTTGCTTGCCGTCATATAAATCGCTCAAGGCCGCCTAACGAAAAGCGTAATTAAATACACACATTTGCATTCTATTGTTAATGTAATTATTAAGTTGCCTCGCTTGGCACGGTGGAAGTGGTGACAGTGATTCAACTTTGGACTCAGACGTGTCATATGAAGTGCTCATGAAAACAGCTGAAGTAGTACCCATGAGCATATCGAAGCATAAAAAATCTTGTGGGCATTTTAATTACGACGAGATGAATATTACTGGTAATCTACTACCGGTAATATTCCTCTCGTAGTAATTAACCTCGTAGTAAGTTTTGTGAATAGTTTGGTAAAGTGAAACAAAAGTTAATTTAATTTAATTGTTCTTATTAAAAACGTGCAACAGAATAAACACTATTAATAATTAGACAGTGGTTTAATAAATATTGGTTAAAAACTAAGGAAATTAGAGGAAAAACCTTTCCATCTACCAAAAGCCATATAAAAACACAGTTTTTTTTTGTTTTTTATTACAGACTAGGCAATCGTTTGACCACGATCTCACCTGATGGAAAGCGATGATGTGGTCGAAGGTGTAGCACGCTTGCCTAGTAGATACCTATTCACTCTTCACTTGAACACACCGGGGTTATAATTTACCGGAAACACTGACGAGGGCAGGGCATTCCACTCCTTTGCAGTTCTTATAATAAATGAAGAAGCGTAACGCTTCGTGCGAGGTATTTCAACCATGAAAGGGTGGCGCTTTGCAGATCGTCTAGTCGTACGGTGATGGAAAGGTGATGGGGGTTAATGTGAGTTTGAAATTATTCTTCTTATGTATTTTATAAAATCGCTCTTATTGTTCCGATATGAGCTTAATCCACACTACGCGTTTAATAATTATAGAATACGCTCATACTTCAATTTGATACCTATTTAATAAAATTCGAAGTAATTATTTTATTCGCATAAGAAAATGGAGCTATACTGCCGCTATATTGAGATATGAGATATATTATATATAGCCTATGTACTCGGGGAGATGTATGGATTCGGATGTATTGGTATACCGTGGGGTATCGTTTATTCAAATCTAAATCTGGTCGGGCATTTTAAAGTGATTGTGGAATAAAGAAACTCACATACATACATACATACATACATACATACATACAAACTTACATGCATGTACTCTGAAAACATTACGCTCCTTTTTTGGGCAATGGAGAAAAAGGAAAAAAAAAATAGAATCATAAATGATTCTTCATTTGATTAAAATAAATTTTATATCTTACACAGTTTTTCACTCCTCACTTCTAAAAGTTAAGCAACTGCAACTTTTTAGTACGGTGCTCATGATGAGGGAAATAACGCGAATAAATTACGCAAAAATGGGCTTTATCCCTTTGGAAGTAATTCCATTGTGATGTTGATGTTTTAATTTTAATGTTAATGGAGGATTAGCATCAAGGCCTTTAGAAGGACCTAATTTAACGCGTATTTACATGGCTAAGAACTTAAAAAATGATTAAATCTACATGCAAAACGCGTTTTTTTATATACCACCGCCCAAATATGGGGACTTTTGTCTGTCTATGTTTGAGTCTGTGACATTGAAGTTCTGAAACGGATGAAGCGATTTCAATGCAGTATTTTTATTTGGAAGTTGAAGTCATCGAGATGGTTCATTGTTTGGAAAAGCTCAGTGCAGCAATATGCATTGATATTTAGCTCCTTTCACTCTTTACAAAGCTGTTTGAGACTTTTAATCATCTCGTAACAGTTTGTTTGTTTGTCATACAAGGTAGTGCTGGCTCTGATTTTAGAGTTTGTCAGGCTGACCGATAGCCTTTGACATGGTTTAACGACTGCTATTAATCAATAACTGCCGGGACCGATATCTTAACGTGCTCTACGAAGCACGGAGCGTTAAAAGACGGAGCAAGTTACCAAAGACTGGTATGACTTGGATTTGTTCGAACCCTGGGCGAGCTTCTCTAGAATTGTCGGTTTTAGGTACACTTACAAATAATGGCTGGTTAATCTGTCGTACTAGCTGTTATTGATAAATAGCAATCGTTTAGCCATGTAAGATATTCTAGCGTGACCTGACAACTCTTACACCAGTGGCTAGCAATACCTCATACTAAACAAGCAACGAACTATGGCACAGCAACAGCAATACAGCATTTTAGCCCTGTTGGTGATGATGAAAGTATTTTGTGTTATTCTAGGTCCTAAGGTAACATACCAACTTTCATCAAAATCCATTCAGACGTATGGTAACAAACATACACACAAACTTTCTTATTTACTGATCGAGCAAGCTCGAAGCGCGAGCGAAGCTTCTCCATTTCAGCTTGAGAAAAAAAAAAAACGTATGTCCGGCTGCTCCTTTACAGGTCGCATTTCTCAACCGATCTAGACAAAACTTGGTATACAGGTTTAACGATTTTTTAGAATTAATCGTCGGGGATTTTTGATTGGAGGGGTACTTCTTCCAAAAAGAGGCAAAAAAGGGGCTACTGAATATCTCCGCCTTATTAGATGCGTTTTTATACTATTGTATGGTAGTAACTTTAAATTGATGTCATAAATTTTTTGTGAAGATCTGATAAGGATCTTCGATGTGATGAGCAGAATAGCTATTCAAAATGCAGTAAATTGCCCACTTTTAGGCTTTTACCAGTGGAATCAGCCATTTACCTACTAGGGATTGATGGAGAACTTTAATTATTAATGTTAGTTTTACAATAAGGTAACTAGATGGCTCTACTGTGCACCGCTAGATTGTTTGCAAAAAAGTTTGTGCTCGCGAGGTCTATAGCTCACAGAGCCACTAGTAATATTAGTAGGAAGTAGGATTGTATCTTTATTTGCTGATTCAAAAGACCACCTCACTTTTCAGTCCACAACCATGTGACACCAGAATATAATAAAATGTTTGCTTCCCTAAAATCCTACTTTAACTTTACAAACACATAGAAGTTAACAATTTTCGTCCGTAAAAGCCTTCACTAACGCCAACGTTTCCAAAACTTTTCACTCAACGACTTTCTGAACTAGTATTACAATATTTCCCGCGTTTAACACTTGTTAATACATTCTCGAATTAGATAATACAATTGTCGACGAAGAACAAACATAACAACACGTCGTTGTGTGTCTTGCTTAATTTGTGCATATGTAAATGCTTTGTGTAGTTTAAGATTTGGTTCTGATTGAGATTTTACGCCTCTTTTATTGCTTTGTATTGCTGGGCGTTCACATAACAATTGATCTAAAATGTTGGAAACATAAATAAGAGCTGTATAAATTATTATCGAACTTGAGTTTCCTTTCAAATCTTTTGATTATGGAGTGAATCACAGACACACCCAAAGCACACCCAGACTCCATACAACATACGCGTTGGTTTAAACACCTACTACTTCATATAAACATAATATGATGTTTGTACAAGCACAGAGTGTATGTATAAGTACATAGGGCTGCAAAAATATTGATAGTACTGACATAACCATAAACAAAAATTTTATACGACTACGCGACCAAAACAAAAGACAAATCGTTAGTATGAGGGTTCATGCCCCGGTTAGTTACGTTAGCTATGAGTCCGGCGGAAGATAAATTTTCCATACAAAATTATTACCAAAATCATTTTTCATATTTCATAGCATATTTCCACAGTGTTATGATATTATTCGGATTCAGATAGGGTTTATCTATGTAGGTTCCCAACTGTATTTTGTTTTCAAAATGCTTACCTATCTAAAACGAAATATAAATAAGTATTGCATTTCCCTTATTTATGCAAAATGAAATATAAGCTTCAGATTTTTATTCAAGTAAGTATTTTGAAAACAAAATACAGTTGGGAACCTAGATAAACACTATTCGAATGCAAATAATATCATCTTCTTCTTGAGGAGGTGTCGTGGCACCTCCTGCCGGAGATCGGCTACCATTATCCTAATGTTAGATACTACTGCTCGGAACAGGGATCTGGTGCTCAGCTTAAACCACGATTTGAGATTTCTGAGCCATGATGTGCGTCTTTTTCCTGGTTTTCTGCTTCCTTGGATTTTTCCTTGCATAATTAGTTGGAGTAGCTCGTATTTACCATTTATCATAATATGAGGAAAATATTGCAATTTGAGGGATTTTATGGTGTATGTGTTTTTAAATGTCATCTTTGTTGCTTATTCTCTGCAAATCTTTCCCGTTTGACACTTTATCCGTCCAAGATATTTTAAAGATTCTTCTGTACACCCTGTGTGTTCTGTTCTTGTGTTCATGTTATGTTCATTGTGTTATGTTGTGTGTACCACATTTCAAAAGCCTCTAAGAGCTTGCTCATTGCATGGGTTAGAGTTCATGATTCGGCACTGTACTAAAGAACCGAAAAAACGTAGCTGCGTGCCAAATGCACTCCAGTAGAGATACTGTGGGATCCAATTGCAGAGAAGATGGTTCATTTTCAAAAATTCTTTACGTTGTTGCTCTATACTATATCTTATCTCAATGCTGTGATCACCTTGAACATTGACAATGCAGGCTAAATATTTGAAAGATTGAACTCTTTGTACAATTGGTTTCTAACAACTAAATTTGATGAATAAAATTGCATTTTTCCGATGATCATTACTTTAGTCTTCATAATGTTGATATTGAGACTTGCGCTTACAAAATCTACACTCTCTAACAAATTCCTGCACGTCTTCAAATGTGGCCGCTATTAAGATGGTATCGTCAGCGTACCTAATATTGTTTATTGCATGACCATTTACAACAATGCCCTTCTCACTTCAATCCAGGGCTTTTGCAAATATTAAAAAGCATTAGGGACAATATGCAACCCTGCCGTACTTCACATCCAATGTCGATGATATCATGATGATGACAATAATATCATAACACTGTGGAAATAAAGTCTATTATTCCCCTCCAAGCAAGGTTGTCTGGAAGAGAACGTTTAAGCTATACGACTTTTTTGTTAGATTGAGTTTATTAATTGTATGTTTCTATATTGAGGTGTTTCAGTAAAAAGTTAAACTATCTATCTCTAAGGCTACCTTCACTTCTGAGCATGGCATTACCATTTTCCCAGATCACAAGCTTAGAAGAATATTGAATAATGTAACATCTGTACGTAATGACTGCTCACGAGAGAGGCGGTGTGAATATGTATGCGAATATTTCATAACAGGCCTTTGAAGGGGCGATCGATGGAATTAATATCGAGAAAAATCTTTACAACATGATCCTTTGTTCAAATTGGCTTTTGATATGATTTGAATATTGCTTCGGGGGGTGTTTTGATGTCGATTTAAGCTCGAGGACCGTTTTCTCAAAATTCAGACCTCGATTTCTCCTGACACTTTTATCGCAGCTGCTTGAACTTAGTTAAAAATAACAATACATAAACAACATCTCTTTGACCTAGTTTGTGAAACCAATATTTACATTTAAAATGAATCTTATGATTGTGAGTATGGTGGATACAGGCTAGGTTAGGTCTCAAAACTGAGGGATGTGGTACATATTTTGAATTTGCCTCTTGGTTCCCAAAATATAATAAAATATTTCATTGCAATCATAGATTTGAATTTTCCTTTTGATTTCCAAAATATTATAAAATATTTCTCATTGCAATCCTAAATTTAAATATTATTCTTGGTTCCCAAAATATAATTAAAAAAAACATTGCAATCATTGATTTGAATTTCTGTAATAGCTGAACAGTATTCATGAAAATGCTAAAATCTAAAAATCTGCTTAGATTTTTAATCATTATTAGCACTCTTCCAAACAAACATTATATCAATAATCATAAATTATACCTAAAATGTACACCATAAAGTCTTTGGTTTCAAAACTTCAAAACTTGCTTCTATCTAATATGGACATAGTGGAATAAGTTTTGTTTCAAATTAAATGCATTTATATTTTTTAAAACACTGTATTAGGAATAAAACAGTAAAATTTTAATGTAGATACCATGGCTGCTTTGATCAAAATTAAAAATGTACGATCCACTGGGACCTATAAACTATGCCTATACTAAGATTAAATATGCAAAGACATCGTAAAGATGTCGTTTAAACTTGTCACAAGTCTCCTTCGTTCACAACTTTTCAATATAAGTATTCCCTAGTGCGTCTTGAAAGTTCATGCGCGTCTTTATGACATGACATGACCTACTGAAAGCTTCAACGTATCTCTTTAAATAACTTAAGCTGGCTTTATATTTTTTAGAATATTTGGTGTGTGTACGAGAATGTGGTGTTTCTCGTCTCAAGGCGAGATGGTACAGTATATCTGTTACAGTTCCATATCACAGTACAGTTAGTCTGTAAGACTAATACGTATATGTACTGTGTCCATACTCAGACACAATACCAATGATAATAGGTACTAGACTTTTGCCCAGAACAAAGGAGAATCACAAAAACGAGAACGTTGACATCGCAAAATGAGAACGAAATGATGAAAAAAAAATCTTTAAATTTAGTGTATTCCCCAGTATGTTTAGTGTGAAACCCAGGTAATTATGTCCGCTTTAATTTATTTTTTGTAACTGATTGCTCAAACTCTAAAACTTGATTGGTACATTCTATGAAGAATTGTTGGCTTATTTTTACCCGACTCAAGGGAAGAGTAATGTGTTTAACAGTCTATGTATGTATATGGGTATTTGGATGTTCCACCGTTTAATTGTTAGCGTCGCCCCTATTGGTCCGATTTTGACAAGCGATGTATCAATGAATTCGTCTTCAGATATTGAGTTTTATAGACTTTTTTAATTCCCTTTTTTTACCTTACTGCGGCGAATGTAATCAGACTAAAAACTTGGTCCGATTTTGACAAGCAAAGGTATCAATCGATTTGTCTTTATTTATAGTGTCAGAGGCACATGTTATTACCCGATAAATGTGAAGAAAAAAATGGTTGTGCTCAATCTAAAAACGTGGTCTTAGTTTGACAAGTAAGGTATCAATCGATTCGCCTTCATCGAAAAAGTCATAGCCTATTTTATACCTGACCGAAGTCAAGTTATCGTTTTTGATCCCATGTCTTGCTTACGAGAAGGTACATATTCCTTTAATTACAATATTTATTCCAATTTCTCTTCTATTCTTGTGTTATTTTTAGCATCAAGTCTCGCTGAAAATGTAAAGGCTGCTTTAAACTCCAGACAACAACATAAAGTTGGAAGTTTCAGAGTTTTGGACACAAGAGAATATAAGAGATTCAAATCAATAAAAAGTTTCAAGCAAGTCAATCCAGTTTAGATATAGAGTATCTACTGGGAATGTATCTTCGGAAGGCGGATTTATTGCTATTCTCAGAGATTACTTGCAGTTTCTGCATAACAAGCTTTGGTACTAAATCTAGATACTATACTGACTATACACTATACTACTTTACTTAATAGACTACTAAAGAACCGCCAGATAAATAAATCTGCAGTCACTGAGCATTTCCTTGAATCGGGTCCTTATCACTGGATTGAACTCCACGACCCAAATATCCTCTCCACGGAATGTCACTACTACTCCAGTACGTGAAGCGGTCATAGAAGTACTAGGGATAAAAGGTAGGTACCGACAAGCGCTCGTCCAAAAAGTAAGGAACAATCTCGATTTATGAACGCGTAAGGACCGCGTATTCACGCTCGGAAACACACACACAAGTAAAGAAATAATGTTGCTAGAGGAATCACATTGACTTATTTTAGCATATTTTTTATTGATTAATATTTTTTATGATGAGTTAGTTATTGATTCGCTTGCGAGTGTTAAAATATGAGGCCTTAATGGCCATATCTTTTGATTACCTACGTTGACTTATAGGTTTGTTTTTTCCACAGGTCATTCTCAGGTCAGGTAATCCCTCGATTATAAACTTGAGATTTGATATTCATATCAACTTCATAACTCCACGCGTTCCTGTGAAAAATGGTCTTGACAGACAGACCAGACAGACAGAAGGACTAAGTGATCATATACTATAAGGGTTTTTCTGTTGAGGTATGGAACCCTAAAACATCATCATCACTTAATGTCATCAGTCATCTTGCGTCTTGTTTATTCACGTATATGTGTTTACTAGCTGTGCTCACGGCTTTGCTCGTGTCGTCATTTCATTTAAAATTAGTGTTATTCCAGGACCAAAAGTACCTATAAAGTACTAAATTTCTTCAAATTTCGTAAAGCCCTCAAATAGATTTTTAGATTTTTAGATTGCTCGGCATCTAATCATCAAACTAAGATACAAAGTACCACAGTTTTTAAGTCAAACCAACAGCTATCCAACAGTGAAAACCGAATTTCAGCCAGTGCAGTAGTTTTTACGTGATGCACGAACAAACAGACAGACACGATTTTTCAAAATGTTATGTTCTTGTTCAGAAAGTATCCTATGTATTATTTTAGGGTGTAACCTATTTCCATTTCAAATTTCATCACAATCCGTTCAACCGTTTAAGAGTGAAGTATGATGATGATGATGATGATGATGATGAAAAGTATTATATGTGTTATTCCAGAGTATAAGCTATCTCCATTTCAAATTTGATCACAATCCGTTCAGCCGTTTGAGAGTAAAGTATGGTGATGATAATGATTTAAAAGTATCCTAAGTGTTATTCCAGAGTATTAGCTATCTCCATTCCAAATTTCATCAAAATCCGTTCAGCCATTTGAGACAAAAGTATAATGATGATAATGATGATGATAGTGATGATGACGAAAAGTATCCATTGTGTTATTCTAGGGCACAAGTATCCATTGTGTTGTTCTAGGGTAATTCATAAGCTATCTCCATTCCAAATTTCATCAAAATCCGTTCAGCTGTTTGATAGTGAAGTATGATGATAAAAGTATCCGATGTTTTATTCCAGTGTATAAGCTATCTCCATCCCAAATTTCATCAAAATCAATTCAGCTGTTATTGCGTTAAAACTCCCCAAACAAACAAACGCTTTCACTTTTATATATTGGTGTGTGTAGGAGGAATTTACGGAAACATGATGGTTGTGGCGCATACCATTTAGTAAGTGCCATGCTTTAAATTATTATTAATGTCTCAATGCTAAGAAACACATAATTATTATAACGATATAACATATGTTTAGTTACTATCAAAATCAATAGATGGCGCTAGTGGCACAAGGCAAACTTCTGAATCGCGCAAGCGTTTCGTTCGCGTGAGCGCGGGAGCTTTGCCGCGATTTGAAATTGTGGGTGCACAGTTTACACCGTAGATAATTGTTTCTCACATAAACATATTTGCATAATGGCCAGTGTTTGATTTGTACCCGGGTTGTACAGTGTGGATAATCAACAAAAATCAACAACAAACGAAAAATTTGTTTTTCGTAACTTAGCAACATTAAACCATTAATGTATTAACAAAAGTCAATTCATAATTTACACTTATCAACTCAAACTCTAAATAACGGCAAAGTTTTTTTTCAAAACTTAGCAACTTTTAGATTAGATTTAGATTTATTTTTCTATAATGTTTGATTAATTACTCAAGAAATGTAGGCTGTCGTGTTATGATAACCGATCTTAGTATCTTTCTTGTGCTTTGCTGATTGGTTATGACACCCTTTCACTGCACAAACCGTCATTTTTAACGAAAAACTCGGGAGCTCCTCTCTCGTAAATACGATGTCGTACGCTTTGAAGTCGGCGCGATTGCATAGCCTTTTAAGGCTATGGTTGATGTTCTTCACTGAGAGGGCGCCTACCTACTTTCTATCCTTAGTACTTCTATGGAAGCGGTTGAAATTTAAAGTATCCCAATTTCATCCGGGAGGGTGGTTTCAAGTTGGCTGTGTCCTGGTATATTGGATGTCCTGGAATCGTGATATGCAAGTGTTTGCGTCGCGGTTTATGTCAGAAGAAATTTGCAGATGTGTTAATGTTCTGTGTCGTGACAATTCTGAATTTTTACAAAACCAAATGCGGGTAGTTGGAGACAACGCTCGTCCTTTTCGACGCTGACATCCACTACTTCAGTCTTCTTGTGACCACGATCAATGCAAACGTACAGAGGTAAATAAAAATTAAGTTTTCAGCGAGATTATGTCCCGTTTAAATATATAACTATAAACACTTCTATAGCCGTCGTTACATCTAAAAAATACTTTTCCACGGCAACATATCATTCCGTTACTTACACAGCGAGTAATAGACATTTTTACAAATTATTGATACCTCTGGTTACATTATTGCAATTTTCTTAGGTAACTCATTTTTTTTAAAAAATGCAATACTGCCCATGTTTTTGTTGATAATATAGCTTTCTATAGGTAAAATATTTTTTAAATCAGTCTGGTATATATTGAGTTTACCCGTTACAAATAAACAAACACATATATAAGAAAACATTCAAATATTTTTAATATCAGTGTAGATAGACATGTAATTTTTCCTTTTTTCTTCTAATTTGGGACCACAAGGTTATCTGCTAGAAAAATAAGTATACGTATTGCATTAAGCATTGAGATACAAAGGCAAAGATCAAAAGGAATAATATTACCAAGCGTTTTATTCGCCGTTGGCCCGGTTTCATCAAAAGTATTCATGATATTCTAAGAACAAATCACGTAAATATATTAATATTCTTCTTATTAGAATTCTTTACAGAAAAATGTTATATTTGAGTTTTGTACTATTATTTATTCTGTGGTTGTGCTATTTGATTTGTAAATTAAAAGTGTTCGGCTTCTTATTTCTCAAAGAACTTTAATTGCAAAATATTGCTCAACAAGCAAAGCGAGGTATCAAAATCAACTTGGACTAATCTGCGTTTATATGTTAATGATAATGTTTTGAACTGTGGATACAATTATTTACTCGTGGATTCGTATTATGAGCGAATTATGAGCTAAATGATTGGAATGGTAAGCGGTACTTACAACAAGGGGAAACAAGATATAATCGAAAGTGCTAAAAAGCCAGACCGCGAACAATTTTTTTTTATATATTGTTAAATTTAGTCGGCATCCAAACTTCAACAGGGACTGCGGCTGGGTAATACCTTCCACATGGAAACCGGTGCTAAATATAGCTTTCACCGAAAGTGAGCCGTTTCTCCGCGCGACACTGTCGATAACTGGTGTGAGGACCCTGCACTCTTTGTGTACGCCAGCGATATCAGTGATGATGGTGCGTGCGCAGGTGTGCTTTCATCTGGGCTGGGGCTCCCCCCGCCTGCAGCACCTGCGAAGCCAGCGCCGCTGACGCAACAGGCGACACGCGCGGCAATCCGTAGTTCGCGTCGTGCCCTCGCTGCGCAAACTCCTGAGGATGGACGTCGTTAACGTCGAATTGTTCGACGAAATAACTCGTGAGTGACAGTCGTAACATATACATTGTGTCATAACATATCTATATATTATAATGAATCACGCGCACGTTAGTTTATATACCAAAACTAAAAAAGGTATAAATTTAAGTGAGAATGTTTGCTAACCAACTTTAGATTCTTAACCAAAAGGATAAGATAAATCTTAAGATGATTTTTAAATACCTATTCAATGATAATATCGTTGACTTTCATTTTTGTCACTTTTACAATATGGTGTCTGGTTGTCGCCATATTGAATTTTGAATATTGTCATGTCTTTGGTAGCACTGGCAAAAGATTAAGACAAATCGATTGACTTAAGAATCATAAAAATTGGCCCACGCGTTTGGTCTATACCGTGTTACAACGGAACAAACTTACATAGGCTGATAAACACATTACCCGGCATTTGCGTAGCGCAGTCTGTTAAAAAGCAAACCTTATAAAATGATATTATAGTAATAGATATCCCATTATCCTTAAATTGTTAGCTTGATATCATTGCGTAATAATAATAGGTATAATTTAAAAATAAAAAAAGCTTTTAAGATATTTTTTATGCCATTATTTCGTTATTATTTTTGCTTTTTCCTCGGTTTGTGAGCTACCCATAAAGTTTTAGCAGGATAGCTAATCGGGAAGTGCTTGAAATTTGAATTGCAAGATTCAAGGACAGACAGAAATACATAGATAGATACAACATACAAGTGAAGTTTTATAAAACCTTTTAAAAAAGGGGCCATCCCTAAGCACTAAATCCTGTAAAATACAAAATTAACATAAAAAAATAAAAAACAATGATCATAAAACACGAACTCATTTCCACAAACAAGTCATTAGCACTAAAACAGGATTTACAGCCGTCGAGAATAAGGCAGTAACTGAAAAGGACATTACAGACCTCGCGAAAGAGGACGCACTACAAACAAATGAAAAAAATAACATCAATTCTGAATTGAAGTAGAGCATCGAGGGTTCCATACCAAATAACTCCAGCGTAAATTATTTCATAAATATATCTCTTTTTCTGGTATGATGTGGGAAAATATGTTCAACAACTCACTCTCTTCTTCTCTCTAAGATCTTACTTAATTTGGGGGCAAACTACCTACTAAAAGGGCTTTTAGTAGGTACTTTGCGCTACACTGTATAAGGTTGAGCGTGATCTTGATTGTTAAATTTGACAATTTCATCGTGTTTTTTGTATCCAGTAGGGGTCATCCACGGCCTCTCTTTCTAACAGACTACAGCGAAGCAAGGGAAGGGTAACGAGTGTAACAGCCTATGTATGTATGTATGTATGGACTATAATTTTTAGATATAATTTCTCGTTTTACTTGTGGTGTTCAATAAAGAGTCAATCTATCTATCTATCTATCTATGTGGGTATGTGGATATTCCACCATAGCGTCGCCACTTTTGGTCCGATTTTGACAAACGAAGAGTTTATCAATTCGTCTTCAGGTATAGGGAATCATAGACATATTTTTTACCCGACTACGGCAAAGCAAAGGAAGGGTTATGTGTTCAAATTAAAAACTTGGTACGGTTTTGAAAAGCGAGGTGTCAATCGATTCGTCTTCATGTATAAAGTGTTTTAGGCATTTTTTTTACCCGACTACGGCGAGATAAAGGGTGGGTTATGCGTTCAAACGAAAAATTTGGTTCTATTTTGACAAGCGAGGTATCAATAGATTCGTCTTCATCGCAAAAGTGTCAGTTTTTGAACTTATGTCTTGTTCTCCTCTATCTTCATATAGTACTTCTACTCAAATAGGCATCATCTTGCCTCATTGATATATCTGTACCAGCGTAAATAAATCTACAACCGGTAACTGACAACCGTTGGAGTAGACAAGTTCTCAAGTCGAGACCGCACTTAGGCAAACATAGCGTAGGACGCCCTGTGGTCAGGTGGAGAGACGACCTGCGAAAAGCGTCTTGCAGAAACAGGAGGAAGAGAGCAAAAGACCGAGATCAGTGGCGTGCATTAGGAGAGGCCTGCGTTCAGCAGGGGAAATTTATAGGCTGATGATGATGATTATGTAAATGATTCTGAAATAGGTTCAACAATTACGACAGATTGTGTTAGAAAGTTACAGTGCTAGTTAATGTATCTAGGTACGCTAATACTTAGAATTGTAATACGAAAATTGAAACAACGCGCTCGTTATATGGTGAAATGATAAGAACTAGTAGCCATTCAAAGGTTCCCACCTTCCAACTCCATCATCATATCAGATCGATTTCAGACATATTAACTACTAGATTTTGCGCGCGACTACGTCCGCGCGGACTATAGTTTATCGCGAAAAATCATACTATGTTCTAGGATATTAAAAACCAATGCGAAAGTATTGCACCAATTCTATTGATGGTTTTTGACAGACTTGTTATTATTTCGTTTCTATGGCAACCGTTCCTAACAGCGAGTACTCTACATTTTCCAGTTTTCCCCTAGAGACTTAGCATTTTCCAGGATAAAATGTTTCTTACGTTGGTATTTATAATGTACAGTACCTATTTACAAAGTTTCATCAAAATCGGATCAGCCGTTTTGAAGTTAAAACTCCCCAAACAAACAGACGTTTTCTTTTATATATTGGTGTGGATTGTTTGGTCATAGGAATTACACACATTTGCAAAGTTTCCTATGGATACGATCAATAGCAGTGGGTGAAATTCAGTTCCTCAGATGCGATGACATACGGTACTTTTTTTATTTGAAAGGTTTAAGTTACTCTCAAAAAAAATGGTGAAGATTTGATTAGAATCTTCGGCGTGATGAGCAGAATAGCTCCACAAAATGCAGTAAATATCTCACTTTTAGGTTTCTATCAGTGGAATCAGCCTTTTACCTACTAGGTATGAATCGATGGAGCACCTTGGTTATTAATGTTAGTTGTACAATAAGGTAAGTAGATGGCGCTACTGTGCACCGCTGGATTGCAAAAAAGTTTGTACGCGGGAGGTCTACAGCTCACTGAGCCACTAGTATAAAAAGCATCAAAACATTATCTTTTACAAATGCCCTTTGTCTTGGTTGTCTTATCAAAAAGGAGTCCTTAAAACCACGGAACCCTAAGCGGACGCACTACAAACAAATGAAAAAGGTAGATAATTCAAAAGACCTATAAACCTGTCGCAAAAATAATCTTGTTAAACAATAAACCCTCTTGTTTATAAAGGGGGAAAGGCGTTAATCTAGCTCAGGGTGACTATGACGAAAATTTAAAAAAAAACGGAATACGTCCGGACACCTACGTCCGGGTATCCTAGTTTGGGGCTAGATAATTGGTGTGGAAATGTCCCGAATATATTTATTTTATTCCCGAATATATTTATATATATATATATATATTTATTTATATATTATAGTTTTACAATTGCTCAGACAAATTTAAAAAATGGTGAATTTTAAATAGTGCAACATGTTTATGATATTTTTTTATTTTTTTTCGATGCCCGATAAGCCTGGACAAATGACTGGCTGGACAAAGCAGAGTGTACCAAAAAAAAAAACAAAAAATGCTGGAACTGTCCGGATAAAGCCGGACGAATGGTCACCGTATTCAGAGGGCAATTACCTTGAGTTTTTATCGAAAGCGCAGGTTTTTTTTTAATAATTGTTATAAGGCACGAGTTATTCGACACTTGTGTTAGATTTTAAAAGATTGGTTGCACGCTAGCTTTTGTGCTGCGCTGTGGTAAATGGAATTAGGTTAGAATTAAATTTTGTTATAATTGCTGGGTTTGAAATAGGTGAAAGATTAGTATTTGCGGTTTTGTTAAATTGTAACAGCTTTAAACGTAGAAATTTCACTATCATTAGTACCTACGTTAACACCTCAGATTTAGGTGTGTTAAGTGAGGTGCAATCCACTATCAAAATCGAACGGAAGCCTATCTTAAACGAAAAGAAAATACTAAGTTCGATCAAGTAATAGGTGGTGATTTTTGTTTTGACCTACTTTGAGCTTGTTGCGATTAAATAATTCCAAATGCTCCAAAAACGCCGCACTCATGCGTGGCCGTTTCCTCAGCTTCCAGGCATCCTCTGCATAAAGGTCAACCCATGGTAAATAAATGTTTGTTAGGGGGCAGTGACCTTGGAGCTTGTCCCTTTTAAGGTTGAGGAGTTTTCGGAAGAATTTGACCAATATTTTGTCTATTTGTTTTAGTTATCATGGTCATCGACATCGGTGGCGGTGTATTAATTCTAGGTGATGACAATGAAGATTTATAATTGGGTAGTAGCGATCTCTGGTGTCAGAGTTTGTCAAGTTGTCCGAGGGCATCTGACATGGCTTAACGACTGCTGAGAGCAGTTGTCAAGAGATCAATACAACCAGGATCAACAACTAAACATCCCGGAGCACGGAGCGATGGATATCTGCATCATGACTTAAGATAAGTTACTAGTGTGGAGCGAGGATTGAAACCACTATCGTTGAATTCTAAAGCGCAGTAGTAGACTCATTCCCACTAGTACACCCAATTAGTTCAACCGTTGAACTAGTGGGAGCTTTTTCTCCAGCAGTTCAACTGGTGTTTACCAAAAGCTCTTTAACATAAATATACTTGGCCACTATCGCTCAAAACAGTCATTACTATCTAATCTAGACAAAATAATCACCATGTTACTACTGCGTTACTACTCTTACCTTCAAAGTACATTATACATAACTTAACAATATTTCACTTCAGCAATTCTTGTTGAAAATAATATCCAGCCAGTAATAAATTTCAAAGTAGGTCACACTTACACAATAAATTATTCATTCACTACGCTATAAAATACATTATAATAAAAGGAAAGTAGATATATTAAAACGTCTTATAATAAATCATAAAACCTATTTAACTTCAACCTTGCGTAGCATGCAAGAAAATTATATTTTTTATTCAATTTCATGCAAATACGACATGTTACAAACGATAATATTATTCCTTTGAGTTGAGGCAAAAAGATCTGTTTTAAATTATAATTTAACAGAAATTAAGCACACACATTCATAATTCATGAAAGAAGACTGAACGTGAATGCGGAGTTTTCTTAATTCAATATTAATATTGCTATAACAACGGCCTCAGTACACTGCCTTGTGGTACGCTTATTCTAGTGATTAGGATTACGATTTTATTAAATTAAAATTAGATTTGGCAAATAATTTAAAGCTTAATTGAAATGAATAGAACTAAAACAATTAAAAGATTTATCTACACTCATATTATCGTAAAATCTGGATTATGAACTCAAAAATGGTGTCATAATGACATACATTACGCACAGCAAGGATATAAGGAGAAAAAAGACAGTGTTTTTTAACTAAACATTGTTATAATATTATTTTTTTCCATAAAGCAACAGTTTGGCTCCGCACTGCGAGGGTTTTCGCCATTTAATATCCATGGCGGCGCGTGTTAGACCGTAAGCGCGCGTGTCATAACTAACTTTACATTAATACCTAACCAATTTAATGTGTTATTTTTGTTGATTAAATGTTTTATCCTCATTAAAAATGTGAAAATGATGTGTTGAACATATGAAAACAGTGTTCGTGAGGAGAATTTGACCCCACCTGACATCACGGAACAGCAACGAACATGCTTTTATTTAACAGCTTTTACCAGTAAAGTCAAGAAAATATTAGGACATATTTTTTTCATTAAATGTTCCTATTGCATGAGTGTAGATAAAATTGTGTATAAAACAGCACATAACTAGGTATTAAAACATTCGAGTGATACTGTTAAAAAACTCACTTTCATGTTTTGATTCCCCTCAATATGCAACATTTTCATAAACTACTATTATTTTCCATATATTTCCAGCAATGATGATATCAAATTCTATTTCTGATTCAAGTTTTTGTTGAAAAATAAAATAAGCCAACCAGCAAGCAACCGCTGCTGTGGTTTTTTAGTACAGAATAAATAATAGTACAAATTTAAGGAGGACGCATTATTATTTAGCGGTGGACTGTTTCTGGCTGATAATGGTGATGGCTAAAAAAAAGGAAAATCTAGTAACTAGGTATCTATACTATATGATAAAAGCAAAAGTGACAATGTCTGTCTGTATGTTAACTTTTCATGACTAAACCGGCTGGATCGATCTTAAGAAGATAGTTTGAACCCTGGAAAGGGGCATAAGATACTTTTTATAGCGATAATCTGTAGTCCGTGCAAACAAAGTCGCGGGCAAAAGGTAGTTGTAAATAATAATGAAAATGTACATTGTTATGATTGTAAAACATGTCACAGTATCCGGAAACCGTGTTTCTATTCCATCCATGAATTAAAGAACACAAATTAAAAATGTAAATAAACCCCGACCCTCCTCCCCTCATTATACCTAAGAACCATCTCGATCGAATCAGCTTTCAAACATAAAAAACCACATCAAAATCGATCCATTCACTTGGAAGCTACGATCCCGACCCTCCCCTCTCCTCATTATAGCTAAGAACAATCTCAATCACATCAGCTTTCAAACAGGATAAAAAAACGCATCAAAACCCATATCCCCCATTATAGTGAAGAACCATTCAAGCAACGATGCCACAGATAGATATACACATACCCTAAACTTATACACCCCTCTTGTTTAGTGTTCGGGGGCTAAAATTTAAAAAATGAAAAAAACACTTACCTTAAAATTTCAGTCTATATTTTATAAGCCGAATGTTCAACGAGCCTTAGCGTTGTTTCCAAAAATGCGGAATGTTAAACAGCTGATTTGAAATGCAAAAACGCCTGGTTATTGCCCCGAAAAGTTTAATGTGGACCGTCATGAATTTATTTTTCCGGCGGTCAGGGTTTGTTGTGCCATAAATTCCTCGGACCAGGAACACGTTTTATGAGAGTCTTCACTCAGCATTGTACAAGAGATACAAAATGTACACGGTTGCTCAATTTTGCTTTATGTCTAAGGTCGGGTCGCATTGCGATGAAATGTTTTTTTTTAAAGTAATGGTTTCTGTCAGAGTTTTAGGTGTCATGCAGGCGACGCTCTTACCGTCATGTGATCCTCCGGTTTCATCTTAGCAGCTGTCTAACAAGCACATATTAAATAAGTATAATAAAAAAAAAAAAGACCTCTTTAATGTTTTCGTTTTACTTTTTTTATTGCATTTTCACTTCTTAAGTTTTTTTCCATTTTTTTATTGCTTTGTTATCGGTTTTTGAGCTACCCTGAAAGTTTCAGCCGGATAGCTATTCAGGCAGTGCTCAAAATTTGAATTGCAAGATTTCAGGATAGACAAAATACATAAATACATTCCTGACAAGTGAAGCTAAATAACAGCTTTTAAAAAAAAACACCTACCTCCACCTCCCATTATAGATAAGAACCATCTCGATCACAATAGCATACAAAAATAAAAAAACTGCATCAAAATCGGTCTATACGTTTGGGAGCTGCAATGCCACAGTGATACATACACACCCTAAACTTATAACACCCCTCCCTTTCCGAGTTCGGGGTTTCAAAATATCTCACTTCATCCTCAAGACACCACTCAATACTATTCATTGAAATCTCGCAAAGAATAAGATCTATTATTATTTAATAAAAGTCTGTTATTGCGATATAAATTAATAACGGGCTAGAAAGCCAATTTTTCTGTCCATTGTGTCCAGGATGGCTCTGATAAGGAACAAAGCGCCTGAACAAAGCCAGCCAGCACAATGCCTTCAGTGTGAACGAATGAAACGCGGCGTTATTTCAGAGCTGTATAAATACTCCTTAACACCTGGTTAGTAATGCTTCCGTTAACATAGCAGAGAACACCTTGTTTTGGTGTAATGATGGCTTCTAGAAGTCAACCAATAACTGGGCCGCAATGAAAGCGGGTTGATTATAATAATAACAGTTTAAAAAAACACGCTTTAATACCAATAAACCGAACTAAACCGTTTTTTCTTTATATTATTTTATTGTCATCGGGCCCTGATAAGTGTGCAAATTTTGAATTAATTTGACCATTTAAAGAGGGTAAAAATCGAGTTCACAGATTCCGTTATATACAAAGATACATACAGATGAAGCTAATAAAAGCGTATTGAAAATGAGAAAACAATTAAAATATTTTTTACGTTGAATGACGAGACAGACAGGTCGCTCGCCTGATGGTAAGCATCATGCCTGTCCATAACAGATGCAGTGCCACCCAGAATTTTGGTTGCAAAGTCTTGCGCGTCACTGCACTGCGCACGTCACCCTGAGACATTGTTTGTTAAGTCTCATTGCCCAGTAATTTCGCTGGAAACATTGCTCTTCAAACCGAAACACAGAAATTTATACATCATACTACTGCTTGGCGGTTGAATATCTGACAAAGGTGTGGTACTTGCGCTAGAGGCGGACTCTTGCGCTAGAGGCCTACCACTACACTAAGTTAAATATTAAATTAATCTTTAGTTCATTACAAATATAGGAAGAATTTTTATAATATTTTTTTTAAGAATATTTATTACCCGACTAGTGCAGAGCAAGAGAAGGGTAATGAGTTTAACTGTGTATGTATCTATGTATGTGGTTATGTGGATGTTCCACCATAGGGTCGCCCCTATTGGTTTGATTTTGACAAACGATGTGTCAATCGCTTCGTCTTCAGGTATAGAGTGTCATAGGCTTTTTTTACAACCCAACTACGGCAAAGCAAAGTAAGAGTTATGTATCAAACTAAAAACTTGGTATTATTTTGACAAGCGATGTATCAATCGATTCATCTTCATGTATAGTGTGTCATATGCTATTGTTTATCCGACTAGGGCAAGGCAAAGGAAGGGTATCAATCGATTTGTCTTCATCGCAAGAGTGTCACAGGCTATTTTTTACCCGACCATAGTCGGGTTTTAGAATTATAACTTATGTCTTGTTTTTAGTGATTGTATTAAAAATCATAAATAAAAAATTCAGTATATATTTTATATATATTATCGGCTCTGAAATCTGGTGGTAAGTATGCCAAACCAAAGGTATAACAGCACCCTATAACCGTATAGACGTTTAACAGCTCATGGTAGCAATACAAAATGCTTAATTGCATGCAATGATGTTTTATATAAACTGAGGTAGATACGTTGCACCCCGCTCTGCGTGGCAAAGTAAACACAAGCTAATCAGCCTGTGTCGACTTAGTCCCAAACAGAGTGGCAACGACGCAACATGTAAATTCACGCGACTTCCGAAACATGAAAAATTAATCAAAAATGCCATCTTGTGTGTTTAGAAAGCGCAGTACATACACTGGGACGACTGTAAAAGGCAGGAAGGATGTGTCTTTTAATTTTTAAGTACTATTTACGATATTATAAATGGAAAATAATAAATTAAATTTTACTCTAAATCAACTGTTGCGATGTTTCCGCTTCACCACCTACACGAACGAAACAAGTAGCGAGTTACTTGTAAGAGCGACAGAGAGAACGCGATAATAATGCACAGCGTTGTTAGTTCGTATGATGCTAGGGAATGTTGGGGGTTACCAACGGCTGACGATCATCAGTCTGCGCTCCGACCCGTAAAGGCCACGGCTGACGATCTTCAGTCGGGGAGTTTAGCGGAGTTGCAACCCTATTTGTATTGGATTAGGGTAGAGTATTGTATTTTTATTACATAATATTTGAAAACAGCTTGAAACGAGCGATTTTATTGGATAATAAAATGGTTCGGTCCTAGCGAGTTCATCCACCATGTAGTGAGTTTTTATTTGTTTTGTTTTTGTGATTTATAGCTTGTATTTTGTGTTATTACGTCTAATAATACTGTAAGAAACATATTAAAATAATTTTGGGTTTAGTGTCCCGCGAGTGACGATTGTCACAAAATGCTTCAATGTGCCTTTCGTCACTTTTGGCGGAAAAATGTTAACGTGAGTATATTTTTGATAGTTTCATAGTATCTTTTTCGATGTTCTTTATTGTTTTAGCTATAAAATGGGCTAAACTGTTGTGACGATGTGAATTGGCGTGAAAGCTCCCCAAACAAACAAACAAACAGGCAACGTTTCACTTTTATATATTCGTGTGGTTTGTTAATAACTAAACTATCTACTAAATTTCATGAAGATTCAACGGTTGGGAAGAAACACATATGACAAATCGATCAAGTTTGTTTAGAGATCTCTCTTAGTTCGATCTATAAATAGTTATTAACCGTAACTACGTCCTATTCACATTATAGTAAATAAGATTATTATCATAAAGTCGTATTGTTTCCATAGACGATATTCCCGTTCGCAAAATTACCGTTCATCTCTATTTGATTTTAGGCTATAGCTCCTAATGTTCCTAATTATTATCAGTTATAATTTATTCGAATTGCTCGCACATATTTTATTTATATACATAAATGAGAAGTTCCCGATACATTTTCTCATAATCTGGCAAATTGTGATGTACTTATTCATTGTTAAAAAACACAACAAACAATCAAATAAAATAAGTATAATATAAAAAAAGAAGAAAAATGAGCTATTTTTTTTTGCTTTGTCGTCTATTTGTGAGCTACCCTGAAAGTTACAGCAGGATAACAAATCGGGAAGTACTCGAAATTTGAATTGCAAGATTCCAGGACGGAGAGAAATAGATAGAGACATACATACATGTGAAGTTAAAAAAAAACTTTTCAAAAATAAGTACTTAGTTTTAGTTTAATTTTTCGTTAATAGTATTTAATAGGGCTATTAACGAAAAATTAAACTAAAACTACTTGAAGCTAAGCTAACAAACCGCTACCAGTAGGCACGTTGGCATGAAACTGGCAGCACAGCCAAGTGTATGGAAGGCAGGCTAGCACTTTTGTTACGTGCTGCTTCGGCCAGACCAACGCCCCGATAGGCCTAATAATTAAAAGCTGTGACAGCGGCTTTGCCCGCGTGTACAATTTTCCGGGATAAAAGTATCCTATGTTGTTCTCTATGGTATACAGCACCTACATACCTACAAAATTTCATAAAATTCCAACCGTTATAGTGTGAAAGAGCCCCAAACAAACAAACAAACAAACAGACAATGTTTCACTTCTATGTTTTAGTGGGGATAATTTATGTCAAAAACAGGTAATTTCTAAAGTTAAGCATCATCTATGAGTAGACTTATTTAACCACGTGTTTTTACCCGACTATGGCGAAGCAAGGAAAGGGTAATGAGTTTTACAGTCTATGTATTATGTATGTATATATGTATGTGGGTATGAGGATGTTCCACCATATAGCGTCGGTCCTCTTGGTCCAATTTTGACAAGCGAAGTATCAATCGATTCGTCTTCATCGCAAGAGTGTCATAGGTTGTTATTTTTTCCCGACTACGGCAAGGCAAAATAAAGGTTATTTATTCAAACTAAAAAGTTGGTCCGATTTTGACAAGCGAAGTATCAATCGATTCGTATTCATCACAAGAGTGTCATAGCCTGTTATTTTTTCCCGAATACGGCAAGGCAAAATAAAGGTTATTTATTCAAACTAAAAAGTTGGTCCGATTTTGACAAGCGAAGTATCAATCGATTCGTCTTCATCGCAAGAGTGCCATAGGCTGTTATTTTTTCCCGACTACGGCAAGGCAAAATAAAGGTTATGTATTCAAACTAAATACTTGGTCCGATTTTGACAAGCGAGTTATCAATCGATTCGTCTTCATAGCAAGAATGTCATAGTCTATTTTAGTTTCGGCGGTTTTATTTTTTGAAGTTATGTCTTGTTCCCAGCTTAGCTTCACAGTCATTAACCATTTCACAGAGATCTGATTTTTTTACACATTCTACCAAACTTTGCTTCCATTTAACGACCGTCCCAAAATTCTCGCCACTAAAAATTCCCCAACAACCACGATAAAGTTTGGCTCAAGACGCAACCCCCACTTTTAATACTCAGGATCTGTTATCTTTCAATTTTCAAGCATCCGGGGCTTGTGGATATTGGCATGTAAAATATATAAGGATATCATAAATTTGGCAATAAATATATAAGGATATCATAAATGTGGAGCTATGGAAGGGAGGTTTACATGTCAACAGTCTAACCCTGAGTTCGGATTGAAATAATTTAATTAAAAACATTTAAAAAAGCTTTTATGCATGGTAAAACTTAGATGTTAGTCCATGCATGCATAGCTTGTGATAGCCCATCACAATTAAATGTGTATATTACATTTTCGTGTCTTGATGTTAACCGTTGTGGAGTTCCCTAGTCAGGACCCAAACCTGAGTGCAGCAACCATGTCATAGTAAAACTTAAAACTAGCTGTCAAAATAAAATGCTTAAATGTGACTTTGCTTTTGTCCTTTAAAGAGTTCCCTTATCTGGAGCTAATGCTGGATCGACATTAATTCAGGTCATGCTTACCATAAAAATGTTTTGTCATCAGAACTGAACCAACTTGTACAAATTCAACTGATTTGTTAAGTGGAAGTAATTCTAATTTGTTTGCAAGATTGGACCTAAACAAACATAGGTACATGTACAAACATTGCATGTTAATTAAAAGCTTTTATAAAGGTCGTTTTGGGCTTTTATATGTACATTTTTAACAAGCCGTTCGTTCAACACTATTGCAAATTCTGATCCTTCCAGAACGAAAAACAACTCTATATAGGTACAATACGCAATAAAGTTTATTTTCCGATGTTAAATTGAACTGTCATGTCATCTAAACATGCGAAACGAACTTTGATCGAAAAAAAACAAAACGCTATTTTCGCCCACAGATTTCCAAACCAAATGCCAAAGGTGATCATTTCAAAACAAATGTTTTCCGTTTTTAACTGTTATTTTAGATCATTTGCATCGAAAATAACGGTCTAGTAATGGTAAGGTTTCAGAGAATGAGTCTGGTGGAAGAATTTATAAAGCTGGGCAAAGTTATGGTCTTGTTGGTTTTAATGTAATAGGTACTATTATTTATTCCGTATTAGTACTCGTATTTCTATAACTTAAGATATAGTAGTTTATGGATTCTACAGATATACCATAATTATAGTGATGTAGGTTAAGCGGTATTGCAGGGTTTGCAATTTAGTGACACATGTTTTACGTAAGCTAGACGTGGACATTGATACAGAAAGACCGTTAAAGGCTGGAAGCATTTGAAATGCGGTGTTGGAGGCGCAAGGACAAAATAACTAGCTTAAAAGCTAAAAAAACACGCCTAACCTGCCAAACAAGAACTTATGCCATAAAATTATAATGTTATTAACAAGGCCTTCAATTTGATACCAATATTGTAAAACTCGAAGAAAAAATATTATTTTCGCATGTGAAAATGGAGCCATACTGTTCTGCCGCCATATTGAATTTTTTCAAGGGGTGTAAGTATTCTATCAATACTTAATACGTCTAAATCTGTTCAGGCATTTAAAAGTTATGGTAGAATAAATAAACTCACATACATACAAACATATGAGTACATACAAACATACATATAAACACACATACAAACATACATACAAAAATACATACAAACATACATGAATTCTAAAAACATTACACTCCTTTTTTTGGGCCGTCGTGTTATATAAGTGTATAAGTGGGACTGAGAGAAAGACAAATGAGGAAGTACTTAGCCTCGTCCAAGAAAATCGGAACTTAATAGCGACCATAGAAAGGAAAAGAAGAAAGATGTTTGGCCGCCTTATACGATATGAAAACTTCATTAGAACCATTATAGAAGGGAAGGTAGAAAGAAAGAGACGAAGAGGCAGACCTAGACGGACATTTACAGATTAGATAAAGGAGAAACAAATAAAATGTCGTATAGGGAAATCAAAGCTTTGGCTGAAGATAGGGAAAGCTGAAAATTACTCCACCGAAATGAGCTTGGCTTTAAAATAAGGAGAAGAAGAAGAGTGGGGATGTGTAATCGGTCTGTGCTTCGGAGGGTGCAATAAGCCTCGGTTCCGGTTGATAACAATTGATACCAGTCGCTAAACCACTTCAGGTAACGGCGGCCTGACAAATTCCGCCAGCTAGGATAGCTTAGGATTCTGTAAACGTTGAATCCACTTTTATTCTCCAAAAAGTGCCTTCGTATAATATATAACATGGACAGCGATGAGACTTTGAGAGATGTTTTTAAAGAAAAGGGTTTGTTGACTCTCACTGGTATTTTCATTCTTTAGCTTCGTTTATTTGTCAAAAATAATATGGAACGAAACGACGAACTCAAATCCGATGCACGCACTAATTTACGCAGGAAATATTTAAATAATCTTTGTTTACCTAAATTTAAAAGCTATGTTTATAATAAAAGCGCTTTTATAACGAGCATTAAGATCTATAATCATTTACCATTGTATATGAAGGATTTGAATGGGAATATTTTTAAAAGTAAACTTAAGTCATGGCTCATTGAGAAAACCTTCTATAACATAAAAGAGTATCTAAGTTATAAAACGTAATATTTTTTAATATATCATGCATCAAATGTATGTACGTGCGTACTCATTAAATAAATATCATTAGTTTGTATGTTGAAATATTGCATGCCTGATATGGGTAAACGGTTACGAGATATGAATTACCTACTATGTTACTTTCTATAGTTATTACTGGCAGTTGAGCAATAAATATTACTTTAGCACTACAAATTCGAAGTACCTTTTTTTCTATATGTATTCGTTATTTTAAGAAATATATATAACACAATCTCGCACTCTCAACCTTTACTCCGGCGGCGGCTTGCATCGTTCGCCACCCTCGCTACATTCAGGTCTTGTATGCTCTTATCCATATCAACATATAAAAGTGAAACGTTGTCTGTTTGTTTGTTCATCTTTTACGTGATAACGGATTTTGATGAAATTTAGAATGGAGACAGCCTATACCCTAGAATAAAACATAGGATACTTTTTATCCCGAAAAATTGAAATTTTCCGCAGGAAAACTAGTAAAATGTTGATTACTTACTGTAAAGAACGGTTGCCATCACAGTATGGTCTGTGGTTGCCATGGAAACGAAATAACAAGTCTGTCAAAAAACATCAACAGCATTATACCTACTATACCTACTTTTGCTTTGGTTTTTAATATCCTAGAAGAAAATAGGATGCTTATTTTAGCGATAAACAGTAGTCTGCGCGTACGTTTCTCTTATATCACTCTATTGATGAAAACCTAATTGAAATCCGTTTAGTAGTTTAAAAGATCTTAGAGTACAGAGGCGTAGACGGCGGGAAGACACTTTGTTTTATCTATATGTATTGATTTCTTTCGACATCTTGAACAAATATTTATCAAAAAAATAAAAATTATATATTATTATATTAATATATTTATCAAATGTTTGTCATATTTCAACAAATTAACACAAAACAATATGAAATTATACGTATAAAACTTCCTCTTGAACCTTACGGGAAACCTTGCCGGATAAAACAATATTTTACAGCTCACTTACTGCAAACAGTTCCACAAACAATGCAAACATGCATTAAAATCTGTAACATCTACACCAAGAACAAAAGTTTAGACGAACTTTAGGTAACCTAAAGCACCCTAGAGCTATTTGTAAGCCGCACGTTCCAAAGCGATTCATTTTGCTGGAGTAATTAGAGCGAAATTCACGCGAATCACAAGCGTAGGAAAGCAGTCTGCAGCGTTACGTGATCTTTGGTAATTAAACTAGAGTTTATTGAGAGTTATATTATATTCTATACAAGCTGTAGCCCTCTGGTTTGCCCACATGGGGATTTAAATCATTCATTCCTCAAATCAATCATTGATTTCATGTTTGTTTTACCATCAGAGCGTCCTCCCCTATTAGATTTATCTACAGACTTTAGGAAGACCTCCAAGATAAGGTTAAACTAGACTAGCTGCGAAATACATTGCAATCAGTTCAGTAGTTTCCACGTTATATCTATTTCAACGTCAAGGTCAGTTTACCTAAAAAAAAAGTACTTAGTATTTTTGTCAAAATCGAGCCCCATGGCCCCTAAGACTTTTTCGCGTGAATATAACAGTTTTGAAATTTCAGCCTCAGAGGCCATTGAAAAATACTACAACTGTATATTCTTCCTAATCTTACTATCACGCTATCACACTTCTATTATAAGTTAGCTTACCCGCCCGCGACTTCGTCCGCGTGGACTACAGTTTATCGCGAAATAAGCATTCTATGTTCTTCTAGGATATTAAAAACCAATGCAAAAGTAGGTATAGCACATAGAAAGTAAATATGTATTTAAATGAAATGATAGATATTTATTACCGATATACATAACACATAATAAAACAAACTTAACACCTAACAAAATAAATTAACTAAATATACGGCAAAAGGGGTAGATTCAGCTCGTGCTGCGATCACATTTTCATGTGTTCGCAGCTGATTTTCAATCTACCCCAGTGCTCGGTCTACGGTCTTCGCCGAGATAACAAGTATTAGTGGGTAAGTACAAAAAAAACTTTAATCATACCTTAATAGCCTAGCACAAAAACACAATAGTTATATAACCAAATAGCATAAAAAATGATTAAATAACTACTAAATATCTAAAAGAAATAATAAAAATTAATTTGGAAAGTTAGTACCTACTAAATGTAGGTTAACAATTAATATTATTAATATTTATGTAGGTAGCATAAACAATTATGAAGTGTGAGTGAATGTGCTTGAAGATTTGTGTATGTGTGTGTGTGTTATAGGTGTGAAAGTGTACGAGTGCATGATGATAGCGTTCAGCGTTAAGTCTTAAACGTTGCTTCAAAATTATGTGTTTGTTGTGCAAGAAGGTTCAATTTGAATAACTTTTTAAACGTACCGATACTTATTTTATTTCTTAAAGGTGGCGGTAGGTTATTACAGATCTTCGACGCTCTATATTTGAAACAACCTTGAAAACCTGTTTTATTATGTTTGGGGATTGCTAGTTTGTTTGGAATTTAGAGCGAGTATTTAATTGGTGAATGTCTTTGATCATTGTAACTTTTTCAAAATGATATTCTGGATTTCCACTCACAAAACACAAAAAAGAGTGCATGCCAAATGAAGCTCTCTTCTTAATTTCATGTTAAGTATGCCATTTTTAACTAAATAAGGTTTAACATGTGCTCGCCTTGGAATCCTAAAACAGAACCGAGTGCATGCATTTTGCACTCGCTGGATGGCACTTTTAACCCATAATCTAGGCCCGTACACCGCATTGCAATAATTAAATGGAGAGAGCACTAATGAGTCACAAAGCAATAACCTAACCTCTTCCGAGAGATTTTTTCTTATTGAATATAACACTCTGAGTTTATAAAACACATTTTTAATTTTATCATTAGTGTGTGAGACGAACCTCATTTCACTTAACTTAAAAAAAACCGAGATAAAAATGAATCTATGATTTATTCCAGGGTATAAGCTATCTCCATTCAAAATTTCATCAAAATCCGTCCAGCCGTTATCGCGTGATAGCTCCCCAAACAAACAAACAAACAGACAACGTTTCACTTTTATATATTGGTATGGCTGCGTAAGTTTGTGAGAGGTTGAGTGTGTAGGATATGTATGTTAATAACGTTGTAAAGACTAATCGAATTTTGATGAAATTATGTATATGGATACTTAAGGTCCTGGAATAACACATAGCATACTTTCCATCATCATCATTATCACCGTGGGTGAAACCCGTTATTAATTATTATAAGTGCGAAAGTTTTTTTAGTAGTTGAGTGAGTGTATGTGTATATTTGTTCTTCACGCTGAAATTGCTCAACAGATTATAATAATATGGTATGCAGATACTTCAGGTCCTGGAATAAAACAAAGGATACTTTGACGACCGGTCGGTCTCGTGGCTAGAGATCCTAGGTACGAAATTGAACGGTCGCGGGTTCAAATCCTGCAAGGTGCAATCATTTGTGTGATGAGCAGAAATGTTTGTTTTTGAGTCATGAATGTAATATTCTTATCTATGTATGTGTATCCGTTATCTAGTGCCCATAGCACAGGGTATCCTAGTTTGGGGCTAGATAATTGGTGTGGAAATGTCCCGAATATATTTATTTATTTATTTACTTATTATCAACATCCACGCGAGTGAAACTGCGGGGCGTAGCTTGTAATCGATACTGAAGAAAACATCGTGCAGAGTCACGCTCCTCATAATCGCGTAAACAAGGAAAAAACAGGATAATAATTACAACTTCTATGTGTAATTAGTTCACGTCATTCTTCATAAGCAACATCACCGGTACCAATGTTTACTTCCCGTCGAGGAGGGGGTTGTTTGAGCAGCCGAATTGGTTCTCAGTATTAAGTTTGTTCCTTTAAATGTAACTTTCTAGAGACTATCTCAAACGCGAATATTTATTTTAATGTCTAAACGACTGACTGATTTTGACAAGTGTCTTATAAAAAAACATTATTAATTATAATAGGTGTCGTCACAGCTACCCGCCAAAGCGCTCGAATGTGCTCGGGCCACCTTATATGAATGTATAAAACAAGTATTTTTAAAGTTAAACGGTTTTATATGTACTAATTATTAACATATAAAATAAAATCGTGGGGCGAGTCAATTTTATTTTAAAGCTTTACATATAAAAACTTTTTAACATGTATTTTTTACCTATTTTATTTTCAATTTTTAGTTTTTATTTAGTTATATCTAAAGTGTACTGTGTTCTACTTGTCAAGCCTATTTATTTGATAACTGAGAGGATTGAAAAAAAGGAGTAATCTGCCATTTTGTGGTGGCGGCCATATTGGATGTTTTATTTTTTTGTGGTGTAGGTATGTACTGTATTTTACTAGTTAAGCCCTTCCATTTCATACCCATAAACGGGGTTGTTTTTTTATATAATCCGCCATTTTGTGGTGGCGGCTATCTTGAATTTACAATGATACTGAATATACATAATTGTATTGTCATCAGAATTAAAAGTGTGTACCAAATTTCAGATCAATCGGTCAACAGAAAGGGGGTAAAATTTCAATTACTAGGATTGACCCAAACAAAAATAACAACAAACAGGGCAAGCTAAATGAAGCCGTTTAAAAAGAAAAGATTAAAAAAAATGCACGTAGGTACGTAATATAACAACACACTATCTCTGTAAACGATGGACATTACACATCGATCCACTTTGAGGTAATGACTGAAGGAAGTGTCTGCGATTATGGATGCCTTTCGCTAGGGAAAAATGTTATTTGGTTTTACTGATCTCATAAACTAGCGCTGGAGGAGAATATCTTATAGCATTGATGTAGGAAATATCTGTATATAGTCACACTTGATCTTCGGGTCATGAAATAAAATCTTTTAATTAAAGCAAGCCAAAGTAGTATTGGATGCGCATAGACGAGTTCCGTAGCCAGAATCATAAGCTACCCAACTATGAAAACCACATTGGCATCAGTCCAGTAGTTTTTACGTGATACGCTTTCGATTTCGCGATTAGGCCTCCTCTTTTTTTAAACCTTCTTGCATAACGCAAACACTTATCTACACTATAATAATATCTATACTAATAATAAAGCAATAAGTACGAAAAAAACTGTGGAAAGAAGATAATTAAAACTTAATTTAAACTTAAAATGAGGTACGAATATAACATAGTTATATATATAAACGGGACTTAATCGCGCTGAAAACTTAATTTTTAATTACCTCGACGTTTCGATCAAGTTGCATTAACTATGTGTTCGAAACACGAAATTTTAAAAGTTACAAAAAAATATAACATATTTAAAAAATTGTGTCACTCTGTTTGTTTGTTTGCGCATCACTTAAAAACTAATGAACTGATTATAATGCAGCTGGATAGCTTAAGGGTTGACTTAAAAACTGGTGTAATTGGTATCTCAATCCAATGAGTAGAAGCCGAGCAATCGATATATTTTTGACGGCTGAAGACATTTTAATAAAATGTTGGTATATTGGTATTTTAGGTCCTGGAATAGCACATATAGTACTTTTAACCTAGAAAAATGACCACATGTGCAAAGCCGCGGGTACAGCTAGTAATATTAAAAAGAGTAAAGATCTGATTGTTTGTATATTTGTTTGTAATGGAAGAACTCAAAAAACATTGAACCGTTTAAGAATTCTTCCACCTATCGAAAGCTTCATTATCAGCAAGTAACAGGGGCAGTATTTAAAAAAGGAATAGATATCCCTACTGAAATTGCAATAATGTAACCCAAGGTATCAAAAATACAGAAAGTAATGGCATGTTGCTATGGAAACGAAACAGTTACAAGTCTGTCAAGCAAGTGAGTAATAATGCAGTTGTCTCTATTGTCAAAAAAACACCACGATTGTTGCTGCCAAAGATTTTGAATTCCACTCACTGGCGTATTTTATAAAAGATTTTCTTTAACTTTACTTGTATGTATGTGTTTCTGTCCTGGAATCATACAACTTAAATTACGAACACTTCCCTATTAGCTATCCGGCTGAAATTTTCAGGGTAGCTCACAACTAGATGACAATGAAAAAAAACCTTTTTTACTTAATTTTTTAAATTATATATATTTTTTGAAGTTACGATGGGTATAAAAATGCAAAAAGTAAGAAAAATGGCGCTACCCGTGCGAAGCTGCGGAGAGTCAATCGTCGTAACTAAAACCATAGAGGCACTTCAGTATCACAGTCGCTACATATTATAATAGAAGTAACCGAACGCATCTGTCTGTCTGTCTGAACTTACCGTCGATGACGGTGATGACGGCCTGTAAAGTCACGTGTGTCGGCTAGCTGCTAGAGTAAACTGGGGCAAAATGGATGTTTTTTTTTTTTTTTTTTTGAAAAACATTTTTTTCATAATAATAGTTCTTTATATTCCGGAGAACATCCGTATGTTCGCCGGACACTTGAGTCACGTTTTTTTTTGTGATTTGCTTATAGATTAAATTATATAATGTTATATATCTACCATTTTATATATAATATTTAGTTTGTGGTTTAATAGTGCAGACACGGGTGCGGGCGGGCCGAGGATGTGTGTGGGCAATGTAACGTTTATTACTAATATATATTTAGTTTGTGGTTTAATGGCGCAAATACGGGTGCGGGCGGGCCGCGAGTGTATGTGGGCAATGTAACGTTTTTTACTAATAAATATTTAGTTTGTGGTTTAAAAGTGCAGACACGAGTGTGGCCGGAACGCGGGCGTGTATGGGCAATGTAACGTTTTTTTACTAATAAATATTTAGTTTGAGGTTTAATACTGCAGACACGGGTACGGGCGGGCCGCGAGTTATGTGGGCAATGTAACGTTTTTTACTTATAAATATTTAGTTTGTGGTTTAATAGTGCAGACACGGGTGCGGGCGGGCCGCGGGTGTGTATGGGCAATGTAACGTTTTTTTACTAATAAATATTTAGTTTGTGGTTTAATAGTGCAGACACGGGTGCGGGCAGGCCGCGGGTGTGTATGGGCAATGTAAAGTTTTTTTACTAATAAAGAATATAAGTTTGTGGTTTAATAGTGCAGACACGGGTGCGGGCAATTTAACGTTTTGTACCTATTAATAGTTAGAGAAACCCTTAGCTACCCGTGCGAAGTCGGGGCGGGTCACTCATCATCATTATGTCAGCCTTTAGAAGTCCACTGTTGAACATAGGCCTCCCCCAAAGAGCGCCATGACGGGCGATCTCGTGCCACCTCCATCCATCGACTTCCTGCGATGGCTACAATGTCGTCGGTACAACGTGTGGGGGGTCTCCCCACACTTCGCTTGCTTGCTCGTGGTCGCCATTCGAGACCCTTTATCCCCCAGTGGTTGTCGGTTCTGCGAACTATATGGCCTGCCCATTGCCATTTCAACTTGCAAACTCTGAGAGCTATGTCGGTAGCCTTCGTTCTTCTACGGATTTCCCCATTTCTGATTCTATCACATAGTGTAACACCTAGCATAGCTCTCTCCATTGCACGCTGCGCAACTCTGAGCTTTTGTATGAGACCAATAGTTAGCGACCACGTCTCAGTGCCGTATGTCATCACTGGCAATACGCACTGATTATAAACTTTCGTCTTGAGACTCTGCGGTATCTGCGACGAGAAGATATGGCGTGATTTACCGAACGCTGCCCATCCGAGTTGGATTCGTCGGTTGACCTCTTTGTCGAAGTTGGATCTACCTAATTGGATCGTCTGACCCAAGTAGACATAGTGATCAACAGCTTTGATAATATCGTTCCCAACATAAACCAGCATGGGTACGACATGAGCATTTGACATGATGTTCGTCTTGCCCATGTTCATTTTAAGACCCACCTGTTGGGAAACAATATTGAGGTCACTGAGCATTGTGCTTAAGTCTTCCAGGGTTTCAGCCATGATGACTATATTATCAGAAAATCGAAAGTGAGTGATGTATTCGCCATTGATGTTAACACCAAATCCGTTCCAGTTCAGAAGCTTCAATATATCTTCCAGTGCAGAGGTGAGCAGTTTCGGAGAAATAACGTCTCTCTGTCTCACCCCTTTTTGCAGCTGGATAGAATTCGTGCTCTGATCCTGAAGACGAACTGTCATGGTGGCCTTGCCGTATAAACACTTCAACACTTCGATGTACCGGTAATCATTCTGACACCGCTGTAATGACTGTAGCACTGCCCAGGTCTCGACTAAATCAAAGGCTTTCTCGTAGTCCACAAACGCTAGACATAGTGGCCGATTATACTCTTCGGTCTTCTGTATAATCTGCCGAAACGTATGGATGTGGTCTACGTTGCTAAAACCTTTCCGGAATCCAGCTTGTTCGGGAGGCTGAAAGTCGTCAAACCTATGAGCGAGACCGTTTGTAACTACTCTCGAAAACAGCTTATAGACGTAGCTCAGCAGCAAAATGGGCCTATAATTCTTCAAGAGGGTTTTATCACCTTTCTTAAAGAACAAAACCACTACGCTCCTGTGCCACGCCTCTGGCGTAGTACCCTTGAGGATGACGGAGTAAACAGCTTCTGAAGGACTTTAAGTACCGGTGTTCCACCCGCTTTCAGTAGCTCTGTCGTTATTCCGTCCTCCCCTGGTGCCTTGTTGC
Organism: Alsophila aescularia; assembly: GCA_946251855.1. Taxonomy (NCBI): domain Eukaryota; kingdom Metazoa; phylum Arthropoda; class Insecta; order Lepidoptera; family Geometridae; genus Alsophila; species Alsophila aescularia. Next base: position 12,271,067 of record OX276373.1, read on the forward strand.
TCTTACGCTGTTTGAGAGCCATTCTGATCTCGTATAGGCTGACGTCCGGGATATCTTCGGTATAATGTCGGGTCAAACGGGCTCTCGCATCGCTAGTCCTGCTAGGAACACTACGCGATGAGGTGTATAATTGTCCATAGAACTTCTCGAGTTCACTTAAAATCTCTGGCTTCGACGAAACGATGCTGCCACTCTCGGTTTTCAGCTTCGTCAACAGGCTTTGTCCATTAGACAGATCTCTTGCGAACACTTTGGAGCCCTAGTTCCGCTGTATTGCGTTCTTAATACAAGTAGTATTGTAGGAACGCAAATCATGTCGCATTGACTTGGAGATCTGTTTATTAAGCAAGCTGTAACTCGACATATCCACTGAAGACTGCAGCCTAATCTTCCTCGTTCTGCCATAAGTTTGAGTGTATGCTCAGAGAGTTTCGGTGTTCTTTTTTGCGGGGGGTCTTAAAAAACTCCGACCCGACCGCGTGGACAATTTCCATCCACTGTTTCGCATTCGGTAAGGATTTGGAAGCGTATAAGGTAATTGGAAGCGTATAGCCTAATTTCGAATATAAGGTATACCACCCTAATCGAAACGCTTTCGATCTTCACAATGTTGTTGACAAGGGACTTGTGGACGAGAAACCCGACACCATATTGGGACTGCTGGTCACCCTCCCGGTAGAAGAGTAAGTTTTGAGGGTCATCGTATCCTCTCCCTCTCTTCGGACTTTTGATAACCCTATAATACCCTTTTTTTTCTTTTTTTTACGTAGGGAAATCCTCATGGATACCACCAAGCTGCGGGGGCAGCAAGGTGGTTATGTCAGACTCTTACCGACTAAAACCCCACGGTGTTCCACAGTACGCCTTGTGCCAGGGCTACGGGTACGCTTTCGCACTCGTCCGCGGCCCCAACGGCGCTGGTCCTGTTGAGGACCCCCTCCTGGTTGGGATGGAGCTGAGCCATTCCCCATCCCATGAACGCCATTAAGGGGCGCACAGAACACCGTGCGCGCTACCTCGAGGCCTTATGCTGGGGCAGACACCCCCGTGTCCACCACCTAGCCCTCAGGGGGGTCAGAAGGGAACGAATTCCTCCTCCGACTCCCGGCGTTGAGCTCCACATGGCCTCTCACATCCATTGTCACCACCCAGCACCGCACAGCTACAGTCGTCCTCTGTCCAGCGCAGTACCGAGCAGTGAGTCAGGATTTGAAAGACCATGGAGCACGTCACACTCCGAGCACTACTGCAATACAGTAGTGCTGAGAGCGGACCACCTCCTCGAGCCGGTGCCGAGCGCCCGGGCCCCACCTCCTCGAGCCGGTGCCGAGCACCCAAGCCCCACCTCCTCGAGCCGGCGCCAAGCGCCCGGGCCCCCCTCCTCGAGCCGGTGCCGAGCACCCAAGCCCCACCTCCTCGAGCCTGCGCCGAGCACCCGGGCCCCACCTCCTCGAGCCTGCACCAAAGTGCCCGGGCCCCCCCTCCTCGAGCCGGTGCCGAGCACCCAAGCCCCACCTCCTCGAGCCGATGCCGAGCATCCAAGCCCCACCTCCTCGAGCCTGCACCAAAGTGCCCGGGCCCCCCCTCCTCGAGCCGGTGCCGAGCACCCAAGCCCCACCTCCTCGAGCCTGCGCCGAGCGCCCGGGCCCCACCTCCTCGAGCCTGCACCAAAGTGCCCGGGCCCCCCCTCCTCGAGCCAGTGCCGAGCACCCAAGCCCCACCTCCTCGAGCCTGCGCCAAGCGCCCGGGCCCCACCTCCTCGAGCCTGCACCAAAGTGCCCGGGCCCCCCCTCCTCGAGCCGGTGCCGAGCACCCGGGCCCCACCTCAGTTGCGATGCCGCAAACACCATACAGCACCGCAACCTACTGTGGCCACTTCAGCGTGGGCTTGTGGAGGAAAGCCCAGTGAAGCGGCCCCTCCTTGGGCCGGCCAGCAGCACCCTGCCAGCGCGGCCCCGGGTTCCTCTTAGCTTCACCGTGGTCCGAGGATAACCACGGCTACTAGAGCCCCCCCGCCACGTCAAGGCGGGAACCCACTGGGGGGACCCTATAATACCCTTTTTTTTCTTTTTTTTTTCATGGGGAAATGCATTTACGCATACCACTGAGCCCGGGGAAGGCCCAGCGGCTATGTGGGATTCACCGAGCGACTGCCCGTCCTACCCACTAAAACCCCATGGTGAGCAGTCCTCCACCGAGGTGGGTTAAGATGGGGTCGCGGTTGCATTCTACCATCTTGCCCCAGTGGCAGACCCAATCGGGCCTCTCCGCCTGTGCAGGGGCAACCTTGCTCACCAAAGTCACCCCTCACCACGACCGGTGGGGCGTGCAAGCCGATGGAGAGCCCCCTGACTCTCCACCAGTGACCCCACAAATACGAAGGAGGAGTCGCCTCCTCCTCCCACCTCCTCGAGCCGGCGCCGAGCGCCCGGGCCCCACCTCCACGTCACACTCCCAGCACCGAATCCATCATTCCGAAGTATGGTAGGTCTGAGAGCGGACCGCCTCCTCGAGCCGGTGCCAAGCACCCGGGCCCCACCTCCTCGAGCCGGCGCCAAGCGCACAAGGCCCCACCTCCACGTCACACTCCCAGCACCGAATCCATCATTCCGAAGTATGGTAGGTCTGAGAGCGGACCGCCTCCTCGAGCCTGCGCCGAGCGCACTGGGCCCCACCTCCTCGAGCCAGCGCCAAGCGCACAAGGCCCCACCTCCACGTCACACTCCTAGCACCGAATCCATCATTCCGAAGTATGGTAGGTCTGGGAGCGGACCGCCTCCTCGAGCCGGTGCCAAACACCCGGGCCCCACCTCCTCGAGCCGGCGCCAAGCGCACAAGGCCCCACCTCCTCGAGCCTGCGCCGAGCGCCCGGGCCCCCCCCCCCTCCACGTCACTAGGACGCCCATCCCACAGGAAGAAAACCTCCACAAAGATAAAAGCTCTTTGTAGCGATTCCCCTCCTGCCGTCCAGGTAGTAAAACTACCCAGACCCACCTTGCCAGATATCGGCTACGGCCAATAATCCCCTGAGGAGAATTATTGACCGATCCCCGGGTGCACCGTCCCAACGGCTGCTCTTTCCCCCAGATGAAACGCATCGGAGGGGACCAGCAACAGTCGGGCACTCTTGGAGGTTATCCGGCCTGCAACCCGACCCTATAATACCCTAGCGCAACTTACTTACTAATTCTTCCAACTCTATCAACTTCTCACTTCTTAGCACCCCCTGCTCCGCCGTTACCATGGCTGCTACCGGTGCCAGGAATAACGGAGCTGGGGACTGGGGGCCGTCTTTTTGGTGTGTCTATCATATTGGGGAGGGGGGGGGGGTTGCCATAGTCACCACGCTTGGCAGGCGGGTTGGTGACCGCAGTGTAGCAAATATGTGCTCGGAGGACGCTGCTGCTCATCTTCCGGTGTGTAATCCCTTAGTCGCCTCTTACGACATCCACGGGAGGATTGGGAGGGGTCTTATTCTAAGCCGAGACTGCCATGGCCCCGAGACCGCCACGGCCAATGCGGGCAATGTAACGTTTTTTACTAATAAATATTTAGTTTGTGGTTTAATAGTGCAGACACGAAGCGGGCGGGCCGCGGATGTGTGTGGGCAATGTAACGTTTTTTACTTATAAATATTTAGTTTGTGGTTTAATAGTGCAGACACGGGTGCGGGCGGGCCGCAGGTGTGTGTGGGCAATGTAACGTTTTTTTCTTATAAATATTTAGTTTGAGGTTTAATAGTGCAGACACGGATGCAGGCGGGCCGCGGATGTGTGTGGGCAATGTAACGTTTTTATTAAGTTTGTGGTTTAAAAGTACAGACACGGGTGCGGGCGGGCCATAAGTGTGTGTGGGCAATGTAACTTTTATTACTAATAAATATTTAGTTTGTTGTTTAATAGTGCAGATACGGGTGCGGGCGGGCCGCGGGTGTGTGTGGGCAATGTAACGTTTTTTACTTATAAATATTTAGTTTGTGGTTTAATAGTGCAGACACGGGTGCGGACGGGCCGCGGATGTGTGTGGGCAATGTAACGTTTTTTACTAATAAATATTTAGTTTGTGGTTTAATAGTGCAGACATGGGTGCGGGCGGGCCGCGAGTATGTGTGGGCAATGTAACGTTTTTTACTAAAAAATATTTAGTTTGTGGTTTAATAGTGCAGACACGGGTGCGGGCGGGCCGCGGGTGTGTATGGGCAATGTAACGTTTATTACTAATAAATATTTAGTTTGTGGTATAATAGTGCAGACATGGGTGCGGGCGGGCTGCGGGCGTGTATGGGCAATGTAACGTATTTTTACTAATCTATACTTATAATAAAACTGTAACAGGTCCAATTCTGTACATTGAAGATATTTAGTAATTTTTTTTGGGGGCTGTTCTTTATTTGATACTGAAGCCAAAACTGTTTTTGTTTTCTTTTCTGAAAAGTCTGTCTGTCCGTCTGTCTGTATCTTGGCATACCATCACGCCGAAACTACTCAATGAATTCAAATGAAACTTGGTATGATTTGAGTTCATACTTCGAGGTAGGGAGGACATTGGATACTTTTAATCCCGAAATTAAATTAATTGGTTCGCGCAGGATAGGGGTGGAAAGGTATTTAAAAGAACACGTATCACGCTGAAACTAATGGACGTATTTTGATACAACTTGGCACAGTTATAGTTTATATCATGATTGAAAATTAAGAATACTTTTTATCCCGAAAATATACAGAGTTTCTGTGGATAGGGGTCTATTTTATATTCAATACTGAAGCCAAAACTGTTTATTTTTTCATTTTTGACGCTCTGTCTGTGTGTCCTTCTGTCTGTCTTTATCTTGGCAGCGCATCATGCCAAAACTACACAATGAACTCAAATGAAACTTGGTACGATTTGAGTTCATACATTGAGGTAGGACATTAGATACTTTTAATCCCGAAAAATTAAATATGGGTTGTAAGTTATTTAAAAGAAAACGTACCACGCTGAAACTACTGGAGGGATGTTGATGCAACTTGGCACAGTCATAGTTTATATGATGGGTGAAAATTAAGGATACATTTTAATCCGAAAAAAAATGGGGTTCCTTCGGGATATGGGTTCAAGTTCTGTACATAAAAGACATTTGTTTTTTTATGTTTCGCAGTATTCTATATTGAAACCAAAACTGCTTTTTTTTTCATTTTTGTCTCTCTGTCTGTCTGTATCTTGGCCGCGCATCACGCCGCTGGAACTACTGAATGAATTTAAATGAAACTTGATATGATTTGAGTTGATATACGAGGTAGGACATAGAAAAAAAATACATAGGAAATAGTAAAAATTAAAGTGGTTCCGCAGGATAGGGGTAGAAAGTTATTTGAAAGAACACGTATCACGCTGTAACTACTGCACGGATTTTGATGCAACTTAGCACAGTCAGCTATCTATACTTATAATAAAGCAATAGGTACGAAAAAAACTGTACAAAGAAGTCAAATTATAAGAATGGTCTAGGGTACCCTAAAATAAGCTACAGAACATATTTTTTTATTTTAATTTGCGTGTTTCTGTCTGTTTGTCTGTATTTTTGTTCATCACGTAAAAACTACTGGACCGATTGCTATGTGGTTTTCAATGTAGGATAGCTTAGGGTTTGACTTAAAAACTGGTGTAATTGGTATTAGGCAATTAGAAGCCGAGCATAAGATAAAAATATTTTTGACGCCTGAAGAAATTTTGATCAAATGTTATGGTACTTTTAATCTAAAGAAATGACCACGAGTGCGAAGCAGCTAGTAAATAATATAATGTTTGTGGTTTAATAGTGCAGATACGGGTGCGGGCGGGCCGTGGGCGTGTGATAGGCAATTTAACGTTTTGTACTTATCAATAGTTAGAGAAACCCTTAGTTACCCGTGCGAAGTGGGGGTGGGTCACTAGTAAACATATAAAGTCCTATCTGAAACGTCAAAAGTGCAATAAAACTCTTCAATACCTAATCCCATTAGTACCAAACAGATCTCCACAAAGCGTGTAGCAATCGCCAGGACTAATAAGCAGGACAAAGGTAGAATCGCAATCAAACCGTTGTATTTGTAAACGAGCTTACACTAGACAAAGGAAGGGGCTGAAGGGAGAACACAAGGTGAAAAAAGAGAGGTTTACCGCAGGCGATTTTCATTTCTACCCTTTGTCTGTTCTTCATTAAGCGTCGTCGGATCTTGACAATGTTAAAGAACTCAAACGAATGCTGTGTTATTTGATGGGAGGTGAATGAACGATTTGTGTTATTTTTATGGGTACGTACGTCACTATTGTGTCTGTTTGTCCGTCTGTCATAGAGAATTTGCTCCGATCAAATGAAAGGGCTTGTTGTGAGGGTCACAAGAATACAAGTAACAAGAACGGTCAAGCTCCTTCACAAAAAAACCCGACTGTGAAGAAAACTAAAACGAGGCAAAAATTTAAGTGAGAATGGTTGATAACCAACTTTAAATCGTTAAAGATACTTAATACTTAATGTTCACTCTAAATGAAAAATGATAATCAAATACCTTTCAATGATACATAACATAGTTCGTCGACTTTTTTCTTTTTCACAAATAGGTGTCTGGTTGTCGCCATATTGAATTTTGATTACTGTCTTGTCTTACTCGCAAGATTAAGAGAAATCAATATCAAAATCGGTCTAAGCGTTTGTCGAATACCACAAAGGAACAGACATACATAGGCTGATAAACACCGGGTAAAAACATGGAAATATTTTTTTTAAAAAAACGTGTACTTATCTAGACTTGCAGAAATTAAAAATACAAAAAAGCCTTAGTCTGTTTTATTAATACGAAAAATCCACATGCAGTATTCAAATAATTTCATTCGTCATCAGTGCGGCTGTTCTGAATAATATCTACGAATTTACGTTTTAAACTAGCATTTGAATAGTGCAATTTCAGTGCGGAATACTAAATGTGGACTAGAGAGTGTGGTTTATAGTGATGGGGCAGAGCTTAGATAGTTTCAGTCTTGTGTTTAATCTAGACTCAGTACCATATTATGAGTAGATATTATGTTTTAGTTGTGTTTTAATCTAAGTAATTAATTAAATAATATTACGGCATAGTTAACGAGTTCTGGAGTGGAGACCGCGTTTAGGCAAACGTAGGCGTAGTGTGGGGCGGCCACGACGCCCCCATGGTGATAACTTGCGAGGCCACGACTGCATGAGGAGAACCGAAGATCGGGCTCAGTGGCGTTCACAAGGAGAGACCTACGTCCGGCAGTGGACGAATGTGATAATGAGTGCTTAGTGGCTCAAAATGAGTTTTGGCCTTCGATAATAAGAGCAGTTACTTCGTTCTTTATAAGTGAAATGGTGCCACAAAAGCTTATATAAACTTTTGTTGTGTTAATGTTAACACAACAAAAGTTTATATAAGCTTTTGTGGCACCATTTTTATGTCATATGAAAGAACATTCTTTGCGCAGTGTTAGATAATTGTAAGAACAAGACAGTATTTTTTTTTTTGAAAAATCTAGTATTTGGAAATCTTAGACACTGAGTGAAAGTGAAAGTACCAATTGTAACGGCAGTAACGGTACTTCGATCAATTATTATTTGTTGCTATAGTCATTGTATTCTTTCTTATGATATTAATGAGTACTAAATAGAAAATTGTAAGGCATTATTAAAATTGTTTATGTTACATACCTATTGTTAAGTTCTGCTTCAATTGCTTTCTATTCTTTACAACTATTATTGGGAAATATAGTTTTAAAAACGTGACCAAGCCTAACCAGATCTAAGCCTTCATCTCATCACTGCGTAGCCCAACTTTGTAGTTCTCCTCCCCACCACATAATATACGCGGCACTCGACAAGACGTATTATAGCAATTTAAAGGAACTAAGATGAATTTTTGGAGATGTTTATCCTTATTGCTACTCATATAATATGAATAGAGTGTGTCACTGCTGAGGTCTCCTGACATTTCTACTGAAATATCGCAGTAATACGAGTCATATGGAATTTATAAAATGGACTCTCTTTTGTTTGTTTTGTCTTGTAAGGTAGGTTTTTATCTAGGCGTGTTATTTAGGCAAGTCATTGCCTCATCATCATCCATGTCCACACACACACACACACACACACACACACACACACACACACACACACACACACACACACACACACACACACACACAGCATAGGCCCCCCAAGAACATCCAGCAGGGCTCCCTGCGACTTTCACTAGGTCGTAGATCAACCTCATGGGGCTGTTCTACGCTCTGTCTCTTGGTTCAATGCTGATTAAGTATTCATGTACCATTTTCACGTTCATTGTAGGAATCTGAACTATAATCTGGGTGTCTTCAAGTCAAGTGAATGTGTATATTTTAAGCAAGCGTGCTCCAATTGCTCCAGCATATTGGCGGCGTCGTAATTTACCTTTAAGCGAGGCTGCGGTGAAATGCTTGACTATTTGGAAACATAAAAAAAAAACAGTGTGACATGACTCTTCAATGTTGATTATGAGAACGTCGAAAGTTTGCTTTCCAATTTGACACGCACACACATGCATGCATTAATATTAACTTATATATAAGTAGGTACTTACTTAACCTCGCAAACGGGATAAAAATAATTATTTTTAAAATTCTAAATTATTCATTTTAAGTATACATACTTTTATTCATTTGATTTAATTTGCGGCATATTGATATGAGAGAAGAATCTGGTCTCTGAAACATGTTTTTAACCAGTTCGGGAACTAGAAGCGTCATAGGTTACGCGTGTACATTACTTTGTGTCAATAAACATTATGAATGAAAATTTTATGAATGAATTTATATTTCGATATATTCACGGTTAAGCATCGATAAATCCAAGACAATTTTTTTTCCCCGAACATTTGTTTTTTAGGCGTATATGAGATCTAATATGTTCCCCTATAAAATACTATGGATACTCCTACACCAAAGTCCCAAAGATTCTTCAAGCCAACAACACAGGCTGAAAATCATACAAGTTCAATACATGCTGAAAATCATAATGGTTATCTCTGCAATGCTATACAAGCGCAAATTAAAATTTTCAATTACCCTCAGTAAATCATAGCTAAGAACCATATCGATCACATCAGCTTTTAAACAGAAAAAAATCGTTTCATTCGTTTGGGCGCTAATAATATGCTACAGGCAGATACACATATTAAACTTACAACACCTTTCTCTTTTAGCGTCGGGGGATAAAGTGGTTACTTTTGATAAGGGTGTCGATTCTTTGTGCATCAAAGTAAAAAAATTAAAAAATAATTGACAACTATATTTGATGATCTATAATTGATTTTGTCACTTTCACACCTACATACTAAAAATATAATGGAGTTTTAGAGTTGTTGGCCATTTATAATTGACACCTATAATTGACGTTAAGTAGCTTGTATGTCATACGAATTGGATTTTTTGTGACGGAGCACCCTGAACGTTTTGAAAAATTTAACGAATCCAATCTTTTTCAATGTGCTAGTCGTGATCCAACCAGGTTAATGATGGCCAACTGCAGAACCGTTTTATGTCATCGAAACTGTCAGGTTATGGCCATCAAAGTTTTTAACAAAATTTCAAAAGCGATCAGGGAGCTACGAATTAAATAGTTTAAAGTTAAACTACAAAAGTGGCTAACTGAAAATTGTTTTATGACATTAAGGTTTTATTTTCATTTTAAAAATGTGTAAGTTATGAGTGTTTTTTTTGGGACATTGTGTTTAATTATTGTAATAGTATAACTAATTAATAATTTTATTTCATAGTTTTGACATGGCCACCTTATTTTTATATAATTTTATATAAGACGTGTTATATTTTTTTTGTACCCATGATTAATTTACTTTTAATGTTATCGTATAATTTCAAATTGTATAATCTTATTAATTAATGTAATATAAATGTGTGATATTTTCTAAATTTTTGTATGCCAAGTTTTGGTGGGGCATGCTGGATTATTGTATTATTATGCCATATCTATTTGTACCATGTTTATAGCAAATAAATCATTTTCATTTTTTCATTTTCATTTTCACCGAATTCATTGAACTATCCAATAATTGAAACATTACTTGACCCAGTTCCAAACCAGGCCATCAAATCTAAATTTAGATCCGTATAAACTAATCAAATGCCTCCTTGACCCGGTTGTTTGTGTTTTATTCAAAATCTTTTATCAGCCCTATTCGATGTCAATTTGTTATTGATCACGTTCGATATTGACTTTAGGTATACTTGCATAAGTCTTGATTATGATGGTATCAGTCTTTACGTGTACGGCTACGGCAGCACATACCTGGGAGACAGTTTTTCTGCTACGTTAATGTCATGCATACGATTCTACTTGACGACCCTAATTACATATAGTGAAAACTTGTACTTTATAGGCCTTATTTTGGCGTTTTACGCAGCTGGTGGCGGCGACGGCAACTGGGAGTATAATGAATTACTGATTGTTATAAAATAATACCAAGGCAATTTTCCAATGCAAGATATTACTATTTGATTTTGAAAACTAACGCGAGTGAAATTCATATTACATATAAATAAAACGGCTAAAAACTGAACTGGTCGGAGTATTTCCGATCTTCTATTTCGTGAGTTTTTAGCCGTTATATTTATATTTAATAAATAAATAACTAGCTTAAAAGCTAAAAAAACACGCCTGCCCTGCCATAAAAGAACTTATGCCAATGACTTATATATTGTTGGAATTTGCTTATTAAGGCCTTCAATTTGATACCCATATTGTAAAATTTGAAGACGCTTTTGTAAATGGAGCCATAATAACGCCACATTTTTTTCAAAAAAAGAATAGCCTATGTTACTCGGGGATGTAAGGATTCTAACGATATCCCAAACGTATATATCTATTCAGACATTTAAAAGTTATGGTGGTATAAATAAACTCACATACATACATACAAACATACATGAAACATTACACTCCTTTTTTTAGGCATTCATGTAAAAAAGAAGGATAATCAATCAAAATTAGTTTTCGTTGATAGTTTTTTTAATGGTATCCAGAGACTATGTTTAGCTATTCTATTGGATTATTTGAAGAATGGCTGGAATGACTTCAGTCTACAAAGTATTTTAGGAAGTAAAATAACTGGCAGAGAAGTGCAAGTACCTATCCATATTAAATTTCCTACGTAGGTAATTTCCATTATATTTTTATAATTTGGCCTTCAGTGTTTACGCAAACGCAAATATAGGTACCTAAAAGCTATCCACACATGTTCAGGTGTGCCTGCACAGGCATGCCCCTCATCAAAAAACGGCTCAGAAAGCACTTACATTAGTGAGTGAATGTGCGTTGAAATAGGCCAGCACAAATGAGGATAATTATTCATATGGTAGGTGTGTTTTTGGTATTGATTACGAAATTAAATATTCAAGAAAGCTATTTACTTTTATAGACACTTTTAGTTGTTAACCGTGATACAACCTTTATTTTATTATTTATTGAATGAATAACATAGGTAGTGATTTATGGAATAATATTAAATTATCGGAAAAAATATATATGGTTATTATTTTCACCTGAATAAATATCAAATTGGAGTAAAGTGTGGCTACAACATTTTCATTTATGAGACTAGGTTTGCTCATAGCTTACTTTTTTTTTGTATCGACTTCCAAAGGCAGTTTTTTTTTATGTAAATAGTCATTCTCCAAAAAATCTGAACCTGTTTTGTTGCTTATTTTTAGTTCAAAGGGTAGATCTTCAATTTAGCTGTAGACCTATATAAATTTCATCGGAATTGGTTCAGAAGTTTTTTGTAGTAAATCAATAATTCTTATTATTTCTATCACATAAGACTATCTTCTGTTCTGCGATATCCCACCATCGATGGGGTGCTACATCATAATGTAAATTAGTAAAACCTATGGAATCTATGCTTGAACCATTATCAAAATTTGAATAATGATAAAGCAAGTTAAAAAAACGGTATAAAGAATAAAAAAGCTTTGGGGACTTAAAATAAGCTACTGAACAAGAATATAGCATTTCAAAAATGGTATCAGCCTTTTTATGAAAACTAACGTGGTTTTTATACATTTTAATAGACAAAACGGGAGCTACTGTGGTATATCAGTTGAATTAATCCAACTACAGTTTCGAGCACATCCAGTGGTATTTCTCAAGGTGAGTGTGAAACGCTCTCGAACGTGTCCAGCCTCAAAGTGCAGGCCACGCTCGAAGCGCGCGCGATGGCAACAACTGGTGCAATGACGAGGGGTTGTCTGCTGCTTCGGCGCGTTCTGGAGTGAATCTTCTTCATCGCTAGAGTAATCTCGAGGAACATTCAAACACACAGAACTCATTACATCTCCACCAGTCAAATCCTTCACAATGTCATAAGCTCCACGAAGACGTCATGGTCTCCAAGAGGGTGACAGAAACCATCCACCGTCTCTATTAAAGTTCTGATGCCTACTAATGGTATCTGTATGTCTGTCATTCTTTCTTTCTGTCTGTCTGTTTGTTCGAGCATCACGTAAAAACTACTGGACCGATTGAAATGCAGCTTTCACTGTTTTATAGCTTAGGTTTTGACTTAAAATCTAGTACACTTTGTATTTCCATCCATTATGTAATAGAAGCCGAGCAATCGATAAAAAAAAATATACGGCTGAAAGAATTTTGAAATAAATATATGTTGTTTTTAGGTACTTAGTCCTGGAATAACATATAGGTTACTCTTAACCCAGAGATATAACCACGCGGGCAAAACTGCTGGCATAGCTAGTAAAATATAAAAAGACAAGCATTTATCAATCGAACAGAAAAAGCAGCTGTGTAAATGACAAAGACCCTGCCGTTATCCATTACCATTTTACAAGTCCCCAATATTCGGTATTTTTGTTCAATAGGTCCCATTCGACAAGTCCCCAATATTCGGTATTTCTGTTCAAATAGCCCTAACGTTGTTGTTTTCATTTCCTTGTCGTTTTGGATTGTTCTACAGAGGCAGTTAACTCCCTCGACTCAATGTTTAGGAATATTCTATGGACACAGTGTCACAGAATAAAATATTTCTGCTTCACAGTGTATTGGAATAAAGTAAAGAATCTTGGTAGATATGTTATGTTTGTGAAGATAAGTTTAAAGTAAGACATCACTAACAGTAGAAATTCCAATAATATGGCTCATCACGATCCTATATTTGTCCACTACTGGACGTAGGCCTCTCCTAAAGCACGCCACTTAGCTCGGTCTTCACCTCTCCTTATCAATTTTCTTCCGCCCGCTTCACTCCACCAAATACCTTTTGGAAGTCCAGATATCTATGACAATCGATAGCTTTTTTTCTCGAGCACGGCAAATCAAGGAAGGGTAATGAGTTTAACAGTCTATGTATGTATGTATGTATGTATGTTTGTGGGTATTTGGATGTCTGGTATGTAGCGTCACGCCTATTAGTCTGATTTTGACAAGCGAGGTATCAATCGATTCATTGTCAGATATAGAGTGGCATAGGCTAATTGTTTACCCGACTACGGGGAAGCAAATGAAAGGTTATGTGTTTAAACTAAAAACTTGGTCCGATTCTGACAAGCGAGGTATCACTCGATTCGTTTTCATCGCAAGAGCGTAATAGTTTTTTTTGTTTTTGTACCTGATAAGTGTACAATATCTGACAGAAGCTATCGATTATTGTCATTTGTATCTGTCCTGTAGAGACTATTAAATATCGGATCGTTACGATTTTGCGATCAATTACGGTTGTGAAGCAATCGCTATCTGTGTCGAGAAGGCAGGCCCTGATAACTGGTTGTGGTAGAAAAGCTTAATCATTTGAATGATGACCCCCAATAGTCCTAGCATATAAAGTCTTTTCTCTTTTTACACTCTATGGCCCTTCAGGGGTTCTTAAATGGGTCATGGTGCTACCATTACCCCTTTTTAAACCCCGGAAACACCCCACTCTGTGGAGTACGGGGCTTAATGAAACAAGGTATAAACAAACGGACTCCATAGACCTTTTATTGTTTGAAAAGCTTTAATGCAAAGATTTTCGGAACAGAAATGTCTACAGTCTTTATGAAGGCATTAAAAATCTTGTTTCCACCAAATATTTATTTACATCTATCATAGAAATAAGTACCGATAAAATTAAATGTTGAATATTCCTAAATTTGTGCAGCTTTATTAAAGTACTAGATGTGACCGTGGCTTTGACCGCATTGACCTTTTCCTTAGATAAAAGCACTTATATAGTACAAAACAAAAATTCATCAAAATTCCTTCAGCGGTCAAAAACATTTTTAAAGATTGCTTGGTTAGGATACCAGATTAAAATACGAAGTATCTCACCAGATTAAAATACGAAGTACACCAGATTTATAGTCAAAACCTAAGCTATCCAACAGTTAAAACCGCATTTCATTAGGTCCAGTAAGTAGTTTTTAAGTGATAAGCCAGTGAACTAGTTAATTCTAGATAGCCATAATAATTTTGTTACTAAATTCGTACTTACACTTGTACTCCAAGAAGGTTTAAAAAACACATAGAGTCCACATCGCGAAGTCGAAAGTGATGTTCCCAAGATATTCCGATGCGCTCATACACACAAGCCTCACGCACACACTTACATCATGTTATGCCGATCTGCCGCTACATCGCAGCGAGATCTCGACCTTGTTAGTCGTGTAATTCTGTTAAGTAAAGACGAAGGATCAAAAACAATGCAATCATTTGTGATAAAATTGTATATAAATTACAAATTATCCACTCACGTAAACATACGCAGCCACAATTTGTTATGATTCACTTTTTTTTAGCGGTGTGGTCTCCGTCTTTTTTTACCATTCTTGTTGAACTCTAGACTGTTCTGTTTACGGAACCTTAGGTCCAATACGCACTTGTTTGGTTTTTATTTCAACCTTAATACGATCTCTATTTTTTCCTAATGTATGGTATTATCATCATTTAAAATTTGCTAAAATATAGGGATACAGTTTTCCAGAACGCAACTATTTATTTATCAAACTAGCTGTGCCCGCAGCTTCACACGCGTTGTCATTTCTCTATGTTAAAAGTACACTATGTGCTATTTCAAGATCTGAAATACCAATATACATTAAGCATTTGATCAACATTTCTTCAGCTATCAAAAAGTATTTTACGATTGCTCGGCTTCTACTCATCGGATTGAGATACAAAGTACCCCACTTTTTAAGTCAAACCCTAAGCCCTCAGCTATCCAACAGAGATTTACGTGATGCGCGAACAAACATACAGACAAACTAACAAACAAACAAACACGATTTTTTAAATAGTATATTCTTGTTCAGTAGCTTATTTCATGTACCATAGACTACTTGATTTTTATTATATTCATTGTACAGACTTTTTCGTTTATATTGCTTTATTTTAAGTATAGAATCTGTAGAGACTAACACCACCATGAGTCCTACTTCAACTTAATGCCTCAAGAGGTCACTTAAACCACACAGGTTAATAGCCTATAGCTATAGTTAATTAAAATTAACTGCTCCCTTTTAACTGTTATGGGTGTATCAGCTCTCGCCTGCGGGTTGGATCGTGTTATGTCAATTGGAGGGTTGTTTGAGGGAATTGCTGTTCCTAATAACAGTTACGTGCTGTAATAATAACTACTATGTGTAGTCATAACACATTAGAAACGTTCACATTATAAGGATCATATAACATTATTGTATGGTGCCTGCATAGAACTGCATATTATTCCGTACTCTAGGCTTTTGACGAACGTCGTATTGAGAGCATTTTATTGTTACTATTTTGGCGCTGATAGCTGTCGTTTGGCAGTAGTGAGCGTCCACGGAACCAGTACTATTATTGATTCTGTGACTAACGTTAGGAGATGAGATAATAACAATTTTAGTTCCATGGACCCTCGATGGGGGTTTGAATCAGCACAAACAAAAGTACGGCAAAGCAAATACATACAGATCAGTGGGTGCCTGGTATCCCAACTCCCATCCGCTATTTTGAATGCTAAAATGCTTGTACAGTTCAAAGATATTATATTCCTAACTGATTTACAAAGTAGCATAAGTACTTGTAACTATTCTATCATCTCCCTATCTACCCATTCTCGCAAGCGCTTGTATATAATATGAACATAAACCTTTTAGCAGCAGTAACACAAAGGGTCCAAAATGCCCCGTAAACTTAACCCTGTGTTAATTAAAGTGTTAATGGGGGCACGAAAATTTTTACACAGTGGCTTTGTTGTTTATGTTAGACATAATTGTTTTGTGTTCAGAGGTCCCTTGTAACTCAATATGGGAACAAGAATAACATAAAAATTCAGTCTGTTTTCATGCAAAATTATTTTCTATTCGCGTTGTTTTTATTTGCTTTTAATTTTCACCGAAAACTTAGGTTGCATATTTAAGAAATTCGTAAATTAATATATTTATTAAGTAACTGATTTCAAAAACATATAGGTTCTCAATTAGACTGGTTTTTACCCGACTGTGGAGGGTTATGTGGTTGGGTTGTATGTATGTTCTCACATTAAAAACTCTTGTGCACCGTAGTTTTTTTAAAGTTTTTTTCACAGTGCAAGCTGTAGGTATCTTTGAAATGCCCTTCCACTTCCAATAAGACGAACACAGTCTCTGCCGACTTTCAAGCTGTTGGTTAAAAAAATTACTCATCTGAAGACGTGTCTAGTTGATTATGGCATGGTATGGTATTTTGTATAGTTTGTAGTTTATTAATGTTTGGTATTTTATTTTATTGACCAAGCGAGCGCGAAGCGCGTTCGAAGTGTCATTTCAGCTTGGACAATGGACAAAAAATCTTTCGTATGTTCGGATGTATGTAAGTCTGTCCAGCTATTCTCCTTTACAGGTTGCATTTCTCAACCGATCAAGACGAAACTTGGTATACAGGTTAAGCGTATTTTCAGAAATTTTATTCGACAGGGATTTTTGATTGGGGGCATACTTCCCCCAAAAAAGGGCAAGAAGGGGGCTACTGAATATCTCCGCCTTATTAAATCCAATTTCGATGGTTCTTTTTTATTTGAAACTTTAAGTTAGTCTCATAAAAATTTGGTGAAGATTTGATGAGGGCATGATGAGCAGAATAGCTACTCAAAATGCAGTAGATTTCTCACTTTTAGGTTTCTACCAGTGGAATCAGCCCTTTACCTATTATGTAGGGATTGATGGAGCACCTTGGTTATTAATGTTAGTTGTACAATAAGGTAACTAGATGGCGCTCCTGTTCATAGCTAGATTGTTTGCATAAAAGTTTGTTCGCGCGAGGTCTACAGCTCACAGAGCCATACTAGTTTATTACGCACCACCGACCGATAACTTTTATATCCATGTAATCCTTTCCATACAAAAGAAATTGCTATTAAGCTATAAGACTGCCCATTGTACCTATAATATTATTAGTGTATGCAAAATAATTTATATAACTTTTTGATGATCAATAAAGAGTTGTTGTATTGTATGTTTGTTTATTTGTACGTTTCTTTGGCGCGTCCGAATGCTTACGGGTTCATGGATTTTGATAAATGAAGTATCATTGGATTTATCTTAATCACTAGAGTGCTATCCATACCAATATATAAAGGTGAAACGTTGTTGTTTGTTTATTTGAAGAGCTTTCACGCGATAACGACTGGACGGATTTTGATGAAATTTAGAATTGAGATAGGTTATACCTGGGAATAAAACATAGGATACGTCTTATCCCGGAAAGTTGTAAGATTCCACGGGAAAACTGGAAAATGTTGTTACTTACTGTTGCCACCATAGAATGGTCTGTAGTTGCCATGGAAACGAAATAACATGTGTGTCAAAAAACATCAAGAGCACTTTTGCATTGGTTTTTAATATCCTAGAAGAAAATAGTATGTTTTTTTCGTGATAAATAGTAGTCCGTGTGTCGCGGGCGGGAAAACTAGTATGATAAATTATTTAGTGTCATGAAAACTAATATGGCGGCTTACAGGTGCTATATTGTATTTCCGACGGAACAAAAAATTACCGAAACCTATCAAAATGAAGGTCTGTCCGTCTTCTTATATTAAAAAATCTAGAATTCAAAGCTAGTTTGCCACGTTTTAGTTTTGTTCGTAGTGGGGTTTTCTGTTCTTTTATTTTTTCTTCACATCTCAGGGGTTTGTTTTTTTAAAGAGATTTCCATATAGTTCCTGTACAAACTTTAATTTGGGACGTTTTATCAGACGGACTGTTTCACTTTTATATCTATTCTTACCGTAATAGATATCCAGCTGGATAATTACCCGAACCAAAAATCACTTTACACCTCACAGCCTAAAAAAGTCTAACGAATAGGGCTTTCGTAAAAAAACTCACCCGGCGACTAATTAGGTAAAATGTGGATTCTCCAAGGGAAAGATCATCCCTTCTTCGCTCTCCGTTTTAATAAACGTCCGCGTATTTTATTTTAATTAAAAATTCTCACGTCGCTACCCGCCGCAGTTTGTAATCGGGTAAATGATTAATACGGAGTCTGTGGTGGTTTGGTGAATGTTGTGCTAATAGATTTTATGATTTTGATATGGAAGATCCGGTGCAATTACTTTCAAATTACATTCAAACCTAGGTTTGAAAGTGATTGCAATCACTTTTAAATCTAGTACGAACTAGTAGTAGTAGTTACGCTCTAATTCTAAGATTGAGATATTAATCTATTTTTATTTAGAACTAGCTGTTCCCGTAGCTTTTCCCGCGTGGTCATTTATCTGTGATATAGGGATCCTATGTAATTCAGTCTATCAATATAACAAACACAAAACTTCATACAGATGTGAAATCGTTTATTTATCGATTGTTCGGCTTGTAATCATCGGATTGAGATACAAAGTACACCGGTTTTTAAGTCACCTAAGCTGTCCAACAGTGAACCGCATTGCAATCGGCTCAGTAGTTTTTAAGTGATAAGCAAAATAGACAGACACGAATAAAAAAACTCCCGTTCAGTAGCTAAGTTTAATTCCCCTAGACGTTTTTTTTAAATTATCTTATTTGCACAGACTTTTTGTTACTCACTGCTTTATTGTAAGTATAGATAGATACAGATAATAATAATATGTTTTTTTTTGTGTTTCAGGTACGTGACAATTTAATAAAACTCTACAAATAAGGTAACACTTTAACGATACCTAATCAATAGTCGTGCACTAAATTTTCACATCACACTTGAAGTGAAACTCATTTCATAAGTTTCATCACAAAAGAAAACAAATGTACACTTCGACTTTCTCAGTTAATCCAGCAGATGATCAAGACTGTTCCAACCTCAGTTATTTTTAATTAAAAATGTTTTGGACCCATCCATCATTCGGCGTTATTACGCTTCGAATGTTTATTGTTTTCGCGAATAATTAATACTGGCAATGTTTAGCTGGTTAGAATGGGAGCTAGCGGTAGATTTCTGCGGTGTTATTTGGAATACCATAAACGCTTACTAAAGGAACACAACTTTAAAAATGAAAATAATGTAAATTCATTTCATAAAGCTTTAATAACCATGAAATATGGAAAGAGTTCTGGAGAGGATGGTATCACGACAGAGGCTCTGAAAATAGGTTCAATAGCTTTACTTAACACCTCTCTAACTTATTTAATTCCATACTGGAAACAGGAAAACTGCCTGAAAACATGTGCTACTCAAACATCGTCCCGTTACATATGCATGACATAAGTTCAAATCTGAAACCCGAAAAATTTGGACTAAGTTTTTAGTTTGATCACATAACCCTTCCATTGTTTAGCCGTAGTAAGGTAAAAAAAACAGACAAAAAAATGAAGACAAACTGATTAATACCTCGCTTCTCAAAATTGGACCAATAGGGGCGACGTTATGATGGAACATCCACATACATACATACATACATACATACACAACTACACCAATAGACAGTTTAACTCATTACTCCTCCCTTGATTCGCTGAAATCGGGTAAAATGTTAATGTATCTAATTTGAAAACTATAGACGAATAAGCCAGGCATTATTAAATTAATCAAATTTCAAACTTGTTACCCCTGCGACATCACGGGCGCGGGGCAGTGGATAATATGGGAAGGTACAAACTTGTCATAGCGCGCTTAGTGTAGCGCGTTTTTTTTTTGTTTTTTTTTTATTACGGACTAAGCAATCGTTTGACCACGATCTCATCTGATGGAAAGCGATGATGTGGTCGAAGGTGTAGCACGCTTGCCTAGTAGATACCTATTCACTCTTGACTTGAACACACCGGGGTTATAATTTAACGGAAACACTGACGAGGGTTGGGCATTCCACTCCTTTGCAGTTCTTATAATAAATGAAGAAGCGTAACGCTTCGTTCTTGTGTGAGGTATTTCAACCATGAAAGGGTGGCGCTTTGCTGATCGTCTAGTCGTACGGTGATGGAAAGGTGATGGGGAAATCAGGTTGTGCAGTTCTTGTGCGCACTCTCCATAGTGCAATCTGTAGAATACCGCCAGGCTTGCTACCTCACGTCGATGCGCCAGACTTAGAATCTTACTCTTTACCAGAGTGTCATCCCTAATGAGCATGATAGCACGTCTCTCAATTGAATCCAAAGACTCGAGGTGATACTTGGCAGAACCGTCCCAGAGGTGGCAGCAGTACTCCATACAAGATCGGACCTGTGCTTGATAAAGATTCAAAAGCTGTCCCGGTGTGAAGTACCGCCTAACCTTAGATAAAATACCAAGTTTTCTTGCAGTTACCTTGGCTTTGGATTCAATATAAGACCCAAAATTCAGGTTTGATGTGAGTTTGACACCCTAAAGCTCCAAATGGTCGCCTATTGGTATTGTTACACTTTGGAAAGACGGAGATCGGTTTAGAGGACTCTTTTTAGCAGAAAACAAACACGCCTGCGTTTTAGTAGCATTAAACTTAACCAGGTTAGCATCGCCCCAATCAGACACGGCTTCTAAGGCTAAACTTAAACGGTCTACCATAGCCTCTCTCTGAAACTGGACAGCGTCACATTGGAAGTACTGGCTTAAGCATTGGAAGTGTATCTGTCAACTACCGTACTGTCATCAGCATACCCAAAGGTACCGGGCTTCAGAAGGTCATTAATGTGCAGTAAAAACAGTGTAGCCGAGAGAACCGACCCCTGAGTTACACCGGCATTGATATCCATTTCAACAGACGAGCAGCCCTCTAAGACTACTCGAATGATCGTTCTCTCAAGAAATCAACTATCCAATTGCATAAGCCGACAGGTAAACTAGCATAACGCTGAGTTGGGACCGATTCATGACAATTTTCTTTGCATTTATTTATTGTGATTTAATTTGTTTTGTTTTTGTTGTGAATAAATGTTTTTTTCTTTCTTTCTTTCTTTAAACCATATGAGGGAAGCTTGTTTAAAAGGCCATCGTGCCAGACCCGATCAAATGCTTTCGATATGTCAAGGGAAGACGGCAAGCGCCTCACCATGCATCTCTATGGCTTCGCTCAGTACGTGAGTGGCATACGCGAGAAGATCCCCAGTAGACCGGTTTCGGCGAAATCCGTATTGCCGGTCACTGAGAAGATCATTGTCTTCAAGGTATGCCAAAAGCCTAATGTTTATGACACGCTCCATACGACTCAGCACGACTTCCCTTTTTTGGTACTGGTTGTACATTGGCAAGCTTCCAGCTCTTCGGAACTTTACCTGAGTGAAGAGAGAGGCGGTACAAACGGGTTAAGATGGGAGACAATTCGGGCGCACAGTTTTTCAACAAAATCGCTGGAATACCATCAGGACCACTGGCCTTGTTCACATCTAGAGCTCGAAGCGTTCTGAGAACCTCCTTCTGGCGAATGCAAATTTCGGGCATAAAAACCCCGCAATGAGGAAGGCAGGAAGGTTTAAGCAGGAAGGAAGCATCTAGATGCGAGGCTTCTGCAAAAAGAGAAGCAAATAAATTCGCTTTGTCTCCAGCAGTGTGAGCTAGTGATCCATCAGGTTTCAGCAATGGTGGCAGTGAGGGGCGGCAGAAGTTTACTTCGAACGACTTGGCCAGGGACTAAAAAGCTTTGTTACCGGCGGGGTTCATACCAATTTGGCCCCAATTCGACTTACGTGATCAAAATGGGCCTTCCTAAGTATCTTCTTGCAGGTCTTAGCGGCAACGTTAAATTTTCTCTTCGTAGCCCGAATATCAGGAGACTTGCGCTTTCGAGCATCAGCCCAGCCAAGATATGCCGCACGCTTTAGAGCCACAGCATGACCACAGCTGGATCCACACCAAGGCTGAGCTTTCCTGGAAAGAGTCTTGTCACTGAATGGAATGAAATATTCCATTGCCTGACATATTACCTCTGTAACAGCAGACGCGCAAGTCGACTGGTCCTGGGAGATGAAACATGTTTGCCGCCAAGGGTACGATGCAAGGAATTGCCGCATCTCGTCCCAATCTGCTGAGTTGTATCTCCACACGCGCCTATTTCTCTTAAAGCTAGGATCAGGTGGGAAATACGATGAGACGGACTTAACCAGGCAGTGATCAGAGCTACCAAGAGGTGGGGATACTGATACGGAGTAACAGTCTGGTTTAATCGTCATCAACAAGTCGAGACAGTTGGCAGTGTCACCGTCACGGTCAGGTTCCCGTGTCGGCTCTTGCACAAGCTGAGAGAAATCCAACGCCAGAGCAAGCTTCCGCATCTCTCTACCAGCGTGGTCAGTTTTTTGGTATGGGACAAGCTACTCCTTGTGGTGGGCGTTAAAATCTCCCAAAAACACCAATTGAGCAGACGGGTAACGCTGTTGGGCCACACTTGCCGCCTCACCTAGATAGTCTACCAATAAAGTTGTCCCCCGATCTCCGCTGTGTGAGCGGTACACACAAGCATACATAATTTTCTCTATGCCCGTGTCCACCAGCACCCAAATCACCGAGCAGTTAGGGTGCTCAAGTATTTCGGAGACGCAGACAGCAAATGTCATCACGGGCGTATACACAAACGCCGGCATTTGGGATAAATAGATGCTCCAAGATATAGCCTGGGTAATCCAAGTACGCCGTATCAGCTGGACATCCTATCTGCGTATCCGACAAGAAGAACAAGTGGGGCTTAGAGGTCTCCAGATGATAATGGACCGGTTGGAGATTGGAGTGAATCCCGCGAATATTCGCAAGATCCACTTTAAGTGTGAGGACATGATGCATCTGCCGTTTTAACTGATATCTTCTTCGGACTTTTTTCATGAGGTGATTTTGTGAATAGGTTGGACGAGTAATAGCAAGCGAGATGTTGGAATGGCTAACCCACGGAAGTCAAGGCATAACTACGCAATTGAAGAACTTGCGTGGAGACCGCGGGGACGCCTGAACCCCCCTGAAATAATTCACCAGTTCCTCACATCTGGTCGCCAGCCGGCCCAATGGATCATTTAAGGATTTTTCACAAGCGGCGGGGCAACCTTTCGTAGCTGGCTAATCTCCTACTTGGGCCCCCTACAACTTGCGGTCGGCCAGCAGAGGACACCGTGCTTCGGATCCCGCTACCCTCCAAAGCAAGGCCTCCAACGCAGAAACACCAAGATTCCGATCACGGTCCACCCTTCCAACACAACTGCATCCTACAACTCATCCGGACGGCTTCCCTGAACATCATGATGGGACACGACAAATCGTTTGGCATCAAGACTTTGTCCAGAGGGTGGTAATATAAAAAACCGGTGGCCGAAGCCTACCACCAGGTGATTCGGTTGCTCTTTTGGCACCACCCGAGGGTCACGTGTAGGACATCGAGGGCTGAATCCTACTGACGCGAGCAAACAATAAACCCTCAGAAAAATAAGTTTAGTGAAATATACACTAATTATATTTTGGTCAGATATTTTTTATATATATGTTATGTCTGTGCTACGCCCTATTGTAAGTAAGTAGGCACTTACCTGCACATACCTCAAAAAAAACTGTTAAGTTTTACACAATTTGAGTCATTTTTTTTATTACTTTCATTTCTTACTTTTTAGTTTCGTTAAAGTAGGTCTAAGAAAATGAAGTACTTATTCCGATCGCTACGAAAAAAGCTATATTAGAAACAGTTAACAGTCCATATCTTTTAAAATACTGAAAAGATTTCGTTGAAACTTTAACTGTTCCCTAGTTGAAAGATACTGAAACTATTACAAAAATAATTATTGTAATCAGAATTATAGTTTCCGAGAAATACGTGGACAAATATACATACATACGTGAAATTTGGTGTATTTGTTCAGATACTAACATATATTAATATTACGCATTTTCAACAAAATTACATACATACATTGCATTTGGTATATATACTTAGACACCCATATAGACTACATATAAGAATATTACGCATTTTCAACTATATTACATCAACATGAGAACCAAATTTTTTTGAAGTCGGTAAAGAATACTAAATTGTGGTAAAAATATCATGAATAGATGATAGCTACATAGTTACATGTAGAAAATATGGATACCAGTTCAATATTCTGTACAATGGACTAAAATATGTTCGTACCATTCAATTCGATACCATTAACAAACAGGAATTTACTAACAGCTCTCGGTCTAAAAACCATCATTAATTTAGCAAGCGGTTGTTAGCTGAAAATCTAACCCGTTGCTCAAAATTTCATCGGGTCGTTTACCATTTATTACCAAGCTTCTAAAATATTGTTTTATCGGGAAAAAAAATAACCTACGGGTTGAAAACCTTGTCCCTGCTCCAATGAATCTATTAATCTTTTATACTTAACAGCCTTGCAGTAACAGTAACAAAAATTATGTAAAAGAAGCAAAATTGAAAAAAAGTGGTCTATGGGACCTAATATTAGGCTACAGAACAAGAACATATTAACTATCTGTCTGTCTGGATATTTGTTCGCGCATCACGTAAAAACTACTAAACCAATTGAAATTAGATTTTCATTCTTAGATAGTTCAGGTTTTGATTTAAAATCTGGTTTTCTTTGTATCTCAATCCGATAAGTAAAGGTAATTGACCGAGCGAGCGCGAAGCGTGAGCGAAACTTCTCCGTTTCAGCTTGGAAAAAAAATATTCATTTCCAGCTGTTCTCTTCTACAGGTAGTATTTCTAAACTGATCTAAACGAAACTTGGTATACAGGTTTAACGCCGGATGCGAGGTCGAAGGTCCCGTATCGGATGCGAGGTCGAAGGTCCCGTAATTAATTTCGACTTTATTCGCCTTCGAGTTTCTTGCCGATTCTTCTCGAAGGTGTATTCCGAATCGGTGGTCAGTTATGCAATTCATTTAAAGGGCTCCAGCCATTTCATGAGGGCCCTCTCGATCACTACCTAACAGTAGAGATCGAGGGGTGTTTAGTTCGATACTCCCCAAGTAATCAATGGCAACTGTCCAAGCCGAGGTTCGTACCCCCTGGGTGCCCTTGAGCAAGTGGCCAAAAACTTAACTTGGCGTGCGCCTTCTGCGTCACGCATTGCGGCGGAGCGCTTTTGAGCCCGCCCCACCGTCCGGTGACGCTGTAGAGGTCAGTTATAGACCAACAGCACATATCCTTTCTAAAAAAAAAAAAAAAAAAAGGTTTAACGAATTTTTAGAATTTTTTAGTCTTCGGGAGTTTTTGATTGGTTAAGGGGGGGGGAAGGAGGGGGGGGTACTTCCTGCAAAAAAGGGGCTTCTGAATATCTCCACCTCAATACGAATAGATGCGCTTTAAATGGTTATTTTTTTAATTTAATGGAAGTAACTTTGAAATGGTATAAAAATTTAGTTCATAAAAATTTGTTTTTTTTTCACTTTTAGGTTTCTACCACTGGAATCAGCACTTTACCCACTAAGTAGGGATTGATTGAGCACCTTGGTTATTAATGTTACTTTAAAATAACGTTACTAGATCACCATCTACCACACTGTGCACCGATAGATTGTTTGCAAAAAAGTTTGTGCTCACGAGATCTACAGCTCACAGAGCCACTAGTTTTAATCCTAGTGTAACACATACTACTACCCACTTACTGTACTTTTACCCATAGAAATGACCACGCGGGCAAAGCTGCGGGTACAGCTAGTTACTAGTGGCTCTGTAAGCTGTAGACCTCACGCGTACTATTTTGTTTTGCAAACAATCTAACGGTGTACAGTAGCGCCATATAGTTACCTTAATGTACAACTAACATTAATAACCAAGGTGCTCCATCAATCACTACCTAGTAAGTAAAGTGCTGATTCCACTGGTAGAAACCTAAAAGTCTAAAATTTACTGCAATTTGAGAAGCAATTCTGCATCTCACGCCGAAGATCCTCATCAGATCTTCACCAAATTTTTATGAGACTAATTTAAAGTCTCTTCCTTTCAAATAAAAAAGAACTATCGAAATCGGATTTAAAAAGTCGGAGATATTCAGTAGCCCAGTTTTACCCCAATTTGAGGGAAGTAGCCCCCAAACAAAAATGACCGACCACAAAAAAAAACGCTTTACCTGTATACCAAGTTTCGTCTAGTTCGGTTGAGAAATGCGACATGTAGAGGAGAACAGCCGGACAGATATCCGGACATAGGAAAGAATTTTTGCTCAAGCTGAAACAGAGACGCTTCGCTCGCGCTTCGCGCTCGCTCGGTCAATGACATAAAATGTGTCAGATTTCGATGTAATTACTCAAAAATAGCGAAGGAAAAATGGTTGGGAAACCACCATGTTCGAGAACCTCAAAATTTAAGGTCACTAACCAGCAGCCTCTCTGGGCCACTGTGGTGGCTAGGGTGGAGTACGGGCTATAGCCAGGGTGGAGTACGGGCTATAGACAGGGTGGAATACGGGCTATAGCTAGTACCATCATTCTGACAGAAGACCTGTGTCACAACAGTGATGAAGCTGCTCTTGAAATATTGACACAATTTCAATCAATCATAGATTTTCCAACGAATTTTAAATGTGTATGTATAAATTCTGATATTTGAAAAATATATAAAGAATTATAAAATATGGAAAAAAAACATCACCGTAGAGTTTTTTGGTCTCTCTTCTCTAACGGGCGTATTTTCGAAGCACCGGTAGAGTTAGAAGGGTATTTCCTTTTTCCAGTGTGTGACATGGTTTACCTAATTT
Source organism: Alsophila aescularia (assembly GCA_946251855.1). Classification (NCBI taxonomy): domain Eukaryota; kingdom Metazoa; phylum Arthropoda; class Insecta; order Lepidoptera; family Geometridae; genus Alsophila; species Alsophila aescularia. The sequence continues at coordinate 12,298,160 of OX276373.1, forward strand.
TATTGATTTGATCTATTTATAATTTATTATGTTTTCACCCAGTTCATGATATGTTAATTTTGACTTTATAAAACTGCTATTATTTTGCCTATCTACATCTACACTATGAAAGACTGTGCCCTGCTAGGTAACGGTCCTCCTTCTCAGGCAAAAGCGAGGTAATTTAAACAAGATTGTTAATTCAATAACAATCGGCTTTATTACAATATAAAAACACACATACGTTATCAAAACTTGGTTCTCTCCCCTTTACTGAGGAATTCTAAAAGTATTCTACACTTAACAAAGTTTGTTCTGCATCACAATATGATCAACAGCTTATCATATAATTTAAATACTCAAAATATAAATACAATATTCACCTCTATAAAGTCGTACATAAGTTCGGTCTCTCCAACATGAATTAACATTTGGAAAAGCAGGAGCCTAAGCTAGTAAATACCTAAAGAGAGTAGCCAGCAGTTCACCATATATCTCTGTCACAACGCAACGGAGTATTGTCTTCTACGCTTAAGCACGTTCTAGATCAAGAGTATTTGTGAAAACAGGAGTGTGTGTGTGTGTGTGTGTGTGTGTGTGTGTGTGTGTGTGTGTGTGTGTGTGTGTAAGGTTAGGTTTCCCCGAGGGATGTAAATCTTTATAAAGGCAAGTATATTTCATACAATTTCCTAACACGCAACTAGGCGAAGGTTTCCTTCACTGCCGCAGCTCGCTGTCTCGTAATAACTTGGAACGGACCAACCTGGTAGCTTCCCGGGTCGTCGTACTGTCGTCTCGCACGCCGCCGCGGATGGACTCCTTCGCTCCCCTCGTTCAGCTACTCGTGCTCTCCACGATCGGTGCCTTCCGTTCCTCACATGCGGTTTCTGTGTCTCCCACAGTCGGAGTCTGGTGTCCCTCACGATCGGCTGGAGCCTCCCACGATCGCTGGTGCCCCCCACGATCGGCTGGTGCCCTCCACGATCGGCGCAACAGCAGCTTGCAGTGATGATGGCAGCGGTCGTCCGTTGATGCTCGGCTACTTTCTGAAACTTGCCTGAAAATAATCCTGAAACGTTTATTATCAGGGTATCCCCAAAAGTTGCGCTACTTGACGCCAGAGGTTTTCGCATCGCTTTCACCTACCTTTCTAGTGCAAGTCTCTGGACACTAGCTGTCGTTGTGTGGATTTACCATTTCAACTATATTGAGCAAACTTTTCCTTTCCATTTGTGGAGGCAGGTTTCACCATTTCCCAAGAATTTTAGGAACGCAAAATTATCACTCCGTCTATCAGTAATCAACGCTTTCATTGATTATTTTATCGACTGGCTGAAAAAAAACTTTGGGATAGGTTTTCTTCTCGATGAGAAATTGCACCTCGAAGGCCGCTAGATGGCGCATCTACCAACAGGTCTTGCTAACGCCGGTATTATATGCAATCTTGGAGAGAAGACGCCCCTCTTCGCCAGATGGCGCTGTTCCCAAGATGTTTTCGGGATTTATAACAAAACTCCCTTGGAGACATGATTTAACATGCTACAACTATAATAATAATGTTAAAAGGAAATATTTGATTTTTTTGCATGTTTGTTTGTAATGGATAAACAAAAATATATAGAACCGATAAAAAAAACACCTATAGAAAAGTATATTATCAGCGAGTAACATGGGCTGTATTTAACGTTTCAAAATAATTTGAGGTCCTACAAAAATTGCAATAATGTAACCCAATGTATAAAATTTGCCTATAAAAATGACGATTACTCGCTGTAAGGGACGAAATGACATTTTGCCGTGGAAACGAAATAATAACATGTCTGTCAAAAAACACTACGAGCGTTGCTGCCGACGAGTTTGAATTAAGCTTTCTCCGTTTTTTAGTCAATCATAAAAAAACGAGTAGAATCGTGTACAAGTAAAGAAAAAGTCTAGAACCCATGCGAAGACGGGTGAATCACTAGTTTACAATAAAATACTTTGACTTCAAGACATCAATTGACAAATCAACAGTTGTCAATGGATGTTTTAAATGCACTTAGTATCGAAAACTGAACTATTTTTGATCAGAAAATGTTTGGTCTTTATCCCTTTAGAAAGACAAATTTTCGAAGTTCAATTATGCATACGTAATTTTCTACTCTGAATTAAGCAGTGTAGTAGGTATTATAGTTTTACTACAGTGATTGGGTTAGCGCAAAGAAAACCTCTTATCTACCCGTGCGAAAGGATGCACGGCCTAGATTGACACCTATCCCATCTGAAATCCAACCACGTCTCCTTTAAAAAATGTACCATAGTATACTCGTATAAAGCCATGACATTAATCAAAATTCAGTATGGTGACAACAAGACGTCATATTGTAAAAATTAAAAAAAATGTCAGCGAACTATGTTAAGTGGGGTATCATTGAATATGTAAGTATTCGAAAATCATCTTAAGGTTTCTCTTACAATTTTTCGTTTCGAATGACCATTTAGGATCTATAACGATTTAAATTTGGTTAGCAATCATTCTCACTAATTATTATAAATTTAAACTTAAAAGTATAAAATAAAAACTAACTATGATAAAAATCAATGAACCAGACTGTGAATCAAACTAAAAAGAGGCAAACAAACTAGATTTTTGATTTGAAATATAACATGCAGTAAGAAGCATCATGCATTAAAATTTTCATTTAACTACCCCTTCGCTAACTTTTCATGCCTCCACTTCCATCTTAGGTATATTTCATAATCAAAAATTTAAGCTTTTTTGCCGTTTTTTAGTGTTATTCACATTCTGGTTTTTTGTATTCAAAAGAATTAATTATTTTTTGTATAGGTACTTTTTTACAGAATTAACAAAACTAACAAGGCCGACTCTTGCTGCGATGTGTCGGCCTATCGGCATAACATGATGTGTGTGCGTGAGACTTGCGTGCGAACGAGTGGATCGGCATATCTTAGGTGCTTCACTTTCGATTTGGCGGTGTGGAATCCGTATTTTTTAATCATTTTAGGTTATTCTATCAGATTCTACACACAGAAATGCATATTCTTCTTCTTGGGTCAATCAAACCTAAATCCAGTATTTGACATAGAAATTTGGCTGTGAAATTTACGGCTTATTTCAAAATCGCCTAAATCACGATGTCAGTGCATACTCGCTTAGATCCAGTTCGACCAATCACAAACATTTATGAGCAGTATTATCAAGTGTTATAGCCGTCATTATTGTTTGAAGCTCATGGCGATCATTGTGTGTGTGTGTGTCTGTAAGTGGCTATAATTATGGCGCATAAAATCAGTGTTGTGGAACCTGAATTAGCCAGAAATAAAGGGAAATTAAAGGCAAACCCAAAAAAGCACTCATCTCTAATGAGGGATTCTTTTTTTCTACTTGGTGTTGCCCTCAGAATGTTTCTGAATGTTTTGGCAGCACTCTACTTTCTAACCTCAAAGTTTAAGCCAAGTCTAGAAATTGATTCCAATCCCAAAACTTGCTTATCAACACATATTATTATAATGTGCAAGATTGCGTAAATTAAATGTCGCCAAGCTCCACTTTACCGTGTTCCAGTGTAGATGTTTAAGTCACTTTTCAAGCAAAGACACTCTTCTCCTTTAAAAAATGTGCCGTAATATACTAGTACCTATTTTTGTATACCAAAAAAATAAAAAACGAAAGTATTACCAATAAATCACTCGACGGAAGCTCATTACTTCATCTGGACAAAAAGTACTTATCTTTAAGTATTACCCTCAAGAATAGTAAGAAATGAGTGTTCGATTTAAACCAACAATATCTCCAAGATTTCTCTCACAAGGAACATAGATCTACAAATATCGAGACGGAACGTCCGAGCGGTACGTACCGGGAACTCGCTTCCTACAAATTGTTTGCCCGTGTCCAAATAGATGTGTTTGTTCCGACAATGTTTGCCAGAGCTACGTGCTGTTTTTATATTGTACTGTAGCCAATTTCTATACTTTCGTCTATATTTATAATTATTGAAGATAATTATGTATTGATACATATTTAACGCGCCAAAGTCCACTTTTGTAAATTTGCTTATTGATATTCCCAAGAAAGCTTAATGTTAGACTAAGTCCACGCCGCCAAATAAACGCATAATAAATGGCGGACCACTATCTTATCACACTACCATAAATCATTGAATCAGGTTTATTCTGTCTAAGGAGAGAAATAGATAGTTATAAAATTCTTTAATACACACAAAAGATAGGCACACATGCGAACTTAATGCTAGCAAGCATTATCTTACAGTTAACCTCGGTGTATTGTGATGTTTTTAATGCCTATTTAAATTTGGAAAAAACTAATAGATTCCTAACAAAAAAATAACAAAAAAACTAAGAGAAATGGAACTTGTCGTTATGAAAAAGGCTTAGAATCCAGGATTTTCACCGTACGAGATAGTGGAAACTTGAAAGATATCGCTCAATCCGCGCCTTATTATTTATCAACATCGTAATCCAAACATTTTTATAAAGGAATTTAAAATCTTAACTTCCAAGCCGAGCGTTCAAAACGCTCGATATATTTTACCTTTAAGATTCCAAAGCAGCTGCCCAGTTCGAACTAAAACGCGCAAAGTTTTTATCTGAAACTGATTATAACTATTTCGAACCTTTCTTCCAACCTTCTGCTCCTGAAAATTTCGATAGGCCCCTATTGGGTTCGAATCCGGAAAGTAACAGTTCGGAAGTCGATTTAAGTTGGGCCAAGTTGGGCCGAGTTATAGGCTTGGGCTGGCTATTAGACCAAGAGAATAACTGGTGGATCTCAATATAAGTACATATTATTCAGACAGTAGAAATTTGAAAAAAAAAACTGTATCTTCTATAATCATAATTTAATTTTAACCCCCGAACGCAAAACGTTAAGTATGTGTGTGTCTGTGGCATCGTAGCTCCCAAATGAATGGACCAATTTTGATGCGGTTTTTGCCTTTTTTAAAGCTGATGTGATCGAGATGATTCTTATCTGTAATGGAGGAAAGCTCCCAAACGAATAAAACAATTTTGATGCGGTTTTCTCTGTTTGACGACGGAAATGGTTCATAACTATAGTAGGGGAGTTTTTTTTTTAATGTGCTTGTTATAAGTTTAGAACAGATGATATTTACACCTTGGACAAAACATTTTTTTGCCTTAGTTAATTTTGTAATGTATTCATAATACAATGTTATGCATAGACAATGCGATGTCACTTGCAATATAAAACAAATTACATTGTCTTTTAATTGATACAAGCAGGTAATAGGAAAATTTTAGGGCTATCGACGGGCGACGAGTTCGTCAGTCGGACATTACTTTTGTTATTCTGTAAAATGTGCTCTACGTAACATTGTTTAAATTCATATTTCAATGCTTCACTTCGAGTCAATGTTGAGTCGAAAAAATATGTGCGATGGCCCTAAAACTTTCCCTTTACTTTACTTTATCTATTTGTTATTTGCTATTATACTTGATTTTATCTATTAAAATCTAAAGTCGATTGTTTTATATTACTCCAATTATTATCAGTTTTATATTTTACTAGCTTCCCGCCCGCGACTTCATTCACACGGACTACTGTTTATCTCGGAAAAAGGATCCTATGTTATTCTAGAATATTAAAAGCCAATGCAAAAGTAGGATACCACTTATGCTTTTGATATTTTTTGACATACTTATTTCGTTTCTATGGCAACCGTTTTTTACAGCGAGTAATCAAATTGTTTCCAGTTTATCCAGTTTTCCTTTGTATAAGCTGTCTCCATTCCAAATTTCATCAAAATCTGTCCAGCCGTTATCAAGTGAAAGCTCCCCAAACAAACAAACTTACAAACAGACAACGTATCACTTTTATATGTCGGTATAGATGGATATTGCGCGTGCCATCACATCGTTTAAGCTTTATAGATTAAGAGCGTAAAATTGTGCACCGATCAGTTATTTAATCGATATCTGATTTAAATGAAAGTTTACACATAGGACCATACATTTCCGCTGGGTTACAAACCAACATTATGGCACAAGTACAAAAAAAAAACGAAAAATATTCAAATTTAAAAAGCACCCATATGATTTTTAAATAAATAAAGTACCATAGGAAAGAGACCAATGTAAAGAGCTGCCAAAAAAAACTGCCACACCTCAACCTGGCAGAACCCCTGAGTTGCCAGGTGCAAAGGTTATTTTTTATCGAATACACATATCATTGTAGTATATAGTCGCTTGGTTTTAACACCAAATTAATGATACTGTCTTCCTAAACACGGTGGTCTAAAACAAGCTTCGTCAAGTCTTCTCGTCGTCCATACCACAGTGTTTGAAGACATGCAAAAGTCTTCAATCAGTGCATCCTACCAATAATGACCTATGGAACCGGAACGTGAACACTCACGGTCAGACTAATCCACAAATTTAAGGTCGCTCAGTGAGCTATCCACATTTCCCTAAGAACCGATAACCATTGGGGTAGACGAGTTCTCGAAAGACAAACGTAGCGTAGGACGCCCTGTGGCCAAATGGAGTGACGACCGGCGAATAGCAGCTGGCAGAAAATGGACTAGGAGAGCTAAAGAACGAGCTCAGTGGCGTGCATTACAAGAGGCCTACGTCAGGCAGTGGACAAGTTTAGGCTGATGATGAATTTTCATCTCGGTAGAAATCTCATACCAAATATAATATTACCTAGTTCTGTGCTCTCAGTACCTATTTAGCTTGATGACGTCAATGTTTTTCAGCAAACATCAATGTCTCAATATTGCGTAAATCTATTGTACAAATCTACGTTATAATGGCTTATCACATTGGGGCTTAGCAATTAAGCGGGCCATTAATTAGCTGTACCTATACCCACATATATCTCATTTAAGTACATATATTAGTCTTGCGGCCAGGTGTACACTGTATTACTCACATGCTTCAATAGTATGTAGGCACTAATCTAGATTGTACTAATTACTAGACAACCGATGTGTTGACGATTATCTGGTTAAACACAAAAGGTGTGATTATTGTGTTATTAACCCTATCAAGTGCAAATGTTAACCCTGTTAAGTTTATGTTACTTTATGCTTGTCGTATGAGGTACCTAGTGCTTGCCTCTTGTATCAGAGATTGTCAGACCACCTGAGGGCTTATGACATGGCTTTACGACTTATATTAATCAATAACAGCCCGGACAGACCGCTTAACGCTAACTGTAGCACGGGGCGATTGAAAAACTGCACGTAACTTTAGAAAAGTCATTGATGTGGAACCTTAGACAGAACCTGGTATCGTTGGATTCTAAGTTGTACTATTGAACTTTTAGACTAACAACAGAACTGATGTAAGTCCAATGTTAGTACATGGTGTTGCTAATGCTAACACTACTGCTTGGTGATTGTTATCTGCCAAAGATTTCAAGTCTAGTTCCATACAAAATGTTACAATGTCGCTACCCTAATAACATGAAATATAAGTTCTAACCTTGAACCTTCTTCCCCTCGCCATTATCGCATATATCATTCCATATTTACACTGAAATTGCCCGTCGCGTCTGTTGATAACGCCTTACATGAGAATAAGTCCTCTCGTCCCTCTGCAAATACTTTCAAGCTATTTATTCAACCCGGTAAACACGTTTGTCCTTCTAATTCTATTATGGATGGACCTCGTGCCTTCTGTATTATTCAACGTCGGAATCTTAGAGATCATGTTTTGTTTCGTTTTTGGGATTAGACATGTTTTGTTGCAAGGAATTAAGGATAGTGACGGATCTGCACTCGTTTTATGATGTGAGTTCTTAAAGGCAAGAAAAGATTGGACTGTTTTGTTAACACTGTGATCACAATAATTTAAACCAATTAACTTAAACTATCCATCAGTTTATCATTCTCAGACAACAACAAGACAAAGTGGTTAAAGAAAATTGGCTGGTACTGGATTAACTAATTTATTATCATGAACGGTTTGAGAACGTTCCCGTAGGCACTTTGTCAAACCGCCTATTAAAATAAAAACGGCGGCTGATTATTTAACATTTCATAAAAGTGATCAAAGTAATAAATGTATGATCGAAAAAAAAACATCAAATGATTGTATCAATAATTATCAGCATTTATTTGAATGCTACAACATTTCTGCAGATATAAATATAACAATACATAGTTCATCGCGTGAAAATTTTCCTACTAGCCGAAAGGCCGCAAATTAAGCGTCAAAACTTGCGTCACCGCAATTCTGCTCACACATAAATTACTCAAGGGAAGCAGAGCACCCTAAACAATATTCCGGGTATAATATTATACGGTACGTTGACGTAGGCCCGCCGCTGTTTTTCAACGTCCCTCCGTGTGAGATGGAACGTAAACATGACTACTCATGAGATATGTACGGGCCTTACCTAAGCTAAGAGTGGGTTGAGACGCGCGCGCTTTCGTTTGTACTGTTGAGTTGCACGTTCTATCTTCTACATGATAGACCAGTCAAAATAGGTCAAATAAAATGTAATAACAACTATAACATGTTTTTCTTATCTATCGAGTGTGCTTGCTTGCTGTTTGTATGTGCTAGTGTTGGTCTCTAGTGTCAGAGTACAGGCCCATATCATTGCTTAACGACTGCTATCAATCAATAACCGGGACCAATGACCAACAGCTTAACGTGCGTTTTGAAGCACGGAATAAATAGTTTATACGAGTAGCTATCGTTTTATATCCAAACATTTAATTTTGGTTTATAAATTTAAGTACCTCAAACTTCTCGTTTGTTAGTTCGTCGTATGAGGTAGTGCTGGTGTCAAAGTTTGTCAGGTCACCCTTATCGCTCATATCAAACAGTTAAAAATTGATTCTAACTTTGTTATCACTGTCGAAAAACAACGAATAGATAAATATATTTCTTTTATACTATCTGTATGATAAGCGTCAGTTTCTATGCAAGCTTCAGGAAGCTTTCTTGCGCGTAAGACCGTGTTTGTAAACCTCAATAAAGCTCTGAAATATATCGGTGCTGTGAAGGTTTACATAGGCCCTGATTGATGGATCGAGCCCAAGTTTGGATGGTGTAATATTTTTATTGAAAACAGTGTTCCGTTCCTGTCTAAACGTGAACTTTACAAGGGTTTAACGAGGGCTAATACAATTCTAAAATTTGCGGAGTTTTAGGTCTCCCAGGATATTCTATCTCGATTACGTTATAATCCTTTAAGATTGTATTCCCTCCTATCTCTTGAAATAGAAAATGTTTTTGTGTTTATTTCTATTGAAAAAACATAGTCATAGCTCCTACTATGATAAGTCTTTCACTGTACAAGCAGTACGTCTGCGGAACTCTTTACCAGTTGCTGTAAGAAATGCACAATCGTCGCAAAGTTTCAAACATCAGGTTAAAAAGTTTTACCTGTCGTTACTGTATTTTTTAATTTAAGTTGAAACTATTTATTCTGCGTGTATATCATTATGTACCTACCATAATATATATTTTATTAGTTTATTTTAATATTTATAATATACTGGCTTTCCCGCCCGTGACTTAGATCGCGCCGACTACAGATTCTAGCGAAAAAAGCATCCTATTTTCTTCTAAATTAGTAAAAACAAATGTAAAAGTAGGTTTAGTACTAACGCTCTTGATGTTTTTTGACAGACTTGTTATTTCGAATCCATGGCAACCATTCTTTACAGCGATTAATCAACATTTTCCAGTTTTTCCCGGGGAAACTAACAAATTTCCGGGATAAAAAGTATTCTTTATTTTATTCCAGAGTATTTTGTTCCAGCTATCTCCATTCCAAATTTCATCAAAATCCGTCCAGACGTTATCACGTGAAAGCTCCCCAAACAAACAACAAACAACCAAACAGACAACGTTTCACTTTTATATATTGGTATGGATTTAGTACGAGTATTTACATATTCATTAGTATTATCTTGCTATTTATATTTTGTTCAAGTTCATTTTTATTTGTGTGTTATCTTTTTCTAGTACTTTACTAAAACATTGCACACAAAAAACTACGTTCTATTATATGTAATGTATCTCAATATAGCCTATGGTTGCCTGGAAGAGATCTGGTATTATACTTGTATCTTAATATACCTGGTACAATTTTAAGTGTTTATTTTGGTGCAATAAAGTGTTTTCTATCTTTCTATCTGTATTCTGGTTGAATGAACAATCAAAAATAGTTGACAAAACATTTAAACCAATTTGAATTAAAGTTTTAAACGGTGTAAGGTTAATCCCATAAATATGCATGTTAATCCACTTGCTCCTCCTGTGTCTTAGGTGACACACCAACATTTAAGAAATATGTCTATATTTCTTAAATGTTGGTAACATATGAGGGTAGATCAACTTTTTTGTGTGTCGTGATTAGCTCTCGAGACCTAAGTCAGTCATTACAAAGCGATAACGCGATCAAATGCTAAATTAGGTTGAATTTCTAGATTATTGCAATGAGGTTTTCAAGGTAAGTTTACATAATGCTTTACGCTGTTGTTTAGTAGGTGTAAGGTAATATCTATCTCAAATTTTCAGCTATTGATCACTATGAATACTTAGGTTATATGATCCAACTGGGTAGAACTAACTTTACCAAAGAGGATCAACTGACGAATCCAACTCGGATGGGCAGCGTTCGGAAAATTACGCCATATCTTCTCGTCGCAGATACCGGAGAGCCTCAAGACGAAAGTTTATAATCAGTGCGTGTTGCCAGTAATAACATACGGCACAGAGACGTGGTTGCTAAATATTGGTCTCATCACAAGCTCAGAGTTGCGCAGCGTGCAATGGAGAGAGCTATGCTCAGTGTTTCACTACGTGATAGAATCCGAAATGAGGAAATCCGTAGAAGAACCAAGGTTACCGACATAGCTCTCAGAGTTTGCAAGTTGAAGTGGCAATAGGCAGGCCATATAGTACGCAGAATCGACGACCGCTGGGGAATATAGGTTCTTGAATGGCGACCACAAACAAGCAAGTGAAGTGTGGGGAGACCCCGCCACACGATGGACCAACGACATTGTAGCCATTGCAGGAAGTCGCTGGATAGAGTTGGCACAAGATTGCTCGTCGTGGCTCTCTTTGGGGGAGACCTATGTTCAGCAGTGGACTTCTAAAGGCTGACATGATGATGATGATTAAAAATGTGCATATAAAAATGACGATTACTCGCTGTAAGGATTGGAATGACATATTGCCGTGGAAACAACATAACCTGTCTGTCAAAAAGCAACACTAGCGTTGCTGCTATGCTTTTTCAATTGTTTATAATCTACATCTACACTAATATTAAAAAGACAAAAGGTTTGTTTTTTTTTGTATGTAGGTTTGTAATGGATAACCTCAAAAAATACTTAATAGATTGAAAAAAATCTTTCACCTTTAGAAAGTTACATTATCAACAAGTTACATGTGTTTCATATAACTTTCAAAAATTTGAGTTTCTCTACGCAAATTGCAATGCAATCCAAGGTACCAAAAATTTTCCCATAAAATTCATTATTTGGCGTGCGCAGCGAAAACTATTGATGATACATAAAATAATGTAATACTTATATAGATGATAATAGTACTCATCATTACCCACAAAAAACACCACACGGCTATCTGTCTAGTATAGTTAAGTCACAATAACTGTTTTTTGTTTAAATTAAGTCAAAACACGGATAGAATCACAATTTGTGTACACAAATAAAGAAAAACCCTTAGTTACCCGTGTGAAGGTGGGGCAAGTCACTAGTTTATTTATAAAGATGATTTGTGTTGACTACACGACACGATATTCAAATAAAATCGCACCCTACATAGACATAATAAAAAAACGTTTTTTACGATGCGTTCCCCACACCATAAATTTTCCTACAGATTTTGCCTATTGTTACTCTTTTGCAACTCGTACATTTCACGTCACTAGATAAATAAAATTTCGTTCCTCTCAAACTGATTTTCACAATAGGATTTGGGGCACGCAATATCGCCGCCAGCCCTAATCCTGTATCCTTGACGTCATCTAGATGAAACATTAGTCACTCGGCCTTTTTTACGTCGAGTGGGCTCGAGATATTCCGAGAGACAAGCCGATGTAGCGGTTTGAGATGGAAAGATATTGTGTTTTTGAATATTATTCTCGGCGTATTCGTATACAGATTAATAAAGTATACAATTTTGAATCAAATGGCGAGCTTCACTAATATTTAGTTTCCCAAAACGTTTTTTTAAAAGGTTTATATGGTTATGGTTGGATTTAGATAAATAATCCACAGGCCGCATGCCCAATCTGCTTTTACAGGGAGAGCGCAAGGAACCGCAGAACAAGAAAAAAATAACTTCAATGTTGCAATTTTTACCAAAATATTACCTCGTTTGTAGTTTTTATTTTTGCGTTGTTCCTGAATTAACTATTTTTGCACTATAAACTTGAAATTTTGTCTACATAACATGTAAGTGACAATAAATGGGTAAAAAATAAAATAAAATATATTGCACTTCAAGAAAAGCCGAAAACTGCAGTGTCGTAAACGACAGGAGATTCTACTACTATGATCTTATACCGTGTTGATCCGAGCAGGCTTCGTTATTAATTAGAAAATAGTGAATAATATATAATAATATAATATATTCGGGACATTTCCACACCAATTATCTAGCCCCAAACTAGGATACCCTGTGCTATGGGCACTAGATAACGGATAAACATACATAGATAAGAATAATATTGATAACTATTACTATTTTACTATTTACTACTTATTAGGGGATGATATTTTTCGAAAAATGTATTTGAATGTAATGTACATTGCATTTTATGCAATAAAAATTAGCACCGTTCCTCCCTATACTTCACTAGATGACCATTGTGACTTTACCGAAGAGCGCTAGTAATGCTTTGTGATGGCCGTCCACCTCTGAGACTGTCAGCTTTCTTGTTCGTCTCAAGAAGACTTACACCGAAATTTTAGATGGTCTAACTGTCCTCCATTTTGCTTATACAGTTGCCAGGCGTTATTTGAGGCCATTATCAAGGCAATGGCTAAATAGTGAAAAGTACATTTTTTCCCACGAATGCTAGTCCTATAAAGACTGATGTTCTGATTTGAACGGTCTACGCCTCCCGTATTTTAATTGTAAGCCTTTATGATAGCAGGTTGGTCTACAAATACGTATTTTTTCTGCTGCTGAGACAACCGATTTACTTTGTTGATAGGCAATACTTTTGATGTTGCAGTGACAACACTATTGTCATTCCTCTTGCATAATATAATGTTCTCAACTCTTGTAGATTTATATTATTATTTATATGTGCCACGTTCTGATTTTTGCATCTCCTTGTTTTGAGGTAAGGGGCATTTAGACAACCAATTCTCTCTAACTAATCCTAGACCTTTAGACCACATAAAATGTCTTTATCACTATCATTGGAAGAGTCTTCATGTTGAAGTTCAGCAGGTGCTCTGAGCTGGAACTCAGAGAGATGATGAAGTAACACAAAGTCTACGTCTCCAGAGTCTTCTTCAGTAACTTCAGCGTTACAATTCTCCGGTGGCATAATAATCATGGAGTCTGGACTGGCATATCATCATTTCGCTCCAATTCCTCAACTACTTCGTGTAGAGTAACTGGTTTTCGTAAATTCATACAATAAATGAAAAAGCATTGCAGATGGTAGTACATTTTCCTACTGTGTGTTTTACGGAACACACAAAATAAAAGGCAAAAGCCCATACAAAATGTTACAAATTAATCTACATATTTTTATTGTTCAATTCTGTAGGAACCAAATATTGATTTAGAAAATCTAATTTAAATCGTATATTACCCAGTGGTCGTCGATTCTGCGTACTATATGGCCTGCCTATTGCCACTTCAACTTGCAAACTCTGAGAGCTAAGTCAGTAACCTTCGTTCTTCTACGGATTTCCTCATTTCGGATTCTATCACGTAGTGAGACACCGAGCATAGCTCTCTGCATTGCACGCTGCGACCAATAGTTAGCGACAATGTCTCAGTGCCGTATGTCATCACTGGTAACACGCACTGATTATAAACTTTCGTCTTGAGGTTCTCCGGTATCTACGATGAGAAGATATGGCTTAATTTTCCGAACGCTGCCCATCCGAGTTGGATTCGTCAGTTGACCTCTTTGGTGAAGTTAGATCTACCCAGTTGGATCGTATGACCTAAGCATTCATAGTGATCAACAGCTTCGATTATATCGTTTCCAACATAAACCGGCATGAGTACGACATGAGCATTTGACATGATGTTCGTCTTGCCCATGTTCATTTTAAGTCTCACCTGTTGGGAAACAATAATAGGTCACTGAACATTGTGATTAGATCTTCCAGGGTTTCTGCCATGATGACTATATCATCAGCAAATCGAAGGTGAGTGATATATTCGCCATTGATGTTAACACCATATCCGTTCTAGTTCCCAAGCTTGAATATATCTTCCAGTACAGAGGTGAACATTTTCGGAAAAATAAGGTCTCCCTGTCTCGCCCCTTGTTGCAACTGGATAGAATTCGTGCTCTGATCCTGAAGACGGACTGTCATGGTGGCCTTTCTGTACAAGCACTTCAACACTTAGATGTAACGGTAATCAATCTGGTACCGCTGTAATGACTGTAGCACTGCCCAGGTCTCGACTGAATCAAAGGCTTTCTTGTTATCCACAAACGCTAGACATAGTGGCCGATTATAGTTTTCGGTCTTCTGTATAATCTGCCATAGCGTATGGATGTGATCTACGGTGCTAAAGCCTTTCCGGAATCCAGCTTGTTCGGGAGGCTGAAAGTCGTCAAACCTACGAGCGAGACGGTTTGTAGCTACTCTCGAAAACAGCTTATAGACGTGGCTCAGCAGCAAAATGGGCCTATAATTCTTCAAGAGGGTTTTATCACCTTTCTTAAAGAACAAAACCACTACGCTCTTATTCCACGCCTCTGGCTTAGTACCCTCAAGGATGACGGAGTTCTTCTGAGGGACTTTAAATACCGATGTTCCACCCGCTTTCAGTAGCTCTGTCGTTATTCCGTCCTCCCTTGGTGCCTTGTTGCTCTTCAGCTGTTTGAGAGCCATTCTGATCTTGTATGGGCTGACGTCCGGGATATCTTCGGTATAATGTTGGGTCAAATGGGTTCTTGTATCGCTAGTCGTGCTAAAAAGACTACGCGATGAGGTGTATATTTGTCCATAGATCTTCTTGAGCTCACTCAAAATCTCTGGCTTTGACGAAACGATGCTGCCACTGTCGGTTTTCAGCTTCGTCAACTGGCTTTGCCCAAGACAGAGTGCTCCAGAGCGCTCCAAAGTGTCCACTTGCGAACACTTTGGAGCGCTTGTTCCGCTCTATTGCGTTCTTAATACAAGTAGTATTATAGGAACGCAAATCATGTCGCATTGAATTGGTGATCTGTTTATTAAGCAAGATATTACTCGACATATCCACTAAAGACTGCAGCCTCATCTTGCCTCGTTCTGCCATAAGTTTGATTGTATGGTCAGAGAGTTTCTGTGTTCTATTTTTGCGGGGGGTCTTAAAGAACTCTGACACAACCACGTGAACAATTTCCAGTAGCCCGTTGTTTTAGTTCGTCCACTGTATCGCATTCGGTAAGGATTTGGAAGCGATTTTAGAGTTCCAACTAAAAGCTCTCGAAGTTTTGGATTTGAGCAGGATTTGGGCGAAAAGCATATCTCATCAAATGAGACCTCTCCAGCTTTACGTTGATATTCTATGACCATGCCTCTTACCATGCGGTGATCACTACCAGTCTTAACCCTGTTGATCACAGAGACATCATTGAATATATGCCCATTGGTCGTCAAAATGAAATCTATCTCGTGCTTATGACCACCGGGGTGCAGCCACGTCTATTTCCTGGATGGGCGCTTCTTGAAAAGGGAGTTCATCATAAAGAGTTCTTCCTTATCCATGAAGTTGGCCAATCGCTGACCCCTTTGGTTCCGCTGTCCAAGTCCAAACTGCCCCACTCTCAGTTCATCGCCATTCCTCATGTCCAGCCGTGAGTTGAAGTCCCCCATCACCACTGTAAAGTGTGTTTTCGGGGCATGCATGGCATTGGAAATGTCGTCGTACGTAGCCTCCACTTCATCATCCGGGAGTTAAGAGTGAGATGCGTACACCTGTGTGACCTTAAATGAATACCGTTCGGTAATTCTGAGTATAAGGTATGCCACCATGCTTGAAACGCTTTCGATCTTCACAACGTTGTTAACGAGGGACTTGTGGACGAGAAACCCGATACCGTGTTGGGACTGCTGGTCGCCTTCCCGGTTATAGAATAAGTTGCCGGAATTGAGGGTAATCGTATCCATAGTTTCTCTGAGTATTATAGGGTTATCAGAAGTCCGAAGAGAGGGGGACTCTCTTCGGACTTCTGATAACCCTATAATACTCAGCGCAACTTACTTACTACTTCTCCCAGCTCTATCAACTTCTCATCGGTCTTCAAGGTGCGTGCTTTATAAGTTGCCAGGTCCAGAGATCGTGGGGGTTGGTAGCCAGCTACCAACCCCCACAAAACCAGACCCTCAGAGACCCAGGTCTCTGCCGGGGATTCTTAGCACCCCCTGCTCCGCCGTTACCATGGCTGCTACCGGTGCCAGGAATAACGGAGCCGCCGGGGACTGGTACCGTCTTTGCGGTGTGTCTATCATATTGGGGGGGTTTGCCATAGTCACCATGCTTGGCAGGCGGATTGGTGACCGCAGTGTTACAAATATGTGCTCGGAGGACGCTGCTGCTCATCTTCCGGTGTGTATTCCCTTAGTCGCCTTTACGACATCAACGGGAGGATTGGGAGGGTTCTTATTCTAAGCCAAGACAGCCACGACCAATTTTTGATACTATGGAAAAAATTAGAGATACCTACGAAAATTGCAACAATTCAACCATGTAAATTATTGCAATTTTCGTAGGAATCTCAATTTGTTTTCTATGGTATCAAAAATAGAAAAATTTAAAACAACCTATGTTACTCGTGGATAATGTAACATTCCATAGGTGAAAGAATTTTTAAAATTAGTCAAGTTTTTTTAAATGCTTTTATTTAGCTTGACCTGTTTGTGAATTTTTGTTTAGTTGATTATTTGTTTACATATATTTTTCTCGGTCAAATCTAGTAACTGAAATTTTACCTTCTTCCTGTTCACCGATTGATCTAAAATTTGGTACACTCCAATTTTGTATATTCAGTATCATTGTAAATCCAAAATGGCCGCTACCACAAAATAGGGAATTGCAATATATTTTTTCAAATCCATCTCAATATGGATAAAAAAAAGAAAGGGCTTCAAAAGAAGGGGAAATCTTGCAAGTGAATTTTAAACTACTTTTCGTCGTCCAATGTTCTGATGACAATACCATATGGTGGTACTATGGATGGTACTATTGGGTTAAAGAGGGGTAGCAATGTTTGCACGTGGGAAAAGCCGCGGGGCACGTGCAAACATTGCTACCCCTTCTTTTTCCCCACACCCCATTATAGTGTTAGCGCACATAACTATTTTACAAGTATTTTTAATCGTATCTTCTCTAATTAGCATTAATTAAAACGTTTTTAAATAATATCAAGTCGACTTTATAAAGACTTTAAAAGTATTTTTATTAATATCTTCTTTAAGAAGCATTAATTAAAACATTTTTAAATAATGTCCAGTCGACTTTATAAAGATTTTAAAAGTATTTTTATTCGTATCTTCTCTAATTAGCATTAATTTTCTATCACATCATTCATCACATTTCAAAAACGCATCAAATAGGTGCTGCATTCGTTTGGGAGTTACGATCCTTATTTACGCTTAATAAAACTGGACAATTCCCTTAAGTTCACAGAGAGACACGAAAATGGTCCATTTCCATAGGATTTTTGCCTCTGCTGCGTTGGGAAATGCTCGAAATTTGAGTTGCATGATTCCACCCGGAAAGACAGACAGACAAGATAGTGACTTATTAAAAAAGACGTGGTAATTAATTGTAACAAGTGCTTTTAATATAGCATGGTACAAAAATCTAATTCAAATGTATTAACTAATAACAAAAAAAAAAACTAGTGATCCAATTTATATGGGACCAAACTAAAGGTCTACTCTTTCAAATAAAATTATAAATTTCAAATTCAATTCGCATCAATTTCTCCAAAATTGATGAACATACATAAAAAAAATATTCTTACAGTCGAACATGGAACCTCCGCTTTTTGTGAAGTCGATTAAAAATATAATGTGCAGATTATAAAATCAAACAGGAACATGGATTGTTTCAATATTTTTTATCACAATACTATTATGTATATTAATCTATATTACTATTATTTTATTGTGCCTTTATGTGTGTGATGGATATAACGACAGGGCCTGGAGTCTCGACAAAGATAGTGATTGCTTTACAACTGAAATCAGTACATATACCAACGATAATCGTTAGCTTTGACAGTTAATGTCAAAAGCTATCCACTGTCATCGGTATCTGTACTGACATTGATCATGATTGACATAGATATTTGATAGAGACTACCAAATATCATTATATCGGACTTTGCGACCGATTTCGGTTGTAAAGCAAACTCTATTGATGTCAAGACTGTAGGCCCAGGCCATATTATACAACTGCATATTACTCTATGGTCTAGACAGGCTTTTGACGAACGTCGCAATGAGAGCATTTTGGTGCTGATATAGCCGTAGTTTGGCAGTATGAGCGACTACGTATCTAACGTATTTGTTTTATTAATTATTCTGTGACTACTATCAGGAGATGAAACAATATAATTTTTTAGTTTCGTGGATGCTCGGTGGTGGTGCTTTGAATCAAACAAATGAAAGCAAATCCATACAGGTCAGTGCATCAGGCTAACAGCAAATAACTATCTTTCAATCTGAGGCATAAAATGTTGAATAACCATTTTATGGCGGCTTGTGTTTTGGTGCACAAAAAGCTTGAATCCTATTTTACATGAACATATGACGATAAATGTTAAAAATAAGAGTCAGCCTATTGACAGACTACAAGTCCATAAAACTCCAAAACAAAAGGCAAAAGAGTATTTAAAGCAACTCCTTAAATCAGCCACATCCCCGACCGCCATATATCTCAGCGGGCCAAATAGAAAACAAACGACTTCATCCCCCATTGGGTTTATAGTTGGTACATAGCATTGGCAAAGGTCGCTTGTCAGAATCTATGGAGCGGTATGGGCGGGAGTCCAAACTGAACAGTAATGCAGTTTCAAAGGTACAAATGAAGTATAAAGTACATTTGAGTAGCAGAATGTTGCTAAAGTACAAAATAAGTACAATCTAAGTATATTTTGAAATGTGTACAGTACAATTTAACTAACAATAATCATTAGTTCTTGTAAAAATATCTTTGTGGAGAAATGACCGTGTGGTAACCGGTGTGTTCGTTTTGCAATCCAGCGATTCGTTTCGCAACTCTAAAAATCAACGATGATTGTCGTAGCTTCGAAGTCGTAGCATAGCGTAGCATGCTACGCGCTCTCTACGCTACGAATTTGACGTTGACGAGTGCTACGTCACAATCGCCGTCGATTTGCGAGTTGGCCTTCTGGCCTCACATCTTTGACTTTTATTAAGTTGTTTGTACTTTCCATTGCTCTTTGCTTCGGAGGCCACGTTAAGCTACCGGTTGCAGTTCATAGCCATTGATGGCGGTCGTTAAGCCACGTGAGAAGACCTTGCGCAGCCTGAAAACTCTGATACCAGAGGTTGATATGCATATATATAATAATTTTCTAACGGAAAAAATTTGGGTTACGGACGAGATTAGAAAATTATTATATATATTTACGCTAAGCAGGCGTTAAC
Source organism: Alsophila aescularia (assembly GCA_946251855.1). Classification (NCBI taxonomy): domain Eukaryota; kingdom Metazoa; phylum Arthropoda; class Insecta; order Lepidoptera; family Geometridae; genus Alsophila; species Alsophila aescularia. Next base: position 12,317,980 of record OX276373.1, read on the forward strand.
TGCTATAAAAAACCATAAAATATTGATGTACATAGTCCAGACTATATCTCAGCAATGGTTGGAAAGTCCACAGTACAAAAACCTCCAATCAACCACTCATCATAACACAGTTCTTTTTCATGACAGTCATACAAGTAACTTAATTTATAAATAATTTTAAATACGTTTTCACTTCTTATGCTCGTAAAGTTATTGTTTAAGCGAGGTACTGATCGCGCGACCCGTTACTACAAACCCAGTTTCATTAAGGAAGTTCAAAAAAGTGGCGGCAAAGAAGCTCTCTTCTTTTCTTAGCAGTAGGTATTTAAATGATTGGTTTAATAACTTGCATAACTACAGAAAGTTAAATTTCTTATGAAGTGTACATGAAATAAAACTTACTATTAACTCATCTAAGGATAGAAATACAAATAAAGTTGTTTAGTAGCCTTCGCCTTTGGCTTGGGCGGATAAATGATTCGAGTAAAATGGCTTGTTATATGTTGTAAAACCTACATACTATTACATACAAGTGTAATTGTTAGTGTGTTACATGAACAATGATCGCCTACTTCATCAATACAAGATTTGCGCTGACTTTTATTTGATGAAAACATGCACAAGTACGCGTATGGCTATTTTCAGAAACAGGGGGAGGAAAAGAAGCTATAATTTATTTTTCGTCGGTTTCATCAAACTTTATAATAATAGTAGGTATGTAGTAGACTTGCCGCAGCTACATTCTACACTAAAATTCTAACGAGAAAAGATTTGATTTTTTGTATGTTTGTTTGTAATGGATATAGTTATATATTTAAACAGGACGTAATCGCAACGAAAACTTAATTTTTATTTACCTCGACGTTTAGATCAAGTTGAACCAATTAAAAGAAACTTTTACCTATATAAACGTACATTATCAGCGAGTAACATGAGTTTTTTTATATTAATGATCTCTTCGTATATTGCAATAATGTAACCCAATGAAATACTTAATACAGACAATGGAACATTCAAATATGCACAAACGTGGAAACGGCCCATTTTGGACGAAGTTGTGATGAAAATACAGTTGCATCTAGGAATGTCATACTTAATAGATATAGATGACTTGGTACTGCAAATGTAGTACGATGATGGAACGGCTGTTACGGTGTATACCTACTTTTTGAATAGCAATAGATTTGCTTTCCGGTCTGAAACAAACCCTGGTTAATATAATTCCTAAAAGTACCAAGCAATGACCGTGTTATTCGAAAACAATGTGGATAATGGAAGTAAAAAACATTAGATGTGAAAGGCTGAATTAAATGCTAATTAATATCTTTGCTGTTCTTACAAATACAGTTTGCTTTGATTATGTAAAGTTATTCAATCTTTCTGCTTGAATTAAATACGAATACTTTGTAGGAAAACAAGCTTTCATGAAACAGTCCGGTTAGCGAGCCAACGGGTCGTATTGTAGGTACCTAGCCTCCTTGAATGCTTTTTAAGTTGAATTGAAATTATAATAAAGCAGTAAGTAATAAAAAAACTTTACAATTAAGATTATTAAAAAAACGGCCAAGTGCTAGTCAGACTCGCATGCTGAGGGTTCCGTACAAACTTTTAGGTAAAAAATAGTTCGTCCATCACGGGAATCGAGTTACAAATAAAAAAAAAAGTTATATTGCTTTGTGATGTAACTACAAATTACGGTTATCGGCTTTTTTCCCTTTACTTGTGCTATAAGGCATTTCATGATTCTAGGTTAATGGGAAGTACCCTATAGGTTTTTATTGCCTTGTAATTGTCAAAATATACGGCATGAACGGCCGTATCATTTGATTGCGTTGCCTTAGTAGTTTGTTTTTCACAGCTCCAAGGTATTGCAGACTTCATATGTATTTGATATTAATTTCAACTTAATACCGCCACGCGTTTCTGAAAAAAGGTCTTGACAAACAGAGGGACGGACAACAAAGGTAATCTTATAATGGATTCATTTTTTTTGAGGTATGGAACCCTAAAAATTGTGTCTATCTGTCTATCTGTTTGTCTCCACTAGTTTTCACTGATAGATAGCTTGGAGTTTGATTTAAAAACTGGTGTACTTGGTATCTCCAAACGATGAGTAGAAGACGAGCAATCGATAAAAAAGTATTTGATGGTTGAACGAAATTTGTTATAATTGTACCGGTACTATTGGTCTTGGAATAAAATATACTAGGATTATATTACCCCAGAAAAGTAACCACGCGGGCTAAAACGAGGGCACAGCTACTACATCTATAAATTAGGTACCATGTACGAAAAATTCAGCGTTACCAAAATACACCACATTTGACTATGCAAGAACTTTACAATCCGTCGTAGACCGGTTCAAGTTCACAAAAGGTCAGAATTAGGATACAATATATAGATGCCTGAGACAAGCAAAAGACGGCGTAAAATAATGTTATTGGCCTCCACCGTCCACTCTTGATCGTCGTTTAGTATTTTGTGAGAATACCGCAAGACGTATGCATGAAAATATCAGTTGTAACTTGGTTTTAACTCTGACTAATAAATGCCTAATCGTTTTTTATGAGGCGTTTTATGAACTAAAAGAAGGCGTGGCGTAAATTTCAAACCAAAAAGTGACAGTTATTTCTATGGGTTTGCATTCAGTAAATTATCTGTGGCATTCAAAATCTTAAACTTATAATGGATTATTATGTATTTATGATAGTGGCAATAAATTAATTTTTCATTTCATTATTTTTTTACTTTAAACCACTGTGATCATAACGTCACCAGTTGGGAATGTATGGCATCGTGTTCTTTTACATGTCACGAGATGGTACAAAAGCGTATCTAATTTTTAATTGCTACAAAAGATGGTACAAAAGCGTATCTAATTTTTAGATTCTATTACTTACCTACTAAATCCAAGGAAAAATATTTGAAAGCTTATAACAATTTAATCGAGTGGAAAATCAATTTGTCTAATTCTTGAAATTGAGCTAAAATATAGTTTCCGAATAAGCTTTCAAATATAATTTAAGCAACCACTACTATTTATAGTTATTGCTCAATGCTTCCATCGACAGTCAGTACCAATAATGACATTCCAATCTCAATAACTGTTTCTTAGGAGTTTAAATGCACCGAAAGAATGTCAGCTCTATTAGATAAATTGCTATTAAGAAATTGAATAAAATCGGAAAGGCAAAGTTAGAACTTAAACACAAACTGAAACAATGCATTTCTTTAAATCTCATTCCATTGCAAGTTAGATAAAACCACGTAATAATAAATAGCGTATGAAAATAGCCTTTTCCAGCTTGAACTAGTTACAGTTATTTTCAGGCCGGCTTCCACGCACACAATGAACGAACAACCTTTTTTCGTGTGAAGCAGGGTTAATGTGCTGTATTGGAGTATTTTTGGCGTTGGAAGTTATTACGGACTGCTTGAAATATTATTGCGGCTATTTTTGCTTTGGTGATTTGTTTTTGGGTGAATATAACACTGCCTTTTATTTATTGTAATTCCGAGCAATAAATGTGAGAATGGGGACGGGCACCAATATATGGAATGTCGTTAAAAATAATAGTGTTTATATTATTTTTGTGCATCCCGCAGGAATAGTTAATAGCTATACAGTGACTGATAGTAGGTATAATTATCATTTATGAGCAAAAGTTCTAACAGGGAGTGGGTTTGCCGATGGACAAACTAAGTGTGCGAAAGGCAGTGAGCGGCAGACGCATTCGATATTCAGTTGTAAAAGTTTGGCTGCCTTAAAGCTTCTAGCGTACGCAGATGTTGAAAAATACTCTCTTTTAACCCTATAGTAGTGTCGCGTGGACCACATATTATGTAGTCCACTCATGCGAAAACTTAATTATTACAGAATGTGTCAGTTTGCGGCTCTTGAGATTTTCTGTAATTTAAATTAAATAACAACGGTAGCTGATGTCGTTTATATCGTGTATCGGCATCTTCAAGAGGAAGTAGGAGATTGCCTTAAAGTTCCGTGGACTACATATGTAATCCTCGGCGATCATTTATGTAAATAATTTATTCCATAGAAATTAAAGTACGGGAAAAACATATTTTTACTTATTTATTATGAAGTGATTATTTTCGTAAATTAAGATTTACATTACACTGACATTAGAGGGAAGTTCTCATTGTAAAAACGAAGTTCTAATCCGAAGTTTCAAATTGATTGAGATTGAATGACGTATATTAAAAATAACCCAATATCAAGCTTATTCAAAGCGATACAAGTTTGATACCAATACTCGTTTTTTTTAGTTTTTTTTAGATATATTGTTATAAAATACTAGATGATAATCATCGATTAATTAAATAGATCAACTACATGGATGTAGTCCACTCATGCGAAAACTTAATTATTACAGAATTGTGTCAGTTTGCGGCTCTTGAGATTTTCTGTAATTTAAATTAAATAACAACGGTAGCTGATGTCGTTTATATCGTGTATCGGCAAGAGGAAGTAGGAGATTGCCTTAAAGTTCCGTGGACTACATAATGTAATCCGCGCGACTACTAATGAGACATTTTAGTGCGCGACTACTGTAGGGTTAACCTCTGACATACAGAATAACAAACTTCAACTACCTACACTTTTTCACATCATAACCCGCTCCACACGACACGAAAAAATGAAATATCTCTCACGCACAAACGCATCGATCTAACCCCAATTCTATTGTTATAACGTACGCTGGCGTCTCTGGATTTATTGCAAGCTCCCAATTCTATGTATAGCGGTCAGCCTGTGATCGATGACGTTTATGTAAATTTATACGTTATGTTTGTGTGCTTTGATTTGTTTGCTTGTGTTGTGAATGTGATATACTTGCGATGGGAAATGGTGTTTTTGAAAAATGGTTCTGTTCCTTGTCATTTACTATTAGTTTTCTGGGGAAAAACTGGCTTCGCAGACAGAAAAGAACAGTGGCAAGATGGGTCACATAACTTTAATGACACCTACTGGTTGACTGACTGACAACGTACAGCCTACACCACATTTGAAAATTTGAGAATATGTTCCCTAAGTATCCCAGAGGTACGAGTACATAAAGCATTTTTTTTTGAAATTCCTAGGACCCCCTAACATATAAAGTGGCTAGTCATTTGAACTTCATCAGGTACTGTGAAAGCTCCTAAACATTTGATATACTTAGCATCACATAAGAATCAAAAAATCTTTCATAGAAAATGTAAATTACGCATTTTCAACAATATGACATACAAACATCAACTTGAGAACCTTCATATTTTTTTAAGTCGGTTAATAAAACGAGATTTAAAACAACGAAAAGCACATAAAAAGTACCTAGACTTCATGTTTTTAAGTATGTATTTTGACGTTAAGGAAGAGCAGCAATGCCAATATCCAAATAGTTTCAAAAAAGCAACATCAGTTTTTTTTAGATTTTCGATATACGAAAAACAATAAACCCAAGCCTTTCTCGTTCACAATAACTTTCAAATATACTCTCAAGTCGACACTTCCCGTGAAAACGTTATATCCACTAAAAACGGCAAAACGGGCGAGTGTAGTGTTCCATAAATACATTATTATAAGAAGCGCACGCAATGTATCTTTAATATCTCTGTAATAAATCATAAAGCCTATAACGCAACTGTACGGTGGAACAGTGATTAAACTTCTCGAGACGAGGCACTAGGCACCGCTCGCGCCTCGTGGCTCGCCCCGTGACTAGTCACGTCACTCTCGGGAGAGTGTGAATGGATTGTAACAAAATACGCCGAGTGTCAACAGATGATCTCGGTACATTGCATATGAGCTACATTTTATGACACTCATTCCGCACGTATATACTACGATGGTCATTTTAACCCTACTCATTTCATTATTTATGGTTAACTTAAAAATGTAACTATTATCTTCAAAAACCTGCTGTCTTGAGATAAAGCAGGAAAGATATCTAGTGTTCCGATGCTTAAGGTCTTTTGTTTATAATGAAATCGAACAAGCAAACTAGGTGCTGGTGCGTTCCTAGCAACTAGCAGCTATGTGAAAAAAGCAGCTATTGACTGGAAAAAAATTTAGTTACTAACTGTTTCAGTGTTTTTCCAGTTCTTGAATATGCTTATAGTAGAGATATTAAGACAACATTTTCGTAGCAGATAGGTACTTCCAATTCGCTATGAGTTCTTCTTATAGACGTCCAAGTGAAAGGCGTCCCCTTTGTTCTGTTTTCACGTACAAAAGGCAAGTTAGGGTACTCATTAGTTGATTATACTATGCCCATACTCTCTCAGCGACTATTACATTTGTGAATGAATATCCGGAATGTTTCCGGTACGGTTTCGATACGATTCGTGTTATTACGTGTTAGCCACGTGGGAAATGTAATGGTTATACCATTTAACTTACCTTACCGTAGATCTACGGTACCTACAACCGTGAAAAATTAATGGATATTTTGTAGTGATATCTTCTGAGTTGGAGGCTGAAGTATAATATTTCAATTCTTCATCATCATTATTATTTGATGGTAAAATGGCTGTACCTGCGGCTTTGCCCGCGTGGTTATTTCATTTAAAAGTAGCACATACATGTTATTCCAGGATCAAAAACCTACATTTATTTAAAATTCGTTCAGCTGTCAAATAGTTTTTATTCGATTGCTCGGCATCTAATCATCGGATTAATATAAAAAGTACCCCTGTTAAGTCAAACCCTAAACTATCTAACAGTGAAAACCACACCGCAATCGGTTTAGTAGTTTTTATGTGATGCACGAACAAACATACAGAAAAACGAACAGACAAACAAAGAAAGATAGATAAACCGACAGACACGATTTAAAAAAATGTTATATTATTGTTCAGTAGCTAGACCATTTTTTTATTATCTTCTTTGTACAGACTTCTTCGTTCTTATTGCTTTATTATAAGTATAGATAGATAGATAGATAGAAGATAAATACGCTGAAGTGGGATTGGGTGGGATGAGCCGTTTGCAACCCGACCGGTGGAAAAAGCTACGCAACACATTAGGTGCCTAAAGATGGACGACGCCGCTGAGACCAGCTCAGAATGAGGTGTGACCTGGACAAATACCTAGAGCGCTGGATTGCGGTGGCTCAGGAATGAGTCATTTGGAAGGACTATAGGCATTTTTTAAAAGCTTTTATTTAACTTCACTTGTATGAATGTATTTATGAATCTGGAGTCTGGCCAACGAAAGCTGTCCAAGAAAAATGGCGGGAATTTTAAAAAATCAAGAGCTGTTAATCCTGGCTATACACTGCTTAAACTGTGTTGATACTATTTATTATACAGCAGGTAAATTTTTTTAAAATGTTTTATGAGCTGTAAATTTTGAGTGTATTATGAAGAATATTAAATAAAAGAGTACTTTTAATTCTGGCATTTTATTATTTTCAAATAATCTATAATTTTATGTACAGTCGAGGACTTTAATTGATGAGCACTTGCCACTATTCGTAATTTAGCCGTACAAAACATAAGGGCTATGAGTCATAGTTGAAATTGGATTCCAAAAACTCTACACCTGATAATATTGAATCAGCTTCATTGCTTTCTTCGCTGCTAATACTACTGTCCCCAAGATGTATTATGAATGGTTCAAGATCGTTTTCAGTAATACGGTCCCTTAATTTGTATTGATTTTCCACATTTAGTACATGATCAGTGTACTTCTTCCAGTCATTAGCAGTTATGGATAGAAAACATTACTTTATTAAATTTTCATTTCAGACCCTGGTATTCCTATATTTTTACTTGCTACTTTTCTCTTCGCTTGACTCCATACAAGCTCAATAGCATTGAGGTTACAATGATACCGACGGTGGCAGCAACAAAATTTCGTGATTGTGGATATGACTGTGTTTTTTTAGAAGTACTTCTGCTTCGTAAACAACTGCAGGTTTATTATCTTTCACCAAACACATTAATTCAGCTTTGGTGTGATATTCTTCAGAATAAATATTATTAATTATTAATCATATTCAGAGATTAGCTTTAGAATCAGATATAGTAGGGGGTTCGTTTACTTATTTCACATGGTAACTTGCATTGTCCATCACAATTACACTAGGTGTAGTGAGATTAGGTATCAACATTTCCTCAAACCATTTCATAAAGTTGGTAGCATTCATATCATCGTGGTAGTCAGCTGATTTGAATTTTGTGCTGAATACCAATAATGCACCTGGTACAAACCCTTCCTCCGATCCTGCATGCACAATAACATGTCTTTTTCCTGACGATATACACTCGAGAGCAATGAATCCGGGTCACTTAAAGAAACCTATAAATCTCGGAAACTAAGAATGATAGCTTAATGAAATAAATTGTGTTTAATAGACAATTAAATATTTCTTTAATCAAGGTATTAAAACTTCTTAGTTATTATAAAGTTATGTCCTAAAAACAACAAATTTGAAAAAGGGAGACTTTCGAAGATGGAACTACGAAATTACTGCATTTGATTTTGCTTTTGTTTCTAACCTGTCATTTAAGTGGGCATATAAACCATATTTATAGTGTTCGATATTTATTATTCAAGCTGTAATCATGTCGCTTACACCTGAAAATGCACCAGAATTCTCACAATGGTCGAAACCGGCCGGAGTCAGCGCGATACAGCCAGGACTGTCGGTGTGTCGCTGTCAACAGTACAAAGAGTTCTCTGACGATACGAAGAAATTGGTTCTAACTTACGCAGACCAGGAGAAAGCAGAACCAGGTGTTACCAGGTGTACACCTGGACGAGAAGATTAATACTTGGTGAACACCATGCTTCGTAGTCACTTTCTCACAGGAAACGAACTTATAAATCAGTTTCGACGCCTCGGAGGAAGTAACCCAAGCGCATGGACAGTAAAACGACGATTTGCTAAAGCTAACTTTAAACCACTTAAACCTGCAAATAGCCCTAAACTGGAGCGTGGGCATCGTTTTTCAAGACTAGGATATGCCCAGTACCACTTAAATTGGACTAATGAAAAATTGGTCAAAAGTTATGTTCTCCGACGAATCAAAGTTTATGCTCTACAAGCATGACGGAAGATACAGAGTATATAGAAGACCAGGAGAAAGATTCAAGCAAGCATGCATCGAAGAAAAAGTAGCCTATGGTGGTGGGTCTGTACATGTGTGGTCCGGAATTTCATCTGAGTGTTGCACAGAACTGGTGTTTATAGAAAACGGCTCTTTAAGTAGCGTAAGATATGTGGAAGAAATCCTTAATGAACACGTGGGGCCATTTGTGGTCAATTTGGGTAAGGATGCCATTTATATGCATGACAATGCCCGATCTCATACAGGTTGGATTGTGAATGACTACCTACCACACACGCAGCCCGGATATCAACCCGATCGAGCATGCTTGGGATGATCTAGGGAGATGCGTAAAACAATGAAAGCCTCCCCCAATCACGCTTCGTGAGCTCAAAATTGCTCTCACAGAGGAATGGGAGAATATATCCCAAAATCGTATAAGGAACTTGGTGTACAGCATGCCAAACCGCGTAAACGCACGAGGAGGCAATGCAAAGTATTAAAATTCAAGAAAATCATAATGTTGTTCAATAATGTCATGTTTCCTATTTTTGTTTTAAAGCGAGATCAGCAGTTTTTTTTCTTTATGTAATTTATGGTAAATAAAATTTAGTGACTCATAAATTTTATTACTTTCATTTAAGAGGTTCATTCCATTTATTATATTGTCTATTAAACACAATTTATTTCATTGAGCTAGCATTCTTAGTTTCCGAGATTTATAGATTTCTTTAAGTGACCCGCATTCATTGCTCTCGAGTGTATTAGTAGTGACACCACTTGTCACTACTAATACACTGGTGAATTAGTAGTGAAGGTGAAGGTCCTTGCCAAATCGTGGCAAGGACCTTCACCTTGCCACGATTTCTTAACTTTATAGTTCTGATGTACATATGTCTCATCAAGGTAAATAATCTGTTTACCTTCTAGCCTCTTTTTATGTATTGTCCTCAAGAATCTATGTCTCTATGCCGCATTTTAATATTTTTCTGTAAGTAATGCCCGTTCATTTTTATTGTTTTGAAACTCAAACCCGTTCTTGTGTAAAAAAAAACTAAGGATTTCACGGCATCCCGTAACGTCAATTGCTTCCCTCAGCTCATTGTGCAGGCTTCTCAGTGTAGGAACTTATTTTCTAACTCCATAAAATTCGCTTATTTTGTTTCTTATAGGTGAAATATCAAAATTATTCAAATTGGAAACTGTTGCTGAATGTGGACGATTTTCCCCCGGAGTATTCCACTATCCATAATTTTTAGACCCTTCAATTTTAATTATTCTTAGGGTCTTCATACTTAGATCTGAAGAGAACAAATACAATAAATTATGTAACAGTATATTATTACTAATCAGTTATTAAAGTCAAAAACCATAATAAAATACAAAGATAGTATATAATTTAATTTAGCCATCCATACATTATCATAAATGTATACGAACCCTTCGAAGTAACTGTTAAAAATCTATAATTTCTAAAGTAATACCTGTCACTAAAGATATCTTTTCTAAATAATGTGATTCAGAAGTCGCCATTTCATTTTTTTCGAGAGTTTTCAATTTCTTTACTGCTTCCACAATTTAAAGATTTGTCTCCTCGTTGTTAATACTTCCTGAAAAGTAGATACACCGTGAAAAATATTGCGATTTGTTATAAATAGTCGAAAAGTATAAAGTTGTTTCATTATAAATTCAATAAACTAACCTAAAAGTGAAAGGATTGAATCCAGTCGTAGTATTTTCTCTGCAGATTTGAATCAGAATTCAAATTACTTTTTATGTCTTTATATTTGTCAATCATAGTAAATAGAAGCTTCCTCGTCGAACTTTTGTGTGTCAATTTTGACAATCTTAACAAAACCAATCAAAAAGTTGCCATTTCAAAACTTCTGAAAATAATGCGTGGACAGCTTTCGTTGGCCAGACTCTATCTATATACTCGTATCTAGGTATTTTGTCTGTTCCGGAATCTTGTAATTCAAATATTGAGCACTTCCCGATTATCTATCAGGCTGAAACTTTCAGGATAGCTCACAAAAAGATGACAAAGCAATAAAAAAAGTAATAGAAAAGAAAAAAAAACTTAAAAAGAGAAAAGGCAAAAAAAATGTGACCATGTAATAAAAAAAGTGTCATATAATTAAAAAAATGGTCGTTAAAGTATTTTTTTTCTTTATTTACAGACTCTGATCTAATACTTTCATAGCTATCAGCATTGCTGCTCCTTTTTGTTACACCTTGTATAAATACGGGATGTTACACGCCTTTCCAATTATTTCCAAACCAACAACTCCGGATTCCCATTATCCATTACAGTCTTCATTTTTCAAGAAAGTATTGCATCCAAGATTAATTTTCCAAATCATTGGATCCAGTTCCAGACTGAACATAAAACTGACTCTTAGAATCCGTTTTCCTTTTTCATCCCTTTGCATTGCTAATCTCCGTCTGCAGCTGGTCGACTGTAAAATTATTATGTTACTGTAATCTACATCCTACAGGTGAATAAATTGTGTAATCTAAGAATTATTTATGAACTAGCTTTTGCTTGAGTTGTAATTGTTATATTTTTGCTGCTTTTGTATATTATGATCCTCATGTGCCGAACCAACCATCCGACCATCCGAGTATCAACACGGATGGTTGTCCTACCGAAAGTTATAGATCTATAACTTTCACGTGTCAGGCTCAACCATGCATATAAATAGTCACGTGCGACGCAGCCACAGCCGTCTTATAACGAACGCTAGCCAAAATTGTACATTTTCAAAATTTCACTACACTGGTCTTCAAAAATTAGTACTAAGTACATTTACTTTTTCTTGACGGGAAATAGAGTTGATTGAGACTGACTTGTTTTTGTTCAATGTATTTTTTGGCTGACTGTAATCTTCTCTATTTCATCAAAATAGACCAGATGATCTTCATCGCTAGAGTTTAATAGCTTATTTTATACCCGACCAAAGTCTGGTTTTAATTTTTGAACTTAAATCTTGTAAAAATACACGTCCCAATAAAAAGCTATGAATACCATATTTTTTTAAATTTCAGCCCCTATTAATTCGCTGTTACAGCCCTCCAACCTCGGACTCTCCCGTATTAATTTGCGTGGAACACAGCCTGTATAATGCGAGGTCTGCGTTTAACGATTCCATACATATTTATGTAGAATGCGTACAGATAAATATTTATAAAGATGTGTCGCTGAGTGATCGATTTAGCGGTAAGGTAGGCGTGATTGGTAGTAGGATGGGTCGAGGGAAAATAATTGGGGATGGTGGGCTTCAGGGAAATATTAGTGGAAAACGGTATATTTGGAAAGGGCAAGTATAGGGAGTTGATATAGAAGAATTAATAATCTGTGTCAAAACGCTATACATTTTAACCCGGCCGCTTTGTATATCAACTCCCTAACGCGCTAGTAATATGGTTTATGGTATGACATACATCTATTAAGTTTTTATCACAAGCTTTTATTCAACTCAGCGTATTACTATTATGTAAAGGTGGATGGAAGCATGCTTAAAGGTAAATTTAGCAACGATGCACGATGCCAGCTATCGCCCTAAGTTGACTTTTCAATATTTTCAAGTAATTGTTAGCACAGCCATCATTTTGAAACCACCATAAATGTCAATGACATGGTGCCATGCTATGGTGGCATTGACATAGACATATTATGTCAATGCCAACATTACATAATTTCATCACAAAAGACTGTATTGTTTTATATTTTCCGTGAATACTTGACGGAATTAATGCAAATAAAAAGGGCTCCCCGTTACTATTTAGTAACCTGTGTCAAGGCGCTATACATTTTAACCCGGCCGCTTTGTATATCAACTCCCTAACGCGCTGGTAACATTGTTTATGGTATGACCCACATATATAAAGTTTTTATCACAAACTTTTATTTAACTCAGCGTATTACTATTATGTAAAGGTGGATGGACAAATGCTTATAGGTAAAATTTAGCAATTATGCACGATGCCAGCTATCGCCCTAAGTTGACTTTTCAATATTTTCAAGTAATTGTTAGCACAGCCATCATTTTGGAACCACCATATGTCAATTCCATGGTGCCATGCTATGGTGGCATCGACATAGACATATTATGTCAATGCCACCATTACATAATTTCATCACAAAAGACTGTATTGTTTTATATTTTCCGTGAATACTTGACGGAATTAATGCAAATAACAAGGTCAAAATCTTGTTGCATTGGGGAGCCGATCTGCCCCACGTGCCCGAACTGTGTGCGTGAGGCTCTTTCATACGAACGGATCAGCATATATTGGGTGCATCACTTTCAATTTTGCGGTTTGGAATCCTTCTGATGATACACTTGTAGTGGACTTCGTTTTGAAATTCTGGTTTTTATTTTGTAGGTACTTAATGCAATTTTTTTAACACTTATGATGAACTGCTGGTGCCAGCAGGCAGTAGTGACAGTGTATAGGTAACGTATTTCTCATTTTCATCAACTCTAACTTTTCTCATTTTAATTTTGAATACGCGTTGCATGCTTTTTTGAGTCGGTACCCCCAAAATTATCATTGAGCTTTTGAATGGCTCGAAGAGCTTCTATTACAAACTGACCGCAGTAATAAGAACCTACATTGTTGTAAATCTATGAATAAATTGTGATCGTTTTTTTTATGAAATTTTAATTAATTCATACACATATCATAGTGGTGTTTATGTTACCTTAATTAATGACATGTTTCCACTTTTTTCTACCATGTTTCCAGTGTATAGTTACACTTTTAAAAAAGTTTGAATAGAACGCAAACGTTCAAGTTCTTCATAATGATTTTATTTTCCTTTTCATCCTTTTTACACAAAAAGTAAGGTATTTTACTAGGAAATTCTATATTCCAATGTCGTCGTGGAATCAAATTTCTGGAGAGAAATAGACGTGAAAGAAATGTTTTCTTTCCATTACAGACCCTCGCTAGGTGTGTTTGTAGGTATGTGGGAGACTGAACCCTATTTACCCTGGTTATTATGTTTTTTGTATTAGTTTCAATATTAGTTTTAGGAAGGAGCTTTTTGATATTGAACCTAATAATATTATATTATATTATATTACTAACAGTGCTTGCGGTTTCACCCGCATATATGATGATGATGAAAGGTATCCTTTGTTTTATTCCAGGACCAATAATATCGAAATGCACAATTTCATCAAAATCCGTTGAGCTCTTTCATCGTGAAGACCAGAGATACACAGACTCACACTCACTCAGTCACAAACTTTTGCATTAATAATTAATAGGATAGTTTGACTTTGTAATGACGCTTAATGTCGCGTCGATGTTGTTAAAATATTAATACGAGAACCTCTTTTATCTGTAAATAATAATAATAATAATAATAAACTACAAAAATGTATTCCTAGAGACGCTAGCATTCAAAATGACAAATGCCGAAAGTGTCATCGCGCATCTGAAACCAGTCAACACATAACCAGTGCCTGTCCAATCCTAGCCCAAACAGATTACATCCACAGAGATAACCAAATAGCCCACAAACTCATACTATCTAAGGTACTATCTTATTATCAATACGCTCCAAAACCAGTGCTGGAAAGCCAGAGTCGCAAGATATACTTCGATACAGCAATATTAACAGATAAACAGTTCCTAATAATAGACCAGACATCACCGTTATAGATAAAATAAATACGCAGACATACTTGCAAAAAACTCATGCACAAAATTATTTAAGTGGAACGCATCACACCCACATTACATACCTTATATGTATACCACACCTTAACACTGACAGAGATAATAATAATACACATAAAACCTATTTGTTTTACGTTCCAGTGACTTTTAGAGGTATTCGTACCTCCTCATACTCATGTTGTTAGAAATAAGGTATTATAAAAGGAAACGTACTCATGCACACCAGTGTATTTTATTATTATTATTATTATTATTTTTGCATCCATAGTTCCAAATTAATAAATAAAACAACCTATAAGCATAAAAGCGATTGTTAAATAAATTCAATTTTATATGTAAGATAAATACAAGGAATTTAGTCATAATATATTATAAAATAAATTAACAAAATTGGATTTTATAAGTGGAATAAGTGATAAAATGTTAAATATTATGGGAAGGAAAATACTATAATTATCACTAGCATGATACTATAAAACACTTCAAGATAAAATATAAATAAAAAATGTCATCAACATCCACTAGCCTAATTCGTACCTTACATGTTCCTACACACACCACATTATTTCCAAAGCTCATTCATATACACTTACACCTTATCTACAGTCACTGTACGCACGCACACTACTAAGTAGTAACTGTATCATATTTTAAAATTATTTTGTACCTACCTCCGAATAGGGAAAAATATCTTCTTATTTTTTATTTATTTTGTTCGTTTTATCTGTTATGTGCACATGGAAGAGACTAGTTCCCACAACACAGGGTATCCTAGGGCCGTATTAATAAACCAACCTCAACTCTGAGAGCGCTATTGAGAGCGATCTCAAGATGCTAATCTAATTAATAAACATATCTTAAGCTGTTGATTAAGATGCCGTAATCAGCTGAGTTAGTGTTTAATAATAAATCAATCTCGACTCTCAAGAGCGCACTTGCGATGTGCTTTGAGATGCAGAATGTTGAGTGCGGTCGATCCGTGACTTGAGAGCGTGATTGCCAGTTGCTAGAATCAAGGATTTCGAAAATATTATGTCAGAATTTGATAATTATAATTATATTAACCATCATTATAAGAATATTTTTATATTACTCTGGAAATAAACAAATTTATTTGGCATGATTGCGAAAAGATCCGAAGATTTGATAGATATCAGAACCTGGCGAGGACTCGCTGAAGTCTAAAAAGATCCGAAATTGTAACCAAAGGATACGCGCTGGAAATACTGCATTAGCCATGCGTCAACGATTTTTATTTTCATAAATTATAGTTATTTGTTGATGAATTGCGTTAAGTTCTTTAATAGATAGTGTAACTTTGAAAATATAGACAAAAATTATGGCTTACATCCTTTCTACAAAAAAACTAAAGTAAGGTTATGATAATTAGGTAGAAAAAAAACATTACGTTTAATATAATCGCATTTAATTTAATTTAACTACATCGAAGTTATAAATTTTAACCTTACGTTATATTATATTTGAGCAAAAACCGAACTTTCACTAAAGAAAATAAATCGTTCATTCGTAGTTCATTCAATCTTGCTCTCAAGTTCTGGTTCGTGACGTAGCATCTTGAGATGCGGCTCTTGAAAGCGACATGATCTGACATGCTCTTGAAATGTCTTTATTAATCAGCGACGATTTTAAGATGCTGATCACAACTTGAGAGCGTATCAGTTGATATCGCACTTGAGAGCTCAACCAAGAGCGATTTATTAATACGGGCCCTAGTGTGGGAACTAGAAAGCTCAAATATCAAAGCAGCAACAATTGTAAAACTAGTATAAGTTCCTAGTTTTATGTTTAATTTAGCTGCTAATATACCTATCTTGTTTTTTTTGGGAATAAATATTATTATTATTATTATTACTTAATATATATTGCTGTCCCTAACACCTATAACCTACAAACGACAATAACCGAAAAGATACACAAATACACCGAACTTAAGGAAGAAATTATTTGAATTTGGAAAATGAATAATATGTGTGTCACGATATGTGCCTCTGGTGTTTTCCAGTACTGGAGTACCCAAACATCTCGCTCACTATATAAACAGATTTACTTGCCTAGTCATTTATTTATGACTATCCAAAAACTTGCCATCCTAAACACTTGCCGAATCGTACGTAAATTTTTGCAGGAAAATCTGCTAAATGAAACTAATTCCCAAAATTAACTCCACTTGGCTTAGGCCCGTGGCTTTCAAATTTATTAACCGAAATTCTTAAAATTTTGAGAGTTAAAAACCTTTAAGAATAATAATAATAATTTTATTGTGCATAAATAAAAGGTACAATCATAACTTAATAATTACATCATCTGTTCAATAGCCTCCCCACTAGGATTCCCTGTCTCGGGGCGACTATTTTCTTCCCAGATGAAATAAAACTGTAATGGCGAAGAGCAAAGGTGCATCATTACTATAGGTCTCTCTTCGTTGTTATCTGACGCCAGTCAGAAATTATTTTTGTTTTACCGTTTTTTTTAATAGGTACTATCCAGCTCATATAAACTTCATCAAAATTGGTTTAGTACTTTTTTTAGTTATTAGTTAACCCATTTGAAATCGTTTTTTTGTACCATGCTATTTTGTACAGCAGTTGTACAAATATTTTTGTGGCCACTTCTTTTTGTAAAGTTTTGTCGAAATATCTTTTTTGCTTATGTATAAAAAACAGTAGCTATTAACAGAGTCAACTAAAATTCCTTTTACACACATATTTGAATCCTCAAAAACTCCAGAAGTTACTAATCACTTAACAAATATTATTATAAATTAACCAGGAGACAAGTACTCATCCGAACTCGACTAAAATAACATTTGACTTTACCATAGTTTGTCTCTAGTCGAGCACCATCTCGGTGCTATTTCCTCTTCGTTTCCTAGACTAGTATCCTATTTATTTAGTCTTTCAAGTGTGATTCTGTATTAATCAAGTGGCATTGCAGGAAAATTGAGTTGGCGAAGCTATTTAGATTTAATAAAAGCTTACTGGGTCATTCATATACTCAGTAGAAAACTTTCCTACAGTTTATCGCGAAAAAAGCATCCTATGTTCTTCTACGATATTAAAACCAATGTAAAAGTATAGCACCAACGCTCTTGATGTTTTTTGACAAACTTGTTATTATTTCGTTTCCATGGCAACCGTAACTTACAGAGAGTAACCAATATTTTCAAGTTTTCCCGTGGAAACGTACTATTTTCCGGGATAAAAAGTATTCTTTGTTTTATTCCAGGGTATATGCTATCTCCATTCTAAATTTCATCAAAATCCATCTAGGCTTCATCGCGTGAAAGCTCCCCAAACAAACGGACAAATTTCACTTTCATATATTAGTGTGGATGTGGTACTCTGTTACGTGAGACAGCATCTTTTCTTATGTGAGTTCCTGGAAAGCTCACATCATTCATTTAAGTAAACTGTCATGATCACTAACTTTAGTAGATATTTTAATTAGAAATAGGATATTAGGTAATTCTACAGGGAGTTTTTGTAATATTTTGATTTTTGTATGTATTTTACCATATTTTTTTAATTATGGACCTTTTGTATTTTATTGTCATCTATGTAAACATACTGTATGTTCTTGCAAATAAATGAAATCGAACTGAATTAATAATGTTCTAAAGGAAAAATTTGGGTCACGGACGGGATTCAATCCCGCATTATCCGTGCCTCTGCGTGGCACGTACCTTTAACTACTTCAGCGACCGTGGCCACTACGTCATCATCCAACTTTTTCCTTCAGTTTCTAAATCCGTCTTACGGGGACGGTAACGTCATCTATTGGTAGTTTGCTGTACTGACCAACCGAATACAAAAAACAAAGAAAAACTAATCGTTAGAAAAATTATTAGATATGTTTTCGCTAAGCAGGCGTTAAATGCTCGATCTTAAACATATTTGAATTGTTTTGTATTATTATATGTTTTGTAAATTTGGCGAACTGTTTTACATCCAGCGGCTCCCCGTGATTGTCGCTGGGTCGAGGAGGGCCTTCCTTCCGTCTTCCGGTCCATTATGGTCGCCATTTGAGAAACTTTCTTCCCCAATGGTTATCGGTTCAATGTGGCCTGTATATTGCTAGATCAATTTGCTAATACCGAGAGCTATGTTTGTAACTTTAGTTCTTTGGCCTTCGATCACAGAATATCTGATCCTCTTTGGTTCACATTATCTGAGATATCCAGAGTAGAAACGAATATGATTGAAAATACCACAGTCTAACGAAGAAGGTTCAAAAACCTCGCAGTAAGATATCGACCTAGTTTTAATCGTGTTAATTCTGTCAAGTTTTCACGAAAATAAAAAACAATGCAGTGTTTTGTGATGAAATTGTGAATAAGTCTTTCAAGCACAGTTTTGTGTTTGAAAGACTTATTATTATATTATATATATTATAGTATATACCACAAATTATCCATTCACGAACTCATACGCTGCCACTATTTGCTATGGTTCATTCGTTTTATTCGCGGTGTGGACTCTTTCCTTTTAAAAGCTTTCATTTAACTTGCAATGTATGTAGTAAATGTTTGTATGTATGTTTGTTTAGGTCAAATCTTACAAGCTGAATTACAACGACTTACTCTTACTCTACCTACGGAGTTGGTTCAGTTCCGATGACAATGCATTTTTATGGTAAACATGACCCGAATCAATATCCAGGATTAGCTGCAGATAAAGGAACTCTTCAACGGTTAACAGCACAGAAACAAAATTTTGTATACGCTTTTTACAATGATAGCCGGTTTTAAGTTTTACCATGAAATTGTGGCTGCATTCAGGGTTGGGTCCTGACTAGGAAACTCCTCAACGGTTAACAGCAAAGACAAGAAATGTTGTATACGCATTTAATTGTGATAGCCCGTTGTGAGTTTCACCATGACATGGCTACTGCATCATCATCATCATCAGCCTATATTCATGGCTAATGCATAAAAGCTTCATTTTTTTTAACGTTTTTATGTAACTTATTTCAAAAATTCTTGAATCTAACACTAATCTACTGTAAGTACAGCTTTTTCCCGTACTCTCAAAGATAGTGCCCCTTACCTAAAAGAGATATCCTCTATACATCTATACTCTGTAAAATACAAATAAATAGAATTAAAGTGTCTGTTCGTAATATCAAAATAACAGCTTTTTACTAATTGCATATGAAAGTATACACGGTACTCATAACAAAAAAGCATATTTTTTTGTCTGTCTGTCTGTGTGTCTGTCTGTTTATTCCCGCTAATCTCCGAAACTACTGGACCGATTTCGATGGGACTTTCACTGAAAGATAGCTGATGATACATAGGCTGCTTTTATTTTCGAAAAATAATTTAGGGTCCGCGCAAAAACAATAAAACACATAAATTTTGACCACGCGGGCAAAGTCGCGGGCACAGCTAGTCTACCATATAAATAACCACATCTTAGATCGACCACCGAGTTTCACAAAAGCATGGCTCGAATAATACCTGTCCTTAGCAGCAAAAGGTACTCAAGAAAACAATCCTCGAAAAAATAATTGGTCCCCTTGCCGTTCCAATAACACGAAAATATTTATGGACCCGCTTCTTCCTGAACACGAATCCATATTTAGGACTGGTATTCATTGTGGAGGAGAGCGGAGCGAAATAATTTGTGAGAATATGAAACAGAGTTCTGTTTTTTTTATATTATTATGTCAAAATGTGATATTTCTGGGTTGATTCTGTAAAAACAAGAATCAAGGAGTTTTAAAATAAAATGTATTTTATTTAGCATCATGAATAGTAAGGATTTCCGAACATTACATAAGTAACATATATTTTTATTCATGATAACAGCATGATTTGAAAAAATGTAACTAATTTCTGCTCAATTCTGGTAATCAATTAGCTAATAGAAGTGAAAATAATGACATATTTTTAGGGCTAAATAAGCGTCATAATGGAATATTTGTAGTAGTAGGTAGGTATGTGCAATATGCAGTGATTGGTTTTACCGCAAATTGCGTGCCGTCTCATTACGCACTTTTTTAAAGCTACAAAGAACATTATTAGCTCACACATTATACCAAGTCTACATTCTGCGACACACCTATACTCAGTTATCACTCTTCGCTCTTCACCCATTTTCGCATTAATAGACGCCAGGCCTATGAGCGCGAAACACTTTTTGAATTTGGAAGGTTTTATTTGAATTCCTTATTCAAATGATTCGAGGCGCTCAAAATTATTTGCGTTGCGTTTTTGTGAACGAAACTGAATACAAAGAGGACTGGGTGGAATTTATTTTCTCCTTTGAAGTTTGAAATTTAAACATCTGTTATTTTATTAAGGAGTACCTAGGTATCTCATAAAGAGTTGCGAAGAGGTTCTTATTGGAGCGAATTTTGTTGATGGAAATATTCAGAATTACTGAACGTAAATAAAGTAGGTAAATAAAAGTTATGTTGCTGAGATTTATTGGTAACAGTCTCTCTCTAATAATTTCTTTACACTAGGCTGTTACCAATTTCCTGTTGCTAGGGAGTTTGATAGTACCAGGGCTAATATATGAGACAAATACCATAGTTTAAGTCAACTAAGGGCGATACCTGTTGGCATCGTGCTAAGAAACTGTACCTACCTATATTATCTTTGCATTGATTTTGCTACTATTACTTGCGTCAGTTCTACTGGTATAGTAGGAACCAATCTTAATGGCGGCTGTGAACCGCGCTGCGAGTGTGACTTCGCGCTGGTACAGCTGTGAGTTCGCAATTATTAACGTATTTTTTTACTACCTACTTGTAGAACATGCTAATAATAAGAAACAATTTATTACACCAGAATTATGGAACAAATATACAAGAATTTAATATAAAAATAGGCAAAACGGGTGGTCTTATGGCTAAAAGCGATCTTTTCCAGACAACCTTTGGATGGACAGAAATTACGAATAAAATAAATAATAGTTAAAAAAATATAAAAAACACGCAATATATAGAAAACCAAATTAAAAAATTTAAAATTGCATTGTCATTTTTCGAATTATTGCATTGTCATCGGTCTTTGACAGGTGTGCAAAATTTGAATGAAATCTGACCGTTTAAAGTGGGTCAAAATAGCGTCCAAAGGAGTCGGTTACAAACATACAAACATACAAGTGAAGCTAATATAAAGCGTATAAAAAGGACGGTGGTGCAACACAATACAATAAATCATGCAAAATAAAAATGAATATACTTACATACATATTTAATAAACTACATAAACCATACTTACTTACATCTCACATGCAAATAATGGAATGATAAAAAAATGTTATACCTATAGCTATGTTTCTAGTAGCTAAATTAGAGTCGACACTTAACGCTTTATTAACCTATTCATTATTTTTTAACCAATCATGAAATTATGTTAACATACGTCAACACAATAATATTAATATCGGAATATATGCTGATATCGTGTTGGTGGATTGTATTGGTTTTTAACAAACAACTTTAAAATACCTAACTAGACTGTTCTTGAACAGAATCGCATGCATGTGTGCAGCGTACGGATGTAGTGTGCACACAAGCACAACCGCGGCGGGCGCGCGCGGGGTGCGCTGGGCTAGCGGGAGGGTTGCCCCGGTTACCTCTCCAAAGCCCGCTTACACCTAAAATTAGCGCAGCGCCTTGCGCCTAATTTCTCAGCCGCCATAAAGATTGGTTCCTACTCTAATTGAAGTTATTTAACTCCAAACTAGCTGTGCCCGAGGTTTCGCACGCGTGGTCATTTCTCTAGGTTGAAAGAACTCTTATGTACTAACTGTTCCAAGACCAAAAATACCAATATACAAACATTTGATCAAAATTCCTTCAGCCGACAAAAAGTTTTCATCGATTGCTCGGCTCCTACTCATTGTATTGAGATACCAAGTACGCCAGTTTATAAGTAAAACCAATAGCTATCATACAGTGAAAATTGCATTGCAATCGGTCCAATAGTTTTTACGTGATGCGTGAACAAACAAACATACAGACAAAGAGATAGACAATCAGACAGAAATGAATTTAAAAAATATTATATTCTTGTTCAGTAGCCTAATATAAGTACACTAGAACTGTTGTGGACGCCGAGCCTGCCCGCGACAGCATGAACGCAGACAACATGCAAAATAGGCCACGCCCCTTTTAACTGCGGCGTGTATACCGCATTAGTTTTAAGACCGTATAATTGTATATATAGCGATAAGTTTTTTGAAATAAACATTGGATCCGACCATTCAATCAACGGAACTTGAACAAGCAACAGTGTTTAATTGAACTACAGTCCACATCGAACCAGGAACCTGAACTACTAGGAGCTACGAACCGAAGTCTCCAGTACATCGTGTAGACCTTGCGATCCATCGCCTACATTTTGGTCCATCGGAGCCGGATAGAAGAAGAACTTAAGCGACCAACAGCTTATCCAGTGAACGTCTGCCGCCCATCGAACATGGTGGTCACGAGGAGCCAAAGCGACCTGGCAGAGCTGGAAGAGCGGAAGCGGTTGGACGAAGAGCGCCTTCGAAGGCTATCCCTAGAGCCGCCGGCATCACCATCTGTGCCGGCCGCTGGCACGGCTGCTGGTACGACCGCCGGCCCGTCCGGCAACATCGAACGAAGCAAGTCACCGGCGCACTCGCAACGAACTGCGAACTCCACCCTAAGGCTGCGGCTGGCGGAGTTAGAGGCGGCCGAGAAACTTGCTGAATTGAAGAGAAAGGAGTTGGAAATGGAAGCGGACCTAGTGAAGAAGCGATTGGCGGCTCAGATCGCGAATATTGAAGAAGATCAGAGCCTTCACGACGAGCCAACCGTGCGGAACAACGACAACCACCAGAAGGTGGACGATTGGTTGCAACGCACAAACCCCTCCACCCTACGGGGGGAGAGCGGGGATGTGCCGCGCCTCAACACCGGAGAGGCAACAAGAAGAACCACGACGAGCACGCTTTGAGCGTTCTACAAGATCACCTACCCCGGGTCGATCTGACCGCAGATCCGGGATCGAACAACTCGCCGAGGCCATTGAACGAATGGCCAGACCTCGGGCCCGCTACAACTCCGACCTGCCCGTCTTCACTGGGGCACCATTCAAGGCAGCAGTACGGGACTCCACAGCCCTGTACCACATCTCAGCCGCTGAGAACTTACAGCGGCTGAGAAGTTGCCTCAAGGGCGACGCACGTGACGCCGTGGCTGCATTACTGCACACAGCCACTGATCCTGACGTCATCATCAAAACATTGGAACAGAGCTTTGGGAGACCGGAGCTCATCATCGACCGAGCATTAGAAGAGCTAAGAAGGTTCCCGAAGCCAGGGATGACAGCGACCGACCTCAACACGTTCGCTGTCAAACTTCAGAACGTCGTCTGCGTGCTACAGAACATCGACCGGCGGGGGTACCTGTATAACCCGATGCTGGCGCGTGAGGTGCTGGAGAAGCTAAGCCCGCACATCAAAACGCAGTGGTGCCACTACGCCAACGAACACCAGTCACCTTCGGAGCCAGAAATTGTCATGCTGTCTCGATTCCTCATGCGAGAAGCAGACATGGCACTGCGTTTTACATACGCACCGGCAGCGACCTCTGCCGCCCGTGAGACGAGACCAGCGGCATTTAAGAAGAAAGGGAACGCCGTGTATACTACCGACGAGGGCGCGGAACAAGAAACAAAGACTGACCTATGCCAGAGCTGCAACCAAGCCCATGCGCTACATCAGTGCCCAACCTACCGGGCACTGACCGTCGATAAGCGCTGGGAGCTGGTCAAAGAGAAAGGCGTATGCTTCCGATGCGCCGACAAGAAACATCGTCGGTACCAATGCAAGGCGAAGCTGTGCGGCATTAACCAATGCCACCGCCCGCACCACTCAACACTGCACGAAGACACGCGACATAATACGCGATCAGCTGCGCGACCTAACGAGCCATCTGCTGCGCAACCCAAACATTCACCGAGCCACAACGCAGCGGTCTTGTCGGTAGCACCCACCAATGCTACTGGCCTGAAGACCGTGATGCTTAAGATCTGCCCCGTGGTCGTCACCGGTCCACGGGGGGAGGTCGACACTTACGCGCTGCTGGACGAAGGCGCCACCATCACGCTCATCGACCATGAACTAGCGAAGAAGATCGGCGCAGAAGGCCCTACGCAGCCCCTACATCTGAACGGCGTGAACATGTCGCAGCGAGAGGGAGACAGCCAAACCGTCTCTCTCTCTATAAGGGGAGCTAAGGAGGCGACACGTCACGACATCAAAGCGCGCACGGTGCGCGATCTGAAGCTACACCGGCAGTCCGTCCCAAGCTCGCTTCTTCGACACAATCATCTGCGGGACTTGATGGAGGCAGAGGTGTGCTACGACCTGGCACACCCCCTCATCTTAGTAGGCGCCGACCACTGGGAGCTCATTGTATCCCGTGAGCTTCGTCTTGGCGGGCCAAATGAACCGGCCGCGTCGAGGACCCGACTTGGCTGGGTGATGCATGGAACCGCACCTCGCAGCCTGATCTACGAAAACGAGAGCGTGCTGCACGTATACGCGCCCGACCAGCGTACGAACGAGCACGACCAGCGCCTACACGAGCTTGTGGAGGCGCACTTCCGCATCGACGCGCTCGGCGTCGCTATCCATTCGAGAGTGAGCGACGCAGATCTACGAGCTACGAAGATCTTCGAAGAAACAATAAAGAAAACAGACAGCGGCTACGAAGTGGGCTTGCCTTGGCGGCGAGATGACGTCACCATGCCGTCGAACTACGGCGCGGCTCTACGACGTCTACAAAGCATCGAACGAAAGATGGACGCCTACCCAGACTTCGCGGACCAATACGCCGCGCAAATAGAAAATCTGTTGGCTAAGAATTATGCGGTGCCATGCGACGGGACTGAACGACGGAGCCCCATCTGCTGGTACCTCCCGCACTTCGCAGTACAGAACCCAAACAAGCCTGGTAAACAACGGCTTGTTTTTGACGCAGTTCACCAATGTCACGGCGTGAGCTTGAACGGCTTGTTGTGGAGGGCCCGGACCTTCTACTATCACTACAAGGAATCGTCTTCAGATTCAGAGAACGGCCGATCGCCGTCACCGCCGACATACAAGAGATGTTTCTACGAGTGAAGATCCGACCTGAAGACCAGCCCGCACAGCAGTTCTTATGGCGAGGCCGGGACCGAACTAACCCGCCTCGCCACTACAAGATGGCGAGCATGATTTTCGGCGCCGCCAGCTCACCGTTTATGGCGCACAGCGTGCGCAACCACAATGCGCGCGCACATGCACAGACTCACCCACGCGCTCTAGTGGCCATCACGAACAGCCACTATATGGATGATCTAGTAGACAGCTACGCCAATGAAGAGGAGGCCCGTAGCACCATACAAGAGCTACGCGAGGTGCACGCGGCCGCTGGCTTCACTCTGCGCAGTTGGAGTGCTAGCAACACGAACGTGCTACGAGACGTACCGCCAGAGCTACGAGCGACTACGCCCACTCAGTTGGGAGCAGGGAGCCCTGAGAGCAAGATACTCGGGCTCTGCTGGGACTCCAACAGAGACGAACTGGGGTTCAACACCGCAATGCACCGCGTACCGGCTGAGGTGCGCGCGCAGATCCGCGCACCCACGAAGAGAGAGGCCCTCAGCGCGGTCATGTCCATTTATGACCCGCTTGGTCTCCTCAGTCAGTACACCATTCGAGCGAAGATCATCCTGCAGAGCCTGTGGCGTCTTCACATGCCATGGGACGAGCCGATACCTGCAGAAGAAGCCGAACATTTCGCAGAATGGCTACGCCAGCTGAGCGAGATAACTCGCTTGCGCCTACGCCGTAGCTACGCGCTAGAGGGACACAAGCGCGTAGACCTGCACATACTATGCGATGCGAGCGAGCAGGCATTTTCTACGGTGGCCTTTTGGAGGGCCATCCACCACGACGGCAGCGTGACCATTGCTTTGGTGGCTGCCAAAGCCAAGGTAGCGCCGCGACGCGCGCAGAGCATACCGCGCCTAGAACTTCAGGCAGCGGTCATCTGCGCGAGGCTCGTGGACGTTATAAAAAAGGAGCATCGCGTTGAAGTAACGAAAACCACCTACTGGACCGACTCTGCGACCGTAGTCCATTGGGTGCACAACGACGCGAAGCGCTACACGCCCTTTGTAGCGCACCGGCTGGGCGAGATAGCGGAGATAACTCACCGACGTGAGTGGAGATGGCTGCCTACCGAACATAACGTAGCCGACGACGCGACGAGACTGAGCCGCACGCCCATAGCCGCTAGCGATCGCTGGTTCCAGGGGCCCAGCTTCCTTCGCGAACCCGAGGAAGAATGGTCACCAAGCGTTCGCCGACAAACAAGAGGTCCTACACAAGCAGGACGAACATATGGAGATCCCACACACGAGCGAGCGGGATGAACACAGCGACCGATGGCTGCCTGAACCCACCCGCTTCTCGAAACAAGAGACGTTGATACGGGTGTCCGCGCGTGTGCTGGCATTGAACGACATATGCCAGCATCGAACAACGCACATGGAAACAGAGCAAAGCGAGCGTTGGCCACCTGACCCGGGCGGAGCGAGGGAGCAGCAAGTACGCTCCGTGAAGACCGCTCTGCACACAACGCTACGTGAAAAGGTGCTATCTGAGGAGGTCCTGCAGACCCACCTGACCGAGGCCGAACATTCGATCAATGCTCGCCCCCTCACCTACGTCAGCGTGAGTGCACTCGACCCAGAAGCGCTCACACCGAACCATTTCCTGCTGGGGTCATCGATCGGCCTACCTACTACAGGCCCCTGCGATGAAGCTGACCGACGAACTTGGCGAGCAAGCCAAGCGCTCGCTGACCATTTCTGGAAGCGCTGGCTGCGGGAATACCTCCCCACGCTTGTACCACGGGGGGAGCCAGCTAACCTCCGACGACAACTGCAAGCCGGCGACATCGTGGTTGTGGTCGACCACACGCTGCCCCGGAACGTCTGGCCAATCGGGATTGTTGAGCGCACCTATCCCGGTCCAGATGGCGGCGTTCGAGTCGCCGACGTAAAAACTAAGAGCGGTACCTTCCGACGCCCTACCAGCAAACTCGCCGTCCTGCTAAGGGAAGAAGAGGCTACGCGAGCTGCGCCGGGGGGAGAGATGTTGTGGACGCCGAGCCTGCCCGCGACAGCATGAACGCAGACAACATGCAAAATAGGCCACGCCCCTTTTAACTGCGGCGTGTATACCGCATTAGTTTTAAGACCGTATAATTGTATATATAGCGATAAGTTTTTTGAAATAAACATTGGATCCGACCATTCAATCAACGGAACTTGAACAAGCAACAGTGTTTAATTGAACTACAGTCCACATCGAACCAGGAACCTGAACTACTAGGAGCTACGAACCGAAGTCTCCAGTACATCGTGTAGACCTTGCGATCCATCGCCTACAAGAACATTATAGTTAATTTTCTCCTTTGTACAGACTTTCCCGTAAGTAATTATTGCTTTATTATAGTAGATCATTTATGTTGAGGCTCGGACATTGGCTTTGGACCTTTTTATTTTTTGATATTAGTCGTGGGAATCCTTTTTTTTGAGCTTTTGCACCCCCACAAAAGCATTAAAAATTAGGAAATAATAAAAACCACTAGAGAAATTAAAATATAAAATATTGAAATGGTTTGTATGTATGTACGTATGTTTGTATATGTATGTATATATGTATGCATGTATGTATGTTTGTTGAGGTCAAATCTTGCAAGCTGAATTAGAACCACTTTCTCTTATCCTAGGGAGTTGAATTTTTATATGTTGGTTCAGTTCCGATGACAATTTATTAATTTTATGGTAAGCATGAGCTGAATAGACATCCAGGATTAGCTCCAGGTAAAGGAACTCTTCAACGGTCAATAGCACTGAAACGAAAATGTTGTGTACGCATTATATTATAATAGCAGGTTTTAAATTTTACCTTGAAATAGTCTCCAGATTAAGGAACTCTTCAACGGTCAACAGCACAGACACGAAATATTGTGTGATTTGTTGAGAATAGAGAAGATACTGTCTATAGTTCTAGCAGGGCTGTTTAAGTGTGGGAGTGCTCAAGTACAAACAACCCATCCTCTTTTATTGAGATCTAATTCAGAACATTAGTTATTACAACGAGTGCCATACAATACACGGCAATTGCGAGGTGACTCCGTAGGCAAGGGACGGTGCGTGGCGCCTTCCTATACCCTAACAATACAATACAAATACACTTAAAGCACAACAAAAAAAAACAAATAAAGATATAAATAACAAACGAAAGAGTACAATTGGTGGACTTATCACTAAAGAGTGATCTATTCGACAACATTCAAAATCTTACAAAAAAAACCTGTTTTGAACATAGGCATACAAAAGTATAATAATTCCTGTACATGAAGCGAACCTAACAAACACAAAGCATAGGAACATAAAACTTTATTCTTAGTCAACAAATTATTTTATACACATTATGTTCGCTGACTATTCAACATTTCACTGTAAGTAGAAAATGGTATTGTGTAAACTTCCTTTCTATGTCGGTATCATGTTCAAAGTTATAAAGTTGCGATAACATGTTTCTCAAGCACGAATGTTCTAATTTTAAGTAAGTAGGTACATATTAAACTTAGTATCTCTAACTCTACCTACTTAACTTACATTCTAATAAAACTTCCTTTTAAGGTTTAACCATTACATCGTGGTCCTGTTATCGACAAAACAAATGACAACCCAAAGACAAAAATAGACAACGTAAACTTGCTCAAATGAGCGGTTTTCCAAGTGTCATTTTAGCATTATTTATCTCTCGCTAGATGGCGTTGGTGACAGTTTTGGTTACAGTACTGTTTGGTATGACCAAGGAAGTTCTACTTGTACATAGAACTTCCTTGGGTATGACCAAAGATTTTGAATTACGCTTACTGGTGGGTATGACATACTGCATTCCCTTGTTTATGGCAAGTTTTGCGTCAGTTTTGTAACAAATTCATTATTTATAGTAACTTATTGGTAGTATTTTCTACCTTCTTGATATTTTATATTATAAAATACAGCTAATGAAATAAATAGTTTTATTTAGATTTAATTTATCTGCTTTAACGAAGAGGTAAATAAAATCTGAATATGTCAAAACTGTCAGTGTCATAATAAAATACAAAACAAATAACAAATTTCTCTACACAAAGAACTTTTCGTTCGTTTGATTCGCGGTTTGCGTATTTTTACGGTAAATCGCTGTTTTTACCTGCTTTCAATTACTACGTTCAGTTGAGTAAATACCAAAAGTTACGCGAGCGCCATCTCTTGGCGATGAAAGAACTAAACTGACAATGCCTTAAGGAAAACTGCTGATTGAATAACACAAAAATATCCATACGGATCCCAAATTATTCTTATATACCTACTACACTAAAATCGCAATTCCATTATGCAAGTCTTGCATGCATGTATGACGTCACATTTGCATACAAGTTGCTTGCATTGGAAACATGTTTTCGAGAGTGTGCAAATTGCATGCAGGCTTTACATGCATACAAGTGGATACATGTACTCGATTTCTGCATACATGTACTCGTTTGCAATTAGAAACGTGCAACTAACGTTAGCGCGTTCAATTTGAATGTAAATGTATAAGTTCAAACTACCTACATACAACTTGTAGCTTTATGCACGTTTGTTCATACAAGATACAAGTTGCATGCAATTTGCAACTTGCATACAAGTAACTTGCATAATGGAATCGCGCCTTTAGGTATACTGCACTGCGTGTAGCGCTTGGGATGCGTCTGCCTAGTTCAATGTTACTGTAGAAACCACAATTCTGCGAAACTATGTTTCGGTTCTTCTGTGAACTTTTTTTATTCCAAAAAAAAAAACAATACATAGGATAAAACAAAGTTGATTTCCGCCGTCTGTCTTTAACGCTTAATTTTTTAAACTACGCAACGGATTTTAATGCCGTTTTACCCATAAGCACAGAATAAATAATAGTACAAGTACAGAAGGATAACTAAGTAAAGTCATTTAAATACATAGCACTCTGGCTACAACGCAATAAAGTGCAATTTAACTCGCACAGCGCTGCAATCTTTCAATTATATTTACCTAGAAGGCGCTCATTCATTGCGTGCAGGCTTGAATGTACTGTATCACAACGCGTGAGAGCTTCCATTGCTCTAACCGTTTCAGAATCGCTCTGTGACTTTTTCGCTCGGCTGGGTTGTATCAAGATATAACAAGGTACTTGTACTAGTAATTATTCTGTGATATGATATGAATTAGATATTATAACAGAATAAACAATTATGTTATAATGATTTATTTTTTTACTTATTATTATAAATGTTGATAGTTCTAATAACTACATATAATGACATTCTTATCAGAATAGACCTAGTACCTCATTATTTGATTATAACTTAATAGGTATTGCACTTTGATGAATAAAAGGTGCCTGTCTGGATTCCATGCTTTATAATGAATGAAAAAGAAATGGCTACCTACGTAATAAAATGTCAGTATGTAGGTATTTTACGAGACTTGTCAGACTGAATGCTATGCAGTACATTCTAGGTTTCTTCTTGGTACTCATAATTAAGAAAATAATAAAATTTGACAAAAACTTTACGTAAGTAGGTACTTTATCGTAAGCACACGGCGCGCGACTCATCGAGCGCACGCTTGACACTGTACTGAATTAACCGCAATATTGCGCCCGCAAAGTGTAGGTATAATAATATTTGTACTTGTTGCGGAGTGCGACTGGCCTGCCATAAATTAGATAATTTTTCACGGAAGTTTTATATATATATATAACTTAGCTGTGCGGCTTTGCAAAATTCATGGGGTTTTTTATTTTGCGTGGAACCCAAATTCTTTTCAAAATTAAAAGTAGCCTCATTTACTCCTTATAACATCAGCTATCTGCCAAAGAAAGACACGTCAAAATCGGTCCAGCCGTTTTGGAGATTTTTATTATTTAATATGGATATGGATAATAAAAGCATATGAGACCTGAATGTAGCGAGGGGGAGGTGGCGAGCGAAGGTCGAGTGTGCGAGAACAAAAAAAAACCCGTCCTTTTTTTTCCTTTAGGTATTTTACCCGTGCGAGGCCGGGTCGGGTCGCTAGTGTTTTGTATAATGTATAATGCTATTCAAAATGCTATTCGTTCAAGAATAAAATGATTATAGCCATAAGTTTTTTTTCTTTTAATTCTATTTGACCTCCTTATAATCGGCAGCTGTCGTACCTAGCTAACCAAGCTTTACGATACGAGCCAACACTTAAACACTGTGTTGTTCCAGTACTATGGTAGATCTGACAAGGAGAAATATTTAAAAACTGTTAATAACCACAGGTTCCAGGTCGCTTCGCTTAGCATAGTCTACCTTACGCTAAGGACAATCGACTTAAAAAAATCATAATAAACTACACATTATGCATTGATATCCGAAACTTTTAGATAACTTTTGTTCCACTTGTGACTTCACAACGCTTTCTGCATAGGTCTGGGCTCCGATTCTGTTAACTATTGAACCACGATAACGCAAGTCAATCGCTAGATTTTTTTTGCGAAATTTTCTCATTTACCACTTAAAAGTGCTGGAAGCGAAAATTTTGCAAAATTTTCGCTTTTTGTTTTATTTTGTTTTTTATGTTGCATTTATTATTTTTTGAAAATTATCCAGAAAAAAATCGCTTCTAGCACTTTTAAGTGGTAAATGAGAAAATTTCGCTAAAATTTTCTAACCAACGACTTTCGTTATCGCGGTTCAATAGTTAACAGAATCGGGGCCCTGGTGTTTTCCATCCGGTTGTCTAGTCCTGACTACGCCTGTTCTGTATTTTTCTGTAGCTCGGCTAGCCGTTCCCAGCGTTTATATGTACTGTGCCCAAAGGTATACTAGTGCGAGTTAGAATCCAAGAATACCGGTTTCGGTCCTCGGCTCTGCACCAATTACTTTTAGAAGTTATGTGAGAATTTCCATCGCTCCGTGCTTCGGAGGGTAATTACGGGCGGCCTGACAAACTCTGACAGCAAGCAAGCAGCGTAGAATTAAAGTTTTTGAGCTGACACTGAAAATAGTAAACGAGATATTTGTAAGTCATGTGTCGAGTCATAGAAAAGTCGTAATTAGTCAAGCCGAGGATCAAATCCGGTATCATTGCATTGCGTACTGTTCGGCCACCATCGCTCTTAAGTGGAAAATATCCCGTACATAAAAGTTCATTTCCAGTGTAGTTGTTGTCTAGGATTCAGCAATTATCCTAGACCTAAATATATAAACAGAAAATTAACTTGGCAATTCGAAGTTTCAGATCAGAAGTACACTGACTGGCCTTCGAAACTTAGTACCACACTTATATTGTGTGTCTGTTCGTGCATCTCGATAAAACTACTAGACCGATCGCGATGTGATTTTCATTGCTTAGCTTAGGGTTTGACTGAAAAACTATAGTGTTCTTGGTATCTCAATCCGATGAGTAAGAGCCAAGCAATTTAATATAAAAATTTCGCTAAAATTTTCTAACCAACGACTTTCGTTATCGCGGTTCAATAGTTAACAGAATCGGGGCACTGGTGTTTTCCATCCGGTTGTCTAGTCCTGACTACGCCTGTTCTGTATTTTTCTGTAGCTCGGCTAGCCGTTCCCAGCGTTTATATTTTCTACTAGCTGATGCCCGTGGCTTCACACGCATGGTTATTTTAATATATAGCCCACTACACTCACAAATAACATGGCTTTACATTGGTAAACTAATTTTCATCGGTTCAGTAGATCCAGAGAGTACCCCCTACAACCTCACAAACTTTACCTCTTTATAATATTTTTGTAATATATTATAATTTTATAATTATATAGTATAGATGACAGCCAGTTGCACAAACTTAGCGAGACTGACATCCTCCAAGTCTACGAACTAATTAACGTATACTAAATCCAATGACCCGGGCGTAAATCTTCGAGCGAATCCATAGGCGTCCTTCCAAAATCTTACTGCTGCTGGCGAATGGCGTATGAGACGCAATTTCAGGACCAAAAGTAGCTATCAAGTACAATTATAACATTTCTTTTAAATTCGTTCCAGCGTCAAATAGTTTTTTTATCGATTACTCGGTTTTTAATAATCGGATTAAGATACCAAGTACCCCAATTTTAAGTCAAAAACCTCAACTATCCAACAGTGAAAACTGCATTGCTATCGGTCCAGTAGTTTTTAGGTGATGCGCGAACAAACATATAGACCAACAAACAAACAAACAAACAAACAAACAGACTAACAGCCAAACATACAGACATGAATTTAAAAAATGTTATATTCATGTTCTTATTTTAATTTGCTTATTTTATTTTTATTTTTGCTATTGCTTATTTTAATAAGTAACTGAACAACTACTACGAGTACACCCATTTAAAATATTCTTCTATGTACACACTTTTTCATTCTTATTGCTTTATTATAAGTATTATTATTCACTTTATTTATCTTTTTATCTTAAATTTACATTTTATACAATATTTCTATAAATAAAAACAAATAAAAATATTATAAAAAACCTAAACCTAGGGTACCAACGGTAGCGGAGCAGGGCCCAAACTACCGGTGGCTAGGGCTGCAGAGTGAGGAACCTCCTGAGTATACGCGCCGTGTCAAGGAGTACTGCCTTCTGCATCTGACCCTTAATCCAACCATCTAGCGAGAGCCTCTAAGATGTTGGTCGAGGCTCTTCGCTATAAGGCCGTTCGCCGAAACAACTATCGGGACAATTATATAGGTAATATTATTATTATAGCTAGTATCATTATAGATAACTAGTTTTCCCGCCCGTGACTTCTTCCGCGCGGTCTACGTTTATCGCGAAAAAAAGCATCCTATGTTCTTCTAAGATATTAAAAACCAATGCAAAATAAGGTATAGCACCAATGCTCTTGATATTTTTTGACAAACTTGTATTTCGTTTCCATGGCAACCGTTCCTTACAGCGAGTAATCAACATTTTCCAGATTTCCCGTGAAAACTTTCAATTTTCCGGGATAAAAAGTATCCTTTGTTTTATTCCAGGGTATAAGCTATCTCCATTCCAAATTTCATCAAAATCTGGCCAGCCGTTATCGCGTGAAAGTTCCCCAAACAAACAGACAACGTGTCACTTTTATATATTGGTATGGATACAACAAATCAATAATAAATAATAATATCAAAACATACTCGTTACCGCGGGATATTTCGTGCTGTCGATTCTCTGGCGGGCGTTGTAGGCTCCACGGGTGTTGTAGACATTTCAGGCTGCATAATCACGTCAACAAAGTCTTTAACCCACCTTGTTTCATTAGGGAATCGCCTCCTGTGCACACGTACTAGTCACGTTTTAATTACAATCACGACTTGAGCACACGAAAACCCATTAAAATATACGACGAAAGGTTACCAGTTATAAGGTGATAGAGATTTGTGAATAAGGTGGGATGCCCAAGTCCAAACGACTATTATTGTAATCTTTTATTAACTTACTGAGGGGAGCTGAAAACCAAGTTCAGTTTCGTGCATTAGGAGAGACCTACGTTCAGCAGTGGACATATTTATATGATTATCTTACTCCAGCACATCAGTTATTACAACGACTGCCATTCAAGGCAATTGGGAGATAGCTCTGGTGGCAAGGGGCGGCGCGGCTACCGTACGCAATCTATGCCCCCCAACATACGTATTTTATTATGATAGCTGGTTTTAAGTTTTCTATAACACGGTTGCTGCACTTACGGTTGAGTCCTGACTAGGGAACTCACAGCACAGAAATGAAGTGTTGTATACGCATTTAATTGTGATAGCCCGTTCTAAGTGTCGCCATGACATGGCTACTGCAATATTGTTTACTTTTTAACGTTTTTTAATTAACTTATTTTGACAACGGTGACAGGTTTAATCTAGTCCAATCCCTTTGGTTCTCTTTATTCTAACCTGAGGGGAAATGATTTCTGCTGGTCAATCCAAATAGTTTGACTGTGGCCCTTTTTGGACCAGAGACTGCATTGCTCCATCAATCAAAATAATTAAAAGCTTTTGAAATTTTTAACACTGTGAGAGAAGCAGTCCCACCGAGCAGAACGCGATACTCATAAAGAATCTGATTGATCATGATCCATGACTTTTCAAATCCTAAAAAATCATGTACTTGGTATTCGCAACTTTTACTATAGGGGTCTACAAACTTTTTCCGAGTTTTGACCCATAAAACGCTGAGAAGAATGTCAAGAATTTTAATAAATTCCCAGAGACCGTGCTTAAGAGGTGCTCAGGATATGAGCTGGCTATTTTTACTGGCTGTAAAAACTACGACTGTTTCTCCTTGGAACGCATTCTATGAGAAAATTCATGAGTGTAATTCGTAATACAAGTAAATAAGTGCTAGCTCTAAATTGTTTTTTTTTTCTTTTCATTATGGCAAATTACTATTTGATTTTGAAAACTAACGCGAGCGATATTCATTTTAAATATAAATAAAACTGCTAAAATTTCACAAAATAGAAGATCAAAAATACTCCGACCAGTTTCGGACTTTTTTGAAGTCCTTCGACTGGGAGTGTTATGCCGACAAACCGCCACGAGCGCTACGAACGTCAGCACGCAACTGGCGACGCGAGCGTGGCGTGGGCGGCCCAGTGGGCGGTGACTGCGGTGCTCGGTTTCGGTCAGCTTGCACAGTCACTTCGTTGTCCGTCGAGGAGTCATCACTGTCACTCACTTCCGTTAACTTTGGTTGTTGGCACACTGCGCTTGTCATATCCGGCTTGCGACTTTTTTATTGTGGTCCCAGTGTCAGTCGCATCAAGAACTGGTCTCTATGCCGAAGGAATAATCCAACAACGATCCCGGTTAAAGTTGGAATGGCGACTTATTTCGATAGCCTTCCGTACCTTTCGAGGAACAAAAAACTTCTCCCTCGCTAGCACAGAAATCCTATCAAAACGCAACTAATGGCCAGAATCCGGGATGTGGGCGTGTTCCGCGACCGCTGAACGATCGGTATCCATATTCTTGACGCTTTTGATGTGTTCAGCTATTCTGGTTAAAATGTTCCTTCATGTCTCGCCAATGTAGCTTTCACCGCAATCGCAAGGAATCCTGTGCACACCTGGTCACAACAACTCCTTATCCTTAGGTGAACGCAGAACACGTCGGAGTTGTGATGGTGATTGGAACCACGTTCTTATACCATTATCTATTATCGAAGTAGGTTCCCAGAGAGGTCCCAATCTTGTTAGTAACCCCTTTAATGGTAAGCAGATAAATTGGGGATCTATCCACTGTGTCCGGTCGCTTACGTACAGAAGTACAGGCCCAGCGGCAACACTGACGCCAATGGTAGCCACTGTCTTCCAGCACTCCTCTTCTATTTCGATAGTTTTTAGGCGTTTTTATTTATATTTAATGCAATTTACTATGTGTTTGCACATGAACGGCTTTTAACTGTAAATGGTTCAGGCTATCAATGCTTTTTACTTTATTTCGGTCACATTAGCAACGAATTAAGTTTACGAAAAGTTTGTATTCGAAGGATTTTTAATTGTTTTGTATTCATACACGTTCATTTCATACAAAATGTATGGGAAAAGTTTGTAGCGATTTCTTACTTTTCTAGTACTGTTGGATACTTTGATCCTTATAAGAAACAAAATCGATTGTCGCATCAAATAAAGTTTTATTTGTGAATTTTGCCCCGTTTCTAGTATATTTTTAGCAAATCTGTGAATTCAGGTCAAAATGTCTCCAAAAGTTAAGGACAGTCTCATAAGAACATTTTCTTGTAACCACAATGGATAAGGTACCTGTCCTTACTGCCCCTTCTCAAAAATCCACGCTGTATTCAAGGCTAAAAAAAAGACTCGGTCCACATCGCCGAATCGAAACTGAGCGCCCAAGATAAGCTATTTTGTCGTACTCACACACATGTTAACTTTTGAAAAATTCACATGTTTTGGATTCATAATAAGTTTTTTTTGCCTGCAACTGAAGTTTCCAGAGCTGTAAGAATGATCGAGGAAGGTCACACCTACCGTTCTGCGAATAGGGCGTTGGGTGTGTTGGTATCTGTGATCTATCGCAATGTTATGATACAGACAGATAGGGCCTGCGTAGGCCAAGACAAGGCAGAAATCGGGCAACTGATGCCTTAGGTGACCGTTTTATAAGGGTGCAAACCCTGAGAAACCGTCGTCAAATTGCTGTTCAGATGCAAAATTTCTTAGAAGTCCGTGCGTGTTAGTGAACGAACAGTGAGAAGACGATTAAATGAAGTTGGTTTGAAGTCACGCGTGCCAGCAAACGTGCCAAAACTTGAGGTGAGTCATCGAGTAGCCAGGTTAGCGGTTGCTCGTCAGCACCGTGATTTGACAGAAGAGTGGAGGCGAGTTTTATTCACAGATGAAAGCTGTTTTTGCGTTAATTTCGTAGATGGGAGGGATGGGAGGGATGGGTGCATCCATATATTTGGATGCACGTACAGAGCTGTACGTTATCAAAAAATGGATATCTGACTGCGATACATCTCAGAAATCTTAAAGCCATTATATCGGGGATGATTTTTTGTTTGTGCATGACTGCAACGCTTGGCAAATTGTTACCTTTGTTCCTCTAATTTTGCTTTCAATTTATAACTTGAAAGGTCTGTAATTACACTAAGCACGCGGTATTTACATAAATAAATTATTTGCATATAAAAATGTTAACATTAGTTAGGCATTACAGAACATGTCATTTCTGAATGCTTTTATAGAGAAGAGAGCAAAAATAGAAACAGAAAATAGTAATAGAAAATAAATGAAGGTAACCCCTGACCTTTTTACATTTCCATTACGGTACGAAAATGCCAATGCCAAAATATATTTCAGAGAAATTTACTCATGTAAACATGTTCGTATTGTAGTTTTTACTTCTAATCTAGCTAGACTACACGTACGTATTAGTGATGTAACGAATGTTGATTTTAACACAATGCGAATGCAAATACTCGTCACTCAAATTCGTGGATGCAAATGTGAATCTATCTATCTGACTATCAATTTTATGATTGTTACTAACCAGCTTAACGTGAGCAAAACCACACATAACTTATTAATTGGTGCGGGGCTGAGGCAAAGCGCACATAGGTATAACCCCGTCACTACCTCTCATCACACTAATATTATAAAGGTGAAAGCTTGTATGTAACTCCTTCACGCTCAAACGGATAAACGGAAACTTGGAATGGAGATAGCGTATACTCTGGAATAACACATAGGATCCTTTTCATCATCATCATCATCATCATAAATCATGAGGTGAAACCGCGGGGCGCAGCTAGTAATAAATAAATCATCGAGTATCTAGCGATGATTTATTTTCTCTTTGAGCATCCTCGTGCGTGCGTGTGTGCGTGTGGAGGAACCTTAACAAATATGCAAAGAAATGCACACCCAGCGCAAACTCGCAAAAGCTTGCAAACGATCAGTCCACATCGGGACGTGATACTTTGACGGTCTGAAAAAGCGCCGAAAAACATCGAAAAAGTCGGATTCGGTTTCGTATTTCGCGGTAGAACAATCCAATCGGCGTAAAACTCGCGGGACCCTGGAGGGGTTGCCATGGCAATGGGTAGGCAGTAGTGTTGCCAAGCGTAATAATCACCCCATTTTCGATTGTTCTTTTTGAAGGAGTAGCGTGATAAGTGAATTCTGCAGTGTTTTGCTAGATAGCTTTTGCATACGACTTCATTCACGCAGACTATAAGTTATCGCTAAAGATCGGTTTAATAGTTTAGTCGATAAAAGGTAAAAATCAGACAGAGGTACTTTTTGTGTTGTTTAAAGAACACATTGCAGCTGTAAAGAACCGCCATATAAATAAATCTGCAGTCGCTGAGCATTTGCTCGTATCGGGCCATAATCACTGGATTGAAGTACACGATCCGAAAATTCTCTCCACGGAATGTCACTACTACTCCAGGATTGTTGAAAATAATAAGTAACCCAATTTCAACAGATGGTTTGAATTTGGTTGCGTCTTGAAATCCCGTGATGAGTAAGTGTTCGCGTCACGATTTATGTCAGAAGAAATCTGCAGATGTCGTTAGTTTTGTGTGTCGTGACAATTCTGAATTTTAACAAAACCGAATGCGAGTAGTTGGAGATAACGATCGCCCTTCTCGACGCTGACACTCGCTATTTCAGTCTTCTCGTGACCACGTTCAATGCAACTTGATCGAAACGTCGAGGTAAATAAATATTAAGTTTTCAGCGCGATTAACTCCCGTTTAAATATGTATGTGTTCGAATCGCGAAAGTTTAAAATTTACAATAGTTACTTTGGCTTTTAAATATGAGTATGGATATGGATAATTTTCAATTTGAGGGACGGACGACGTATGAACGTAAAAAGATAATTATGATGATGAATTTTGAAGGTACCAGAGAGAATAATAATTATGCTAATCTATTTGTCGCATTGCAACACTCCTGCACAAGTTGTGAAGTTATGAGGGACAAGCTCCTTAATGCTCTTGGGTTTCAGTTGTAGGCATTAAATGTCTAACCAGCTACCAATGAGAGGGGTTTTCTGCGTCTGCAGATACTGTAAAAGCTTCTGTAACGGTCGTGAGGTCATATACGAAATCAAGGACCGGATTGGCAGACTATTAGTAAAGAATTGTTTTTTTTTAAACTCTGTTTTGACTTAAATATAAATAAAACGGCTAAAAACTCACGAAAAAGAAAATCGGAAATACTCCGATATGGATATGGGGTTTTTAGCCGTTTTATTTATATTTAATATGAATATCACTCGCGTTAGGTTTCAAAATCTGTTTTGACTTATTTCATAAACAATTATGAAACGCCTCCGGGTTCCAAAGAACCTATTAAAAAAGTTGTATTAAAATTAATTCATGTATGAACTTCATCCAAACACACAGCCCTCGGCTCGCGAAGCTCATCATGCATTTTGTGATTGGTTATACGAAATAGAATCACGAGTAACTAAGTTGATTGAGTAACAAAACAGACTTACTTTACTTAATACACATGGTACATGGTCGCCCTTCGTGTTTGTGGTCATCTTTTCCTTTCTCGAATTTAACTTTGAATCTTCTTGTTGCATTGAAGAAACTGAATCAGCAGGTTTAGCTACAAATCCCTCTTGTAAA
This sequence comes from Alsophila aescularia, assembly GCA_946251855.1. Taxonomy (NCBI): domain Eukaryota; kingdom Metazoa; phylum Arthropoda; class Insecta; order Lepidoptera; family Geometridae; genus Alsophila; species Alsophila aescularia. The sequence continues at coordinate 12,358,917 of OX276373.1, forward strand.
CAAGATACCCAAACTACCTACATTTTTTGTTCCTTAATAGCGCCACCCCTCTAATCCGTGCTCCCAAATCCGGTACTTTTTACCGGCACCTGGCAACACTGCCCGGGCCGAAAGGGGTCACAAAATCCAAACTTATCTCATAAATTTGCACGGTGGGTCGATCTCATTTCGACGGGGCGACGGCGTTTCGGCAAATTTCATTTTGCGTGTAGAACCGGTGCCGGTGCGGGCATTTAATTAGTGGAAAAATTAAGTTAAGCTGCATGATTTTGTTTTGTCGGTGGCTGTTTTTGGGACTGAAAAAGATACTTTAGGCCGGCCGCATCACACAACAAAGTTTGTATATGTGTATGTTTATTACTCCTTCACGCTCAAACGGTTGAACGGATTTTGATGAAATTTGGAATAGGAATAGCTTATATCCTGGAATAACACATAGGGTACTTTTGATCATAATCTTCACTCATGCGGTTGAAACTGCAGGGCGTAGCTAGTACTAGATAAGCATACAGTAAGTCAAATATGCTGGCTTAATATTCTTGGCGGGCTTCATTTGTTTTTAGCTTCATTCATTAGGCCCTTGCCCTCGTGCGGGATAGAGCTAGGTTTTCTGCGAGATAGGTTCCGACATGAGGGAATATTAACTGAAGAACTATAGGTAATTAGCTCTCAGAATTAGCAAGTTAAAGTGGCAATGGGTAGCCACTTAGCCCATTGAACCGATAACCGTTGAGGCAGAAATGTTCTCGAGTGGCGACCATGGACTTTTTGATGGAAAATAGAAAGGTCCCCTACGAGGCAGCCTTATCGTTGTGTCTATTTTCTGCAGTGAACGTCTTCCAAGTGATGATAAGTGTATTTTTATCCGACAACGGTGACGTAAGGAGAGGGTAATGTGTTTAACAGTGTATGTATGTATGTGGATGTTCTACCATTCTTAGTCCGATTTTGACAAGCGAAGTATCAATCGATTCAGGAATAGTGTCATATGCTATATTTTTACCTATATACGGCGAAGCAAAGTAACGGTTATGTGTTCAAAACTAAAAACTTGGTCCGATTTTAGCAAGCGAGGTATCAATCGATTTGTTTTCATTGCAAGAGTGTCATAGGATCGTTTTTTACCGAGTGGTTTTAGTTTTTGAACCTATGCCTTGTTTATAAAAACATACGATGCGTGTTTGTCTGGTCTGGTCTGTTGCATGCAAGCAGTAGATAAACATACGATGCGTGTCTGTCTGGTCTGGTCTGTTGCATGCAAGCAGTAGATAAACATAAGATGCGTGTCTGTCTGGTCTGGTCTGTTGCATGCAAGCAGTAGATAAACATACGATGCGTGTTTGTCTGGTCTGGTCTGTTGCATGCAAGCAGTAGATAAACATACGATGCGTGTCTGTCTGGTCTGGTCTGTTGCATGCAAGCAGTAGATAAACATACGATGCGTGTCTTTCTGGTCTGGTCTGTTGCATGCAAGCAGTAGATAAACATACGATGCGTGTCTGTCTGGTCTGGTCTGTTGCATGCAAGCAGTAGATAAACATACGATGCGTGTTTGTCTGGTCTGGTCTGTTGCATGCAAGCAGTAGATAAACATACGATGCGTGTCTGTCTGGTCTGGTCTGTTGCATGCAAGCAGTAGATAAACATACGATGCGTGTCTGTCTGGTCTGGTCTGTTGCATGCAAGCAGTAGATAAACATACGATGCGTGTCTGTCTGGTCTGGTCTGTTGCATGCAAGCAGTAGATAAACATACGATGCGTGTTTGTCTGGTCTGGTCTGTTGCATGCAAGTAGTAGATAAACATACGATGCGTGTCTGTCTGGTCTGGTCTGTTGCATGCAAGCAGTAGATAAACATACGATGCGTGTTTGTCTGGTCTGGTCTGTTGCATGCAAGCAGTAGATAAACATACGATGCGTGTTTGTCTGGTCTGGTCTGTTGCATGCAAGCAGTAGATAAAGGTCAGTATTTCTTGACAAATACTTTCAATGACTAATAGTTGTGATGTAGTAAGTAGTGCTCCTGCCTGCTAACCTTGTCTCCAAGGTTCAAATCCTAGCGTACATAATTACTATTTAAATGCTGAACACAAGAAGGTTTAAAAAAAGACGGAGTCCAAAAGAGTGAAGCATAGCTAATAGCAGCTGCGTATGTGTGCCTAAGTGTTTTTTTTATTTTAATTCATAATTGAATCACATAATACATGCATTGTTCTTGATATTTCTTGAGAACTTGTCAAAATTAACACGACTAACAAGGTCGAGATCTTACTGCGACGTGGCGGCCGATCGGCATAACATGGTGTTTGTGTGTGCGTGAGGCTTGTGCGTACGAGCGGATAGGGATATCTTGGTAGTTTCACTTTTAATTTGGTGACGTTAGCTTTTTTAACTTGCAATGTTTGTGTGTATGTATGTATGTTTGACTTTATGTATTTTTGTTTATTCATACAGCCATACATAGAGACACATTATGATTTTGTTTACATTATATTTGTTCCGGTCAAATTTAAAGCTAAATTAGAAACAGTACCTCATATCCTAACGAGTTGATTTTTTGCATGTTGGTTCAATTTCAATGCATTTTTATGGTAAGCATGGCCTGAACCGACATCCAGGAACAGCTCCAGATAAAGGAACTCTTCAACGGTCAACAGCACAGTCACGAAATTTTGTGTACGCATTATATTATGATAGCCGGTTTGAAGTTTTACAAAGACATGGTTGCTGCTCTCCGGGTTGGTTCTTGATTAGGGAACTCCTTAACGGTTAACAGCATATAAACTTAATGTTGTATATGCATTTAATTGTGATAGCCCGTTCTAAGTTTTATCATGACATGGCTACTGCTTAAAAGCATATTTTATAGTGTTTTTATATTAACTTACTTAACCTACTTGGCTAAACATAAATGTTGGTAGGTACTCGGGGTTTTGGATGCTTGTGTTGCTGTGTCCAGAAATATGAGTGGGTTTATTTTTTTTATTGCTAGTATTACGCTATTCAATTTTAGCTATTACTTGCCAAAAAAAATCTCAACATGTTAATGAATACGGATTATCTGCTCACAAAATTGAACAAAATGGCACATTTATCCTTTATCCAAACAATGAGATTTGAACCATAACGTTAAATGGACAGTAGAGCGGCGCGATTAAAATATCCGGTAGCCCGATTTTATTTACGAATCCGCTTTGAAACTGTTTGCCTTTATTGATACAGACGTAACTGGATTTATGAGTGAGCTGAATCAGGACTCCCATTTCAATAACTCTAAACTTAATACTTTCAGGATTTCAAGGCGAGAAGAGTCGTTCTATGTTATCCATACCAATAGCTATATAAAAGTGAAACGTTGTCTGTTTGTTTGTTTGTGGAGCTTTCACGCGATAACGGCTGGACGGACTTTAAAGAAATTTGGAATGGAGATAGCTGGATATACCCTGGAATAAAACATAAGATACTTTTTATCTCGGTTTTTTTAAGTTTCCACGGGAAAACTGGAAAATGTGGATTACTCATTGTAAGGAATGGTTGGCATGGAAACGAAATAACAAGTCTGTCTAAAAACATCAAGAGCAATGCTGCTATACCTACTTTTACATTGGTTTTTAATATCCTAGAACAATATAGGATGCTTTTTTTTCGCAATAAACAGTAGTCCGGGCGGACGAAATCGCAGGCGAGAAAGCTAGTGTTCTATATTTCATTTTGTGACCATTTCTGCAATCTTACTATGTTTGCAACACACCAGTGTAATAGCAGTCAATTACATAATCAAAAAAAAAACGGACACATGCGTCGAGAGGTTTCCATACGATCACACAATATTGAAATATTTACAATGTTATTTTAAGTCCATAGACTTCTTTTACTTTTTTCTGTAATCTACAAGTAAAGTCCTTAGTTAAAGTTTTCTTTAAATTGGGAATTTTGAATTTTAATATATTTTCTTCAATGAACTAAACACTATTTGTTAAAATAAATAATAAAAAAGAAATTGAGACCCTCACAATATTTGATAAATCACACTCACACGATAGATTATTTTTTATTTTCTACTTTGCCCAACAAAAGTGACCCCATATTCAAACTTCATTATAATTATTTACGTCATCTACACTTCCGCGTTGGGTCATAGACATATGTGTACCAATTATCGGATGTGACAGACGGACAGACAGAGTGAGACGAGTGATCCCATAAGGGTCCTGTTTTTCATTTTGTATGTAAGGAACCCATATTTTTTTTAAAAAAGAAGAAGAAGAAATAAGTTTATTTGCTACAATTACAAACATAAATAATTATAAGAAAAAATAAAATAATAAACCTTAAAAGATAATTGCAGCAAAAAAGTTCCAACTCAGCATAATGTTGGTTGTAAAACAACCAACGCTGGTCTTCCGTTGGGGCGAAAATATAAATCGATCGATAGTAATCGATTAGTATTTTCAACAAGGTCAACTTTTACTGTGCCCCTATTTCTAAGCGCTCTAAGATTTTTCCGCGTTAGCTCTACAAAAACACTTGGAGTGTTATGCCGACAAGCCGCGACGAGCGCTACGAACGTCAGCACGCAACTGACGACGCGTGCGTGGCGCGGGCGGCCCAGTGGGCGGCAATTGCGGCGCTCGACTATATTCGGCCTGCACAGTCACTTCGTTGTCTGTCGAGGAGTTATCACTGTCACTCACTTCCGTTAACTTTGATTGTTGGCACACTGCGCTCGTTGTGTCCGGCTCATGACCCCACATCATCGCCGCATTAAGTAAATACATTAAGGCCGATCTAAAATAGAAAATTTTGTAAGAAGCTCAAAAGACAATTGATACAGTTTACTTAAAAGAATTATACGCGTATATTTTTTAAATAATCTTTTAAAGACCTTCATGTTGATAACCCACTTGATAGGTTTTAGTAATTTTTTGTTCCGTCGAAATACAATAAAGCAGCTGTAAGCCACCATTTTAGTTTTTTTGACACTTCATGTATTATCCTAAAGCACTCTCGTGATCAAGACGAATCCAATGATACCTCATAATAATATATCAAAATCCATGAAGCTGTTTAAGATGTAGGACGCGCCTAAGAAACTTACAAACAAACAAACAAACAAACAAACAAACAAACAAACAAACAAACAAACAAACAAACAAACAAACAAACAAACAAACAAACAAACAAACTTACATACAACCCAAACATAACCTAACCTAACTTCAGTCTTCTGCATTTGGGTAAAAAAGAAGTCCTCGAGGTCTTAAAATGAGCAGCAAAACAAGAATATAGCATTTTTAAAATTCATGTCTGACTGTCTGTTCGCGTATCACGTAAAAACAGATAGCTTACGTTTGGACTTAAATACTGGTGTTATTGGTATCTCAATCCGATGAGTAGAAGCCGAAAAATCGATAAAAACGATTGTCAAGCAAGCGGATATGTATACTATTGGTCCCAGAAAACTGACCACGTAACAAAGCCGCGAGCACATCAAGTAAAATGAATGTATAGCGACTTGTATCTGAGTACGGAACAGCCATCCGCTTATCTTTTAAAACCAAGATCCAATCATCGACTAGATATAACTAAATACACCCTCTATGAACTAAAATCTGTTTTTCTGGTGAACCCCTTTCGAACTCTGAAGATATTCCAATCCTCAAGGGCCAGTCCTCGGATCGATCCTTCTGTATAGTTACTTTATTTTGAATTCATTAAAACAGCGCAATCGAGAGGAATTTGATGCTTGTTTTGTATTTTACTGAAATCCATACCAATATACGAGTACAAAAGTGAAACGTTATCTGTTTGTTTGTTTGTATATTTGGGGAGCTTTCACGCGATAACGGCTTGACGGATTTTGATCAAATTGTAAGGAATGGAGATACCTTATACCCTGGAATATACACAGGATATTAGTTATTTTAGAAAATGGTAAGTTTTCATAGGAAAACTGGCATATGTTGATTACTCGCTGTAAGGAATAGTTGCCATGGAAACGAAATACGAGTAATAACAAGTATGTCAAAATACATCAAGAGCATTTGTGCTTTACTTTTACATTGGTTTTTAATAACCTAGAAGAACATAGTTTTTATTTCGCGATAATCTGTAGTCCACGTGGACGAAGTCACGGCCGAATGCTAGTCCTTCTTATTTATTGCTCCTTTTGAAAAGACCGACAGATCAAACGCTGCAGAACATTTCTAGTCGGCAATGGTACAGCAGCGTACCTACGTCAGCATGTAATTGTAGTGGTATTGCCCCATTTGTTTCAGTGCTGAAAATAATAATACGGCAAAGAAAAATCTGATGAGCTGCCGAAATGAAGTGAAGCCTTAAATCTCATTTTAGGGCAAATATAATGAGATCGTAAAAAAAGATTTGTTCAAAATATCCCGTACCTCATTTTAGTGGAACGCAAAAATAATGAAGACAAAATCTGCAGCGGCTTTGTGTCGCAGGGTAGTTACAAAAGCAAGATCTGTAGTGTAATCCTTTTTATTTTATTGGTACAAATCAACACCACAGAAATCCTAATAATAAATAATATTAGGACCTATGCACGCGGCTTATTTTATAAGCGCCCTGACGACTTCCGTCACAGTCAATTAGCTCAGAATGTACTGGACCGATAAGTTGTAATTCGGTACACATATGAATTTCTGTCTAGGAGGGTCTCCATTTATTGCCACTTTTTTTAAAACCATTGTTCTACATGTCATCCAACAAACTTTATACTCCATCACTCTGTAATCAGTCAATGATGATGTTGATTATGGAATCCTCCCAGAGAGCACTATCAATCTGGTAAAACTTTTGGCACGAGTTTGTGACCCTTCGTCGCTGTACCATTTCATTTTCTAATACCATCAAAATCTAATTACAAATAACGAGATTAATAACCCCCGACACCTGTCTTCTCACATACACACACTCTCCTACAACCTTTACGCTGTTCACACACTCACCTAATTATGAGCGTGTTTATTCCACATCGTTTGTCATCCGCCTAATCCAGCGTTGGTCGCACCTGCGCTCAGAACGGATAAGTCAAAAATAATACCAGCGTAACAGGGTTACGGACGTTATATGTGGAGGAAGCTTGAGAAATGCTGTGAAAGGAAGGTGAGAAGGATTCAAGAACTCTGATTTTGATAAAAATTTGACTGCGAGTATACATTACAACGGAAAATGAAAATATATTATGAGGAAATAGGCAAGTTTTTTTTTCACTGAGGAAATTCAGTAATAAACCTCCTAACCTCTGAAATTTCAATATTAGATTATACATGTTAATGTTAATATTATAGTCTAAAGTTTGCAAGTATTAAAGTAAAGTAAAATGTGTTAGTATTTATGAAACATTAAAATTTATATAAATGCTAGCTGCGCCCCGCGGTTTTACCCGCGTTCACAGGAACTGTGCATTTTCCGAGATAAAAAGTAGCCTGTGTATAGGGTATAAGCTACCTCCATACAAATTATACACACACAGACTTTCATACATACAAACTTTCGCCTTTTATAATATTGGTGTGATTATTTTTGCGGGCGGTCAGCTCGTATTCAATAATTTGGTTCGCAGTCGGGTTTTTTGTATTTTATAATATTTTTTACTTGTCTATTCATAATATAAGGGCTCAATACATTGCTAAAAGTTTGCACCTATTTTTGTTCTCTTTTCTATTCGTGGCCGTTATCTCTTAAGCTTTCCGTTTGACAGTTTTCGTTTCAAGTGTAAAACTAACCACACAACCCTCAGTGCATGGAAGCTACCAGAGGGCCTTGCCCTCAGTATACCCTTATCACTGTTGATGTACCCCAAGGCGTATGCCCACGATATGAATATAATACTTGGCCACCCGAGGGACTCGTGATTTTGAGGCAGAGGGGCATGATAGTAGGTACTGAAAGGAACTACTTGGTCTTTAGTTATGGTGTACAGATGTTTATGTTCTTAGTATAGAGAGTAGGGACCTTTATCAATGTAAAATACTTTGTTTTTGACCAGCAATGCTTTTTTAAATTTAAGCTTATTTGATCGATATAAATATACCGATTTTTGATCGACTTTCAATAGGAGGATATTCTCTATTGAGTGGTATAATTTGTGGGTTATGTAACCGATTAGGATGATTATTATATAAAATAGCAGATCTTCAGAATGGTGTAATAACCTTTTTATGAAAATTTACGGACGTCATACGGGTATGTGGAGGAAGCTTGAGAAATGCTGCTAAAGGAAGCTGAGAAGGATTTAAGAACTCAGATTTTGATACTGCGGTACTGGTCTGCGAGTAAACAGTAAAACGGTAATTCAAAACATATAGTGCAGTACATATTGTTTTTAAATTCGTGGTCATGTGAGCCTGGAATTTCAACCTCAAACCCAAACTGGACCAGCTTGGTGGAACTGGATTATGGCCCATTATCTCCCCCCCCCCCCCCTCTCATTGAGCGGTTTATGTCCTAGCAGTGGGAAACACTAAGGACAAATTTATTTACTACAAGATGTGCCCCGCGGTGATGATAATATGTGCTATTTCAGGACCTAAAGTATGTACATACCTACCACATTTCATCAAAATCTTTTGATCCGTTTCAGCGTAAAGGCCGGACAAACATACACACACGCTCACTCACTCACAAACTTTCACATTTATAATATTAGACTTCAAAAAGTAAGTAATACCTGATCAAGAATGTTTTTAGCCGACTGAGCGGAGGAGGGTATTGTGTTTATCAGCCTATGTATGTATGTCTGTTCCTTTATGGCACTGTATACGAGTAGACTAAATGCGTAGAGCAACTTTGATGATTCTTACTTCAATTGATTTATCCTATTCTTGCGAGTATATCTAAAGACGTTACATTAATCAAAACTGGCCAGACGAAAATTTGTGAAAAAGAAAATAGTAAGTGGGATATCATTGAATAGGTATTTATCTGTTTAATTGTATTATTTTGTTATTTTTTTTAACCAATTTGGATTAATATTTTATGTTTTAAAGAGCAGATCTTAAGAATGGTCTCGTAATTTTTTTTATCAAAATCTATTAACTATGTATTTAAATACAAAAAAAAATACTAAATCGCTCGCTAAATTTACCGTTAAAACCGGTTTCGCAGTAAGTGAACAAAAGTTTTCGGCTGCGATCAAGCTTTGTTTCTAGGTTTTTTGCTAATTTGTATTCCTTTTTAATTGTAATTGGATCAATTATGGACGTTAATTTATGGCCAGAAATGTGTGTATCAATAATTGATCAGGGAGCTTGTTCGCTTTGGCATACAATTTTCTTCCAGAAAACTTGTGACACCATAACGACAATTGCCGAACGATTCCACGAAGATATCTTATCGCGGGGCGTTACGTTCGTGAATGGTCATAGCCCAGCTATCGTGAAACCACCCTTGTAAGTAAATGTAAATTAACCACATGTAACCAGCTAGAATTAAGATTCAAATTCTAAAGAGAAGTATTCCTAACTTCTTATTCTAAAAGTAAACCAATCGAACCTTAGAGAACTGAACCGCACTTCCACCAAAGCAATTCACCGACCTCACGTATTACTTAAAAGTAACAATTATTCCTAAAAGATTCCCAACGTAAGATCCAAAGTACACTTGAAGGGCGCTCGAGACAAAAAGAGATCGTTCACACGGATAATGGGACGGATTCTTTGAGGAAAGCTGCCATTTTCCGTTGAAACAATGAGTTAATGTGCCTTTTAAGTATCGACGAATTTCGGCCATTTTGTTCAAGGTCAATTGACTCGGCGCTTTTTGTTCCCTTTATTTTTTGTTAAGGCTTATGGCTAATCCACTGTGGCCTTGACAGTTGAATTTTCCCTTATTCCTCCTTCCATTGTTATGTGAAAATGAGCTTACATCAGGGTCACGGCAAAAACTAAATGTTCGGACGTGCACTGCAGGACATTAGTGCTATAAGTAAGTTATGATCCTTATAAGCATCAAGTCACTTGACTCACTCGTCATTTTGTTATAATATAAAAAGTTCGTGTGATGGATAAACAATTAATAACATTGCAATTTCAAAATGGCGCGGCGTCATGACAGCAATAACCACTGCAACCACCACCACCAGTCTTGCTATTTATTAGACAAGCTAGCTAAATCTTTATTTCGAACTAACGATCAAAGGCAGGTTTCTAAAATATCCCAAGAGTTATTTGTTTCATTTTGGTTGTTTTAAAATAGCAACAAAACATAACCTCAACACTGATATTCCAAGATGGCGTCGCGGCTCCAATAACCACTGACGGCTATCAGGTTATTTATTAGACAGGCTAGGTCCCAAGTCTTTATTTATTGTTGCTCTATTAAATTGAAACTGGCAGAGCTCTATTCACGATGGTAGTGTAGAGATTACATGGGTTTTAGGGTACATTGTCTAAACTTTAGGTCCTAAAACATAAATAACAATATAGATACTGTTATGAGGACCTTAAATTTCATGTTAGGGTATTTAGCATAAACAATCAGAAACTTTAGAGTATAAAGTAGTAAATGTTTCTATAATTCGTGTTGTTTTCAAACTTGCCATATTATTAGGTAAAATCAATTAAGCGAATTAAAAAATAACAGCAAAAGTGCAGAATTTTCTGACATCAAACGCAATTATGATTACTCAACATCAAATAACAAAAATCCTACTGAAATCGGTTTATCGTTCGGGACCTACTACGCCATAGACAAACACATAGCAGCGAGTATAGCCTTCATACTAATAATACCCTTTTTTAGGTAAAAAAGAAATGAGTAACGTCAGCGCATATTAATATACTTACTCACAGTACAATTATTTATTGATGGTGAATCACTGTTATGTGACAACAGCTCACAGCTATATCACAACAGTTCATAGCTATGTGTTCCGGCGCACCACTAATTTCCTATCTCTAACTTTGACGGCTGACTGACAGCTGTCATCTTGGATGACGCCCGCGCATTCTATTATTCTTGATGGCGAAATTGTAGCAAACCTGCACAAGCCATTTTAAAAATAAGTTGAAGTTATTATTCGTGGAAGCAACAAGTACGTGGAGCGCGATTACAATAATACGAAAAAAAAACCTCAATGTGTGAATAGTGATAATTTTAGTAATAATTTGGAGTCAAATTCTATATATAAACAAAAACATACAACCCAAACATCCAGAACTGTTCACTATGTAATGTAACGAAAGCTCCTTATCATCATCATCATCATCAAGCTGAAGACTTTTACAACTGTACCAATGTTCAGGGATACCCAATGCCCATTTCTCTCTGACAGATCGTTACACGAGAACATGCATCTAGCTACTCCCTGCAACACTCGCCCGCAGTGCAATTCCGTATATTGGTTTCAATCAGATTTTCATTATCACTATCACTAATGCGTTGCGATAGAGTCGAAATTGCTATGAAAAAACTGTCAATCTGATTGAAACCAAGATACAGAATTGCACTGCAGGTCTACAGTCCAACCTCCAAAAATCATAGATCAATAATAACAGCTCAAAGTTACGTTACAGAAGCTCACAACTGTTACAATAGCACACAGCTACTTGATAGCAGCTCATTATTCCTTACCAACAGAGCGCAGCCATCTTACAAGTAACATACATTTTTGTTTCAACTACGCACGTTTTCACCCCTACAAATCAGAGTCCAACAATATCGTATGTTTTAATGGCGTTAACACGATTTAATTCCGGCTAAAGCACTTTTATTCTTACATCATTACAAAGTAAATGTAACAGCCTGATGGCGGACGTGCACTATTTTTTTACGATCCAGCCCTTAAATGGTGCGGAAGGATAAAACCGTACGGTCGTAAAATAGTGTTTTTGGATTGTGTTTTATTCGTTTTATTGTATTTCGCTCGTGCGGCATTAGATTTACAATGTGCTGTTCGAGTGTTTTCTAGTTTTATGGGCTTTGACGAAAGAGCTGTCCCCGACTATGGAGGATTATGTGTTTGGGTTGTATGTATGTTTGTTTGTACGTTTCTTAGGTTTCTAAACAGCTTGATGCATTTTGATAAATGAGGTATCATTGGATTTTTCTTGATCACGAGAGTGTTATAGGATATATGAAGTGTCAAGAAAACTAATAGTGCGGTTTACAGCTTGCAGCCATATTGTAGTTCCGACGGAACAAAAAATTACCAAACCCTATCGAGTGAGGTACCAACATTAAGATCTTTAAAAAACCAGTCCAAATATATATGTTTCTTATACCTAAAGTAGCATTTGTCTCACAAGCTTCTTACAACATTTTCAATGTTATATTATTCAAGTTATGTAAGTACCTACTGTATTCCAATGTTGATTGAAACTATTAAAGTAAAGTAAAATATGTAAATTAATAAGAAACATACGGTTTTAGTGTTAAAGTTTTCGTGAACCTGATACATAATTTAAAATATCAATACCGGCTATGACTCACGTGTGTATTGTCGAAACCTAAGTCGATGTTTTCGACAATACACACGTGAGTCATAGCCGGTATTGATATTTTAAAGAAACATACAATTTATATAACATGCTAGTTTTCCCGCCCGCGACTTCGTACGCGCAGACTACTTTTTATCGCGAAAAAAAGCATCCCATTTTCTTCTAGGATATTAATAAAAACCAATGTAAAAGTAGGTATAGCTCTTGATGTTTTTTGACAGACTTGTTATTTCGTTTCCATGGCAACCACAGACCTTTCTGTGAATACAACCGTTCCTTACAGTGAGTAATCAAAATTTTCAAGTTTTCCCACGGAAACTTTCAATTTTCCGGGATAAAAAGTATCCTATGTTTTATTCTAGCTTATAAGCTGTCTCCATTCTAAATTTCATCACGTTACCGCGTTATCGCGTGAAAGCTCCCCAAACAAACAAACAAACAGACAAAGTTTCACTTTTATATATTGGTATGGATTTTTATTTTTGCGGGCGATCAGTTCGCATTGCGTCCGTCTGCTATTGCAGCTGAAAATGAAAAACCCGTCATATCACGTCAATTGTTTAAAATTGTAGGACATAGTTCGCAGTCGGGTATTTTATTTTGTTTTTAATAATGTTTACTTGTATATTTAGATGCATGTTTCAATGGCAGTTCTTAGAAGGTTGATGTTCTCAAATATTTAACAGTAACATGTCCCTCCCTCCCAAAAAATACCACTACAAAATGTAGGTGCCATACCATAATGGTTGACTTCATAAGAAATAATTGGTATTAAGGTGAAGTTTTCTCACTTCTCACAGAATTTATTATGAAATTAGTATCATTGTATAAAAAACACACATTATCTAGTCTAGATAGACTAGACTAGACAAGATAATGTGTGTTTTTTATACTTAAATAAAATAATTCAGAAAATGCAACAAAAAACAAATTATAATCAAAGATTACCCTCATCTATTCATAGATTGAAAGAAAATAGTATTCCAATATTATGATCTCATTATTACTATATATTAAGCCTTAGAGTTATGAAATGAGTACCATAGTATAAAGAATACACAATATTATCTATGGTCTGTCGAAAAAAAAAAGATTAGTAAGTAACAATAATTCAGTAGATAGCAAACGATAGCAAATAAACATCAAATATTACCCTAATCTTTTCATAGATTGGGAGAAAAATATACCAAAGGAAAGGGCTATTTATTATTAAGAACCAACATTGGAAGGATATGTTTTGAGTTTAGCTGTAATTTTCCCACAAATATATAAAAATCTATTTCAAAATCTTAGGATTTACTTCTCACCTCTCCTGCTTAACTTGCTCGGGGCCGAAAGGAACTAAAATTTGGTCCAACTTCGAGGTAAAGAGAAGAGGTCGTAGCTCCCAAACGAATGGACCGATTTTGATGTGTTTTTTTATGTTTGAAAGCTGATGTGATCGGGATGATTCTTAGAAATGGGGAAGGGGGTCTGGGGTTATGTAGGTACATTTTTAATTTGTGCTTGTGCATAACAGGTTTTTTTTCTCGTATAATCATAATCGGCTGTATTTAACTTTATTTAATTTAACTTTAGATCAAAGCTACAGTTTAAACCGTTTAATTTTTATTTTTTTAAAGAATCCATTTAAATCACGGACGGGACTCGAACCGTCACAATCATGCCTCTGCCACTGCGCTGCGTAGCTTATATACTCTTTGTGCGTGGCGGCATATGCTTCTACTAGTGCAGCCATCGTGACATCTTGACATCTACAATGCTATCCAAATTTTCAGTTACTAAATCTGCCTTGCGGGAGCGGTAATGCCATCTATTGTGAACTGGTAGAACGGAACTGTGAACTGGTTGTGGTGTTAGAACTGGCAAAAGATTTGTTCTTTGCAGAGACATAGATAATGTGGGTTCAAAACCCGTCCGTGACTCAAAATATATTTTGCTTTAGAAAAATTATTAGTCCTACATATTTTTGCTAAGCAAGTGTTTATGCTGAAATAATATAACATTTGAATTCTGTTTCTAAATCAAGACAGTACTGTGCTTGAACCAATTTGATTTACAAACTCCCGTTCCGAAAGAAGCCACAACAATTCAATTTTCTCTCGGATTGCGGTCGCGAGGTCCAAGGAAGCAGCCATGGTGCCAGAGCATAATTTTATTGCTCTTTTATGCTAAGCATGTCCATGCTCAGATGTTGTCGAGCTTTATGGCATTTTGTTCCATTCTGTGTAATACTTTTGCTGACCCGTCTGTCATTTAAGGATTAAACTTATTCATGTTTGGGTCCAAGAAGGCCTTTCTACGGTTAATGGCGATGTTAACATATTTGAGATATAAGATCTCAGATCAGTTCTAATGGAGTCGCATGAACTAGACAATTTTTTATCTCAAACAAGGGTCCTACGCTCCGTTTATGGTTCTACGAGCTATGTTGCCCGCCCACTGTGCATTCCTACTTAAATTTGCTAGCTTCTGTACAGTTTTTCATTTGTAGGTGTTACAGTCTTGCTTAATTTGAAAAGCAACTCTGTAGCATTTCATTCCTAAATTTATAAGTAAAAAAGCTTGATTTTCAAATAAACAGCTTGATAATAGCTTGATTATTCATATACATGTTTTTCATTGCTCGAAGCAGGCGTTGAGCTCTGGGGACCATATGGGGCGGACCACATTTAAAAAAAAATACACTGAATTTGTATTAGGGGTGTTAATATGACGTACAAAAAAGCTTGATTTTCAAAAAAACATTTATTCATATACATGTTTTTCATTGCTCGAAGCAGTGCCCAACGCCCCATTGCGGCGTTGGGGCGTTGGGCTCTGGGGCCCATATGGGGCGGTGCAAATTAAAAAAAAAAAACTGAATTTGTATTAGGGGTGTTTATATGACGTACAAGTATTTAGATCTATATTATTATGATTATTTAATTGATTTTATTAATTTAAAAATGTGAGCACTAAAAATAAAAGATACCGCGAACCGCGATGCCTGAAAACCAAGCTCTTTAGCTAATGAAATGAAAAATGATAAATTATTTTATTGCCACTATCATAACAATCCATACAAATCCAATCTTGGACCTTATGTACATAATAATCCATTTCAATGCGTTTTGCCCACCATGACTTCCGGAGCCGAAATATGGACGCTCACTAAGGAGACAGTGTATCGAATGCTAGTTGCACAGAGAACCATGGAGCGAGAGAACCATAAGCCTCAAAGACCGAGTCCGAAATACGGAAATCCGACGAAGGATCAAATTCCCAGACGTTGGAGACCGTATTATTAGATTCAAGTGGCGTTGGGCAGGACAATTGGCGGGGCGTGCTGATGGCAAGTGGAGTAGAGCCCTCACGGAATGGTTGCCGAGGGAAAATAAAAGAAGAGTTGGTAGACCACCTGCCAGATGGGTCAGAGACATTGAGGCGGTCAAAGAAAAGACTTGAATGAGGTCGGCACATTCCAAAGATGAATGGCACAAGGAAGAGGAGGCTTGTACCCAGCAGTAGGTGAAAACAAGCTGACGATGATGATGATGATGATGAGCGATAACGGATTAATTTAAAATCATTAAATAAACGAAATTGTATACAGTAGCCATGTCATGGTGAAACTTAGAACGAGCTATCACAATTAAATGCGTATACAACATTTCTTGTACGTGTTGTTAATCTTTGAGGTGTTTCCTAGTCAGGACCCAACACTGAGTGCATGTCATGGTAAAACTAAAAATCGAATGTCATTATAAAATGCATAGACAACATTTCGAGCCTGTGTTGTTGACCGTTGAAAAGTTCCTTTATCTGGAGTTAATCCTGGATGTCGATTCAGGTCATGCTTACCATATAAATGTTAAGTCATCGGAATTGAACTAACATGAAAAAATTCAACTCCGAGGAAGTGGTTCTGATTCAGCTTACAAAATTTGAACATTGCAAGTTAAACTAAAGCTCTTAAAATATATGTACGTTTTTGAAGATCCAAAAGCCAATAACTATTAACCCAAGTACCGTAAATAGTCACTTACGATGTAGGGTAGGTTACTCCGAACTCGTACTATCATTGTAAGTTAATTTATCAATATTGCGTAACAGACATGAGAAAAAAGAGCAGGTGGAACTGTGTCGGGGCGCACGGCCGTTTATTTGTCGTGAAACGTCTATTTACGCCACGTGCTATTTTTACAACAACACCCCTACGCTTCCCTACGCCCCCGTTACCCGCTACGTTTCCCTTTTCCTATACGCTTCCCTATCTAAATCAACAGTTATACCTAATTAATTACTGATTTTTCTCTGTGCGTCCTGCCCTCTCCCTCTGTCTTTTGACAAAAATTAAATATATCATCATCGAGCTGATTATATAAGTTAAATAAAACCGTTAAAAAAAACATTTACTAGATTTAACCCACACAAGACTTGAGTCTTGTAACCAAGGCAAGCTAAAAAAATACCCTAAAATTGGATCTCTGAAACTCAATAGTTACAGAGTTATAAAAGCGAGATGATTTAGATCTGTCTGTGGCATCGTAGCTTCCAAATTAATGGATTGATTTTGATGCGGTTTCTTCTGTTTGAAAGCTGTTGTGATCGGGATGCTTCTTAGATATGGGGATACACCTACATAACCCCAGACCCCCGTCTGGGGTTATGTAGGTTATGTAGGGGAGAAGTCAGGGTTTATATATTTTTTGTGCTTGTTAGTCCTGGTGTGATTTTGTAGACGTTTCACGTCAAAAACGTAATAAGAACTAATTGGCTTCACATATACCTATATAATTTCATTTCAAAGAGTTCAAACAATCTTTACAATCCATTGAATTAACATAAACACACGACATGCCATAATACCATAACAGCGAAAGTTCATCCCGAAATGAGGACACATAAATAGCCTAAAGCTCATCTCAATATCAATAAAGGTAGGCGCTTTCTTCCGAGTGGTCGCGTTATAGACCCGACTGCGGGCGGCTGCATAAAATCGTAATAACATTATACGAACGGTTTTGGCCACAGGCCTAATATCCGAACCTTAGGGCACTGGGACAATTAATTTTTTACTTGTTGAAGGGCGGGGGCACACGCTTGTTTCTGTCGGGTTGATTGATGTATGAAAATGTGCGTTTTTCCTTTATTGGCCGACGCCGGTGATGGCACGGCAGCCAGAATAGACTTTAATCGTAGATTGTCTGTAGATTGTATGTAAATGTATGGAAATACATTGGTTACGGTGATTTTCCACCAGCCTGCTACCGGCGGATATGGATTTTGCAGATATCTACATTTCAGATTATACAAGGAGTAACTGAATAGCCTTATAAGTACGCTGCAGGTTTGTTTCGATAAAGCATGTAAATGCGTTAATTAAAAAAATCCCATACAAAAAAAAAAAAAAATGCGACTACCCTACCCTAACTGGTTGTTTACTATTGTTACGAGCTGGGGTTCGGATAAAATTAATGTACGCTAATAACACCAAAAATTAACACCTTTATTCGAAAAACCACAAAAAGAAATTAATCCAACAAATAACGCTCAAACACTCTTTAACTTGACTGTACACTCTTATCAATTATCACAGAATACTTGCTTCGAATCGCTATGATCGTTTCGTTTCGTCAGCCAAATCAGTAATGTCCCAGGCAGTCGATGCGCGCTCTATTTATACCGCGACGGGTGTTTCGAGAAGGTACTCGTTACTACTCGTATGTACTAACAGTAGTCGGTAGGTATTTGAACTTTCAAGGTCGGCGGCGCCTTTGAGTTGCCGCGCCGCGCCGCGCCTGTAGGTACTTAAGGCCGGCGGCACCTTTGATGTCGCCGCGCCCGTAGGTATATACCTACCGCGCGCTCTGGAAACTTTTGTAGGTACCTACGCTCTACTAGTGTGTTCCAGAATGTTCCTTTAAATGTAGGTATTGCGTCATTTTAGTACCTACTGTTTTTCTAAGAATCGACCGGCGTAACACTATCTATCTGGTGACCTGTATGTACTAAATATTTTTGAAACCTATATCAGGCACCAGCTCCTCACATAGGAAGGTTTATTTTGTTACTCTTGTCTAATCGCAATTAATGTGTAAGTAATTAACCTTTTGTAAGGAAAATAAATAAATATTTGATATGTTTTATTACGTCGCACAAAAATTATGTACATTCATCTGCGGATTCAGGTTGCTAGGCCTCTCCTCGCTTGTAAAGTATTGGTGGTAAGACCCGTTGAGACCTTAAAACTAATCACAAATAACATGATTATCACTTTTTACAAAATATTATTCGTAAATACTGAATTAGTAGTCTCTGCCGTGCAAATTTTCACTTCTGACATTTGACTGACTACCTACTGCGCAGTAGACTCCCGATGCGCACTTTGACGAGCTTTGTCAACTTGACAAATTCAAGGTAAAGGTTCTGTGCCACTAAATGTGTTCAGATGACAAAAAAAAGAACTAATGTGGCCACATACTTCACTGTCAATATCTTGTCAATATCGTAAGGATAGTGGCGCCCCGCTCAACTGAACAGATAAGTTGGTGGCACTTTATTGATTTTTCCCAGTTGACCTACTACGTAGAATTATTATTAATTATGTGCTGCTAGGGTTTGAAGAACACTGTACCAATGCAATGATCTTAATAAGTAAATTCACGAATGAAAATCTTTGAAAACTCAAAAGTCGCTGAACTAACGTTATTCTGCATAACACGTGGAATTCTCCACCCCGGTATTTAATAGGTTATTATGTTACGAGTACATTCTGTACATAGAAAAAGATATACAGAAACACAAAAACAGACAGCAAAGAGATAATATACAGAATGTACTATATATATATATAAGATAAATCTCTCCAATCTCCATAATTCGTAGTGACTTTGAGCTTATAAATCAGGCCAATAGTTAGTGCCCCACGTTGCAGTATCGTAAGTCATTACTATTAAGTCAAGTCATATCTTAATAGTAATAACATTCAGTCGTTAAGCAATGTCAGCGGACCTCGGGCGGCTTGAAAATTTTTGACATAAGAGGCCAGCACTACCTCATACGACAAACAAACAAACATTTATAACACTGCTTGACTAACTAGAAACTGTTCAGTAACGCCCTGAAAGATATTATATTTGAAACTGGACTGGAAAGGAACAAAAATTGCGATAAATCTCACACCTGCGATTCGCCGATGATATTGTCCTTATGGCGGAGTCGCTGCAGGATGTCTAACGATTACTGACCGACCTAGCTGACGCCTCCCGACGTATTGGTCTCGAAATAAACATTCTCAAAACCTAGGTTATAAATGTTGTCCCCCTTGAAGCTGTTCTGGAATATGTTTACCTCGGGCAGACTATGCAGTTGGGTAGGAGCCGATAAGAGGATTCAGCTGGGGTGGTCAGCATTTGGTAAACTACATCAGGACTTCTCGTCGGCCATACCACAGTGCTTAAAGACGAAACGTGTGTCCTATCAATTATGACATACGGAACCGAAACTTAGACGCTCAAATTCAGGTTGGTACACAATAATATAAGACAAAATAATGAGGTGTTCCGCCATAGAACCTAGGTGAACGACATAGATCAAAGAATTACCAAGCTGAAGTATGTAGCAATGGGCCGGTCAGTCACATATTAACTCGAAGGGCCTATAACCGTTTGGGTAAACGAGTACTGGAGTGGAGACCGCGTTTAGGCAAACATACTGTATGGCAGCGGCTGGATGAGGAGAGCCGACGATCCGGCTCAGTGGCGTTCATTAGGAGAGGCCTACGCCCATTAGTGCACTAGTATTGTAGGCTGATGATGTTGATGATTTACTTAGTCTTGAGTCTGTAAACTCTGAAGATTTTTTGATGAGAAAATATTACACAGCTTCCAGAGCCCTCCCCAGCCGAATACTTAACAAGAGTTTAGAAAAATGCTTTATCAATTTAAGTAAGGCCATCTACGATATTGCTACCTGATAAAACTTCCGCGTCTTATTCCCTCCGTTGCCGTCCAATAACAATGAACGGTATAGGTACCTACTTGCAGATGTCGTCGGATATTATATATCTAGTTGCGCCCCGTAGCTTTGCCCGCGTGCAATCTTTGCCACCCCGTTTCACCCGCTTAGGGATTGAATTTCAAAAAACCCTACTTATTGCAAGGAATACCTTTTAATATATCGTTCGTAGTTTACTTTTTGCAGTAGAGTAGAAACTCTGAAAAATATTTGATTTTTATACAAATTTAGATAATAACCTTATTTTTGGCGTGTTAATTATGTAAATATTTTTACCTGAAAGTTACTAACTATCTTAATTTCAGTCCTAGATGAGTCTTTTTTACCAGACTCGGCAATGCAAAGGCTGGATAATATGTTTATCATCCCATCTAGGTATGTCTGTTCTTTTGTGTGATTTTATCGAAAAAGCCGTTCC
Source organism: Alsophila aescularia (assembly GCA_946251855.1). Classification (NCBI taxonomy): domain Eukaryota; kingdom Metazoa; phylum Arthropoda; class Insecta; order Lepidoptera; family Geometridae; genus Alsophila; species Alsophila aescularia. The sequence goes on from OX276373.1 coordinate 12,379,801, forward strand.
GTACAAAATGTATGAGAAAAACAAAAAACAGAAGTTTTTTTCCGATGTATTAATAGTTATTATCCTGTTCGGGCAGAGACAAACCCAAAAAAACAAAGATCATAAAAATCTGTACAGCCGTTCTTGAGTTATAAATAGTGTAACTAACATGACTTTATATAACAAACATAGAAACCTAAAAACTAAGTACAATAGTGATACCTACGATAACATGAGAGCTATCTGCCTACACTCCGAAGTTTGGCGGAATATTGTTTCAATTTGCTATGTAATTAATGCTGATGAATAAATTAATAAAAAAATCTCATAAAGTAACATTAATGAATAGTACGAGTATGAACGAGGAGCGTTGACTTTTGATGAAGGTTTAAAAAAGATCATATTCATTAAATTTAATCATTTAGTTGTTGGTTCTGAGTAATGTAGACATATGAGACAATAACAATGTCTCATGGTGACGAGACGAGACATTTCTATTTATTTTAGGCCTAGTAATTTCAGCTAGTTTGGTACGAATAATGTCTTCTTAATATCTCTAGGTATATCTACGTATCCTACCTTCAAGTACGAGTTTCAGTTTTTCGTACCCAAACTTATCAAAAACATGTCACGAAAAAATCAAAGCGCTCACTTCCTCTCAAACTTACAAAACATTATCTTATTTCACGGTGAATTTCCAAAAATAATTATGTCCCAAAAGGAAACTTTTTTAATGACACAGAATGAGAGTCCCCATAAAAGTCCGCTCTGTAATTCCATCACCGTCGTGTGCAAACTTTATATTTTTAATTAAAAAATTCTAATTAAAATATCCCGTGTCAAGTCTGTGATCTCAATTTTTAGGACGGTATTATTAGGTACGGAGTTATTTTTACACTTTCTTTGGGGACTTTTTAGGGACGTCTCTGCGTAAGGGAAAGTTTTTATGTTATGAAATCTGTAGGAGAAAAGTGTTATTGAATCATTCTGCCGTCTCAGTTGTATTTAGTCCAACGCAGAGTATATTTTACCACGATTTTGTTAAGTCATTTTCTTGTTTGTCTGTCTGTCTGTCGTTCCGAGTGGAACCTCACAACTTAAATTTCGAGCACTTTCCGATTAGCTATCCGGCTGAAACTTTCAGGGTAGCTCAAAAATCGATAAAAAGAGCATTAAAATAATAATTTTATGACTAGTTTATAATTATATTTTATTTCATTAGTTTTTTGGTACCTAAGTAGTTTTTTATAAATAGAATTTCTTCAACATCATCATCATCAGCCTATATTCGTCCACTGCATAGACATAGGCTCCTCTTTGTGATCGCCACTGAACACACTGAGCGTACACTTATATAGAATTTATAATGTCATATTTCATACCGATGGGGTAAAGAGTTTTTAAGTGGAGACCATTTGTAGGCAAACGTAGTGAAGGGCACCCTCCGATTTTAGATGAGCAACTGAAAAAAGTAGCTGGTAGCAATTAAATGAGAAAAGCAGAAAATCAGGCTCAGTGATCTAATGCTGGCTGATGATTATGATGATAATGAGAATGATTTAAGTTGATTATGCTGGAAAATATCTTTAAAGGGAAAGTTTGCGAGTTTAGGTGTTTATTCCAAGGGAATAAAACTCAATCATTTGAAATTGGTTCTCAAAGGTCGGGAAATACTATAAATTTCCAAATATTGGCGTATCTTTGCATTTAACGCGGTTTATGCTAAAGTAATACTTATATTCTGTGGTACTATGATGGATAACTTTTGCGAAATACAAAAATTGAATTATTATTGTGGGAAATAGAAATGACCACGCGTGCGAAGCCGCGGGCACAGCTAGTTTTGATATATGTTTTTAAGCAGACTGATGTTATTTTGTATTTTCCAATTTTTATATTGCTGCGGCCACACTATCGAGATAACGCGAAGATGTGCTGTGTCGCAACAAGTCTGGCCAAGCAATACCCCGAAACATCGCCGATGACCGTACACGATGTTTTTATCGCGACAACGCGACACGAATTATCGCGCTTTAATGTAGCCCCAGCATAAGAAAAACATAATTATACTATGTTATTAGATTATGTGCCCACGGGTTTGCCCACGTGGTCATTTCTCTGGGTTATCTATAATATCTCATTCACACTTTGGGTTATTCCAGTATCTAAATACCAATATACGAAATTAGGTCTAAATACCCCCAGCCTTCTATACATATACCTAATAAAACAATAAGAACAAAAAAGTCTGTACAAATAAGAATATTTAAAAAAAAGGTACTTAAAATAAGCTACTGAACAAGAAAATTTCATTGTTTTGAATCGTGTTTGTTTGTTTATTTGTCTATATGTTTGTTCGCGTCACGTAAATACTACTCGACCGATTGCGATGCGGTTTTCATTGTTGTTTAACTTAGGGTTTGACTTAAAAACTGGAGTTCTTGGTATATTAATCCGAGGATTAGGTGCCGTGCAATCGGTAAAAAACTATTTGACGGCTGAATGAATTTTTGAAGAAATGTAGTATATTGTACTCTATAGGTACTCTTGGTCCTGGAATAATACGACGTATAGGCTAATTTAAAATGAAATGACCACGCGGGAAAAAAAACAGCGGGCACAGCTTTTAAAAAAAAAACAATGATTGCTAGGCTTCTATTAATCAGATTGAGATGTTTGTTTGTCCTAAGACGTAGTGCTGGCCTCTGGTGTCAGAGTTTATCAGGCCGCCCGAGGGCTTCTGACATGGCTTAACGACTGTTAATTGCACTTTTAATTGCTATTAACCAATAATAGCCCTCCGAAGCATGGAGAGATGGAAACCGCACATAATTTGGAAAAGTTATTGGTTTGGAGCCTAAGATCGAATCCGGTATCGTTGGATTCTAAGTTGTCATTTCGAGCCGTCAGGCTACCATCGAATTGAGATATGAACACCAGATTTTATTTAAAAACCTAAGCTAACTAACATTAAAAATTCAATCAGTCCATAATACGAGTAAGTTACGTGATGCGCAAACAAATATTGACAGAAAGACGCGATTTAAAAAAGGGGATATCCTTAATCTAAAGCTCAATATAGGTCCCATAAATCTATTTTTTTTAAATTATCTTCCTTGTACAGACTGTTTGTTACTCTCTGCTATATTATAAGTATTAAAGATAGACAAATATGTATTGCTATAATAATGCTTAAAACTATTAAACTATTGATTAAAATAACTGTAGAAATAAGCCAAAGCTTCGTGTTACTTATATACTCGTATTTATTGACAGATGAGCCGTTCTGATCACAAAATGACACTGCTGCATCTAGTTTCTTTCCGTATGTCCTGCTCAGCGGTTTCTGCAATTATTTACATCGTAAGACAAGGCTCAAAGGTTACATTTTCCCACTCCCCACTCCCCTGCCACCTCCCCTATACTCGACCACCCGCTATCCGCAATAAGCACTGCACTTCAGTGCCCTGCGTAACAAGGTTGAATATCGCGAGCGCTGTTAGAACACACAATTTAGCTCGGAACTAAATGACGTATGTCTCAAAACTTATTTATTTATTGGCAGGCTAATAATTTAGCTAGGTAAATTTTGTCCAAGCATTGGATAATAAACTATATTTTCTTGCTATGAGATTTATTTTAGAGATAAACCTTAAGCCGTTGAGTAGAAAAATGAAAATATTACCGAAAATAACGTAATTTTATGAAAATGTATCGAACGAAATTCTGTTAATCATATTTTTGTCTTGGTCTTAGAGAGATAAAGATCTCAAAAACATATATGTTAAGTTTTATAATCATCAGGTTTGTGGTTAACCCAGCATATTAATGGAAAAGCCTGGTCTGAACCCCATAAAAATACGTTCTCGTATTAGCGGCACTAAATCTTGTTTGGAGCTTGCTCCTCGTCAGTAAGTTTTGGTATATAAGCTGAACCAATGCCAGTATTTTTTATCTCCAAAAGAGAGGGGTGTTATAAGTTTAAGGTGTGTATCATTTTATATGTATCATTTGTATGTATCCGTGTGTTTGTCTGTAGCATCGTAGTTCCCAAACAAATGGACTGACTTTGATGCGGTTTTTTACGTTTGATAGCTGATGTGATTGATACGCTTCTGAGCTATGGTAGGGGATTCAGGGGTCCTTTTTCATTTGTGTTTGTTTTACCACTAAGTTACGTGATGTGCAGTTTGTTTATGTTGTAGTAAGTGGCACTTTTGCCCTTATCAATCGATCCGCGTCAGGTTTTTATATCGACATATTTAATGCTGTAGTTATTAGCATTGAAATTTGACTAGCCAAGAAAATATGGAACAAATTCACATGACATGATGATTATACCACATGATAGAAATCCACAAAATCTTCTATTTTTTCCATTTTTAGAGTTCCGTACATCAAAAGGAAAAAAAACCTCCATAGGATCAATCCGTAGTCCGTCTATCTGTTAAGACCATTTTTCTCAAAAACGCGTCGAAAAATCAAGATGAAATTAATATCAAGTATTTAAATCTGCAATCGCATGGAGCTGTCAAAAATCAAACTTCTAAATCAACGCAACCAATAGGCACGGCAATTTATGCCGTATATATTTTGACACTCGCAAGAGAATCAGACGTATAGGGTACTGTCTGTTGACCTACAATCATAAAATTTGGCAAGAAGCAATGTCTTATAGCATAATTAAGGTAAAAAATCCGAAAACCGTAAATTTGTAGATAAATCACAATTTATTTATTTTTTATTCCCGTGATGGACGGACTATTTACATTCCTACAAGTTTGTATGGAACCCTCACTGCTTGAGACCGACTGGCACTTGGCCGGTTTTATTTTCCATGGTCGCCAACTCGTTGCCGAACTTTAGATTGCAATATTCTGCACCGCACTGCAGTATGCACGTCACCCTGAAGTATAGTTGGGATTTCCGCTGGATACTATATTCTTTAAAACGGAACACGGTAATGTTCGCATATAACTTTAGTGGTTGAACACCTGGCAAAGAGTGGTCGGTACTTTATTAGGCGGCACTCTTGCAGAAAAGTTTTCTACCACTACAAGAAAGGTCTTCATCTACTCTAATTTCCCTAATTTATAACTCTCTTCCATATGTTTAGTTGATCTTCCTTTTTACCCGATTACAGCAACGCAAGGGAAGGGAATTTAACAGTCTATGTGTGTATGTGGGTATGTGGATGTTCCACCATGGCGTCGCCCCTATTGGTTCGATTTTGATAAGCAAGGCGTCAATCAATTTGTCTTCAGGTATATTTTTTTGAATTAAAAATGGTTTTATATTAAATTAAATCGAAGTGCGTACTCAATACGCCGAAGTGCTAACCCCGTTATGCGGATTCAAAATAGTGAATTCCAACTATTCTCACAGGCGTCCAAATCTGGTTATCCCCTGACCTCTGCTTTGATCTTTAAGCTTGGCGTTGATGTTATTCCGAATTAGCAAGTTCCGTAAACAATGTGAACATACAAAAAGCTGATGTGGATAAGCTCGTGGCTTTTGGAATTCGGCTTTGTTGATGTGTGGATGGGTTTGCATCAAATTCGATTGTTGTTTTGTAGATTACTCGTTATCGTAACAATGCATACGTTTCAAAACTTGGACGTGGTACAATTATTATTTCTATGACTTAGCTTACGCATTCAGTCCCCACGACGATGCAAAGTTTATAATTATAAGATTAGGATAGCATTAATCTTTGAATCTCAAGTACCTAGCCTCTTAACTGCAAGGATACTGTATTATAAGGCAGTAATCAGTACTTAATCAAAAAATCCTCAATTCTCACTAAACCGTGAGACCATCATCAACAAATCCTCCAGTCTCATGGCTGCTAAATCGTGGACTATCATCAACTAAATCTTCAAGTCTCACGGTTTAGGTAGGTCTAAACCGTGAGACCATCATCAACAAAACTTCAAGTCTCACGGCTGCTAAATCGTGAGACTATCATCAACTAATCTTCAAGTTTTACGGTTAAGGTAAGTCTAAACCATGAGACTATCATCAACAAATCCTCAAGGCTCACGGTTTAGGTAGGTCTAAATCGTGAGACTATCATCAATAAATCCTCAATTCTCGCGGTTTAGGCAGGTCTAAATCGTTAGACCATCACCAACAAATCCAAAAGTCGAAAGGTTTATGTAGGTATATACCGTGAGACTATCATCAACAAAATTGGGTGACAAAGCGTGAGACTTGAGGATTTGTTGAATTTTTAATGAGTATTGAGGGTATCTTTCAAAGACTTTATCATTAAACACCAGGTCTTAGGCATGCAGATAGAGTAAAATGAAACAGTTTATTTAAAAAAAGTTTGTTTTTCCTTGGAAGGAGGATAATCCTACATTAAAATGCGACGAATGATCCCACTCATCTTTATCTGTCGTAAACTACTCGAAAAGACTAAGTTTATTTACTGCACCTTATTCGTTCCATATGTCCAACAAAGGCAGACTACAGCGAGCAACTAAGGTTAGTTGTACATAATTAAATCTAATTTCACGCCTGTCCAATCCATATCTCATCAAGAACCAGCCTACCTTGAAACGCTGGCACAAACACTATGGAAATCAGGCTATCATCGCATATAATCCAATCTTTTTGTCGTCCGACGAAATTGCTCAAAACGTTATTACCCCCGAACTGCAAGCTCAAAACTGGGAAAAAGCTTAATAAAGTACCTATATAGCGAAAGGAAATGGTACCACTTCTATCCAGGAAACTTGAAATCTAAAATCGAGCTCTGTGTTGTCGTACTTAGGGTTGATTTTCATACGGTTGTGCTGGAATTGTGAACGCATTTCAGTAACGGTAGTGGGACATCATTTGAATAATTAAAAGGCGGCTTTATCTATTTATTCAGGCCTCGGTTTGAGTTGCAATTGTGCCCGATTTCGCAGCCAAGTTTGTAGGGCCCTTGACGACTGCAGTACTGGATTTTTGGTACAAGGTTGAAGTAGCTTTGAGACCAATTGGGCAGTAGATAAATATTCTTTTTAACGACGGATTTGTGAATGTTAAGGGTTTTTTCAAAGAACACAAAATAGCCACTTTACGTTTACAATTTTTAGAATAGTTGGAAACTTTGTTCAAATCTAATAACTCTATGAATAAAAACCGGCCAAGTACGAGTGGGACACGCATAGACTTAGGGTTCCAGGACCAGGACCCTAAGCTACCCATCTGTTAAACCGCATTGCAATCGGTCCATCAGTTTTCACGTTATACGCCAACAAAGCTGTTTCTACGATTGGATTATGTCTACTATGGAATTTGTTGTACGGTGCATAAATATGTTATACCATGTTACCGTTATGACTTTAGCTCATAAATTAGTAAACCCTGTTCTACTAATTCTGTTAGTAAATTAGTAGTAGTTTTTATTATTATTTTTTGTTATGTACTTTGTGCGTTATGCAATCCAAGCAAAATTGTCGCTTTGGAGCCGAATTTTTCGTTAACGACACCAAATCGTTTTTTCCCAGTGAAAACTTAATTCATTCCTCCTTCTTTTTAATTTTTAAATGCCTATCCAAAGATCGAAAGGAAAAAAATGTTTACCTCTTCACTTATTTTGCAATATGGAAGCCACTAAGTTTACAAAAAAAACTCATTTCATGCACTAATTTAGCGGTTAGAAATGTCTAAACATGTGCTACAAAAAGTACACAGTCTATTTGTGTGTTGTGTTATTGCAGACGACTTTACAGGAGCGCACAAACATTTACCTTTTCTGAAATAAGTACATACTTGAAACTTCGAAACAGATAAGAATATAGAGCCAATAAATCTAAGGATAAGATCCCAAAATCCACAGTAAATATCCGGTGCAAGTTGCAACCTACGCCGCGCACCGACCGGATGAATGACGCGTCCGGCCCCGGACGTCCGGCGCTTGCCGTCCGGATTCCGGATGCAGGGAAACAATGCACTGGAAAAGTGCACCGAATTTGTTTCTTATACTGGTTATTGACTTGTACCATATGATTATAAAGATATTAAAATATTAACTATATATTCTGTTTTGTTGATAAAAGAAAATTCTAAGATAAAAACATAATGTTATTAAATCTCTTGGCAATTTAGTACTTTTAAATTAATTTGGGAACTGATGGTAATATCAGGGTAGTCGAAGTTTAATGTAAAGTTTGCAATTAATAAGCCGTTAAACTTGTAGTATTTTGCAGAAGTTTACTACTAGATGACGCATAAAATGGCCAGTTTGAGCCATTTTTCCATCGAATACGAAACTAAACGCGGAAAAAAACAACCGTTTGAGCCATTTTCCATCGAATACGAAACTAAACTTGAAAAAAAAAACAACCGTCCAGGATACGTAAACAGAGACCCACTTCACGGCAGAAAGAGGGATGTCTAAGTGGCTGCTCATTCAAAATAACACCTTTTCTGTCTAAAAATACACCTACAGAACGCGGGATCACTATTTTGGATGTGGAAGTAACTTTAAAGGGAAGATAATGTTTTACGGCTTGTATAAACAGTAAAAATACGTTTTATACATTTGTAGAAAGATTTGACTGTTTCTTATAATGTGTCGACGCTAACACATTTCACAGAGGTAATACGTAATAGAACGTAATACAACATCTTTGGGATAGTTAAAGTGCTTTTTACGACTTAAAAAAGGAACCCTAATAGGATCACTAGCAACTCTGTCTGTATGTCTGACCATCTGTCCCGGCCTCTGAATCTACAAGACCGATTAAGTTGAAATTTGGTACACGTGAAATTAGGTGACCCAAACACTGCTATGTAAATAAATGAATTTTGAATATGGCGGTCACTTTTACGAGGCCAATCAGAAATCGAAAAAAGTTTTGCAAACTTTACCTTGTGACGTATCAAATGAAAGGGCTAGTTTTGTAATTTTTAAATAAATAGTTTAATGTTACACTAGCTGTGCCCGAGGCTTTGCCCGTGTGGTCATTTAACCAGTACCAAATGTAGAATATAGATAGGTACAACATTTCATCAAATTTGTTCATTCTTCAAATAGTTTATTTTCGATTGCTCGGCTTCTATTCATCGGATTGAGATACAATGTACACCACTGACTGACAGACAACGCACTACTTAAAGATTTGATTATTGGAGGAAATCGGAAAATTTGAAAACCAACTCCAAATAAATACCTCACAATCACAAACAATCGTAAGTAATCTATATACAATATTCTAAATTAAAATCGTAAACTTCCTTTCGCTGAGTAGTAGATAGATAGGTAGGTAAAGGTAGGTATTGTTATCTCGACCAGGAAACGTAACGAAGTACCTACGAACTTCATATAAAACAAGAAAACAAATGTAGACCATAACATCCATCGAATCTATAACACCGGAAGATGGGCAGCAGCGTCCTCCGAGCACTCATGTACAACACTGAGGTCACCAATCCTCTGGACCTGGCAACTAATAACGCACGCACCTTGAGGACCGATGAGAAGTTGATAGAGCTGGAAGAAGTAGTAAGTAAGTTGCGCTGGGGTATTACAGCGTTATCAGAAGTCTGAAGACAGGGAGAGGATACGATAACCCTCAATTCCGGAAACTTACTCTATTTCCGGGAGGGCGACCAGCAGTCTCAACACAGTATCGGTTTTCTCGTCCACAAGTCCCTCGTCAAAAACATTGTGAAGATCGTTCGTCGTGGCGCTCTTTGGGGGAGGCCTATATTCAGCAGTGGACTGCTAAAGGTTGAAATGATGAATGATGACCCTTTCCTTGGCTTGTGCTCTGTGGCTTGCCTATCTGTCTATCGGCCGGATAAAATATATTCTGTGGCGGCACGCAGTCCGTCACTCGCACGTCGGGCGGGCGGCCTCAGATAATTATAGTATAGATTACAGGAAAGCCTATAAGAATGGTGAATCTCTCTAAATTGGGAGGTAATAATATTCATTGAATGGGACCCTCTCCAGGCTAGTTCAACTCGCACGCTTACCTGATGGTAAGCAATGATGCGGTCTAATTACATTTTTTTTACTACCATTCCGTAAGAAATATTATTCACTTTAAATATAGTAGGTAGACATTTTCCTCGATTCCTTCACGTTTATTCTACTAGTGTCTCGAAAGTTGTCCGATATCGATTCTATCTATCACCACTTCGGCACCTCGGGGTTGATAATTTAGATAAAGATTGTGACAATTCGGAGATAACGCAAAACTTTTGGAGTTGGACCTTCTCTTGGCTTAAGTTTCATTATTTGGTCGCAAGTATTCGTTATCTTGAAAAAGGACCGATAATAATTTGTTTTCATACGTCAGTATGCATTCACTCATGACTACTTTTACGTATTGAAAAACTGACCCGAGCAATTTTCGGGCTATTACCCATGGCTTTATTTTTTTAATGTTGGGCAGCATTGCATTGCGCTAGTCATCACATATTTTAAGTTCTGGTATAATCGGTGACAAAAGTCAGTGCGGAAATAGACCGTCACAAAGTTCCTAAACAATGTATACACCAGATGTTACGCCAAAATCAACTTTGAAACATACATCGCACGTTTTCGCATTTCTGAAACCTTTCTCACCCCGGAACTGAAAGCGATAAATCGGGTATTTCAACGTAAACTCCTGCTGAAACCCACTACGGGTTGCAGAGTTAGTGAAATTAATTAATACATTGCTTTTTGAGTGTAAAGCGAAGCAGCGGATTACATTGCTTCCTTCTTTTGTATGTGCACCAAATATGAACAAAGCAGCGCCGAGCTTTCAATTTTTTTTTCTAACCATCTAAATCATGTTACGTTGGTGGTGATTAATTTATTTCTTGTAACTTTTAAACATTTGCGATTCGAACACATAGTTAAATATTTAAACGGGACTTAATCGCGCTGAAAACTTAATATTTATTTACCTCGACGTTTCGATCAAGTTGCATTGATCGTGGTCACGAGAAGTCTTCTCGTGACCACGATTAATGCAAATATATAACTATGTAATTTATTTCTTGACTTATTTATTTTTAAGTCGACAGCCATGTCACTTTTTGTTTCACTCATGACACTTTATTTTTCTTATTTTTTTAGTCGTCGGCCATGTTACCTTTTCACTTTTTCACTCATGTTACTTTATTTTTTATTTTATTTTCATTTATTTTGTAGTCGACAGCCATGTCACTTTTTCACACATGTAACTTTTTCACTCGTGTAGGTAAATTAACCGGACTGTCCTTAGAAATCAACCTACGGATAAATGTTAAACGTAACCCAGACCAAAATCGGTACAGTACCTTCTGAGATAAAAAATATACAGACGCGGTTGTAGCGAATATAAGGCACTATAGTGACCTTGTTTTATAAAGTGGTATAGTGCTTCTAGCATATATCCAAGCTCGAAGGGTATAGAAATCAATTTTGATACTGTCACGAGGCGGTCCAGGGTTTGGGTTAGTTCCACTAGCCCAGGGACCAAACCTCAGTGGACACAAAATTACGGGAACAATAGGAGCATTATTATCACAGACTCTTCATGCTTCTACAATCTGGATCAAAACAACCACTTACGAAGGTATTATTATATATATTTAAAACACTCCAGTTGTAATAAACTTATTTAGGTATGTATAACATATTATTTCGTAAAATTCGGTTTTTTGCTAATCCAATCAATATTGGAATGAAAGGTTATTTGAATTTAGAGTTAATAATAACAAACTATCAAATGGAATGAAATGGATTATGAAAGAATTAAGAGATCAAATGAGTATTATTATACATTCTCCGAAACCGCGCTCGCCCCGGAATTGAAAGCGATAAATTGGGACAGTTAAAAATAATCCTATGCCATTTTAAATCAACCTTTAGCAGAAGGTAGTAATGTTGGAAAGGTGTTAGCAACAATCGACAGCAGTGATTGGAAAAAAAATGCTACATGCAAGACGACCTCACAATATGGTGACAATTCGACACGATATCAAGAATTTTAAAATAAGGTCAAGAACGTTTACTAGGAATACAGTTTGGTAACCTTTGCTTTTGTTTGTTCCAGTGCCAATAACACACGTGATGGCCGTGGCGGGTGAGCCGGTGTACCTGCCGTGTGACATCGAGACCGGCGGCGAAGAGGACGCCGTGCTCTTAGTCCTGTGGTACAGGGAAGACCTGGGCACGCCTATATACAGGTAACTATAACACATGTAGTGGCTGCGAGCTGGTGTACTGCCGTGGAACGTTAGACCTCCGGCGAAGAGGACGCCGTGCTCTTACTCCTGTGGTACAGGGAAGACCTGGGCACGCCTATGTACAGGTAACTATAACCACACCTACACATGTAGTGGCTGCAAGATGGTGTACTGCAGTTGAACATTAGACCGGCGGCGAAGAGGACGCCACCGCTCTTAGGCCCAAATTCTAGAACAACACTCAGTCATAAATCTCGATTTAAAATAAGATTTAAGTGGAGATTTTATTCTAGAACTAACCTTGAGTCAAAATTCGATGACCATAGCTTATCTGTATCGCATTTTAATCTAAAATGTCACTCAGATGTAAATCAGCATTTAAATCAAGATTTGATCTAAGATCACGTTTAGACGTCACGAATCTGGATTTAAAACTAGATTATGCCTTATTTTAAAACGATTTGACACTCAAGTCAAGATTTGATCTGAGATCACGTAAGTGACGTATAGGCCGCCTTGGGCCATGGACTATATTCTAGAACTCGCTCAAGTATCATTTCGTTGCGTAAAGCTAAAACCAACTAAATAGCAACATTGAACTTTTGAGTTATGGCATTTTAAAGGTTCGCATCTACAGGAATGCATTTACTTCCGTAGAACATTAGATCTCCAGCAAAAAGGACGCCGTGGTTTTTGTCCTGTGGTACGTCTATATACATCATTTTCAGCTTATTCTTGTCATTTTCTGGACGGAGACTTCTCCTAAAACACTTCACTATGCTTCTATATACATGTAGCTATAAAATAACTAAAGTAGTACATTAGACTTCTGACGAAGAGCACATCGTACGATGGAAGGATATTACATAAGAGCTCCTAGTTTAACTACGGATACCTTAAAACATGAACCAAGGCTGCACTATTAGTTCCTTCAATAAAACTCTTTTGTACAATTTCATATAACAAAGTTCCGGTGCTTTTGGAGTTCGAAGTCAAAGGCAGCCATACATAGCCATACAACCCTCATACATACATACAGCGAACATCTCTATACATCGATACTGGGGGCACTCGTAAGTTTGTCGTATGCACGGAAAAAGTATGGTTCAGTGATCAAAGCTTGCGTTCTTTTTAGCATCCGAACCAACTGGAGACAATTCAATTTCAAAGTTTGCAGCTTGCATACTTTATAAGGTGGAATGTGCGATAGTGGAGATCGACGACGATGTGTTGAAGTATACGACTTTAGTAATGTTGTCTGTTTTCTTTGTAAAACAACACACACATATTTTATACTAGCTGTGCCCGCGTGGTAATTTTGCTAGGGTATAAGATTCCTATGTGTTATTCCAGAACCAAAATCCATACCAATATATTAACATAAAATGTTTTCTGTTTGTTTGTTTGTTTTGGGAGCTTTCACGCGATAACGGCAGGACCGATTTTGATGAAATTTGGAATGGAGATAGCTTCTAACCTGGAATAAAACGTAGAATACTTTTTATCCCGGAAAATTGTAAGCCTCCACGGTAAAACTGAAAAATGTTGATTCCTCGCTATAAGGAACGGTTGCCATGGAAACGAAATAACAAGTCTGTCAAAAAACATCAAGAGCGTTGGTACTATACCTACTTTTGCATTGGTTATTCATATCCTAGAAGAACATAGGATGTTTTTTTTCGCGATAAACTGTAGTCCGCGCGGATTAAGTCGCGGGCGGGTAAGCTAGCATGTTATATTTTTTATTCGGTATTTTATTTTAAGTAAGACATAGACATAGACAACTGCATTATTTCGAACGTACTCTCAAAGATTTTGAATTACGCATACTGGCGTCCTCTACGCGTACAGGACGTGGCGTTCTCTACGTGTATAGCATTTGATTATCGCCATTTTGTCGCTGATAGCACTAGTTTGGCAGTAGTGAGCGTCCACGGAACTAACGTATTTGTACTATTATTTATTCTTTGACTAACGTTAGGGGATGAAATAAGGTAGCAATGCAAAGCAAATCCATATACGTAGATCAGTGAACCTAGACTATTTATTACCCAGCTGCATGGAGGGTTGTTTGGGTTGTATATAAATGCAATGTTACATACTTTACTTTACTTTAAAAGTTGCAATTGCAGCATTAGACTTTAGTATTTACATTGACTTAATAATCTTAAATTGAAAATATTGTATGAAGCTTAAAAGGCAATTGCTACTGTTTATTTATAAGAATTATATATTTTCGACATGGTCTTTTAAAGACTTTTGATACCCCGCATAATAGGTTTTGGTCATTTTTTGTTCCGTCGGAAATACAATATGGCAGCTGTAAGCCACCATATTCGTTTTCTTAACACGTCATATATCTAGCACTCTCGTAATCAAGACGAACCCAATGATACTATTTATTAAAATCCATTCAGCCGTTTAGGCTGTAGGACGTGCCTAAGAAACGTACAAACAAACATACGAACAAAAATACATAGAACCCAAACACATAACTCTCCGTGCAGTCGGGTGTCGGGTAAGTCGGGGAGTCAAATATTATTAACTTCTTCATATTCTAACTGTAAGCATTCTATCATGTGCTGAATAATAAATCAATCACAACAAGATACCAACGGCCAGGATTCGAACCTGAGACACCTTGCACAGCAGGCTAAGGCTCTATCGACTGCGCCGCAGTATCCGAATGTCGTATGAAAATTGATTAAAATAGTCAACGTTGAGTAAGGTATATTAGGGTAACATGGTCAACAGGTTAATATGGTTATAATCCCTCATATCTATTTTTTTCATAGATGGTGCTATTTTCATATAGCCTACCAAACGCTAGAAGTTCAATCGCAATCGCAATTTACCGACATCATTTTTACAGATCAAAAACATCGTTCGTACTGAATTTGACGTTTGGCTTTTAATATGTTTAAAAATACGTCGTTCCGGCAAAATTTTAAGTTTAAAGTGTTGTGATTGCTATTGTAGGTAAATAGACAGATAATTTATCATATTTTACAATGATCGTGTGCAAGAAACAGAGTACTCAAGTATTTTTTGACAAATTATAAGAAAAATAAACAAGTCTCAACTTGAAAATATGGACATCATGACGGAAACCCCTGAAAAAGTTTCCAAAACTATATTGTTACGAACCTAAACAAGATGAAGAAGAAGAAGAATCTTCCAGGACCAAACACCTCAAAAAATACCTGTCCGGAAAAGTATGGACATATACTGACAATATTTCCTGCAACTGCCGTAAATATGGTAATTTTCTAATATTGTTGTTTTTTTTTTTGAGAATTTCCTAGTCACTACCATAGTTTATGTATGTTTTTTTTTCATAGTACAATAATTGAAGTTAACAGCTGTGTATTATTTATCCTCCTCCTCCTCTTTTTAGTTTTTTTTTCTTTTTGAGGTTCAAACATTACCATATTACCCTCGTGCACCTTACTTAAATACCTTATTCGTCGTGCTATTTCAATACATAAGTTGGTATTACTTTGCGAGTATTTAAAAACATTCGAAGTGGCGAGTTAGCGGTCCACTTATTTGTCTAGGACCTGTTAACTTCTCCCATTTAGAATTTTATGATATTTTGACGGGAAACTTTCCAAGAATCAAACGCTTTTACAGGATGTTGATTGTTTTTCCTAATCTATTTTATCACTTTTTTTTATTGAAGGAAAATTGGTGAACAGTAATTTAACGTAATAAGAAAACGGTCTTTCCTAAAACCTAAAGTATGTAAACCTACTTTTCTCCTGTTTTACAAAATAATTGTGGAGGTAAAGTTGGTGCGTTAAATTATTTCAGCAGAGTAAGACTGTCTAGCTTGGACGATAACATAAAATAATAAACACGTCCCACTTATCAGTCGGTTGTCCTAAGCTGACCAAGGCACGCAAATTCGTGGTGACATGATCGACCAAGTATCTCAAAGATCGTTCTGACTCACGTGGAAGCTGTTTGATATTTAATAATGAATTAAGATAATGATTTATTAAAATTATTTTATAATCGTATCGGCTGCAAAGCAACTTCCACGGTTCAGGGTAGTTGTTAGTGGAAATTTCAAGATAAGAAATTATTCTGGCTGCATCACCTTGTAAATGTGAAGATAGAAAGTGAAATTTGTTAACTTCCGAAATACGGTCGTTGTTACGTATTAAATTCTCGAACGTGTCCCGAAACTCAAAGCAAAGAAAAAATTCACCACTGAATTTAGCTATTTGGATCTGAGGGAGCTTCAAACCTACACCCTGATGATGGTGGGGATCGTCTACACAACATGAAGCATTATGAACAGAATGACGTCGTTGTTCGCATTCCATTTTCTAAGAAAACATCTCGAATAAAGTATATAAGCTCATTATTTTCTCTTTCTCAATATTATCGCGCTCATCAATTTCAGGCAAAATGTTTTCAGGACTCAGAACCTCTATCTCACTCTGAAAGTCATCAACCCTAACTGATAGCGCTTCAAACTTTGCAAGTTTTAAGTTCAGTGCTTTGTTTAGTTCAGTCAATTGAATGTTATATAATTCACTTTCTTGAATTTAGTTATTTGTCATTTAGCAGACGCTTTTTTAGTATCTTTATAACGTTGCTTTGCTTTAGCCATCGTAAATAAAAAATATTTTTATATTCTATGTACGTTTAGAGTAAATTCAAGTTCAAAATGCTTGAGGTAGTATATATGATGAATAGGCTCACGTTCCTCGTTTTGATGTCACCTGCCATTCAGGAATCCGGGTGCGCACGATCAGCCGATCGGCAGTCGGATAGCCGAGCGTTGGACCGATCAGCGACCGGTTCAAAGGTCTGCGGTCGGTCGGAAGACTGGTGTATCCCTCTTGTGGGCGCGTCAATGCTGTGGTTATGGCCTGAAATAGTCAGCAAAATAAGCTAAATGTTTGGTAGGTATTGATAAGATGATAACGAACAGATGACAAAAAAAACATTTAGTCAGAATTTTACGACTTTGGCTGGGTATCAAAATTCTAAAACGGGCCAAAAATGAAAGTAAGAATGTGAATACTTTACCAAAATGATTTAAATTAACTTTATGTTTAATAATATGGTGATATTTCTAAGAAAATATGTAAAATATTCGAACAATAAAAAAATAATCATCGGAGATAGTTTACAGAAAAGTTCAGATGATGCAATATCGCAGATTTTGGGAGTTTTTGGCAATAAAAATCCACAAAAACACATTGATTTACACAAATGTTAGCATTATGAAAATTAAAATTAGTAAATATGGGTCTAGGGATGTTTGTATGTAAGGAATAGGTCAAATCGCGTCGACGCTCGATTCGACGTGTTACTTTTAATGTTCCACTGGTGAAATACTCACAGCTTGGTTCGTTCTGGTGTCAATCGTGCTTATGCTGGGGCCCGTGACTTTAGTTAATCCACGGCAAGGCTCCAAACCGTCTCCAAACCATCTCTAAACTTTAGTCCAAAATGTCTTCGTCTCTTCGCTTGTTGTAACAAACTCGAACACTTTTGTATTTTGTTTCTTGGTTTCGCGGATATTCTTCTAGTTCCCCTCATGTGCCAGGATATACAGGTACAATAAAAATAAAAGTGCCCAAAAATAGCGATATTGGCTTAAATTCTAAAAAAACAATGTTGACCTTTCGGAAGTTCGGTCACAAGTGTAATTAATGACAGCACAGATTATATTAGACTAGAAATGCCTACAAAAAACACAATATATAACACAATCGACGTGATGATTGTCTTTCCTGTAAAGAAGAAGTGACGCTTGAATAGCCCCAACTTCTGAAAAATCACGCTCTACAAAGTATGAAACAAGAAAATATTCTTATCTGAAACTATAATAATACAAATACATAGTGATGTGCAGAAGATAGCCGTGATCGTAAGGCCGTATCTTTTGATTGCTTTGAATTAGAAGTTTGTTATTTTTCACTAGCCGGGACAAGAAAAACTTAAAACGTACACCATACAATATACAACATAAAATATACAACCTACAAACTTTACCTCTTTATAAAATTAGTACAGATTGAAGTAAATAATAATTGAACAGCTCCAAGGGATTGCCAAACTCACATCATCATCAGCCCATATCAGTTCACTGCTGGACATAGGCCTCTCCCAAAGCATGCCACTGAGCCCGATCTTCGGCTCTTCTCTTCCAACTGCTGCCAGCCACTATGCGTATATTGTCGCTCCACCTAGCTGGAGGGCGCCCTGGAGATTTACCGAGTCGCGGTCTCCACTGAAGAACACGTTTACCCAGGTTATTAGACCTTCGATAGATATGACCAGCCCGCTGCCACTTCAGCTTACTAATCCTAAGGGCTATGTCGACAACTTTGGTTCTCACCTCATTTCGGATACGATCTTTCAGAGAAACTCCAAGCATAGCCCTTTCTATATCCCGCTGAGTGACCTTAAATTGGTGGGCTATTCGTACCGTCAGTGTCCACCACTCGGCTCCGTATGTCATAACAGGTAGGACACACTAGTTGAAGACTTTTGTCTTTAAACTTTGCAGTCTGTGGGTCTGGGGATCTCTCGAAGTTTTTTTACCTCATCATCAGCATCATCATCATCATCATGTCAGCCTTTAGAAGTTCACTGCTGAACATAGGCCTCCCTCAAAGAACACCATGACGAGCGATCTTGTGCAACTTCCTGCGATGGCTACAATGTCGTCGGTCCATCGTGTGGGTGGTCTCCCCACACTTCGCTTGCTTGTTCGTGGTCGCCATTCGAGAACCTTTCTTCCCTAACGGTTGTCGGTTTTGCGACTTATATGGCCTGCCCATTGCCACTTCAACTTTCAAACTCTCTCAGATGTCGGTTTTTTACCTAGTTGCAAAGTATGCCCCAGATAAACATACTCATGAACAACTTCGAGAGCAGTTCCGTTAACAGCAATTATTTCCGGAATAACATATTCCTTGAACATAACTAGGTTTTGTCAAAGTTCATCCGGAGACCAATGCATTGAGAAAAATCAGCTAGGCTGTCCAAAATATCTGTTGCAAGTCCTGCAACGTTTCTGCCACAATGACAATGTCATCCGCGAATCTTAAGCTGACGATGTACTCAGCGTTAATGTTAATGCCACATCTTTTCTAGTCCAGAGTTTTAAAAATATCCTCCAATGCATTTGAGAACAATTTCGGAGGCATAACGTCCCCTTGTCTCACTCCTCGATGCAGGGGGTTGTGCTTAGTCTGCTGATTCTGTACTTGGACAGTCATTGATGTGGCGTCATACAGACATCTCAGCAGTTGGATATACCACCAGTCGACTTGGCATCGTTTCAAACTTGAGTTATTGATATTAATTTCAACTTGATACCTCCACGCGTTCCTGAGAAAACGGGTCTTGACAGACAGACATACGAACAACAATGTGATTCTATAAGAGGTCCATTTTTTCCTTTTGTTATACGGAACCCTTAAAACATTCAAAATTACTCAAGAATCCATACTTAAAAATACTGCTGTACATATAAATAAAACGACACCTCCGCAGCCACCACCGATCTGTTTATTGGCAAATACTTGAACTAACGGGGCAAGTTTGACCCAAGTTGAACCGCTGCGCGTTGGTCCTGTGCTTTTTTTTTTGAGAATTTTGTCGTTCACGCTACAGCGTTGTGGTGGTGCTATACATATTTTCTGTTTCAGTGGAAGTTTGAAATAATGTAGAGAAATAAATATATTTCCGAAATGTAGAGCCCGAGTCTGCTGCTAGCTGATAAAAGTGCTTCACTTCTGAAACTAAGGCCCAGAATAAAAATTATTTGTCTATAGACTATCCAATATGTACATACTTTTTATTATTCGTAGATGTGTACACCAACTACATTGTATCTTGTAAAATGACGGCATAATGTGATTTCAAAAACAAAGCCTCAAGTCTCAAGGTGATGAGCAGTGCAGTGTTGTATAAGATTTACAATCCGAATCTGTGGGTGGCACTGTAATTGTCATTGGGCATGTGTGACGCTTACCATCAGACAAAAGACCTGCTCGTATAGGAACTCAGTTGTATTCAATAAGAACAAATTTAAAAAAAAAATACCCCCCGACACCGAGGGATGGGGACCCCTCATTATAGCTAAGAAGCATCTCAATCGCATCACCTTTCAAACATTAAAAAACCGCATCAACATCGATTCATTCATTTGGGAGCTACGATCCTCCTCCCCCCCTTTCCCCTTACCCCCTATAATAACTAAGAAACATCTCAATCATTTCAGCTTTTAAACAGTAAAAACCCCATCCAAACCATTCGTTTGGGAGCTACGATGCGACAGACAGACACACGGATGCAGTGATACATACAGTGAACGAAACAGTGACACATACATACACACCCTAAACTTATAAAACCTCTCTCTTTGGAGTTCGTGGGTTAAAAAGTATAATTTATAATAACTAAGCGGATTAAGGAAAACGCGTAAGTACCTCCTATTTCACAGATCAAAATTCAGAATGTTCTACAGCAGTATTAAGGATTGCATTATTTATTACTATTAAAACTTGCACTCTCTCTTCTTACCACTTATCCCAAGTTGTTTCTTGGTGCTATACAGGTCTCGTAAACAAGCGAAAACTTAAACTTCATAGGGCTTAAGTGTTGAAGCTAACTTTATAAGAACTGAAGGTTTTAAACTTTTCGTAAGCGTGTTCGGTTTCAGAGTACTACTTACAGTAACAATTACGTAATACATGCTCAGCAGTTCTTATAATAATTTTATCTAAACTCATATCGTAAAATCCAGATTATGAACTAAAAAATGGTGGCATAATGATATTTACGCAAGGCACGTCTGAAATAAGAAAAAAAACATGATAACACTGTTTTTTAATATATATATTTCCCCCATAAAAGCACCGGTTTGGCTCCGTACAACGAGGGTTTTTGCCATTTATTATCTATGCCGGCGCGAGTTAGACCGTACATGAGCGCGAATAGGATGGGATGTGGACAAGATTTTGGCGCCATAATTTACTTTACCTAACCAGTTATGTGTTTTTGTTGATCAAAAGTTTTATCCTGAATAAAAAATGTCTGACAGCAGTGTAAGTAAGGAGAATTTGACTCCATCTGACATCACGGAAACAGCAACGGACATGACAAATGAGATTTTACCAGCAAAATCAAGAAAATAATACGGCTTTTTTTTCATTAATATATTTTCGTTTTGCATGAGTGTAAATAAAGTAGTGTATGAAACGGCACATAACTAGTATTAAAAAACTCGAGTGATACTATTAAAAAACCTACCTACGGCTCGTTTCTTAAACATACTCTCGTGTTTTAAAAACACTCGTTATGCAACCGTTTCATAAACCACTATTACACAACAGAAGAGATCAGATTTCTGCTTCCGGTTTTATCGTACAGACGTGTTTCTTTGACTGATGGTAGGAACCAAACTTTTCCATAATAAAAACAGTACCATGAAAAATTTAATGACTTTAAAATCAGCGCTGCACTGTATTGCGCTCGTCATCCGGAGACACCGGTATTTAAGCCTCAGTCTCTTCGTTGTTGCCCTTCAAATTGAATGTAGATAGTATTTCATCTAACAAGACCTACTGAAAAATTAGGAAAAAATGGGACTGAGCCGGACATATCTGTCGTATGTCAAACGAGGTTTGGACTAAATCCATCACGGAATGGATCTCGTGAACTTGACGCATGCGAATAGGAATTGCGAATTTATAGACCGGAAACATTGGAAAGAGGGAAGAGAGGCCTTTGCCCAGCAGTTGGCCAATATGGCCCGATAATAATAATAGACTGTACTGGAACAGTAATGACTGCACATAACTGCTTGGCAGTTGATTATCAAACAGACAGAAAGACACGAAGAAGAAAAACGTCCCCAGGCGGTCTCTTGCTTGATAGCGGTATTATGTTTGAAACTTGTTTGCTGTCATCTGGGACTCAAACGGATGAACCGATTTCAATGTACCTAGTTGTTTTGTATAAGAGCCAGTATAATTGGGACACGGTTCATTGATTGTTATCTATCTATACTTATAATAAAGTAGTGAATACCAAAAAGTCTACACAATGAAGATAATTAAAAAGAAATGGTCCAGGGCATACTTAAAACTAGCTTAAAAGCTAAAAAAACACGCCTGCCCTGCCAAAAATGAATTTATGCTAATAAATTATATACTATTGGAATGTGTTTATCAATGCCTTCAATTTGATACCCATTTTGTAAAATTCGAAGAAAAAAAAAAATTTTGCTTTTGAAAATGGATACCTACTGCCGCAATATTGTTTTTTTTTCCAAAATAATATAGCCTATTGTACTCGGGGGATGTATGGATTCTTACGATACCCCATACGTCTAAATCTGTTCAGGCATTTCAAATTTATGGTGGAATAAAAACTCACATACAAACATACAAACATCCATGAATGCTAAAAACATAACACTCCTTTTTTTGGGCAGTCTTTCTGACTGTTTGTTTGTTCGCGCAACACGTAAAAAGAGCTGGACCTATTGCAATTCGGTTTTCACTGTTCGATAGCTTAGGGTTTGACTTATAAACAGGTGTACTTGGTATCTCAATCAAATGAGAATTCGAGCAATCGATAAAAAACTATTTGACGGCTAAACGAAATTTGGTATTTTGTATATTATAGGTACTTATTGTCCTGGAATGACACATAGGTAAATTATAATCCAGAGAATTGACAACGCGGGCAAAGCCGCGGGCACAGCTAGTATTGGAATATAATCACTTCAGCAATGTGTTGGTTTGATTTTTTATTTTACATAAAGTTGTGCAATTTTTTTACCCGACTACTGCAACGCAAAGGAAAGGTTAAGTGTTCAAACTAAAAACTTGTTCCGATTTAGACAAGCGAGGTATTAATCGATTCATCTTCATCGCAAGAGTTTCTTATGCTATTTTTTACCCGGCCGGGTTTTAGTTTTTGAACTTAAGTCTTGTTTAATGTTAATATCTCTCTCTACTGTATATTTCTACTGTATTATATCCGTACTGTATTATACATCTTAACTGTAATTTTTTTTTGCAGCGTGGATGCCAGGGAGAGAGACTTCGGTGTGGCCGAGCGGTGGTCAGACGAGAGCGTCTTCGCATCGAGGGCCTACTTCCTGCCGGAACGGAAACCAGCCGAGCTTGGCGTGGACAGGGTCAGGGCTTCGGACCAGGGCGTGTACCGGTGTCGCGTGGACTTCAAGCAGGCGCAGACCAGAAATTCTAGGGTCAATCTGACTGTTATAGGTAAGTGGATGATTGTGGCATTAACATTACCTATACATTAAATACACGCGATACTGAAACTATTAGGTACAAAAAGAATTATTGCAATCAAATTTGTGTTTCCGAGAAATGTGTGGACAAACATACATACATACAGTCGCGAAAGAAGGTCGGCCAGTTTCATATAAGCTGGGACCTGACCGTAAAGTGATGCATCCATAAATGATATATGGTTTGTTTGATTGTTCATATTAAAACATAACATAATAAATAGATCTTCTTTCATATTAAAGCCGGAGTTTGTTGTTTTTTTTTTGTTTTGATCTTAACACCGCGGCATCATTAAAAAAATAACAACAGTTTATACTGGACATCAACGACAGTAAGAAACGTCTATTATTTTCATAGATTGTTACTTGACGTGACATTTGTCAAAGCCTACCTATTGGCAAAGAACCACAGACTACCTAAAACTTTGTTAGCCATAGACTAGTCATATTTATTTTGCCTCAAATATACAGTAAAAGAATGAGCGGTTTTCCAAATGTCATTTTAGCATTATTTATCTCTAGCTACGAGTAGATGGCGTGACAGTTTTGGTAACAGTACTGTAGTTAGGTATGACCAAGGAAGTTCTATAAGTACATAGAACTTCCTTAGGTATGACCAAAGATTTTGAATTACGCTTACTGGCGGGTCTGACATTCTGCGTTCCCTTGTTTATTGCAAGTTGTGCGCCAGTTTTGTAACAAATTCATTAATTATAATATTTATTGGTAGTATTTTCTACCTTCTTGATTTATTAATTGATAATTACAGCTAATGATACAAAAAAAGACGACCATTTTATTTACATTTAATTTATCTGCTTTAATATAGGGGTGAATGAAATGTCATGATACGAGTAAAAATAAACAAATAACAAATATCACTACACAACCAACTTGTCTTTCGTTTGTTTTGTTCGTGGTTTGTGTATTTTTCCGGTGAAACGCTATTTTTACCTGCTTTCAATTACTACGTTGAGTTGAGTAAATACCAAAAGATACGCGAGTGCCATCTCTTGACGATGAAAGAACTAAACTGACAATGCCTAATGAAAAACTGTTTGTAATTCAAAATCCCTGTCCATTAAACCGTATTAGAGATTTTATGCATCCTCCCATAGACATAGTATGTCGTGGGCCCTAAGGAAAATTCAACATCATTTTATGACCTATTTATTTGAGTTCTAGAACCGTACACGTAGAGCTTAATTCGACATCAAATCCTTTAACTAAGGAGTCTGCTAGCCGTAGACCAAGGACCTTAGGGGTGAATTACTTGCTAAAACATAATTCAACATCTCACAAATCTTTGGTACTTCTTTGAGGGTTATGTCATAACGTTCCTCTGCGGTTCTAAATCTCCTTGATTAGAGATCCTTGACCCAAAGAGGAAGAGGTCTTCTCTGTTTACTCCTCTTCGTCAAAAATCTTTCTTATCTTCTTTAAAAAACGTTACGTGACAGTCCAAAACCACAACATGACTATATATGGCATGTTCCAAGTAGTTAATTTACTATTTATTCCGTCTTTAATAAAAAAAGTTATTAGTTTTAATGATTACTTCATTAAAACTAATAACTCAACTTTATTATAACATGGTTTTCATCAATGGTAGCTGCCATTTTTTTGACAGGTCTGATCTGGCCATCCTTCATTGGTATATTTGTTCAGATACTCATATAGACTGACATATATATGAATACTAAGCATTTTTGACAACATTAAATACTATATACGCATCAACTTGAGAACCTCTTTTCGTTTTAAAGTCTGACAAAAATTGGGCACGGACACGGCTCAACTATATAATGCCCGGTTTCTCAGGTACTTTTATCGATGGTTTATCTATTCAATAGCTGAACCTGACTAAATCTAACCTGACAAAAAAACCTGATTACAATGTCAATAAAGGTCAGAATCGTGTGACGTAATTTTTTGTAATGTAGGTACATAGCTCCATAATCATTTATAATATGTCACTCGATTTTGACGTATCACGTTATGTATCACTGTATCTGTGAGTCTGTCTGTGGCATCGTAGCTCCCAAACGAACCGACCGAATTTGATGCGGTTTTTTATGTTCCAATGCTGATGTGATCGGAGATGCTTCTTAGCTATAATGGAGGAATTTTGTTGCAGCTGTTGATAGTGTGGACTGGAAAGTAATTGAAGGGAAGCACTCGGAGGCACCGGAATGTCTCGCGACAGCAGTGGTAAATGTTTTAATGAACAAAATCGACATATGTTTCCCCATACGACATAACCCGATAATTATCAAAAAAGACTCTTGGGTCACTAATGATTTAATTAATTTAAATGGTTTAATATTCGACATGAAAATTATAACATTACAATTTCCAACAAATGTAGATTTAGGTTTAAAAATTGACGAATTCCAGAATAAATATGATGATATTTAAAAAATTGAGAAAAAGAATTATTACTATGATACGATAAAAAAATCAACAGATGTTACAAAAGCGATGTAGGACGTTGTGAATACAGAACCCGGCAGATCGAGAAAGTTCCGTGACTACACCGATGTTCTCACGCAATCTGATGGCTCCATGTTCCCCAGCAAGGCCGACGCGGTGGACGCCGTAAACGCGCACTTCGTGAGTGCTGCTGCGGCGTGCGGCGCGCCCACTGCCGATGTCGTTGCGGCGAGACGCGCTTTAGCAGCGGCACGCCCACGTGCTGACCGCTCCCTTAGGCTAAGACCCTTCTCTGCCACGGAAGTGTTTCGCATACTGACGACCGGCGTAGCTAATAAGAAGTCGAAAGATGTGTACGGTATGTCTGTGTCTCTTATTAGCACCGTAGCTGCCCAATTAGCTCCTACTCTCTCCTACTTGTACGACGAGTGCAGTAAGCATGGTACTTACCCACCAACACTGAAACGAGTAAAAGTGTCGCCGTTGTACAAGGGAAAGGGAAAGCAAGGAGACATTAATAACTACAGACCCGTATCAATCATCCCAGGTATAGCGAAGGTGTTTGAACACGGGCTCAGTTATAGATTGCTCGAATATCTCACATCGTTTGGAACTCTTTCCGACAGGCAATACGCATACCGAACTGGCAGATCCACGACATGCTTGGCGCGAGAAGTGGTGAGACGTATACTGGAGGCCCGCGAGGGCGCGCAACACGTCGCAGTAGTCTTCTGCGACCTGTCCAAAGCCTTCGACGTCGCTGACCATGGCGTACTTAGTGCTAAGATGAAGCATTATGGTATTGACAAATCTGCACTCGATCTTTTGTCTGACTTCATGACCGGTCGATGCCAAGTGGTAGTTGGTGAGGGCGGTGGAGTGAAGTCAAAACCGCTGCAGACTTTTATAGGGGTAGCTCAGGGATCATCGCTCTCCAACATTATGTTCTCTCTTCTCTTAAATGACTTGCCGGAGAACGTAAATGATGGTTACGTACTTATGTACGCCAATGACGTTGCGGCAGTCATAACTGCATCGTCTATGGACCAGCTGGAGATGAGGCTTAATGCCGTAGTTTTTGACTTACACCGCTGGTTTAAGACTAATGGGATTATTTTAAATATTAGTAAAATTCACTTCATGTGCTTTAATCTCTCGGGCCGTAAACAAAATCAGCTAAGTGTAAGCGTTGGAGAAACAGAGATTGATCAGGTGCAGCAAACTACATACCTTGGCTTTCAACTAGATAGTAGTCTGACGTGGGAGTATCATATTGATAGGCTATGCGAAAAGGTTGGTCGCGCTTGTTTTCGCACTGTTGCGTGTGTCTGCCATTCTACCCTTGGAGATGATCCGGAACTGTTATTACGCATCTGTGCACTCACTCATACAGTACGGCATCGAGGTCTGGGAAAGCGCAGCTGATTGGGAACGCGTTTTCAGGATGCAAAAAAGAGCAGTACGGGCTATGTTGCGAGTGCCACAAGACACACCTGCAAAACCTTTGTTCCGATCCATGAGGATACTGACCGTCCCGTCCATGGTGATTCTCCAAGCAGCCCTTTATGCAAGAGGACACTTGAATGAGTACCCGAAGCTCGGTGACGGACATAGATTCTGCATGCGGAACGCGCATCGTCTTAGGGCGGTCCCGCGCCGGCTTACCAAGACATCAAAGTTGGTCCATGTCATGGCACCGGCAGTTTACAACCGGCTGCCTGAAGTTATTCGAAATGCTACCTCAATGAGTTCTTACAAGCATCGAATGAAAAAACGGCTTGTCGAGCAGACATTCTATTCATTTGGTGAATTATTTAAATGATCAATATTTTAATTTGAACATTTGACATTTTATATATTACCCATCGATTTTTACAAGTTGTATGATTTAAATTTGTATTTGTTATTATTGAAAATGTACCTATATATTGTGTACCTACAACATGACCTGTAACGATATTGTTATCAATAAATGAGTATGAGTATGAGTATGAGTATGAGGGTGGGGGGTCGGGGGTTACTTTTTTTGTTATTTGTGCTTATTTGTTTATACCTATGTCGTGTGAGGTAGTGCTGGTCTCTGGTGTCAGAGTATGTCAGGTCGCCCGAGGGCCATTGACATGACTAAACGACTGCTATTAATCAATAACAACTGGGACTGACAGCTTAAAGTGCCCTCCGAAGCTCGGTGCGATGGAAAACTTCACATAATTTGGAAAAGCTATTGTTTTAGCCCAGGATCGGTACCTGGTATCGTTGGATACTAAGTTACAATATTATACCTACTACTAGGCTACCATCGCTATTAATGTTTGACTAAGGGCCAATTCAGTATTATGATAATAAAGCGATGTCAAAAATCAACAAATTTTCAGCTTATACTCTCATAAAGAAATGTTCAAAGCGAAAAAACAGGGAAAACAGTTTGAAAAACACTCGTGTTTCAACTGCACAGAGTTCAAAATTAAACGTTGTTTTTATCCTAATACAATGCCTGGATTAAGGTTGTAAAAAATAAAAATAAATTAACATTGGGGCAAATCCTCTACAAATCGGCTTACTGAGCTATCGAAGTGTCTGCGCTATTAATTTTACATCAGAACCTAATATTTTACGTACGCTGCCAGCATTGTGTTTTATATTTTGTGCAAACTTTGTTTAGCTCGTTTGTTCACCAAGCTCCGGACGGTGGTTTAAATTTTTTCGCTAGAATTTTACCTTATCTATTGGGTAAAGTATGCCAGTGTTTATTTTTCAAATTTGTAATCGGATTTGTCTGTCTGTGGAATTGTAAATGTTCAAATGGATGTATTGATGTCAATGCGGTTTTTTTGGTTAAAGCTGGTAAACGTGGGATGATTCTAAGCTAAATGTAATAATTTTCTTCTTCTTCGCCTTAATAAGTTACAAAAACAAACGACAGATATCTAATTAAAGTAAGGGTTGTATTGTAGATACATCCTGTCATGTCAAGAGTCAAGCGAGCGTTTGACGAGAACTTTTTACGTGTCATTCATGACTAAGTGCTTGTGTATACGAGTGGATCAGCATATCTCGGGTGCTTCACTTTCGATTTGGCGGTGCGGTAACCCTTTTTTTAAATTATTGATTATCAGGGCAAGACTTTCAAAAGATTGTCAAGTATTGTCATTTCTTCTCATAAATCATCTCCACATCATTGCTTTTCATCAGGTGAGATAGTGGTCAAACGATTGCCTAGACAGTGATAAAAAAAAAACTTCCAGCCGCTTTTCGCAGGTCGTCACTCTCTGGCCATTGAGCGTCCTACGCTACGTGCGTCAAAACGTGGTCTCCATTCGAGAACTCTTCTACCCCAACGGTTATTATTTTTTCGAGAAATGTGACCAGCCCACCACCCCTTAAGAGTGCTTATCCTTAGAGCTATTCTGTATCTTGGTTCTCCGTCGGATATCTCATTATGAATCTTGTCCTTCAGATAAATTCCAAGCATAGCTCTCTCCATAGATCGCACAGCGATCTACAATTAATGTCTAGTCCATGTCATCTGACCGTGAGTGTCCACGTTTCGGCTCCGTAGGTCATGACTGTTAGAACGCACTGATTGAAGACTTTTGTCTTCAGGCGCTGTGGTATGAACGAAGAGAAGACTTGTCGAAGCTTGCCGAATGCTGCCCAACCCAGCTGAATTCTTCTGTTGGCTTCATTCATAAAGTTGTTCTTACCGAATTGCAATATTTGCCCAAGAAAACCATATTGTTGGAAAATTTCAAGTTCAACCATAGACTGCAATCGGTTCCGGGTCAATAATATCGCTAGACATATATATTTAAAAAGTTAATTTATTTAATTAAGTAGGGAAGTACTACGGTGCGCCATGACTACGGCGGCTGTATCGGCAACAGCGAAATGATTGCCATATCTGAAGAACAGCTCGCTAGGCTCATCTCAATTGAAATGAGAAATCCTCCGCCTCCACCGAATCGTGGCGGTCAGACTCCGATGACCTCTACTTGCTCCGTGATGTCGATGGGAAATTTATCCCGCTGCTCAACGCGATTGGGTGGCACAACCCATAGCACCCACACCGATGATTTCGAAACCTTCATGGACCATGGACGCCAACAATGTGAACAAAGAATGCACGACAGTGCTACGAAGCCCGCGTAGGGCGTGCTACGCGGGTTGCCGAGTTTGCTGACAGGAGAAGCCACTCCGTATGGTGGCGCGTTGTTAAGACCACAGTGATGACCTGGGACGAAGCAGTGCATTGACTCCGTGCCATGTACGGCACAACACGACCTGCTCTCAAGATCTTCCGGTACACAAAAGTTCCGATTCATAGTGCGCGCTAGCCACTCGCGATTACCGTACATCGAACCCAAAGTTATAGAACTAGATATTGTTTAAGGACTGTTCGTTCGAGAATTCTTAACAGAGTGACGCGAGATAGTGTTAACAGGGCTCGACTATCTACTCGAACGAGCGAAGAACTTTGAAGAATCTTTGAGCGAGTTAAGTCGTCAGAGCTCAATACCTACGACTCAATACGAGGCTGCGATGTACGTTACGAACCATACTTCTTCTACAATTGCTTTCCATTCACATTCTAGTAGAAATAATAATACCTTGAGTCATGATAGTCATTCCGTTTTGTAACCCCTCAAGTGCTGATATTTTTTGTTATATATTCAACTTTACTATACGAAAACTGTGTTACTTTTATGTTACCCTAACATAAAAGTAACAAAGTAATGTTAGTTTATGTTACAAAGTGGTAAAAATTACGGCCTAAGCAAGGTACGAAGTGCATTGACCTGTGACACTATGGTACTTCTGCATATACATAGTATTCTTGTTCGCACGTTTGTAACGAACCTGGAGCGAATTTTAGAATGTTTTTATTTTTTTTTTATTTTTTTTTATTAAAGGTCCACCAAACTGGACGATGCACTTTAGTTTCACAACAACATACAAACTTAGATTATACACACAATAAGTGCACGACCTTCTTGAGGTGAACACAACATGCATAAAATAATACTTAACACTTTTTTAAATAATTAGACTAAAAAATAATATTTATAATCTAAACACATTTACTTACAATTTTGAAAACTCTTTTTTTTATGAAATCTATGGAATCGCCAAAAATATCCAGATCATGACAAATCTCATTGTAAGATGAGCACATTCGATATAGCGGAGAGTGATGGGCATAAGTAGTGCGACACAATGGAAGGCTGAATGTTTTATGTTTTGTTCCTTGGACATTACTTATCGTGCGTGCCAGCGTCATGCTTAACATGTAACAGGGTAGCTTGGTTCTTGCCGATGCACCCAAATAGAGGTTCCGTTTCGTAAATTCGTACTATCTTAACCCACCAGTCCTGTCATCCATCGAAAATACAGAACTGCTGCACGTCGACGCTGACACCTAGCGCTGAGAGAGGAAGAAGGTGATAAAGTGACACCTGCTTACAAGAACAAGCTCAATCCGCTGACCTTGTGCAGAGCAGACTGTAACGCCCTTGAAGGCACCCCTACCACTTACACTACCCACCGGATCTGAGGCAATGAGAACTAGCGCCCCTACGACTTATGCCACCCACCGGATCTGATACAATGAGAGCCGGCGCCCCTACAACAACCTACCCACCGGATCTGAAGCAATAATAATATGGGGAGAAACTGCTATGTTCCGTCCGATGTTGTGCTGTATCGCCATGATCATGCAAAAGGGCCACGCCGCCTGGGTATTAGTCCCAATAAAATACGGACCGTACACAAGGTGACGGAGGTTGTGAGCCCCCCTTCATGCGCCCTTGAGAATCCGTCAACAGGTAAGCGCATAGAGAAGTACCACACCTTGCACCTATCTCCGTACATAGGACTGATTGAACTCAGACCCCGGTGAAAGAAAAGAGAC
This sequence comes from Alsophila aescularia, assembly GCA_946251855.1. NCBI lineage: Eukaryota > Metazoa > Arthropoda > Insecta > Lepidoptera > Geometridae > Alsophila > Alsophila aescularia. The sequence continues at coordinate 12,411,588 of OX276373.1, forward strand.
GCTGCAGATGGCCACGTAAGAGCATTCCTAGTCGAAAAGCGAGGTTGCCATGTTTGAACTAGGTGAGGAGGAGGATGTAGTTCGTCCATCCTTCGCAAGTTTCAACGCGCTTTTCGCCTAGCATAGCAACCAACCGCCAAAGTACACGCGCATTGCCATATCTCCATCCCGCTTCACCCTGTGACAACCCTTCCGCGAGATACCCGCGCGCCCGTCCCACGCGGCTTCTTCGATTCGAGTTGAGTTGCTAGTCAGCCCATAGCTCGATGTTTGTTCGCATCGTTTTGCAGTAGTGTCTGCATCGACACCACTAAAAAGCAAACTGTGCCTAGATGTAGACTCTAGGCTGTACTTAACTCTACTAGTTAAACTAATTTTATCTTTTTATATATCTACCCGTGCGAAGCTGGGGCGGGTCGCTAGTATTATATATATACACTAGCTTTCCCGCCCGTGACTACTGTGTATCACGAACAAAAGCATATTATTTTCTTCTAGGATATTAAAAACCAATGCAAAACTAGGGACTTATAGCTCTCTCTCGGCGCAGACGAACCGCATGCGCGTGGTAGACTTCAATTGTAATTGAAGTCAACTTCATGCAGTTATTTAATGCCGCGCTTCTAATGTTAAAGTACCTTGTCATAAATTATTAATGTACATGATATTGCAATAAAGGAACACTATAGTCTACTTTTCAATATATGTATTTAACCAAACATGGTGTTTTTTTTTGTTCCACAGTGCCGCCCAACAAAATGGTCATAACAGATGACAAGAGCAACGTGAAGCAAGCTATCGTCGGGCCCTACGTTGAAGGGGACACCTTCACGCTCAAGTGTGACGTTTCTGGAGGTAACTAAGATATATTTTATTCATATGGGCTCAAGGGGCAATCATGAAAGTTAAATGGATACCACCCGATTCTGAATACAATAATCCGGAAAATAAGATTTTCATTATTGTTGAAACCTAGTGCTAGCGGCCGCTTCGCAGGGGAAGGATTAGGGATTTAATTTTAAGGTGCCGTACCTCAAAATAAAAAAAAGAAACCCGTATAGGATCACTTCGTTGTTCGTCTGTCTGTCTGTCAGTCTGTCGAAAACCTTTACTCAGGAAGTTGAAATTAATATCAAATAGGTACAAATCTGCAACCCCTTAGATGTGAAAAAAAAAAGTTCTAAGTCATTGCATTCAAATGATACGGACTTTTATGCCGCATATTTTGACACTCGCGCGGGAATTAAAACCTAGGGTATTTCCCGTTGACCTAGAATCATGAAATTTTGCAAGCTATCTTAAAGCACAAGTAAAGAGCAAAACCCAATAACTGAAAATTTATTTAAAAATACTGGAATCGCGAATAGCGAGTCGATTTCGTGATCGACGAACTACATGTTTGTACGGAACCCTCGGCGTATTACCCCTCTACCCGTATTCCGTCCGCACTCACGTAGTCGTTATATTATGACACCACAGATTAACAAATATTTGGTGCAAAGAACACCTCGGTCAGCTCCAAAACCATAGAGATATATCTACATCTACACTAATATTATAAGCAGGAAACATTTGATTGTTTGTTTGTTTGTAATGGATTAGATAAATAAATAAGACCTGATTTTAAAAATTCTTTCACATAAAGAACGCTAAATTATCAGCGAGTAACACTAAAAGTATTTTATTTTTCAAAAAAGTTCCCTTCGAAATTTGCAATAACGTAACCCGAGGTATCAAATTTTGAATTAAAACTCGATTACTTTGTATCACAGACTAAATAGGAGATACGGGTCTTTGTATATGGAACGTTGCCATAGAAACGATATCACAGAATATCTAATTATCATTGACGTAGGAAATGTTCTATGCTACTAATACACTAAAAAATAACAAGTCTGTAAAGTACGTGAGTAATAATGCAGTTGTCTATGGTCAAAAGTACTGCTGCCAATGATTTTGAATTACGCTTACTGGCGTTTTTTTAGAAGATAAATATAAAAATAATAATGCTTAAAAAATGGGTATAAAATGCTAAAAAAAAGAAAGTTGCCAGGGGGTGGCGCTACCGATAAACTCAAAAAATACTAACCGAATTTAAAAATTCTAGCGTAGACGTTTCACGAAAAACAAACGGCCGTGCACCTCGATACAGCTCCATCTAGTTTTTTAATCCCAAGGAGGTTGAATTACGCTTACTTCCCACCCGGTTTTTTAAACCAATGGAGGTTGAATTACGCTTACTGGCGTTAAACCTTTTAACAGTAACCGTAATTTAACCTCCTTGCGTTAAACGGAATAATAATATAGACAAAATGGTACGTGAGTATTACACCTATAAACTTAAACATTTTGTGTAAGAAATTGTTGATGTTCTATTTGTCCACATAACGTACCTACTAATTTTATCTTTCTATATATCTACCCGTGCGAAGTTGGGGCGGGTCGCTAGTATTATATATATATATATATATATATATATATGTATATATACACTAGCTTTCTCGCTCGCGACTTCGTACGCGCGGACTACTGTTTATCGCGAACAAAAGCATCTTATTTTCTTCTAGGATATTAAAAACCAATGCAAAATTAGGTACTTATAGCACCAATGCTCTTGATGTTATTTGACAGACTTGTTATTTAGTTTCCATGGCAACCACAGACCATTATGTGATGGCAACCGTTCCTTACAGTGAGTAATGAATATTTTCCAGTTTACCCGTGAAAACTATCAATTTTGCGGAATAAAAAGTATTCTGTGTTTTATTCCAAGGTATAAGCTATCTCCATTCTAAATTTAATAAAAACCGTGTAGTCGTTATCGCGTGAAAGCTCCCCTAACAAACAAACCAACAACGTTTCACATTTATATATTGGTATGGATGAATTACATATAATTCAATGGCTCCAACGCGATTAATGTTGTTGTGTAATTTAAAAAAACTCCTTTACAAAATAAGAGTAGAGTAAACATTGTTCCTGACGGTCCCATTTTCTCAATACCAAACAACTCATTATATATAACAACTAGCTGATGCCTGCGACATCGCACGCGTGGTCATTTCTCTAGATTAAAAGTACTCTATGTGCTATTCCAGGACCTTAAATACCAACATTTGATCAAAATTCCTTCAGCCGTCAAAATTATTTTTATCGATTGCTCGGCTTCTTCTCATCGGATAGAGATACCAAGTACACCAGTTTTTATATCAAACCCTAAGCTATACAACAGCTGAAAACCGCATAGCAATCGGTCCAGGTCCAGGTCCAGTTTTTACGTGATGCGCGAACAAACATACAGACAAACAAAATAACAAATAAACAGACTCACACGATTTAAAAAAATGTTCTATTCTTGTTTAGTAGGTTATTTTAAGTACCCTAGAACATTTTTTTTAATTATCTTTTTGTACTTATTGCTTTATTTTAGGTATAAATTATCAATCTTTTCGCTGCTGGTGCTGCTCTGCCGAAGTAGCCGCGGCGCCAGCCTCACTCAATGTCTCTCTAGCCTCACTCTAGGTGCCAAATTGTCGTCACAAGTAGATCCAACACTAGAAAACGTTCCATCTTCCATCACTCTTCATTCATCTTTATCGTGATCCAATCATCTTAAAAATACAAGTACCTACCGAGTCTATCTATACTAATAATAAAGCAGTAGGTAACAAAGTCTGTATCTACAATGAAGATAATTACAAAAAAACCTCTATGTCAAAATAAAGTACTAAATAAGAATATAAAGTGTTTTTCTCTGTCTATTTGTCTATTTGTTCGCGCATCACGTAAAAACTACTGGACCAATTGCGATGTGGTTATAGTTGATGGATAGCTTAGAGTTTGACTTAAAAGCTGATGTACTTGGTATCTCAAATTGATAAGCAGAAGCCATGCAATTGATAAAAAACTATAGTACGGCTAAATTAAATTTGGTATTTTGTACTTTATTGGTACTTTGGGTCCTGATCTTTATCACTGATCCTGGAATAACACATACATAACTTTAACCCAGAGAAATGACCACGCGAGCAAAGCCGTGGGCACAGCTTGTTTATTATATAATCGTCTCCTTCAACTTTAAAATTCCACATAAATGAAAACTAAGATTCATGCATAAAAATCACCTTTTTCTCATAAATCAAATGTAAGTTAGTGAATTATTGCATTTTAAATTCATTAAGGGGGGACTATGAAATCTACCTCCGTAAAAGGGTGATAAATTAATTTAAAATATATGCTCACGATTTATTAGCTCCATAAAATTGTATTAGCTGAAGTTAGGCCAAGTTGGCCAAGGCTTGGAATTAGACAAGTTGCAAATAGGGAAGTTAGTTGGAAATATGTGCTATTTGCTGGCAACACTGCGTATGTACCTCGTGAATATTTGCATACTTGGAAACATGGATTTCTAACAGTAGGTAGTTTGGCCCCATGAAGAACACTATGTTTGGCGCAAAAGATGACCGATGTATTGTTTTTTCCATTGCTCTTTCCTATGACATAACATTATACGTTTCTTTTTTTGAGATATATAGTATAGGTACCTATTTTCCTTGGTGGAAAGGGAAATTGCAAGTCTTGTATTTATAATTATTAATAAATTACTAGCTGTGCCCGTGGTTTTTCCCGCGTGGTATCCTACACATGTTATTTCAGGACCAACGTACCTATAAAGTACAATATAGGTACTATATAATTATCTTCAAAATTCGTTCAGCCGTCAAAAAGTTATTTATTTAATTGCTCGGCATCTAATCATCGGATTAAGATAACAAGTACCCCAGGTTTTAAGTCAAACCCTAACCTGTGAAAATCGCAATCGGTTTAGTTATTTTTACGTGATGCGTGAACAAACATATAGACAAACAGACAGACACTATTTAAAAAAATGATTTGTTCTTGTTCAGCCTATTTTAAGTAACATAGACCAATTTTTGCTAAATTATCTTCACTGTACAGTTTTTTGATACGTACTGCTTTATTCATCATCATCATCAGCCTATTCCTGTCCACTGCTGGACGTAGGCCTCTCCTAATGCTGAGCTCGGTCTTCAGCTCTTCTCATCCATTTTCTTCCAGCTGCTTTTTGCAGGTCGTTACTCCACCACTCCATCGCTTTATAAGTATAGATTATTAGATAGATATAGCTAAAGTAATTTAAAAGGTTCATTATCCAAAGGGTCCAAATGAAGCCCTATTACTAGACATACGCCGTCTGTCTGTCTGTTCCACTTTAAAAGGACTTCCTTTGAGCTTTAGTAGGTAGCCGGTATTTTTTTACAGTACATGTATTAATGGCACATATTTATATAGTGAGAAGACCAACAGCAATCCTAGCAAATATAAAAAAAAGAGATTCAAGTACGGAACCCTCGGTGCGTGAGTCTTACTAGATACCTGGTAAGTGGTAACCCTCTTAAGTAAGAGTCCGCCTGGGGAAGTACCACATCCTAGTCAGTTATTCAACCGACAAAAAGTAGTTAGTGTGTAAACATTTCTGTGTTTAGGTTTGAAGGGCAATGTTTCCATTGAAGTTACTAGACAATGAGACTTAAAAACCAATCAATGTCTCAGGGTGACGAGCGCAGTGCAGTGACGCGCAAGACTTTGCAGCCAAAGTTCTGGGTAGCACTGCAACTGTTATGGGCAGGCGTGACGCTTACCATCATGCGAACGACTTGTTCGCCTCGTTTTTTTTGCGTGAACCGAATAAAAAACAGCCAAATGCGAGTCGAACATGCGTACCGGGGGTTCAGTACAAAAATATTTTGTTTTGTGATGTAACTACAAATTTACGGTTCTCGGATTTTCCCCTTTACTTGACATTACTTCTTGTAAAATTTCATGATTGTAGGTCAACTGGACTCTATTATAGGTTATGATTCCCTTGTGAGTTTCAAAATATGCGGCATAAATGGCCGTATCTTTTGATTGCTCTGACTTAGAAGTTTTTTTTTTTCACAGCTCCAAGGGATTGCAAACCTGAGTATTTGATAATAGTTTCAACTTGATACCTCCACGCATTTCTGAGAAAAAGAGTCTTGACTGACAGACGAGACATACGGACAACAAAGTAATCCTCCAAGGGTTATTTTTTCTTTTTGACCCTACAAATAAGAAGTATTCGACTGATATGTACTATTTTCTGTTTATCAGGTCGTCCAAGGCCATGGGTCAAGTGGTACAGAGACGAAGTGGAGCAAGACACGCCAGCGACCACTTTGTCGGGTAACGGAGTTCGAGGAGTCATCAGAGTGGGACCCTTATCAAGGACCGATGTGAGAGCGGCGCTGACTTGCCGCGCGTCCAACCATGCGAGGGCACATCCTATAGAAACTACGCTTACTTTAGATATGAATTGTAAGTGTAATCTTAAGTACTAGTAATATTCAGTGGTCTATGAATCTTTATAGGTACTATGCCTAGTTTTCTTAGTGATTTAAAAGTTAGTCTTTTAATATATAATGCGAGTAAGCGAATAATATTCATATCATAATCTGTAACAAGACATAAGTTCAAAAACTAAAACCCGGCTACGGTCGGGTAAAACAAAAAAACTAAAACCCGGCTACGGTCGGGTAAAACAAACGTTTGATACCTCGCTTGTCAAAATCGGATCAAACTTTTAGTTTGAACACTTCCTTTCCCTTCCTTTGCCTTGCTGTAGTCGGTACAAAAAATAACCTATGACAATCTATATCTGAAGACGAATCGATTGATGCCTCGTTTGTCTAAATCGGACTAATCTTTTAGTTTTAACACATAACCCCTCTTATGCATTGGCCGTAGTCGGGTAAAAAACAGCCTGTTTACTCTATACCCGAAGACGATTTGATTGACACATCGCTTGTCAAAATCGAACCAATAGGGGCTACGCTATGGTGAAACATCCACATACCTACATACATAGATACATAAATATATACATACATACATACATACATACATACATATACTGTTTAACTCATTAGCCTTCCCTTGCTTTGATGTAGTCGGGGTAAAAATGCGATAGTGTATTGAATTAGCAGACTACCAAGTTTGACACTATAGACAGTCCAATCGCACAGGTATCGCAGTGGCAAGGCTTTTTGTCAATTGAATAGTCAAAAGAATCCATGTTCAGATTAGTCCTTCGTCCAGTATTTTTTAAGTTTATCATTAAAAAATAAACTAACATACTAAAAATCAAATCCATCCTCTTTATAATATTAGTATAGATAATTTTTAAATGCCTGAACTGGTTTGGATGTATGGGGTATCGTTAGAATTTTTACATCATCCCGAGTAACATAGACAATATTTAAAATAATATTGCGTCAGTATGGCTCCATTATCAAAAGACAAATTAGAGTATTGTTCATTATGGGTATCAAATTAAAAGCCTTGATGAAGCACATTCCAACAATGTATAACTTAATGGCATAACTCAAAACGTGTCACTAAAAATAAAAAATAAAAATAACAATTAAAATAAAAACGACTGTCCTGCCAATAACGAACTAAAATGTCACAAACAAGAGATAAAATAAAATAGTTATTGCAGTTGGAGGGACCTTTTAGATTAAAAGTGTTCTACAGAGCGAATACCCCGACTGCAGTGTCATTTTATTAATATCTTCTTTTCTGTTTAGTTTGTTTTTTAGTCCGAGGTTTAAAAATCATGCTAAGTTTTTTATTTCAATTGAAATAAACTGATCACATTTCTTAGCTTAGTATATATAATAAATATTTCAATGCGATACCTAATTTATGTTTTTACTTTCAGTTCCACCTTTGACGGTCCACATACTTGGGTCCAACCAGCCTCTCTCCGCCAGTCGACGATATGACCTGCTCTGCCAGAGCTCAGGGTCTAGACCACCTGCGTCTATCACCTGGTGGAAGAACGGTCACAGAATCAACAACGCTAAGGAGACGGTTAGTGGATTCAATTTGTTATGTCCTATGATCTTTTCCTATAAAATAAAATTATGTTCTGCCAGACAATAGGATCACCTGATTCTACCACGTAAGAACTGAGGATTTTTATTTACTGAGGGTAGAAAAAAAACCCTCTTATCTACCCTGACTTAGATCAATTTATTGATTATATTCAGTAAATTATCTTCGGCTTAAAATAATATACGTTGGAAATCAAACTATCTGTGCCCACGGCGTTGTATTTCTGAGTTAAAAGTAACTTTATTCGAGGAGCAAAAGTACCATCAATAACAATGCATAGAATAAAACAAAGTCGCTTCCCGCCGTCTTTCCCTCTGTAACGCTTAATCTTTTATACTGTGCGGTTTCATCAATAGATAGAATGATTCAAGAGGAAGGTTTATTCGTATAGTTTGATATTGTTTTGCGTAAATTTGTTGAAATACGATGATAAATGTTGAAGGTGTCGGAAGAAATCAATACATATTGATAAAACAAAGTCGTTTCCCGCCGTCTGTACCCTGAGACCTTTTAAAACTAACCAACGTATAATAGATAATTTTTCACAATTACGTATCTAATACGAGCATACGAGACCTAAACTTAACGAGGGGGAGGTGGTGAGCGAAGCTAGCTGCCGTCCCCGAAGCGGAGTGAAGTTACTACATTTTTCACCTCTTTTTTTTCTAAATTACTCTCGTGCGAAGCCGGTGTGGGTCAGCTAGAATTATTATAAAGTACATAATACTAAATTTCATTCAACCATCAGATAGTTCTTTTATCGATTGCTTGTCTTCTACTCATCGAATTAAGATATCAAGTACACCAATTTTTAAGTCAAACCCTAAGCTATTCAAAAGTTGACCGAAGTGAGCGCGAAGCGCGAGCGAAGCATCTCCGTTTCAGCTTAAGCATAAGTTATTTCGTATGTGCGGATGTCTGCCCGGCTGTTCTCTACATGTAGCATTTCACAACTGATCTAGAAAAAACGTTCTTGTGTAGCCTATTATGAGTACCCTAGACCTTTTTTTATTATCTTTTTTGTACAGATTTTTTGGTACTTATGCTTAGGCATTGTCAGTTTAGTTCTTTCATCGTCAAGAGATGCGCTTGCGTAACCTTTGGTATTTATTCAACTGAACTTTATAATAGAAAGCAGGTAAAAACAGCGTTTTACCATAAAAATACACAAACCATGAGCGAATCAAACGAATGACAAAGTTGTTTTTTTAGTTTTTTTATTAAATTTATGATATTGGCAGTTTTAACATAAATAGATTTAATTTACCCCTTTATTAAAACAGATTAATTAAATCTAAATAAATCGGTCCATTTTCTTTGTATCATTAGCTGTAATTTATAATAAAGAATATAAAGAAGGTAGAAAATACTACCAATAAATACTATGTAATGAATTTGTTACAAAACTGACGCACAACTTGCCATAAACAAGGGAACGCAGAATGTCATACCCTCCACTAAGCGTAATTCAAAATCTTTGGTCATACCCAAGGAAGTTTTATGTACCTATAGAACTTCCTTGGTCATACCAAACTACAGTACTTTTACCAAAACTGTCGCCAACACCATCTAGGGAGAGATAATTAATGCTAAAATGACACTTGGAAAACCGCTCATTGTGGCTAAAAACAAATAAGTATTACTCTTGAAACGGAGAGAAAAACTAAAGATAACGCTCTTTTGTTTTTCAAACGTGTTTCTTAAGATACGTCCGAATTTCAAGAGATAAACAGTAAATAAATAAAGTGGCATGCAAGAAACAATAAAAAAAGGTTACACTTTAAAAAAAAAAGTTGGTAAAATTGGGAGAGTTCCAAAAGAGAACGCTCGCTGTTAAGTAATATTGACAATGCAATTCCTTTCAGTTTATTTTCAGATAGGAAAATAGTTTCAAACGCTGCAAGTAAATTGTATGTCTGCGCGTGGTCTTAGCTTTCTTGCAAATGCGACTGTTTCGAATTTATCGCGCAACCTTCCTGGGTTAGTTGCATCTTTGTTGCAAATTTGCGGTGGACTAGTAGTTGCCTGGATATTTGTAATTTCAAGTTGATAGCCAATTTTAGATAGCGTTTATTTGTGGTATGCATTTACGTAAATCTAATAACGTACACTATCTACGAACAACTTCTTACTAAAATCAAGAGTGCACTCAAACGATTTCATCCTTTGTAGGTATACTGCTATAGGAAAGAAGGTTCAAAATAAGACGGAGTCCGAATCGAAAGTGAATCGATCTGAGGCTTGTGCGTACGAGAAACTCAAGCCTCACGCACTCACTTTCACCATGTTATAACGATCGGCTGCCACATCGCAACAAGATCTCGACCTTGTTATTTGTTATTGTTTAAATGTTATTATGACATTACTGAATTTTTGACTTACAAGTTTTGACATTCCGATTAATTTAATTAATATATTAATTACTACTATTTTAACTTTTAAACTTTCGCGATTCAAATACATAGTTATATATTTAAGCGCGACTTAATGGCACTGAAAACTTAATTGTTATGTACCTCGACGTTTCGATCAAGTTACATTGATCGTGGTCACGAGAAGACTGAAGTAGCGGGTGTCAGCGTCGAGAAGGGCGAGCGTTTTCTCCAATTACTACTATTGTTATATCTATTTTTGCTATTGTTTTGTAAAGTTGTTTTTTTTTATTAAGTTTTTTTATGACTAACTTAAACTGAAATGTAATTACTTTTGTAGTTTTAAAATATTGTTTTTTTTTTGCATGCTGTAGTATTCAATAATGTCATACACCCCTGATGGGGTAGATTGCATGGGTCCTAAATTGTACCGAACAACTGTATTAACAAACTACATCTGTGACAGTAAACTAATAAGATTTGATTTGTTAGACACAAAAATTCTGTCAAGTTCTCACGGAAAATCAAAAACAATGCAGTATTTTGCGATTAAATTGTATATCTACCACAAATAACCACAAACTATCAACTCACAGTCACACACACATACGCAGCCACCATTTGTTATGCTTCACTTGTTTGTTTGCCAGTGTAGATTCCGTATTTTTATAAACCTTGTATGTGGTTAGAACATTGTCAACTGCCATGATGACGTAACAATATATCTTCAGAACCGTCCGGCAAATATTTTCATCTCGTGTGCATCGCGCAACAACGTATTTCAGCCCGCGACCCGCGCTCCTGTAGCGTCACGGGCGATATCTGAGATAAGGTCATGACCCATGCCTGTAGTGTTCATGACTCAGCCCCTCTCTCAGAAAGAGCAAAAGAAATGGAGAAAAGAAAGAGCCTTTACACTAGTCAGGACTAGCCCAATTCTACCATCAATAGTGTAAAGGCACGGACGCACTAGCACAGAAAAAATAACATGGTTTGTGACCGATTGCTTGCCTTGTTTAACGCCCGTGACTATTTTGTTTAATAGAGCGTTCAACTTCGCGTTCTGTACCCAAATTGCGGAGTTTTGTTCTCTGATTCATTCTGTCAATGGCTGGTTAGCATCGAAAATAAGTAGGCACTATATCCGCCGGCCGCTTCTCGACATAGCTCTGAGTTTGCCATGACGACAACAACTGCTGAAACAGAAGAAAAATAAATTATGACACATTGTATTCACAACAATTTTTATGATTTCGTAAGCCATTACATTTGATACTATTGATTTAGCAGAATTCAGCGCCAGGTAGGTACGAACCAACCTGGGATAAAAAGTCAATTTGTTTTCAACAAAAAAGCACCTCTTTCGCTCTTTTCTTTGTCTCAAAATTCTATCAAAACCCTTAAAAGTTCAAAGAGTGTCAAGAAGATAAGGCTGCCGTCACACCTCATCAATTTGCAAAACTGTTAAAAAAGCTAATTTTGCATCGAGTTTTATCGTTGCCATCTTTACAAGACAACAGCGCGAAGTATAAATAGTCACGGAGGGTGGACTCAGGATTTGAAAAGGGGTGAAGCATCGTAAGGGTGAATGTGGTTAAAAAAGTGAATAGTACTTTCAGATTTTTAAGAATTTAAATATTTAGGATATAGAATAAAGTATTATTTGTAGATATATTGAGGACTGGTTGGCCGAATGGTTAGTGACCCTGCCTACGAAGTGAACAATGGTCGAATCCCGCTGGGTGCAATAATTTGTGTGATGAGCAGAAATGTTCGTTTCCGAATCATGTATTCGTATCTATGTATGCTTATCCGTTGTCTAGTACCCATTGTACAGGGTATTTTACTTTGGGGCTAGGTAATTGGTATGATTTGCCAGTTTTTTTTAATTTTTTATTCATAGAATTTATTACGGAATTTTGTGGTTAAGGTGTGAAAATACATAGGTACCTAGGTATAGATACACTGTTGAAGCTCCTACATCAATACGGGAAGTACTTCCGATCAAGTCATGTGTTATTGGCCCGGTGACAGCTGTCAAACTATTCCACCACTATTATATATTGTGCTGCTTCGCGGCGAGAATTTCGTTTGTGCGATTCAGGCTTTGTATGTAGTTTGTGTTTGCACCATCTGTGAGCAGTATGTACAATTTGCCCAATGGTGGCACCGATTATAATGTGGTGGTTCATATCACCACAGTTTATGTTTTTATATTTGAATATTAACGTATTTTTAAGATAATATTTAAAAAAATATAAAAAAATAGGTGATTTTATTAACTAACTAGACTAGAACTACAGAACACAAATAACTACTACATTAAAAGTTTGGACAACACATAAAGCCATTACAGACACAGGTAGCCTTAGTATTCTAGCTAACCTATCCTTTACAGCGAATTTATTTTTAAGATATCTGATCAATTTGCTCTGGACCAGCTTTTGAGAGAGAGTCTAAATCTAATAATTTGAATAAGAATTGAAATAGCCCATAATGACGGAAAATGTGACCCACAATGATATTACTATCCTCAAAACCCGACCTTTCAACGAAAAAGGGAAACAATATGGTAAAAATGCATACTGAGGGACACTTTTGACCTCGGCATGGATAAGTAGGGGTCAAATAGGGTTATTTACCTTCACAAAAGCTTTTTTCCTTTCCTTAGTTCGTCCACTTGCACGTAGAAGTAATAAATGTAGATTGAATGGGACAAGAAGAGAGGGAGCGTACTCAAATCACTCGTAAGGGAGTTCAAGTCGAAGTTTCATGTTTGACGCAAGTGAAAAGAGATGGATGATCCTAATTTGGAGGGAAAATGTGGAGTGAACCTTATTTGGGATTTTTTTGGGCTTATGAATTTTAGTTAGGATCTTGAAAGCATGAGCTGGTCAATTTTTAAATTGAAATTTAAGTACAATATTGAAAATTCAAGGCACGTCCTTAAATAGCTCTATTAATTAGATTGACGGATCGATATTCCAATAGACGCAGGTTCAATTTACTTTGTAATTTTATCTATTCCAATATTTTTATTATGGCCCTCGCCTATATTACGAAGAAGGTATAACAAATAAGAATATTGTTCTAACATTACATCTTGGCAGAAAAAGATTTGCTACTCTTTCAAAATGTATTGTTATTACAGTAAGCTCAATTCATTTGAAATTGATTTTAATTAACTCCTATTATTAATATGCTTACTGCTCTTACAGATTTAATTAAATTATGTACGGACGATCAACCTCGTGAAGACATATACGAGGTAAGCAGTATAGAATAGATGTGCCATCTAAATAAGGACATCTAGGGATTCTAGGGCCTTCTTACAGTCTGTAAACTTCTTTGTTTCTAATTCACAATTGACGTCCTTTGTCTCGTGGTCCGGCGGTTAGTTCGATGTACTCAAATTCTATAAATAGTACGAGTGTAAGGGTAGCAGCGAGTTCGATTACCGAGGGAATATATAAAAAAAAAACGTATATGGTCAGGAAAAATGTGATATTGTATGGATTTGTTTCGTCTGACGTCATACGAGTTACAAAAAATCTTCACTGTTGTTAGTAACGCTATAATTCCAATCGATCATAATTTTATGAGACCAAATATCTAATTATACCTGATTTTTCGGTATGGTCACGGTACTAATTAGCTATATTATAAGAAGAATTCGTGTAGATTCGCTTTGCTAAATTCGCTCTGTATGATTTACACTTGACAATGATCTCTAATCTGGAAAGCAGTTGATACTGGCACCTTTTAACGTAATCAATCATTTGCATAGTCGTGTTTCTTTCACATAAACAAAGGACTAAACAGCCACAAAGCTCAGCGTACGTTTGATTGACGCCACCCATTGTATTGTGATCAAGAAACTAGAAAATTTGTATTGACGACGCTTGTACTCATGATCGATTATTCCAATGCTCTCGGCACTGGAATAATCGATTATCAGCGATATAGCACACGCTTCGCTCCAGAGTATAACAACAGGCTAATATAGGAACTTCTCTTTGCCTGACGCCACAACACAAAATTGTGTCGATTTCAAAGATTGATGTTGAGAAGCTTAGCGCTTGACATTGACACGTTTGAATAGTCGATCATCAGCGATATATCACACCCTTCGCTCCCGAGTATTACAACAGGCTAATTAGGAACTTCTCTTTGCCTGACGCCATAACACAAAATTGTGTCGATTTCAAAGATTGATGTTGAGAAGCTTAGCGCTTGACATTGACACGTTTGAATAGTCGATCATCAGCGATATATCACACCCTTCGCTCCCGAGTATTACAACAGGCTAATTAGGAACTTCTCTTTGCCTGACGCCATAACACAAAATTGTGTCGATTTCAAAGATTGATGTTGAGAAGCTTAGCGCTTGACATTGACACGTTTAAATAATCGATCATCAGTGCTGGGGCACATGCTTTTTCCCACGTGTAATGCGTTTCAAATAAGAATAGGATTGAAAATCCGCAATCTTGAACCTCTGCGTCAAACTTCCTAGCAAGGACATGAATTTGTACCGACTCCAAACTAGTCTTAAGAAAAGCTCCATATTTTGTACTTTTTTGTCCTACCATAAAAAATTTTTGTACTTAACCGTAAGGATTTCAAACAATCAGCAATATTCATGAAGTATGTTTATGCATGGTAAAGTTAGGTCAATAAAGTTAAAGAACGATAGTCGCTACCGTTCTATATGAAATCATGAATGAAAATGTCGATGTTTCTAAATGTTAATTGGGTAACAATTTTTTTCATATTTTGTACCTTCACTATAACCAAAAGTTTTGTTAAAAAGTTTCCAGTAAAAATATTTAATTATTAATTATACTTTTCCCTACCCTATCTGAATCAACGAGATGATGCAATCGATTACCAGAATTAATTGACGGTGTAAATATTAAAAAATATGTTAGCAATAACGTTTTTCAATATAGTTAAGTAAGTAGTAAGTTCTTCAGGTCAGCTGTACTTTGCACCTGGCAATAGGAGCTTTAAGACCAAATTTGGCTTTGCCAGTGACCTTCGCTCACACAAGAGATAACAAGGTTTGCCGTTGACATTTCTATAAATCACTTACTTATCTTTATTTTTACCAATGATGTTCTGTAACCTATAAAGCAAGAAGTACAAAAAAGTCTGTACAAAGTTATGATACAAACATATGTTTTATGGTACTTGAAATAAGCTACTGAACAAGAATATATATGCGCAAACCACGTAAAAACTAATGGAACCATTGCGATGAGGTTTTCACTGTTGGATAGCTTAGGGTTTGACTTAATTTGTATCTCAATCCGATGAGTAGAAGCCGAGCAATCGATAAAAAACTTTTTTGACGCCTGAAGGAATTTTGTTCAAATGTTGGATTGGTATTTTAGGTCTTCGAATAGCACATAGAGAACTTTTAATAACCTAGAGAAATAACCATGCGTGTGAAGCCAACAACATCTTGATTGATCTTGTGTGTGTGCGTGTGTGCGTGGGTACAGCTAGTAATAACATAATCTTATTATTTTTGAGTATATATTGTGCTAACGCTACATTTACGTTGTCAGCATGAAGTTAGTCACAAATCCAGTTCTATTCTTGTTTGAAACGCATTGTAATCATTATCATCAGGCTAAACGGTAATAGCTGCGCCTCGCAACTTTGCCCGCGTGGCCATAATTACTATAAAGTACAGTAATACCAAAATATGTTCATAATTCGCAGAGCCGTCAGATATTTTATATAGAATGCTTATCTTCTAAACCTTGCTTTGAGCTGCGAACCAGATTTGAAGTCAAATCCTACCCTATCCAACAGTGAAACCCGGATTGCGAGTCAATTGTTTTAACGTGATGCGAGGACAAACATACAGACAAATAGACAAGATACACAGACGCCTTTTTCTAAAATGTTATGTTCTTGTTCAGTAGCTTATATAAAGTTCCCTCGTCATTTTTTTATAATAATCATTGATTTATTATTAGATATACATAAATAAGGTATTATAATTATTTTGATACTTTTCTCCCAGCAAAATGTTCACGCGAGAAAAGATGCGGGCGCAGCCAGTCAACTGTTAGTACTCAATTTGCTTCCCTGTATTACCACCATTAATACATTTTCCCACTCTCCCCTCCCCTCTACACTCTGCCACCCGCTACCCGCAACAAGCACTGAACTGCCTGCATAACAAGGTTGAATATCACGAGCGCTGTTTGAACACACAATTTAGCTCAGAACTAAATGACGTTAGTCTCAAAAGTTATTTATTTTATTAGCAGGCTAATAATTTTGTCTTAACAGTGGATAATAAACTATATTTTCTTACTGTGAGCTTTATTTTGGAGATAAAACTTAAGCAGTGGAGTAGAAAAATTAAAATATTACTGAAAATAACGAATTTTTTGATGAGAAAATGTATCGAATGATATTCTGTTAATTACGTTTTTGTCTAGATCACGGAGAGATAAAACATATACCTATGTTAAGTTTTACATTTATCAGGTTTGTGGTTGACTCAGCATATTTATGGAAAAAACCCTTGAATGTTGGAGCCTGGTTGACTGACGTCACATATTGCGCTGTGGCATTCGTCAAGAAGCCGGGCTCTTGATGTTGGATTGTTTGCAAGATTTTGGTATGGCTGCGGTTTCTACAGATTCTAATATAAATTTATTAATCACAGTTAAATTATAATTAGTTCGAAATGCAATTTTGCGGTTTATGCGATCTATGTACCAAATGTACGGTGCTTAGATAATAAAGTTGTTAAGTACCTATGTATGTATAAAATGTATCGGAGGCATGACATGGCGGCGCGTAGAATATAGTAAAGTTATTATGTACTTATGTAGGTATAAAATGTATGAAATGGCACGACACCGAGTCCGCAAGCATTGGAAGATTTATTTTTTATTTCCACGGAGAGAATATCGTAAAACGATACCTATTACAAAGGACAGAATAAGATACCTACAAACAAAACTAATTTGTCTCATAGAATCAAGAGGTTTAGTAAACATATAAAACCCACAGGAAAAGCAGTTTTCCACCTCATATATTGGAATTTTTATAAAGCATTATTTTTGTTTTATTACCCGACTACAGCAAAGCAAGGAAAGGGTAATGAGTTTAACAGTCTATGTCGTGCTTCATGTGAATCAACAACACAAGCATACATTAAAAAATTATATAACCCCCGACATATATTATAGTTAAGAACCATTTCAATCACATTAGCTTTCAAATAGAAAAACCCGAAACAAAATTGGTCCATTACTTTGGGAGCTACGATGCCACAAGCAGGCACACGTTTATCTTAATAACCCTTTTTTGCGTTGGGGCTAAAAAAATAGAGACATACGCAGACTAAAGCCTGCTAATACGTGCTACACAAACGCCACTCCAATTTTGATTGAAGCCAATTATGTGCGTTGCACCTAGGATCTAGCTAGTACCTAGTCTTCCCTTTTAATTCCCTTTTAATGAAATCTATGTTATTAATATAATTACCACCAAGCAAACAAAAACAAACTACACCATAAACGCTTCTACCCTCCTTTTTGTACCAAAAAATAACTAAAACTCATCCCTCACTATAATGTGTTTTCTCAATTGACAAAATGTGTTTGGGAACTCGAAATTAGGCAATTTGTAATAGGTACTAGGTCCTTATGAAGATATTAAAAGGCATTGAACACGAGGAGAGAATAGAAAGTAACATCTGTTATCCACAATAAGCTAAATGACAAACACTTGTTTTTACTCGAGTACGGCGAAGCAAGGGAAGTGTAATGAGTTTAACAGTCTATGTAAGTATGTATGTATGGATGTATGTGTGTGGGTATGGGTATGACATTCCACCATAGCATCGCCCCTATTGGTCTGATTTTGACAAGCAAGGTATCAATAGATTTATCTTCAGGTATAGAGTGTCATAGTTTTTTTTTATTCGCAAACTGCGAAGCACACAGCAGGTAGTGTAAAAACTGGTAAGATTTTGACAAACGAGGTATCAATTCGTCTTCATCGCAAGTGTCTTAGGCTATTTTTTACCCGGCTGTGTCAGGTTTTAGTTTTTGAATTTAGGAATTTTGGTTGGGTAACAACCTAACTAGTATCTCCATCACTACATACCAACTAGTGTGAAGCATAGTACATTACTTAACTTGTACTAAACCCCTCCTGTATCTGTGATTATTACAATATATCGGAGCCTAGCTTTCCCGCCCGCGACTTCGTCCGCGCGGAATACTGTTTATCGCGAAAGAAAGCAACCTATTTTCTTCTAGGATATTAAAAACCAATGCAAAAGTAGGTATAGCACCAATGCTCTTAATGTTTTTTGACAGACTTGTTATTTCGTTTCCATGGAAACCGTTCCTTACAGTGAGTAATCAACATTTTCCAGTTTTTCCGTGGAAACTTACAATTTTCCGGGATAAAAAGTATCCCATGTTTTATTTCAGGGTATAATCTATCTCCACTCCAAATTTCATCAAAATCCGTTTAGTCGTTATCGCGTGAAATCTTCCCAAACAAACAAACAGACAACGTTTCACTTTTATATAATGGTACGGACAGATACGCAACTCCTGTTTTCGTTTTGAATTATAGAAAAAGTGCTGATCCAGGTATAAGAGATGGCGCTGTACTTTTCCTTGAGTGCGAAAAGTTTTTAGGCTATTCGGATGCGAACCTGGGATTGACGGCAGTTGGGTGGGGCGGTGAGTTGGGTACTGACACCACTGTGCCACGAGGATCTTAGACCTAAAATTTTTCTAACCTAAAATTGAGTGTCCGTTTCTTTCTTACTGCATCTCTTTGCACATTGTAACCATAATAATTAAAAAACTAACGTCAGCAAATCGTACCATTTACTTTTCTGCGATAACTTCAGGTCCTTCCGCCACACTTTCCGCATATTTATTTTTTTGTCCACGTTTGCTCGTCAGTTTCACCCCCATGAAATGTATTACATGATATCTGTTTATTTCTATGGTTTATTTGAATATGTTCTGGCTCTGTCACTATCACACACTGACATTTCATAACGGTTAGCTTGATGTTATTTATCTGTATATAGCTTGATGACACGTAGTGGCACCATCTATGATGGCGCGGAGGTGATGTCGGGTTATTCTGGTTGACATGGCGGGTACCGAGATTCAAGAGAGAAGGGTAGGGTGACGGTGGTGGCCGAAGATAACTAAGTCACTACATTGGTGCTGGTTGGAAGATTTGCGGCAGATCGAAAAATTAAAAAAGGAAATATATCAACCACTAATTGCAACATTTATTTCTTCACCGCTATCAAAACATGCAATGCAGAAGTTCAATGTTGCAGTAACCTATTTAAAAGTTTAGAGTCTGCACCAATTTGAAATAACATTTATTGTTGGAACATAGATGCATAATGGTAAATACTTAGCTATAATTTGACCCAAAAACTAACTTCAAGTAAATTGCCAAAAAAAAGGACAGTCAATTCATGATTTATAATCGATCTAATTAAAAGCGGGAACATGTTGTTTTTTTTTGTCGTATGAAGTAGTGCTGGCCTCTGGTGTCAGAGTTTGTCAGTGGGAAGATAAGGTACCAGTTTATTGGTTGTGTACCGCATAAATTAGGCGCAGCGCACACAATTGACCGACCAAGAAGTCGGTCTCGGTTTCGGTGGCCGAGATTCTTAGCAAAAACCCAGCCGAAATTATCGGTCTCGTTCTCGGCCAAAAAGCACCGAGACTGTCGGCCATGTCGAGATAATGTGTGGCTTCGTTTTGAGCGGTATCACCGCAAGCGCGTACGCGTTGCTCTTACTCAAACAGTCGCAGACGTAGGTTACATATATTAATATCTACAAGTTTCTATGTGTAGATTGCTGATTGTTTTGTTTTCAATCTGATAATTTAAAGTAATCAGTTGACTTTGCTGCTTAGTTAACTTGATTGATAACTTCCAACATAACTCCCGATATTTATTTTTTTAAGTCACATAATAATAATGAATAGAAAAAGGTTAATTATTTTTCATTTCGAAAGACCATTTAGGATCTATAACGACTTAAAGTTGGTTAGCAACCATTCTGAGTCGGGTTTTTTCTACGTGCGTTAATTTTCTTGTTACTAAAGGTTATTTCTTTTAACAGTTGTCAACAGATGGCAACACCACCACATCAACAGTATCCCTGCAGCTGACCAAGGCTGATGCTGGAGTGAAGCTTGCCTGCAGAGCCTCGAACCCTCAGATGCCTGCGGTTGATGCTTTGGAGGATGACTGGACATTGGACATACAATGTGAGTCTGTTCAAGGATTAATGAAAGTTACGGCTATAGGTTCAAGTTTCGTGCATAATATAGGACAAATTTTAACAGAAATAAAAATTGCATATAAGGGCGTGGCTTGTTGGGACTTTCACAATATATAGTCTTGTTGCCTATAGGATCAAAGTCTGTCTCAAGGGTTTTACTCCACTGCAGGTTATTTTTTTTGTTGTATTTATCGGGTATTTTTTAATATTGTTTGTATGTTCCTTAGGTGCATCCTGCAGCCTAAAGGCATGATGTATTTTGACAAATGAGGTAATCTTGGATTCGTCTTAATCAAAAAGTGAAATTGGATAGATAAAGTGTCAAGAAAACCGAAATGGCAGCTTAAAGCTGACATATTGTATTTCCGACGGAAAAAATTTTACTATGTCACTCTCCTGATTATGACGAATCCAATGATACCTCATTTATCAAAATCCATCAAGCTTTTAGGCTGTAGGACGTGTCAAAGGAACATACAAGCATATGTATGGTTTCTAACCTTCCGCAGTCGGTTAAAATGATGGAGACCACACAAAAAAAACTAAAGTGAAGCACCCAAGGTAATTATGCCGATCGACCGGCACATCGCAGCTAGATCTCGACCGTGTTAGACGTTTAAATTATGTCAAGTTCTAACGGCAAATTAAAAACAATGCAGACTTTTGGGATGAAATTGTGTATCAGCCACAAATTATCCTGTCGTACGCAGCCGCCATTTCCATTTGCTTCACTCATTTGTATGGTGGTGTGTTCTCCGTCTTTTTTTAAACCTTGTTGACGTAGGGTTCCTTTATTGTTCTGACCAAGCTCTTCTCGACCCCGATATCTCGGAAAGCGAACCTCTTTGGCTATCGTTAAATATCATGTTTAAATTAAATAACTAATTAAGTCTCTTCAAACCTTCAGGGATATCATAGTTCAACTTCTGAAATTTTGTCTACAAGTAAAGTCTACAACTATTTCACAAACACTTGAATTACGGCAGACTCTCAATTAAAACTGGAGACTTGAATAGCTTGGGTAACTTTCCGTAGGTCAAACCAATCACTTGGAATTGTTTTGGACATTTTCACGCTTGGATGGTTCTTGGCCCTTCGAAGTTTGACATTTACATAGAATAAGGAGAAGCTAGTTACACCGCTTGGCTATTCCCGCGTTTACTTTTTCTGGGATAAAACTAGGTATCCAGTTTGTTATTCCTTAACCGAAAGTTAATGATCATTAATAATATACCACATTACATTCAGTCGTCAAATAGTTTTTTTGCTTGGTTTTTATTCTCCGCATTAAGATGCAAAGTGCATCAGTTTTAAAGTCAAATTCTAAGTTATCCAACATTGAAAACAGTATTTCAATCAGCCCAGTAGCTTTAGGCTCCGCGTTTTGGAACTGCACCTGGGGGTAGGGCAAGGTCAGACTAAGTGGGGGTCGGGCTGCTCCGATTCTGTTTCGTGAGTTTCTATTTAATTTGTAGCTCTATGGTGGCAAACCTAGATAGACCAATCAGGATTTTTTTTATACATATAAAAGTTATATAGGATCTGTAAAATTGTAAAACTTTGCACTGATTGGTCAGCAAATAGCATGTCTGTTCGTTTCGTTTGTTTACAATCTAACGAATTAAGATCCGTTAATTTGTAATCTATCGGCTTTAGCAATTCGCCGGTAATATACATATTAAGTTAAGTGGCGTGCATTAGGAGAGGCGTACGTCCATTAATGGACAGATAAAGGCTGATGATGACTATGATAATATATGCTAAGGGCAGTTTTTTTTCAAGACTCAAATATAAAAATAACTGTTCGAGGAATAAATTTATTAGACTGTTTATCGGTCTGATATTAAGTTACCTATTTTTTAAATTGTCATTCATTCCATTGAAGCTATCTGGCTGAATAAAACAAATCAGGCGTCACTAACTTCAAAAAGGTGAAACAAATATATTGAAAACACTAATGTTAGAGCAGGACAGTTTAAACCAATCAAATGTTATTGTTTTATTTGACAATTACTTCGAGGGTATGTTTAGTGGTTTGTACTGTGACCAGTAAGCGTAATTCTACTTCCTTGATACAGTGGTGATATTTAACGATATTTATTTGTTGTGCTAGTGACATCAACGTCTCAATGTCAAATAAGCAGTCGGATAATCAGTTATCTGGCTGTCGAACGGGTAGAAGCGAGTTGTTCATCGAATAAAGCCAATGTGACGATTGAAAAATTCAGTTTTATGCTATGAGTCGAATAAACGCTGTCTGAGTGCTTATCTGAGCATTGAAAAATCGGCCCTAAGTGCAATAAAAAAATGTATAAGCTTTTTGTCTAAACTGAAATAATTACACCTTGTTCTTACCAAACAAATTATTGCCAATTACTTGTTATGTACTCAGGCCTTTTTTAAGATAGCGGGCTATAATCCCTGGCCTTATTAAAAAGGAACAAGTCCGGTTATCTATACTAATGATTTGATTACTTTTGAACAGATGTGCCGGAAACGACAGTTCGTTTAGGGACGAACCTGGACCCCAAGAACATCAGGGAAGGCTCAGACGTCTACTTCGACTGCATCATCAACGCTCATCCCTATGTCTACAAAGTCGAATGGAGGCATAACGTAAGTACTAAACTACAAATTATCACTGGATTAGGTTCCGCTTTTCATTCCAGTTTCAGACCACAGATTAATGTTTATACGTCGTAACGTAGAATCTGACTCTAAGACCGGTCCATAAAGTTAAAGTTGCTCGGTGTTTCTCTGAAGAACAAGATCCCTAATGAACCGATCCGACAGAAAACCAACATTGTTAAAAGAATTGGCAAGTTGATAATTATTGGGAATAGGTAAAAAGTGTATAGAATCGAAGTTATTGAAAATTTTATCAGTTTTGAATAGGCATTACAAAAAATCCTATGACGCATCGTTTTCGAGATGTAAGCAAAAAAACAAAAAACCGGGACCTTGTATTCCCCCCCTCTAGGGGTTTACCTCAGAGGGGTGGAGACTTTTAGTATGTTTGTCTCCTAACTAGTCCAAACAAAGATCCGAAGTCAAACTTTCTGCTTTCGACCTTTCCATCACACCTCCCTTCTGAGCACTAATTTTAAAACTTCTGGGCAGAAACTGGATAAGTATTGAATCACGCTACGACTGTCCCATCCAGAAATACTGGATAGACATAGTCACGGGCAGAACCTCATAGATTAACTCTGTATTACTAATATAGTATTGTTTGTTACTAACAAATTTATGGATTTTTAATCTGAAATAAACATTTTAATTTTATTTTAATTTTATTTAATTGAGCTCAGTGGAGTTCACTAAGAGAGGTCTACGTCCAGAAGTGGACAAATCTATGCTGACGATGATGAAATGTTCTAATAAAAAAAAGAAGAGATTACTGGGCCAAAGCTGTAAAGTGATTTGTATTTTAGTTAAACGACTTCTAAAATGAGGAGGTCTCAAATAGTCGGTGTGAGTATTTTTTAAAGATTTTTTTGAAAGTTTTGTTGTGTTTCTCCTTTTTTTTGTCGCATCCGTAAAGCAATGGCGTCTCATGTGATACAGGTGTCCGTTGGCGATGGGGAACGCTTTTGGTACATCAAGCAGGCTACTTGCTTACTTGACGCACTTTATATACAAAATCTATATCTTTATATACATATAAAAAAAGCATTAAGCAACAAAAAGTCTGTACAAAGAAGATAGTTGAAACAAATTGGTGTAGGGTACTCTAAATAAAGCTATTGAACATAGATATAACACTTTCAAAAATGGTGTGTATCTGTCTATTTGTCTGTTTGTTTGTTCACGCATCTTTTGATTCTGGAATAACACATAGAATACTTATATCCCAGAAAAATTACAACTCGGGCAAAGCCGCGGGAACAGCAGTCTCCAATAAGTAACAAGCGGGAACTTGAATCTCAATAGCTCCTATTTTGAATCATTTCAGTACTCACTAAATACCCTCTTACCTACTTTACTTTAAATGTTCGTTTTTCCATAAACATACCTTACCAACAGAACTGGTCCCGAAGCGCTCATTTATCTTACATTCAATATTCCGAAACGGTTGAGCCATTTTATCTCAGCGGCCATAATATCCAGGTTAATCCTTAAGTTCTGCATGTTAAGGATATCCGCAATCCACAACTGAAACTACCGAAAAAACGCATTAAAAATAAATTCGGAAGAATAACTTTGGATTACGGGCGGGACACGACATTGCAAAAATCAATAACAACAAAACATAGGTGCAAAA
Source organism: Alsophila aescularia (assembly GCA_946251855.1). Taxonomy (NCBI): domain Eukaryota; kingdom Metazoa; phylum Arthropoda; class Insecta; order Lepidoptera; family Geometridae; genus Alsophila; species Alsophila aescularia. Next base: position 12,436,480 of record OX276373.1, read on the forward strand.
ACTAAAACCTACGTTCGGGTAAAAATTAGCCTCTCTTGAGATGAAGACAAATCGATTGACACCTCTCTTGTCAAAATCGGACCAATAAGGGCGACGCTATGGTGGAACATCCATATAAACTCGTACATAGACAGATACATTCGTACATAAACTATTAAACTCATTACCCTTCCCTTGCTTTGTTGTAGTCGGTTAAAAAAGATATCCGTATCTGTTAATAAAACCAAATAAAAAAAACGAATAATAATTACCATAGAAAACGCCAGTAAGAGTACTTCTTGGTTGTGACAGTCATAACTGAATTGGACGTAAAAAAACTTATATATTCGTAACTGTATTTTTATTAAAAGCTTTTATTTAACTTCACTTGTATCTATATGTGTATCTATGTATTCATGTATTTTATTTGTTCTGGAATATTGCAATTCAAATTTCGAGCACTTCCCGATTAGCTATCCGGCTGAAACTTTCAGTGTAGCTCACAAACCGATGACATAGCAATAAAAAAAAAAGTATACATTGAAATGCCAACAAAAAAAAGAACAAAAGATAAAAAAAAAATATGAAGAAAAAAACAACTTGAATACGTAAAAAGTTACATAGCAAAAAATATTGAGAGCGTTTTTTTTTTTTTTTCTATATTACTTTTTTCTAATATCCCTGTACGTATTAATGTCTGTAGCCGTAAAAACAACAACCATGGTTCTAGCCCCAACTTCCATAAAATCTTTTGCTTGTCTCAGAATTAAAACGCCGCCATCGTAAAGTGTTGGAGTGCTGCCACAGCACGTAAACTAATTAAATTTTATAAGCAACTCATGTTCGGGCATAACTTATATATGCCACTCAGCCACACATAACCTGAAGTTTTGTGGGGCTGAGTGGAAAAGCGGTTGACGTTTGTCAAGCCGCCCAAAGTCTGACGAGGCTTTACGATAACGGCTGTTATCAATTAATAGAAACCGGGATCGATGACCTCATTCCTATAAAAATGAAACGAGTCGTTATTCCAACGTCTCGTTACTTTTTGTCGTTTTTTGTATGGCATTTATGTCAAAAGCTGACGGACAGTAAGTGAAAACTATTCGTTTGACATAGGAATCGGTTTGAAGCACTGTGTGATGGCAAGTCCACCCATCTATCTTTATCACTAATATTATAAAGGCAAAAGTTGTGTGTGTGTGGGTGTGTGTGTGTGGGGGTGTGTGTGTGTGTGTGTGTGTGTGTGTGTGTGTGTGTGTGTGTGTGTGTATTTGTTACTCCTTCACTCTCAAACGGCTGAACGGATTTTGATGAAATTTGGAATGGACATGGCTTATACCCTGTAATAACACGTAGGCTACTTTTCATCATCATCATCATCATCATCATCATCGACATCATTCACACGGGTGAAACCGCGGGGCGCTGCTAGTTCGGTATATAAAAATCAATTTCTGCACGACAAATATTCGAAGTCTACATCATCGTTTCATGGGTGAAATCGCGGGGGAGGGTTGCCGACCCCCCTCCTCGGTCGGGGGTGGTTGGGGGCCAAAAGTTATGTGACTTGGAACTTTTTAAGATTCCTTAGTCAAAGACGGAATCTTCGGCCGCATCATCATCAGGTGAGATTATGTCCCAGAAGTGGGAACGCTCATAATGATGATAATGATGATGAACTACAGTTATAGTAAAGCAGCCCTACGACTAAACCAGGTCGCAGTGTGAATAAACTCGCAAAGACAAAAGCACTGTGATTGATTGAGCGACTCTTAATTTATGTAATTTGTTTGCGGAATGAGTAATATGGAGAAGCAATCAAAAGTTAATTAATATGCGCTTTATAAATATGCCATATAAATACATGTAAACGTTTTAAGGTGATATTATTATGGCTGTAAGAACTTTTTGGGACTTTGTTTCTTTCATCTTCATCATCAGCTGTGTTTGCCCACTGTTGAACATAGGCATGTCCCAAAGCTGTCCTCGAGGCGATTCTTGGGTTTGGAACCAAACCTCAGTGGACAATATAAAAGTACAGGAACAATTAGGAACACTTGGAGATGTACATAAACAGAGATCTTGCACTCGACTATTCTATTTAGTATTCTCCCAATTTAATATATTTGGTAAGAGTGTACCCTTGGGGCTCTAGTATTGTTATTATCACAGACTTTTCGTGCTTCAATATCAAAAAACCACGAACGAAGGTATTATCATATATATTTAAAAGACTCCAGTTGTAATAAACTAATTTAGGTATTTCATAACATATTATTTAGTAAAATTGCAGTTTTGCTAATCCCATGACAATATGGGAATGACAGATTATTTGAATTTAGAATTAACAATGACAAACTATCAAATGGGTATGATTATGAAAGGGGTTTCACACCGTCACAACAGTACTGTAGTTGAGAGATACACTTCCAATGCTTAAGCCAGCTGTGACGCTGTCCAGTTTCAGAGGGAGGCTATGGTAGACCGATGCTAGGGCGATGCTAACCTGGTTAAGTTTAATGCTACTAAATCGCAGGCGTGTTTATTTTTTACTAAAAAAAGTCCTCTAAACCGATCCCCGTCTTTCCAAAGTGTAACAATACCAATATGCGACCATCTAGAGCTCTTGGGTGTCGAACTCACATCAAACCTGAATTTTGGATCTTATATTGAATCCAAAGCCAAGGTAGCTGCAAAAAAACTTGGTATTTTGTCTAAAGTTAGGCGGTACTTCACACCTGGACAGCTTTTGAATCTTTATCAAGCACAGGTCTGATCTTGTATGGAGTACTGCTGCCACCTCTGGGATGGTTCTGCCAAGTATCAGCTCGAGTCTTTGGATTTAATTGAGAGACGTGCTATCAGGTTCATTGGGGATGACACTCTGGTAAAGAGTAAGCTTCAAAGTCTACTGGCGCATCGATGTGAGGTAGCAAGCCTGTCGGTATTCTACAGATTGCACTATGGAGAGTGTGCACAAGAACTGCACAACCTGATTCCCCCATCACCTTTCCATCACCGTACCACTAGACGATCAGCAAAGCGCCAGCCTTTTATGGTTGAAATACCTCGCACAAGAACGAAGCGTTACGCTTCTTCATTTATTATAAGAACTGCAAAGGAGTGGAAAGCCCTGCCCTCGTCAGTGTTTCCGGTAAATTATAACCCAGGTGTGTTCAAGTCAAGAGTGAATCTAGGTAAGCATGCTACACCTTCGGCCACATTATCGCTTTGCATCAGGTGAGATCGTGGTCAAACGATTGCCTAGTCAGTAATAAAAAAGAAAAAAAAAAGAAAAATATCTTCAATGTACAAATACAACAAACACCCTCATTACAGTACATTTGATAGGCTGTATTTAACTTTTAACCTGGTGACCATTAGCAACGAAATTTTACCGAAACTTCGAGATTCCTACATAAAAATAATATTATTTATTTACAGCGTAATAGGAAATAAATACTTTGTGAAAGTGCAGCGTTAAGAATGCTATCCTAGTTGTTCCTAATTCCCTAGCTAGATTATGATGTTTACGAACGTTGGATTTTTTTGAATCATATTTCCTTCTCAGGGTAAAACCCTACTCCACAACGTGGGGCAAGGCGTGATCATCAGCAACCAGTCTCTGGTGCTGCAAGGAGTCGGCAGAAAAACAGCTGGTAACTACACCTGTGTGGGGTTCAACGCTGAGGGGGACGGGGAAAGCAAGCCGTTCTCCTTGGATGTTCTCTGTGAGTATAATTGTTAATAGCCTGTCAAAGAAGTCTTTTCATCAAACTTAAGAACCGTTCACAGCTGGGTACTCTGTGAAACGGTTCTTAAGTTTATAGTATACTAGCTTTCCCGCCCGCAACTTCGTCCACGCGGACTACTGTTTATCGCGAAAAAAGCAACCTGTGTTCTTCTAGGATATTAAAAACCAATGCAAAAGTAGGTTTTAGTACCAAAGCTCTTGAAGTTTTTTGATAGACTTGTTATTTCTTTTCCATGGCAAACTTTCATCAACATTTTCCACTTTTCCCGTGAAAAGTTACAATGTCCCGGAATAAAAACTATTCTATGTTTATTCTAGGGTATAAGCTATCTCCATTCCAAATTTCATTAAAATCCGTCCAGTCGTTATCGCGTGAAAGCTCCCCAAACAAGCAAACAAACGAACAATCAAACAACTCTTCACTGTTATATACGAGTATTGGTATGGATGGATTACATTAGGTACATTTTCATAAGTTTCATAAATGGTTCTTACTTAAACTCGCTTCACTCGCACATTCGTCATCAGAAGTAGTATCGGCATAAATACATTAGGCCTCGCGGCTTTGCCATCTTGATATTTTTTTGGGGTAAGAGGTAAAAAATAGCCTGTCTTGAATATAATTTCCTTGTCTAAGTTTATCATAATCGGTTCCATGAAAAGCTAACAAACATAAACAAAAAGATAAATATTTAATACAATGACGTATCAAAGAATTCCCATCTGCTATCGATACTCAGTCCGTAAGCAATTTCATTTCTGGAAGCAGTCCAACTAGAAAACGACTAGACCAGACCGACTCATAAAACAACATATTTCCGAGTCATTATTCACACTTGGACCATTCTGAAACGTACTCTTAAAAAACGGTCACGTTAAAATTCATAATGGGTATTCATAGTAGCTAGTTTTTTTTATATGCGTATTTAGCATAGGCTTTCGTATTTAGCAGTTCAGATAACATAATAATTACATCATATAACAACTAGCATAGTAAGTGATTTTTCTATAATTACCTTCCATGTTAAAGATGCGCCAACGTGCCGCAGCAGTCAGCAGCGAGTGCATGGAGTGGCAAAGCAAGAACGTGCCCATATCACTTGTCACGTTGACGCCAACCCACCAGAGGTCACGGTAAGTAGTCATTTTAACCGATTTCTTTTTTAGAAAAGTAATATAATAATAATAATATAAGCCTTTATCCAGATACAATATTTTATATCTTAATCTAACGACTCTGGCGAGTTGGTGATACCGACAACCCGGTCTGTTTGCCTAACTTTGGCAGAGGCCGCCTCCTCCTCCGCCTATCCTTAATACTAGTGTGACCGCTACTAAATTTTCTTCCTAACCATCACACCAGTGTGACAGAGCAGTGTGAAGGTTAGTCGGTCGCATTTTTTTTCCACTCTGTTCCGTTTTGCGCTCTCCTAGTCTATGTGCCATATCACTTGTCACGTTGACGCTGAGTAGTCATTTTAACTGATTTATCTTTTTAGAAAAGCAAAGAATCATTTAAAAAAAAAACTGAAGGCTTAGCTTCGATACCATTTAGATAATATACACTCAAAAACTAAAACCCGACTACGGTCGGGTAAATAATAACCTATAACACTCTTGCGATGAAGACTATTGATACCTCGATTGTTAAAATTGGACCAACTTTTTAGTTTAAACATATAACCCTTCTATTGCTTCGCCATAGTTCGTTAAAAAAATAGCCTATGATACTATAAATAAAGACGAAACGATTGATACCTTGATTGTAAAATCAGACTAACAGAGGCGACGCTATGGTGTAACATCCACATACACACACATACATATTCATACATTCATACATACATACATACATACATACATACATACATACATACATACACTGTTAAACTCATTACCCTTCTCTTGCTTCGCAGTACTCGGGTAAAAAGGTATGAAACAAAATTGTATTTTATGCTATATGACCATAATAATGTAAAGAATATTTTGCTCCAAAGCGTATTGTAAATGCATCCAGAATTGTGTACACACAGTAGCGAAGCCAGAACGTGCCCATATCACGTGTCACGTGGACGCCAACCCGCCAGAGGTCACGCTGAGTAGTCACAGCACTATTGGCGTTACACTCTTAGATATTGTCTGTCGTTATTGAGAAAGGAACGAAATGGAATTCTTAGAAAGTGCAATGTGAAAGGTTCGAGTATTTTCGACGAAAGACAATTTCAGTAATAGGTTTCTCAAACTGTGTTGAGTATTTTCGTTGAAAAACCATTTTTGTAATTGATATCTCAACAATTTTAGACTTCAGTAAAATACGAGCTGTTGCTCCAGGTGGAATCTTGAAACTCAAATTTTAAGCATTTCCCAATTAGTTATCCATCTGAAACTTTCAGGGTAGCTCAAAAATCGACGATAATACATAATAATAATAAAAAAGTGGGTTTTACATTAGTTTTTTATACTATAATTGCTGCTTGTTTCCATATCTAGGTTTTGAGAAACCAAGGGTTTCCTTCTTGATTTCCTAGGTTCAAAGAATTCTTGTTATAGAAGCCCTCAGGACCTTTTAATGTGATATTTAAAGACTATTATTTTTAGTGATATATCTTATGATTTAAATACCGCTACTTACCAACTCTTCCACAGTTCCGCTGGACCTTCAACAACACAGCCAACAGCAACGAGGTCAGCGACACCTATGTCTCAAGATCCGGCACTAGTTCCACCGTCACCTACACTCCTCACACTGAAATGGACTACGGAACTCTGCTGTGCTGGGCCCACAACAGGATAGGCAAGCAACGGGTGCCTTGCGTCTACCATATCATTGCTGCTGGTAACTATCAAGCTCCATTTCTAGAATGCAGTCAGCCAAAGAGAGACAACGAAAGCATTCTTCTAACACCTTAAATTAAACATACACCTCCTTAAATTAAAACAAGCATAGACAAGAAGAGAAGAGCTGAAGATCGAGCTCAGTGGCGTACATTAGTAGATGCCTACGTCCAGCAGTGGACAAGTACAGGCTAATGATGATGATTATAAAGGCGAGTTGAAGGTCCCGAAATTAATCATTTATTCGCCTTCGAGTTTCTAGCCTCTCCAAGGTTGTATTCCGATTCGGTGGTCAAGTTTAAATAAGTCAATGGACTCCAAGCCAATTTGTCGTGGCACCTTGTATCACTATTAATAATAACGATCCAGGGGTGTTGAATCCGGCCCTTGTAATCTAGGAGACGGTCCAAGCCGAGGTTCGTACCCCCTGGGTGCCCTTGAGCAAGTCGACAAAATTTAAATTATGGCGAGTGACTTTTGCGTCACGTTTTAGTCTTTCTGGGGACGCTCTAAAGGTCGTGTACAGACTAACAGCTAGCATCTATTTAAGACTATAATCATGGCATATTGGTTGAATCATCGACACGAAAACAGAAGTTGGAGCATATTCATTTTGATTCTCTGTATCCGATTATTATACTGTATAGAGCGAGGCAAAATAATGGATCATTAAAGGTAAAAATAAAAAAAAATAAAAAAAATGTTCTTACGAAACAACGGGTCTATTTTGAAGACAAAAATGATTTGCATTTTTGACTTAAACTTATGTATAAGCCGGCCAAGATTTGGTTGCAGGTTTCCCTTGAATTTCTGGTTCATTTAGGTTGACCTTACTATTTTCCTGCAGGTCGACCAGATCAGGTCCACAACTGCACCGTGGTGAATGCCTCCCTGACATCGTTTGGCGTTCGGTGCATGGAAGGCTTCAACGGAGGCATGCCGCAGTCCTTTCTGCTGGAAGTCCGGGAGATTGTTACTCAGGTAACATATGCTAAGGTAACAGCTAAAATTATGGACACACAAAGATTGTTTTTCAGGTAACATAATGCTAAGATAACAGCTAAAAATGGTCACACAAAGAGAAAAAACAAGTGTCATACAAGTGTAGTGGAATTCATCACTGCTGAACATACCTCCACTAAATAACATAAACGTCTACTAAAGAACATAAATCTCCACAATAAAACAAATTATAGAACAAAAAACTCCACTATAGAACCATTGTCATACAAAGAGAAAAGCAAAAACATGACATACAAGTAGAAAACATACACTGCTGAACATAAACCTTCACTACAGAACATAAACCTGCACTAAAGAACATAAACCTCCACTAAAGAACATTTAAACCTCCACTAAAGAATTTCCACTATGGAACTAATTATAGAACATTAATCTCCACTACAGAGCTTCACAATGAGCTGGCTGTTTGCATTCAGCGGCTCCCAGCGACTCTCACCAGATTGTCAGTCCACCAAGGGAAGGGGAGGGGGTGGGGGGGGGGGGGGGGGGTCTATGCCCCGTCTTCAGGGCCGTGGTTGCTATTCAATAACCTTTCTTCCGCAAAGGTTATCGATTCGATGAATTATGTGACCTGCCCATTGTCTCTTCAATTTGCTAATTCTGAGACACCTATGTCAGTATATATTGTTCTTCCGTGGATTTCTTAATTTCGGATCTTATCTCGCAAAGAAACCCCAAGAATACCTGTCTTCATACTTGGAGAGACATCTTGACGATGTAAATTATAATCACTTTCTATGGGCCAAGCCTTTAGCAGACCTAATTACTTTGAGACTTGCTTATTGTTCTGGATGATTAAAAAACAGTTGACAAAAAATACTTAAATACTTAGCTGTCCAATTGAAAGGAGTACCTACTCTCATTTAATATACACATTAAACAACTTTAATGATTACATTGTCATTCTAAATGGACTAAATTAAGGATAAGATCAGGTAAGTAGACGAGGAGACTTCAAAACTTGTTACCTAACTCTATCTAGACAAAGGTTAGCTAAATAATCCAGTACAATAGAAACAGATGACAGTATGAGCGCTCAGCCGTACATGCATTTCAATCTAACTTAGACACACATCTGCCTACATAATTTTCAACCCGTTAAACATTGTCAGCCGAGTAGCACTTTGTAGTCCAGATTTTATCCTTGGTCCCGCACCTTTGACTGAATTGGTAATGTGAGGATTTGCCATAGCTCCGTGCTTTGGATGGCACGTTATGCTGTCGGGCCTGGCTGTTATTTATTAATAGCAGTCGGTAAGGCATGTCAGAGTCCTTCGGGCGGCCTGACAAACTTTGACACCAGAGACCAGCACTACGTTATTCGGCATGTTCACATCTATACTATAATAAAACTGTAACTGGGCTAAATCTGTACATTAAATATTTTTTGAAAATTATAATTGAGATAAACTTCAAAATCAAAGTGCAAAAAGATATGGAGTGCAAAAAGGATATGTTTTTATTTTTTGTCTGTCTGTCTGTCTGTCTGTCTCTTTGAACACGCATCACGCAGAAACTACGAGACGGATTTGGATGCAACTTGGCACAATCATAGCTTATGTTATGGATTAACATTTAGAATTTTTTATCTCGAAAAAAACAATAGTTCCCGCTGGATAGGGGTTGAAAGTTATTTAAAAAAAACACATATCACGATGAAAATACCTGACGGATTTTGATGAACTTGGCACAGTCAAAGTTTATATTATGTGTTAAAATCAATAATACTTTGAATCACGAAAAAATACGGGATTCCTGCGGGATATGAGTCTAAAGTTATGTTAATTTGAAAGGAATAATAATAGCACATCCGTTTATAAAACGGTACCGTAAATTCGGTTCTCATACCACAAGTCAGAGTGGCATAGCAGAAGCGGTGTCTGGCTTGCAACCCAGAGGCACATGGAACGAATCCACGCGCTGCTATAAATGTTTTGCCTCAATATGAATAAGCATTTACATATATTATACGTTTTTTACATTTTCTTTGTTTTTGTAACTTTTAAACTTTCGCGATTCGAATTGCATTGATCGTGGTCACGAGAAGATCAACTGATGCAACTTGATCGAAACGTCGAGGTAAATAAATATTAAGTTTACAGCGCGATTAAGTCCCATTTAAATATTTAACTATGTGTTCTTTGTTTTTTTAAGGCTTCTGTAATTTCCTGAAGTAAACTGTCAAGTTTTGTTTGAAAACAATATATATAATGGGATCTATCCAAACGAATGGTCCGACTTAGGTGCGGTTTTTTATGTTTGAAAGCTGAGGTAATCGTACGAGTATAGATAGCACAATGGAGTATCCTACTTCATTAACGCCCTCTGGTAGGACCTCTACACTTGAGAGCGTAGTATCTGTACTTATAATAAAGCAATATGAACAAAAAAGACACTATATAATTTACCTGCATCAACACCTCAAGCGAATAAACTAAAGGCATCAAAGTTTTCCCTCCGATTTAACTAGATGGCGCTGATTGATCTTAAAACACGCAAGCATTTCATTCACTGCAACCAAGGGTCCTGCTAAATTCAAATTTATAAGGAATTTCGGATTCGGCTCACACTAGCACTAGCACGACATACAGGGGCCTAATTCTCTAATTTAAAGACTCCAATTCCTCGCTACCTGCGTGGAATCACGAACAAATTCCACGCAGGTGGCGTTGAATTGGCGGCGTGGAATTCGCGTGGAATTGGCGTGAGTGGTCATGCATAATCCAGACCCTGCTCTCAAGCCCTTTGAAGCCCTTGCGACTGATTTAAAAACTGGGGTACTTGGTATCTTAGGCCTTGCACGCCCTGCCTTGCGGTGAAACGCGGTGCGTTTATTCTAGCGTTTATTTCATCTTGTATTATATGCGTTTATTTCATTGCAATACGTGCACTTCTATGAAGTGTCATAGAAGTGCAAGTGTGTTATAACGCATATTCTGTGAAGTACGGCGTGCCGTACTTCACAGAATATGCGTTATAAAAAGGCAAGGCAGTGCCTTATTCTGAATAATTAGATGCCGAGCAATCGATAAAAAACTATTTGACGGCTGAACGAATTTTGAATAAATGTAGTATAATATTGTACTTTGTAGGTTTGGTCCTGGTCCTCTGGACCTGGACCAAACCTACAACTGGTCTGGTGGTGGTTTGGCTTTTGGTCCTGGAATAAAACGTGTGGGCTACTTTTAAATGAAATGACCACGCGGGCAAAGCCGTAGGCACAGCTAGTATTAAATACAACACGCCAAATTGTATGCAATTCAACTTATAGTTTCTTTGCAAATAGATGTTAGTGTCGGAAAGAGAAAAATTGAACCTCTTTTACTAGTGGATTTTTCAGGAGATTATATTTTCAACAAACATCTTTTATCAGTTATTATACCACTGTCTGATGCATTTATTTACATCTAGTTGCAATAAAGAGTACTTTGCAGAGCTACTAGCAGTGAATATCATAATTATAAGTATGGATTTTCCTTTTTTGACACGTTACATTCGTAATGATGGAAAAATCGAGGATTGTGCGTAACTATCCATACTGCTAAAAGTCTAGCTTCGGTAGTAAAGGTATGAGGTTGTTAAGCCTAAAATATTCATGTAGGCGTCAGAAAATTAGCATTCAAGTTTGCCCATATACCTGGCTTTTAGGTCAGGCTTATAAGTGACGGCCTGATTACAGGCTTGATTAACTCAAATAATCATTGAATTTCACAATCCTAAGTGAGAATTAAACAGATATAAACATCGAGACTATGTAATGTAAAATGAAGGGTTTTCATGGAAGATAACTATATTAGATGCTGACTGATGAATAATAAATACACAATTTAATGTTTTTCAGTCTTTACCGTTTATTTATTCAGTTCACAGATTACCACTAAGGTTAGGTATTCTGTGAATAAGGGCCGCTTGCATAACGTTCTATTTATAGTAATTTTGATTAGCTAAACAAATTTAGCTGCAAAAGCACTTAAATTTACATTAAACGTGATAACGGTTGTCAAGCTACATCAATATTACGTCAATCAGGTTGCTTTTGTGTAATTTTGTCTTTCTTGCTGTCAATGTCAGACAGACATGTGAGACATGCCATTTTCTGTTTGAAGGCAAGTCGTGATCATTGTGATCACGCATGTGTGTGATCGTTTTGTTTGTCTAAAATAAATACCAAGCTATTGCAGTAGTGCTTTGTCTCGTAGTAAAATAACATCTTGGATTTGTCGATAGAATGTCTGAAAAGGATAAAGTTGCTAGACCGCGAGCCCCTAACTTTATGGTCTTATCTTGGTGTGATAGGCATGTTAAATACCCAATAATGTCACAGTTCCAAAAATTCAATCTCCACTTATAAATCAAAAACTTTGATTTATTTTGAATACAGAGTATTCCGTAGTTTTGAACGCACCTTCTATTTATTCGTTTCACAAGGCTGCTGACCTGCTTTACTAAACAACTGTTATGTTCAACAGATCAGCTAGTCATTGCAAATGACACTAATCATATTTAGCTTCGCCTAAATTAGGATTACAATTTAGGATGTTTTACTTTGATAGTTCGCTGAATATGATACATTTTTCTTGAGCAAGACGCTAAAATGTTTTGTTTCATAAATGCATTTTAGGGCGACATTTTTGGGATTCTCTAAACGCGTTTAAGGATCGATATGCTAGCCGCCCTAAGACTTTAAACTTAAAAATATATTATTAGTTGTGATTATTATCGTTCTTAGAATAAAGCAATAAGTACCAAAAAACTGTACAAGATAGTTCAAAAAAATTGTCTAGTCTAGGGCACTTCAATCAAATTGAGCTATTGAACAAAAACAAAACGTTTAAAAAAAAGTGTGTGTATTCTGTCTGAATGTACACTTATGTACTCGTATTACGTAAAAGCTGCTGGACCGATTGAAATGCAGTTTTCAATGTTTGACTTAACGACTGGTGTATTTTGTATATCAATCTGATATGTAGAAGCCGATCAATCGATAAAAACTATTTGACGGTTGAACGAGTTTTGATGAATTGTAGTAAGTATATCGTACTTTATAAGTACTTTTGGTCCTAGAATAACATAAAGGATACTAATAACCCAAAGAAACGACCACGCGGGCGAAGCCTCTGGCCAGTAGGCTCTCAAATGTTTGTCCTGCTCGTCCAGGTGCAGTGCAGAAATAAATGTATTTTCTTTCTTTCAATGTGAGCGGGAGAGGCGATGCATCTCGGGAGACGATTTTAGATAATTTTTGTGTTTTTCTAGAGATATCTCAATCTAAAAAACTTAGGTAAAAAAAATGTTCGGTTATTTATTTGTTATTTGTGTAGCTATATAATAATTAAATAAAAAACCAGTTGCGTCGCTGAAAATAACGAGAACAGCGCAGGAAAAAGTTAATTCCATGTGGTACCTAGTTCGGGATTTTTTTCCAATGATACCAAGCCTTCTCTGAAAATTCTGTTCGCTTATTTGTTTAGGTTGGTATACTTTTCTGAACACAGTATTTTTTTATTCGCATAAAATTGTTGTACTACGTCGTTCTCGTTTTGTTATTCGTCTTTTTGCTGATCTCGGGATTGACCCCGCGTTAAGTATTCTTATTTGGGCAACTTATAACCTCTGATGGCTTGTTGGTATTCAGAATGTTTTATACAAATTACCCAGTTAGAGATCATCTAATCTTAAACTGAACGCCCCTCCACTAACTTTTATTATTTCAATGTCTGAGAGGAAATACTTATTGCGAATCTTTACTTGCGTGTGTGTGGCGATTTTACTGTAAACTTGGACTCGTCCGCGTTGTTAGAGGTCAACTAATCGTGCGATCAGTCCAGCTGGCTTACTCTCATAAACCATTCCGATTCAATCACGATCCCAACAGTGCGATTCAGCTAGAAAACCTAACTGCACTGGTAGGCGTATCCTAATGCAAGTCCCTGAGTCGGTCTTCAGCTCTCCTCATCCATTTTCTTCCAGCCGCTTTACGCAGATCGTCACTCCACCTGGCCACATTGTATCCTACACTACGTTTGCCTAAACGTGGTCTCCACTCGAGAACTCGTCTACCTCAACGGTTATCGGTTCATCGGGAAATGTGACCAGCCCACTTCCACTTCAGTTTGCTTATCCTTTCAGCTATGTCGGTTACCTTGGTTATCCGTCGGATATCTTCATTACAAATCTTGTCCTTCAAAGAAACTCCAAGCAAAGCTCTCTTCATAGCGCTGAGCGACCTTAAATTTGTGGACTAGTTTGACCGTGAGTGTCCACATTTTGGCACCGTAGGTCATGACTTATTGAAAACTTTTGTCTTCAGGCACTGTGGTATGGAAGACGAGAAGACTTTACGAAGCTTGCCGAATGCTGCCCAATGCTTATATAAATATAATGTCTTATCTATGACGTCCACTCTGTCGTCGTCATTTATGCACTAGTTGACCAACAGATTGGCCGTTCGGGTGCATTATTAGTAAATAAGTTTATAAGCTGGCCTAAAAAATAATCAGCTTATAAGCTAGCCTAGCCCCAAATGTCATCCATATGGGTTCAACCTTTTGAGCATGAAGAAATAACTACTTAATATAAACACATACAAACTTTCGCCTAATATTAGTGTGATTCTATTACGGTGACCAATTTGTGTGTATTGTGTATACGCTTATATTGCTTCTGAACGTAAACATAATAGAAGGGTAGGCAGTTTTAGACTAGGCGATCTCTACATCCAAATTTAACCTTTGATGATGAAAAATCGTTTCTAAATATATTTTTTTCTTCTTTCACCAGGAGATAGTAGCCAATGTATCCAGCGCAGTTCCAAGATTCACTGCCGTGGGCCTTGCACCAGGCCGGACGTATGCTGCTGCGGTACTGGCTTATAACGCTAAGGGCAGGGGAGACCCCTTCCCCCTCAGAGCCAGCACGTTGCGGCCCCCAGAGAAGCACCATGTTCATGATAAGAGTTTAGGTGAGTAAGGTTTTTATTGAAAAAGACAGTTAGTTATCTAGTTATTGTCCACAGTGTTGTCATACTGAAAATTAACTATATTATCTATTCATTCCACAGATCTACCCCGCACTGCGTTCCAAATCTCCGGTGCCATGTCAGCCGCGGTCGGCGGTGGTGGAGTTCTCATGATAGTCTTGGTGCTGTTCATGATAGCTCTGAAGCAGCGCTGTGCCAAGAGGAAGCCAAGGTCTGCCCCTCCTCCCTCGTCGCAGCCAGCGTCCCCCGACAAGCTGAGAGAAAAGGACGACAGTGAGAGCGACGATCGGAATCCCGATATTATACCGTCAGATACTGACCAAATGCAGGTACTTACTTGTGGTATCACAATTCGCGCTCCTAATAATACAGTTTAATATAATATCAAATTAATATTGCGGTTGACTCTATACAGCAAACCACAATGCCAACCAAAATACCAATATAGGACAATTTAATTAAACTATAGGTAATGTATCAACTAAATGACTTCATTTGAAAACCAACATACAGGAATCAATTCGTTTGAAATTCCGGGCTATAAGGGATTAAATCGGACATAAGTCATATGATGATCGAGCTGTTATCATCGTAGATATCCTATTGATTCCTCACCAGAGGAATTCTTACCTTCATACATCTCTCCGCATCTCCGTTTTTTGTAGTAGAACTCTTCCGCTTGGGAAGTAACACACCTTTGCCTGATATTCATCCGCCAAGAAGGGCAATCTTTCCAGAGAAATTTCCTGGGCATATGAGACTTAAAAACCAATATGCCACCAAAGTTGAGCTCGGTTCATAACCGTGCAAGAATAAGCAAACAGAGTTTTGGATGGCTGTCCATTTTTTTATGAGCTGACTTGACGCTTGCTACCAGGTTTAACGAGTCTTGTTAGTTGTATAAAAAAGCTCAATTTTAATGCATTGTCACCCCTAAATGAGATTTTTGACAATAACTCCTAACTGTATTGCTCATCACAGATGGACTACTATAGACAACAGCAGGTGTCCACGATCTCTCCGCCACTGGGCAGTAGAGGCCCGCGGGGTAGCGTAGCGGGGGTGCGGGGTCTGCCTGCGTATTGCCCTCTTCGCACCGCGCCGCCGCCATCACATCCTCAGCATGAAGCTGGTGTAAGTAGACTGTGGAGTAGACCGTCATTTTCTTAGTAGACCAGACTGAGGTTGGCACAGAACAGGTCAGATTGTTATTGCTTTGCTACTCTTGCACCCACAGCATGATTAGCGGTCTACTCAATGATGTAAGTAGATTATTGAGTAGACCGCTTTTGTTGTAGTAGACTAGGATGATACCGGCACAGAAACAGTCACAACTTAAAGAGTAGTATTTGACTATAAAGGTAAGGAAGACGAGCAGGAAGAAATTCGTACAATGACCTTAGTGCGTACTTCCAGCAGTCAAAAACATTTTTTGCAAGGAGGGTAATAACGAAGATCTTATTTATATTATCAAGTAGCAAAAAGTTTGAATAGATGTTAGATGTGACCGCATTTGCATTACTATACTACGGTCAATAAAAATAAATTATTATAATAACAAAAAACACACTGTGAATCAAACTAAAAGGATGCAAACAAGCTTAAGTTTTTTGATTTTGACATATAAGATGCAGTCGGAGGCATGAAGAGTTAGCTTACCAGGTTCTAGCTGATCCCGTCAAAGGAGAAATAAAATGCATGATGCCTCCGACTGCATGTTATATTTAAAAATTAAAAATCTAAAGCTTGTATGACTCTTTTTAGTTTGATTCATAGTGTGGTTTTTGTTTTTTTATAATTTTATTTTTTTATTTTATACCTTTTAGTTTATATATTAAATAAGAATAAGCGAGAATGGTTGCTAACCAACTTTAAATAGTTATAGATCCTAAATGGTCAATCAAAACGAATAATGATAAGATAAAAATAAAGATGATTTTCAAATACCTATTTAATGATACCTTAATATAGTTCGTCGACTTTTTTATTTATTTTTCACAATTTGGCGTCTGGTTATCGCCATAATGAATTTTGATTTCTGTCATGTCTTTAGTAGCACTCGCAAGATTAAGATAAGTCAATTGACGCTAGAATCATAAAAATCGATCCACGCGTTTGATCTATATAATGTCACAAAGGAACAGACATACATACATAGCACATAGGATGATAAACACATTACCGGGCCTTTGGGTTGCGCAGTCTGGTAAAAACTGTTATTGATAATAGATGTCGGTACTGAAACAGCATGATTGGACTGGAACTGGGTGATATTGTACTGTAGGCTCCCATTGAGTGATGGAGATCATCACTCAATGGGAGCCTACAAAGAAACAAAAGAAACCACCACAACCACCTCTTTCGCCAGCCGCGAAAGAGGTGGCGTGATGATCTATTCGCATTTCAATCAGATTGGCCCCAAGTATCTGAAGATAGGGGTGTGTGGAAAGAAATGGGGGAGACCTTTGCCCAGCAGTGGAACACATAGAAATGAAAAAAAGAAGTCTAAGGGTGTACCTTAGACTTCTTTTCTTTTATGCTGCATTGTAATAAAAAAACTAGATATATTGAAATTATGCGTTATATTGTGTTAACAGTGGATATTTATAAAATTTATAGCTTTCGTGTTTGGTATGAATTAGAACTGGCCTAAAGTTTCTTTACTAAAGTGAGTAGGTAGCGTTATGTAATCAAATACAAGGAGGCAGGCATTTTCAATTATTTATTCAAAATCAGATACTGTATCTGTTAGATGTTTCACCTGTAACATTTATTAGAAAGTAGTTTTCCCGCCCGCGACTTCACAACAGGACTACAGTTTATCGCATAAAAAAGCATCCTGTGTTCTTCTAGGATATTAAAATATTAAAAACCATTGCAAAAGTAGGTCTAGTACCAACGCTCAGAAGTTTAGGGTGTGTATCACTGTGTGTGTCGTGTGTGTGTCTGTCTGTGGCATTGTAGCTCCCAAACGAATGGACCGATGTACCTGTGGTATTTTATGTTTGAAAACTAGGGTAAACGAGATGGTTCATAGCTATAAACGAGGGATGGACGGGGCGGGGGGAGGGATTAGCCGGTTTTAGCTGCGGTTTTTTATATTTGAAAGCTGAGGTAAACGAGATGGTTCTTAGCTATAATGGGGAAGCGGTGTGGGGAGGGAGGGAGGGAGGGAATAGGGGTAAGGATCGTAGCTCCCAAATGAATGGACCGATTTTGATGCAGTTTTTTATGTTTGAAAACTGGTGTGATCGAGATGTTTCTTAGCTATATGGGGGGGGGGGAGAGTCAAGAATAGGGGGAGAGTAAGAATAGGGGGGGAGTCAATAAAAAGAGGGGGGAGTCAATAAAAGGGGGGGGTCAAGAAAAGGGGGCTGAGAATCGTATTTTCCAAACGAATGGACCAATTTAACTGCGGGGGGGAGGAATGGGGATGATGACCGTAGCTCAAGTGATCGAGATGCTTCTTAGTTATAATGGGGGGGGGTAAGAATTCGGGGGTTATATAAATTTTTAATTTGTGCTTGTTGACAGACTTGTTATTTCCTTTCCATGGGAACGGTTCCTTACAGCGAGTAATCAACATTTTCCAGTTTTATCCATGGAAATTTACAATTTTCCGGGATAAAAAGTATCCTATGTTTTATTCCAGGCTAAAAGCTATCTCGATTCCAAATTTCATCAAAATCCTACCAGCCGTTATCGCGTGAAAGCTCCCCAAACAAACAAACAAACAAACAAACAAACCGACAACGTTTCACTTTTATATATATTGGTATGGATGAATCGATCGTTCTATCGATATTATTATCGGCTCGTTTAATTTCAGCTCGTATTTTTTTATGAACGCCGCACATGCTGAGTTTACCCCTTTTGCCCTTAAATATAATTATATCCATTTTGTATTGATACTGTGTGCATGTACTTTCTTTGTAGTGGCAATAAATACTATATTACTTTCTTTTTATTTACTTTTTTATGTGGCTCATACAAATTTGTTATTTTTCGGCTGTAATATTATTCAAGCCTTCTTGGAGTAATGTTTTTACATCTGCCATCTTGAATGTATTATTACTAGCCACGACAAAACGGCGAGAAAAGGTTTACAATCCGCGTCCTTCCAATGTGTGAGCGCGACAACATTACATTTGTACGCGAGCGATAGAGACAAGTAATGAGGGGTTAATGTACGAATTTCTTCCTCGCCGTCAGTACTTTAGCCTGTTACAACAATTTCCATGACGCTGCACAGTTAAAACCGCATTTAGGATATGAGGCTGGTTTAAGTTCAAAGAACAAAGAGTAGACTGTGTTTTTCTCAGTAGACCACGATGAGACCGATACAGAACATCGTAGAGTAGTGTAACTGAGTAGAAATCGTTATCCGCTCTGCTGTCGCGTCGTAACAAATGTTCCGAAAGTTATAGGGTGGTATTTTCTTTGACGCATAAATGATGCAAAAATATAAAATTTTGCCAAATTACCAACGAAACAAATAATAAATTATGTAACAACAAAGTTATTGAAGGCTAAAAATCGTTTTTATCTCAATGACGTCATGTATAACCCTGCTATGGCCTATTTAATTGTATTACTAACAGCTGGCTAAATTGCAATCAAAGGAACTTGATAGTTACCTATTTAAGGGGCTCCTTTAGAACTAAAGCATTTGTTAACAGTTCAATGAGAAAATTCTCCCTTTTAACAGTTTTTCTAATTACAGTTACAGAATGATCGCTTTCTACCTCAACGAACAAACGGCACAAAAACAACAAAATGCTGTTTCATTTAACGAATAGCAAAGAAAAGTAATGGAAAACAGTTTTAGTTGATTTTCATCTCATTTCTGTTTATTACGTGCCCACTTTGCTGCTTACAATGAAGGCTAGTTAAAAGGTTGTGCTGTATTACAAGTAAACCATTTTTTTTCCATAAAATTGAATGAGAAGATAGCAGATCTTTCGCCTCATGATAGTGTCATGCCAGTACATAATTAGTGCTTCCCAGAAATCTTGCGCACTGCACTACGCTTTATCACTTACCATGTCTTATCGGGGAAGGTGAGGTTAGATGGGGTATTGATGAAGTTTACTGTTAAATAAAATCCTGATTTATTAAATAAATGGAAGTAGTAATTTAATTATTTAACTTTTGGTAATCATGTTTGAAATAATTCGCCACAAAGTAACGTTTATTTATTTATTTTGAATAATTTAATCAAAGATGTATTTTCGAGGTAGTGCCGAGCTCTGATTTTGATGAAATTTGGAATGGAGATAGCTTATACCATAAAATAAAACAAAAAATACTTTTTTATCCCGGAAAATTATAAGTTTCCACAAGAAAACTGGAAAATGTTGATTACTCGCTGTAAACGAAATAACAAGTCTGTCAAAAAACTTCTAGAGCAACTTATTTTCTCCTCCTCATGCTCCATATGCAGGGTAAGAAGGGTATCCGATTGAAACAGGTTTTAAATATTTTCATTGCACTAGCAATCGTTACAGCTAACAAATTATTTTATACCATTGAAAAAATAAAATTTTATGGAGAAAAGATAAAAAAAATATAGGTAAAAGAAAAATTGTACTTAGTCGCGCTGAAAACTTAATTTTTATTTACCTCGACGTTTTGATCAAGATGCGTTGATCGTGGTCACGAGAAGACACCGTTTAAATATATAACTATGTGTTCGAATCGCGAAAGTTTAAAAGTTACATTATTATTGTTTTGTGCATATTGCATAGAGTTTAGGCTTTAGGCGGGGTAACCCATCTTACCTCACTTTGCCCTTTTGCTCCACCTTATAATATTTCACTGAATGCAGTGCATAAGTTGCCCATATTTTAGGTTTTTTAAGTTTTTCTTTATCATTATTAGTTAAATGGTGTATAATAAAGCATTTTCTATTTATAGATTATTATCTGTCTCTTCATTTCGAAGCATTGTTATATTTTTCCACTGTTTGGCGATATCTAGAGTACGTTACTTTCTCATGCGATACTTCTGCAGAAAACCACTAAAAATTAAGACTCACATAAGACGAGCTTATCTCAAGTAAAATTCAATTTCACCCTTGTGGGATTCTGTCTGCTTTTCTTAAAATAGTTCTTATAGAAAAAATGAATTTAGGCCAAAGAAAATTCATTGAAAGCTTGCCGTGAAAGCGATCTGAATTTGATAGATTTATTTCAGGTTTCTTGGAGGCCAAGCTTAAGAAACCGTGAACGGAAAATAAGTGCTTAATTTACGAGACTTGACCTAGATAAGTTTTAAAATGATGTTAAAAGTATTATTACGATCAATAGCATATGTGCTGTAATCATTGTAATCACTATCTTACGCGGCTACCTAGTGACCATAGTCTACAATTAGAACTTAGGGACGCTGGATACGATCTAAAATTAACTACGTTCATTTTTAGAATTTAGAAGTCAGAGAAAATAATAATAGAAGTGATGTCGTCCGCAATTTGATCAAGGATGAACTTGATATAGGCATAAAGTTTTGTTTGCATCCTGTTCAAATGTCGACGAACTCACTGTACCCATAGGTTCTCATTAATCGACTTCACAAAAGGAGGATGAGGAGGTTACCCCAGCGGTTAAGCCAAGTTGGTGGTTCAGTGGCAAGTTTTTAAACTCCCCGAACGGTTCGGTGCCACTGGGTGCGTATATATTTTTTAAAGTTTCAAGTGGTTCTGTATTAAAATTCCTATAAAATCGATCGTTGCTCTTATCGATAAAAATCTTCAGTTATTAGCGTTTCAACAGTCCAAACTAAAGGTACACTTATCTTCTTAAATTTGTATGTTCATAGATTAGCTAAAATCATTATAATAAAAACTGCATTAATAAACAAAATTGAAACAATTTTAAAAATGATTTTATTAGTTTTTTTTTTGCCTTTTTTTAAAATTAATGTTATATCTATTTTAGAGAGAAAATGGCGGGAAATTTCCGTTTTTTGCATTCAAATTGCTGTAGGAAATTATTTTTCAAACGCTGAGATACTGGTCCTTGGTCGGTGAACACTTCAACGTGCATGCCGTAGTTATCAATTTGTTGGCTTTTAGCAATTTTGAGAAATATCAAGTTGAATGGGGCGGAGCGCAACTTCCGTGCCGCGGCGCAGAATAAGTCGAAACCGTTAAACCTCCTTACTAGTGGGGAGTTATTTACCCTTGAACCGGGCAGAGGAGTTAATTAATAATTATAATAATACATAATTAATAATTATTGTTAAATTAAAAATAATAATAAACAGTACCCATGTCATGTCACGAGAACCAAACGTGTGTACCAAAATCAAACCCGATAGCTTCAAAAGAAGTGGGTGAAATATTGATTGCAAAATTCCAGGTCATACATACATACATACATACATACATACATACATGAACATATTACATATGTGCCCTCGTGAGTTTGTTCATAGGACATAGTGAAATTTAAATACAACTTTAAAAAGTTAAACAAATAATGTATTATGGTACCAAAAATGGATTAGCTAATTAACTTATATAAAAAAAACTACAGATTTAATGTTGATATAGTTTATATGGGACCAACCTGGATGTATATTATTTTAAATAAAAGGTACAGTCTAGGTGTATGTTTTTTAATGTATGTTCACCTATTTCTCCGTCAATTGCGGACCAATTTTGAAAATTATTTTTAGATTTGAAATAGTTTAGGTTGGTCCTCTAAAAAATTTTTTTAGAAAGTAATTAGTTTTTTTTGTACCGAGGTATTTTGCACGTGTTTGATTGATATGGTATACTTACATTTGATTACATTGGTCTATCCTTATCATTACGCAATGTTGTCCACAGAACGCCACATCAGGCATACCCCCGCCCGCACGTTTCGCGTCCGGCTCGTGCACGCTGCCGCGCGGCACGACCATCAGCGGCGCCGACGCGCGCTGCGGCATCCCGCTGCAGCACCTGCGCACGCTGCCGCGCCCGCTGCCCGCGCCCGCGCCCGCCCCGCTGCCCGCCCCGCGCGTCCCTCCCCGCGACACCCCCCTCTGACAGACCACGCAGCTATAGAACATGTAAATAATGACAGTGCTCAAGTTTTTATGAGTGTTTGAGTGAGGTGCCGGTTTTTAGTGCTCGTTCGTGGGAATGAAGACAGCGATGGAAATGTACGCTGTAAAGTTTTATTTTTGCATTTTAATATGAGAGGTCAGTTAGATCAGCGAAGATTCTGCAACTGATGTGTAAACTAATAACTAGAATCTTCTCGGTGAACTCCCACATACAAGTTTTAACACAAAAACTACGCTACAGATCAAAATCAAAGGGCTTTAGAACTTGTATGTAAAGACCCCTCCTTACATTTTACTATGGAGTTTAACACACAAGTTTTACCTACAACCGCCATTTTGCAAAAATCACGAAGTTGTGGCCACTAATCAAACCGTAATAAATTGATAAAGGAATTCAAAACAAACAAATAAATGTTAGCACAATAGTAGTTAAGAGTGGCGATATTGGAGATCTAGGTTGATGTTAGTCATACGTTATCTTTGAGCTCCAATATCGCAGAAATGCGACGGTTTAGGATACTAGTGTATTTTTTTTATTTGAATATTTTTATCGATTTATTATGGTCAAAATCGCGGACTTATATTTACAGTAGTTGCAGCTAATATGTTTGTGAAGTTAGGCTCTGTGAACAATTGCGCAGGTACTGCTGTGGGGATAAAACAGCATAAAGTAAGAGAGAGATAGAATATGAAAAAAACGTAAGAGAGTCAGTAATGCTGTCACCTTCAACATTGGGATTGCGCCTGAAAATAGCAGTTTGTGCAGCGACTAGCAGATAACTTCCTAGACTCATACTTCCGCTGCGAATACTGTATGCTTTAAAGGTTAGAAGGGCATATATAATGTTTACCATACCATACCAATGTTTGAAACTAAGTTTCGATGTTAAAAAACATGAAGAAATTATAAATTAGACAAGTTTTACTATTTAAGCTCTCTCTACAAAGTTCGGACACAGATTTATTAATGGTACGTTTGGTTTCGATGAGAATTGTAGTATTTGAATAAACACGCAACTAAAAAATTGAAGTAAAATGAGGTGAATTTGTATAAAAATTTACAACAGCCCTAAATACTTAGTAGTAATAATTTCAAGGGCAAAGTAAACCAAGACAAAGTAAACATTATAATAATTAAAAAAAAACCTTAGGGCACATAACTAAACCAAATAAATGTCTCATATAAAATTATGTTAAGAAGGTTTCACTGCTAAAAAAATACAACAGAGATGGTCAAAAAGTTCGATGTCCATTTATAACTTCTGGAAAATTCCTGATTTGTCAAAGACTGAATTCATGAATAAACAATACCTACACTATAATATTCTATTATAATTAATATGTACTGATATCATTTACATCTTTGTAGAACCCCCAGGGCGGGCACTTGAAATAGGCAAGTATAGCTGAGTTCCGTTGTAGTTAGGTTCGAATAAAAATATTAAATTCCGTTAAGTTTCCCCTTGTAAAGTTGTAAATAGATGCTATTTCACGAAACTAGTTATTCCAAAATCATCAATATATCTTATTAAAATTGTTAAATTATTTATTGAAATTCTCATGAGGTTTTGTTAAAGTTTTCGTTATGAATGGTTGTGAGAAATTTTAACTAATCCAAGGTTTGTATAAATATTTAAATAATACACAAAATGCGATTTGTAAGAAAATTTTCAAGATTTTAAACATAGTGTAAGTATGTTTATGTACACTCGATACACTATCTTACTGAGCAATTTTACGATCAAAGTTATTGGGAAAGTTCGTGTAATATTTCCCCGAATGCCCAGTGACACTTCAACGCGATTCTTAAATTTCACAGAAATTAGCCCAATTTAGTAGATGACAATTCATATTTAATAGTAAATAACAAAAATATTTAAGTTTAAGTATCGCTGTTCAAATTCGATATGAATACTTCAAACTAGATCAGCTACTTCTATTTTTTGTGTTACATGCGATAGGGTTGTCAAAATTGCTCGAGTAAATTACACCAAAATTGTAATATAGCCGTAATAATTTAGATAAACATAATCACTGACATGTGATAATAATATTATAATAATACAATGCGGAGGGTTTTTTCTTCTACTGAAAGAGGTTAAAAGAACATTATTTACAAATATCAACCTGCGATGCAGAATGTTATTAGATAAAGGTTGTGGTTTAGGAAAAAGTGATTTTGCTCAGTTTTTTTACGCTAATGAAACTTCATTTTATTTTTTAATGCGGGCATGTGCAATACCGCTATCATATGGGATAATCTGCCAACTTGTATGCTAGAACACTTGGGCTACCTCCAAGCATTTAATGAGAAATGGGGTATCTAGCCGTTTTTGCGTGCGTAAGTTGTTTATTTTAGTTATAGTAATTACTTTTACATGATTATAAATTGTCGTTAAATTTAAGAAGATATTGTTTTGTAACAATGACGTAATGTTTTATTACCATTACAAAATGTTCCATGTCCTTTATGCTACACACAAGAAGTGGAAGAATAAACACATTAGTTAGGGCATCTTTATAGTTATAAATTGTCCATTAAGTGAAAATTTTGTACATAAATATACCATTAACTATGTAAATATGTTTTGTATTATACAGTTTATATCCTATTTGTGTCTCAAAGATGCCGTAACAGATAGGTCTTGTGACTTTGTAATATCACTGAGATATTAATTTCAAAGTGAAGCCTTAGAACAATCTGTCATAACAATAATTGTTTGGGAAAGACAGATGCTAAAGCGGCTTGAATGGACGAGAAGTTGGGAATAATTAGAATTGTATCTGAGGGTTTAGGTTTCAGTGAATAGCCGAGTTTAGAGCAAGCTCAGTCTAGCTTAGGCACTTTCTTAGGAGTTTTGGTAAAGTGCCTAAACTTAGTAAGGCTAAGAAATGGCAAGTTTCGACACAAATAGAGCTGACGCAATTGTTATAAAAAATACTTAGAAGCTTTTTTTTACGTATAAAAACGTTACACTGCCACTGTTAGTAGGGAAAAATTTATGTTCGATATTGAAATTAATGTTTCCGTAAGAAAATAATTTTCTTTTGTGAAAAAGTATTTGTCAATGGGTGATATCAAAGTCATAAAATTAATGAAACGGCTAAAATATTACGAAAATCATCGAATAAGTCAAATGGCACGTAATAAAGTAAGTTAATATTTTAATTTTCCAAACGCAATCTTTGTTTGATTATATTGGATATTAAATATCCTGTTCTTTTGCAAAATTAATTGTATTAATCAAATATTTTACTGTTAATTTGTGATGTTATCATAATCATTATTGTAAATAGTTCAAACAAAATCTTTCTAACTGTCGGTCGGAATGTTTTCACTAAATTATTGGGAAATGAGAAATAAATGAAAATATTCGCAAACGTTTGCTGCAGTTTTATTTGTTCACATGTACATGTTTCAATTGACAAAATGATTATTAATATATCTTTATATTCAGGACAATTTACATCAATTATGTTCAGTACAATTTACATCAATTATATTCAGTACAATTTACTTCAATTACTTAGGCCAAAACTAGGATACCATGTCCTATAAGTACTAGACAACAGATAAACATACAGAAAAACAAATAAACAGGATGTGTTTTTTTGTGTGATAGATTTTGTGCGTAGCAGAATCGAATAAAATGGTTTTACTGACTAATACTGAAACGTTGTCGTGTAGTTGTAGCAACTAGAAAAATGTTTTCATACATGTTTTTGTATATCATAAGCAGCAGATACTATTTTAATGAAAAAAAAATGCATCAAATATTTTCTCGTTTTTTTTTAGTAAATCCGATAGTAGGAGTAAAACATTTTTTTCGATTCTTCTATCATTATTTCTAAAATTGCGAGAACTTCATGAAAATCTATATTTTTATTTTCTCTCTTCTAAAAAATTACGTGTGAACCTAAAAAAGTTATTGAAAGTCATCGACTTGTAGCAACTTTAGAGTTTTTTTTTTAGTAAGGATATGTGCTATAACTGACCTCTACAGCGTCCTGACGGTGGGGTGGGCGCAAAAATGCGCTCCGCCGCAATGCGTGACGCAGAAGGCGCACGCCAAAGTTAAGTTTTGATCAACTTTTTGTTCGTTTTAAGCAAGCAAAATCCAAATTACCGGTCTTTTATTATCAGAATTAACGTTAGTATTACTGATAATAATTATTTTTTGATAAATGATAATTATTGTCACTTTTGTTTTTCTTTAAATTTTAGTCCATGGTTCCTTTAAAGATGAGCGAGCTATAGATTAGGATTTCCCCATACTAGCTCTAATAAATTCACCTTTACTCGTGACTCGAAAACTAACATTAGTACTCATATAATATTTTGTTCTTATCACACAATTTTTGCACCTTGCGGGATTCGAATCCGCGACTGTTGATTTTGCGGGCAAGGTCACTGACTGTCGGCTGTGATTTTAGAATTGTATTAAGGCCACATATTTACCCACTACCTCACCTTGTGTTGTTAAAGGAGGTACACCTCTAGTAGCTTAATAATAGTTTATGAAACGGTTGCACATAGAGGGTAATTACACGAGAAAAACTCGAGAGTGAGCTATTTAATTATATAACTCCAATTATATCACTTATGTGCCGTTTACACTACTTTATCTACACTCATGCAATAGGAACTTACTTTTAATGGAAAAAATGAGGTGAACACTGTTTTCACAATTTTTAATCAGGAAAAACATTTGATCAACATAATAAATCACATAAAATTGGTTAGGTACTAATGTAAAGTAGATTATAGAATCTACTTTACATTAGCACCTAACCAATTTTCAATTATCACGTGCCGCCATAGACAATAAATGACGAAAACCCTCATAGGTGATGAGCGTTAATGGTGCTTTAATGGTAAAAAAAAAATATATTATAACATCGTTTAGTTCAAAAAACAGTATTACAATTGTTTTTCTTATTAGAGACGTGCTGTGCGTAATGTATATCATTATGCCATTTTTTTGAGTTCATAATCCGGATTTTACGATATGAGTGTAGATAAAATAAATATTAATTATAAGAACAGCTGCCGGAACACCCCATGGGGGCAAGAGGATTTTAATATTGTTTCCTAGCGAAGTTTTGACGATATTTAAGTACCTACCTCATCATACATACCCCAGTCCACTAACTCCCATACCCCACCTCAACTGGCCTTAATTCTTCCACCGTAGGAAAAATCACGGGTCGCGGCGGGTTTTCGCAGCTAATCCCGGATTACCGTTTTTTGCCCGCATCGGATTCCTGCATGGGGTTTCTATGGTTGCAGTTGCGGCAAGGTAATTTGCCTGGCAATTTATTTGGTTAGGTCTGAATTTAGGTTATTTTTAAATACTTTGTCTTTGACTTCAGGAGTTAGGCAACTAACTCCTAAAGTCATATACAAAGTATTTTATTGTACATAGGCACAATAATAGCACTTTTACAAGTCACATTTAATATCTAATCAACAAGGAGAATTAGATAAAATATTATAAATAGATCAAATCAATAAAATTTTGGTACACTATGGTATGCTTTGAGTTTGAAAAGGAAATTTCCCCTTCATGTGCCAACAGAATTAAATCTCACACTGGAAATAGAAATACCTTTCTGACTCTACCTGTGCTTCGGATATACCCCCGTTATAGAAGAGAGCACTAAGAAACTTAACGGGGATTCCATTTTTTCCTTATCTGTTAATTCTTTATATATTTTTCAAATCTATACTTCTATACTATATACTATATTATTAATATTATAAAGAGGTAAAGTTTGTGAGGTTGTATATGGAGTAATCTCTGGATCTACTGAAGCGATTTTGAAAATTCTCTTACCAATAGAAATCCACGTTATTTCTGACTGTCATATTCTATATATTAAAATGTCTACGCGTGCGAAGCCGCGGGCATCAGCTAGTAAAAGATAAAAGTGACAATCCAAATCCCACAATCATCAAACAATCAAACTGAGAAAAATAAAGTAAATAATAATATATATGTTTAATGTAAATGTTTATAGTAAATGTTTATATTTATATTAAGTAGGTAGATAAGTTTGCGGGAGCACAAAAACAGTTTTTAAAAACTAAATTATTTAATGTAAAATTTTAAATGTTAATATAATTTTTAATTGGAGTGACCGCAAAGAATTCGATTCACCAATCGACTGTCTTAATACTAACTAGAACAAAGGAACTTAAAATGCTAAGTTGCAATTAGAGCGGATGGACGATGGTACGGCCACCCACGCCATATTCTCGGTAATCTACCGCTAGGTGCTGACTGTTGTTATGAGGCGACTGGGTAGCTGCATCATAACTAGGTGCTGACTGTTGTTATGAGGCGACTGGGTAGCTGCATCATAACTAGGTACTTATGTTGTATACAAGACATAAGTTAAAAAACTAAAACCTACGGTCGGGTTTAGTCCATGACACTCTTGCGATGAATCGATTTTTACGAAGCGTGTCAAAATTGGAGCAAGTTTTTATTTTGAATACATAACCCTTCTATTGCTTCTCTCAAGGTTGCTCAAGGTTGAAATATTTTAAGATCCCGTTTATTTAAATGCTTTTTCATCGTAATTGTAGTGGTGTTCGAACGCGTACGCGGCATTTTGTTTGCGTCGCGGTCGCGCTAGACGACGTAATTGATCGAGCGAGCGCGAAGCGCAAGCGAAGCGTCTCCGTTTCAGCGGGTCCAGCAACTGGTCAACACTGTCCTTAATAAAATTCTTTCATATGTGAGGGGTATACTTCCCCAAAAAAGTGGCAACTGAATATCTCCGCTTTATTACATCCGTATTCGATGAAACTTTTCCTATTTGAAAAAAAAATAACACTTTATCTTGGTCCCATAAAAATTTGGGGAAGGCTTGATGAGCATCTTCAACGTGATGAGCAGATTATCTCCTCAAAATGCAGTAAATTGCTAATTTAGGTTTCTACCAGTGGAATCAGCCCTTTACCTACTAGGTAGAAATTGATGGAGCACCTTAGCTATAATGTTAGTTGTACAGGGTATCCTAGTTTGGGGCTAGGTAATTGGTGTGAATTGTTCCGGTTATTTTTTTGTATGCTTTTTGCTATGAAAAGTAAAGATCCAAACATAACTTCTGCCAAAGCGATATCTCTCGTGCCTAGTTGTATGGTCATGTTGATACTTCTCTATATATACAGGATTATTGGTAATTCAACGCATTCCCGTAAGGAGGTGATAAGGGTGACTATTTGCGATAATTTTAACACCCATATGCATTATGCAAAAGTGAAGCATTTTAGAGTTATCATGTCAAAATAAATAACAGTAGAAGAAGTGTCACAATGGGCAGCCTTATCGCTAAAAGCGATAATGAATTTATCAGCGTATGTGTGTTCCTTTGTGCCACTCTAAAAACCAAACGCGTGGACCGACTATGATAATTCATACGTCAATAGTTTTGAGTCATGCGAGTGCTACTAAAAGACATGAAATTAATTAAATTTTAATATGGCGATAGGTAGATGCAATATTGTGAAAAAGAAAAAATTAAAGTCGACGAACTATTTCAAGACGAACATTTCATTGAATAGGTATTTGAAAATCATGTTTAGGTTTTTCTTATTATTTTTATTTTGAATGACCATTTAGGATCTATAACGATTTAAAGGTAAATATGTGTCTCTGTTCCTTTGTGGCACTATAGACCAAACGCGTGGGCCTATTTTGATGATTCTTACGTCAATCGATTGCGAGAGAGGAAGAGGCAAACAAACTTTAGATTTTTTATTTTTAATATAATATGCAGTCGGACGGAGGCATGAGTAAGTATCTCGCCAGGTTCAAGCTGATCCCGTCAAAGGAGAAATGAAATGCATGATGCCTCCGACTGCATCTTATATTTCAAAATCAAAAATCTGAAGCTAATAGTATAATTAAAAATTATTTATAATTTTTATTTTATATTTTATAATTATTTATTTTATTCAGTTGTTATACTTGATTTATAATTATGATAAAGCGATGGGAACGAAAACGTCTGTACAATTAAGATAATTAAAAAAAAATACTAGGATACTTAAAATAAGCTATTGAATAAGAATATAACATTTTTTTAAATCGTGTCTCTCTGTTTGTCTGTTTATCAGTTTGTCTGTAGGTTTGTTCGCGCATTGTTTTTATAATAATTTATTTTATTCACTTGTTATACTTGACCTATACTTATAATAAATCAATAGGAAGTAAAAGGTCTGTACAATGAAGATAATTTTAAAAAATGGTCTAGGTTACTTAAAATAAGCTTCTGAACAAGAATATATCATTTATTTAAATTCTGTTGGTCTGGTTGTCTGGTTGATAGTTTGTTAGTTTGTCTGTACGTTGTTCACGCATCACGTAACACTACTGGACTGATTGCGATGCGGTTTTCACTTTTTGATAGTTTAGGGTTTGACTTAAAAACTGCTGTACTTGGTATCTCAATCCGATGAGTAGAAGCCGAGCAATCAATAAAAATATTTTTGACGGCTGAAGAAATTTTGATCAAATGTTGGTATATTGATATTTTAGGTCACATAGAGTACTTTTAACCTAGAGAAATAACCACGCGTGCGAAGCCGCGGGCATTAGCACTAGTCAAATGTAAGGTTTCACTGCAATTTTCCATGGAATTACAGACACTAAATTAATTTAAGCTTTCTGTTTTCAGCTGAATTTCCAGACAACTTGAGCATAGTTGGCACAACGTAAGACCTATAACTGTAAAGCTAGCACACAGAACATAAGCTCAGAAGCCACTATAAAGGGGTTACCACATAATAGTTGGCAAACTTGCCACTTAGTTAATAACTTGAGAAATCCACAAGTTTTGCACCCCTTTTTGGAGTTTAAGGTCTGTTGGAAATTTTGGTATCAAACATTGTGGGCTGTCTTTCTTGTTTCTGTTTTGGTAATATTTTAAATAATACTGATATACATCAACTAATAATTTAGTAAACTCATTAGTTTTTTAGTATTGCGTGTATCATAACGTGTCAAAATATTGTTTTTGATCAATTAGCAAGTAAATAAAAATAATTTCAACACGTCAGCAGTAGATTAATTTTTTTGGCTTTTTTGTTTTAATCTATATAAATATCTATTTAAAATCTAGGTCGACTGGTTGAGGCGGTGCGTTACCGGTCAGTCAGTACTTGTGTCACGGTACTGTTTGATTTAATGTATAGATTATTTTGTAATTTATATTTTGTGTTAGTAAACTAATCAATAGTGAAATAAGCTCCCCCAAATAAGATCCCAAATAAGATCCCCCACCCCCCTCTATAGCTAAGAAGCAACTCGATCACATCAGCTTTCAAACATTAAAAAACCGCATCAAAATTGGTCCAATCGTTTGGGATATGTGATCCTAACATTATTATAGCTAAGAACCATCTCGATCGCATCAGGTTTCAAATAAGATAAACCACATCAAAATTGGTCCATTCTTTGGGAGTTACAATGCCATAGAAAGACACAATTATACCATGGAATGGTGCTAAGGAATGGATGGTGGATTTATGCTCTGGCGTACGTGTATGGAAGAGGTTATTAGGGCTGCCCGTTGAATTGACATTGACATATTCACATCAGGTTTCAAACAGAAAAAAACTCACCAAAATGGGTCCATTCGTTTGGGAGCTACAATGCCACAGAAAGACACAAGATACAATGGAATGTTACTAAGGATTGAATGGTGGATATATGCTCTGGCGTACGTGTATGGAAGAGGTTATTAGGGCTGCCCGTTGAATTGATATTGATATATTTTGTACTTGTTTTGAAGCCATTATTATTGCTGCCCGTTGAATTGACATTGACATATTCACATCAGGTTTCAAGCTGGAAAACCCGCATCAAAATCGTTCCATTTGTTTGGGAGCTACAATGCCACAGAAAGACACAATGATACAATGGAATGGTGCTAAGGATTGGGTGGTGGATGTATGCTCTGGCGTACGTGTATGGAAGAGGTTATTAGGGCTGTCCGTTGAATTTACAATGACATATATTGTACGTGTTTTGAAGAGATTATTATGGCTGCCTTTTGAATTGACATTGACATATTTTGTACTTGTTTTGAAAAGGTTATTATAGCTGCCCGTTGAATTGACATTGATATATTTTGTACGTCTTTTGAAGAGATTATTATGGCTGCCCGTTGAATTGACATTGACATATTTTATACTGGTTTGCCACAAACAAAGGAAATAACGTATTTTATACGTACGTATAATTAATTCACTTACGTAGTATTAGATAGTGTGCAATAGGTTGTAAACTCTATGTAATTCAATGTTGTACATAAAATTTTCATTGTTTAAGACAT
Organism: Alsophila aescularia; assembly: GCA_946251855.1. Classification (NCBI taxonomy): domain Eukaryota; kingdom Metazoa; phylum Arthropoda; class Insecta; order Lepidoptera; family Geometridae; genus Alsophila; species Alsophila aescularia. Next base: position 12,469,455 of record OX276373.1, read on the forward strand.
TTCTACAAAACATCTGCTCTCTAAACAAAAAATAGCAACCACAAACGTAAGTATTCTTTAAAAATGCAAAGTTATGCTAAGTAACAGAATGTTCATGCTTCATTTTACACCCCTCTTTAACATTTCCTCTCCCTGCGTTTCTTTGAAAATATTTAGGTCGGTGCTTTTTAAGTATTGTGTACGGTCAAGTGAAAAACTTTTAAGTACTTTGTCGCTTTAAGAAGATGTAGTAATATTCCGTTTTATTTAGTGTAGGCGAGGAGCATAGTTGTCGTGGCAAGGTGCTAAGGTGTTTACATATTTTAGAGCGGAGCTCTATACATCCATCCAGAAGTGTGGTTTTGACTTTCTTGCAATGTAGAAATTTCTTGTAAAATAACACCGACACTGCACCTATTCAACTGCACGATACGATTTACATAGATATAAATATGCTTGTCTATACGTGATGTTTATATGCTCTTGAAGAACCGACAATCGTTCGGGTAGACGAGTTCTAAAGTGGAGACAGCGTTTAGGCAAACAGTGTGGGGTGACCGCTGGCAAGCTGGAGTGACAAAATGCGAAAAATGGCTGGCAGCGACTGGATGAGCAAAGCCGAAGAACGGGCTCAGTGGCGTTCACTAGGAGAGGCCTAAGTCACAGTAGACACAACAATCAATGACATAATATGTAATGTGCCTACGTCCAGCATTGGACGAATATAGGTCGATGGTGATGTGTTTGATATAAAAATCGAACATGTTTTTTAAGTCGTTTAGGATATTATTTTTAGCATTTCAATAAGCTGCTGGACAAAAGTTTATCTTTGCAGACTGCGAAGCGTGAGGTTGCGGGTACTATTACTATTAACGAGTACTATTACTCGTTGTTCCTGATTTCCTACATATCTACCAAGGAATCCAACACTGAGAAAAATGGATTTCTGGCGTAAGACGAATTATATGGTTAAATTATAATGACGTGGGGCTAGTTGGTAACGCTTACGTTATTTTTTACTTAGCTAAAATGCAAAAGTTGATTATAATGGACACTTAACATCAAAAAGACCTTACGGTACGGTTAATCTTAACAAATTCCTATTTTTTATAGCCAGCTTGAACTATTCTTGCTTGTATATTCATACCTCCACAAGTAAAGAAAGCGAATCACTTCTAAAACGACTCTCGCTTATTCAGGACACTTTTCTTCGTGAACACAAAGCCGTGAGTATTCAATACAGCCGATGGCCGTCGGTCAGGATATACGGGCTTCTAGAGGGTTGGTTTCACTCGGAATAATTTCCGTAGATTATCCGATCCGTGGGATGGAAATTGTGTTACAGGCATCGATCGAACATACTGGAGTAAGACACTAATAAATAATAGTTTAAAAAAACTAAAAAACACGCTTTATATAGAAAACCAAACTAAAAAATAGAAAATAAATTTTAATAGTGTAAATAAGAAAAAAATGTTTTATTTCAAAAAAAACGTGGGGTGCAGGGGTCAATAGTTATAAATATTTCATTGACATATATGAGAAGAAGGATTATCATTTCGATAATATCTTAAAAAGCACCCCACGCTTTTTTTTAAATAAAACATTTTTTTCTTATTTACACTATTAACATTTATTTTCTAATTTTTAGTTTGGTTTTTCTATATAAAGCGTGTTTTTTAGTTTTTTTAAACTATTATTTATTTTCTACTTTCTAGTTTGGTTTATTTAAAAGAGCGTTTTTTTTTTTCGAATTATTGCATTGTCATCGGTCTTTGACAGGTGTGCAAAATTTGAATAAAATCTGACCATTTAAAGTGGGTCAAAATAGCGTCCACAGGAGTCGGTTACAAAGATACAAACAAACATACAAGTGAAGCTAATATAAAGCGTATAACAACAACACAACACTGTAACAACACTGGTCTTTAAAACTTTTAATGTCTGTCTGCTCGCGCATTAAATTAAAAATACTGGCCAATTGCGGTGGGATTTCCGATGTTGGATAGCTTAGGTTTTACTTAAAAACTGGTGAACTTGGTATCTAAATCCGATGAGGCCGAGCAATTTAAAAGTGTGGTACTATGTTTTGAAGGCCAGTATTGACAAGTGTTAGTATTATTATACAACTGAGTAAAGAGACGAGCAGATTGCTTGCCTGATGTTAAGCGCCAGGCCTGCACAGTGCCATCCAGAACTTAGAATTTTTCATAATCTTGCGCGGCACTGCACTGTGCTCGTCAACCTGAGACACTGGCTTCAAATCTAGCTACTACTATGCAGCAACACTGTTATGTTTACACACTACTGCTTGTTGATTATCTAGCAGAGTCCTTCTGATTTACCACTTCATTTACGAACAAGACAACACAAGTTCAAAAACTAAAACCCTACTGTAAAAGTAAAAATAGTATAAGACACTCTTGCGATGAAGACGATATCGATTCGTCTTCATCGCAAGTGTGTCGTGAGTGATACCTCGCTTGTCAAAATCGGACCAAGTATTTAGTTATAACACAATCCTTCATTTGCTTCACCGTAGTTAGGTAAAAAAACACATGCATACATGCATACATCTTCTATCTTTACTTATAATAAAACTGTAACGGGTCTAATTCTGTACATTGTAGATATTTGGAAATTTTCTTTTGGAGGGTACTCTATATTCGATACTGAAGCCAAAACTGTTTTTTTTTTCATTTTTGTCTGTCTGTCTGTATCTTGGCTAGGCATCACGCTGAAACTACTGAATGAATTTAAATGAAAATAGATGAAGATATTGTGTATTTTTTTTTGGAGGCCTTTCTATATTCAATACTGAAGCCAAAACTGTATTTTTGAAATTTTTGTTTTTTTGTCTGTCTGTCCGTCTGTCTGTCTGTACCTTAGCAGCGCATCACGCCGAAATTACTCACTGAATCAAATGAAATTTGGTATGATTTGAGTTCATACTTCGAGGTAAGACATTGTATACTTTTCATCCCCAAAAATTAAGGAGCTCCTGCAGGATAGGGGTGGAAAATTATTTAAAAGAACACGTAGCACGCTGAAACTATTGGACAGATGTTGATGTAACTTGGCGCAGACATAGTTTATAAGATGGGTGAAAATTATGGATACTTTTGTCCCGAAAAAATAGAGGGGTTCCTGCGGGATATGGGTCCAAATTCTGAACATTAAAGATATTGTTTTTTATGGAGGTTACTCAATATTCGATAATGAAGCCTAAACTGTTTACATATTATTTTTGTCTGACTGTCTGTCGGTTTGTCCGCACATCGCACAGAAACTACTGAATGAACTCAAATGAAACTTGGTTTGATTTGAGTTCATACTACGAAGTAGGACAGTGGATACTTTTCATCCCGAAAAATTAAAGGGTTTCCACAATATAAGGGTTGAAATTTATTAAAAATAACACGTATCACGCTGAAACCAATAGACGGATTTTTTGATACAAATTGACATATATCTATACTTATAATAAAGCGAAAAAATAATAGGTATGAAAAAGGCTGTAAATTAAGATAAAAAATGCTATTGGGTGTTTAAAAAGGGTATTGAACACGAATATATATTTTTTTTATCGTGTCGCTCTGTTTGTTTCTCTGTATGTTTGTTTGTTCACGCATCACGTAAAAACTATGGACCGATTGCAATGCGGTTTTCATTGTTAGATAGCTTAGGGTTTGATTTAAAAACTGGTGTAATTGGTATCTCAATTTAGTGAGTTAGAATCCGAGCAATTGATAAAAGTATTTGTGACGGCTAAACAAATTTTGATCAAATGTTGGCATGTTGGTCCTGGAATAGCACATTATGGTACTTCAAACCTAAAGAAAAGACTACGCGTGCGAAGCCGCGGGTACAGCTAGTAAATAATACATACATGCATAGACTGTTACACTCATTACGCTTCCCTTGCTTCGCCGTACTTAGGTAATAGAACGATACATGAACATTGAGTGAAAATAATCCAAAAAAAGAAAAAATAACCAGCAAGCAATAAACCAAAAAAGAAGGTTATCAATTTTACAAGTAAACATACGCAAAAACTCTCGATTTAACTTTTTAATTAAACAAACAAACTCTAAGTCTATCGTACCTTAAAGAAGGAGTTTCTATTTCCAATTTTCTTCTAAGTGAAACGGACTAACGAAAACACTGGAAGCCTCTTATAAACGAAGATTGCACTCCTCTTAGATAACATCTATTTTTAGAATACCAATTTTCTGTCACGATCGAAATTAATTTAAAATTTTAATGAGAAGTGTAGGTACAGTCAGGTGCAACTAAAAATAGTTAGATTATTCTGATACAACAGAATGAAAATATTAAGCAAATTTTTAGCTTTTACCATTTTAAACGCAACCTTTGAAATTTTCTCGTACCGAACATAAATTCATTCGTAAAACCGCCTGCAGGGTTATTGGATGTATTTAACAAATGAGAATGTTCGGTGAACGTGCGAATGTTCGTTACGCGTTTATGAAAGCATTAATGTGTGTTGTTTGGATGACGCCGCGATACGATCGGGTGTTGGTCGCGTTGATGTCAGAGTTTTAAAAAAAAACTGATATGTATGGTTTGGAAAAGTAGAAATTCGATAACGGCTAAATACGAGCGGTAACTCTAGTTACAGATGCACTTTACAATCAAGACATAAATTCAAAAACTAAAACCCGACTACGGTCGGGTAAAAATAGCCAATGACACTCTTGCGACAAAGTCGAATCGATTAATACCTCGCTTATCAAAATCGGACCAATAGAGGCAACGGCGACGTCCTATGGTGGAAAATATGCATACCTACATCCATACATACATACATACATACATACATACATACTTATACTGTTACATGTCTGAATCGTCACAGCGAATAAAGGTCCAGATTTAAAAGCGCAAAAGTTACCTTTACCTTATACTTTTAGAATAGAATAGATTTGAAAAAAGTTTATTTTTGACAAGTAGGTACATGATAAAACAGCACAAAGAAAATAAAAATTTGCATGATATGTCACAAATCGGCCCCAACTCGGCATAATGCCGGCAGTTAACCAGCGCTGGTCTTCTTTTGGAGCCGTTTGGTGATATCACGTTTCACATATATACATCTGCATAAAAAAAACATAATAAAACATAAATCTCCTCCAACTCTGTTGGTGGTGATAGTATTAGTCGAAACATGCTGGTGCCTATCCTTGATATTATCCTACCTGTCCTCTGTTTCCTTTAAAATAGTTTTATTTTTGGTGGTGTTATTCTTGCCATCTGGAAAGACGCACAGATTTTACCTTTACCCGAGAAATCCAACCCAAAGTCATTTTCTGACTATCGTCCCATTTCCATCCTTCCATTTCTATCCAAGGTTCTTGAGCGTCTTGTTCATCGACAAGTTAGCCATTTCCTGTCCAGCCACAATCTTCTCAATCCATTCCAGTCTGGTTTCCGTCCTGGGCATAGTATATAGTAGTAGTCCTGTGACTACGCTTGTAAATATTACTGATGACGTTCGTCTTGGTATGGATAACGGCCTGTTGACTGTGCTGACATTGCTGGATTTTAGTAATGCATTTAATGCTGTCAATTTTGATATTCTCCTTGCAATTCTTTGCTCACTTAACATATCTCCATCGGTGGTAAACTGGTTTCATAGTTATCTATACGGACGTTGGCAGCAGGTTTGCCTGGAGGAGAATTTCTCTGCCTGGTGCAACACGTCAAACGGTGGCGTCCTATCTCCACTTTTATTTGCTAGTTTCATTAACTCCATATCTCAACATCTTACTTCTTCTTACCACCTATATGCAGACGATCTTCAGATTTATTCCCAGGCCCCAATTAGTGAGCTAGATAAAGCTGTTACAAGCATAAATTGTGATCTGCGTCGTATAAACGATTGGAGTTAATCCTATGGATTAACAGTAAATCCTAGTAAAACGCAGGTGATTATTTTAGGGAGCTCCCGTATGATCTCTAAGGTGAACTGGCTAACGCTTCCGCATATTATATTTGATGGAATTACTATACCATTCAGCGATTCAGTCCAGAACCTTGGACTTATAATGGACCGATTTCTCAGTTGGAGCCCTCAAGTAGCGGCCACTAGCTGCAAAATGTTTGCTGCGGCAGCCTCTTTATGGCACCTTCCAAATTTCCTACCCACTGCCACTAAGGTTGCTCTCGCACAATCTCTTTTGCTACCCATTATCGATTATGCTGACGTCTGCTATCTCGATCTTACCGAAGAACAGCTGAATAAGCTTGAGCGTTTACAAAATGTAGCTGTGAGGTTCATATTTGGCTTGCGCAAATTTGACCATGTTTCTCACTTTCGTGCAAAGCTCAAGTGGCTACCCATTCACCTTCGCCGGAATGCTCATATCTTAAACCTTATATATAACACCTTGTTTAACCTCGAGCTAAGCACGCTTAAACGAGCTAGAACGCTTTGATTTCCTGTACTCGTACACATCCAACACCTTACATCTTAGATCATCGTAAAATCTCACCCTCAAGCTACCTTTGCATTGCAGAACTTTTTACGGACGTTCTTTCACGGTAGAAGCTGTTCATCTGTGGAATCAATTGCCAGTTTCTATACGGCGTGCACCGTCTTTGGAAGTTTTTAAGTGGCAAGTGAAGAGGTTTTACTTGGAAGTCTAGCTCATATTATGTTTATTATCACGTTTGTCATGTTGCTTATAATACAGTTTTGTTTTTGTTTTTTTATCATCTCGTAATTATATTTAGATATTTATGTATTCTTATAATATATATTTATATCTATACTTATAATAAAACTGTAACGGGTCCAATTCTGTACATTGAAGATATTTGAATTTTTTTTTGGACTACTCTGTATTCGATACTGAAGCCAAAACTGTTTTTTTTTCTTTTTATCTGTCTGTCTGTCTGTTTGTCTGTATCTTGGCTAAGCATCACGCCGGAACTACTGGATGAATTCAAAAGAAACTTGGTACTTCGTACTACGAGGTAGGATAGGATAGGATACTTTAAATATAGAAAAATTTATGGGTTATTATTTAGGGGTTGAAACTTATTTTAAAAAACACGTACCACGCTGAAAGTAATGGACGGGTTTTGATGCAACTTGGCACTGTCTTAAGTTATATGATGGGTTAAAATTGAGGCCGCGTTTTATCTTGAATAAGTAAAGGGTTTCTGCGGGATATGGGTCCAAAGTTATGTTAATATTTAAGTAATAAATTATTTTTTTGGATGGTTCTCTATATTCGGTAGTGAAGCCAAACTGTTTTACTTTTTATTTTTTTCTGCCTGTTTGTCCGTATCTTGACCGCGCATCACACCTAAACTACTAAATGAACTCAAATGAAAAAAATGCTCTTGGGTGCTTAAAAAAGGTATTGAACAATATTTTTTTTGTTCAATACCTTAGTCGTGTCTTTCTTTCTGTTTGTCTGTATGTTTGTTTGTTTACGCATCACGTAAAAACTACGCGACCGATTGCAATGTGGTTTTCATTGTTAGATAGCTTAGGGTTTGATTTAAATCAATTTAAATCAATTTTGATTTAAAGTAATTGGTATCTCAATCCGATGAGTTGGAAGCCGAGCAATTGATAAAGTATTTTTGACGGCTGAAGAAATTTTGTTTAAATGTTGGTGTATATTAGAACACCTAAAGAAAAGAACACGCGTGCGAAGCCGCGGATACAGCTTGTATATATATATATATTTGAAATATATATTTATATTATATATCATAGTTTTAGTATAATTAGAAAAGGTTGCCAGGAAGAGATCGTTTTTAGCGATAAGGCCGCCCATTGTGACACTTCTTCTACTATTGTTCCTTTATTTTGTTAATTTTCTTTATGTTGTGTAAAATAAATAATTTATCTATCTATCTATCTATTATTAATGATAACTACCAGTATAGTATACGACTATACGACACAACAGTAACTCGTGACGATAGACGAAGTAAAAACAAAGTAAGAAGTATAATGTATTTTACCTTTTGTCCACGACCAGTGGATCCTTTTTGGCCAGTGTCAAATTCACCGGTATTCACGGAAGTATCGTTATATTATTCGTGATTAAAACGCAGCGCCGTGCCGCAAGCGTGATACTGACTAATGAGTATTGGCGCTCTCTGTCGGGTTTCGGAGATTGTGGCTGTATGCTCTAACGCTATAATTATTTTGAATGTATTTTCGCTAGATACCGCATTGAATTGATAAAATATTAGATTTCATACTCTTCCTTTAATTAAAGATAATGTTTTAAAGACATATTCCTCTTGGCATCAATGCCAAAAAAAAAATAGGTTGAAGTTTATTGTCCATTCGATATTCTATCAAGTATTCGAAAAACTTTGAATACTTTTATCAATAAGTTAATTTAAAAACATTTAAAAAAAAAACTTTTATGCAGCAGCCATGTCATGATAAAACTTAGAACGGGCTATCATAATTAGATGCGAGTACAACATTTCGCTCTTAACCGTTGAGGAGTTCCCTCGACAGGGACCAACCCGGAGTGCAGCAACTATGACATGGTAAAACTTCAAACCAGCTATAATAATAAAATGCGTATACAAAATTTCGTAACTGCTGTTGACCGTTGAAGAGTTCCTTTATCTGGAGCTGACCTTGGATGTCGATTCAGGCCATGTTTATCATAAATATGCATTGTCATCCAACATGCAAAAATTCCACTCGATAGGATAAGAGGAAGTGGTTCTAATTTAGCTTGCAAGATTTGGCCTAAACAAACATAATTACATACATACATCATCAACATAGGCCTCCCTTAAAGAGCGCTATGACGAGCGATCTTGTGCCACCTCCATCCACCGACTTCCTGCGATGGCTACAATGTCGTCGGTCCATCGTGCGGTGGCACTCCCAACAATTCGCTTGCATGTTCGTGGTCGCCATTCGAGAACCTTTATTCTCCAGCGGTTGTCGGTTCTGCGAACTATGGCCTGCCCATTGCCACTTCAACTTGCAAACTCTGAGATCTATGTCGATTACCTTGGTTATTCTACGGGTACATACATATATACACACAAACATTGCAAGTTAAATAAAAGTTTTCAAAAATAAAGGTTTTTTTTTCTTTGAGAAAAATTTGCTATCATCAATATATAAGGTATCTACTTTACCTCCGCCGGCGCTGACAGCCTTTATTTTCCACCCTGGTTTTATTTTGGGTTACTAAATTACATTACGTCATAAAATACAATCTCTACAAGTCCATTACAGCCGCCCAAACTGACAGCGTAGCCAAATAGTAGAGTTCTATTTAGACGCCAGATACGAAACCCTAAAAACGAATTGGATAAGTACTACATTCAATTTGTGAGGTTCCGTAAGATAAACAAATAAGATCCACTGCACACTTCGCAAAAAACTTCCTTCAATAGCCTTTGTTTCACTTTCCCAGGTAAACAAATGCAAATTGCTCGAAGCACTCTCTCGGACCCCCTAAATGCTGACACTCTCTTTCGGACTGGGTACTCCTGTTAATGGTCGATTGTTTAATGCTGTTTTTTTTGTGGAGTTGCGTTTTTTGTTGCAGTGTCGATGTTGGAATAGGGGTCGAGTCGTTACTGTGGGAATTTTAATTAACTGGCTTTACTGTTGTGAGACCGTAACGTGGTTGTGAAATCATAACGGGGACGTTGTGGTCTTGCAATATTTAGCTTTAAAGTTTCTTTGTTTCATGCAATAAATGTCACTAAATGTAAATACTTATTTCTGCACAATTTCGAGTACGCTAACTTTATGTACCTACTAGCTTTCTCGCCCGCGACTAAGTCCACGCGGACTACAGTTTATTGCGAAAAAAAGCATCCTATGTTCTTCTAGGATATTAAAAACCAATGCAAAAGTAGGTATAGCTCTTGATGTTTTTTGACAGACTTGCTATTTCGTTTCCATGGCAACCGTTCCTTACAGCGAGTAAACGATATTTTCCAGTTTTCTAGTGGAAAATTACAATTTTCTGGGATAAAAAGTATCCTATGTCTTATTAAAGGGTACAAGCTATCTCCATTAGGGTGTCCCGTCGATGTATGAGAACATATTTTTTTAGACCTATTCTATCGCAAGAGGTATCAAAAGTTGCGTAATTTTACACAGATTACGGAAAAGGTAGAAAAACTAAAATAGTGTGTCATCTTGAGGGCTCTACCACACTTTGAAGTTTTGTTTTTTTTTTTTGTTTTTAACATACCTTTACCGTATGACTAAAATAATACAAAAATAAAGTTTAAAAGATATTTTATTATTAACATTTATAAAACAAAGTATAAGAAAACAAAACAGAGCTCAAAATAATGACAGAAACTTAGAATTTAAACTTATTTTTGTGTGCAAAATTTGTCATTTCTGCTCGAGATTGCAACCTGGTTCTTATAAAGCCATCTCTAGAAGTAGCGTCAGTTACACATTGTGAGGCCTCTGTTACCAGTTTAACACATCTTTCTACAGATTGTGTGTGACAGGGAAAGTCAGCAATTTCCAAGCTCTTATCTTTTGCCATAATTTGAAGGTCCTCATTTGAAATATGTCGAAGAACCGGCGGTGCTGTAACCTGACACTTGTGCCACACAATAATTTCGGTGTAATCTCTAGCAGAGAAGTTCATTTTTGGTAGCTTAAATATCCTGCGTATGGTTCTACTTTCAGATTCTCTAGCTTTTATTATTCTTCGCAATGCCAGCTCCCGAGTGTGGTCTCTATCATCAAACAACATACTGACAAGTAAGTTTTCTGGGTGCGCAAAAAAAGCATTTCTTTCGATGACAGAATCCACAACAGTTCTCAGATTTTCGGGTAAAAATCGGGAGTACATAATTAGTTGAAAAATATGTTTGGCTCCATCCTTAAAATACATCTTTTGCTTGATTAAGAACCCAATCGGGGCGTAATTTCAAATTTTCTGAAGAATCAAGAGTACGTAAAGTCTGAGTATACGATTAGCAGAAGTAAGCCATCTCGATTGTGCCATTTTTCCAGGGTGACGGTTTGCCAGCTCAGGAATACAGGAACCAGTTGATACAGCTTGACAAATCTCATAAAGATATTTTTGATCCATACTTAATTCATCGACGAAATTTTTCGACAATAAAAAAATATATATAAAAAAAAAAAAAATGTTTATTTCAGATTAAAAATCCATAAATTTGTTAGTAACAATAATTATTCTTAAAAACCTATGTTAGTAATACAGAATTAACCTATGAGGTTCTGCCCGTGACTATGTCTATCCAGTATTTCTGGATGGGACAGTCGTAGCGTGATGCAATCATTTTCAGAACACTGTTGGAGCTACCTCGTAGACGGAGGAACATTGAGGCGACCTTTTTCCGTATTATAGCGTGGAAGCCGTCCACGCGTGCTTCCGCGAACATTCCAGACGCGCTACAACGCCATGGCAGTCCCAACAGTGCTCTGAAAGCATTGTTATATTGCACCCTAAGAGTGTTGTAGGCTCGTTGCGTATACTGAGCCCACAGGCTGCTCGAGTAGAAAGACTGACAGTACGCTCTAAATAGAGTTAATTTTACTTCATTTGTGCTTCGAGCAAACCTGCGAGCTAGCATATTGCTTCTTACCGCCAACGCCCTTCGCTCTCGTTCTATATCTAGATCGTCTTTCAGATCTTCTGTCAACATATGTCCAAGATATTTAAAACTGTTTACAACTTTTAGAGCAGTGCCATCAAGTGCAACTGGAGGTACATAAGTAGGCTTCAGATTACCCGCCTTGAAAATAAGTATTTCGCTCTTCTTAGAGTTGTACTTGAGGCCATGATCAGCTGCGTAGCGCTCACAAATGCTAACAAGTTTTCTCAACGCGTTGATTGATGGAGCAAGCCGCACCATATCATCAGCATAACTGAAATTATTGACACAGGTTCCGTCTATGTAGCATCCGACATGGATACTGCTCAGTCCATCAATCAACTCATTGATATACAAATTAAACAAGCTTGGGGACGTCAAACCACCCTGACGGACTCCACATTCTAAACTGTACTCGTCAGATAGTGTATCAGACCACCTCACTTGATTTGTTTGGTTTTGTACCAGTACCTCAGTAAAGAGACACCTTCAATCGGCATGCCTGTCTCGCTCAGCTTCTTCCAAAGAATATCATACGCCACTAAGTCAAAAGCTTTTGACAAATCGAGGAAACAAGCATACACAGGCGTCTTTTTCTGTGTATAGTACCTGACAGTATGCTTAAGACTGAAAATTGCACCCTCAGTGGACAGTCCCGCCCTAAATCCAAACTGTCTGTCATTAAGGCGCAAATGTGCACCGAGGCTGCGATTAAGCATACTGTCAAGTATCTTAGCTGTTGTAGTAGCAAGTGAAATAGGTCTATAATTAGATTTGTCCGACACGTCTCCAGTCTTGTTCTTTACTATCGGAACAACTACAGTTCTCATCAGTGGCTCCGGAAGGAACGAGTGACCCAAACACAATTTAAAAAGCATTGCTAACACACGAGGTAAGTGGACGCCAGCATATTTGAAATGTTCTATGCTGAGGCCGTCATGCCCGGGAGATTTACTTCTCTGCATATTTGAAATCACTACTGCGATGTCCTTAGCTGTAAATACGTAATAGTACAAGTGACAGTAGTGTAGTGTAATAGTACGCTCCGAACGTGGCACCTCGACCTCACCATCACCTACCTCAGCCACTGACGACGACCCCAATGGTGACCGTACCGAGAAATGGTCTTTGAACTTGTTAGCAATGCTTTTGGAATCGCTATCACCATCGATGCTCATAGGGGTACCTGACCTAGGGTTCAACCTGTTTGTCTGCTTCCAGAAGCCCTTAAAGTCACCCGCCTTATGATTTGAAACCAGAATATCCATCTTTATCTGTTCTTGTCTATCCTGGCACCACTTCAGCCTAGACTTAAATAACCTCCTAGCGTTACACATGTCGTTGTAAATATTACCATTATGTGGTTTACCTGCTACGACCCATAGTAGGAATTTTTGTCTGGCATCCCTGTGCGCCCCGGCTACGTATTTGTTCCAACCAGTAACGTACCCACCTTTCCTAGGAGACTTACATCTCTGAGAAATGATAGAACCAGCCGTGAGTATATCTATTACATCGCGATACATTTTATTAAGTAATAGAGTGTGATCCTGGTTCGAGCAGAGCGCATCACCACAAAATATTAGTTCTTTAGGAAAATCCAATTTCCTAAGTTTTTCATTACAATAATTTTGATATATAGCTACCTGATCCGCTCCCCTCTCTCCCCAGATCTCCCCAGAGGTTACTCACGGTCTTCTCGGAGCTGTTATCACACTTAGCTTTAATGACGCCAACATTACACTCGATAAAAAGGGGATCGTGATCGGACCAATACACATCATGCTGCACCCAGACTTTGTGAACTGTATCCTGGGCTGCTTTCGTGACAATGCAGTGATCCAACCATCTCCTGCACCCGTGTGCATCACTAGTGAACGTGTAGGTATCAGACTCCAGGCCTAGCATATGTATATCTATACAACACCACTTTTGTTCGGTACAAAAATTTAACATTTCATCACAAAACAACTCTTTAGGATGAGCATTGAAATCCCCTAAAAGATATACCGCTTCACAGTCATTATTGTCTTCAATTATGGCATTTATTACACCAAAACACTCCGTGAATAATGGTAAATTTTCCGTGACATCCACTGGCATGTACACACTGAAAACTATAAATGACCTATTATTCGTCACTGACACTTTAATTGCACTCAGACGAGAGTGCTTACAATTAATAAATAATAATAATAATAAGAGACAAATGTCTGACTTGCCGATAAATTTAACAAAACACCGCGGTTTTATTTTCGCAACCAGCTAATTGATTTCCAATAGGTCCAGAATATTCTCTAGGACCCGAAGTGCAACCATCTTATGTCAAGAATAAATGACGAAAGGGTAACTCATTGGCATGAAGCATACAAACACACCATTGTAACGGTCTCTCCAAATACTAAATATTGAATCACGCCACCCTTCCAACCTGTGTTTGTTGCAGTTCCGTCACACCCAACGCAAATTACGTCATCTAAATTTCAACCTTGACCCTGTAATAAAGTTGTGATTGATGTAATCATTCCCTTTGTAGTGCCACGACTTGGCGTTGTGTGTCCCAAATAAATTGATCCAGGTTCTCCTAAAATTGAGATGTGCTCTTCTGAAACTTCTTTGCGATGGTAACGCTCCCCTATTTTCTCATATATCAGAGTCTTGTCTTTTCGCCAATCAAAGTAAATACTTTTTATAACAATACCTCGAATATATTTTGAAGCTTCTGTCCGGGCTTTAAATATCTATGGATCTTGTTTTTATCAATAACCAGAGTTAAATCTTCTGTAGAAACCAAGCCGATGTCAGCCAAAACCGCAGAAGCAACAACAGCAGCAGATCGCGTCGATAAACCATATCTATTGCAGACTTTAGCAACTGTTGACAATGGTAATGTATTCCGATTCGCCGTTGAAGTCGATGGTGTGTCTATCGAGGGCGTGATTGTCGGGGATGCCTCTGTTATCTGATACGTTTCTGGGGAAGATTCACGCACCGAATCTGCATCACAATTTCTTGAGAAAGAATCGGTTTCTTGAGTAGAACACGACCGTTTTGCTGCCCTTACTGACTCTTTAACTTGTCTCTGCTGTCGTTTCAATAATCTAGCCGTTTCTTTCTTATCAACACCGCTTATAATCATTTTCCTGTAATTTCTTTGATCCAAAAAAAACTTCTCTCATTGATAGGAACTTTCTTAGGTTATAAACACAAACAAGATTCAAATGAAGGGCATTTACAAGCAAAAATGTCGAAAAGCTTATCAGATAACTCCAAAAAACACTTCAGTTTGTTTTCAAAACTATCATTTCGTTTGGATTTTGGGTATCTTTTCAAATTGAGGTACTTTTCAAAATAAGATTTCAGTAATTGAATAACTGTAATTGAATAACTCGTTCCTTAGTTACGATTGGAATCGAAGCTTTGGTCCAAATATTGTTGAAATTTTTATAAACAATCGCATAAATATCTGAATTGGGTGGATCTTTTCCATTATACTTCAATTTCAGTTCGTTCTTGACAAATCAAATATATTTAGTGACGTCCTTTATATTTGGTAGCTGCCGATCGTCAAGTTCTTTGTATGGTCCCAGTATAGCACATGTAGTCTCACTACGCCTCGAACTCATTATTTAATAATCACTAAATCTGCTTTTAATACTATAACAATCACAACTTTACTTTTATCGCATAAAAATTGCTTTGGCTACTAGGAAAACACTCGCGAGTCAAGTCAAGAAAGTCCTCGAAACAAGTTGAAACTTGAGGGTATTTGCAGGTTAAAACTTAACAAATTCGAAGTCGCTGGTAACGTGTTGTTGCATGCAAATCGAAACATCGTGTATTTATTAAACATTAATAGAACAAAAAGTAAATGTATTTTTATATTTAGTTTAGGAGCCGAAATTAGAGATAAAGAAATATTACCAAAAAAAATGTAAACTTTTCATAACTTTAAAGAAAGATAGAAAATAAATATATAGTAATATTTTATTTTTAAAATTATTTCTGTAATCTACGATCAATTACGCAAATTTTGAGAGGTATTGCGTTAAGGAAAACCAAAACAAAATATTTCGGGACACCCTAATCTCCATTCCACATTTCATCAAAATCTGTCCAGCCGTTGTTGCGTGAAAGCTCCCCAAACAATCAAACAGACAACGTTTCAGTTTTATATATTGGTATGGATACCTAGTGACTCGCCCCATCTTCGCACGGGTAGTGCTCACATCGCGGCATTTTTCTTACTTTTTGCATTTTTATACCCATTGTAACTAATCAGCCCCCCGATTCAGCTAACAAACCGCAACGTGATCGCAGCACGATCGTTACCTTTCAATGTGGCCATACTTAAAACAAATAAAAACTGTGGAAATGTGGGGGGATGAAGGTTTGGGGAAGTGAGGGAAGGTGGGGGAAAGTGAGTGGAGGGCAGTGGGAAGTGGATGAATGGTAGGCGACTTTGGGGAAGAGTGCGGGAAGTGGGGCAGGTGGTGCAAAGTGAGGGAAGACTGAAAGGAAGGGTGGGGGCAGAGTGGGAGAAAGGAGGAAGGGTGGGGGGAAAGTGAAATTGATGTCCTTCTTCCACTTCCCCTCACCCTTCCCCTTTTCTTCCTGCCCTTCCCTTATTTCTTCCTGCCCTTCCCTTATTTCCCTGCGAACTTTGTCCACCCTTTTTCACACTCCCCCACCTTTTTTCACTTTTCCCCACCCTTCCCTTTTTCTTCCACTCTGCCTCCACCCTTCCTTTCAACCTTTCCCATTGAATACCACCTGCCCCACCTTTCCCAATTCCTGCACCCTTCCCCGACATCTCCCACCTTTCGTCCACTTCCCCGTACACTCCCTTCACTTTCCCCCACCTTTACTTCTCCAAACCTTCCCCTATATCTCTCCACATTTCCCCAGTTTTTTATCTTTTCTTTGTATAACCACACCAGGTAACGATCGTTGCGGTTTGTTAGCTGATTCGCATGAACTGGTCGTAAATGAAAGGTCCGATTCAAAGAATTTATAGACTTTTCTATATAAACATTGATTATGAAACTATTCAGTTGTATTCGCATTAATATCATGATAAGAATGTCATCATTATCATATTTCAATACTACCCGTGTTTTGATTGACTTTGAAAAAAAACCGGTTATTGTGACTTAACTACAATAGTTAGATATAATATAGCGTCGCAGACATAGTGTCAGAGTCTAGTGTCAGAGTTTGTCAAGCCACCCGAGGGCCTTTTAGATGGCTTAATGACTGCTATTAATCAATAACAGGCAGAACTGACAGCTTAACGTGCCCTCCGAAGCACGGAGCGATTGAAAACAGCACATAACATAGACAAGTCATTGGTGCGGAGCCTAGGAACGAACCCGGTATCGTTAGATTCTAAGTTGCACTATTGAACCGTGAGGCTAAATACCATTTAATTTAATTTAAATTAGAAAACATTTTGCTGGTATCATCTAATTTTTATGATGCCTAGTTTTCAACCGACTTCAAGAGGAGGTTCTCAATTCGACCCGTAAAAATCCTTTTTCTAATGGATAGGGTAGTATGTAGTCACACAGAGGTCATATTTAAATTTTATGAAAATAATTTACCTTTAAGGGTGGATAATTAGGGGATGACTTAATTTTATTAACTTTCACCCACTTTATGACGTGATTTCTCTGTCAAATGTGGGTCGATATTGAAGTTTTTTTTTTTTTTTATAGAATAGGATGTGCTTTAGGTATGGTTCCATATATATAATTTGGTGAAAATCTGATGAAGACCTTCGGAGATACAAATGAACTCCTCAATGGATAATGGCAAGTCACTTGCGATTGCTGTAATCGTTCATGTATTGTTCACGCCACTTAAAATAGGGAAATAAAATAAACTTAAAAAATTAGTATAAACTGACTTCAAAATGAATAAAATAATTTTATGTGGGAAACATTAAGGAAGTCAGTGCCCAATTTTCTTAAATCTAATCAAATCAACGGTACATACTTCCTTATCTGTTTCCCACATAAGATTATTTTACTCATTTTGAAGTCGGTTTTTACTGTTTTTAAAGTTTATTTTTCTCATGAATAGTTTCAGGTTAGAATAATGATCATGATGATTTATTTTTTATAGAACTCGAATAAGATTTTTCTATTTTGATAATAATCGTTACACAGACATATGTAGTCACACAGATGTAAAAATAGTTAAAAGGGTCTAAATATAGATTTGTCAGGGTTTCTTTGGGAAAATTCGGGAAACTGGATATCGACCGCAGCTGAGGTAAATCGATAGATAGATAGATAGATAGATAGATAGATAGATAGATAGATAGATAGATAGATAGATAGATAGATAGATAGATAGATAGATAGATAGATAGATTAACTCTTTATTGACACCAAGAAAATAAAAAGATACAGACATAGGAAAATACTTAGATTAAAGCATACAGGTAGGTATACTTTGATATAATTTCTATACATTTTGGGATCACCGAAGGCTCCTGAAATAGGAGCCCCTTCCATTTCCATAAATAGAGCCCATGGCTCGCAGACAAAAGCACGTGAGGGTAATGAATGCAAATTGGTCGAGCCATTCGATTCGAGGGGTAAAACTGTTAGGTTCCTCCGCCCCCGCGGTGTGGCCGTCGTTTAGACCGTTTCAGAAATTTATTCGCACTTTTGGGTAATGCCTCTGCTTTGTGAAATCATCTGTAGATGCAAACGATGGTACAAAAGGTTGCAGAAACCTAGGAAAGTATGGTTTGTGTGTAATTAACTTTATTTATTATATTGTCTAGTAAGTAAAATTGTATTTGATTATTGTCTCAATTGATAGAAAGCAACAACACGGTACAGTAGTCGAAGCGGAAGTTAGTGTCTCGGAAGTTGTCTGCTAGTCGCTGCGCAAACTGCTATTTTTCAAACGCAATCTCAATGTTGAAGGTGAAGACAGCATTGTATAACTGCCTCGCTTAGTCGCTTACGTTTTTCGCATATTCTATTATGCAGTTTCCTCACAGCAGTACCTGCGCATTCGTACACAGAGCCTAACTTCAGAAACATAAAGATTCACTGCGAGTATTACAAACGTAGAGTATGACAGTATGAGAGCATACACAAATATCGATTACTACTGTCTCACACTAGTTTCGCACGGTTAGGTAAAAACATCAAAACCAGGACTGTTTTATTACATCAGTGATAAATCCACACAAATAGACAGACACAATTGAAGACGAATTTGTTTTATAAAATAAACTAGCTGCTGCTAGCGATTTCGTTCAAGGTATATTCTTCTCGGGCTATCTAACACCAAAAACAGTATTGTAATTGGCTCCATAGGTACCTACTGTTTACGCGATAAAGTAACAAAATCGAAAAAGGCAATGCTCATGTATATATTTTTGTTCAGAAGCTTTTTTTAAGTCACTTAGGGTTATGATATAGCAAGCGCCCCGGGCGCGCGGCCGGGCTAAAATGTATGGCACCTTGACACATATTACCTATGGGTGAGTGTCCGGGCGTGCCCTGGTTGCTTTCTATGTCAACTCCCAGACCAGTATTTTTTACATTTATCTATCAATTCAGCCCGGATCCCGGACCCACTGCTGAGTATTGGCCTCCTCTCGTTCACGCCAGTCTTTCCGGTCCTATGCTAATCTAATTCATTTTTACATAGTACGTTATTTTTAGTTTATGAAATTTACAAAACACGATAAGTAAATTTTAGGATTATAAACAAAGTAGCAAATCTATATCGACATCTACACTAATATTATGAAGAGAAAACATTTAATTTTTGTGTGTTTGTTTGTAACTCAAAAAAAACTTGACCGAATTTAAAAATTCTTTCACCTATAGGAAGTTACATTATTAGCGAGTAACATATAAAGTATCTATTCAAGGTATCAAAGATGTTCCTATAAGTCATTATGTGGCGAACGCTGCGAAAACTATTGATGATACATTAAATTATGTATTATATGTTTATAGTTCTCATAATTACCCAAAAGATGATACATAACCATAGTAAACATTTGTTGCAATGGCTTTGGATGCTATACAACTCTGCATTGATAGGGAATAGCAGTATTTTCATATTTTTTTATTTACTTTGCCTAAATGAGCTTTCCAATTTAAGTGGGAATCTAGCGTTACTCCTAAAAAGTTTGTTTCGTCAATCATTTTAATATTGTTGCCTTTGTTTTGTATATCAAGTTGCACAGGAGCCATTTTTACATTTTTAAATTGTATGAATTTAGTTTTTTCTATATTTACCGTAAGATTAATTGATTTAAGCCAATTCGTAATAGTTTCTAAAGTGTTGTTGATTTCTGTTTCTAAATTATAAGTTTCGTTATTTTGAGTAATGAAAATGGTGGCTTCATCGGCAAACATGATGCATAGGTGTTTAGTGACAAGAGATAATTCATTAACATATATTAGGAACAGTAGTGGTCCAAGAATACTACCTTGTGGGACTCCTAAGGTAATATTTTGGAAGGCAGATTGTACTTGTTCCACAGTTTTGGTGTTTTTATTGTAAATTTCCAACAATGTTGATTGACTTCTATTACTTAGGTAAGATTTTAGTAAATTTAAGGGCGTTCCACGTATCCCAATTGCTTCTAATTTGTTGAGTAAAATGTTATAAACTACACAATCGAATGCTTTTGAGAGATCTAATAATAAAGCAATACCTGTTCTTTTATCCTTAACTTCCTCCCAAACTTGTTTTAACATTTTGAAAATAGCTAGTGATGTACTTTTCCCCTTACGGAAGCCGAATTGGTTGTTATTGAGTAAATTATTCTGGTTTAGAAATGATATTATTCTATTATAAATAACCTTCTCAAATACTTTGGAGAAACTGGGTAATATGGCTATAGGTCTGTAGTTTCCTACATCTTTTTTAGAGCCTTTTTTATGGAGAGGTTTAACTAATGCTTTTTTGAGGTCTTGAAGAAAACATCCAGTTTCAATTGTCAAGTTTATAATATAAGTTAGTGGTTCTGCAATGTAATTTACGCTCATTTTTATTAGTTGCATGGATATATCATCATGACCAGTACTCTTTTTATTTTTTAACAATTTCACTATATTTGTTACTTCCTGGACAGAAACAGGATTTATGAAAATGCTCTTACAACAATGATTTTTACAATTTTGTTGTGGTATATTTTCATCGATCAGTTTATTAAGTTCGACAAAGTAATTGTTTATAGCCGAGGCCATAGACAATGGTTTCACTATATTCTCATTTTTTATATTTATGCATTCTACTGTCGTTTTAATTGTATTTGTTTGTGATGTATGCTTTTTATAATTCCCCACGTAGCTTTACTTTTATTAGCACTTCTGTTTATGTATCTAATGTTAGCAATTTTTCTAGACATATATATATATATATATATATATTTTTAAGCCTTTTACAGTATATACTGTTTTTATACTCTTCACATTTTTCTTTATTTCTGATATTTTGTAATTGTACGTAAAGTTTTCTCTTATTTTTACTTGCAATTTTTATTCCCGTAGTTTTCTAGTTGGGTTGTTTCTTGTATGTTATTTTTATTTTTTCTAAAGGTGTACATACTTTAAATATCAAACTATATAATTCAATAAATTCTTTGTATGCTTCGTTTGGATCATAACAAGCAAACACATTAGAGAATTTTATTTGCGCTAAATATTTAATGAATATATCTAAATAAAAGTCCACACTTCTTCTTTCAATGAACCAAAATTTATCTCGAAAATTTAAATTTGATGGAATATTAATTACCGGTGCTGTATGGTCAGATAAACCCAAATGTAATACTTTAGATGTATATCGTTTAAAGTTCGTTAATATATTATCGATGCATTATTTAGAGTTTGCAGTTATTCTAGTTGCTTCTCTTATTGTTGCCTGTACACGAAAGAATTGTATCGTGTTTGTAAATAATTCACTATTTTTATTTTTTACTAATAAATTGACATTAAAGTCTCCTAAAATTATTACTTTTTTCTTATTAGCTCTTAGTGTAAGTTTGTGTAGTAAATTTTCAAGATTTTGAACAAATAAATCTAAATTACTATCTCGTGTCCTTTACATGTATATTACAACATAGTTTAATTCGGTTAAAACTATTCCACAACACTCAAAGTGTTTTTCTATGCCCATATCTATTATCCAGTCTAATTTCTTGTATTCAATAGTATTCTTTACAAAAATACATACACCTCCTCGAGATTCATTTTTCCTACTAAAATGTGCAGCTTTCGTATAACCATTAATTTGTAATGTATCTATTTCATTAATAATTATGAATGTTTGTAGCTACTGTTGCAATGGTTTTTAATATCCTCGAAGAACATAGGATGCTTTTTTTCGCGATAAACTGTAGTCCGCGCGGAGGAAGTCGCGGGCGGGAAAACAATTATTCATAAAGCCCGGTCAATTTTTATTTTCAACAGTTATTATCATATTGCCCTTTCATATTGGGCATTTTTCACACTGTCGGGGCATCTATGTATATAAATACTTATAATAAAGCAGTAAGTAACAAAAAGCCTGTACAAACAAGATAATTCAAAAATATGGTTTAATATACTCAAAATAAGCTACTAAACAAGTATATTTTTATCGTGTCTTTCGTGCATCGCGTAAAACTAGGTTTTGTCTTAAAAACTGGAGTACTTGATATCTCAATCCGATGAATAGAAGCCGATCAATCGACAATAACTATTTGAAGGATGAACAAATTTTGATGAAATATAGGTTTTTTTGGTACTGGAATAACACATTTGCCGTACATAGTTACTTTTTGCCGAGTTTAATGACCACGCCGGCAAAACTGCGAGTAAATAAGTAAAAATAAGTAAATTTAAAAACTTTTATGCTTTAGCCATGTGTCATGGTGATACTTAGAACGGACAATCACAATTAAATGCGTACACAACATTTCGTTTCTATGCTGTTAAACGTAGCGGAGTTCCCTAGGCAGGACCCACCCTGATTGCAGCAACTATGTCATAGTAAAACTTAAAACCGGCTATCATAATAAAATGCGTACACATAATTTCGTGTCTGTGCTGAAGAGTTCCTTTGTCTGGAGCTAATCCTGGAAGCCGATTCTGGTCATGCTTACCATAAACATGCATTGTCATCGGAACTGAACCAACATGTAAGATCAAAACAAACATCCAAACATTGCAAGTTAAATAAAAGCTTTTAAAATAGTCACCGCGCCCGCTACCGCAGGCCGACCAGTGTGTGCGTCGCCGCCTCGATGTGTTTCTACCTTAACTATCACCGATTGTACTCCATAGAATACACCCGGCAATGTATTCTGCGGGAAGGCACAGAATTGGATATCTGTCACGGCTAGCACCCGTATAGAAGGAAATTGTGCTAGTCGCGCTGGACTGCTATTGATATACCGTTTTGTGAATGCAAACTGTGCTGTGCTGGCTTTCAATAGATGGCTGTGGTAATGGATGGTTGTGGCTGTAGGTGGTTGTGGTACAGAATAACTAATAGAAGTTTAACGTTTGGTGCGTCAAGTTGTGGATGGTTTCAAGATGTGGTCACCTTCACCGGAGATACGCTTACGAATTATCATTTCGGTGACTTGATTTATGTACAAATAGACAAAAATGGACTAACTCTGCGGTTACGCTTTAAGCAATACAAAAAAATAGTTGCTAAAGGTACATACAGTCCAAAACGATTGCTAGATTGGATTCCATAGAAATTATGATAGATTGAACCACAGCATAATGTATAGGTGTTTTATTTATTCATCACTAGCTTTCCCGCCCGCGACTTCGTACGCGCGGACTACTGTTTATCGCGAAGAAAAGCATCCTATTTTCTGCTAGGATATTAAAAATAAATGCAAAAGTAGATATAGCACCAACGCTTTTTTTAGGCATGATTAAAATAATTTAATATAACACATCTTTTTACTATTCTGCCCGTTAGTGTTTACATCCATACCAATATATAAAAGTGAAACGTTGTCTGTTTGTTTTGGGACCTTTCATGCGATAACGGCTGAACGGATTTTGATGAAATTTGGAATGGATATAGCTTATACTTTTTAATAAAACATAGGATACTTTTTGGAAATTTACTTTAACTTACTTTTAAATTTATGCGATCAACGCCTTGGGAGGTGGTACCTAATCCTCCCACTTTTAATTAGATCTATGGAATGCAGTTGTCTATGGATCTGTGGTATGTATATTTTTTGTTTGACTGCTATGAATCCAGCACGAACTCATTTAAGTTTAATCAAGAGTCTTGAATAAAGATGATCAAAATAATATGAGATCCGCTATCCTACTAACCTGACAAGCAGTCAACATTCAGATAGCTACTCTAATGAATATTTAATACACCGTAGCGGTACAGTGCAGTGCACGCCGCAGTGTACACTAGTGCAATATCCTGTTCCAAGCTTGGTTGCTGCGCGCTGTTCGTTCTTACTTTACAGCACTTAAGTCTGCATTTGGGAGCAAACATTTTGACACGCTTTTTTGTTTCCTATAGTGTTTTTTTTTTAACAAAAATATACTCACTCTATACTTAAATCGAGATTTTATATAAATTAAAATCGTTACTCGTTTTAAATTATATTAAATATTTAGTGTTAGAGTGACCACGTCAGCTTAAATCTTTTGTTACTCGTTTTGTCTGGTACTTAGTTAAAAAAACTATGTTTCGTAATTATACTGAAAACAATGAACGGTGATATAATCTTAACCTTGAGCACCAATTTAAATGTAATCAAACATTTGCATATAATTCATTGAACCAAAAAATGATCTACAAATGAATTTATAATTTTATCTTACTTACCCAACTGTGAAAACCACATTGCAATCGGCTCAATGATTTTTACGCTCTCAAAACTGTTTTAAAGTTGGATTTTGTCTAGGTTTGTTATATCTATCTCGTCAATTAGTAAACTCTAGATAGCCTTGATTATTTTGTTAGTTAACTTTTTTTTCTGCTTTTTATGACCTAGAGGGTGAACTTGAGAACCAAACAGAAAAAATATGTACGCGAGTACAAAAATATTCTTCAACACTTTTCGTTTTTTTCCACCTCTTTTTTTTTTAAATATTATTTTCTATATCTGTGGGTGTAGCAGATATGTGCCATATTTCTCCTTTCCAGTGTTAATAGTTTTTGAATAAAATCGATGTGACAAAGAGACAGACGACGTACAGACAGACGGTCATTGCAAAACTTTAAGGGTTCCTTCTTTGACTACGGACCTACTCGATTTTGAAGTTGGTTAAAAACAGGCGTCAAAACAGTAATGTTATACAGAAAAATATATATATATGCAAGAAACAAATTCAGTGTCTACAAGTATGTGTTGTACGACAATGTTTTTCATTGATATTACGCCTCGAGAATAGAGCCAACTCTGTTTAAACTTTTTCTCCATGGATGCTCCGAACAATAATAACAACAAAGAAAAACACCAGGTAAGTAAAAATTAAATAGATAAAAAATATATGATAACTTTTTTATATATTTTTCTAGATTTATTTTGGTGTAAGAAGAGTCTACACCAAACTATGATTATCAACCAGAATTTTCATTTTGATGGCCAGCAGTGTAACCAGCGTAATTTGAGTGTGCAAGCATCAAATATGGGCGAGTTATTATGAGCCTTGTTTCCTTGTAAGACTTAATTAAAACGGCGTCCGTTATTGCAGCTAAGAAAATTATACCATAACGGAGATAGCAGCGAACGCCGTAACGGCTAAAGAAGCAAATGGCTTACGAGAATATAATTTATTTATTTGCATGTATGTATATAGCACCGAAAGCGAATTAAGTGGCCTTTCTGTCTGCAATGCTAGCTAATATGTTTAACATTATAATGCTGCAAGCTCAAAATAAAATTTTATTGTACCAATTTGAAAGAATATAAGCGAGGTGCAAAAACCTACCTTAACATTGATCTAGTTAAAATGGGGAAGATACGGCACGCTTTAATATCACGTATACAATAAAATAAACTTTAAAAACATTGAAAAACCAACTTCAAAATGAATAAAATATTTAATCATTTGTTTCCCACATGAGATTATATTATTCAATTTGAAGTCGATTTTCCTTTTTTAGTTTATTTTATTTCCCTATTTTGAGTGGCGTAAACAATACCTGAACATGCGATTACAGCAATCGCAAGTGACTGTGAGGATCCATTGAGGAGTTACTTTGTATCTCCGAAGGTCTTCATCAGATCTTCACCAAATTATATATGTGGGACCACACCTAAAGCATATCCTATTCTATACCCACATCGACCCACAATTGACGGAGATATCGCGTAATAAAGTGGGTAAAAGTTGATAAAATTAAGTCATCCCCTAATTTTCTACACTTAAATGTATAATATTTTCATGAACTTTAAATGGGATTACGCCTGATGCATACCCTATCCATTAAAAAAAGCATTTTTGAAATCGATTCACAATTGCCAGAGATATCGCATACAAAAAAAAAACATACGGGTCGAATTGAGAACCTCGACTTGAAGTTGGTTGAAAACTGGACTATAGGCAAACACACCCAGTTACATTTCTACCGTCGTACTTAATGTGCATTAACAACAAAGATAGAGAGACAAAATACAGACTGTTGTGCGAATGAGATTCACTGATAACACGTGCTACACAAACATCACTCCTTGTTGTAGCTCCTAAACTAATGAGTCCATTTAGATGCGGTTTTTGTGCTTTTTCATTAGATCTATGGATCTATAAGGAGAAAATTCCAAGGTGAGACAATTAGTAAAGTAAGTCATAATATTGTAGGGACACATTTTGAATGACGGGGACGAAAGCGCTGATCAGGCAAAAGCCAGGCGGGATCGCCAGTCGTCACCCCTCAGTCACGATTGTCCCTCGTATTTGTAATTAATATATCTACCTATACTATATCGTACCTGTGTGAAAAATATAACTATTCTAAAGTTTATATTGTTCTTATTGATGGACCCAGATGACCCTGTGAGAGACTACAATTGATAACGTAATAAAATACCACTTGGTAGGTAAAGTGATGACCCCGCGAACTTTGTATTGTTTCGTGGTGACGGCTCATTTTACGTTGTGCAATCGTGGCTGACTAAAACCATAATACAATACATTCGGACTAAAAGTGCTAAAATAAATTATCTTCTTTAAATTTAGCAATTCTTCAACATAACTATATCTTCACAACTGTTAAGGCGTATGAGGGACCTCGCCAGAGCGTAAATTACTGACGAGACACTCAAGATCCATTGGCAGAGATATCTCCAGTCGTCCTTCCATGGAATAATTTCGGTAACGGAACCGTCCGAGTTGGACGTACTTGCTTGGAATGCTGATAAGGTGATGGAAGTGACCCACAGTTCTCATATTGCGGAAGAAAGATTGGCTCCCGAAATGTCTACCAGCAGCGGCAACTACTCTTCAACATACCTTATCATAGCGGAGATAAGGAAGGTGAATCAGAGAATTGATCGTTTGGAAGTCTCTCGGCAGGCTTGGCCGCGAAACCGTAGTCAGGGCAGATGGAGATCCGATAGCTCGTCGAGGAAGGTGTCAAGCAGAAGACCAATGTTTCTACCATTTCCGGTATAAGGAGAAGGCACACAAGTTTGTTCCTCCTTGCAGCTGGAAGAAAGAGGGAAACTGAGTAAGGTACAGTCATTGACGGGTGCCCGTACTCATTCTCTAAGTAGTAACCGTTATGGACCAGACCACTGGCCTTAGATTTTTAGTAGACACCGGTGTTAATGTGCCTGTGCTTCCCGCGCGTAGAAAAGTGATCACTTGTGAAAATAGTGCTAGTAATTACAAACTAAATGTTGCAAACGGTACCGAGATAAATACTTTTGGTGTCAAGTCGCTAGTGTTAGACTTAAAAATGCGTAGACCGTACCGTTGGACATTTGTGTTAGCAGCAGTGAACCAGCCCATTTTAGGTGCAGACTTTCTTATACACCATAAACTTTTAGTACTTAAGTAAGCGTAAGTTGGTGGATGAAGTCACAAACCTGAATTTCATAGGCTCAATTGTAACTTCAACCAACTTACTATAAGTACTATGGATGAGTCACATCCTTATTTTACCTTTTGTGTAAGTACCCTGACATAACAAAACCTGTTTCTTTTAGGGAAACTCCTAATCATACATTGTTTCATCACATAGAGACGACCGGGCCACGCCAGTACATGCACGCAGCCGCCCGCTGCCTCCCGATAGGCAGAATTTCGTACTATGCAGGAATTGGGATTTTGCCGTCCTTCGAAGAGTCCGTGGTCGAGCCCGTTGCATGTAGTTCCTAAAAAGAATAGAGAACTCCGACCTTGAAGGGACTATAAGCAACTCAATGCCTTACGAAAGCGCTTTGTTTGCATTATATATATTGAAATAATAATAATTGTGAAATAATTAATAAAAATAAATAGACATATACATACATGCCATTAAATACATATACTATAATGAAATTAAACAAATACAAATAATAATAATAATATATATATATCGATTCTAAAATTTAAGGAGGTCCTAGTTACAATGACTAAGCAAGATAAAAACCCTTAACTAGCTTTTTAAATATTTCAAGTGACGGAGCCTGTCTGATGTTGATTGGAAGTGCGTTCCAGAGACGAACAGCTTCTACGGAAAACGACCAGTCATGGAATATAGTTCTATAAATAGGCACTTTCAACTCAAGGTTTTCTGATGACCTAAGGGAACGAAGATGGAACAATGAAGAAACTCAAATCGATCCTTCAAATAGACGGGAGTTAAAGGATTGAACAATATATTGTATAAAAGAAACAGTATATGAGTATTCCGGCGAAGTCGTATGGGCAGCCACTTGAGCTTATCGCGGAATAAGCTTAAAATAATAGCTTAGCTTAATAGCTTTTTTCATTGGATACATGATCATATTTACGGAGACCGCAAATAAACCTAATGCAATAATTTTGGAGACGCTCAATCTTATTCAACTGGTCCTCCGTGAGATCAAGGTAAGAAACATTGGCGTAATCAAGAATTGGGAGGAGAAAAGTTCGCGCAAGTGTAACTTTAGTAGCAGTTGGAAGGAAGTTACGTAACCTTTTAAGGAATGCTCCTGAAGCAAATATCTTTCGGCTTACTAAAGCCAACTGAGGAGCCCACGAAAGACATTGTCCATCAAGATACCTAAATTTTTACTTGTGCGCTGTATGGCACAACGACACCATTGAATGTTACCTTTGGGAGTACAGAAAAATCAGCCCTAGCAATTAGTCTGGAGCTCCCTATGACATTACTTGAGTTTTTTTTGGGTTGATGTTTAGCCCAAAACGTTTGCTCCATTCAGCAATTTGATAAAAATTGGTGTTCGTTGTCGTCAACAGCTTCACTTAATTTACCAAATGGAGCCTGTGTATAGATTTGAAGATCGTCTGCATAAAGGTGGTGGGAAGAAGTAATAGAATGAGTTATTGAATTGATAAATAAAGCAAACAGAAGAAGAGATAGAACACCGCCCTGAGGGACACCATCACCAGTAGTAGTACACCATGAGGAGAAAGATTCCTCAACGCGGACCCGCTGCCGGCGTCTATACAGATAACTGTGAAACCAGTCAATCACCGAAGGAGATATGTTAATAGAGCTGAGAATTGCCAATAGGATGTCAAAATCTACAGTGTTGAATGCATTGCTGAAATCTAGGACAGTAACGATGGTTAGCTGACCAGCTTCCATTCCCAGACGTATATCGTCTGTGATTTTGACGAGAGTAGTAACAGTACTGTGACCCGGACAGAAACCAGACTGGAAAGGATTCAACAAATTATTTTTGGAGAGAAAAAACTCAATTGGTTCTGGACTAAACGATCCAGAACTTTGGAAAGGAACGGGAGGATAGAGATAGGACGGTATTCGAAAAAAAGGACTGGATTGTTTTTTTTTAGGTAATGATGTTTGCATCTTTCTAAGTAGACGGAAAAACACCGTTGGAAATGGAATAGTGGAAAATGTGACAAATGATGGGAAGGATTTCATCTACGATGGGAACAATCATCTTACAACCTATATTGTCACCTCCCATAGCATTGGATTGGGTAGAAAGGATACTACTATTAACATCACTAGCGGTGAGTTGATTGAAGGAGAAAGGAGAATAATTGGAAGTTGGGGTTCCAGAAATTGATTTTAGTGTATTAATTTTGTCATTCTGGACTATACTAGAAGACGAAGAAAAATGCCGATTGAGGGAGTCAGTGTCCAAAACTTTTGGAATTGCATCTTGACGTGATTTATCAACACCCAATCTTAAAAAAAAACAGGATTTAGCCAAGTCTACATTTTCTACGGAGTCATGAATATGGTGGCGAAACGCATCCCTACACACCCTATTGCAGCAATTCCGTGCAAGAGTATATTTTTCTTTATTGGCATCAGTAGGACGACATCTAACTTTAGCCTTCGTAATTACCTTCTTGTGCATAAGTTCTTTAAGCTCGTTTGTTAGCCAAGGAGCAGGAAGGTGCTTCATCCTTAAAGCTCTAACAGAAGCATGGACGTCGTTATGTTGTGTTAGCAAGGAATTAAAAGTTGTGACCTTATCGTCTAAGGATTCAGCATTTAGGAATTCAGTCCATTCAACATTGGCATGGCATCGCTACGCTACGCTACGCAGTCTATCCATGTCCATAGAACCAAAGTTACGTTGCAGAATAATTTTAGGTTTGCCTTTTGGAGGACAAATTTTATATGAGAGGAAAATAAGACCGTGATAGGAAAAAGCGTCAGCTTGACATTGGCCATGCTTAGCAACATGCGATAAAGATGATACAATAATAAGGTCAAGAAGAGAAGAAGTAGAGTAAGGAAAATTATGAGTAGTGTTAAGAGGAAGTTTATATGTTTCTAGAAGGCAAGTATTGAAGTCACCCATAATAATGGTATGACTATATGAAGGATTAAAAACTTCTAGTTTTTTTTCAAAAGATAAGAAAAAAAATACACGGAGAGAAGGGCAGTAATAGACTCCAAGAAGAATCTTGGTGTGGGACAGTGACACTTCAATAAGCAGATGTTTGCCCGCATTGGATGGTGGGGGTTAGGCAGACATACTTAAAATCGAGAAAGGGATATGGGAACGAAGATAGATGGCTACACCACCCCCGCCACAGCCGGTACGATCATTGCGTATTAAATTAAATCCTGGAAGAGTGTAAAAGGTAGAGGGAAGGCAAGGTTTCAACCAAGACTCAGACTAGAACTGCATGGGCATTTTAACGTCAAAAAATGCCTGCATGTCGTGGAAATGGGCCGGAACACTCTGGGCATTAATATGTAGTACACTAAAGTTTTTAGGTACATCAGAAAATGTATTGGCTAAGATGTCACACAGAGTAAGAATACTAATAAAACTATGTGTGTCACTAATCAGAACATACTGAAAAGTATTCTTCACTGTCACTATTTATATGCGACATAATGTTAACCACATAATAATAATAATAATAACAATAAACACTTTATTGCACCAGAATTAAGGGAAATAAAAAAATGTATACAAGAAATCATTAAGTAATAATAAAATAAAATAATATATAAATCACCTTATACTGGGCAAATATCAATTATATAAAAATAAAAAACACTTGAATAGCTAAATATGTATACAATCTAATTAGGCAGAAAATAAAAAAAAACTAATTTAAGTAGGTATCTATGAATCAGTCTATTTATATAATAAACTACAATATTTTTAAATATAGACAAAAAAAAAACTTTTCAATATTATTACTTCATCTGGCGGTTGCTGTACTTGCTAAACATAAAACATAAATTATTAACTTCGAAAAGAAATGATACGCAGTCATTTTGAAAAACTTAGGTTATCAAAAATACCAAAACAAAAATTATTATGTACTTAAATTGACATAGTTAGAAAGTAAAATCCTCTAGCAACATAACCCAATCATAACACAATAACTGCAGAAACTAAACGCAAATGATCTACAATAGGGAGTTTGTTTTGAAAGAATGGCAAAAATAACAGTTAAAACAGCAAAGATGATAAATTATTGTTAGGTTTGTAATTATGCGGGCAAAATTAGCATTCCAAAATGTTTTCTATGACCGTTACACCGTTTTGCAATACAAAAAGACATGTTCAGTTAAAATTATATCACTTTGTTTGTAGTTCGATTTGAAAAGGATCGGTAGTGACAAAAATAATAATACAAAACTGTTGAAATTGGTCAAACCGAACTGCTACTTAACAATTAACATTTTGGAACTGCCCTCAAACCAGTCCCAACGTAGCCCAGGTAAAAAGACTAAACACACAAAATAAAAATAGATTGCAAGACAAACCGTTTTAGTGTCAGTGTCAAAAGTGTCAATTTGGCATTCTGTCAAGTCAAACCCCCAAGAAATGTCCTTAAGATATGACCAAAAGGTCTTACGGACATTTCTTGGGGGTTTTTTGCAAAAATTCGAAATGTTGTGTTGTAGAGTTTGATTTTATTCTCAATCCTGTGTTTCTTCGAGTGTTGATGTGTAATATTGGTGGAATATTAACCATTAGGTGTTCGTTAACGTGCACGAGTGTAGGCAAAAGAATCAAACGCAGATATAAATGGCATTTTGTGATTTTTCCAAATCTCCCTCGGAAGTTTTAGTAAATGTCCACCATTTTACTGATTCGTGACTTTGACAATTAATGACTGTGACGTGACATTACTGTATACTATTACACTTGACATTTGCGTTATTGCTAGTAAGCCAGTTGCCTCCGCAGAAGCCATCTAATAAAAAAAGAAGAAGAAGAAGACATTTCTTACTGTCGTTGGGCAAAAGTACATATACTTTCGTGATTTAGTTTGTAACCAAATAAAAATAGGTAGGTACCCGATAGTTTTTATGTTTAGATTTTAAAGAGTAAGCGACAGAAAAACCTTATGATAGGACTGAAATGATTAAGAAAAATATACCTAGGAATGACTGCAAAATTAAATACATAGGAAATTAGTGGGAGACTTGTTGAATGTCCTAGATGCCACGTTACTTTTTTTAGCGCCTCCAGCACCGGCTCTTCTGGATTTAGGTGGCACAGGGTCCTTTGGTGGTAGGCTCACTGCCGGCTTCATAGACTTCGGCGTCTTCGCCGCAATCTTCTGAAGCTCCTCGATGGTGCTTATACGGTGACGATTGTTGTCAGGCCCGAGAATATGGATGTAGCCATTTCTGGTCCAACATTTAGCCAGTCCGAACTGCTGCCGTGCTGCCATGAATGTCTCGTGTCTACGCTTTGTCAAGAATTTAGAAAGGGTGGTTACAGTACCTTTAAAATTGGTTTTGGCAAACCAGACCTTATCCCGCACAGCTAGATCTCGAAACTTGACAAGTAGAGGCCGGGGTTTGTCCTGTGAGGCACGACCCATTCTTTGGCTACGATTAATGCACTTCACATCAAAATTTGTGATCTTCAATTGACCTGTGACAATAGCAGCACTGTCCTCCTTCGTGTCTTCAGGTACGCCATGTAAAAGCAAGATTTTGCGTCCACTGCGCATCTCCTGCTGGACAACACTTGTATGGTAAATCCCTTGAAGGCATTGTAGTCCGCTGCAAGGCTGTCAGTAGTGCCAGTAGTTCAGGTCTTCAGCAGCTTACTCTCAAATTTAACCATCATTTTGTTCAGAGCCTCCATGACTTCAAACATTGACTGATTTGGAGTGGTCATATTGTAGGTTATGTTCACAATTGTTTTATTATCCTTGGTATTGAGTTGGAAGGAAATTGTACAATGGCACGTGAAGCAAAGCTACTAAATATTATTATATACACATAAATTAGGATTGATTAATTGTTTTCACTAATTTTAAAACAAAAAATAACTTGGAGCAACTTGATTTTGTTACACCTACCCCCTTTTTTATTGTTTATCTACAAAAAAAAATCCTAGGTCCCTGTAGGTTTTGATTCCCTTGCAAGTGTCATAATATGTTTGTTTTTTTTTTACGCTTTCTAAAGATTGCTGATTTGAGTATTTGATACTTCACAGACAGACAGACAGACAGACGGACAACAAAGTGATTCTATAAGGGGTTTCCTTTTTCCTTTTGAGGTATGGTAGCTTAAAAAACTATGCATTGCATTAATAGATTATATAATATGATTCAAAATATTTACGATTAACTTAAGGTTCCCAATAAAAAAAAACTGACCAAGTAATAATATTTTTCCAATCAACTAAAAACACAGCGCAGTCACTGCTTCCAAACTCGCGGCTGTTTTGTTTCTGTGTGGCTTGCGTTTTGTACTCATCTGAGTAATAGTGACGTCATATGGTCGCCGTGACAGCAGAGGTCGTTTTGGCGCGATTCAATTATAAAACTCTCAAAAGTGCAAAAGTCTAATCATTTTCGTTTGATTTCTTCATAAATTATGTACTATTTTGCTAAAATAGAGAGTTGTGCACACTATTGATTAGTTTACGAGTATTTATCATGTACCATGTGCCCTATTGTATCACGGATACTAACTGTGGATTAATCCTGCAAAATAAATATACCTTGTACCTACATATATCAAGAAAACAAATATAAACAAAATAGCCTATATCCTCCCTCATGATTCACTCTATTTCCTTGTCAAACATCAATTTCGGTTCATGAAAAGGTAAAAGAGTGAGTTATTTTCGCAATTATAATTGTGTGATTACCAAGTAAAAGGTAACCTACTCCACTACAATAACAACAACATAACTGTCCAGTCCAGAATATAAATACTTCATAGTAGGTGAGTTATATTCAGACACGGTCTCGGTCGATTAAGATAAAGATGGATAATAACAATACCTTTTAAGACTAACTCGGTAGATACGCCGCTGAAAACGTTTTATCTCCTCTTGACTTAGCGTAGTTTATGTAAGTAACTGGCAGGTAATCTTGACAATATTATACTTTTTTATTTAACTTCACTTGTATGTATGTATCTGTCTATGTTTCTTTGTATTTCCGTATGTCCTAGAATCTTGCAATTCAAATTTTGAGCACTTCCCGGGGCCCGTTCACTTATACGTTCGAGGACGCACGGATCACCCGCGCGTACATTCGTCGTCGGGCGTTCGCCTGGGTCATCCAAAAAATAGTAGGGGAGGGGAAAACTGACACTTGACAGTTGTCAGTTCTATGTGGACGTCCAAAGTCGTTCACTAACTCCGGATGATCGAGCGATAATCGCACGGATGATTCGAGCGTGTAAGTGAACACAGCCCCGATTAGGTAACCGGCTGAAACCTGTCAGAGTAGCCTCACAAATCTATGACAAAACAATAAAATAAAAACTTAGAAACTTAAAAAGTGACAAAGATTTCAAAATAAACAAAAATAACTTTTTTTACTTTTTATTTTTATTATAATTCTCTAAATGGTCCAGTTCTACCTTGAGCGTGCCACTATCAAAATATCGAAGATTGGCAACTTTAAAAAGTAGGATCAAATGGTTTTTAAATGCATTTTACTCACGTTACTGGTCCACAAGTTTGAAGTCGCTCAGCAAGCCATGCTTGAAGTTTTCTTAAGGACAAATTCCGCAATGGGATATTATGACAGAGTACCAAAGTAACCAAAATAACACAATGAATTAAAAGCTGAAGTGGCAACGAGCTGTTCACATCTCTCGAAGGACCGACAATTCTTGTGGTAAACGTGTTCTAGAATAGAGACTTCTTATAAGCAAATGTAGTTTAGGGCACCCACATACCATAATATGAGGCACACAACATGTGGAATGATGACTAGGGAAAATAGTTGGCAGGTACATGGGTGACAAGAACCGAAGATCAGGCTCAGTATAGGATAGGCATACGTCCAGCAGTAGACGAATATAGGCTAATAATGATGAACCTCCGTTCAGTCCATATCGCACATTAACGTAATGTCTGCTAACATGCGCGGTGCTTAAGGATTCTTCTTCTTCTCCTTTAGCCTTCTTAAACCAAGTGATTGATGTAGGTCTCCTTCAAACTTCTCCATTTCTCTCGATTTTGGGAAGTGAGAGTCCAATTGCTGCCCGCCAACTTCTTGATGTTGTCCTTCCACCTCATCTGTGGTCATCCTACTAGCCGTTTACGGCCATGTGGTCACCACTCCAGTTACAGTTTGCAACATGAGTTTTAAATTGAACAAAATAAAAATATGTAGCTTACTTCCACCAAAACTGTAAGTCAGACAAATGATAAATGGTAAAATTAAAACCCCACGCTAAACAAAACCCTACCCCAAATTGAACTAATGAAAAATATAAATGAAATGAAAGCTAAGGCCTGGAGGCCAGAAAAAACACTTATATACAAATAATATATATACACAATAAAAAACCCCCAAACTAAACAATCCCTACCCAAAAACAAGTATAGAAACACTTATATATTCATATACATATAATATAAAAACACAATAAAAAACATATACCTCGATCCAAATACCAAACGTCTGACATCAATACGACACGTGTTTCGCCTCTGCACGAGGCATCTTCGGGTGATGTTGACTCGTCGAATGCTGGACTCTCAGCCCAGCATTCGACGAGTATTTGTATATAAGTGTTTTTTCTGGCCTCCAGGCCTTAGCTTTCATTTCATTTATATTTTTCATTAGTTCAATTTGGGGTAGGGTTTTGTTTAGCGTCGGGTTTTACTTGTGTTAATTTTACCATTTATCATTTGTCTGACTTACAGTTTTGGCGGAAGTAAGCTACATATTTTTATTTTGTTCATTTTAAATATGGATTTCCACAAAGTAACGCCTGAATCTATCAATTATACCATGAGTTTTGTTTCCGGGCTATGTGTCCTGCCCACTCACACTCTACTTGAGTTTTGCAATTCGTGTACTTATATCGGACACTTTGCTTTTTCGCCTTAACCACTCATTGGTTTTTCTATCCCTCAATGTAATGCCCACCAGTTTCCTTTCCATCGCTGTTTGGGCCATTTGCAACTTGTAAACTATGGCTTTCGTGGTTACCCAAGTTTTAGCACCATATGTAATGACTGGAAGAATACATTTGTCAAATATATGTGCCTTTTAAGTGGTACTCTGACTCAGCTTAAATGCAAAATCAAGCTCTGAGAAGGCTGCCCATCCAAGTCTAATACATCTGTCAATCTCATTTTCTTGGTTGTTTTCCCCATTTTGATTTCCTGACCCAGGTACACGTATTTTTCAACACGTTCTATCATTGTGCCATCCACTTTTATAGTCTCCGTACTAGCAGTTTCTGAAGTCATTGTCTTGGTTTTATCCAGATTTATTTCAAGACCTACCACTAGCGATGCTTCGTGAAGTTCTTGGATCATATATTGAAGCTCCTGTGGTGTACTAGCAAGCAGAACTATATCATCTGCAAATCTTAGATTTGATAAACATATACCTGATATAGAAAGGCCTCAGTTTCTCCATTTAAGATTTTAAAAACTTGTTCTAATACCAAGGTAAAGAGATTAGGTATATAAAGCATCTCTCTGTCTGACTCTCCTTCTGATGGTTTGTTAGTTCTGGCATTGACACTTTTATTGTTGCACTAGCTTTCCCGCCTGCAACTTCGTCCGCGCGGGCTACTGTTTATCGAGAAACAAAACATCCTATGTTCTTCTAGGATAAAACCAATACAAAAGTAGGTATAGCACCAATGCTCTTTATGTTTTTTGACATATTGTTATTTCGTTTCCGTGGCAACCGTTTCCTACAGCGAGTAATCAACATTTTGTCAGTTTTTCCAGTTTTCCCGTAGATAATTACAATTTTCCTGGATAAAAGTATTGCATGTTTTATTCCAGGGTAAAAGCTATCTTCATTCCAAATTTCATCAAAATCAATCTAGCCGTTATTGCGTGAAAGCTTCCCAAACAAACAAATTAATAAAGAAACAAACAAACAGACAACTTTTCACTTTTATGTACTGGTATGGATTTTTGTAGGTATTGGCTATAAGCTCATCGTAGCTGTGTTCTAATTTTGCATTCCTCAACGGCTGTAATACGGCCCTAGTTTCTACACTGTCGAATGATTTCTTGTACTCACAAAAGCTAACCAAATCGGTATCTGATATTCGGTACTTTTCTCGATCAGTACTCTCATGGTCAGTATGTGATCCATCGTGCTATACCCACGTCTAAATCCCGCTTGTTCCTTGGGCTGGTAGAAGTCTAGTTTCTGAGTGATGCGGTTTGTGACAATCTTGGATCGAAGTTTGTGATTATATTTGCGATAACAAACTAATAGGTTGATAGTTGCTTAAGTCCGCTTTATCACCCTTATAAATGTCGTTAATAACAGCTTATAAATGTCGTTCGGTGTACTTAAGTATAATGCAGAAGCGCAGGAAGAATTCCTCGCCACTTCAGCCTTAATGATATCATCCGTCGCGCTTTTACCATCGCCAACTGTGCTGCTATTTTTATTAGAACCTAGTGGCCTGATACGCGACGATGGTAAAAGACCTGACGGAATGACTCTTATTCCATGGAAGATGGGACGGCCTTTAGTGGGACGCTACTTGTGTTGACACCCTTGCACCGCCTCATCTTCAAGGAACTCAAAACAAGGCTGGAACGGCGGCTGAATCAGCTGAGAGCCTTAAAAGGTGCAAATATAGTACCCTCGACAGCGGATATATATTTGAGCCTTTTGGAGTAGAGACACTAGGGCTGTGAGGACCAGGAGCTCATCAAATATACCAAGATCTATCAGGGCGTCTGGTCGAAGCAACACGTGACCAAAATGCTGGCCTTTACTTTGCCCAAATACTAAGCATTGCCATGCAACGTGGCAATGCTGCCAGCATTTCGGGAACGTTGCCCACTGGCAGCAGATTATTAGACTAGTTTTAGTATTACTTTGTTTTAGGTTAGCATATTAATTGTTTTTTTTAAAGTCTTTTTGTTTTTTTGAATAAAATGCATAATGAAACATGAAACATTTCAAAAAGTATAGTGCAATTATTATTTTTCTACATATAAGTACACTAATTTAAAAAAACAGTTCGACTGGTTTAGAAGGATTAAATCGTTTATTAAAAAAAAAGTTGTATCTACTCACAGCGGCATTAAGACTATGATGACGCCTTAGATGACCCAAGCGCCTTCTATTTATGTATCCCAAGTGCCATCTACCTACCACCCCGCGCCCCATACCTGAACCGACCGCGGACCTTTATTGTGCTGGTGACAAACTACATCAGACATTTAATAAAAGCAACGTTGAGAAATGTCTGCCGACCGCCCCTTTGTACCCGCCATTTGTAAACTGCGGCATAAAATATTTTCAGATCGGACGGCGAGCTAAGATTGTTGTTGGATAAATATGTAGCTTAAATGCAACACAACATTAAAGCAAGTTTGTGTCTTTACAGCTGCATTTAAATGACCTGTATGATGCTTATTCTTCATGGGAACATCAGTGTGGAAACATTTGGATTCTGATAATTTATATGCTAGACACACAGCTACAATAGTACACAAACATAAAAGTGCAAGGCTCAGAGCAAGCGCTCGTGCAGAACTATTTTGTATGTATTATTTTGTACAGAGTAACGGTAACTAGAGTTACCGCTCTTATTTCACTTCAATTGAAAAATTACGTCGTTTCAGGTTTGAAGGGCACTGCTTCAGGGTAAAATTATTATGTAAAAAGATAGTGTTATCGCGCATGCGCGTAGGATGACGAATGCAGTGGAGTAACGCGCAAGATTCTTCAACCAAAATTCTGAGTGGAACTGCAATTTGTTATGGACAAACGTCAAGCGAATGGGCTGCTCTTATCATAACTCAATTGTGTACACCAGATTCAAAAGCAACATTTAAAATTTTGAGTCAATCATCGAAAAAGGACTAGTTCCGCCATAGATATTGTCATTGTCGTGCATAAACCAAAAGAAATATTTTTTTGTGTAAAGTATACCGCGACTATGTCTCAGCGTACATAATATTCATGCAAAGCGACAAGTGATCGTTCGTAAATACGCGTAAGAAAATCATCGGTATGTTCTATATCAAAGTATCTTCTTTAGAGTTACGAATGGCGATTATAGCTTTTAAAATAGTAGTAAACTTGACGAATAGGAGAACTCTGTTATATGTTTGTACAATTTGTGCGTCAACTAAGACAGTATGTATATCGTGCTAATATACAGCAGGCGACAATAGGTTTCATAAACAAATTGGCCCACAGCTTTCGATCATATATCGAAGCTCTTTGATTCTTTCCCACTTCAAAAAAACTTTTTCACAATTAAAGAATTTTGAAGAAATTATGTATATTGTTCTTTATAGGTAATTTCGGTCCTGGAATAATATGTATGGGCTACTTTTAAATGGAATGACCACACGGACAAAGCCACGAGCAAAGCACAGCTAGTCTAAGAAAAGTCCTTTCCAACAACGTTTACGGTTTTTATTTCCCCGAGAGAAAACTCAAAGTAACCACGATTAGCAACGCAAATAATCCTATCCGTTTTAAACCCCAAATTAACACGTCGTTGAAGAAAAAATATACGACACCCGTACACATAGGAAATAATGCCGCCTTGTAATTAATTTATAGCCTGTGTGACGAAGGTCTTTGACGCAGTATACCTACTAGGAAACAGTATATGTACAAACTTGTTCCTTTTCTAATACAGGTCTATAAACTGAACTATTTAGCTTTTATATATCATCATCATGTCAGCCTTTAGAAGTCCACAGCTGAACATAGGCCTCCCCTAAAGAGTGCTATGATGAGCGATCTTGTGCCACTTCCATCCACCGACTTCCTGCGATGGCTACAATGTCGTCTGTCCATCGTGTGGGGGGTCTCCTACATTTCGCTTGCTTGTTCGTGGTCGCCATTCGTGAACTCTAATATGTTTTATTATACGTACTATCTGTGCCCGCGGCCTTGTCCACGTGAACATTCGATCTTTCGATTTAGAGTGATTAGATTAGATTCGATCTTAGAGTGTAGTCCCAGTCTCCTGATATCGTTTCAAGGCATGCTGCATGGAAGAACGACAAAATAGCCACTTCATGCTGTGTCAGTCCTTGGTCGATCAATGCAACGGCTTGCATGACCTGTTCTGATGTTAGTGGTTTTTTTCCCCTTCTAAATCACGTTTAATTACACAATAATAACCACAAAACCTAAAAAATGGACAAACTTAAAGCTAAATCTTTTCAAAACAGACAAATTAAAGACCTGTCGCATATATGACCCGTTTTGAATAAATCTTCATAAGTGGTGTCAAGGTGCACTCAAACTTAATCAATTACCCTCTAGAACTAATGGTAAACATTTTTTGACCTACCTACATAAGCTTCATTCATTAGAAACACTTCAATAGTTTGTTTTTGCGAGATAAGAGCTTGGCCAAGTTTCAGTGCCGGTAAGTGTATTTCAGGACCAATAGGAACGATAAAGTACTAAGATACCAAATTTCGTTCAGCCTTCAAATAGTTTTTTGACTGATCGAGTGCGAAGCGCGAGCAAAGCATCTCCGTTTCTGCTTGGGCAAAAATGCTTTCGTATGACTTAATGTCTGTCCGGATCTCTGTTCTCCTAGAGACATAAATGCGAACTGTAGACAGTTCGCATTTCTCAACCGATCTAGACGAAACTTTTAGAATTTTTAGAATTTTTTAGTCGTCGGGGATTTTTGTTTGGAGGGGTATTTCCCCAAAAAAAATGCAAATAAAGGGGGCTACATAATATCTCCGCCTTATTAAATTCGATTTCGACTTTTTTTTTATATGAAAGGTAGTAAATTCTAGCAAAAATTAATTTAAAATTAAATTAATTATGTACTGTATTTTTGGTCCTTACAAAGGTTGTCTGGAAGAAATCGCTTTTAGAGATAAGACCACTGTGCCTGTTTTTTTTTAAACAAATTTTTGTTTATTTGTTTCCCTTAATTCTGGTGCAATAAAGTGGTGCAATTACTATTATTAAACTTTAAATTGGTCTCATATAAATTTGGTGAAGATCTGATGAGGATATTCGTCGTGATGAATATATTTGGGACAATTCACAACAATTAGTTAATTGGTGTGAATGTGTGGTGTGATTGGTTTATTGGCTAGTTAGCCCCAAACTAGGATACCCTGTACTATGGACATTAGATAACGGATAAACATACATAGATACAAATATTACATCCATGAATCGGAAACAACCATTTCTGTTCACCACACGCCACACATATGATTGCACCTTGCGGGATTCGAACACCAGTTTTTAAAATGTTAATATTCTTGTTCAGTAGATAGATAGATAGATAGATAACTCTTTATTGTACACCACATAGAACAAAAAATACAATAAT
Source organism: Alsophila aescularia (assembly GCA_946251855.1). Lineage (NCBI taxonomy): Eukaryota > Metazoa > Arthropoda > Insecta > Lepidoptera > Geometridae > Alsophila > Alsophila aescularia. The sequence goes on from OX276373.1 coordinate 12,511,440, forward strand.
AACTAAAATATTTATACAAAATAAATGGGACAATGGGCGGTCTTATCGCTAAAAAGCGATCTCTTTCAGTAGCTCATTTTATCTACCTTAGAGTTATAGGCCATCTTTTTTTAATTCTCTTCTTTGTGCAGACTTTTGGTTACCGTTTTATAATAGGCATCGATAGGTACATAAATCAACGAACTGTCAACGATAATAGATCAAAAAAAATATTTGTAGTTGTAATACAATGTTTTTTTTTAATTTGCAATGGTCTGTTCAACACAACATCTAAATGCCAATACCGTATGCTTTTGATTTCCATTATAGGTAAACATACAACACCAAAAAAAGATAAATAAATTCCAAGCATTTATGTAAAGGTTCCTACTAGATTAATTTGGCTCATGATTTAAAAAACTTACCATAGCCAACATGGCTCACTATACATGTAGAAAGGGAAGCGGCTGTATGTTAGTCTCAAATACGTCAATTTGCACGATCCTGAGCTACTGTCCTACACTGCACCCTGTGACGCAGGTCTTAGATTTAACATTTTACCTTTGCCTTATCTTACTACCTTAACCCATTTACTTAAGGCTTATTTTCCTATGACATCTTTATGACCGACCAACTTAAACTTGCATTTTTGAAGATTCTTAATACGTTGTGTTTAGGTTGAGTATTGTTCGTTAAGCGGGGTAGTTTTTGGTGTTGTCAGGATTTGTAAGGGTAGACATAGGTGTTAATTAGACAGAGATAAAGCATGGCGTTCGTTAGTTCCAGTTTACATATCTGTTGGATTGTTAATATGTTTAATAAGGGTTGAATGATATTTGGAACACATTTTAAGTATATATAGGTAATGCTTCGATATAAGATAATTACATCATTGTGTGGCTTGCATCTCTTTTGATGCAGTTTTGCATCTTCCTCGTCGTGAATAATCAATAATTGTAATTATACGTACATAAGGTGATGTCAGTTTGATTTTTTAATTTTTATTTGGTGTATACAGAACATTTACATTTATTTAGTTATGGTAGAATTTGTCATGATTATGAATTATAAAAAAACTGGAGGATAACTAACACCAATTACCTAGCCCCAAACTAGTTAGGATACCCTGCACTATGGGTTTTAGACAACGGATGAACATATCATCATCATCATTGTCATCATCATGTGAGCATTTAGAAGTCTCTCCTAAAGAGCGCCATGACGAGCGATCTTCTACCACTTCTATCCACCGACTTCCTGCGATTGCTACAAATATATAGATACGAATATTATTACATCCATGACTCGGACACAATATTTCTGCTCACACAAATATTTTTTGCACCCTTTAGGATTGGCACCCGCGACGAGATGAATAAACGGAATTTACAATTAATGGAAAAAATTACTTTCATCCCCGTAGACTTTCTTGATGCTCTCTACTCTAACAGGCGCATTTCTGAAGCTCCGCTAGAGTCAGTAGGGTCCTTTTCTGTGCGAAATTCAATTCTGAGTCAGCACATGAAAGGGAAATTTCCTTTTCAAACTTAAAGATTACTTAAGTTTATTGATTTGATCCATTTATGTTTTTCTGCGTGTCTATGAGATGTTTACAATGAATTTCTTTTAGGTTTTAGTTTTTTTATTTTGATCATGAATTAATCTGATATCCTAGTTGTGACTTTGATTTTACTTATGTGATTTGTTATCACATTGTGTTTTTCCATATTTAAAAAAATCATAATTTATTTCATAAAATTAATATGCATATTTTAATGAATAAATGAATGAATGTCATTTATTTGCTGTAAATATATGTACAGCATAAAAGTGTTAGGAACAGTACATTTTCAACATATTTTACAATGTCACTGATGTGCAAATATTGCTACAAATGTATAAATTTCAAATATAAGTAATCCATGACTCGGACACAATATTTCTGCTAAAAATAATCCTCTACACCGATCTCCGTCTTTCCAAAGTGTAACAATACCAATAGGCGACCATTTGCTTTTGGGTGTCGAACTCACATCAAACCTGAATTTTGGGTCTTATATTAAATCCAAAGCCTAGGTAGCTGCAAAAAAACTTGGTATTTTGTCTAAGGTTAGGCGGTACTTCACACCGGGACAGCTTTTGATTTTTTATCAAGCACAGGTCCGATCTTGTATGGAGTACTGCTACCACCTCTAGGACGGTTCTGCCAAGTATCAGCTCGAGTCTTTGGATTCAATTGAGAGACGTGCTATCAGGCTCATTGGGGATGACACTGGTAAAGAGTAAGCTTCAAAGTCTGGCGCATCGACGTGAGGTAGCAAGCCTGGCGGTATTCTACAGATTGCACTATGGAGAGTGTGCACAAGAACTGCACAACCTGAGTCCCCCATCACCTTTCCATCACCGTACGACTAGACGATCAGCAAAGCGCCACCCTTTCATGGTTGAAATACCTCGCACAAGAACGAAGCGTTACGCTTCTTCATTTATTATAAGAACTGCAAAGGAGTGGAATGCCCTGCCCTGGTCAGTGTTTCCGGTAAATTATAACTCCGATGTGTTCAAGTCAAGAGTGAATAGGTATCTACTAGGCAAGCGTGCTACACCTTCGACCACATCATCGCTTTCCATCAGGTGAGATCGTGGTCAAACGATTGCCTAGTCCGTACTAAAAAAAAAAAAAAAACTATTAATTAAATATTATGTTAATGTCAAACGATATGAATAAAATTTTAAAAAATTGAACATATCTTTATACAAATACACATATCTCCAAATATGTATTACAATTCAATATGACTCTGAAGAAAGGCCCGAAGCACTGGTTTGAGAGTAAAAGAGATTATAATATAGAAAATTTAAGTAAATGCAATGATTGTATGAAAGCACTATCCTTTAGCGATATATTAGAAACATTAGAAACTGCTAGGGCGTTTGTAACATTGTATGAAAAATATTACCCAATTAAACAATTTGAAAAAAAAAAAACAACAGAACAAAATGGATGCCCAAAGGTATCACAAGAAGTTGAAAGACGTCTATACTATAATTCCCAATACTCATTAAGTTAAAATAGAATTAAATTAATTTATAAAAATACTAAATATTAAACTGATGTATTAGTGAATTGCAAAAGATAGGAAATCAAAAGTATCTTATCCTTTTGACAAGACAATGACAAGTTTGCCAGTATGTTTCAAAAAATTATGTACGAAATCATTTGAATTATGTACGTACATCGTACATTTCGTACATTTCGTACATTTCGTACATCACGACAAACTTGTAGCCAAAATAGAAAAATAAAAGATCAGAGGAGTTGCTCTTGACTGGGTTAAAACCTACTTAGAGGGTAAGCAGCAGTAGACTAAACTTTGACAAATATCGGATAGCTTAAGGAAATAAACTTACAAATCAACTAATAACTTTAACTGTTTTGGAGTCCGCCAAGGGAGTATTCAGGGACCGCTGTTGTTTATCATCTATATAAATGATTTACCGAACATTACATTTAATCGGACTATTCTATTCCCTAATGATACAAAATTTGTTATACCAGGGAAAAATAACATGAAATTTGACAATGAAATAAAATTCATTTTATATAAAGTAACTAACTGGCTAGATATTAACAATTTAGAAGTAAACATAAAATAATATTTTTTCACACAAGACAGCGTATTATGGATTCGTATTATACTGTGGGACTCAGTAGATGCAGAACGGCCATTTATCCTGCAAAAAATGTGTATACGAGCTATCTGTAACGCAGAATTCATTGAGTCTTGCAAACCCCTTTTCAAGAAGCATAAACTGCTTACATTACCTTCCCTTTCCATAAAACAACTAGCTATAGTAGCTATATTTGTGAAAACAAAAAAAAAACTTTAGTACACTAGCAATGACTAGCTTGAGAGAACATAGAACAGTTCACGCAAATAAAATCCGTTTACTAAATTATATCCTGGCACTACATTGGGAAAATGCTTATATAATGGCTGACAAAAGATTAACAAATTATCGAAGGTACTTACTGATTTACCTTTGAACAAATTTAAATCAATCATCCATAAATGGTTATTGTAGTATAATTTCTATTCCGTTAATGAGTTTTTTAAAATGAAGACATAAAATGATATTAATTTTGATAAATGTATCTTAGTAACTCGCGACGTTTTTTTTTTTTTTTAATTTGTATATATTTCGTGATACGGGATTTATTTATAACATAACTTCGTACATTTATTAAAATCTATAATCCTTTCATGCAGTAGAACAATGAAACACTGGTATTGTTTCAAATTAATTCAATATTTTCACAGAAAATTAAATGGATAAATCAAAAACATATTCAAACATTTTAAAGCCTCAATTACATCATCAAGTTCTCATTGTCATTTTATTTTCAATTTTACCCTCTTACTTATTTAGAAATCAGCCCTCTTTCTTATGATGTTGATATTCCTAAAAATCATTTTTTTCATTAGGGGAGGTATCTCCTGGGGGTTGCAGTTATATTTTCCCTTTGTCGTGATTGTATACCGTACTTTGTTCATTTGTATCTGTAGATAAGATTCGTACTGAATTTTTGAGTGGTTTTCTGGTGCAAGTGTGTATTGTATTGTATTGTATTGTATTGTATTGTATTGTATTGTATTGTATTGTATTGTACCGTGAACAAAATGCAATCTATCTATCTATACTTATAATAAATCAGTACAATAGAAACCAAAATAATATATACTAAAGATAATTTAAAAAAAAGTCTAGTTGACTTAAAATACGCTACAGAACAAGTTATTTTTTTATAAAAAAAAATATATTGCTGTAAGTGTGTTTGTCTGTACGAGCATCACTTACAAAATACCTTATCCATTGAAATTCGGTTTTCACTCATGGATAGCTTCGGTTTTGACTTAAAATCTGGTGTACCTTATGTCTCAATTGGATGAATGAAAGATGAGCAAGCGATAAAAAAAAAATATGCCGTCCGGAAGGCGCCCTACACTACGTTTGCCTAAATGTGGTCTCCACTCTAGAACTCGTTTTCCGGTAAACGGTTGTCGATTCTGCGAGTTATGTGACCGGCCCATTGCCACTTCAGCTTGCTAATTCTTTGAGCTATGTCGGTTACTTTGGTTCACTGGCGGATCACCTCGTTTCGGATGCGATCCCTAAGAGAAACTCCAAGCATAGCTCTCTTCATAGCTCGCTGAGGGACTTAAACCAAGGAAACCAGTTGCACTGTGAGTGCCCACTTTTCGAGTCCCGTTCGTCTAAAATTTTCATTTAGAAAATTATTATATAATTATGTTGTCATTAAGCAGATGTTAATGCTAAAATGTCAGGTAACGACGTTTGTGAGGAAAAACCTGAGTGACATGCATGCCTACCGCACCCGCAACGAGGACAAGCTCATGTCGGTCCCCCGCACACTCGCCAAGTCGAGCAAGCTCACACACGTGATGGGGCCGACTGCTAGACGACATCACCGCCGCTCCCAGTTTACACTCGTTTCAAAGTGGTTTCAAATAAAACTGAAGCGCTGGCTTGTTGAGCGGGCGTTCTATAGTGTGGTGGAAAACATGAATTATAACATTCACATATTGTTTCTGTGATTAATTATAATTAATCACAGAACTTTAAATTGTTATGAAATTCTTATAATGTATTTTTTTGATTATTTATTTTGTCATTATTATATTTTTTATTTAATATATTTTTTTTTGTATTTGTAACTTGATATTCTTGTGTACTTGTTGATTACACGTATTTTAAATAATTTATTTTATCTACATGTAAATATTTTTATGAATAAATATCTAATTATTGACTAATAAATCCATTTACTAAAAAAATATTGCATATCAGCGATTAATTTAAGCTGATTTTAACTTAGCAAACATACTAATTTCTATGAAAAAAAATCTACACTGTTCGAAAGAATTGAGATCAAAATGGAATTGACGCGATTTACGTAATACGCGTTTTGAGGGTTTGAAGTGTAAGGGGGTGATTTTAGCTCAGTATTATGTAAGTAAAATATTATACTAAACTTAACCCTGTTACTTCGCCCACGTGTCTGAAGTTAGTTTTTGTGAAAATAATTATCCTATGCCCTTTCCCAAGAATAAAACTATCTCTGTACCAAATCTCATCAAGTTCGGTGCAGCCTATTACAGACTTAATTTCGCGTTTATAATATTAGTCTAGATGGATTGTCTCAAAACTAGATACTTTCCCGTTTATAATTTTAGTCTAGATGGATTGTCTCAAAACTAGTTACTTTTGCTTTTATAACATTAGTCTAGATGGATTGTCTCAAAACTAGTTACTTTCTCTTTTATAATATTAGTCTAGATGGATTGTCTCAAAACTAGTTACTTTCTCGTTTATAACATTAGTCTAGATGGATTGTCTCAAAACTAGTTACTTTCTCTTTTATAATATTAGTCTAGATGGATTGTCTCAAAACTAGTTACTTTTTCGTTTATAATATTAGTCTAAATGGATTGTCTCAAAACTAGTTACTTTCTCTTTTATAATATTAGTCTAGATGGATTGTCTCAAAACTAGTTACTTTCTCGTTTATAATATTAGTTTAGATGGATTGTCTTAAAACTAGTTACTTTCTCTTTTATAATATTAGTCTAGATGGATTGTCTCAAAACTAGTTACTTTCTCGTTTATAACATTAGTCTAGATGGATTGTCTCAAAACTAGATACTTTCCCTTTTATAATTTTAGTCTAGATGGATTGTCTCAAAACTAGATACTTTCCCGTTTATAATTTTAGTCTAGATGGATTGTCTCAAAACTAGTTACTTTCTCGTTTATAACATTAGTCTAGATGGATTGTCTCAAAACTAGTTACTTTCTCTTTTATAACATTAGTCTAGATGGATTGTCTCAAAACTAGATACTTTCCCGTTTATAATTTTAGTCTAGATGGATTGTCTCAAAACTAGTTACTTTCTCTTTTATAATATTAGTCTAGATGGATTGTCTTAAAACTAGTTTCTTTTGCTTTTATAATATTAGTCTAGACGGATTGTCCCAAAAATAGTTACTTTTGTGTTTATAATATAAGTCTAGATGGATTGTCTCAAAACTAGATACTTTCCCGTTTATAATTTTAGTCTAGATGGATTGTCTCAAAACTAGTTACTTTCTCGTTTATAATATTAGTCTAGATGGATTGTCTCAAAACTAGTTACTTTCTCGTTTATAACATTAGTCTAGATGGATTGTCTCAAAACTAGTTACTTTCTCTTTTATAATATTAGTCTAGATGGATTGTCTCAAAACTAGTTACTTTCTCGTTTATAATATTAGTCTAGATGGATTGTCTCAAAACTAGTTACTTTCTCTTTTATAATATTAGTCTAGATAGATTGTCTCAAAACTAGAACAGGAAATCAAATTGATGATAACACAATACTAAATCCTATTTTGCCCCAAAAGCACTTGATGGAATAATGATTGCATCCAAATATCCTGAATGTACTCTGAAAATCCTGAAAGACGGTAGACGTCCTGAGCCAAGTAAGCTTCATACGGCTTTAGTGAAGCGACAGCGATGCATTTCAACGGTCTATTGAAAGAGGATTGGGTCAACGAAATACGAGTACTATCTTGATTTTATTTAGCTTTATGTAAATCGTTTATGCAATACAAATTTTTGTTTCGTTGAACATTGCCGGCCTGTGAACTGAAATAGAAATATAAATATTTTATTGCAAAAAACTATGTACAATGTGGTCTTATATTTAAAAAAAAATCAGCAGCCTATCTATTTTGGACATTCTTTGCACAGTAAAATTATTGTACCTACATTATTGTACAGTAAATAAAATTTATATTTGTGAGTGTTACTAATTCATAAATTAAAGTATTTTTACATATAATTTTTTAAACACTTTTACTTATTAAAAAAGCAGCTGTAAAGCAACGAGACCGTGAGATGACTGCATCAATCTTTCTGCCTTTTATTTCTTCAGAAATATGAAAGGAATAAACAAAACCCTTTCATGATACCCACTTGATGAAATTGTGTCACATTCTGTCACCAACCTCTAATCTCTTACCGATTTAAATCTGAACTTAAAAAAATTTATTACTTACTGTTCAAATTGATATGGAGACCTCGCTTAGCTTGATCAATGAAAGGTGAAGCTAAAATAAATCAAACACATCATGATTTCTAAGTTCCAAGTAAACTTTCATAAAGGGTAAGCGCACCAACAATAATTAAAAAATAAATTTGAGCTTTAAATTTTAGATGTAAACACGTGTGTTTTTGTCTACCGTTCCAGAAACTCGACACTACTCGATACACTCTCGTCCGCTCGTACAATAATTAAGATTATTTATGCATACTGGGCATTAAAATCCCGTTCTCGTACGTACTGTGCAATACACCTTTCTAGACGCAGTTTAAGTAAGATAAATTACCATCATTTGTTTTGGGAGAGCAGTAAGAACTATTTTGCAAAGTGCTTTGGTATATATTTAGGTTAGAGTTTAAAAACAGAGCGTACACAGTTAGGTAGTTTAATAATTATTTTAAAGCAAGCCAAAGGGTGCAGAAACCTCTAGATTAGCAAAATATATATTATTTATGGAAAAAAAACGGAAATTATTATGATTTTTATCTTTAGTGTATTGGTAAATTGAATCTTGACAATACGAACACGCTGTCATGGCAACAGTGTGACGTCACTGTGTATAAAACAAGACAAAACAGCTAGCAACACAGAAAAAAAACTACCGTAAGAATGACGTCGCGCGTATTGCGCAGTGGTTTAGCCAAACGGCATTAAGTTACTTATTATGATTTTTGTTATTTATATATCAAATGTTTTCAATTATTGATAAATTAAGTTAAGTTCGGAATCATTAAGTAATAATCTATTAAAACAATAAATCGTTTTTTTTTAAAAGCTTCTATTTAACCTCGCTTGTATCGATGTATCTATGTATTTTGTCTGTCCTGGAATCTTGAAATTCAAATTTCAAGCAATTGATTAGCTGTCCGTTTGAAACTTTCAGGGCAGCTCACAAACCAATGATAAAACAGAAAAAAAATGCGAAAACTTTAAATAGAACAAGTGAAAATTCAATAAAAAAAACTTCTTAAAAGCATTTTGTTTTATAATTTTTGATATTATCCTTATTTCTTTTACTGTTAACAAGCTAATTGTATAAAATGAATATAACGATTACCTGTTTAAATTCTTGGAAATGAAAAATTTTAATTGCGTTTTTGGATGTTCTATTAAACGTGCAACAGTACAATAAAAATGGTTAAGGAAAGCAAGCCAAACTTGACCAACCGCGCACCGGAAGACGGAGCGTAGGCTCACCCCCCAAGAGGTGGACCGGTGGAGGAGAAAGTCGCGGTCAGTTAATCCCCACCGTCCACCTCCTGAGACCACCTGGATGAACCGGTAAAAGTTTTCTTTTACATTGGCTCACATTTGTCCACCTGGGTGTTCCTTGGGAAATATTTATTTTCACCGTCCACCTTGTTATCAAAACTAGATTTTATGATTATAATTTAATAACCTATTTTAAATGTTTTGTTGACATTTGTTGTTCAACATTGTACATCCATAGATATTGTATTTCTATGGATGTACAATGTTGAACACACGGCCGGCACCAAATTTCTGAGGTGTACCGTCACCAATATAAAGTTAAGGGCGCTCAAGTTTTATCTGAGAGGTGAGATGTTTTAAAAAAAAACTTTCCATTATTCACCCAGGTGGTGGATGGTGCGTAATAACTGGTCACAGTGAATCGCTGGATGCAAACAACAACCGCTCTATGAGGCGTTCTATAGACAAGGCCTATGTGCAATAGTGACTGAGCATGACAGATAGACTAACAGACAGAATTCTGGTTTGTTTGTTTGTCGTATGAGGTAGTGCTGGCCTCTGATGTCATAGTTTATCAAGCCGCCCGAGGGCCTCTGACATGGCTTAACGGCTGTTATTAATCAATAACAGCCGGGACCGACAGCTTAACATGCCCTCCGAAGTACGGAGCGATGGAAAACCGCACATAACTTAGAAAAGTCATTGGTGCGGAGCCTGGGTTTTGAACCCGGTGTGGTTGGATTCTAAATTGCACTATAGAACCGTTAGGCCACCATCGCTCTAGAATTCTGGCTGATAATAATGATGATGATGATGATGACGTGAACGTAATTGCAAAATACTTTACTTGAATTTCACAAAGAAGGTCGATTGAAATTTTTATTTTAACCTTATCAGTGTTTATTAGTTTCAAATAATTTTGAGATTAAATACATTTTTACCCAACTGCACGGAGGGTTATGTCAAAGTCAAAGTATTTTATTGTAAACTAGCGCGGTTTTGACCGCGTGGTTATTTATATTTAAAAGTAGTCCAAACGTGTTATTCCAGGATCGAATGTACCTATAACGTAAAATATATTACACATCTTCAAAATTTGTTCAGGTGTCAAATAGTTTTATCGATTTCTCGGCATCTAAAAATCATATCATATTATATCATCTTTATTTATAACAAATGTTATATTTCAATAAAATAAAATACAATAATAAAGACTAAACTTAATTTAGTTGGATGTAATAATAATAAATATGATGACGCAACACCAGTCTCATTTAAGCTTCTCATTTATTAATTCGTCAATTGAGTACTCGTAGTAAGCTTTTTGGGTGAGAAAAACCTTCAGTTTGTAATTAAACCCGTCATATGACTCTATTTCTCCAATTGTTTTAATTATTTTATTATAAATTTTAGGTCCGACATACCATACCGATTGGTTACATTTTTAGGGATTTTTAATTTGTCTTTGTTACGAGTGTTACCGTTATAGATGTCACCGACTGTTTGAAATTCTGCGATATTGGCTCTTACAAACTTGCTTACTTCGAGAATGTAAAGCGAGGGCATTGTTAATATACCCTGCTTAATGAAGAGCTCACGAGCAGGAGTATCCCATGGTACATGGCAAATTATCCTAAGGGCACGCTTTTGAAGGACAAAAACACGTTGGCGATCCGCTGCTTGACCCCAAAAGTCGATACCATATGAAAGCAGCGATTGAAAGTAGGCAAAATAGGATTCCTTTACGATGGGCTTAACAGACATACCAATCTAGAGATAGCAAAACACGCTCTGCTTAGTTTGCCGCAAAGATAGTCTATGTGACTATCCCACTTTAACCCCGAATCTAATAAGATACCTAAGTATCTGGCACTGTTAACTTGGGAAAGTTGTGTTCCCTCACACTGAACCACCAGTTTTTCTGAGTGACTTCTCAAACAGAAGTGAATTATGTTAGTTTTGTCAATGTTGAGGATCATTCCGTTTGCTAAATAAAATTTTCATCTCCAATATGGACTTCGCTAGATGGAATTAAGATACCAATTAGTACCCAAGTTTTAAAGTCAACCCCTAAGCTATCCATTAGTGAAAACCGCATCGCAGTCAGTCCAGTAGTTTTTACGTGATGCGCGAACAAACCTACAGACAAATAAACAAACAGACATGATTTAAAAAATTGTTATATTCTTGTTCAGTAGCTTATCTAAGTACCCTTGATCCCATTTATTATCTTCTTTGTATAGACGTATCCTTGTTATATTTGTTTGTTTGTTTGTACGTTTCTTCGACGCGTCCTACGGCCTTAACGGCTTAATGGATTTTGATAAATGAGGTATCATTGAATTCGTCTTTCGAGAAGAGTTTTTTTTTCTATGTATGTTTTTTTTCTCTCTCTCTATTGGTAAGGACAAATGGAAATTCACTTCCACTTATCCCTACCGATTAGTGTTTGTCAATAATAATATCGAGTGGGAAAATGCAAAAGGAGCGAAGGCTTTTATCGGAAAGAGTACCTATTTTCAAGAATTACCTAAATGTAAGCAACCTACGCTTTGGAGGTCAGTATCAATCATTACATTCAAATCGTGATATACACAAAAAATAATAAGTCTATCTTGTATACCCTTTTAAATAAATATATGAGAGTCTATTGTGTATAGTATCTAAAATTGACTTTTATTTCTTTTTCTCATAAAGAAGGAGAAAAGTAGAGTGTATCACTCGGCCGCAAATATATTTTTCCTCTGGTGACATATATTGAAACTCTCGCTACGTTCAGGATTCTACATAAGAATTCTTCACTCCACTCTGAATTTAAAGTAGCGCCCTCGCCGTAAAAGTATTATTTTGCTCCCTTGTCATACAATCTACTATGAGTGCTCACTTTGAACGGATTTTAATTACTGATGGATAGTACGTACTAACTAAGCTACAACTGTTTTGCCAATGGTTCCAAATTAGAACAATTTTGAATCAGAATCTCTACATTATCTACAAACAAACCCAAGAAACTACAACCCCCGAGACAACACGTAATCAAAACCACCTAACTCTCAATATCAATAGAGATTAAATAAACAATTGAAACAACAAAATCTCAGCAAAGGGGTTACTATTAATCATGTTTACAAGCGAATAATTGTCATTGGACATTCAAGTCGGGATCTAGACAAAGATTTCAATGGCGGAGCGGAATTGGCGCTGTCCGGTGGAAACTAGAAATGGGTTCTAAATTTATGATGGTTACTATGGTTACCATTGGTTAGGTCACTGGAAACTATAAACTAAATACTTAATTATCAGAATGATAGACAAATTAGTTTCATCCATTATCAGCACTTTACTCTTTTTACACGATTGCCCAAAAAAAGAAGTGTAACATTTTTAGGATTCATGTATGTATGTTTGTATGTATGTATGTATTGAACAGATTTAGACGCATGGTGTATCGTTAGAATCCTTATATCCCTCTGAGTAACACAGGTTATTATTATTTCTTTTGAAAAAAAAAACATTATGGCCTCAGTATGGCTTCAAATGCATGCGAATGCATGCAAATATTGAAATGCGAATTAAATAAATTTTCTTCGCACTATGGTTATCAAATTGAAGGCCTTGAAGGCCAAAAGTATATAATTTATTGGCATAAGTTATTTTTTGGCAGGCCAGGCGTGTTTTTTTAGCTTTTAAGCTGGTTATTAATAGTACATATTGGACCCTCTTATGACTCTGGCGTTTTCTCAAAATGAAAGAAAATTGATGTATTAGTCTTATGAACGACTTAATAATAAAAAAAAGCAAAGTAACAAGTCAAATTATTCAAGAAATACAAAAAACCCGACTGCGAACAAAATTATTGAATACGAGCTGACCGGCCGCAAAAATAATCACACTAATATTATATAGACGAAAATTTGTATGCATGTAAGCGTGTGTGTAAGTGTATGTTTGTTACTTCTTCATGCATAAACGGCTGAACAGATTTGGATATAATTTAATATGGAGGTACCTTATACCCTGGATTAACACATAGACTACGTGTTATCCAGCAAAAATACAAAATTCTTGAGGGACGAGGTTAAAACAACGGGGCGCAGCTAGTATTTATATAAATTTAATGTTTCTTATTTACTTACATATTTTACTTTACCGTAATATTTGCAATTGCAACATTAAACAGTGTTTAACTTGAATAATCTAAAATTGTTTTTTTTTAATAAGATTATGAGACAATTGCTACTATTTAGTTAACTATACTTATATATTTACTATAATAATATATTTGAAATGTTATTTTTAAGACCTTCATTATGATACCTCTTCACTCGATAGGTTTGGTAATTTTTTGTTCCGCCGGAATTACAATATGGCAGCTGTAAGCCGCCATATTAGTTTTCTTCACACTTCATATATCCCATAGCACTCTCTTGATGAAGATAAATCTAATGATACCTCATTTATAAAAATCTATTAAGTCGTTTAGGCTGCAGGACGCGTCTAGGAAACGTCCAAACAAAGAAACATACAACCCAACAAACAACTCCATGTAGTCGGGTAAAATATTAATAGACAAATGCGCGGGACATTTTATCCGAATGCACCGAGATCGCTGGGCAAGGATCGTTACGCCATGGGTGCCTGATCAGGGGTGACGTCACCGAGGTAGACCTAAAAAGTGATGGCATGATGACTTCGAGGCCTGCCAGGAAGGATGGTCACAAAGGGAACAGGATGTCTGGAAGGAAGTAGGGAAGATCTTTGCCCAGCAGTGGGATAAAATCGTTACAAAAAAAAATTGATCGTCCTTATATATATATATATATATAGAGAGAGAGAGACACAATAGCCTATTGTGTCTCTATTTAGCCTAAGCATAGGTTGCCTGTAAGAGAACGCTGCTTAGGGCTAAAGTCGCAGATTGTTCTAAAATACTGTTTATTGTGTGATACGTAATTGCTTTCTTGTGAGACAAATAATGATCTATATATTTATCTACATACAAGAAAAATTTGTATGTAGATAAATATATAGATGAACGAGAGGCGAGGACCTGGGCGAGAACTCAAAGATTTTATATATAGCAGGAATATAATAGGCGAGATCATCTCCAAAGCAAAATCTAATAAATCAAAAAGAAAAAACGCCAGTCCCTTCTATTCGACGTCTCATTAGCAAAAATATCAATAATTCATATATATAAAAAATTCATCATTCACAAAATCCTAAGAACGAAAGGTGAAAAACGTTCTCTAATAAATTAAAAAGTAAGGTAAATTATATCCGTACCTCTCGGAATAACTGTCGCGGGCGATGGAATATTCAATGCGTCAGTCAACTGTCACTGTAATTTAATAATAGTCGAAACGAGTTCCATTCGACTATCAGGTGACATTTTGGTCCTTAGTACAATTTTAGGTTGTTTGCACAATGTAGGTAAAAAAATAATTATAATCACCGTTTTCGATAGAATTTCGGTACCATGACTATTTGCTGTTAATCCATACCAATATATAAAACTGAAACGTTGTCTGTTTGTTTATTTGTTAATTTGGGGAGCCTTCATGCGATAACGGCTGGGCGGATTTTGATGAAATTTATAATGGAGATAGCTAATACCCTGCAATAAAACAAAGGAAACTTTTTATCCCGGAAAATTGTAAGTTTCCACGGTAAAACTGTAAATTGATTACTTACTGTAAAGAACGGTTGCCATCACAGAATAGTCTGTGGTTACCATGGATGAAATGAAATAACAAGTCTGTCAAAAAACATCAAGAGCATTGGTGCTATACCTACTTTAGCATTGGTTTTTAATATCCTAGTAGTAGTCCGCGCGTACGAAGTCGCGGTCGGGAAAACTAGTTAATTTATATTTTGTACATGCCTTGATCCACTAGTTCTTCTCGTACTTAGTTATCTCAATAACTGGATATATATACAATAAATTAAAACAAAGCCAATTCTTTTTGCAGTGTTTTTGAATGTTTTTAACTTTTTTTCTACAAGGTAACTGCTATTTTATCAACTAACTACTATAAATTAATGCTATCTAACTTTATGTTGCAGGTTACGATATATTAGAGTTTTGATTAAGCTGTTAACTTTAATGATAATTAAAATAGAATAGTAAATGTATTGTTATAAATTGTACGTGCAATGTACTAAAGAGATTTAAAAAAAATAGGTATATCCACCTACATTTTTAAAATCTCTTTAGTACGTTAAATTTTGATAGGCAAGGAAAAGCTATTATACAGAAATATTTACGAAAACAAACGAAAATAAAACGAATTAAGTATAGATTACAAACTAAATTAACAATTTCAAAACGCCTCGTCTGCTTTCGCCCTTAGGCCCAACATTTGATTTATCCAACCATTAATTTTGTAACGATTGTAAAAGCGAAGGTTATGACGCCATTTTAAGCTTCGCGACCAATTTTCAGGCATCTATTGGCTCATAAAATAAAAATCGTTGCCTCATTAATTGCGAAATAAAAAGTTAAATCTGTATTAACTTAACGTACTTTGAATTAATTTATGAACACTTTTGCTGAATTAATGGATCACGCTAACGGTTATTTGTTGATGGTGCATTAAAAATATATTACGTGAGTCGCAACTTGAATCGTAAACTGAATAAATGGTTTTAGAAAGGCCACTTATTCTTTAATTTTTCCCATTTATTATTTATATAATACCGATACTCTTGAAAAAATATGTTGGTAAGGCATAATGGAAATAAAATTGCTTTTGGTATTCTGTGATAAAAATTATTTTAAGGACATGGAGACAAAAAAAAAACGGGTGGGGCTGTGTCGAGGCGCACGGTTCTTTGTTTGTCTTGAAACTTCTACGCCACGTACAATTTTATCCGTTCCTGGAACCCTCTCATTCGATCTGTGCTGGAGTTTAGGGTACCGTTGTAAGCTCCAGAACTTTTTCTTTCTAACAATGTGCTTAATCTTTATTTTAGTATGGACTTTCCGGGCGCTGCAGCCACTTTTGTGATTACTACTTATGAACAAGTTCTTTTTTTTTCTTATTCTTAAGTCGACTTTTTGTAAACTTTGTCGTTTTGAATTGAAACGAGATCTGTACAACAACACCCAAATCAATACACTATCTTATCTAAATCGCGAATTAAAGATCACAATCTTTCAAATGAAGATAGTCTAAAATTCAGCAAAAAAAAAAAACAAGTTTTTGTTAATTTAACCATTGTTTAACTGTGATTACTCGTAAATTTGCAACAACTATGGAAAAATCTGAATTTCGAGGCGTTATAAAACATTTTTTTATGAAGGGTTGCAGTGCTGCCACAATAAAAACTGAACTTGATTCTGTTCATGGCACCAACGTTGCAGACTGTTTATAACTGGATAAATGATTTTAAACGTGGTCGGTCAAGCACATCTGATGCTCCACGCTCTGGTCGCCCAATCGAAGTCACTACTGAGGATGTTGTTGAAGAAGTCCATAATATTGTACTCGACGACCGCCGAGTGAAGGTGCGTGAAATAGCTGAGAACACAGGCATCTCCACTGAGCAAGTACATAAAATCCTGTATGAAGATTTGGGTATGACAAAGCTGTCTGCACGATGGGTGCCACGTTTGTTGACAATCAATGCCCCAGTGCACACGTCAGCTATTGCAATGGACAAAATCCACGAGTTGGGCTTCGAGCTGGTTCCGCATGCTCCGTATTTGCCGGACCCAGCTCCGTGCGAGTATTACCTATTCCCAAATCTGAAAAGATGGCTGGAGATAGATGATGGAGGGCAATTTTTTTTGACAAATGAGGACTGCATCGCAGGTGTAAACGGCTATTTTGAAGACCTCGACAAAACGTATTTTTTGGAGGGGATAAAAAAATTGAAAACTCACTGGAACAAGTGTTTGGCCCTCAAAGGAGACTATGTTGAGAAATAAATGTAAATTGTTTAAAAAAATATAGATTTTTTACTTTTTAAAATGACTTATCAAACAGCCCTCGTAGCTACAGAGTTATAAAAGCGAGACGCTATAACCCTTTTCGTGACGGTCCACTTTTTAGTCATGGTACCCCGTATGTATCGGAGTGATTTCACGTCAAAATGATGACCGCACTATCATTTTATGCGGATCAACACACAATATGAGTTTATTAATTCCAATAAATTAATTAAAATAAAATTTGATTATAATTTTAATTTTTCTCATTTAATTTAAATTAATATATAATTAATTTATTCCAATAAATTATTTAAATGATTAATTAATTTATTGGAAGTTTAATTTTCAGACGGTAACGGGTTTATTCGCCCACAGATTAATTTTAAAATATCACTTTGACTACCTTGACCTAATGATCAAGATGCACTGCCTATCGTAACGAGAGGAAATCTCGCTCTCAAAATATGCACAAAAACTTTATTACGTTTCGCGAAAGTTCAAAGGTATTGTTTTATACTGGACATATTTTACTGTCATCATCTTCATCATCAATTAGCTTATACTTGTCCAATGAATAAGAAAAATAAGAAAAATCATTTATTGGCACAAATCACATTACAACAAAAAAAACAGGTAAGTATATTAAAAAAACTATAAAAATAGGGGACTGTTGTCACTTCGGCTGTACAAAAGGGGCCTGCGCTCAGCAAAAATGCTTATGGCTAACCTGCGGTCGCTCCTGGACGTAGGACCAGATGGTCCTTCTAATGCACGCCTCTGAGCTAGAAAATGGATGAGAAGAGCTGAATACTCTTCTCATCCATTTTCTATCAGCCGCTTTTCGCATGTCGTCACTCCACCTGGCCACAGGGCGTCCTACACTAGTTTGCCTAGACGTGGTCTCCACTCTAAAACTTGTGTACCCCAACGGTTATCGGTTCTTCGGGAAATATGACCAGCCTACTGCTACTTTAGCTTTCTTATCCTTAGAGTTATGTCGGTCACCTTATTTTATTACAGTTTGTTATCATTATTGTACGTTGTAAGTCAAAAATGTTATAAAATATATTTAAGGTATCTGTACAGTTCTGTGGGTTTAGTTTTTGGAGGATACCTTATTTTTATCATCGTCTCATTTGCTTATGGCATGCTTATGGCAATGTTTCAGCTATTGTCTTTAAATACCGATTGTAACAGGAGGTTCCCTGCCCCCTTACAGTAGCGTAACTGAAAATTTCTACGCAGAACTCTACAGTTAATAATATTCTTCAGGATTCTCTTTTATGTCACTGCAAATGTTGTAAATACTAGTACTTCTGCGAACAGTAGCCCTCGCGAACACTAACTTTTTTTGTACCAATCTAGCGGTGCACAGTAGCGCCATCTAGTGGCCAACCAAGTAAGTAATAAGTAGTAAGTAGTAATAACCAAGGTACTCATTCAATCTCTACCTAGTAGGTAAATGACTGATTCCACTAGTAGAAACTTAAGAGTCAGCAATATACTGCATTTTAAGGAAGAATACGAATACAGCACTACATACGAATACACCGAAAATCATCATCAAATCTTCACCAATTTTTTATGAGACCAACTTATATATCACATATAATAAGGCGGAGATATTCAGTAGCCTCCTTTTTGCCTTTATTTGGAGGAAGTACCCTCCAATCAAATATCTACGACTGAAACATTGAATAAATTTGTTAAACCTGTATACTCGTACGAATCGGTTTTAACAAACGACCTGTAGAGGAGTACCAACAAACTGACAGATAAAAGCAACTTGATTATACTTGAAGCAGAGAATTGAGCTCGCTTCGCTCGCTCGGTCAACAAGATTGTACAAAAAGTTTTTGGCAATACAAAATGTAAATATTCTCATGTGACTGATGAACTAACCAGTGTACAAAAATTGAAAGTTTTCTACAACGCACCATCCACCGTACACGAGATGACCAAAGAAAGACATTTCATATTTTCCCATTTATTTTGTACCAGCTTTGTCCTGTATAGTGTAAACTATAAATATTTTCTTCGCCTCGGCACTAATTCACAAAAAACAGAATGCATTTTTTCCTCGAAAACGCCGCCATAATGCCGCGTCTGAAAGGACCTTTTGAAAGGCAGCAAAGCATGTCTGAACGCGGCTTTGTGTCGTGTAATGATTTTTTTTATAGGACCCTCTTTTGGTATGTGGTGGGGTCATTAGCAGCAGATAAGGGAGATGTTTGTCGTCTTATATTAATAAACGACGTAGTTTAGAAGTAGCCGTAGAAGGAAGCAGTCAGGAAGCCAACATGTACCTACTTTTAGTGGCAGATCTATCTCTCTGCAACTGTGAACCTTAAAGTCCTCAAAAACGGGCTAGATACATAATTACCGTAATTGTACACCTATTCAAAAAGCTAACAACATAGAGAAATAATTTATTTATTTATTCGATCACCAACACAATGTACACCGATGCATTAAAAATCAAATCAATATAAAGTATCATAGCTTATTGCCATTTCTTATAGGAGACTGCATGCATTAAAAATAAAATATAAGCGAATTATACAATGAAAATTATATGAAATGATGTAAAACATGAAAATAATAAAATGAAATTTAAACAAAAAAAGTTAGTTAAATTTAAAATATAGTTAGTATTTTTTATTGATTTATACACATATAATGTTGTGTATTCCTCGGACAACACACAGAACAAACATATCCATTCTGCAACAGCACCAGATAGATAAAAGACCCCGATTATCGATATTAACGCCTCCGACGAGTTTTGAATTCATTGGTCACATCGCACGCAAATCAGGTGACAAAAAAACTTGGAACAGCTGATTGTGATCTGGAAGGTAGATGGAAAAAGAACAAAAGACAGGAGCCCGTTGCGATGGTCTGACCAAATCCGCACCACACTCAACGCTAGGGTCTCCGATTCATTTCATGCTGCAGAAAGTCGAAGCAGGTAGAGAAAAATCATCAAGGAGAGATTGTCATGAATTGATCACGACCCCCAGCATTGGGAAATCGACTAAAGGAGGTGGAATATAATGTTCGGGTACACTCAGCAAAATCCATTGTTCTGGTTACATAATGACGGCAATAACTGCTTAAAAACTAGCCCGTTTCCGAGAGAGATAACGAAGTAGTTGCTTTTTACAAAGCAGTAGTGTGCAATAATAACTGCGGTTAAGTTTAAAAATGAACATAATTACTGTATACATGAGACTACCCTGCAAAATTACTGGCAATATCTCATGATAAATAGCGTAAAGTGCCACGCAAGGCTTTGCTATTCAAACTTCTGGGCAACAAATAATTCTTGTGATTAATTTTGTTTAGACATTTGTTGTGTATTTAATTTTATTACTTTGGAATCAGGTGTTTGAATGCGCTTTTATGTCTGTTAGTCCATACCAATATATAAAAGTGAAACGTTGTCTGTTTGTTTATTTGTTTGTCTAATTTTTGAGCTTTCATGCAATAACGGCAGGACGGATTTTGATGAAATTTGGAATGGAGATACCTTATACCCTAAAATAAAACAAAGGATACTTTTATCTCGGAAAATTGTAAGCTTTCACGAAAAAAATGGAAAATGTTGATTACTCGCTGTGAGGAACGGTTAACGTGGAATCGAAATAAGAAGTCTGTCATAAAACTTCAAGAGCATTGGTGCTATACCTACTTTGGCATTGGTTTTTAATATCATAGAAGAACTTATGATTTTTTTTTCGCGATAAGCAGTATTCCGCGCGCACGAAGTCGCGGGCGGGAAAGCTAGTCCATACCAATATATAAAAGTGAAACGTTGTCTGTTTGTTTTTTTGTTTGGGGAGCTTTCACGCGATAACGGCTTAACGGATTTTGATGAAATTTAGAATGGAGATAGCTTATACCCAGGAATAAAACATAGGGTACTTTTTATCCCGGAAAATGGCAAGTTTCCACGGGAAAACTGGAAAATGTTGATTACTCACTGTAAGGAACGTTTGTCATCACAGAAAGGTCTGTTGTGGTTTCCATGGAAACGAAATAACAAGTCTGTCAAAAAACATCAAGAGCATTGGTACTATACCTACTTTTGCATTGGTTTTTAATATTCTAGAAGAAAATAGTATGTTTTTTTTTCGCGATAAACGGTAGTTTGCGCGGACAAAGTCGCGGGCGGGAAAACTAGTATTTATTTAATACTAGTTCTCCTATACTTAATAATTATCTATACGCGCAAGCATTGTTATGTGCCATTTCCAATAAATAACAAATTATTGTGTATGCCTTTTATCACGCCTTTGACAAATTGCCTTCAACTAAACCCAATAAAATTATTTGTGCTCTCAAATCCTAAAAATATATGATAAAATCCCAACCAAACATCCAATCTAACTGGAGTAAGAGCGATAAATCGGGCGCGCATCGTTAGGCGCGTCCGCGGCCGATTTATGCTCGGACGCGACTCGGAGACGAGATGTATCGTATCCTATCGCTGGTCGGACGTGTTCATTTGCCCGGGAGATTTACGGGAATGTGGGCTGTGGAATGTTTAGCATTATGCTGCTGAATGTACAGTAGTTTTGCAGTTGAAAGGTGAGTAGCCTAGATACGTTTATCGTAAGCTGAGAGTAGTGCAGTATGAGGCAAACTTAAACATTAGAAAGAGACGTGGAGAGTAACCCTTGTAACACAGTGCACGCTACTTGTTATTATAGCTTCACGCGTTTGTGTCGTAGCACCGCCATAGATGGGCTGTAGAATGATGCGTTGTGATATAGCTACGCTGCAAATGGTAAGGCGAGATGCGATAGAGGTTGGTAGCCTAGATATATCTTTGATATTTCTTCTCCAGATTTGATCCGTGTCGCCGATACAATCGATTGGTGCAATAATACGGCAACATTACTTTCAGAGCGGTGGTTTCACTATTGAACCTTTGTTAAATAGTGCAACTTAGAATCCAACGATACCGGCTTCGATCCTTGGCTCCGGAGCTATAAATTTTCAAAGTTATGTGCGGTTTTCCATCATTGCATTCAATGGTCACGTTAAGCTATCGATCCTACAGTCGTTAGGCCATGTTAGAGGCCCTCGGGCAGCCTGACAATCTCTGACACCAGAGGCCAGCACTACATACGACAAACAAACAATAACTGTACACACAGGAACCCCTTACACACAAGAACCCTTTATTTTTCGGATTAAAAGTATCTTAATGGTATGTTTGTTTTGCCATATGAAATTTCATTTCAACATTTCAACCGTTTCGCCAACACTATCGATTGGTGAAATTACATTTTTACATAACTTTCAACCCCTATCCCGCAGAAACCCTTTAGTTTTTTTGGGATAAATAGTATTCCAAATACAGTAGTATAGTACAGTACAGTACAGTATAGTATTATAAACTATAACTGCGTCAAGATCCATCAACATCCATCCAGTAGTTTCAGCGTGATGCCTTTTTTTACGTCATATTCAACCCCATACCCTGCGGGAAACCTTTAGTTTTTCCGGACAAAAGGTATTGTAAATGTTAATCTATAACTATAAGCTATATGTGTACCAAGTTGCATCAAAATCTGTCAAGTAATTTCAGCATGCTGCGTGTTCAAAGGTACAAAGACAGACACAAAGACAAAAAAAAAACAGTGTTGGCCTTCATATCGATAAAGAAATTATTTTTAATTACAATTTTCAAAAAACATTTAATATGCTGATTTCGCCCAGTACCTAACAGTTTTATTAGGTTACTTATGCCTATATAATAAATTGCGCCAGCTTAAAACCGGCCAAAGATGAGCCGTACGTTCAAAGGTTTCTATATATTCTAGGTTTCAAGTTCTTTGGACCTCTTACTGAGGTTTGTGGTGTTTGTAATATCTGAACTACAATACCGGTGACCTTGAAATATACACATGACAATATCTATTCCAGCCGGTTACTAGGTATATGAATATGTTTGCTTTATGTGATCTAAACACGTGAAAGAGTACATCATTTATAAATAAAAAAAAAAAACTTTGTCGTATAAGTGAGTTTATCAGGCCGCCCAAGGGCCTTTGACATGGCTTAACACTGCTATTAATCACTAACAGTCGGGACCGACCGCTTAACGTCCTGAAGCACGGAATGACGTAAAACCGCAAAGCAAAAAAAAAATATACAACGCGTTAATGAATTACAACTTAATACACATTTTGATTTTCATCCCCTCTCTCAAGAGAACCGAATGAATTTCGGGTTAAACGCGCGGCCAAGAAACAGACAGAAAGACAGACAAAAAAAAAACAGTTTGGCTTCAGTATCGACTATAGCCGGTTTTTTTTCTAAATATAATCTTTAATGAAGAGATTATGTTAAATGAAAGTTTTAATAAAAGTAATATTTCAAATTCTTCAATGATCAAAATAAAAACAAAAAAGGTAATGCTTAAAAATATTCAACAATAACAAATTATGAAACAAAGGGAATAAAGGATTTTCTCGTTCCATGGAATCGACGAAATAAATTATTTTTACTTTCCACGAAATATTGGGACGACAAGAGGGCTTATTAGGGAAGACCCAAATTTCTTGGGAATAAAACGAAATAAACCCGTTGGGGAATTTGAATGTGAAATGAACTGTGGGTGCCTATTCTTAATTGGTGAACCCTTCTGAAAGTTGGGGGGAATTAAGCGACCAATTTGCATGAGGACCATTTCTCTCTAACTCAGCTAAACTTGGTGACGGAGCGAGAAGTTTAATCTGATGTATAACTGGTTATGCAGCTAGATCCCGTCCCTAAGTCAGGGACATAATAATGGGCAGAATATTATTCAAAAGTGTAATGTATCAATGACTTAACAAATTATATCCATTACATTTCGACCCACAAAATAGTACCGTGCTTTACCTATTGATTGAAGGACAACACAAAGCCCAAACTCCCTCCATAAGGAGTTTTTTTTTAAATTTTATCCCGATTGGGATGAGCGGGGTGGCACAGATTGCGCGCGGGTGAATCTGCGGGTCACGCTTAAATAAGCTACTAAACAAAAATATCACATTTCTACAAATGGTGTCTGTCTGTTTGTTTGTATGTTCGCGCAGCATATAAAAACTACTGGACAAATTGAAATGTGGTTTTCACTGTTGTATAATTTCGTTGTTGCTTAAATAGACATAAATATTGGTGTACTTAAACCATAAAAACCATAATATCAAACCATAATATTATGTAGATTCCGAGGAATCGATGAAAAGCTATTTGACGCCTGGGGCAGCAGTGTCGACATCTATAGCAATTGCTTTACAACCAAAATTGGTTCAAAGTACAGATACCGACGACAATCGCTAGCTTCTGTCAAGTACTGTGGTAAGCTAACGATTATCATCGGTACCTACATATAATGCTACTTTTGTAATTCGTGTTTAATAAGCGATCGGTAGCTTGAGATGGTATTGCTAAGTACCTGTGTAGTGATTGCAGCTACTGACAAAGATATCGATTGTTACGGTATCATAACGACTTTTATTGCAAACTTTACGATTTCACTTTACGTGTTTGCGATCAATTTTGTGTCCATTAGTGAACGCCCAAAGTTTTCGGTACACTGACATCTAATACGCAAAGAGGTTGAATTACTTTAGTGAGTAAGTATAATTCAACCTCTTTGACTTTTACGCCATTTAGAATAATTATTTTTTTGGAAAATTGGTACCCATGAAAATAGTTCCAATTTGTATTCTATTTGCCCTCAATTACCATGGGCGCTGGCAGGATTGTTTACGGGAGGGGGGGGGGGGGGGGGGGGGGGGGTTGCTTGTATACATTAGACGATATATTTTTGTCAGCGTGTCAGGGAACTATTTGTGACATCACGAACGCAGAGTGACAACACTGATACAAACGTACATTTTTTTAATTAATATTACAAAAAAATATATAAAAAAACACAACTAATATATAAAACATTATCGATCACTTCTATCCAAACCGAACGCCAAAGATGATTATTTTTAGCGCCTCCAACCGCTACCCTTGCCACCTCAAAACGAACGCCCTAGGTGTATTGACTGTGCACTTTGAGAATATTCTCAAAGACTGAGCAAAAATAACAGACAAAAAAACGCCAAACATGTTTGGATCACCTTTTGCTGTACATAATAAGATGATAATGACAAATAAATTTGACATCTGAAAAGCGACCTGATTTCGTATACACCAGGGTCGTTTTTCGTTCGGTTTGGGAAGGAAGAAAAAAGGCAATCGAAACTGCCCTTTATTATTTTGCCCTAGGTTTTCAGTGTTTTATTTCTTTCTATCATCTTAGACAATTAAATGAGATACTTGAGGTTGAACGATCTGTGCATGGCTCAGTGTTCATAGGGAAAGAGACTGAAAAGGTGAAGGAAGATACTCATATCAATTGACACTTAGGTCATCCCTTTTGGACAACAACTTACACGCCCCAATTTTTACACTTTTTTATTGTCACTTTCTTGTTTGTCGTTCCGCGTGGAATCTTGCATCCCAAATTTCGAGAACTTCCCGATTAGCTACCCGGCTGAATTTTTCAAGGTAGCTCACAACTCGATGACAATGCATTAAAAAAAAACAAGAACAAAACCTGTGTTTAGATTAATTTTTATATACATCTGCTGCTTGTTTTATTCAAACAATTACTTTTTACAAAATTTACCTAAATGTAACCATTTTCAATTTACTTAAATAATACCAACCTAACCATTTTTTACATTAGTTACGTACATTATGTACCTATCTATTTTTTATTTTACTTTGTACAATATTTAAATTATTTAAAGACTGGGGGCGCAACTGCATCCCCTTGCACCCTCCTCCCGGCGCCCACGATAATCACTAATAGATAATATACGGTTTTGCTTGGTACCTCGGTTGTAGAGACTCCCAATTGTTATTAAATAGTCAATTATTTTTGTAATTACTTAGTGTAGGCCATGAACGAAATTTAATATAATTTTGTATTTTTATTGCACTTTGGAATCCCATGTATTAGCTATTAGTCCTGTAAATAATACATGGGATACGTTTTCCCTAATAAAATGAACACGTGGGCAACGCCGCGAGCTAAGGTAGTTTTTAAAAAACAAAAAAACATCTGTCTGTTTAGGCTTATCTCAGAAACTACGTAAAATGTTCCGGTAAACAACAACTATTTAAAGGTTAGGTTCTGTTATATATACTTATTGTTAATTTTGTAAAACGCAGGCGGTTAAAAACGTCTTTGATAGCCCATGCAAAGCTGGAGCGGATCGCTAGAGATTCTTAAAGACATTTGATAAATTCAAACGTGAAATCTTCATGCAATTGCCTCGCCCTACCAGACCTAGAAGCATACGCTACCTAAAATGGTTTCATATTGCATTTCAATTCGATTTTTCCATTTGAGCGTCATTTTGTGGTATGAACGACACATGAGGTTTCCACACTGTGCCTCAGAGCGACGACCGATTTAATCATTGCTATGCTGTCGAAATACTGGTGATTCAAATGTTAACGTTTTCTTATATTTTTATTTCTAACGGATATCTAGTTTTTAGTTTGAACACTAAACCCAGGAAGGGTTTAGCATTCCTTCGCTGATGACGGGTAAAAAAAGCCTATAACCACAGATATCCTATTACACTATAAACCTAAAGATGAATCGGTTGATACATCGCTTGTCAAAACCAACAGGGGCAACGCTATGGTTAGAACTTTTTTTAGGCTTTTCTAAAGTCAGTGGTATGTATATAACTTTACTGAGCATTGGTTCACGATGGGTATTTTGATACCATCCATTAGAAACTATGTAATTGGTAGTGCGTTCAATAGAAAAAAGCTGTCTCATGGTGGGTCTGTAATTTATGTAGTGAATAATTGTAAATTTAAGGAGAGGGACAAAAGCCACAGTGTCTGTGGCTTTTGTCTGTTGATCGGACTATTGAGCTATCATGCGTAGAACTGGAGCATCATGTCATGTATGTGTCAAAGTGTTTGTGTCTGCATCCGACTTGAAAGTGGATGGCGCGGCACTGCCGCTTGAGACGGGCGGCACGTCGAGCGACGGGCGCGTGCAGCACGCGCGTGCGCGTGGCAGCCGCGTGCCCCTCGCTGACGCCGTCCACTTATGAAGGATGTTCTGAGGAAATGTTCTACCAGTTACCAATTCCTTGTTGTATGCGGCGATTTTAATGTAGATATAATATATATTCTATATATTCCGGACAATTCCACACCAATTACCTAGCCCCAAACTAGGATACCCTGTACTATGGGTACTAGATAACGGATAAACATACATAGATACGAATATTTAACGTCCATGACTCGGAAACAAACATTTCTGCTCATCAGACAAATGATTGCACCTTGCAGGATTCGAACCCGCGACCGTTTGATTACGTACCTAGGATCACTAGCCACGAGACCAACTGGTCGTCATATATTTGTTAAATGTACATTAAGCGATAAAATTCAAAAAAAAAATATGTACTTTAACTTAAAAAACTTTTTATTCAGCTAACCAGAATAACTAGCCCATCTGCGACCTATTTAAATAATGTTTTTTTTTTGCAACTGTGAACCTCGTAGCGTAGCTATATTTTGCTAGAAAAATGGTACAAATAGATATGGTATAAAAGTAAAATAGTCCAGCATGTCCCACCAAAAATTGGCATATAAAAATTTAAAACATATAAAAAAGATATCAGTGTGTTAAGCTTTGCTCTGATCATAGTGAGTAAAGCGTTGTGAATCCATGTAGCGTTGTGTATCCAAGTGTAAGTCAAGTAAAAACCTTCAGGAGTTTACTTACAGGCCTAAAACTGGCAAGCGTTTGGAACAGCTTGCAGATAACATTTATAATAAACTTACTCATTTACCGTTTGAAGGGAATCCTGATTATCTTTGCAATTCTTTGTTTAATATAATGGATAAAGAGTTAAATGGTATATTTAAATTTAAATAATGTAAGGAGGCAGAAGAGTGGGATTTGATGACTGGGCTACAATAGGTATTTACAAAAGTAGAAACAAATTATAAGATTTATATATTTAAAAATATGAATGCCAATAACACGAAATTTGTTGAATACTTAAAACAATATTCTAAGACATTTAAATCCGTGTGTAATACCGCAAAATCTCTACATTTTTGTAAGAAAATTAAACAATCTGAAGATAAAATTAAAACAACATGGAAAATAATCAATACCGAAACCGACAAAATTAAACCTCGAGACCGGAATTTTATTCTAAACATCAGCAAATATTATTTTCTAAAGATCACAAAGTTGCCAATGTATTTGAAGATTTCTTTGCAAAAATACCAATTATAACTACCCAGTCTCATCCGTATTCATCTTCAGTTAAGGCTTCTTGTATGCTCTCAAGCAACGTTGAGGAGTGTGATGTTATATTTAAATTTAGACACATTAATATTAATTCGATTTTTAAGGCATTTAAATTGCTTAACATAAAAAATAGAAAGGTTTTCTGGAGAATATCTACTAAAATTTTGAGTTCAATTTCTGGTATAATAATTGGTTCATATTTAGTAATTATTTTTAGTAATTGTGTTAATGAAGGAGTTTTCCCCGACATAATGAAAAATAGTAAACTTATTTCCCTATTCAAGTTTGGTAGTAAAAAATATCCGACTAACTACAGGCCCATTTCTATACTTCCCACTCTAAGTAATTTTTTTGAGAAAGTAATATTAAACCAGTTATTGACACACTTCAATCTCAACGGTCTGTATCATAATGAACAATATGGCTTCACTAAAGGCTGTTCAACTAAAGATGCAGGAGTAGGGCTCTTAAAGCATATTTATATTCGATGCTTACGAAAAGTCACAGGAAATATTTGGCGTTTTCTGTGATTTATCCAAAGCATTTGACTGCGTTAGCCATGAAACCTTAATTTTTAATTTGTAGCATTACGGAGTTCATGGGAAAACTCTCAATCCTTTATCCTCGTATCTTAGCAATATAATCTCAAAAAAGTGGATGTAAATGGTGTGAGGTCACCCGGATCTCTTATTATAATGAGAGTCCCATAGGGTACAAAATCATTACACATTAAGGGTACATTTTTCTTGGTTTACATTAACGATCTTCCCTTTTTCATGGAGAAGTTATGTAATATTGCTTTGTTTGCAGATGATACTTATCTAATTTTTATGATTGACAAAACCATGAAAAATTTTGACGGTTTTAACAGGGCAATCACGCTAGTTCTACATTGGTTTAAAACTAATAATTTAATGTTAAATCCTAAAAAAACGAATTGTATCAAATTTTCACTACCCAATGTCAGAGGGGTACCTTCGAATTTTTTAACGTCTGTTTATGATATTTCACAATGAAAAATTTTACTGAGTAGTGAGCGCGATTTTGTTTATCCAAAATATTCATCATCATCATCATCAGCCTATATCTGTCCAATGCTGGACGTAGGCTTCTCCAAAAGCATGACACTGAGCACGGTCTTCAGCTTCCGTTATCCATTTTCTTCCGGCCGCCTTTCGCTGGACGTCACTCCACCTGGCCACAGGGCGTCCTACATTACGTTTATCTAAACGTGGTCTCCACTAGAAAACTCGTCTACCTCAACTTTATCGGTTCTTCGGGAAATGTGACCAGCCCACTGCCACTTTAGCTTGCATATCCTTTGAGCTATGTCGGTTACCTTGGTTCTCCGTTGGATATCTTTATTACTTTTAATCTTTTCCCTCAGAAAAACTCCAAGCAATAGCTCTCTCTATAGCTCGCTGAGCGACCAAAAATTTGTGGACTAGTTTAACCGTGTGTCCACTTTTCGTCTACGTAGGCAATGACAAAAAATATATACTTCAGGCACTGTAGTATAGACGATGAGAAGACTTGACTAATCCAAAATATTAGTAATGCGAAAGTGTGATTGTTTGTTGGTTTGTTTGTGTACTTCAAAGGCCAGCAAGTGATGCATAGGATATTTTTCCTCATCCATCTTAAAATTCCACTCGGGTTATACCGCGGGGTGCAGCATGTATTAAAATATGATTCCCGCCATTTTTTTGCTTTAATTTTACGTTCCTTGCTAAATAACTATGTTCGTTTTATAGGAATCGTTATTCAACAAAGATAAGAATGAACAATTCAAACAAAGTTCGTCGACTCCATAGGTTAACAAGATTCCAACAAGATTCCAACAAGATTCCATTACTTACCTACAATAACAAAATAGGTACGTAGACAAACTTTCCGAATCAAAGAACAAGGAGCAATTTTGTTAATTAAAAGGTTCAAGTTAATTTGAACTGTAAACAAGTTGTAGTCGAGATCTAATTTGATTTGTTAAGGTTCGGTGCCCATTTGGGAGATTGGCTATTGATAGCGAACTTTGAAATTAATGGCCGTGTTTCGAGAGGTTCCTCTTACCTCACGTGTAGAGATTTTTCATCATATATTGATGGAACTTACGTCACATTTTTTACCACAACTAACCTTGGAGTAAGAAGGCTTCTTTTTACATAATATTCCTTCTTGAAAAAACATTGTGAAAAAAATTTACACAAAGAGGTTTTTGAAAGCTTTTATTTAACTCGCAATGTTTATATATCTGTATGTATGTTTGTTTAGGTTAAATCTTATAAGCTGAATTAGAACCACCCTCGTCACGGTTCAGTTCCGATGACAAGGCATTTTTATGATAAAAATGCCAATTTTTAATGTGACCAATTAAAAAAATACCTGGATTAGCTCCATATAAAAGAACTCTTCAATGGTAACAGCACACATACAAAACTTTGTGTACGTACCTTTGACGGAGCGAGCGCAAAATGAAATGAGCGTGAAATGAATGAGCGTTGGATCTCTGTTCTCTTAGTATACAGATTAAACGAATTTTTAGAATTTTTTAATCGTCGGGTATTGGTTGCTTCCCCCAAAAAGGGGCAAAAAGGGAGCTACTGAATCACTCCGTTTTATTAAATCCGATTTCGATGCTTCATTTTTTATTTGAAAGGTCACATAAAAAATTGGTAAAGATCTTATGAAGATCTTCGGCGTGATGAGTAGAATAGCTTCTCAAAATGCAGTAAATTTCTCACATAAGCAGTGGAATCATCCGTTTACCCACTAGGTAGGGATTGATCGTGGTCTGTGGGATCGATGGAGCACCTTGGTTATATATGCTAGTTTTACAATAAGGTAACTAGATGGCGCTACTGTGCACCGCTAGATTTTATGCAAAAAAAGTTTGTACGCACAAGGTCTACAGCTCACAGAGCCACTAGTATTATGATAGCTGGCTTTAAATTTTACTATGACGTGGTCTCCCGATAAAAGAACTCTTCAACGGTCACAAGACACAAAATTTTGTGTACGCATCTTCGGCAACGGCACGTCATTCCGTTCCTAACAGCGAGTAATTATCATTTTCCAGTTTTCCCGTGGCAACTTACCATTTTCCGGGATAAAAAAAAAACATGTGGGTATTTATATTTTACAGTAACTATTTACAAAGTTTCATCAAAATCGGATCAGACGTTTTGGCGTGAGAGCTCCCCAAACAAACAGACAACTTTTCACTTTTATAGACTAAATGCGAATATGAGTTTGTTACTCTTTCACGTCTTAACTACTCAACTGATCATTATTTAATTTGATACACACGTTGTCAGGGGTATATAGAATAGATAAAATATTTTCCCAAAAAAAATTAAATCGACTTCATAAAAAAGTGTTATTTTGTAAACAACCACTAAAAAGAATGAAATAATTTACAATTGAGCCAAAACAGTATCACTTTTTCGAAATTACCAACGTCATAATAATGCATAAATACAACATAAGATAGAGTTTTTTGAAGGCGGTGCCAAGCCGAGCTATAATTATTAATATGGTTGAGCTTATTCAAAAAGATAATGTCTTAAACGGCTTGACGTGCTAATTAGAATAATAAGCTTTTAAAGTAATAACCTACAAAAACTTTATCATTTACTAGATTGCTGTATTCGTGTCAATCGGTTTGTGAACGAGTGAAAGTCAAAATTTGCTCGTGGAGTCTCTTGTTTTGTCTCTTCTGCGTTTCATGTTTTGTATGAGGGTGCATCATAGACAACTACATATTACTGCGTACGTAGATAGGTATGCATTAATGTTGTAAATATATTAGATTTGAATGATGCCTGGGTTTGGCACCGCCTTCAAAAAACTCTTTCTTAACTTATGTTGTATTTTTGTATTTTTATTACGTTGGTAATTTCGAAAAAGTGATACTTTTCTGGCTCAATTGTAAATAATTTTATTCTTTTTAGTGGTTGTTTACAAAATAACATTTTTATTATGAAGTCAATTTAATTTTTTTTGGGAAAATATTTTATTTTTTGATTTTTAGTGGTCTAAGAAAACATCGAAAAGAATATATGCCATAGAAAATAGTAGACACTCACTCACTTTAGTGAATAAACATACATATATAACAACTGAATTAGTTTTGACTATTTTCCATCATTTTGTTGTTGCGTTCCTGTGACTACCTTCCGGCTCCATAATCAGACCCTGAAAACCACATAACACCAGAGAACTCATCAAGACAAACCAAATGAGCCCAAACTCGAAGGGTTTCCATCATTTTGTTGTTGAGGTCCTGTGACTACCTTCCGGCTCCATCGTCAGACCCTTGATACCACATGAAACCAGACATGATCTCATCAAGACAAACCAAATAAGCCCAAACTCGAAGGGATTCCATCATCCGATTGTGTAGTTCTTTTATATACTACTACTACTACTACTACTAATATTACTACTACTACTACTAATATTACTACTACTACTACTAATATTACTACTACTACTACTAATATCACTACTACTACTACTAATACTACTACTACTACTACTAATATTACTACTACTACTACTAATACTACTACTACTACTAAATGTATACAGTTACACGCTAGAGGTCTTCTTACTCAAGTAAAAACAATCATCTAATTCAGTTCAGAAATCCCAAGATATTAGAGAACATTAACTATAAAACAAATTGATTTTATAATAAAACTACTGAACCAATTTTGATGAAATTTATATGAGACTACAAAAAAAGTTTTCCCTTTTGAATAAAATAACAACCATCTAAATCGGCTTAGAAATCTCAGAGATAAACACAAAATAAAAGCAATATAAACACAAAATGTAATGGATTTACTCAACCTAACTATTTATTCTCGAAAAACTGCTGAACCAATTTTGATACAATTGATATGGGACCATTTGGAAAGTATACCCTTTCAAACAAAAAATAATTTTTTAAATCGGTCCACAATTGACGGAGATATCGACCGACATACATAAAAAAATAAAATAAAAAAATTAAATAAAAAAACATACATACAGCCGAACATATAACCGTCTCCTTTTGTGAAGTCGATTAAAAAGGACATAGTGTAGGTACCCTCAACCCGATTAAGGTTTTTTTAACGGTAAAGTCAAAATTGTTAATTTTGTATGAGAAGTGCCACGTCGATGTAAAAGTGACAGGTTTAAAAATGACAGGAGTCAAAATGACAGGAGTCAAAATGACAGGTGCCAAAATGGCAGGTGCCAAAGGGAAGGTGTCAAAGTGAAAAGGTCAAAGTGACAAGTGCCAAAGTGACCGTTAAGTCAACGCAATAAACCGTAGTCTGTACGGACGAAGTCGCAGGCAAAGGCTAGTTCATTATAATTTTTATCAGAAGACAGGCCCTAAGAATCAAAAATTGGGATAAGAATCTAACAGACAGTACCGTTATTGCCTTCTAATCTACCGAAGACGGATAATGTATACGGCGTATTTACGATTATACGGCAATTAGGAATCTTGCATTACTATTTCCTAAGCAATCTCTGGTTTAAATTAATTGACATGAGAACACCGGTTAACACCACCATCCACTGATACAGCAACTGATTCAATAGAACAGTCTATTTCAGTGCTCACAGACCCTAAGAAACTTCGCAAATGCCCCATAAACATCCAGATAAGCATCCAACAGACAGCACCGACAATGCACTTCTATCTATCGTATACGGTGAATTTATACGGCGTAGTTATACGGCAGTTTGGAAGTTAAAGAGCCCAGAATCGGTCGCGTGTAAAGGAAACATTTTTCTTGTCGCAGGTGCAGCGGATTAGTTCGATACCCATGGAGGGGTTTGTGACCTTTGGGACGGAAGCTGCAGAAGAAAATAAGGACGGGCTTGAAAGTAAAGTAAAAAGTTTATAACAAGACATAAGTTCAAAAACTAAAACCTCGACCATTATCGGGTAAAAAATAGGTTGTGACACTTTTGCGATGAAGACGAATCAATTGATAACTCGCATGTCAAAATCGGACCAAGTTTTTAGTTTGAACCTTATTTGAACACATATCCCGTCCAGTGAATCGCCGTTTTTGGGTAAAAACATTAGCCTGTGACACTCTATAAATGCAGACGAATCGACTGATACCTTGGTTCTCAAACTCGGACCAAGTTTTTAATTTGAACAAATAACCCTTCCTTTGCTTTGCCGTACTCTGGTAAAAACAAAGACTGTTTTCATTTGTTTTATTTTTTATCGGCTCCATAGGTGCGTTTGTGATAATGGACACAAACGAAAGAAATATAGCAAACTGTGTTGTTGATGTACGCAATTATCAACAAAATTAAGATTGACTGAGGTCAACAATAAACCAAAATAACTATTCTTAGGTTTATAATTTTATTAAAATGTAAATGTATAATGAGACAGTAAGCCACAAAAGCCTAACGTATCTTTTTCATAACATTGAGTGTACACACTCGTAGAACAAGAACATCATAGGTAATAGGCACAATAGTGCGGGCGAAAAACTAAATTAAAAAAAAACATACATACAGCCGAACATATAACCGCCTCCTTTTGTGAAGTCGATTAAAAATTAGGATACGTACAGCGACTTTTGTGGCTGACTACTGTCATAATATAACATACGCCATGATACGGGTACGTATACGTATGTAGGTACACTTAAATATGGTAACTTTTTTTATTATGTTGTCTAAAACTAGGTCGGAGTTTATCATACCAGTGACTTTTAGCCATTTTACATATTTTAATATTCCTTAAAAGTTCGTAATTAAACAGGTTTAGAACCTCTGCGCGGTTTTAGCGCAGAGTGGACTAACCAGACATCTATGATGTATTAGCTGTGCCTTCGGGTTTGCCCGCGCGGTAATTTCATTTAAAAGTAGCACATACGTATTACGAGTATTACAGGACCAAAAACTAAATTTCTTTAAAATTCGTTCAGCCATCAAATATGGTTTTATCGATTTCTCGGCATCTAATCATCGGATTAAGATATTAAGTACTCCAGTTTTTAAAAACTTTGACTTAAGTCAAGCCCTAAGCTATCCAACAGTGAAAACCTCATCGCAATTGGTCCAGTACTTTTACGTGATGCGTGAACAAACATACAGGCACACGAACAAAACAGAGAGACATGATTTTTAAATATGTTATATTAATTGATAGATTCAGGCGTTACTTTGCGGAAATCCATATTTAAAATGAACAAAATAAAAATATGTAGCTTACTTCCGCCAAAAAGTAAGTAAAGTAGTAGTAGTAGTAAGTGGCGGAAGTAAGCTACATATTTTTATTTTGTTCATTTTTTATATGTTATATTCTTGTTCAGTAGCTTATTTTAAGTACCTTAGTTTTTTATTTATTTATCTTCTTTGTAAAGACTTTTTCGTTTATATTGCTTTATTATAAGTATAGTTAGATGGGTAATTGTGGTATAAGGGAGCGCTTACCATCATAAAGCTCTAAGTCAAGCTCTGACGACCGATGGATGGCGGTATAACCATCACTATAAAGGCGTAGTTAAATTCCACAGGCCGATGGCGGGCAGCAGCGTCTCGGGTGTGACAATAAGGCCCTGCAGTCGCCAACCCGCATGCCCACAGTGGCGACTGTGGGAAAATACCTCCATGATACGAACACAAAAATAAACGGCGCCTAGTTCCTGGCCAAGGTAGCGGCTATGGTGACGGCAGTGTGGGGGGTGCGAAGAATCCCCGGGCTAGGGTAGGACAAAACCAACAAAAACGAAGCGTGGATACTCACGGGGGGCTGGTACTCAAATTTAAAGTCGATTAGCTGAGCTATGCTCAGAGTTTCTCTAAAGGACAGAATCCCAAATGAGGAGATCCGCAAGAGAACTGAGGTAACCGACATAGCTCAAAGAATTAGCAAGCTGAAGTGGCAATAGGCCGGTCATTTAATTTGAAAAACCGACAACCGTTGGGGTAAACGAGTTTTAGAGTGGTGACCGCGTTATTAGGCAAATGTAGTGTAGGGCGCTCGCCGGCCAGATGAAGCGACGACTTGCGAAAGGCGGCTGGTAGTGACTGGATGAAGAGAGCCGAAGATGAAGATCGGGCTCAGTGGAGAGGCCTACGTCCAGCATTGGAAGAATACTCTTGGTCCTGGATTTGTAGTATGTTAAATCATGACTCCAAGGTAGTTTTGTTATAAATCCCGATTAAATAAAATATATTGGGAACAACGCCATCTGGCGAGGAGGGGCGTTTTCTCTCCGAGATCGCATATAATGCCGGCGTTATCAAGACCTATTGGTAGAAGCGCCATCTAACGGTTTTGGAGGTGCGTTTTCTCCTCAAGAGAAATTATCCCGATGTTAAGTAAACAACGCCGAACGACCGTTCGCTGCGTCTCTTACTCAGCCAGTCGATGAAGGATCAATGAAAGCGTTTCTTTATTGAAGACTGAAAGATAATTTTGCCTTTCTAAAAATCCATGGATAATGGTTTAATCTGCCTCTGCAAGTAGAAAGGCAAAGTTTTCATCTCATGGCTCAAAATGGTTGAAATGGTGAATCCACGCAGCGACAGCTAGTGTCAAGAGACATGAACTAGAAGGAAGGTGTAAACGATGCGGAAACCTCTGACGGATGGTAGCGTAACTTTTGGTGATACCCTTATAATGAACGTTTCAGGATTATTTTCAGGCCCTGGACAGCTTCAAACAAAGGGTAAAATATTTGGAAAATCCGGCATAAGCCGTATCTTTGAGTTGGCGAACAAATCAGAAATTCAGAGGGCAGCGATTCATATGTCAATAATAATTTACACATACAAATCGCTTGCGATGGTCACACCATGGAATGTTTTGACAGGTCAAGTAGAGTATTTGGCCCGGCTAGCTCAGTCGGTAGAGCATAATACTCTTAATCTCAGGATCGTGGGTTCGGGCCCCACGTTGGGCGCCATTGAAAGACCGTTGCCTGGCTTGGAAACGGTCCTCCTTCTCAGGTAAAGGCGAGGTAATTTAAATAAGATGGTTAATTCAATAACAAACGGCTTTATTACAGTAAAAATATATACATAAATGTTATCGAAACTTGGTTTTCTCCCCTTTACTGAGGAATTCAAAAAGTATTTTTCACTTTACAATGTTTGTTCTGCATCAAAAATATGATCAACACAGCTAATTTTATCTTATGATTCAAATACTCAAATTATGATTACAATATACTCATACATAAATAGTACATAAGTTCGGCCTGTCCGATATGAATTTATATTTAGAACTCCAGAAACCTACGCTAGTAAAAACTTAGAGAGACAGTGGTCAGTAGTTCATCATATACCGGTCACAACGCAACGGAATACTGTCATCTATGCCTAAGCACGTTCTAAATCAAAAGCACTTGTACAATCAGGAGTGTATCTGTAAGATTTTATTTCCCAGAGGGATGTAACACTTTAAAACGGAAAGTATCTTTCAAACTATATCCTAACACGTAACAAGGCGAAGGCTTCCTTCACTACCGCAGCTCGCTGACTCGAAATGACTTGGAACAGACCAACCTGGTAGCTTCCAAGGTCACCGTACTATCGACTCACGTGCCGCCACGGTTCGCCTCTTTCACTCCACTTGTTCAGCTGGTCGTGCTCTCCACGAACGGTGCCTTCCGCTCCTCAAGAACGGTTTCTGTATCTCCCACAGTCGGTGTCTGGTGTCTCTTACTATCGGTGCCTTCCACGGATCAGATGGTGCCCCCCCCCCCCCCACGATCGGAGCAACAGCAGCTCGCAGTGATGATGGCAGCGGTCGTCCGTCAATGCTCGGCTACTTCCTGAAACCCACGTTCCTTTGTGTTTAAATGGTGTCTCGCGGTGCCCGCCTTAGATGGTCGCGGCACAAAATCAAAACAGATATTTCGTTAGAACAATCCTTGAACCACGGAATATCCCACTAACCTGGTTTTTGCTCTCGTATACTTATTTCGCCGGTTACCAAGTAGTCACAGAATCTACTGAAACCCAGAAACAAACAAATTTACAACCTGCGCCGATCTCAAATCGTGCAAAATATGTGAAACAAACTAATTCACTGTCCGTATTAGAAATTCTCCCAGCAGACCTTCCTTTTCATATATATACGGATACTGTTTTATACGATGAGTAGCAAACTGCAGCCCGAACTACAACATCCCGTTCCCAGCAGCTTCTGGAAACAACACTGCAGCTTGCATCGCAATTCAGACCCTCTCGGCCTAGCTTTACGGGTCACAGTCCTTCATCAAGCTTCGGTGCAATCCAGTCAAGTTCCGCCGTGATTAACTTGTTTTTTATCTCAACTCCATATTAAAAAAAAAACAAAATTGACTAGAAATTTCTTGCGGTCTACTCGACCTGTCAAAACATTCCATGGTGTGACCATCACAAGCGATTTGTATGTGTAAATTATTTTTGACATGTGAATTGCTGCCCTCTGAATTTCTGATTTGTTCGCCAATTCAAAGATACGGCTTATGCCGGATTTTACAAATATTTTACCCTTTGTTTGAAGCTGTCCAGGGCCTGAAAATAATCCTGAAACGTTTATTATAAGGGTATCACCAAAAGTTACGCTACCATCCGTCAGAGGTTTCCGCATCGTTTACACCTTCCTTCTAGTTCATGTCTCTTGACACTAGCTGTCGCTGCGTGGATTCACCATTTAAACCATTTTGAGCCATGAGATAAAAACTTTGCCTTTCTACTTGCAGAGGCAGATTCAACTATTATCCATGGATTTTTAGAAAGGCAAAATTATTATTCAGTCTTCAATAAAGAAACGCTTTCATTGATCCTTCATCGACTGGCTGAGTAAAAGGCGCAGCAAACAGTCGTTCGGCGTTGCTTACTAAACATCGGGATAATTTCTCTTGAGGAGAAAACGCACCTCCAAAACCGTTAGATGG
Source organism: Alsophila aescularia (assembly GCA_946251855.1). NCBI lineage: Eukaryota > Metazoa > Arthropoda > Insecta > Lepidoptera > Geometridae > Alsophila > Alsophila aescularia. Next base: position 12,551,013 of record OX276373.1, read on the forward strand.
CGCTTCTACCAATAGGTCTTGCTAACGCCGGCATTATATGCGATCTTGGAGAGAAAACGCCCCTCCTCGCCAGATGGCGTCGTTCCCAATATATTTTATTTAATCGGGATTTATAACCAAACTCCCTTGGAGTCATGATTTAACATTCTACAGATTAACACTATAACAATACTTTTGGTCCTGGATTAACACTTTTTCCCCAGGAAATTGTGCACGCGGGCCAAGTCTTCTAGTACTTGTTAGACTTGTTAGAGAACCTGAAATAAACTGGTTTAGAACCTTTATCCAGTTTCAGTGCAGTGGACCGGTCAAATATTTATCTTTTATTGCCAGGGACTCAATTTAATCCATGGATTAAAGGTTTTGCTATTTTGGAAGCTGTGAATTGTTAACACTTTGGCATATAATAACTATGGCACATAATTCATGAAGTGGTGCTATACTAGTTATGCAAATGTCACCTGGAATATATTGCTTTTTAGCAATACGGTTGCATATTATTATTATTATAATATCATATGGTATGATAATTATCCATACCAATATATAAAAGTGAAACATTGTCTTTTTGTTTATTTATTTGTTTGTTTGTTTGGCGATAACGGCTGGACGGATATTGATAAAATTTGGAATAGAGATAGCCTATGCTCTGGAATAAAACAAAGGATATTTTTATCCCAGAAAAATGAAAGTTTCCACGGGAAAACTGTATTTTTTATTACTAAGGAACGTGTGCCATGGAAACGAAATAATATTTCTGTCGTGCCATGGAAACGAAATAATAAGTCTGTCAAAAACATCGAAAGCATTGGTAATCATTATCTATTTTAGCATTGGTTTTTAATATTCTAGAAGAACATAGATATTACTTTTTTTTGCGATAAACGGTAGTCCGCGTGAACGAAGTCGCGGGCGGGAGAGCTAGTAGTTTATATAGGGTATAGGATATGATTTATGATACAATATGCATCGATACGATATAATATGACACGACACGACCCGAATCGATGTGATACTTTACAATAGTATACAATCACACTATCACACTAATAATTATTATAAATCAGAGAAGTGTAGCTACTGTCGTAAACAAGCCAATCAGAGCTAAGAGTTTTAAAAATAAATACTCTCATATCGAGTGGAAAACTTCGTATGCCCGATGCAGAACATTAGAACCATGTTAGAACTGATAGAAGTTACCAAACGTTATAAAATGCACACCCCGATTAGCGCGATCTATCTTTAGAAATGTGT